>BSBN01000275.1:2491487-4982975 GCA_027924645.1 Cunninghamia lanceolata | reverse complement strand
TTGTGTGATAGAAATTATGACTATGGTCAAGCATTCTAATGCAAAACCCTACATTAATGATTAGTCTATGTCACTTTTACAAAGTAAAAAGTGGGAGCTTGGTATGGGTTGGTCTAGATCATCTAGCTCCACTAGAGCCTCATGAAATGGAAAGAGAGATAAAGAAAAAGAGAGAGTGACTTGGTATGGTTTGGTTTTAAATCATCTAGCTCCCACTAGAGTGGGAGAGAGAGATAAATAGATATAAAGGGAAAGAGAATCTACAAATACAAACAAATCAAATAGTTGTTTCATGCTAATGATCCAAAAGTGAAGTCCAAATTGGTATAAAATGAAGGTTTCATTATTCTATCAAGTTACACTTGAATGCATTGCATGCAGTACATAATTCACAATTCATGGAAATCCATATAAAATAGAAAAATGTTTCCCTCTACCCCATCCCTTGTGTTCTTGTTGTTTCCTATAAGATTATTATAGAGGCTTTCACTTATTATCAGATCAAAACCTCCAATTTAATAATCATTTCATCAAGTCTTAATTTTGTCAAAATTATGCACATCTTGGGAGGGAGAATGAGAGAGAGAGTGAGAGAAGGGGGGTGAAGAGAGAAGGATAGAGGAAGAAGGGAAGATACAGATGGAGAGAGAGAGATAAAGAGAAATAAACAAATAGAGAGGGAGACCAAAGAGATATAGAGAGATAGAGAGATATAGAGATATCAAGAGGTAGAGGGGAGAGATTGATATATAGATTGTAGAGATATACAAAGATAAAGAGGGAGAGAGAAAGAAAGAGAGATAGAGAGAGGAAAGAGAGAAAGGGGGGAGAGAAAGAGAGGAGAAGGGGAGGGAGATAGAGAGACATATACAGAGAGAGAGAGAGGAAAATAAAGAGAGGGAGAGATAAAATGGGTGCTTAATATTAAAATCACTCCCCCTACCTTTTAAAAAATATAGCATGCCCTATATACACTTTTTTTATTTGACAAAAATAGAAAATTTTGGGACATTGATAAAATTTTAAAATACATTTTTTTCCTTCTCTATAGGTATTTTTGCAAAAAAATGGTGTGCATTCTATGTCATGTTCATTTTACAAAAGCCTTTCCAAGAATGCACACCATTTTTTGAGGTCTTGAGATCATTCCCATATCATTTACAAATTCAAACAAATCAATAGTTTTTCCCTTCAAATTTAAATTATTTTTTAGATAATTAGGAAATTGTCAATCTAAAATATATAGCATGTCCTAAATTTTAATTTTATTCCATTTTGACCTCCCAAATTATGCAAAGGTGTGTAAATTATAAAATTAATGAGGTTCATTAAGTTTGATCGATCTTTGTATCATGTGATGTCCCCATGAGAGAATGCATGATGGTAGGATAGATGGCAAATTAACATGATTGCAGGTGGTGGCCATGCTTATATTTGCAAGAGAATGCCTATTAAATGATGACAAATATGAGGCTTGTGCTAAAACTAAAAAACATGCTTCAAATAATATACATATGTGATGATTAATGGAATGTAAATTGAACAAGAATATAGACTGTAGAGACCTAGACACCAAAACACATAAGCTCACACATTTGAAGTAGTTGCTAAGCAAAAACATAGGGATCTTGAAATCCATTAAGACTATGCAAATTAATTCACAGCACTCGAGAAAATAAAAAATGACATGGTCCATAGGGTACACAAGACAATCCTCATTCACTTTTAAAGATATGGAAATTTGATATTCCACAAACTATTTGGCGTACCCATTGCACACCAAGGTGCAATTTCTAGTTACTATTATATGACTTTTCCCATGTTTTGAAAAGCTTGTTGCGTGTTTGCAATCGTTATACATTTGGTTTTCTCTAAAAAATAAAAAGATTGGATTCACATCTAAAATTTAAGACGAGTTTTTAGAGGTCTATTGAAATTTAAGTATTAGAGTGGTCATATTTCCTTCAAGTAATATTTTTTTTTTATAAAACTAAAATATTTGATGGTGCAAAAATTTTATTATTTACCATTTTAGAAATTAATTTTTAATAGTTATTATTATAATTAATTAAATAGTATTAAAAAAAATGTTTTATATCCAATATTTCTATCTGAAATAAACTGGAAAAGAGCCTTCTCCAATCACTTTTTTAAAAAATAGAATCAAATAAAAATATTAAATAATTATTAAATCTATAATATATTTACTATAAATATATGATTTTTATAATATAATATTATATTAATATATTTAGTTAATTTACATAACATCACAATTTCTTACTTACATCATGAGAGTAGGTTTTTATATGGATAAAAAAAAATCTATTTTTTTAATAGAATTAGTGTTTTTACAATAATTAATAATTATAATTCAAATCATATAAACTTTCAAATTTTATGGTTAATATATAAATACAAGTCATTAGAAAAGAATGAATATACGAATCCATATCATTTAGGAAATAGAATGATTAGTGAAATTTATAATGGTGAAATATGTGCAATGTAAATAAAATATAAAATTATATAATAAAAAGTATGGCTAATGTATAATGGTGCATTGGTAATTGTACAAAGCATACATCTAGCAAATGAAATGATTTTTGTGTTGTGATGGGTTGTATAAGGAAGACTTTAGGATTGTACTTGTTAGTCACGAGTGTAGATACCAATTGTGGAGATGGTATAATAGAGAGAGAGGGGGGTGATAGATAAGGATAGAGAGAGAGGAAGAGAAAGAGAGAAAGAGGAAGATAGAGAAACATAGAGATATAGAAAGAGACAGAGAGAAGGGGAGGGGAAGATAGATAAAGATATATTAAGAGAGGGAGATTGATAGAGGAATAGAGAAAGAGATATACCTTAGACATTGCCACACTATACAAATACAATCAATCATTGACATACTTGTTGCATAGGAAGGATACAAGATGATTGAAATGGTCCTATTTATTCTACATTTCATTCATTAATAGTTGAACAAACTGAAACACATGCAATGATTTCCCTAGACACCAACATAGCCTCTGTCATGTATGGAGTTAAAAACACTCAATGAATTACAAATCATTTGCCGATGTACCCACTAATGGCTATTTTATTTCACTGGGTTTATTTTCTTCACCATTTTCAATTTTCCATTGTCGAGAAAGTGATTTTCTCTGCTGTGGTTGTTTTCCACTTAGGGATGGCTTTCGATAATATTTTCCCATTCACATGCATTCTTAAGTCCCATTTCTTTATTGCTACCATCATTCTAGTTAGGGTCATGTAATGTAAGGAAACGTAAATATGGTTTAATGTTTTTTTGTATTTTACAAAAAATGCCTCTTCAATTGTCATGGGTGGTAAAGGTAAAATATGAAAAATAATTATTCACGGCACTTGGTTATTCATGCACCCATGTTTTCTACCTAAAACTGAAAAAGTAATTTGAATCCACAAATTTTTAGTTAAAACATCATACATAAATGAGGATATGGTTTGTCCATACACCCTTTGATATACTATACACATTCAAAATAAAAGTATGCTGGGTCTTGCTCAAATTCCCTTAAAATTGGGGAGATAGAGATGAAGGGAATAGAAGAGATCACAATAGAGAGAGGAGAGAGAGGAGAGATAGGGGCATAAAGAAGGGAAAATAGAGATGGAGAGAGAGATAGAGATAGAGAGGTAGAGAAAGAGAGAGGGAGATAGAAAGAGAGGTAGAGAGAGAGAGATGGATAGTGAGAGAGGAGGAGAGATAGAGAGATCTAGAGATTATTTTGTATCAATCCCCCTCTCTCTCTCCATCTCTCTGTCCTTCTCCATTCTCCCCTCTCTTTCTCTTCTATATTATATTTAAAATATCTAACAAACAAAAAATCATTGGTCATCATGGGGTTACAAAAAACATAGTGGCAAAAAGCTATTCTATTGTGTGATAGACTTGGGGCTATGGTCAAGCATTCTAATGGAAAAACCTATATTAAAGATCAAGCTATGGTACTTTTTACAATGCAAAAAAGTGGATCTTGGTATGGGTTGGTCTAAATCATCTAGCTTCTGCTAAAACCTCATGTAATGGTACATTTAAAAAAATAGAGAGAAAGATAAAGAGGAATAGAGAAAGACAAATAAAGTATGAGAGAGAGAGAGAGAGAGATGGTAAGAAAGAACAAATAAAAGAGAGAGGAGACAAAGAGACATATATAAGAATAGAATGAAAAGTGAGAGAAGACAAAGAATTGGAATAGGGGACACAAAGAGAGGAAGAGATATATAGAGAGATAAAGAGGGAGACAAAAAGAAGGGGAGATAGAAAACAGATGGATAGTGAGAGAGGAGGAGAGATAGAGAGATCAAGAGATTATTTTTGTATCAATCTCCCTCTCTCTCCTCCCTCTCTCTATCCTTTTTCCATTCTCCCTCTCTATCTCTCTTCTATATTATATTTAAAAATATCTAACAAACAAAAAATTATTGGTCATCATGGGATTACAAAAACATAGTGGCAAAAAACTATTCTATTGTGTGATAGACTTGGAGCTATGGTCATGCATTCTAATGAAAACCCTATATTAAATATCAAGCTATGCTACTTTTACAATGCAAAAAGTGGATCTTGGTATGGGTTGGGTCCAAATCATCTAGCTCTGCTAAAACCTCATGTAATGGTACATTTAAAAAAATAGAGAGAGAGAGAGAGAGAGAGAGAGAGAGAGAGAGAGAGAGAGAGAGAGAGAGAGAGAGAGAGAGAGAGAGAGAGAGAGAGAGAGAGAGAGAGAGAGAGAGAGAGAGAGAGAGAGAGAGAGAGAGAGAGAGAGAGAGAGAGAGAGAGAGAGAGAGAAGAGAGAGGAGAGAGAGAGAGAGAGAGAGAGAGAGAGAGAGAGAGAGAGAGAGAGAGAGAGAGAGAGAGAGAGAGAGAGAGAGAGAGATGGATAGTGAGAGAGGAGAGATAGAGAGATCAAGAGATTATTTTGTATCAATCTCCCTCTCTCTCTCTCCATCTCTCTATCCTTCTCCATTCTTCCTCTCTCTATCTTCTATATTATATTTAAAATATCTAACAAACAAAAAATCATTGGTCATCATGGGATTACAAAAACATAGTGGCAAAAACTATTCTATTGTGTGATAGACTTGGGGCTTATGGTCAAGCATTCTAATGGAAAACCCTATATTAAAGATCAAGCTATGGTACTTTTACAATGCAAAAAGTAGATCTTGGTATGGGTTGGTCCAAATCATCTAGCTCTACTAAAACCTCATGTAATGGTACATTTAAAAAAATAGAGAGAAAGATAAAGAGGAATAGAGAAAGACAGATAAAGTAAGAGAGAGAGATAACAGATATAAAGGGAAAGAGGGATAAAAAAATAAGGAGTGAATTTCAATTAGTCATTTCATACCAACAATCCAAAGATTGTGTATACATTTTGCATCGTAAAGTGTAGCTATCTTTAATAGTAGCAACATCCTGTCTCCAACCTTGATTGGTTCATACATGGCATGACCAATGCAACAGAAAACAATGTCACTTATTGAAGTGGCCCAAACATGGACATTTACATCATCTCAAAATTCCAACAAATGGAAAGAACACTACATCTCTAGATCCATTGATAGACCAATGATGATGAAGCTCCTTTTGACTAGGGACACACAATGCTACAAGAAGAAAGACTTGATCAATGGGAAGCCTTGTCAAGTCCTATACATAGGCTTGCCATTTCAACTATATGGGCTCAACATGCTTGGGAAAGAAGAAGATGATGAATAAAGGTTGCTATCACTTGCAAATAATTAATTTATTTACAAAAAACTAACTTTACAAGCATACTTGCTTTTACCCACTACTATTAAAAAACATCTTTACTTGTATGCATGCCAACATATATAACTACATTATTTCAATGTTCAAATGATGGATGGACAACAACCATTCACTGGAAACAAAATAATATGCTATCTTCTTAAGAAACTAATAATTACTTTTATCTACATGCTATCTCGGCCGACCCATTGCACAAGTTAAGGTGTGATTGCTAGTTATTATTTCTTCCCATCACCTTCAACAATCTTTCCAGAGTTAGATTGGCTTATCCCATGTCCCTATGCTGTACTGTTTAGGAATTGCAAATAAATTGTGGAAAAAAGGGGGTCCCATGGAAATTTACAATTATTAGAAAAGGATAATATAAAATCTTTCCCTATTCTTGTGGAGTAGTTATTGTTTAGAAATTACAAATAAACTATGGAAAAAAGGATAAATAAACTGTGGAAAAAAAGGGGTTGCAAATACATAATGAAAAATATGCATGTGGCTACACATATTTCCTTCATTTTAAAAAATTTTTCTTCAGATACTTTGTTTTAATTTTTTTATATAGTAAAAACTACAAATCAAGATCACTGCTTAAAATAACAAATAAAAATATTCACATGAGATCACTAGCTCCACAAATATCCCTAAGAAATTTGAATAGTGGCTATTGACCAAAATAAGCTAAGCAGACCCATGAGGACTTACCCTTATTTAACTTTTTCGTGTTCCCATGGATGTGAAGTAAGGTATTATTCTTGCTTGTTTCCATTGTCTATGCCATACCACACAATAATTTCCTTTTTATTTATTTTTGTTGCCCATTTTTTATTATTTTTTCTTTCTTGATCACTTTCAACTTTTTTTAATTGGTTTGCTTCTTTCACATGGTAAAGATAAGTAGTTTTATCTAAGTATACAATAAGCGTCATGTAAGTGGTATAGTACTTGTTTTTAAAATATTATAATAATAAAAATTTGTTTTGCTTTGTAATGGTGTACATTGTCAAAATAAGAATTGTAACATTCCATTGAAGGAATTGATTTAGCATCCAAAGCACTTAAATAGAAATTATAATTTGAACTACACTTAACTAGATATAATTTAGAACCATTGAAGAAAATAAAACCAAAGAGGAGTTACATACTGTGTAAGCTTTAAATTACATAGATTTGTTGTAAATTAAAAAATAATAAAAAGTTTCATATACATAAAACCCCAAATATGGAAGACATATTATAAAATATTAAAACTATAAAATCACTCTTAAGTAGATAAATCTTTAAATAAAAATAAAATAAAATAATATAATATAATACTTTTTGATGGAGATCATCCACAAGATCAGGCACGATCTAGCCTCATCCCTTATGGTGTCAAAATACTTAATCAAAAAACTTTCAACTACAAATAAAACAATTCTCAACTAAATAAAAACAACTTTTTCAAATAAAATTTAAAAAATATAATAAACAATGTAAATAAAATAAAATAATTCTTAAACAATTTTAAAATAATATAACTTTAAATAAATAAAATAACTGAAGATTGAGGTTTTCTAGATAAATATATTTAAGATATCTATAATAGTTATGAAACAATTATATTTTAGATATTATAATATCAATAAGTATTATAATAAATATTAATAATATAATCAATATATATTAATATTTATACATAATATAGGATTGAGTTGGGGGAATCATTGGTGACTCGGGTGGAAGAGAAATTTCATGCTTTGTTGTATCTGATTCAGTTCCATCCTCAGATTTCTCCTCCTCCTGGCTCTCCAGTTGATTTGGATGCAGTCGACGGTAATTTTATGCTACAATATTTGAATGATATAACTGTTGGTTAAATTGTTCACCTGCTTTACTTAAATAAATTGTTATGTTATCACTTTTTGTATGCCTGCTTATACAAGGGCTTGTATAGTTTAGTGGTGCATAGTCAAAGGGTTAAACTGCTCTTTGTCAATTGATATCTGGATGGTAGGTTCTTCAATTCCTACCTTTTTTGTATTGTGATAGTGGGAGCATGATTTTGTTCTAGTGAATTTGTCAGATTGTAATTTCCTTTTGTATTGGTCTATTTTCTCCCAATTTTGTTGATGTAAATCCTATATGGAAAATTGTAATCATTGAGCTATAACCGGAGGTTTTCTTCCTGGTTCTTTCCTACCAGTATGCTCTCTAACTAGGATTTTGTAACTTTTTATTTATAATTATAATATATTATAGTGGTTCACCACTTTTGTTCAAAAAATATATTTATACTAAATTATTGATTATAATAATTTTTTATAGGTAAATTGCTACCAATGGGTAGCTCCCGCTATATTGATTTGAAAAACAAAATATTCCATATGTCTTCTTATAATTTCTTACTTTCAACCCTACTAGTGGTGAAATAGGAAACGCAACCCAGAAGCCATTTCTTTCAGCCTCTTGATTTGAGCAGGAGTCAGTGCCTCCCCTTCATGGGACATATAGAAGCATATATTTCCATATTGTTCCTCTCCATTCCTTCTCTATACAGCTGGATTATCTGCTTCAGTTTCTCACTCTTTAATGCCACGTCAATGCATATTACATCGCCAACCAGACTACCTCTGAGTTCCTCTTCATCCTAGAGATGGCATGGACAAAGATGAATGGGTTATTGATAGTGGTTACTCTCACCACATGAATGGTGACAAAAGTAAGTTATAAGTTTGGAAAGATATGATGGTGGACTGGTTAGGTTTGGAGATGATAAAGCTAGTAGGATTTGTGGAAGAGGATCTATTTCTTTTGATGGCAAGCATAATATTGAAGATGTCTTGTATGTGAAAGGATTAAAGCACAATCTTCTGAGTGTGGGTCAAATGTGTAACAAGGCTATGACTTAAGCTTCAAGGACAATGGATGCAAGATCAAGGAAAGCTCTGAAACAATCATTACAACCGTAAGAAGACCAGAGGTAATATCTATCACTTGAAAGGAACCGAGAACTATTGGTTGTTGACTCAGATTGATGAAAGTTGGTTATGGCATAGAAGGTTGTGTCACATAAATTTTGATAATATTATGAAGATAAGTACTGCATAGATTGTTAGAGATTTTCCTAAGCTTGTGAAGCCTGCTAATCCAGTTTGCAAGGAGTGTCAATTTGGGAAAAATACAAGAACAAGTTTCAAAAGAAAGGATCAATCAGTTGGAGGACTACTTGAGCTAGTGCATACATATTTGTGTGGACCTACCAGAGTGAGAAATTTGTAGGGAGATAGGCATTTCATGCTGCTTATTGATGATTATTATAGAATGACTTGGGTCACCTTCTTAAAAGAGAAAGCTAAAGCTCTAGATAAATTCAAGGCATTTAAGGCAATGGTTGAAAATGATATGGATTTGAAAATTAAATGTTTGAGATTTGATAGAGGAGGAAAGTTCACATCAAATGAATTCAATTTCTTTGTGAAGAGTGTGGAATAAAGAGACAGCTATCTGCACCCATAACTCCACAACAAAATGGAGTTGTTGAAAGGAAAAACAAAACTGTTCAAGAAGCTGCTAGAACCATGATGAAGGAAGTTCATCTTTCGGAAGCATATTAGACAGAAGCAATTCACACCGTAGTATATATCCTAAATAGAGTTCAAGTAAAAAGTAACAGTTCAAAAACTCCCTATGAATTGTGGCATGGTAGAGTTCCTACTATGAAATATTTTAATTTTTTTTAGCAGATGTTATATCAAAAGAGAAGAAGATTTAGGCAAGTTTGATGCTAGATGTGAGGAAGGAATCCTCCCTAGTTACTCCACCAAGAGCAAGGCCTACCAGTGCTATAATAAGAGGCTGAATAAAATCATTGTAAGTACAAATGTTAAAGTTGATGATTGTAAGGAAAGGTCTTTTGAATCAAGTGGATATGATTCAGATGATCTAGATGTTTCAGAAGTGGTGTAGCATGAAGACAACATAGATGAAGAAGAACAAGCTCTAGTAAGTGCTACCAAAACTCCAAGATATGTAAGAATCGGTCATTTTGAAAATCAAATCATAGGAGATAAGAGCAAAGGGATATTAACCAAAAGAAAAGCTATAGAAGAACCAGTAAATTTTGTTTGATCTCTAAGTTTGAACCTAAAACTATGGATGAGTCTTGCAAAGATAATAATTGGATAAAGGCCATGGAAGAAGAATTGATGCAGATAGAGAAGAATCAGACTTGGGATCTTGTTCCCAGACCAATAGACAAGAATGTAATTGTTAAAAAGTGGGTCTTTAGAAAGAATGACGAAGTGGTAAGAAACAAAGAAAGATTGGTATGCAAAGGATACGCTCAGGTTGAAGGAATAGATTTTGAAGAAACTTTTGCTCCAGTAGCAAGGATTGAAGCAATAAGGATGTTTCTAGCTTTTACATCATACAAAGATTTCAAGGTTTATCAAATGGATGTGAAGTCTACCTTCTTAAATGGAGAGTTGGAAGACGAAGTCTATATTGAACAACCAGAAGAATTACAGTCATCAGAACAAGGGGACATGGTATGCAGATTGAAAAAAGCATTGTATCGATTAAAACAAGCTCCTAGGGCATGGTATGCATGGTTGGACAGGTACCTAATATAGATAGGGTCCAGTAAAGGTACGAAAGATAGTAACCTCTACTTCAAGATCAATGATGAACAAACTTTGATTGTTGCAGTTTTTGTTGATGATATTATTTTTGGAGGCAATGAAGGTATGTGCTCAATTTTTGCTAGAGAAATGTAAAGTGAATTCGAAATGTCTATGTTTGAAGAGATGAACTTCTTTTTAGGTTTACAAACAAGTCAATCAGATAAGGGTATCTTCATTTCTTAGTCTAAGTATGTGAAAGAATTGTTAAAGAAATTTGGGATGGAAGACTCTAAACTAGTATGCACACCTATGATAACTGGTTGTAAGTTGAGAAAAGATGATAACTCACCCTTGGCAGACCAGAAAAAATATAGATCTATGATTGGAGGATTACTTTATCTAACTCAAACCAGACTTGACATAATGCATGCAGTGTGTCTTGTGGCAAGATTTCAGGCAGGACCCAAGGAATCACATGTGATGGTAGTCAAGAGAATTCTGAGATATTTAAAAGGTACAATAGATTATGGGTTGTGGTACCCTAGGGACAATGACTTTGTTCTCAGTGCATATACAGATGTAGATTGGGCCAAAGATGTGGATGACAGAAGAAGTACAAGTGGAGGTGCATTCTTCTTGGGAAAAAGATTAGTATCTTGGTTGAGCAAGAAACAGGATTCAATATCCCTATCTATTGCAGAGGCAGAATACATTGCAGTAGCATGCAGTTGCACTCAAGTGTTATGGATGAAGAAGACTTTGAAGGACATCAAAGTTGTGTATAAAGAACCTATTGCAATCTTTTGTGACAACACAAGTGCCATAAACATATCAAAGAACCTAGTGATGCATTCAAGGACCAAGCACATATCCATTATGTATCATTTTCTAAGAGAAAAAGTGACAGAGAATGAAGTCAAGTTGGAGTATGTTTCTGCCAAGGATCAGATTGTAGACATCTTTACCAAGCCTTTGCCCAAGGATACTTTTGAGTATCTCAGAGAAAAGTTAGGGGTCATCACCCCTCCTTCTCTAAACTAAGATGCATAATGGTGCATCAGTCTAGAGGTGTTTAGAGGACCAAATTGATGCTTTTTAGGGCTACTTCTAAGTGGGAGTAGTCAAAAAGTTTAGAGAAGAGATTAGATCAGAGCAGAAGAGTGCAAGTGTGTGCCCTTTGCCATTGATGTCAAAGGGGGATAGAAGTAATGTGAAAAATTTAGAGTGCAGATGTGTAAGAGAAAAGGGGAGAATTTTGGAGAAAGAAAGAGTGTAGGTGTGTAAAGAGAAAGGGGAGAATCTTGTCTTGATGGCTGTTGTAGTTTTTCACATCATATGTTGCCATCAATGACAAAGGAGGAGATTGTTGCAAGTATGTGCCTAATCAGTGTTGTCATTGATGTCAACATATTCCTATTGTCATTAGTGTGAACTATATCCTATTCCATTACTTTTTTAGAAGACTTGTATGTTGAGGATATTGAGAAAATTAGCCTCTCCGGAAGAAACAAGTAAGCCATAGAGAAGTGTAGTACAGATAGTGAGTTGTATGTTGAAGAATAGTTCAGTAAGCTACTCTGCATTTATTCCTACTTGAAGATAGTGGTCTGTGGATTGGAAGTAAGTTAGAGGTATGTATGAGGATGCTACATTTTAGGTCTGAGCCATCTACATGAATATCTAAGTGAGTTGTGTTCACCAGAGTGAATCCTACTTTTTTTATAAGTTCAATTGAGAGAGGAAGACAATATTTGGCTCCACATTCCTTCGCAATAAAGTATTTTGCTTTACAGTTCTAGAGGGAAGTCTGGGATGATGATAAGTGTGTACAGTTGCAATGGTTCATGGTT
The DNA here is from genome assembly GCA_027924645.1 of Cunninghamia lanceolata. NCBI lineage: Eukaryota > Viridiplantae > Streptophyta > Pinopsida > Cupressales > Cupressaceae > Cunninghamia > Cunninghamia lanceolata. Next base: position 4,970,709 of record BSBN01000275.1, on the reverse strand, counting down.
TGGTGGTCCGCAAGCTATCTTTCTTTTATGATAGTTGAAGATAGTAAAGTTCATGTACTTCGGTGAGAAGATTCCTATGAATAAAGTGGTTAAGGTTCGTGCAATTGCTCCTAATGATTATAGCATGCTTGTGGATATCTCCTAATCATTTTCCTATCTGGACTTTGGTCTGCATTAAGAAATTGAGATGGTGTGTGAAGATTGTTCCTAGATAACATAGCGTGTAACCAGTCTTAGCTGACCTGGTTGATCCTAGTGATTGTGGAAATCTCTAGAAGATTGTGGAAGCATGTTGTGGCATGGAAGATCATGTTTGAGTCCCAACTAAGGCATGGAATGATCTGCATTTCATTTCCTTTTCATAATGTTGAAATAGGTCAGGACCTATTTTGTAAATGTTTGTAATACCGAACTTGGAGATTGTTCCAATGGTTGATGCCAACCTTGATGATCATTCCAAGGTTGATGTAGTGTATAAATACTTGTAGTTGAGTTGTGGAAAAGGTGTCCTTGAGTGAAAATGAGAATATATTAAGAAAGGTCCAAAGGCAGAGTAGAGAAGAGGCAGAGGAAAGAAGAGGAAGAGCAGAGTAGAGGAAGAGCAGGGCAAAGGAAGAGCAGAGATGAGGAATTGTTTATTCACAATAAAGAAAGGTATTGATCATGGAAGTGAATCTGGTAGTAAGTCACCAGTAGGGTTTAATAGCCCTCAGGGTTTAATAGCACTTATTGAAATCTTGCTAGGTTTAGGGTTGAGGCAGTGAGCCTGCTAGACCTAGTTATTCTTCATGGTAGTAAGCCAGTATGTTTAGGCCTGTGGGGAGACCAAGCCTGAACATCACTATTTCAAGATTGCAATATATATTGAGAGTTAATCCTCTCCATGGTTTTTCCCCACCTTGGGATTTTCCATGTAAATTTGGTGCCTCTTGTGTTTGATGTTGTATCTGTGGTTAAGTTTTTGATTTCATGCACTCATTGTTATATCATAATAATTGTCAATAAGTGATGAATGTTTAATTACAGAAAGTGTTTAAGTTTTTGTGACAACTGATTCACCCCCCCTCTCAGTTGTCCGGCGCATATCAACAGAGTTTCCATCCACTTAGATTGTTTCTTTTTCACCTTATCTGTGTTGGGGATGTTTATTGTGGATGGAATTTTTAAATACTTCCAATCTCTACTCATTTTATTGTCCCATGAGGAGAACATACACTTCCTTCTACCCACCTTCATATTTTGATGTTTGCTTATCCCCAATTCTATCTTGTTCATGACATTTTTTTAGGTTGGATGGTTTCCATTTGAAGATTCTTGCATTATGCTACTTCCACAATTATCATGTGATCTCATTAGGCACCCCAATCTATAAACTAGCCCATAATGATCCCCTATACAAACTCAGGTAGCATTGGAATTTTTCTATTATTTGGAAGGAAGTGGACCCTCCCATCCAAGTAATTGATACATTATTCTAGGTAAGTGCAAGAAGATGGGGGACTCAAAAGTGGCCAAACCACTTTTTGGTCATAGAGAATTATAACATGATCACATTTTGGGCTGCTAAATATAAAAAGTGCAGACAAGTGTCACAATTTTTACCTCAATTTCAGTTTGAGAGACAAAACACACCTAGGTTCATTGCGCTATCACATTTGGAGCAATTTGAAGAAAAAAGCACACCAAAACACAATGCCACCTCATTGTTCCCATCATGCATGAGCTCAAAAGAGTTAGAAAACTCAAGAAGGTAGGGTTTGAATATTTTTTGTAAATTTGAAAATGAATTGAATTTGTTTTTCATTTTTTTGATTGAATTTCTATTTTAAATTTTTTAGGTAATGAATCACCCCAAAGGCTTAATCCAATAGATGAGGATCTAGTTGAAGAGGAGGCTCGAAACCCTCCTCAAACTTTGCCTTCATTTCCTTGCCACCCTCGTGATATACAAAAAAATATTTAGGGGAAATTGAAAACAGTAAAAAATAATTTAAAAACTTAGTTCAACAATTAAAATATCCAAATAGAAGTAATGATCATTGGAGATCTCTTGCCACTTCCTTAGATACCATTATTTCCCACATTGATATAGTCACAAACCAAATCAAGCAATGAGAAGGCTATAGGGAGAGTTGACGATGATTCTATGCAGACAAACTATCATACAAACAAGTTAAAGACCAAACAAATTTGAAATCTGATCTATGTGCATATTTTGTCAATCCTAGAACAAATCAACCATTACACGATAGTTGTAAAAGATTCCCCATTCTCTGGTGTATGCATGAAGGAATATCCAAAAACTTATGATATAGGTGGTGGATGGTGTTTGACGAGCTACCATGTGACAACCTTGAGGTCCCACACTATTTTTTGAGGAAACTCTATTGTGAGTTTGTCCTCAACAAGATTCCAAACTACTTTGTCATATACATGATTTCCAGGGCAGAAGCAATAGCTTTTCATAAGATAGAGTAGGGGCACAACATGATTAGAACCATCCTACTAGACCCCTAAGGAGGCCAAAACATATCTCACTCCCTTCATCTTTGAAGGAGAGTGTTAATGTGGAGACACTACAGTCTCTGAGCTCCCTCACTCAGTCTTTAGTACAACATGGTAACACTCTTTCCTAGGGTAGTGAGGGTGAGAGTAGTAGGCATCGCCGATCCCTGCATCTTTGCTAATCATGTGGAGCATTATGTGATTATGGATCAGAGGATGCTCATAATAGAAATATTGGAGAGGATGCTCCACACTTTTAGGACTATGCTACACAGGGTTAGGAGGTTACACAGGAGCAGAAGTGGGCGCATGACACATCCATATTGGATGATATTGTATTGATAGATGACTTATTGGATAGTACATTTGGTATCAAGATTCACAAGTAAATTTTTAGCAGGTTTTGTAATTTATTATATTTGTATTCGAAATCTCTAATTAAATATATTAATAAATATTATAAGTCAAAATTAATGTAGGTAATTGTATGTGTTATGAAATTCCAAGGTCAAAGTACTCATCCTACATCTGTTAGCTGTCCACTGCAAGGTTACAAGAGGATGTCAAGTCAACAGGTATGCAATTTACATAACAACATAGTAAATATAGTATACATGTAAAATTTTTGTCATATATCAATGGTAATCTGATTTAGTGATAATTTGATGGTGAACAGGTGAATTTCAGAGCTTCACCCTTAGGAGGAGTTAGTTGGACCAGATATAGAGGCAGTTTCACTAAGGTAAATTTTACCATTTCTAATCATTATGTATTTATATAATGTTTTGTAGATTTTGGTCAAATAACCTTGAACTCTATTTTCAGTTGATGACAGGGCTCGAGACTCCTCTTCATATTCGTCAATTAATGGAGATGGGCATTGTTACAGTTGTTTCATCTGTAAATCCTTTGACTAAGGTAAGAGAAAGTAACATGTAGATGTCATTATGTGTTTCTTGTTTTATCTCACGTCATTTAATGTAAATAAATAATATTCATGTTTACTCAAATTTTCTTCTTCATGCTTCTCACAGGAGGTTAGAACTCCAACCCATACAACTAGCAATGAAGAGAGACAACAAATGATTGAGAGGGATCACCAACTTGTGGTAAGTGATTGATTACTTATGTCATGTTGTACATAATTTCATGTTTTATATATTAATATGGGTATTGTTTGATTGTATTAATAGGTGGAGCTTCAAAAATCCCTATCTAGGAGGTCTAGTCAACGGACGAGAGAGGATGAGTCGTTGAATGATTCTCCTTCTTCACGACTAGGCAAGGGCCATCGATTATTTCATAGAACTCCATAGCATATTTGATATTGGGACATTTTGTCATATGCCTATATGGTGAGTTGTAAACACTTTTTCTATTTTTCTAATGTATATTGTTGTATATATGCCTATATTGGTTCAGGTGTACCTAACCTGCAGTGGCCTCCATGAGGCATTAGAGGTTTAAAGTTCATTTTCCTATTTTCAGTAAGGTCCTAAGTTGATCATTCATTGTAATAAGGTCTGTTTGACCAATTTAGTTGTATTTAGGTTTATGTTGTAAGTCCCACGGGACACTTGTCGAGCTGTAATCTCAAAGGTTGTTAAGCAGTTAGAGGTTGTTAGTCAGTTGTGATTCCCTAGCCACTTGGAGGTTGTCTCCCAGCTGCTTGGAGTCAATGAAGTACTACAGAGGGTAAGTGGATAAATACCCAAGGTCAAATCGATTGTGAGCAGTATGAACATTTTGTAGACAGTTTGGATTGTGCTCTGTATATACTTGCATTACTGAAAGCATAATAAACAAGATCCTGTTGTGTACCTATGTCATTCAAAATTCATTTGGTTTCCCGCTGTGAAAATTATTTTCCTATTTTGTGGCCGGATGGATCTCTTAATCCATTCCACCGGTTAGATTCTTCGAATTGGTGGAATGGCCATACAGTATTTTGTTTTGGTTTTTGTTCATGTTTTGTGTTTATAGGATTGGTGCAATATGCTTTGAAAGATCCTAGCACCATCATGTGCTAGATTGGGAAAGTCTAAAATCTGTGTTAGATTGTTAAGGAGACGGATATGAGTAATCACAAGTTTTGCAGCGGGCTAAATTGGTGAAATTCTGCTTTGTTTTGTCAGACATACAACTTGTGTATATATCACATTCGCATGTCAGAAATACATCCTATGTATATATTGCAATCTGAATGCATCTTGTGATTGTATGTTGTGAATATACAACACGCACATACATTGTGTTAAGTGCAAAGGGTGACCAGTAGCGAGGGTGGCAGAAACTGGTGATCGTAGGTCAGAGAATGTTTGCTGATAGAGAAGGGATTGGCATGAGGAAGTGTATTGGGGGAATGACATTTAGGTTGGCCGATAGTGCATCATCTTGCCGATAGGAAAGTAGAATGTGGACATACAAGGGAAATGTAGGCTAAGGGGTTTGGCTTTGCATCATAGTGGTATCAGAGCTCAGCAAAAGATTTGGGTGGAAAATTGAATTGAGTATCTGTAGGAGTATTGGCATTTGGGTGTTGTCTCTGAATGTTTATGTCAAACAAAGAAAGTGATACAGAGGCGGAAAGGATGCCTCCCAAAAGCATGTCATAGGATGCCATTAAGAAACTGATCAAGGAGATGCTTGAATCCAAGTTGGGAGAGTTCAAGTAGACCAAAAGCAAAGATAAGGAAGCTGAAAGTGACAGCGATGAAGACAATGTAGAAATTATTGAAAGCAGTAAAAAGGCAGAGGAGATACCAACAGAACAGAAGGCATTTTTAAATGCATTGAAGTCAATTAATAGGGACACCATAGATGGGTTGCCTATGTATAGTGGAAGTATGGAAGCTGAAGAGGTGATTGATTGGATTGAGGCATTGAACAATCATTTAGAATACAAAGAAATCCCTAAGGCTAAGAAGGTTAAGTTGGCAAAGGCAAAATTGCAGGGCTCTGCTCTTGCATGGTGGAATTATGAACAAGGAGAGAGAGTCAAGGAGGGGAAGAATATGATAACCTCCTGGGAAAGGATGAAGACCAAACTCAAGGCACGGTTCTTACCCCTGGACTATGATGTGCAGATGTATAAGAAGTTGCAGAACCTTAGGCAGCAAGACCTTGATGTGAATGCATACACACAAGAGTTTCATAAACTCAGTCTCAGATCCAAGAGACAAGAAGAAGAGTCAGAGAAAGTGGCCAGGTATTTGAATGGCCTAAGGATGAACATCCAAGATGAGATTAGCATTTTAGCACCAGGAATAGTGAACAAGTGTTTCCAAATGGCCTTAAGATCTAAAGAGAAGCTGAAGAGAAAAGGTGAGCAGAACAATAGAGGAAGGGGTGATAGAAATTTTAGAGGTAGTTTTGGAGGAAGAAGTCCTAACCAGAGACCTAGTGGTGAGTCTAACCAGGAAGAGACTAGTAAAGGACAAGAGTAGTCTGATTTCAGAGGTGGATGGAAAGGAACAAGAGGTAGATTTGGAGGTGGTAGAAGTTCTAATATTTTCACTAGGAGATGTTATCATTGTAATGAAATTGGTCACATAGCATTCAAATGTCCAGAAAGGCAAGGTTCATCATCAAGAGATGATAGGAAGAATGACAAAAGGGTTCAATTTGTGTGAGAAGAGAAAGTAGATGAAAGTGTTAACTCTCCAATAGGAAGTGCAGCACCATGTCAAGATGGAGAATCATTGATGCTAAGGCGAACAATCTTGAAGACATCCAAGGAGATGATACAAAGGAGAGCACTTTTCAGAACCAAGTGCAAAAGTAAAGGTAAGCTATGCAAGGTAATAATTGATTCTGGTTCAACAAATAATATGGTATCTCAGGAAATGGTGGATAAACTAAAACTAGAAAGGATTCCATATCACAATCCTTACAAAGCATCTTGGGTAAGTGATAGTCAATCACTTTTGGTTTATGAATAGGCATATGTTGATTTTTAGATTGGAGAATATTAGGATAGAGTTTTGTGTGACATATTGCCCATGGAATGTTGTCACCTACTATTGGGTAGGCCATGGCAATTTGATAGGAGAGCATTGTACGATGGGTATGCTAATACCTACACCATCAAGAAGGATGGGAGAACTTTTGTGATGACACCATTGCAGGAGGATGCTGAAGCAAAGAAGATAGCAAAGATTATTCAGATAGGTAAGAAGGAGTTTGTGAAGATGCCTACAGCAGAGTCAAAGGAAGTAGAGGATATCTCAAGGAGTGGAGATCACAGTTTGAAGAAGATTTCAATTATGAATGACAGAGATTAGGTGGATCAACAGAAGGTCCAAAAGTAGGTTTGCATACAGCCACAAGCTAATTGGAAAGACAAGGATGCAATCATAGTAGGGACTATTGTTTGTCCTCTAAGAGTTGAAAGGCAAGCACATTCTGCCATAGCAGTACATGAGGTTTCCATTGCTAATTTTCAGATAGAGATGATGGTCAGCAAGAATGATCAGCAAGGTGTGAGAAGATTCTATAGTGCTAGGCATGAGTATATGGTTACATGGCAACAGCCTGCAGCATAGAGATCATGGGCAGACATGAACCAACAGTGGCTACAAGTGGGTTCAGTCAAAGACTTAACTCATGGGACATGAGTTCTTTTCAAGGTGGGGAGTATGGTGCAGGTGCACCTAACCCACAGTGGCCTCCATGAGGCATTAGCAGTTTAAAGTTCATTTTCTTGTTTTCAATAAGGTCCTAAGTTGACCATTCATTGTAATAAGGTCTGTTTGACCAATTTAGTTGTATTTAGGTTTATGTTGTAAGTCCCATGGGACACTGTCGAGCTGTAATCTCGAAGGTTGTTAGGTAGTTAGAGGTTGTTAGTTGGTTGTGATTCCCCAGCTACTTGGAGGTTGTCTCCCAGCCACTTGGAGTTGATGAAGTACTATCGAGGGTAAGTGGATAAATACCCAAGGTTAGATTGATTGTGAGCACTATGATCATTTTGTAGATAGTTTGGATTGTGTTCTGTATGTACTCGCATTACTGAAAGCATAATAAACAAGATCCTGTTGTGTACCTGTGTCATTCGAAATTGATTTGGTTTCCCTCTGTGAAAATCATTTTCCTATTTTATGGCCGGATGGATCTCTTAATCCATTCCATCGGTTAGATTCTTCAAATCGGTGGAATGCCTGTACAATATTTTATTTTGTTTTCTGTTCGTGTTTTGTGTTTATAGGATCGGTGCAGTATGCTTTGAAAGATCCTAGCACTGTCATGTGCTAGGTTGGGAAAGTCTAAAATCTATGTTAGATTGTTAAAGAGACGAATATGAGTAATCGCAAGTTTTGCAGCAGGCCAAATCGGCAGAATTCCACTTTGTTTCGTCAGACATACAACTTATGTATATATCACATTCGCATGTCAGAAATACATCCTATGTATATATCACAATCTAAATGCATCTTGTGATTGTATGTTGTGAATATACAATGCACACATACATTGTGTTAAGTGCAAAGGGTGACTGGTAGCGAGGGTGGTGGAAACTGGTGATTGCAGGTCAGAGAATGTTTGCCGACAGCGAAGAGATCGGCATGAGGAAGTGTATCGGGGGAACGACATTTAGGTTGGCCGATAATGCATCATCTTGCCGATAGGCAAGTAGAACATGGACATACAAGGGAAATGCAGGCTAAGGGGTTTGGCTCTGCATCATATATGGATTTGTTTGTACATGCCTATATGGATTTATATATACACTATATGTTATTCTCATGACATTACACGTATATGAGATTTTACATTATATATGATGAACAATTATGGTTACAGGATAAATAATGTATCATTCTTTAAAATTTTGATATTTCATATGTGTTCTTCAATATTTCGATGAAATGATATTATGTTCAATTAGTTTCAATATATGTTTTAGAGTGTTTGATTAATTCAATTTTTTTGAGAGCATCCTTCCAAAATACATTTTGTGCATATCCTACAATCATGGCATTTTATGAGACCTCATTTCTTTGAGGCATCATGTCAAATAGCTCACACACCTTGTCTATGCTTCCACATTTTGCATACATGTCTCCTTGGGCATTTGAAACTACAACATCTGACAAAATTCCCATATCCATTATGCTTTGATGGATGTCTATACCCTATTCCAAAATCCCATTTTGGCATTTATACCCACCAATTTATTTTTCTTGAAAGTTTCTAAAGCCTTATCAATAAATCCATTTTATGTATATCCTACATGTTGGCAACATCAGTGTTGGAGAGATTGTTAGCATGCAGAAGATAAGGCAGAGCACGATGTTATGCAATGTTGTCATTGATGGAAATAATAGTTGTAAGGTGCAGAGTAGTTTGAATGGGAATTTTGCAAGAGGGTTTGATCCTCTTCCATTCAAGATTCTTCTACTCTTACTTAGAAGTTAACTATGCTAAGAGATTTCATCTGGTAAGGTAATTTTGCTAAGTGTCAATATAACTTCTTTCAGTGTACAGTGTTCCAGTTTTCTAGTCCATATTGTTCTGCCATTGAAGATCATGTCTTGTGGCTTTAATATGTTGCTGTTTATCATTAAATGCATCTAATTCTAGAATTTTGTCTACTGGTGTCCTCCGGAATGAAAGTCAGGGTTGTCTAAGTATCACATCCCAAATAGACAATGCATTGATAGTGCCAGAGGTGATTTGAATTACTTTGCATTCCACCATAGATGAACCTTTTGCATGCAGATTTGAAGATAAGTTTATGATTACTTTAAGTGTGTATATTCCAGGTTTAAGACAATCTGGAGTTCCAAATATCATTTTGTGGTTTGACTATTAGTTTATATTAGTGTTACTTTTCTAGTGAAGTTGACCTAAAGGTAGTGATGGTGTGCAAGAGGCAAACATGTTTTATGAAGTTAAGTGGGAGCTATTTTAGGTCCATCTCAACCTATTTGAAGTTATTCTGCAGTTTGATTATTGGCGCAAAGCGTGTGCATAAAGATTTAGGGCTGACCACTTGCAAGTTTGATATTGTGACAATTACACTCAATTAGGCCGACCTAATTGGCATTGTGGATGTTACAGATATATATAGAGGAATGTTTTCAATATCTTGGTGATGAAGTGATGTGTGTGAGACCCAAAGAATGTGACAAGTGCCTACAGATGCAAATTGAGGAAATACAGAGCAAGACAATGAGATATTTCAAATCAGTAAGAGAAGTTTGTGTTTCTACAACTTGAGCCCTATTGGAACTATAATACATGCATATGTAGATGCAATTGTAATAGTTCAAATCCTAGTAGTGAGCAACTCCTTTTCTATTCTATCTTTCTTTCTCAGTGGGTAGTGAGTCCACTTGGACAGTGAGTCCATCTGCAGTGAGCATTCTTTCTTTTGGGTAGTGAGCCCTTTGGTAGTGAGCCTTTTGTAATTTGGTATTGCTACTACATTATATTGTGAGCTAATCCTCACCAGGATTTTTCCCTTTTAGGTTTTTCCATGTAAAAATCTTGGTGTTCATGTGTTGTGGTTTGTGGCTATATGTTTTAATATGCTTAATCTACTTTACTATTATTGAATTTATTAAATGGATTAAATGCTTATTGTGTGAAGGGTCTAAAAGAATACGGATTCATCCCCCTCTTAGTATTCTGAGTTCAACAATTGGTCTTAGAGCAAAGTCATTTGGAAGAAGACTAACTGCTCAAGGAAGATCTTGGAGATTCAACACATGGGAGATAAAAGGCTTCCTACTTGTCTGGAAGAGATTCCTGTTGTTAAATTCTTAGAAGATGAATGCATGTTTGCCAATAGTGAAGAACTCAAGGTTGCTCTTGAAGACCTAGAGAGGACTAAAGAATAAATTAGAGATCTAAAGGAGAATGTCAAAGAAGCAGATGGATGTATCAAGAAGTTAAGAGAGAAAGTCAAGAAATTCAAAGAAAAACATAAGGAGGTCAGTGAACAATTGAGGTTAGAAAATGAATCCATGATTGGTCTGAAAGTACAATTTGAAGAAAAAGCAAGAATTGAGGAATATCTGAACTCAATGATGAAAGGCAAATCTGAAGAATGTAGAAGGCTTAAACAAGAAGTTGTAAAACTAAAATCATATTTGTAAAAGGGAAAGACTTATGAAGAAAAATTCAAGATAAGTTCTACAAGGCTTGATGAGATGATTGCAAGTCAGAAAGATCCCAATGATAAAGAAGGCTTGGGGTTTGAAAAAGGTTAAAGTTCAAAATTAGGTCAAGCATCAAAAGCTTAAAATATGAAGAACAATGACAAGAAGATCTAGAATCATAAGAAAGGAGCTAGAAGACCACTGGTCAGATAACCTAATGCTCAGAGGTACCCATCCTTCAATGGTTATTGTTATTCCTACAATAAATTTGGACATAAGGCTACACAGTGTAGGAGAAGAATGAATCAAAATGTTCTATCCTTCTCTAGTCAATGTCTTTCATGCAAAAAGTTGATCATAAAGATAATGAGTGCAGAAGTCAAAGGATGAATGGCTACAATGATGGTAGAATGATTTAATCCTTTAATGGAAAATGTTTTACATGCAATAAATTTGGTCACAAAGACAACCAATCTAAATCTAGAATGAATGGAAGGAATAATGGTCAGAGGAATGTTGTGTACTACAATTGCCATAAGCCTGGACACATTTCAAAGTTCTGCAGAAGCAGAAGCTTGAAGAAGGACATTCTCTTAGAGAAGAACAAAATAGTACAAAAGGTTGATCTAACAAAGACTAAGAAGGTGATGAATAAGATTTGGATAAAGAAGGAAGTAACAAAGGTTAATGATGAACCTGTACTAGCATCCAGTGCAGACATTTCCTCCAAAAACTGAGATGAGAGCTTTGGCTCGGGGGGAGCTTTAATGGAAATCTTTCACCCCCTGCCAAAGGATTAATGCTGATGTCTTAGTACAAAGATACAAGTTGAAGATCAACATGTATGATCCACTAAAGAAAATTGTAGAAGAAAATCTCTTATTGCAGAAGATTGTGGAGCACTTGAAGGTGACTGTAGTTGCAAAGACTGTTTTGACAACTTTATTGGTTGATGAATTAAATTCAATAAGTGCAAGAAGTTATAAAAGCAGATTTTTATCTAAAAAATCATTCACACATCTTTTGACGAGAAAAGATGAGAGTGGATTTGAGCAAAAGAATTCAAGATGAATCAAAGATCAGTGCATCAAAACTCTAGCAAAAAAGAGGTATTTATCTATCCTTGGTTTGCCATAGTTTTTTTAGAGATTCCTATTTTGATAAGTTTGATAGTATTTTCAATGGATACTATGAGAGTTGTTGAGGTGTCTGAGAAACCAAAACCTAAGTTCAAGAAATTCCTAAGTAAGTGTTTAGAGGATGATCCATTGGGGGCATTTTCCTTCGTCCCCTATGGAGTTTTTCCAATGGAAGACATAAGAATATATCTCCACTAAAAAATAGAAGAATTTGGTCACAAAAAGCTTAGAGACATCTATGTGAAAGAGCTCATAGAAGATAACTTTGCACTTAAACCAGAATACCAAAACCTAACCAATAAGAAACTCAATGTTTGGTAGTGGTTCTCAAGTTTTTGTTTTGATGACAAATGGGTCAGATTGGTGTTAAATAGATTTAATGATTAGTTTGTGTGGTTGGATATGTCTGGCATGATCATAAAAGATGTGATGAGGGAGGCTACTAGTCTATGTTCCTCTGGACCTATTCTTGTCTTGAAATCCATTAAGAATGAATTGGTGATGGAGTTAACATGTGCCACCTATAACAAGAGAGCCTTAACAGTAAACTCTATCAAGAATCTGATAGTTAGGTATGTTGCTATGGTGGTTAGTTATAAGTTATACTTCTCTAATAGGTTGAATTTAGTGTCCACTACAACTATCAATGTAGCTTATGAGATGGTAGAAAAGGGCACAGATTATGATCTGTGTGAGTTTCTTAGATAGTAGTTTTTGGAAAATCTAAAATAGACAAAAGAGAAGAAAGATGACAAGGTTGGTGAGTACTCTAGAGTCTCTCCACTAGACTCTATCAGGAAGTTTTTGGAAAAGTAAATGGAGTCACAAGTCTTGTTTGCCCCACAACTCCTACAAGTACCAGCTTTAGATGGTCAGATTAATCTATCTACCATTTCTCCTTTGCAAAATCTTCAATTAGGAACAATCTTTCAAGCATCTGTACACAAGGAAATTCTGCAATCTCATGTAGAAGGAAAAGAGTTAATAGAAGAAGCCATGAAGATTTTTGAGAAGTTAGTGTCTGATGCAAATAGAGATGTTACTTTGACTCCATTTTTTCAAATGAAGGATCTAATGAGTAAAGTTAATAGTCAGTTTGAATCTTGTGAGTTAGCACTAGAGAAAAAGGTGTGAGAAGAGTTTGATAACAAGAGACTGTTAGAACTAATAGATAGGTGCTCAAAGGCATTCACTCTTCTAGAAAATGGTATAAAATATATTGAGATAGCTATGAATGATGCAAATGCCTTATATCAATTTTTCTTATCCTAGCCTATAACAACAAAATACATAAAGGCTAAGATAGAGGGCTTTGAGGATCAACTTGTAAATCTTTCCAGAACTTATGATCCTTTGAAAGATCTGAATGGAAATCTAAGAGATGAAATAGAAAAGGCTCATGCAAGCATAAAGAAATTGCAAAATCATAAGGAGTTAATAAAAGACCAAATGAACCACCTAAGAGAGATTGTTAGCCTCAAGATGACTTCTATGACTTGCCTAATAAAAGAACCTGAGAAAGCTAGAAAGCTAGAAAAATACCTGATGCCCCTGCTACTATGGATAAGGTAGAGGAATTTCTCTTATAGATCAATGAACACATATAGATATTGATCAATGCCAAGGTGTAGTGGGATTCATATGTGGTACAACTCAAGAACATCTACAAAGACCTCTTCCCAAAAAAATTAGTAAGTTTTGATTTCTTATGTAAATATGTAGAAGGTTAAAAGACAATTTTGATATTTTGGTGAATACACAAATCACCTATTTAGGGGGAGATCCAAATTTGTACACCCTTTGCCATTGATGTCAAACGGGGAGAGAAAGTCATGTGAAAAAGGAAAGACATATATCTTAGGGAGAGAAACACTATCTTTTGGAAAAAAAATAAGATGTACAAAAGAAAGGGGGAGAATGATTGAAGAACTTGGTGTTGATGGTTCTTTTTTTCCCATCATGTGTTGCCATAAATGCCAAAGGGGGAGATTATTGGCAACATCAGTGTTGGAGAGATTGTTAGCATGAAGAAGATAAGGCAACACATGATGTTATGCAGTGTTGTCATTGATGGCAACAATAGTTGTAAGGTGTAGAGTAGTTTGAATGGGAAATTTGTAAGAGGGTTTGATCCTCTTCCATTCAGGATTCATCTACTCTTACTTAGAAGTTAATTGTGCTAAGAGATTTGGTCCAGTAAGGTAATTTTGTTGAGTGTTAGTATAACTACTTTTAGTGTACAATGTTCCAATTTTCTAGTCCACATTGTTCTGCCATTGAAGATCATGTCTTGTGTCTTTGATATGTTTTTGTTTATCATTTAATGCATCTAATTCCAAAATTTTGTCTACTGGTGTTCTCTGGAATGAAAGTTAGGGTTGTCTGAGTATCGCATCCCAAATAGACAATGCATTGACAATGCCAGAGGTGATTTTAATTACTCCACATTCCATTGCAAATGAACCTTTTGCTGTGTGGATTTGAAGATAAGTTTATGAGTACCTGAAGTGTGTATATTCTAGGTTTAAGGCAATTTGAAGTTCCAGATACCATTTTGTGGCTTAACAATTGGTTTATATTAGTGTTACTTTGCTAGTGAAGCTGACTTGAAGGTAGTGATGGTGTGCGGGAGGAAAACATGTTTTATGAAGTTAAGTGGGAGCTATTTTAGGTCCATCCCAACCTATTTGAAGTTATTTCATAGTTTTATTCTTGGTGTGAAGCGTGTACATAACGATTTGGGGTCAACCGCTTGCAAGTTTGATATTGTGACCATTACACTCAATTAGGCTGACCTAATTGGCATTGTGGATGTTACGGATATATATATAGAGGAATGTTTTTAGTAGCTTGGTGATGAAGTGATGTGTGTGAGACCCAAAGAATGTGACAAGTGTCTACAAATGTGAATTGAGGAAATATAGAGTAGGATAATGATATATTTCAGATCAATAAGAGAAGTTGTGTTTCTGTAACTCAAGCCACATTGGAACTATAATCCATGCATATGTAGATGCAACTATAACAGTTCAAATATTGGTAGTGAGCCACTCCTTTTCTCTTCTATCTTTCTTTCTTAGTGGGCAATGAGTCCACTTAGATAATGAGTCCATCTGTAGTGAGCATTCTTTCTTTTGGGCAGTGAGCCTTTCGTAATTTGGTATTGCTACTACATTATATTGTGAGCTAATCCCCACCATAGTTTTTCCCTTTTAGGATTTTCCACATAAAAATTTTGGTGTTCATGTGTTGTGGTTTGTGGCTATATGTTTTATGCTTAATCTACTTTACTATTATTAAATTTAGTAAATGGATTAAATGCTTATTGTGCAAAGGGTCTAAAAGAATACTGATTCACCCCCCCTCTTAGTATTCCAGGTGTTCAATGCTACAATCATGGCATTCCACAAGACCACATTTCTTTGAGGCATCATGTCAAACAATTCACTTGCCTTGTCTATGCTTCCACATTTTGCATACATGTCTTCTATGAAAGTTGCAACTACAACATCTGTCAAAATTCCCATATCCTTTGTGATGGATGTCCATGTATCGTGTTCCAAAGATCTTAGTTTGGCACAGGTAGAGAATATGTAATCAAAGGTTGTGGAATTTGGCTTTACACCCGCCAATTAGTTTTTCTTGAAAGTTTTTGAAGCCCTATCAAAAAATCCATTTTGTGCATATCCTCCAATCATGACATTCCATGAGACTATATTTCTTTGAGGCATCATTCCATGCAACTACAACATTCAATAAAATTCCCATATGCTTCCATAGTTTGCATACATATTTGTTGTACTAAACTCTTTTTATATACATTTGATAACAATCATGATATTGAAACTACTAGATTTGATATAGAAATTACTAGATTTGATATGATAATCATAGATAATTTCTCATCTTACATATTAAACATGCAAGATACATGTTAAAAATGACAAAAGTTATGATGTTTTTCATTAAATCAAAAATAGTTATTTTTGTATTAATGAGCAAAGACATGTTTGTGTTTTTACCTATTTTGTTATCTACTTTATGCAAAACAACTATCATCCACAACCCAGATTCACCTAACATTGCATTTGGAAATGTAAATAAGTGCACAACTTAAATAGAAGTATGTTTCAATATCATATACTCCTTGTTTGAATATCATATCCTCATTACACTATCTATAGGTCTAGCATACCCTCATTGTACCTAGTTTCTAAAGCCTTATCAACATTCCCATTTTGTGCATATCTTGCAATCATTGCATTCCATGAGGTGCCCTGTCAAACAACTCACTTGCCTTGTCTATGCTTCCACATTTTGCATGCATGTCTTATAGGGAAGTTGCAACAATAACATCTATCGAATTACCATATTCTTTATGCTTTGATGGATGTCCATGTACCATGTTACAAAGATCCCACTCTAGTACAGGTAGAGAGGATGCAACCAAAGGTTGTGGAATTTGGATTTACACCCGCTAATTTCTTTTGCTTGAAAGTTTCTAAAGCATTATCAGCTAAACCATTTTGTGCATATCCTACAATCATGGCATTCCATGAGTTTACATTTCTTTAAGGCATCATGTCAAACAATTCACTTTCCTTCTCTATGCTTCCACATTTTACATACATGTCTCCTATGATAGTTCCAACTACAACATCTAAAAAAATTCCCATATCCTTTATGCTTTGATGGATGTCCATGTACCATGTTCCAAATATCTCAGTTTGACACTAATAGAGAGGATGTAATTAAAGGTTGTGGATTTTAGCTTTACACCCACCAATTGCATTTGCTTGAAAGTTTCTAAAGCCTTATTGACAAATCCATTTTTTGCATATCCTACAATCATGGCATTCCATGTGACTACATTTCCTTGAGGCATCATCTCAAACAATCCACTTTCCTTCTTTATGCTTCCACATTTTGCATACATGTTTCTTATGGCAGTTGCAACTACAACATCTAACAAAATCCTCATATCCTTTATGCTTTTATGAATGTCCATGTACCATGTTCCAAAGATATCGGTTTAGCACTAGCAGAGAGGATGCATTCAAAGTTGTGGATTTTAGCTTCACACCCACCAATTGCTTTTGATTCAAAGTTTCTAAAGATTTATTGACAAATCCATTTTGTGCATATCTTGAAATCATGGCATTCCATGAGATCACATTTCTTTGAGGCATCATGTTAAACAGTTCACTTACCTTGTCTATGTTTCCACATTTTGCATACATGTCTTCTAGGGCAATTGCAACTACAACATTTTTCAAACTTCCATGAGACTATATTTCTTTGAGGCATCATTCCATGCAACTACAACATTTGATAAAATTCCCATATGGATTTTGTAAGAAGACATGAGATACTATATATTTCTATATGAATGCCCTAATTAGTAAGAATTAATAAAAAAGAAACACAATGGCAATCATATGAAATCTATATTTAATATTTCATTTTAATTTATGATAAATTAGTACATACTTGTTCAATATTTGTTTATGCTAAATTATGACATAGATGCTTAGCGTTGGGTTATGGAAAGATTAGAATGAGGTATAGAGGAAGACAGAGAGACAATTAGTTTTTAAAGCCTTATTTCTTTGAGGTGTCCTGTCAAATAGTTCACTTGCCTTGTTTATGTTTTCACATTCTGCATACATGTCTTCTAGGATAGTTGCAACTAAAACATCTATCAAAATTCCCATATCCTTTATCTTTTGATGGATTTCCATGTATCATGTTCCAAAGATCCCATTTTAGCATAAGTAGAGAGGATGCGGGAAATCATTATGGAATTTGGCTTTACACCCTCATTTCACCTTCTATATGTTTGACCAATAGTGATATTTTACATTCTTCACCTCATGAGTCCAAACTACTAGCGCCAACATGTCAAGGTGGGTGATTGACTACTAGGGAGATGTCATTTTGGTGTCCATGCCTCATGATCATACTTTGCTACATCGGATGAAGATAGTCTCTTAAGATCCTAAAGATAAAAATGTGCTATGCTTTAGTCTAATTGTTCTCTCAAACTATGGCACATATGAATGTTTCATTTAGATTGACAGATGCATGTGGGGTTCATCCACAATAACTTCTCTCAGTTTCTACAAACTTAACATCATTTGACCATCAGGATAGTGGATGTATTCTTGCAAAATGGTTCAATTTTGTGTAGTGGAAAGGTGCAAGGAGTGAAATTTTGCATCCTGTACCTCATGGGGCCAAACAAATTGTGCCAACTTGTTAAGGTGGGAAGGTGAGTTCTAGGTGGGGTCTCATTCCCTACCCCAAGTGGCCGAATCATTTTGGACTATACACTATCGATAATGTCTCTTAAGAGCCCTAAGAGACAAAAATTGCCAATCTTTAACGGATAGTTCTAGGATTCTATGATACTTGGGAATGTTTCATTTGGACCTACATATACTTATGGGATCCATCCACAATAACCTCTCTCAGTTTCTATGAATTCAATATTGTTTGACCATGAGGAGAGTGGATGCATTCTTTCAATATGCTTTAATTTTGTGCAGTGGAAAGGTGTAAGGAGTGAAATTTTACATCTTGCACCTCATGGAGCCAAATGGACTATGCCAATGTGTTAAGGTGGGAAGTTGAATGCTAGGAGGGGTCTCATTTCATTCCCTAAGTGGCTAAATCATTTTGGACTACACGCTACCGGTAATGTCTCATAAGAGCCCTGAGAGGCAAAAACTGCCAATCTTTGACAGGGCAGTTTTGGGATTTTGTGAGACCTGGGAATGTTTCATTTGGACCTACATATGCATGTGGGGTCCATCCACAATAACCTCCCTTGGTTTTTGTGAACTCAAGATCATTTGACTGTGATGAGAGTGGATACATTCTTGCAAAATGCTTCAGTTTCATGCAGTGGAAAGGTGCAATAAGTGTAATTCTGCATCCTGCACCTCATGGGGCCAAATAAACCATGCTAATGCATCGAGGTGGGTGGGTGAATGCTAGGAGAGGTCTCATTGCATGCCCCAAGTGGCTGAATCATTCCAAGCTACACACTACTGGTAATGTCTCTTAAGAGTCCTGAGAGGCAAAAACTACCACTCTTTGATGAGACGGTTATGGGTTTCTATGACACCTAGGGATGTTTTGTTTGGACCTACATATGCATGTGGGGTCTATCCACAATAAATTCTCTCTTTTTTTTTGCGAACTCAACATCGTTTGATCATGAGGAGAGTGGATGCATTCTTGCAAAATGCTTCAGTTTCATGTAGTGGAAAGGTGCAAGGAGTGAAATTTTACATGATGCACCTTGTGGGGCCAAATGGACTATGCTAACATGTTGGGGTAGGAAGGTAAATTCTAGGAGGGGTCTCATTCTATTCCCCAAGTGGCCAAATTATTCTGGCCTACACGCTACTGACAATGTCCCTTAAGAGCCACAAGAGGCAAAAACTACCAATCTTTGACAAGGCATTATGGGATTCCATAACACCTGGGAATGTTTTGTCTAGACCTACATATGTACATGGGGTCCATCCACAATAACCTTTCTCAATTTTTGTGAACTCAACATCGTTTGACCATGAGGAGGGTGGATGTATTCTTGTAAAATGCTTCAGTTTCATGCAATGGAAAAGTGCAAGGAGTAAAATTTTGCATCTTGCACCTTGTGGAGCCAAATGGACTACACTAACATGTTAGGGTGGGTGGGTTAATGCTAGGAGGAGTCTCATTTTGTACCTCAAGTGGCCGAATCATTTTGGGCTACATGCTACCAACAATGTCTCTTAAGAGCCCTGAGAGGCAAAAAATGCCAATCTTTGATGGGGTAGTTTTGGGATTATGTGACACTTGAGAATGTTTTTTTTGGACCTACATATGTATGTGGGATCCATCCACAATAACCTCTCTTAGTTTCTACAAATTCAACATCATTTGAGTGTGAGGAGAGTAGATGCATTATATCTCCTTTAACATCCCCTGCCTGCACCTATACCTATGCCACCTCTACCCCATCCCCCACCATCCCTTCCTAGTACTTACACCCATGCAATAACCACCTCCACCCCTCCATCACCCCCTCCACCTCCACCTACTGGTGCTCTAGAGGGATGCACAATCTCCACCCTCCTCCATTGCTGACCCCTCCCCTCTTCATTACTATCTCCCCTCCACACTATAACCTCCCCAACCTCTCCACACCTCTTCCTACCTATTATCACTCCTAGAATAGTGGGTATGTGCATGGAAACGGGGGACCAAAAACAAGTCAAAAGTGGCCATTTGTTTCTAAAATCAGTAAAAACTGATCTTGGATGAGAAATTGAAGATAACCATGCTGATGAAGGGGGTAAATCACAAAACACACAATAACACTAATTACACATAGAAAATAGGAATATTATTTTACTGATTTAGACAACACATTACATTATAGAAGCTCAAACATAATTAGACAATGAATCCTCCACAGGCTACAACACATTACAACTTCCTATCTCCAGACTCTAGATTCTTCTTCCTTTTGTAGCCCCAAATCTGCTAGGGTTTCTATTTTCCCACCTTTTATTGACTCTAAACTTTCCCCCTTATCTCCACTACTACCAAGGGTTCCCAAAAATGGTCATAAATTTCTCTTTTTGGTAGCCTCCAACCAAATTTCAAAATTTGTATCTCCCTTCAAAAATAGGTCAACTTCTAGGAGCCATACCTTTTGATCCAGGTGTTTGATTAACAAATTGTTTGAAGCGTTGGAAATATTGTGGAGTGATCTATGCGCTAAGAATTTTTCCTACCAATTCCACCCATTTTTGGGGCTATACAAGGCCTCTAATTGCCTCAAACCTGAATTTGAAACTTTTTCAGGGTTTTTTGAGAAACAGAAAATTTAATATCTTTCAACCCACAAATGATCTTTGCCTAATTCCTTTGCCAAACATCTTATTTTTTGTTTACAAAGCTTCCTGTAAATTTTCACTTTCATACGTGCCCAAATGCAAACTTTCTAAAAAATAGCAGTTTGGAAAAATTAAAGGTTCTACATCATTATTCAAGTGATTATGGAACCATAAATACAAAATTTGAAAAGCAATGAAAACATCAAGAATTTTGAATCATCATCTTTTTTTGGGTGATGCAAGATTGCCCTTACACCATTGGATGCTCCTGCATTGCACACTCAAAATTAGATGTGATGAGAACAATATTTGTAGTGCTCCAAATCTAGTTTCTAAACTATTATTTTTTTCTAAAAATGGTGGAGATTAAGAGGTTCAAATAGGGGCAACACACAAAGTGCTCCTATTTTTGTCAAAAAAATATAACATAGTGTTTGGTGTGCTCCCCCTAAAATGTTGACATTTTTTATGTATTTGACAAATCACTTCAGTGGAAAATTAGCTAACATCATGTAGATTATGCTTGATTTTTTTGTTAATTTTTTAATGAATACATGATTTTTTTATGAATTTTCAAAGTGGACACATCTTGAAAAATGAAAATTTGAGCATGATCCCTCCTAAGTTTTTTGAAAACTAATCAAAAACCAATTTTGTTCAATGTGTATAGAATTGAGTCTAGAATCTAAAAATGTAATTTGTTTTAAATTTTGATAAATGTGTAAAAGATGACACCAAAAATACTAGACATAGTTTTTCTGAAAAAAAAAGAAACACACTAGCAAAATAAATTCAAGATGGAAACCTTAATGTTATTAGATTTTTGAAAAAAATACATGGTTAAAAAGCTAATAAAAAACTTGAAGTCATCTTGGTATTTTTTTCATATTGACATTGAAAAACATTTAAACCTAATCAAGAGCATGCACATGATTTGGTTGAATTTTCTAACTTTTTTTGAAAACAATCAAATACATCCAAAAGGTACCTCCAACCATTTGGGTTGTATGCCCAAGGCAAATCCAACCCTTAAGGTTGAGATTTCCCAAAGCAATAAAAAATGTGCTTGTGTTATAATGCAAGTGTACTATAACATGAGCGCAGTTAAAATGCTCTGTTTGATAAGTGTAGAAAATACTCTAGCTTCATTCACTCTAGAGTATGTACATGAAATAAACATTTAAGTGACATTTACATATAGACATTTATTTTCTTATACTTTGAGTTATATTTCATGTATATACTTTCAGGATGTTTGAGAATGGTTTCAAATCTCTAGGAGTTATAATACAAATTGTAGGTTTTGGAGGATCCTATAATTTTTTAAACTTAGTCAAATTTTAGTAATCAATAGGCTATTATCATCTTATAGTTGTATACACCTAAAATTGGCATGACTCTACTTAAATAAATATGTTAAATATTTATTTCGTCATTCATATTCCTCTATCAATAAATAAATACATTTATTTATTTATTTGATTCATCCCTTCTCATTTAATTAAATAAATTAGATTTTATTTGATTAATTAAATCACTTACACCAACTCCATTCTTCTAAAATAACTAAATAATTTTAATTATTTAATTAAAATCTTTATTCTTCCAAATTTAAATAAAATCTAAAATCCTCTCAAAATAAAATATATTTCTATATTTTATTTATTCCTCACAAATATCTACAAAATAATTAAATAAATTCTTTTTATTTAATTATGCCTTCTTATCTTCACAAAAATCATTCTTATCTTCCAAAAGTAACTTTCCTCTTGTCACACAAAAGCAAAACTCTGAGTTACAAAAGCAAAATCAGTTTTAAAGCATCTTTAAAGAAAAATATCTCTTAAATTAGAAAAATAAATTCTAATTTAAGAAAATAAAATCTCATCCTCATCAAGAGAAGAGTTAACTCAAACAAGACTGCTTTTCGAATGACATGTGTCCTTCTTCCATTCATTGCATGTTCCTCAACAAGCCTCCTCCGTTGATCTTTTCTTTTCTTCTCAACCATTGATCTTCCCTCACCTTTTTCTATAAATACAACCTTCTTCTCTTCATTTCATAATCTGGATTTTGTGTAAACTTATGCTGCAGAGATACCGGCACGCCTTTGGCACCCCTACTCCCATTTGAGCATCCTCATTCATAATCCATTTCTATATTTGAAGCTCATCTTCAAATACATTAGTATCATAGCCATTCTTCCTTTGTCATCTTCAACAAGCAAGCCAACAACTAGCTTCTGAGGGCTTCACAATCAAGATCAAAGAAAGATAGGCGAACTACAGAAGGTGAAAGGTAAAAGGTCCATACAGGTGATGAACAGGTCTCTGACAAAGAGTTTTTGTGCATTCAACTTCTGAAATGATGCATCTGCCTTCCAAAGTGATGCATCTGATAAACTGGCGCATTTGACCTCTTAAGTGATGCATTCACCTCACGAATTGGCACATTTGACGAAGTGACACATCTGACCTATGTCGTTGCACATCCAACCCATGAAGTTGTGCATCCATCCTTGGCTTTGGCATCTGAACTCAACTTGCGCATCTGTCCAAATTGTGCATTTACACTATCTTTTTGTGCATATGTTCTGTTAAATGGCGCATTTGTCATTATTGTGCATATACCTTGTTATCTTGCGCATTTGCTTTCTATTCTTGCGCTTCTGTACAAAGACATATACACTCCCTATTTTTGCGCATTCAGGCTAGTGTGTTGCGCATCTGTCTTATGCTTTTTTGTTGTACAGTTTCTAATTTTTGCATGTTGAGCTAATGTCAGTTTTGCAGGAGTAGTGGCTGGATTAGGTCATCTAGATGATTTGACTAGTTCACTTAGACTAACTAGGGGTGAAAGTAACAAGTGCATTTCATAACAAACTTCACTTAGTTTTCTAACTAGGAAGGAAGTAACTGAATCTTATTGCTATCGGTGCATTGTTGATTTATTTTCTAGTTTAATCACTGCTATCTTTTGCAAATGGAAAATGAATAATGCTATGTCTTAATCACTTTCAAAGTTAACAATTGGAAAAATGAACAATGCTATGTTTCAATCACTTTCAAGTTAACAATCATGTGAGTGCACAAGTAGATTAACTCATTTAGTTTTTCTATTTTTAACTAGGGTGGATAAACAAGTGTTTTTTGTGCTTGCAAATGACAATAGGCTTATGCTCTCCCCTTAATTAGGTGATCAAAGTGTCAGAGTTGTCATTCTTTTTGTCAAACCTTTAGGGGGGGCCTGCCCTTGGATGCACGCTTGTCCAAGTGGGAAGGACCCTGAGTGGTAATAGGCTAAAGCCAAGCCCTACCAAGCCACTTAAAATAAATGGTGTTTGAGGTGAAAACCTCAAGCAATGAGTGCTGCTGTGTTACATCGACGGCTAACCTCTCCCAAAACCCTCATAGGCATAACCCTTTGAGGCTGGGAGACTCCATAACAGAGAGTAGCGCCGCCGCACGTGTAACCACTCGAATGGTTTCCCTAACTAAGAACCAATTGTGTAGCAAGCCAAAAACCCCTATTCATTGATGCAAAGGGTGAAGCTCTTGAAGCGGCCTCGATTCAAGTGACTCTTAGTAGAGGTAGCAGGGACAATCCTAAGGTTTGGTGTGGGTACAAGCCTAAGGAAACCTAGATCTAGCATGCATGAGAAGTGAGTGCCGTGGAGGGGAGCTAGTGCTACTAGATCCTGGAGCTACACTCTTTGAGTGGCACAACTAGAGGATTCAACAAATATTGTCTCATCCAGCCTAGGTTGTACTTGTTTTGAGTCATAATTGTCCAAAAACACACAAAAATATAAAAAGATAAAAATCATGGAAAACTTCTGTGTTTGCTATGTTTTTTCCATAATTAAACATCAACCTCAGTAGAAACACCAAGTTTTTCAAACCAAAAACATTGAAAAATCTAGAAAAAGATCCAAAATTTCCAAAATTCAAAGAAAACAAACAAATAGCCAGAGTTGCACATCCGCACCAACTTTTTGCGCATTTGAATCAACTTTCTGCGCATCTGCTAGTATTGCACATCTAAACTCTTCTTTGGCGCATACAAAACTTCACCAGTGTTACGCATGCGTATTGACTTCTTGCGCATTTGCCTCCTATTGTTGTGCATTTAAACTAGAGGCCAAAAATCATATCTTCCAAAGAGAAAAATTTGTCAATACTTTTCAAAAACTAGTTCAAATCTGATTAAAGATCTTGCCAAATCAACCATTTCTCCCTTATTCGCACCATAACTGTTTGTTCATCCAAAATTTCACCACTTTCTTCCAAATTTCCAACAAGGTTATAGTAAAAAATTTTCTTGATCAAAATCAAATCTCAAACAAGACCTAGTGAGCCTCCAAGTATCAAGGATTACTTATCCTTCTCTTTCAGAACTCCACTAGTGGATTGTGCAAAGGCTAGTCAACGTCAAGTAACGGATTCCTAACATCCTAACTTTTGATTATCGCTTTTGTATACCCACCTTGTCTGACACCACTTAGATCTAAGAGGAACCTTGCTAAAACCTTGTTTCATCCTAGCACCTTGCTCAAAATCTTCTAATCTCACCTCATCCCATCTCTTTACTATCTTGCATGGTCTTGACAAGATTACAAAAACAAAAACAGTTAAAAATGGCAAAGAAAGGTGTCCTCAACGGTCACGAAAGTGACGAAGAACCTTCCATGGACGAGATCCTCCACATGCAGCATGACCCAAAATTTCAATGCCTATTAGAAGGGGTGCTTGCCCAAAATCCAACAAAATCCTTTTTACATCTAGCAAGTCTAGGAGCCAAACTCCCTAAGGATTATGACGTGGAGGCTCTCAAAGAAACTGATGAAGAGAGAATCCCTGAAGGAAGTAGACATGATGAAATACCCACGGATAAGAGCAAAGCAACAATTGATTCCTTGGATGCCATAAGTCTAATAAACCAAAAATATGAAGCTCTTGAACAACAAATTTTAGACATGAAAATGGGAACATTGACTAAAAACTACACCCTAGAGGATATTTCACCATATCCTTTTGATAGGTCCTTAGTCATGATTCCCTTCCCCTCAAGATTTGAGGCACCTAAATTCGATAAGTATCGAGGGAAGGGCAATCCAAGAGATCATATCAGAGAGTTCAATGCTGCTTGTCTAGAGGTCACACATAATGACACTTACCTTATGCGACTATTTCCACAGAGCTTGGGAGGGCAAGCCATGGATTGGTTCTCTAGACTGCCACCTGGTATTAAAACATTCAATGAACTTGTCAACAAATTTGTCACCCACTTCTCATACAATATTAAGCATGACATCTCAATATTGGATCTCTGTAACACCAAATAGAAAGGAGGAGAATCTTTCGCTGCCTTCTTACAGAGATGGAGACAATTGGCAAGCAAGTGCCCACACCAAATACCAGAGAAGTAGATGCTAGAGATGTTTGTCCACAATCTGCAAATGGACCTAACCTACCAAATCCAAATCCAATGTCCAACTTCTTTTAGCAAGGTCATTGAAATGGGCCTCATCATAGAAAAAGCTCTAATCGCAAAAGGTCAAATCAAGCTCTATAAAGACTCTCCCAATACCAACACCAACAACGACAAACCTAGATTCTGGACTAAAAACAAGAATGTTGTGAATGATGGGGTGGTGGATGCTAAGAATGCGGCACCTAAGCAACCAATGTTTAACCTATCAACACCTCAAAATAACCCCCCTCAAAGCAAACCAAGAAATACTGAATCTAGGTTTACCAACTTTCAACCAAGGAGAAAATTCACACCTTTGGATGAGTCACTAGAAACTGCTCTACGGAAGCTAATCACCAACAATCTCATAACACTTCCCTCAGCACGAGAGTACAAACCAAAGGTCAAACCCATTGGTGGAACGACAATGACTTCTGCGAATATCACCGAAACGGGGGGGCACAAGACAAATGATTGTATTGCACTCAAGCATATAATCCAAGACTTAATAGAGCAAAACAAAATATCCGTTAATGGACAATCTCATGGACATACCTCCAACAGTGATCATCAGGCATTCAAGGATCCTCTTCCTAACTACGAATAGGGGGGACCTTCCAACAGAAATAATAGTGGCTCTAACAATGCCAACTACACAAATGTCAGCTTCGACTATGTTGTTAACCATATCTCAGAAGGTGATTCACACATCAATGTCACCCTTAGAGGAGCTTCTGCTCCTCTGTCTAGGTGATTCGACTATGTTGTTAACCATATCGTAGTAACAGGGTCACCCTTAGAGGAGCTTCTGCTCCTCTGTCTAGTCAATACAGTATTGTGGATCAAATCCACAAAACACCTGCACACATCTCCATGTTGGAACTTCTACGTCTATCTCCTTCTCATAGGTCCATACTTGACAAAGCCTTAGCAGAAGCCTCCGTTCCCACGAACCTAGCTGAAGAGCAATTCCAAACTATGGTCGGTCACATCACCTCACCGCACTCCCTATCATTCACTGAGAAGGATGATATGTCTATCACTCAACCCCATAACGCCTCCCTTCATATTGAAGCTTTCATACACAAACACAAGACCAAAAGAGTCCTAATCGATGGAGGGGCTGGTTTGAATATCTGTACATTGAAGCTAATCCTTACATTGGGGTTTTCAGAGAAGGATATAGATCCGAAAAGAAAAATAACCATAAAAGCCTATGATGAGGAAGAAAGGACGTCCAAAGGAATTGTTACCCTACCAATCAAAGTGGGCCCTGTAGTAAAAGATGTAGCTTGTCAGGTTCTCGACATGGAGCTAGCATACAACATTCTTCTTAGGCGACCATGGATCCACGCTTTGAAAGCATTACCTTCAACATACCATCAATGTATCAAGTTCCCACATGAAGGACAAGAGATCACCATCCAAGGTGATCCTAACCCCTATCAATACTACAACTCCATTCAGCCCATACCAGAAGTTGTAATCCCCAACAATTGTGCCTTTGCTTCATCCTCCTCTCATGTTGATCCAACTACACTTGCTTCTTCTTCTGGAGCATCTCAACCAAAACTCCAACTCAAAGACAAGGGCTTGGGTGAGTATACAATATCTCAATCCCTCTGTTTGGCACAACTGCCTCTATCTCCTAGATCCTATGGGAGACCTATCCTGCAAACACCCAAAAAAGAGAAGCCCACCAAAGGACCATTTGTGAAATGGGGAAACCTAGAAGATGAAAGTGACGAAAAAGATATCTTACAATGGCTATACAAAGATGAAGCTAGTTCCTCAACGCAACATGACCATCCCACTATACCAACGGAACAATATGGTCAAGGTTTTCAAATGCTACAGAGAATGGGGTATGAGGGACATGGCCCACTTGGTTCAAGAAAGGATGGCATCACTGAACCCATCCAACCTCATACCTTAACAGCCCGAGACACTACAGGGCTAGGCTACACTGGAGCATCAAGAAATAACCGAGCAAACAAGAATAAGGACAAACAACCAGAAACTTCTACTAGCAATCTGGTTGAGCAAATTCAGAGAATGCAAATGGGGAATGAAACTAATTCTAACAAGTATGAATGGGATAGCCTCTCTGAAATGTCTTGTAACGAAAAGGATATTGACGTTGTCCATGAGTATGATCCAACCCATGACAACGAGAGACAAGGTCCAAGGGCTAGGCCATTAGAGTCTGACCCGCATAGCAACAATAGTGAAAATCGTGAGGAAGGAATGTTTCCCCCCTTAACAGACCCACTAATAGAGAGTACCATCGCAGGCTTTGTCCACTCCTTCAATAATTCTGTCCTAACCATCAACATTGTTGAAACAGACTGACCTAATGATCTGTTACCTTTGGTACACCCTGAACTTATAGACTGGGACCTAGAAGGTACTACCCCTGAGCTTGATACCTTTGAAAATGATGAAGCCATCATCGATTACCTTGAGCTTAGAAATCACATACTTGCAGGAGACCACAGAGTTGGCTATGCTATTGAACTCAATGAGAAGGCCTATTTTGGAGAGAGAGCCAAGCCTTTCAGTCATAAAAACATCAAAATAAAAGAACAATCTATCAGTGAAAACTGCTTCGCAGTAGTGTTAGATCATCAAAATAGTAAAAATAAAGACGTATCCAACAGTCAAAACCTCTCTGAGGCACTGAAGGATGGAAGGCTTGACCCTCTCCCCAATCTTATACATTAGGAGAGATCGTCAATCTTGATAGAACTAGCAGAAGCAATCAATGTCAACATAGGTGATAATCCTAGAATGGTCCACATGGCAAAGGCTCTAACAAATTATGAAAAACTAGCATTTACAGATTTCTTCAAAAGAAAACAGATCAACTTTGCATGGACATACGCTGACATGCTAGGGCTAGATCCAAATCTTATCATGCATCATTTATCTCTAGCTCTAGGAGCTAAACTGGTCAAACAAAAACTCAGAAAGATGCATCCACATGTGGCCCTCATGGTAAAAGAGGAACTAAACAATCTGTTAGACATCAGATTTATCAGGCCTATAGCTATCCTGAATGGGTTTCGAATATAGTACTGGTGGCTAAACCAGATGGCAGGGTCAGAATATGCAATGATTTTAGAGACTTGAACAAGGCTTGTCCCAAAGATGACTTCCCCCTGCCCAACATAGACATGATTGTCGATCTTATGGCAGGACACACTATGCTGTCACTCATGGACAGGTTCTCAGGATATAACCAGACAAAGATTGCACCCGAGGACCAACACAAAACTGCCTTCACATGTCCTTGGGGTACTTACTGCTGGTGTGTTATGTCGTTTGAACTGAAAAATGCTGGGGCAACATATCAGAGAGCCATGAGAACAATCTTCCATGATATGATGCATACTATAATGGAAGACTATGTCGATGACACTCTAGCAAAGTATCTCACTAGAGAAGGACACCTAGCAGTTTTAGACAAAATCTTCAACAGGTTGGAACAGTTCAATGTGCGCCTTAACCCAAAGAAGTGTGTATTCGGAGTTACGTCAGGCAAACTACTAGGATACATAGTGTCAGAAAATGGTATTGAAGTTGATCCTGCTAAGGTAAAAGCCATCATGGAAATGCCACCTCCTAAAAATTTGACTCAATTGAGATCCCTACAGGGCAAACTACAGTCTATTAGACGGTTCATTTCCCAACTAGCAGACAAGTGCCAACCATTCTCTCATCTACTACACAAAAATGTCCCCTTTAAATGGAACAAGTCATGTGAATAGGCATTTCAGCAACTAAAGGAATATCTCATGAAACCACCTGTGTTAATGCCACCAATTCAGGCCAAGCCTCTATTACTGTATATCTCAACTACACCAACTGCTCTGGGAGCTCTCTTGGCACAACAGAACTATGATGGAAAAGAACAAGCTATCTACTTCATTAGTCAAACACTCATTAGATACAAATTGCAATACACACCAATAGAAAGAGCATGTCTAGCTATTGTATTTGCCTTGCAAAAATGGAGACATTACATGCTATCACACTCTGTTAAACTGGTGGCCAAGATTGATCCACTGAAATACTTGCTCAACAAGGCAGCCTTAATAGGTAGATTATCAAAATGGGTCATGCTTCTCAGCAAGTTCAATATCGAATACGTGGATAGAAAAGCGATAAAAGGACAAGTGCTTGCAGATCAACTAGCATATGCACCTTTAATGGATGACAACCCCCTGAGCTTTAAATTTCTAGATGAGTCTATCTTCCACATCAACACAACAAATTGGAAAATGTACTTCGACGGTTCATACACTCAACATGGATCGTGGGCAGGTATCTTATTAATCACACCTAATGGTGACACTATTCTAAAGTCATACAGGTTAATGTTCCCCTGCACTAACAACGTAGCAGAATATGAGGCCCTGGTCATTGGTATCAAGCTAGCAATTGAGTGGAACATCAAGGAACTTCAAGTCTATGGTGACTTACAGCTAGTCATTAACCAAGTAAATGACGACTACCAAACAAAGGATGAGAAACTGATTCCTTACAAATGAATGGTAGATGACTTCAAGGAATATTTCGTCAAGATATCTTTTGAACAAATACCAAGGATCAAAAATAAAGCTATAGATGCAATGGCCACAATCGCATCTCTCCTCGACATACCGGAAAATCAAACACGGTATGAGTTCTTAGTCAAGCTAGTCTCCTATCCTGCATACGATACCCCAGAATCCCATATCATATGCCACATTGTAGGAGCTGACTCCCCTCTCTATGGAAAGATATTTGCCTATCTAAAAGATAATACCCTCCTGCCCAACCTCTCCAGTAACCAAAAAAGAACCTTCATCCGGCAAGCATCTCGGTATGCCATTATCGCAAACACCCTTTATCGCCGAGGTCTCGATGGTACTCTCCTTAGGTGTCTAGATAGAGAGGAATATCAAACCGCCCTAAGTGAAATACATGACGGGATATGTGGGACCCACTCTAGTGGCCCTACCCTAGCCAGAAACTCATACGCATGGGGTACTACTGGCCAACTATGGAACAAGACTCATATCAGTTTGTAAAGAAGTGCAAGAAATGCCAAATCCATGGGAACCTGATACATGCACCAGCGCAAGAGCTACAACCATTAACAACTCCTTGGCCTTTCTGTCAGTGGGGACTCGACTTAGTGGGCAAGATTCACCCTCCCTCCTCAAGTGGCCATAAATTTATCATCACTGCCACTGAGTACTTCACGAAGTGGATTGAAGCTGTGCCCTTAGCCAACATTACAGGCAAGCAGATTGCCTCTTTTATCCTGAACTATATCATTTGTCGTTATGGTGTCCCTTCGTCCATTATCATGGATAACGGACGACCCTTCAAAAACCAAGATGTCAGGGAACTATGTGACAAATTCCATAACCAGCATCGCTTTTCAACCCCCTACTACCCACAAGGTAACAGCCAAGTCGAGGCATCAAATAAAACCATTCTGAAAATCCTAAATAAGACTGTCAATGATGCTGGCCGTGACTGGCATATCCAACTGAATCCTGCACTGTGGGCCTACTGCACAAGCATCTACACACCCACAAGCGCAACACCATACTCCTTAGTCTATGGATCTGAAGTAATCTTGCCCATTGAAGTCGAGATCCCATCCTTGTAGGTTTCACTAAAAGGCCTCATATTAGATGAAGAATATAGAGTAACCAGACTCCAAGAACTAGAGCTACTCAAAGAAAAAAGGCAATAGGCCTTTAACCATCTAAAAGCATATCATCAACGCATGTCTAGAATCTACAATCACTGAGTAAAGCCCTGAGTATTCCAAGTGGGTGACCTAGTCCTAAGAGAAAATCCAAGAAATCAGCAAGACCGAGAAAAGAAAGGAAAATTTGAACCTAACTGGCTGGGTCCCTATGTCATCATCACAGCTTATGGATTGGGGTCATATCAATTAGCTACATCTGAAGGTGAACTATTCAATAATCCTATCAACAGCATGCACCTCTGCAAGTTCTATACTTGAAAACCCCAATGTAAGGGAGTCCTGAAAAAATTGCAAAAAAATTGAAAAAGTGATAAAAAACAGAACAAAAAAATCAAAAAGAACGGAAAAATAACAAAAAAATCATCCTATGGTAAAAACCTGGCAAACAGGCACCTAGGATAGGTACCATGGTGAAAACCTGGCAAACAAGCATCATGTGTACTCTTGCTTCCATGCAAATAAAAGCAAGTGGTGAAAACCTGGTAAATAGGCGCTACTTTGAAACAACCCACCTTCCTCCATTTGTTCTGACTTCATGTCTCTTGTGTCCATCATATCGTCAGTCTTGACCTTGTCCTTTGAACCATAGTCGAACTACATCACCTCTGAGTTATCACGTAGGCAAGGCCATTCTCAATGCGCCCTTGAGTCTCCACTGTCCCATCTATCCCGGGTCTAGTCCTTCTATCTATTTGGGTCCATACCATTCCTACATCTTCACCATCGCCTAGGTCTTAGGTCCATCAGGGTTCACCCTGAACTACATTGCCTCTGCGTCGTCACGTAGGCAAGGCCATTAGCAATGAGCCCCCGAGGCACTAGGTCAGTCCCTTAGGGTCCGTCTCTCCATGTCTATTGTCGTCTCGTCCATAATAAGTCGATCCTTGTCTAAAGTGGGGGCAACTCCTCGACCTAGTTACAGATTTGGATTCTTGAATGCCATCGTTCTAAGAGGATATCAATAAACAGATTACGATATCTTTCGGTAGATATGCGTAGCAAAGAAAGCTTCCCACAACAAAAGTCTTGATGCAGAACATCAACCTATCCAAAGCAAAGCAAAACACCATATCGAAACACTCAAACCAATTCTATATCAATTATGGCAAAAACACACATCTAATGCAAGAATGTTTTGTGCATAGGATAACTTACAAAGTCTTGGATTTTTGTCATTATGTCTTCCTATGCTACTCAAGGATGCAAAAAGCTAGAGATGCTATGATGGGGGCATAATCTTTTTCTTTATCTGCTGCTTGTGGATTAAACTTTAGTAATGTGATGACTTTCTGTCTAAAGACATGATCAATAAAATATCATAGAGGACTTCCAAGGTCTGAACATGAAAAGGGGCAATCCTTGTCTGTTGAAATGCAAGAAGTACTCAGGTCATCTAGATTCAAGTTTGACTAGATGCTTGTATCGAATTGCTATATCAACATCCATGTAAATAATACTCAGGTCATCTCAGTCTAATTATACCTAGATTTTTGTATTTTCTTACAACATTTTAAAAGCCCAATGATGAAATAAACACTTCAAAATACTTGCTATATCAAGATGACAAATATCCATATCCATATCCATATCGCATCCAATTGTGTCTCATATCCATATCCATATCCATATCTAAATGCATTACTCCATATCCCATCCAATAAAGATTCAAAATGCAGCGAATCAATGTTTACAAAAGCCTGTAATTTCTTCTATCAAGTCATTCTTCTATCGATCAAATTTCTATTTGTCTTCATATCTCTCATCAACAGTTCTAGTTGTCAATCCGAGCAGTGATTAAAATGCAAGTTTATCCTTAATCCATACCAATCGAGTCGAGCCAATCTTGTCGAATTATCCAATCGCAATCAGCAGTCTTGATCCTAATCTTGTCGTAAACCATATCAATCAGTCATAACTATCATTCATGTTGCACTAGGGATATATCATTCCCTGCCATGACAACAATGTCATATATTGCTATCATATCAAATGTCTTAGATAGGATGTTGCATTGTCGAAACTAGACCCGGAGTCTTATCCGACATGTTTCATTCCTGAAACCAGACATCATCGATCTGTATCCTTGGTTTACTGCTCGACAGGGGCAATAGCTTGTTTGTTCTTGTATCATTTGTGCATACTTGCTTACTTGCTTGTGTGTGTCATCATTTTATCTTGCATCACATATCATTCACCATCTTTCTTCTGCATCCAACCATATGTTCTCCTGTTTCTCCTCTTCTTCATCATGAGATTGTCTGTCTCACGCCTTTCTACCATCTCCCCGTCCAATCTCCCGAGGGGGCATCCTGTCATTAAACTTGTTCAAGGGCAAACTGGGGCATGTATCATTTTCAGACAATCTTATTCTTTGAAACAATGTGATAAAACACATTGCATCAAAGAGGGGAAAAATGTATACACCTAAAATTGGCATGACTCTACTTAAATAAATATTCTAAATATTTACTTCATCATCATATTCCTCTATCAATAAATAAATAAATTTATTTATTTATTTGATTCACTTCCTCTCATTTAATTAACTAAATTACATTTTATTTAATTAATTAAATTCATCCCCACCAACTTCATTCTTCTAAAAATAATTAAATAATTTTAATTATTTAATTAAAATCTTTTATTCCTCCAAATTTAAATAAAATGCAAATTTTATTTAAAATCCTCACAAAATAAAATATATTTCTATATTTTATTTATTCCTCACAAATATCTACAAAATAATTAAATAAATCTTTTTATTTAATTATGCCTTCTTATCTTCACAAAAATCATTCTTATCTTCCAAAAATAACTTTCCACTTGTCACACAAAAGCAAAACTCTGAGTTACAAAAGCAAAATCAGTTTTTAAGCATCTTTAAAGAAAAATATCTCTTAAATTAGAAAAATAAATTCTAATTTAAGAAAATCAAATCTCATCCTCATCAAGAGAGGAGTTAACTCAAACAAGACTCCTTTTCGAATGACATGTGTCCTCCTTCAATTCGTTGCACGTTCCTCAACAAGCCTCCTCCATTGATCTTTTCTTTTCTTCTCAACCATTGATCTTCCCTCACCTTTTTCTATAAATACAACCTTCTTCTCTTCATTTCATAATCAGTATTTTGTGTAAACTTATGCTATAGAGATACCAGCGTGCCTTTGGCACCCCTACTTCCATTTGAGCATCCTCATTCATAATCCATTTCTGTATTTGAAGCTCATCTTCAAATACATTAGTATCATAGCCATTCTTCCTTTGTCATCTTCAACAAGCAAGCAAGCAACTAGCTTCTGAGGGCTTCACAATCAAGATCAAAGAAAGATAGGCGAACTATAGAAGGCAAAAGGTAAAAGGTGAAGATATTATTGTTTTTCATTGTTTTGAATCCTCCTTTTATCTTCATATTCTGTAGATGTTTGGGTTTTGTTTTCATTGATTTGATTAACCGATTTTCCCCATCACAATAGTTATCTATGGGTAGTTGTAACTATTTAAAATCATTATCAAGCCTCTCCTTAGAAATAGGAGGACCTATTCTTATGAAAGGGATTTGATAAGAAATCTAAGGAAAATACTAAGTCAAGTTCAAGAAAGTGGCAGCCCTCTAATCTTTTTTTAGGAGATTTTTAAGCTTGAACACCAGGTCCCTCTCTACCTCCCCCTCTATCTCTTTATCTCTCTATCCTCCCTCTCTCTTTATCTCTCTCCCTCTCTATCTCTATATCTCTCCCCCTCTCTTTCCCTCCATCTCTCCCTCTCTCTCCCTCTCCCTAACTCTATCTTTATATCTCTCCCTCCATCTCTATCTCTCTCCCCCTCTTTCTATCTCTATGTCTATTTCTCTCTCATTCTCTCCCTCTCCCTCTATCTCTTTATATTTCTCTCTCACTATCACTATATGTCTCTCTCCCTCCCCATACATCTCTTTCTATCTCTTTCGCTATCTCTTTACACCTCTAGATCTCTCTCTATATCTATCTATCTATCTATTTACCCCATTTTATATATTTCCATCCCTCTAACTCTATCTCTCCACCTCTCCCTCTATCTCTTTTTGTTATGTCATAAAATGTCCCCCTAGGACTTTTACCTCCTAAGTTTAGCTCTCAGGTCCCTTGTTTTGCATCTTGCATGTTCATTTTAACTCCCAAAAGAAAATGGTCTGAAACCTGTGTCAAATGGGGGCTTCAGGGAGATTATGTCATTTGACCCTGCCCTGAAATAGGACTTGAGGACTTAGGTGCTTGCACCCTAGTCCTACCCTATTTTAGGTAGGTCCCAACTTTGAATGTTAGTTATGTGACCGTTAGAAGGTTCTGTTGCTAACATCTTAAGTTTGAATTATGAAATTTAAAGCGGGAATGCATATATAATCATGTTTACGGTTTCATTTGTAAACTAGAATATGATTATGAACTTTTGGCAAACTTATGATTTCAGAGCATTCAAGATATTCATTTTTACTGAGCAGAATATTGTTGTTGTGTTTGTGATTGAAGATTTAGCTTCATCTTCTCATGTGTCGAAGGATTTTCATCTACATGAGAGATACACCTCCAAGGTGATATCTATTTATGTTGAGTTATTTATTAATTTATTTTTGCATCTATCTCGTAGGAATACACACTCTTTATCTAACAACGGTGTTTGGAAGACTTGAATGTCCTTCTAGGGCTTGACTGAGGTTATCTCCTAAACACCACAACCCCCAACCACACTCCTTGTGATTGTAGGTTACAAGTATCAGATTTTACAGAGTGGAGTTGCAGAGGAAGGTAGCAGAAGATAAAGATTCCAGATCTGATAGAAAGAAGCAGCCTGGTGTACTTTCAAGATAAGGGCACTAGGGGCAGTGTCCTCCAAGGTTGTAGACATAGAGATCTCCATGATAGTGATAATTATCATCAGAAGAAGTCCTGACATCCTAAGGAAGATCCTGCCTTGGACTACAGTGTGAGCTCTAGTGTCCTCTACACCTTCCATGATAGAAACAGACAAAACAGTGATCATCAGTGTCGAAAGGAGTCTGGAACCCCTGAAGAAAACATTGCATTGGACTAGGGTGTGAGACATGAAGTCCTCAAACTTTCTATTTCATGAACTTTGAAAATTTGTCTATTGTCTTGATTTGCAAGCATTTGTCGTAATTTATCCATTTTCTTGCGATTTTGCATAATTAGGGTTTTGAGAATATTTGAGCATTAAATTAATACATTAATTGATAATTTTTAAATTTTCCCATCGTTACTAGTGACACCCCAACTTGTAGGAAAATCCTCTTGAAAAATTTGTGATTCAACTCAGTTGGATGTCCTTGAATGTTTGTAGTGAAAGGAGGATCTAGCCAATCAATCCCATCTTCCCTCTTTTCCTATAAAACACTTTCTATCTCTCTCCCATCTCTCCCTCCCCATTTCCCTTTCCCTCTCTCTCTCTTTCTCCATCTCTATCTATCTAAGTCTCCTCTCTATCTCTCCCCCTCTCCCCTCTCTCTCTCTCTCCCTCTCTCTCTATTTTCCCCACTTTCTATATTTTTCCTCTCTCTAACTCTATCTCTCAATCTATTTCTATGCATCCATATTTTGCACACATATCTACTAGGGCATTTGTCACTATAACATATAAAAAATTTCCGTAGCCTTTATGCTTTGGTGGATGTCCATGCCATGTTCCAAAGATCCCATTTGGGCATAGGCAAGGAGGATGTAGGTAAAGGTTGTGGAATTTGGCCTTATAGGTCCATCAATTACACATTTGTTAAAAAGTTTCTAAAGCCTTATCAACAAATCCATTTTGTGTATATCTTGTTGTAACATTAGAAAATGTCCCCTTGGGGGCTTTTCCCTCATAAGGTTTAACTCTCAGGTCTTTTGCATGCATTTAGGACATCTTACTTCATAATTTAGCACCCCAATGGAATGAGCCCTAGGTAACATGACAAATGGGACCTAGGAGGACCCCTTGAGCTATACCCTACCCAAAATAGGGGGTGGATTTGGGTGCCCGCGCCCTAGTCCTGCCCTATTTTGGGGCAGCCCTAATTTTTGGGTGTCAGTTTATGACCATTATTTGGGTCCTTTGCCGACACGGTAAGTTTTAATTACGAAAATCTTAGCAGGAGTGTTTGTAGTTGCATATAAAAGCATTCTTAGGCATTCATTTGTAAACTAGATGGCAATTGTGATGTTTAAGTGTTCTCAAGGTGATTTCAAGGCTTTCATTGTGTTGCAAGAGTAGACTTGTGTGGTTTGTGTGTTTGTATTTGTAGATTTGAGCATCCACTTCATCATGGAATGAAGAGCATCTTCCTCCCATGATATCTTCACTACAAGGTGACATTATATTGTGTTTTCATTATCAATTCCTTTGGTTTTTGTCTCTACCTCACAAGGGCACGCACTCTCTATCTAACAATGGTGTTCGGAGACTTAAGTGTCCTCTAGGGCTTGACTGAGGCAAGCCTCTAAACACCACAACCCCCTCCCAAAGTCTTGTGATTACAAGTTATCAGTGTTGCATTTGGGAAAAGTGAATTTGCAAGAAGGATTGGTAGACATCAAGGATTTAGGATCCAAACAGAAGTAGGAACTAGAGCATTTCCAAGACCTGGGTGCTCACACTAGTGTCCTTCGTAGACAAATTTTTGGAAACATAAGTTACAGGGCAGATCAGTGTTAGAAGGAGGTTCAGATCCCGCAAAGAAATTGGTACCTTGGACTAGGGCGCCCGCACCAGTGTCCCCAACTGTTCTGTCTCGAAAACCCAAAAAATAGGTACTCTGTGATTTGATATTTTACTTCCGTCTACAAGAGCTTTTTCCATTATTCGTCAGTTTATTACCGTATTTGCATAATTAGGTTTTTAATGGTTAATTGAGCATAAGAGAAGATAAATTGGTAATTAATTTCCC
Source organism: Cunninghamia lanceolata (assembly GCA_027924645.1). Classification (NCBI taxonomy): domain Eukaryota; kingdom Viridiplantae; phylum Streptophyta; class Pinopsida; order Cupressales; family Cupressaceae; genus Cunninghamia; species Cunninghamia lanceolata. Next base: position 4,931,908 of record BSBN01000275.1, on the reverse strand, counting down.
TAATCCAAGCTTCCCTACATCTCACAGTGATCTAAGGTACGATAGTGAATTGCTAGTCGACCCTAGATCCTTGAATGTAAAGTGGAAAGGCAGATTCAAACATCATAACACTAAAACATTAACAAATCCAATTTTCCACTAAACATTTTGGTGAACCCATGTTTTTGGACTTAAATTGCAACTTTCTAAGTGTGTGTTTTTAGATTTAGATTGATTTCATTCATTCATATAGTCATTCATTTTATTGCATTGAGAAAAATTCAAAAAAAAATTGCATTGTTTGGCTTACTAAATTGCATCAGTTCTTTCTAAATTTTCCTAATTCATGATTTTTGCATCAAATCTGATATAAACTACAGAAAAATACAAAAATTCAAAATTTTGAATTGCATTTTTATCATTAATTTGCTAGGCTTTTGTAGAAATTTTGGCAATTTTCATTGAACCTAGTAATTCCAAAATCTAGGGTTAGTAGGAAAAATCCTCTTTAAGATTTTTCTACTAATTTTAGAGGCTCATTCAAACTTGCATTTGGCTATAATCTTGAATTTTAGTGCAAATTTGCATTTAGATTTAAAATATTTGCATTTCTGCATAGAAAATTTCAACAAAAACTAGCAATTTTTCATGCATTTTCATTAGATTTGCATTGGCATTTTGCATATTAGAGCTTGAAAATAATTTTTAGATTTGAGAGTAACCCATTTTAATCATAAATCAGACTTTAAAACATTCACATATCATTTTGTTCCAAGATCTCAAACCTAGGGCTTCAAAAATAATGATTTCCACTAAATTTGGCCTTATCGACTCTATAAACTTGCACCATAGGCATGTTGTGAAGAGTATTTTTAAATTAATTTTCTATTATCAGGGTAATCATTGGCTTCCCCTCCTAAAAATATTCACAACGCCCTTTTAATGGGCTCTTGTATTGAAAATTTGGTGAAAAACTACACATTTTGACTATTTTTGCCCTGGGGTTTGACCTAGTTTGCACTCCAAGTGTGTTGTGATCAATTTTATCAATTGAGGTGACTGATATCATTGACATTATTTTCTATACCTCCTAAAATTCCTTACAACACCCCCTTTTCTAGGTCTTGGAATTGAAAAACCGTGAAAAAATTGCATATTTTGCTATATTTTCACTAGGGTTTTACCTTAAGTGGCACTAAAAGCATGTTGTGTTGGGAATTTTGACACTAAGTGGATATTATTACTGATATTAGTTTCTTTCCATCACCTCTTTCCTCACAAAACCTCTTTGATATGCTCTCTTGCATTGAGTTTTGGTGAAAAAAGTGCATATTTTGACATATTTTCACTATAGTTGACTTGGCATTATCTTGGATTTGCATTAAGAGTGTGTTAAGAGTGATCATATTTCTGTTTTGGACTGATATTAGACATATAATTTTCTTCCCTTGATCAAAATCCTTACAATATTCTTTGTTTCATTCATTTGCATTGAAAAGAGTACAAAAATCAAGCATTTGAGGCTATTTTGGGTATATCACTCCGCACTTATCTTTGACATACTTTTGGAAAAACTTTCAAATATGATTTTAACATAAAAACATGGCCTCTAATCACAAAAACAATAATAGGTTCCCTCCTAGACCTTACATGAAAAAAAAAGCGCTTGAACCTGAAATTGTCTTTACACCTCATGATAGAACAATTAGAGACTGCGATGGACCTCTTTACATCATTGTGAAAATTATGGTAAACCTTGTGGATGGAACTCTTATTGATCCTAATTGCATAACTAATGTTTCCATTGAGGAGTTCCTCTTTTCACATCAACTAATGTAAGGTTCTTATGACCCCTCGAACTTGATGATTAAGACACATAAGGGAACCTTTGTCAAACCTTTGGGTAAGATATCATAGTTGGTAACTGTATTTGAGAAACATGTTGAGCAAAGGTTTGATGTTACCCCTACTTCCAATACCTTTGAAATCAAACTTGGAATCACTTGGTTAAAGGTTATGAAATATGTCCCTTCAACTATCTATAAATGTGTGAAATTTCCTTTAAACAGACAAGTGCATGCCATTCATCAAAATACACACAAGCTTTTAAGTACACAACAACATTTTACATTGGATTACTTTTGCAAAAAAACTAATAACAAACTAGAACTATGAACAGATTTTACATTTTTGAGCTATAGAAACTACAAAACAAAACTGTTACATCCAACACCTAGCCCTTCTATACAATAAATGACAAAAGATAAACAACTCGCATGTGAAGAGAACTTTAGACCAAAAGGACAAGATCCTTATGCTAAGGTTCCTCCCCTGAAATCCTTACCAGGATCGGGAGGTCATTGTCAACAACAAAACATTCCACCACAACAAATGAGGTTTGATCCTAGTGCTTCATCTTCTAATTTGCAAAAAGCTATGAAAGAGCAAGGCCCTGTCTTATAAGAGATAAGTGGTCAAAGAAAGAGAAATAGAAAAGCAAGAGAAAGAAGAAATAGAAGACAAGAATATGCTATAAACCTTGCCTTTCAACAAGAAAACATTGATCCCAACATTCAATCAAACAATAATGATGATGAACAAGACATGAATTTAGTTATGATACCTTATGTACTTTCCTTCAAAATTAGGGAGTGGGAAGATGACGATGACAATTTTCTTATAGACAACCTCTAGCCTAGAGGGGCCCTACAAGTAGGTATCTCTAACCCTTTATCTCATTTGTGATATGCTTCCCCCGTGATGTGTTATGTGTTGTTTAGGCCTCCTGGGATGACCCCTGATTCTCTTGTAAGGTCTAGGATACCAGGAGACCGCCTCTATTGTGACCTTCTTCTATTTTGTATTATCATTCTTCTAAATTGCCTCTCTCTCTAATTTCATCTTTGTGTGTTGTGTCTTACGGACATAGCGTTGTTGTTGGTGACTTAGGGGCACCCTCCTACATGACTATCCCTAAGACACTTGTTTCTCCTCTCTTATTTATTGTTTCCCTTCCTCTATTGTTTCCATCTAGCAGGCGGATGACGACAAACATTTATACTGATGCGGACCTAGTGTCCCTTTCAAGATCAATAAAAAATTGGACTTAGTTCCTAATATGATGATGGGGTTGTATATCTTATTTGATGTTTGGCTAGTGGAAGCACTCGTGCCTTCCATGTAGTGAATTTCATGATGTTTCTATCACATTTACAAACCTTAACAATACTGCTACTCTATGCACCTTTGTTTGTCTTTGAATCTAGCCTTGGTGGTACTCGATTTGGAGAGCTTCATGATATATCCCTATGATTATCCTTGAACTTTGAATTCATTGTATAACCTTGGCTCTTTGTGTGGTTAATCATATGCATTGATGTTGTTGTTTATCATGATGTTGTAGACACTAATATGTTTCTTGCAAGGATGTGTTTGTGGGAACATTTGACAATTGTTAAGTACATGTCACCTTCAAGGGGCATGGGCTTTGCAAAAGTCAGTGTTCCCTTATGTGTTTTTATTCCTACCTTAACGTGCTTGATATCGATAACTGATATCAACCACCTTAAGGTGGGGGGGTATATAAGGTAAGCTGTCTATTATAGATGTTAGCAATGTGTTTGACCTTAGGTGTAAAGACCTACACGATGAGTGCATCATGCATCCTAAGTTTGTTTGCAATCAATCAATCAATGATGTAAGCCCTCTACGGAGGTGTGATATTGAGCATATCCTTTTTCTTAAGCCCTCTGCGGAGGAAGGGATGGTGTATTTCTCAGAGTAGATTGCATCATCCTGTCATTTTCAAAAGTCCTCTATGGAGGCGGGGAGCAACTCTATGACTAACTCAACCCTTAAGCGTGTCTTTAGCAATTGTTGTGGTGAAGCCCAATCATCGGTGTGTGCCTATAATGTGCCTGAGATGGTGTTGGACCTAGAAATAGGTACACTCCATCGCTTGTCTACCATGTTTTCTCCATGTCTTCAAGTGTGTGTCTTTTGGCATGCTTGCTTTGTTTAGCATGTTTGTTGCCCCATATGCAGAATAAAAACCAACACCTTAGGGTTGTGCTTCCTACATTTTGGAAGGTTTTGTGTTTCTTGGGTGTGTGTTGCCCCATATATACAAAGACCTGCGCGATGAGTGCATCATGTATTATGGGAGGTTTGTTTACTTTCTAGTACTTGCATCTGCATTTCATATATAAGAAAAAAAAGAAAAGAAAAGAATCATTTCTGTCTTTGATGTATTAATGTGTCTTCTATGCATTGACTATATTCCCCATGTTCTACATGACTGTAACTATCTTCTCCATGTTTTGCATGCCTGTTATTGTTTTCTATGTGATTACCATGTCTTCTTCGTGCTTGATGTGTTCACTGTGTTTGTGACCTTACTTTAATGCATGTATTGGCCTCATGTTTATACATACATTAAAGTGGGGGCTAAATGTAACGTTAGAAAATGTCCCCTTGGGGGCTTTTCCCTTATAAGGTTTAGGTCCCAGGTCTTTTGCATGTATTTAGAACATCTTACTTCATAATTTAGCACCCTGATGGAATGAGCCCTAGGTAACATGACAAATGCAACCTAGGAGGACCCCTTGAGCTGTACCCTACCCAAAATAGGGGGGAGGACTTGGGCACCCACGCCCTAGTCCTGCCCTATTTTGGGGTAGCCCTAATTTTTAGGTGTCAGCTAATGACCATTATTTGGGTCCTTTGCCGACACGGTCAGTTTGAATTATGAAAATCTTGGTGGGAGTGTTTGTAGTTGCATATAAAAGCATGTTTAGGCATTCATTTGTAAACTAGATGGCAATTGTGATATTCAAGTGTTCTCAAGGTGATTTCAAGGATTGTGTTGCAAGAGCAGACTTGTGTGGTTTCTGTGTTTGTATTTGCAAATTTGAGCATCCATTTCATCATGGAATGAAGAGCATCTTCCTCCCATGATATCTTCACTACAAGGTGACATTATATTATGTTTTCATTATCAATTCCTTTGGTTTTTCTACCTCACAAGGGCATGCTCTCTCTATCTGACAACGGTGTTCAGAGACTTAAGTGTCTTCCAAGGCTTGACTAAGGCAAGCCTCTGAACACCGCAACCCCCTCCCAAAGTCTTGTGATTGTAGGTTACAAGTGTCGCATTTAGGAAAAGTGAAGTTGCAAGAAGGATTGGTAGACATCAAGCATTCAAGCTCCAAAGAGAAGCAAGACACCAAAGCATTTCCAGGACTTGGGCACGCGTACTAGTGTCCTCTATAGACAAATTTCTGAAAACAGAAGTTACAAGGCAGATCAGTGTCTGAAGGAGGTCCAGATCCTGCAAAGAAACTGGTACCTTGGACTAGGGCACTCGCACTAGTGTCCCCGACTGTTCTACCTTAGAACCCCAAAAATAGTTACTCTGTGATTTAATATTTTACTTCCGTCTGCAAAAGATTTTTCCATTATTTGTCAGTTTATTGCCGTATTTGCATAATTAGGATTTTAATGGTTAATTGAGCATAAGAGAAGATAAATTGGTAATTAAACTCCCTAATCCAAGCTTCCCTACATCTCACAGTGATCTAGGGTATGATAGTGAATTGCCACTTGACCCTAGATCCTTGAATGTAAAGTGGAAAGGCGGATTCAAACATCATAACACTAAAACATTAACAAATCCAATTTTCCACTAAACACTTGCAATCATTGTATTTCATGAGGTGGCATCTCTTTGAGATGTTTTTTCAAATAGTTCATGTGCCTTGTCTATGTTTCCATATTTTACAATTAGGTCCTTCATAGTGAATTCTAAAAAAAACAACCCTTCTAGTTGCAAATGTGTGTTGTCCACCACCGTCAATTCATCATTTACTAGGTTGAGAGCTCAAGGTAGAAATTGAGCCAATTCATCTTTCTAGACACTATGTTCTTTGAGATCACCCATGTCACTGAAGAAAATAGGAAAAGGGAGATCCAGCGGTTGATGAAATTCACTAACCTCTTCTATAAGCACAGTATGGAATCGATTGTGCACATCAACCAGTTCATCACAAGTCTTAAGTACTTGACCATCAACATTTTCTTTATCTATGAGCTCTTCCCTCTTTTCTATTATTCTATGTTGTAATCTATTGTGTTCTTGGATAGAAGCATAAGTTTTAGTGTATCTATCCAGAATTTGTCAACTTTTGCAAGTACCTTTTAAAATCTTTTTCTAATCAATTATTAAATGATTTCAAACTTAATATTTTTTATTTCCTCACTCAATTTGTCACATTTCTTTTGAATCTTTTCAACTTTGTGCTTCCAATATACATTTTCATTCACTGCTTCTAATATCCTATCATCACGATCCAACACTTGGGGGTAAAATCCTAAAGAAGATGGTAATTTATCTTTATACCTGGCTATTTCATGTCTCAAATTTTCATTCTCAGAAGCATACTTTTTATTGTCCTTCTGTGTATGAGGAAAAATTGATTAAATCAAAACAAATTAAATCAAAATCCCATAACATAAAGAAAACTAATCTAAATAAAAGCCATTATCAATAAATCGATGAAATACAAAAGCTTTTACCAAGATTTGTATTGTTTCCTTTGGATGAATGTGGATTGGCCAATAGTGCTGCAAAATCATGTTTGCAACAAGCAAGTGTAGTGCTCAAAGTGCTCAAAGATCAATGTTAAAAGATCGTGAAGTTGCTCAATCGATGCAATGTATGCTCAAAGCGTTGTTAAAGGATGCCTGAGAATAAGTGATCGAAGAGGATTTGTGAAGGAGATGAGGGGGGTTTATATAGGTTTCAACAGAGATTGATCAATGGATGAAATATTTTAGAAGAATCAATGGAGGAGATAAATCAAATAACCATGATGAATGTGCACACGACATGTGTCAATCCATAAGGATATTTTTAGTAAAATATGATAAAAACAAGATTGATTGAATAAATAACTCAACTTGTAATTTTGCCTTTTTTAGAGTTCTAAACATAAGACTAATTATGCACATGAGTTAACAAGATATTTTAAGAGGAATTGGAAGATAACTAAAATTAAATAAATATATTTATTTAATTGTTTGTGCATGATTGAGGAACAGAAGATTATAAATATTTAAATAAATTAAATAAATAAATCAAGATTTAATTTATTTTGCATGATGAAGGATAAATAAAATATGTGATTATATTTTATTTTTAGAAGATTTATTTTTTAGAGGAAAAAACAAATTAAATAAATCAATTTATTTAATTGTTTGTGCAAGATTAGAAGAATATGAAGATTATAAATAAAATACTTGATTTTATTTATTTTTAGAGGATTGAGATAATTTACATGTGGACCATGGTGAGGGAATGGTTCCTTGTACATGTGGAGGTCTTTGTTCGTGTGTTGAGCAGGTGGATCATCTTCAAGAGAGATTTGGTTGCCTTTGATGAGATTTTAGATTAGGTGCTTGAGTTTCATGCACGATGTGGTTCTGTGTCCTTTTCTCCTATGGAATTCACAGTATTCATTTTCTCTGTACTGTGTAGTTTTGTAAATAGGTTCACCATACGAGGGAGCATCAGGTATGGTGATGAGGCCTTGGTGTAAAAGCTTTTGTAGGATAGATTCTATGGGCTCTCCCAAGGGAGTGAATTGACGCCATGGAGGGTAATCTTATTGAGGCCGCTCTTGTTGTCGTTACTATTGGTTTTGATATGGTTACCGTTGTTGTTGCTATTGTTGAGGTTGACTTAGTTTGGAAAGCTGAAGCGGTGTTTGCAATGCTTGGAAATGTTTAGAATCGACTACCCCATCATTGACCATGTTTTTATTTTTGTTCCAATATTTGGGTTTATCGTTTGTTTGTTGTTGAGGAGCATTGTCTTTAGTTTCTTTGAAGATTTGACCACACCCTTAGCAATGAGGGCCTTTTCGATGTTGATTCCCTTGTATGTGATTTTGTCAAAGGTTGTAGCACTAAGAATTTACAAATGGAAACTTAATTCTTGGTTGAGGTTCTGTACAAATATGCTAACAAGCTATTTTTTAGGTATCTTGAAAGGGAATTTGCTAGCCATTTGTCTCCATCGTTGAAGGAAAGAAATGAAAGTTTCTCCATTTTTCTATTTGTTGTTGCATAGATCGGTCATGGAGATCTCATGCTCTGTGTTGTAGGAGAAATGGGTGGCAAATTTCTTTGCTAGCTCGTTAAAAGACTTGATACCCATGGGTAAGTTTGAGAACCATTCTATAGCTTGACCTCCAAGACTATAAGGAAAGAGACGCATAAGATATGTGTCATTATATGAGACCTCAAAGCAAGCAAGATAGAATTTCCTGAGATGGTCTTTTGGGTCCCCTTTTCCTTTATATTTATCAAATTTGGGAATAGTGAAATTTTGAGGAAAAGGGATCATAGGTAATGACCGATCAAAAGGATAAGGACACACCTCTTCTAAAGAGAAGGTCTTCTTGGTGTGGCCAAATGTAAGATCAGATAGTTGTTGTTGAACTTCCACTATTTTTAGCTCCATCGTTGTAGGAGGGGTTGGAAACATCTCCTGTTGTCCTAGAAGTGGTTGTTGTTGCCCATAAGGAAGATTGTAGTGTAAGCCATGAGTATTCGTATTATAAGGGTCGTATGATTGGTTGGGGTCATATGCGTTGTATGTTGGGTTGAGATTGGGTTGGAATTGGATGCTTTGATTTGGAAGAGGTGGGGGTGGTGCGAGATAAGAATGTAGGCTTTGTGATGGTTGAAGAAAAGAGTTTGGGGGTGGAAAGCTAAAGTTCATTGGATTAGGTTGTGAATGCAAAACATAGCTTTGGAAAGTTAGGTTTTGGGAATGTTGAGGGTGGCTAGGCAATGTGTGAAAGAATTTTAGCGCTGATGAACATAGTGGAGGAGGGACATAGGTAGATGTGTTTTGCGATGGTTGAGGTTGATTGAAGATCAGTGCAGAAGAATGTTGTGGTTGGGATTGAATGACCCTAGTTGGTTGAGAGACATGAAGGTTTGATGATATGGGAGGTGGTATTTGTTGAGACCCTTGTTGCATGGCTACATAGTTGTTCCCCAGATTGTAATTTGGTGGGAAACCTATTCGTGATGGGGTAACCAAAATTCCACTTGCGATTGGTGTGGACACTTTAGGAGTTTGTTGTATATTTGATCGAGCTATGGTGGCTTGTTTAGCTAGCTCTGCTTGATGTTGAAGAGTCTCCTGTTGGTGTTTGTAGATTTCCATAGGAGTCAGAAGTGGTGAACGGCCCTTTTCTTTTTGGATTTTGATAAAGGGGATTCTTATATTGTGCAATTGTTCTCCCCTGTGAGCCTTGTTCGGGTAAGGGCGAGGTCACTATTGACATGGTTTGCACCACTTGTATGGTGTCTTGGGTGTTGTTAGGCTCACTAAGATTGGATAGATCAAAACCTTTGGGTAATTTGGCTCCTTGCTCTGCTAGAAAGTGAAAGAAATGATCTTGGTTCTCACTAAGGATTTTGTCAAAGGTGGCTATGGCTCTAGGATCTTGTATAAATTCATCAAGATCTTGCCCATCTTCTTGAGAGGATTAACCTATTTCAAAGTGTCTCTCTTCTTGAGATGGGGCTTGATCTGCAGTATAACCTTGTGGAACAAAATCCTGAGACATGACAGTGGTGTAGTGAGGTGTACTTACTAAAGGGACCCTGCCATCTTGAGATGGGACTTGATCAATAGTATAACCTTGTGGAATAAAATCCAGAGGCATGCTGATGGTATAGTGAGGTGTACTTATGAAAGGGACCCTACCTTCTTGCGGATTGTTTGGAGAGTTGGTGGATCTTTCTGCGGGTGTCCTAGGAGTAACCTTAGGAGTAATGTTGAGACAGCCTGATTGCGATATATGAGGAGGCAATTTGCGCTTCCTAGGGACAACTTGCTTAGACTTCATAGTTTGCTGGAGCCTAGTGGTTACCATGGAATACACTAGGACAAAAAGAAATGCTAGGATTCTGCTTGTGTTTTGAAAAAGACAAACTCTAATGCACAATTTACTAGACCAAAGGAGCTATACTATTTGACCAGAGGCGCAGGACTGTGCAACCAAAAGCATGCTATTGTAAAATCAAAGGCGATGGACTAAGCTACCAAAGGTGAGGTACTGCTATACCAAAGGTGAGCTACAGTGACCAAAAGCAAGCTACTGTACCACCAAAGGTGAGCTTCTATAATACCAGAGGTGCTGAAGTAGTGTCTGATGTTTTAAAAGGCAAATTTTGATAGATTTGGTTTTGGTTTTGATTGGATTTGCTTTGGCAAGAGAAAACACAGCAAACAAAGTTGGCAAAAAGGGATTGACACAATAGATAATGTATGTTCGAGGCTTACAAAAAAGCCCAATGTTTCCACAGGTATAAGACAATTGCAATCAATATCAAGCACTTTTTATCCCTAGAAACAAGGTTTCATTGCAGTAGATCAGCTCACAACTTAATACTCCGTCGATAAAAATATCATTCCATAAAGGTGTCAGATATTTTGTATCTTTGCGAGAGACGATAGGTAGGGATATCTCACCCTCCCCTTAGAAAGCTCAAGCAGGTCACAGAGCTTTATGGCTGAGGGAATACTATCTCTTCTCAAGGGAGCCAATGGTGAGTATCTTAAGGGCTTAAATCGATTCCCCTTGCACTGATGATTACCACAACATTCAGAGGTAGATCAGGTAGTCACTATCTAGAATGTGTCTTAGTAACTTTGAGTGACCAACGCCTTACGAGAAATGTGACAAGCTACTGAAAGATTTAACCAATCTTACTAAGAGTATCAAACACTTTGCTCGATGTGAAAATCATTTCCACAAAGAGCTAGTATACCTCTTTTCAGTTTGGCACCACAAGGTAAGGCTGACGTCGGTTAGGATTTGGCTTTCGCCTTATCCCTCTTATATAGCAGTTCAAAGGAAAACTCCGCTTAGGGTCGTCCCTTTTGGATGAAACACAATCTAAAAGTAGGCCTTTCTAAAGGAATAACTGAAATGTAAGAGAAAGCATGTCAAACAAAGGTTCAATTATCCCGTTATAAGAAAAATAAGGTGCAACTAAATTAGGCACACACACATTTGTAGTTGTGAATTGTCCCTTATGAAATTGAAGTGTTTGGCATTCATGTCCATTGTCCCTTAGAAAATTGAGGTGTTTTCGCATACATGTCCATTGTCTCTTAAGAAAAACAATATGTTTCTAAGACTTAGATTACCAAAAATGATTTGTTCAATTATCCCTTAAGAAGGCAATATGTTTCTTAGACTTAGTTTGCAAAGATGATTGTTCAATTGTCCCTTAAAAAAGCAATATGTTTCTAAGACTTAATGCGATAGATTTGTCAATTTCTTCAAAGTTCATCCTACATGCACATGTTAGAGAAACTAATTTACTCTGTTTGAGAGATAAGACGTTGCAAAAAGTTGATTTGTTCCACACAAACTCAAAAGTTAGCAAGTGTTTGAAGTCATAGATTGAGAATAGGCCAATGAGTGTTCTTAAAAAATAAATCTCAGAAAATCCTTGAAATGATATTACCACTGTGTAGAGGACAGAAAAATATCAACTTTAAAAAAAAACATCACCTGAATCCGAGTCCGTTTGTGAAAGTTATGAAGCTTGGACGGTCTAAAAACTGTGACGAGATAGAGACAGCAATGAGAAAATTAATTTTCTAGAAAAATAGAGAATCTTTAGAAAAAACCAATTTCACCATGATGTAGATCACGAAATTCTAGCCTATTTAAAAAAAAAAGCCCTAAAAAACGTGTCCGTACGACCAAGATATTAAGGTTTGAAAACTGCCTACTCATAAAAAAGCTCAATGAGAAGGGGTTTGACTTAGCCCCCTTGTGAATAACCCTTGGTCACTGATGTGACCTGCTGCTGGAGGGTGTTTTTTTTAAAATAAAGATTTTTTTAAAAATAAAAGTCTTACCTTATCTTTTTTTAAAAAACTTTTATGCTTTTCTATTTTTAAATGTGCTTTTTTTGGTTTAAAGAAAAATCTCATGTAAATTTTTTTTTTTTTTTTTTAAGAAATGCAAAACAAAAAGGTATGTGGGACAAAAAGGACAAGGTACCTTCCGGCTGCCTATGCAGGTACCTATCAGCATAGTACCTACGCAGGCAGGTACGCTTATGTGTGTTTTTTTTTTCTTGTTTTTTATTTTATTTTTATTTTGTTTTTTTTTGCTTTTTTATTGTTTTTGATTGCTTTTTTAATTTTTCTTTTTGATTGATGTTTTTTTTTGTTAAAAAAAAAAAAAACTTTAAAAAAATAAAAAATATTTTTTTACTGTACCTCACAGTTGATTGTACGGCCTCGGGATGCATGCACAAGGTAAAAAAATTTGTCAAATTTTTACCTTCACTGAAATAGGCCAAATTATATGTTTTTCTTCACCTCTCGACTTCTCCGGACACAACCATGACCTCTATTTTTGCCTAACAATCTTTAAAAAAAAAAATTGGATCTCTCCTAAAAAAAGTGTTAAAAACCTGTGAAATCAAACTAAAAATTCCACAAATTTTATATTAGATCAGGACCAATGGGTTCCACCAGGCGTGCCAGAATGTGTATGAGGAAAAATTGATTAAATCAAAACAAATTAAATCAAAAGCCCATAACATAAAGAAAACTAATCTAAATAAAATCCATTATCAATAAGTCGATGAAATACGAAAGCTTTTATCGATATTTGTATTGTTCCCTTTGGATGAATGTGGATTGCTCAATAGTGCTGTGAAATCATGTTTGCAACAAGCAAGTGTAGTGCTCAAAAATCAATGTTAAAAGATCGTGAAGTTGCTTAATCGATGCGATGTATGCTCAAAGCGTTGTTAAAGGATGCCTAAGAATAAGTGATCGAAGAGGATTTGTGAAGGAGATGAGGGGGGTTTATATAGGTTTCAATAGAGATCGATCAACGGATGAAATATTTCAGAAGAATCAACAAAGGAGATAAATCAAATAACCATGATGCATGTGCACACGACATGTGTCAATCCATAAGGATATTTTTAATAAAATATAATAAAAATAAGATTGATTGAATAAATAACTCAACTTGTAATTTTGCCTTTTTTAGAGTTCTAAAAATAAGATTGATTGTGCACATGAGTTAACAAGATATTTTAAGAGGAATTGGAAGATAACTAAAATTAAATAAATAAATTTATTTAATTGTTTGTGCATGATTGAGGAATAGAAGATTATAAATATTTAAATAAATTAAACAAATAAATTGATTTAATTTATTTTGCATGATAAAGGATAAATAAAATATATGATTATATTTTATTTTTAGAAGATTTATTTTTTAGAAGAAAAAACAAATTAAATAAATAAATTTATTTAATTGTTTGTGCAAGATTAGAAGAATATGAAGATTATAAATAAAATACTTGATTTTATTTTTTAGAGGATTGAGATAATTTAAATAAATTTGCATGATTTATTTAAATTTAGAAGAACAATTGATTTAATTAAATAATGTAAATTATTTAATTGTAGATAAGATAGAATTGGATGAGTTAATTAAATAATTGGATTTATTTAATTAATAGAGACTTGAATTTTGAAAGAGGATAATGATTTAATTAAATAATAAAAATTATTTAATTTTGGAAGAATATAGAGGAATTTAATTTAATTAATTAAATAAATACAATTTATTCAATTAATGTTGAATTTTAGAGTTTTGGAAGAATTTGATGGAATTAATTAAATAATTAGATTATTTAATTAACGCTGAATGCAGGTGATTAGACAGATTAGACAAAATGCCATTGATTCGAAGACATGGTTATTTTAGGGTGTCTGCACCTTCATTAATTTTTCAATCTCAGGTCAGCAGTCTCAATTGGATTAGTATCTCCCACTCTATACATAAGAAGATGACCAAAGACGTTGTGTGGATCATCATAATTGTTGGCCTCTTTTCTAGTGGATACATAACCCAAATCTGAAGAGTTGCATTATCAGGATTATATCCTAACCCTATGTAAATTTTATCCACAGCTTCAGTGCTCAATTTTAGTGTCTTATTCTGATTCTTCCTAAAGCTAACAAATACAATTGCAAAACTTATATCCCAACCTGGGAGGATCATAACACCTACTTTTTGCAATAATTCTCATCCTTTCGCTAGAGTAATATTTTCCATTTCTCTATCTACTTCCTCCTGCAACTCCTTTAGAGCTTCTGCTTCCTTCTTAGGAGCAATTTCCTTAATCTTATATCTTATCAGTTTTCCTTTATATTCATAAATAAATGTTCTAAACTCTAGAGAATTAACAAAAGAATTATCAAAAATAAATTTTTGGCATGCAAGATGCCTAACATCATTAGAAAGTTGGTCTGAGGCTTCCAGCTTAACTACATTTCTTTCTGGTGGGGGCTCATACTTTTCAATAATAGGCTTATTTATCTGTACACATTCAACTTCATCTTCGATTTCTTCTTCACTTGCCATAGATGTATCAACAAGGAAATTAACATCTAGGGTGGGCTATGGAGAGACATGGCAAAGTGGATCTACATTCTCAGCCTCCATCCCTATAACATCTTCTACTAAAGGAGCATTTTTCTTCTTTTGAACATAGAAGGTGGCACATCCTTAGTTAATTTAGCTTCATGTAAAAGTAATTTATCCAATCTTTCCAAAAGATCCTTAATCTTAGGGAAAGCACATGTGTATAACAAATTATTCTTCATTCTCCAAGCCTTAATCATCACTCTATTGTATATATCTCTTCTCTTGGTTGCATGGTGTTCATTAGCATTCCTGATCAGGTCATCATCTATAAAGAACACATGTTGATATCCTTTCAACTTTTGTTTCAATTTGACATTATTGATAAACTATTCAGGATCGAATCCTTTTCTCTCATTTCCCTTTGGCAATTTATAATGTTCTAATTTGTTGTCAATAAGTTCATATCCTTTATCAAAAATAATAGAAATTTCACCAAAGCAAAGTGTACCAGGCATGATTGATTGTTTGTTGTAGAATTTGAGATGCATAAAATTTGAATAAGTCATTTTCCTAATAATTTCCAAGTATGCTATCTTATCTGGAACTATTTTTGGCAAAAGAAATGGGGTTCCTTCAAAACCATACACCTAGATCTTAGTGCAATCATCATAGGCATACCAGTCTCCCAAGTTGTGGTCAAATTCCCCTCTTTGATCTTTGTCCTTAGGTTGGAGAAACTTTTGTATTTCTGATGACAAATTATAATCACAAGGATGACCAAGAAGCTTGTAAAGTGGTTTCACAAAATATTCTTCAAAGTATAAATAATGTGATCTAACACATCTGTTGTCCCAAATCGCAGTCCACACTTGGATAGGCCTAATGTTTCTATTATCATCCATATTTTTTATCCTTAAATTATTACTCCATATTCCCATGGTTTGCTCTTCATGTAGGATGAGATGCATCAACAATGAATAATGTTTGAAATGGATGCATTCACTATTGTTCTTGATAGAAGTGAGATCCTTTTTGAGATAAACTACCAAATATTTAGCATAATCAAATGGTCTAGCATCCTAGTTTTGTACATTGTAATGTTAGAAAATGTCCCCTTGGGGGCTTTTCCTTCATAAAGTTTAGCTCCCAAATCTTTAGATTGCATTTATGACATTTTAGATCATATTTTAGCATCCTAATGGAATGAGACCTAAGTCCCATCGAAAATAAGACCTAGGTGGACCCCTTGAGCTGTACCCTGCCTAAAATAGGGGGGAGGACTTGGGTGCCCGCACCCTAGTCCTACCCTATTTTAGAGCAGCCCTAATTTTTGGGTGGTGGTTTATGACCGTTAGGTGGTTATTTTTCTGACACGGTAAAGTTTGATTTTTAAAATCTTGGCAAGAATGCTTGTAGATGCATATATAAGCATGTGTAGGCATTCATTTGTAAACTAGATGATCATTGTGAACTCTAGGCATTCTCAAGGTGATTAAAGGCTTTCTATTGTGTTGCAAGAGTAGACTTGTATATTTTGTGTGTTGATATTTGTAGATTTGAGCATCAATCTCCTCATTACTTAAAGAGCATCTTCCTCCATGAGAGCTTCACTACAAGGTGACATATCATTGTGTTTTTATTATTGATTCCTTTAGTTTTTACCTCTGCCTCACAAGGGCACACACTCTTTGTCTAACAATAGTGTTCAAAGACTTAAGTGTCCTCTGGGGTTTGACTGAGGCAAACCTCTAAACACCACAACCCCTAAACCAAGTCTTGTGATTGCAGGTTAAAGGTGTCACATTTAGGAAAAGTGGAGTTACAGGAAAGAGTGGAAGGCATCAAGGATTCAGGATCTGAAGAAAAGTTGGACAAAGGAGACTTCTAGGACTAGGTCACCCATAAAATTGTCCTCTGTAGACAGATTTCAGAAAATAGAAGTTATAGGGCTGATCAGTGTCAGAAGGAGGTCCATATTCCCTGAAAAAGTAGGTACCTTGGACTTGGATGCCCACACCATTGTCCCCAATTGTTTCACCTTAAAACCCCAAAAATAGGTATTCTGTGATTTTTTATTTTACTCCCATTTATAAGAGCTTTTTCTGTCTTTTGTCAATTTGTTGTCGTATTTGCATAATTAGGATTTTAATGGTTAATTAGAAATAAGGGAAGGAAAATTAATAATTAAATTCTCTAATCCAAGCTTCCCTTCATTTGCAAGTGACCTAGGGTATGATAGTGCTCACCACTCGACCCTAGATCTTTCAATGTTAGGGTGAAAGGAGGACCCAAACATCTAAAGAACAAAAGATTAACAAAATCTAATTTTACCCTAAACATTTTGGTGAACCCATGTTTTTGGACATAAATTGCAACTTGCTAAGTGTTTGTCTTCATATTTGGTGTGATTTCATTCATTCATTTGGTCATTTATTCTACTGCACTGAGAAAAATTCAAAAAAAATTGAAAAATTAGAAAAATACAAAAATAATTACATTGTTTGGCTTACTAAATTGCATCATTGCTTCCTAAATTTTCCTAATTCATAATTTTTGCATCAGATCTGACATAAATTATAGAAAAATCCAAAAAATCAAAAATTTACATTGCATTTTCATCATTTAATTGCTAGGGTTTTGTGAAAATTTTGACAATTTTATATAACCTAGTAATTCCAAAATCTAGGGTTTTTAGGCAATATCTTTTATCGGATTTTTCTACTAATTTGAGAGGCTCATTAAAACTTGCATTTGGATTCAATATTGCATTTTAGTGTGAATTTTTATTTAGATTTAAAATATTTGTATTTTTGCATAGAAAATTTCAATAAAAACTAGCAATTTTGATGCATTTTCATTAAATTTGCATGGGCATTTTGCATGTTAAATCTTGAAAATAATTTTTAGATCTGATATTAATTCAATTTCATCATAAATCACACTTCAAATCATTAACATAGCATTTTATCCCAAGATCTCAAACCTAGGGCTTCAAAAACAATAATTTTCACTAAAATTGGCCTTATCGACTCACTAAACTTGCACTATAGCTATGTTGTGAAGTATATTTTTGCATTAATTTTCTATTATTAGGGTAATACTTTTCTTCCCCTCATAAAAATCTTCACAACACCCTTTTATCGGGCTCTTGTAGTGAAAATTTTGTAAAAAACCACACATTTTGGCTATTTTGGCCCTAGGGTTTGACCTAGTTTGCACTCCAAGCATGTTGTGATCAATTTTATGGATTGATATGACTAATATTATTGATATTATTTTCTTTACCTCCTAAAATTCCTTACAAACACTTATTTTTCTAGGTCTTGGAGTTGAAAAATCATGAAAAATAACTTATTTTTGTTATATTTTAACTAGGGTTTGACCTTAAGTGGCGCTAAAAGTGTGTTGTTCTAGGTATTTTGGCACCAAGTGGATGTTATTAATGATATTAGTTTCCCTCCATCATCACTTTCCTCACAACACCCTTTGTTATGCTCTTTTGCATTAAATTTTGGTGAAAAAAGTGTCTATTTTGACATATTTTTGCTATATTTTGACTTGGCATTATCTTGGATTTGCATCAAGAGTGTGTTGAGAGTGATTATATTGTTGTTTTGGAATGATATCAGACATATAACTTTCTTCCCTTAACTAAAATCCTCATAGTATCCTTTGTTTCATTCATTTGCATTGAAAACGTATCGAAAAATCAAGCATTTTAGGCTATTTTTTGCTCTTGTCTTGCACCAATTTTGAAAAGATTTCAAAATATGATTTGGCATTGGTTTGAGCATAAAAACATGGCCTCTAATAATAATAGAAACAATAGATTCCCTCCTAGACCTTACATGAAAATAAAGGCTCCTGAACCTGAAATTGTCTTCATTCTTCATGATAGAACAACTGGAGAAAAAGAAGGACCTCTTTATATTATTGTGAAAATAATGGGAAACCCTATGAATGGAACTCTTATTGATCCTAATTGCATGACTAATGTTTCCATTAAGGAGTTCCTCTTTTCACATCAATTAATGCAAGGTTCTTATGACCTCTCGAGCATGATGATTAAGACGTATAAGGGAACCTTTATCAAGCCTTTGGGTAAGATATCTTTGTTAGTAACATTATCCAAAAAACATGTCGAACAATGATTTGATGTTGTCCCTATTTTTGACCTCTTTTGCATTAAATTGGGACATCTTTGGCTAAAAGAAATGAAATCTATCCCTTCAACAATACACCATTGTCTGAAATTCCCTCTGAATGGCCATATAATCACCGTCCCTCGAAACAAGTATAAACCTTTGGTTTAGGAAAAACATTACAAGTTGAATTCATTTTGGGATAAAACTAAAGTGCCTAGTCCTCCTACACAAGAAATGACAAAATAGAAACAACCCGCATGTGAAGAGAACTTTAGACTGAAAGATCAAGTTCTCTATGCTGAGGTTCCTCTCCCAAATTCCTTACAAGGATCAAGAGGTCATTGTCAACAACAAAGTGTTCCACCATGACAAATGAGGTTTGATCCTAGTGCTTCATTTTCTAATTTGCACAAGCCTAGGAAAGAGGTAGCCCTATCTTACAAAAGATAAGTGGTAAAACAAAATGAAATAGAAAAGCAAGAGAAAGAAGAAGACAAGAATACACTATAAACATTGCCTCTCAACAAGAAAACATCAATCCTAATATTCAACCAAACAAAGATGATCATAATGATGATCAACATGATGAACAAGATATGAACTTGGCTATGGTACCGTATGTCCCACTATCCTCCAACATTAGGGAGTGGGAAGATGACGATGATGATTTGCTTATAGACAACTTCTAGCCTGGCAGGGGCCCTACAGGTAAGTATCTTGTGATGTGCTTCCCCTGTGATGTGTTATATGTTGTTTAGGCCTCCTGGGATGACCTTAGATTCTCCTATAATGTTTGGGATACTAGGAGACTGCATCTATTGTGACCTTCTATTTGTATCATCATTCTTCTATATTGCCTCTCTCTTTGATTTCATTGTTGTGTGTTGTGTCTTACAGACCATAGCATCGTGGTTGGTGACTTGGGGGCACCCTCCTACGTGATTATCCCTAAGACACTTGTTTTCTCCTCTCTTATTTATTGTTTCCCTTCCTCTAGTGTTTCCATCTAGCGGGTGGATGACGACAAACATTTATACTAATGCGGACCTAGTGTCCCTTTTGAGAGCAATCAAAAAATAGACTATATTTCCTAATATGATGATGGGGTTGTATATCTTATCCGATGCTTGGCTAGTGGAAGCACTTGTACTTTCTGAGTAGTGAATTCTATGATGTTTTTGTCACATTTACAAACCTTAACAATACTGTTGCTCTGTGCACCTTTGTTTTCCTTTGAATCTAGCCTTAGCAGTATTCGATTCAGAGAGCTTCATGATATAACCCATGGTTATCCTCAAACTTCAAATTTGTTGTCTAACCTTGGCTCCTTGTGTGGTTAATCATATGCATTGATGTTGTTGTTTATCATGATATTGTAGACACTAACATGTTTCTTGTAGGGATGTGTTTGTGGGAATATTTGGTGATCATAAAGTACATGTCACCTCTGGGGGGCATGGACTTTGTGAAAGTCAATGTTCCCTTGTGTGTTTTATTCATACCTTAATGTACTTGATATCGATACCTAATATCAACCATCTTAAGGTGGGGTCATATATAAGGTAAGTTGTCTGTTGTAGATGTTAGCAATGTGTTTGACCTTAGATGTAGAGACTTGCGCCCCAGAGTAGTGCATCGTGCATTCTAAGTTTTTTGCAATCAATCAATCAATCATGTAAGCCCTCTGCAAAGGTGGGATATCGAGCATATCCTTTTTCTTAAGCCCTCTGCGGAGGTGGGGATGGTGTATTTCTCAGAGCAGATTGCATCATACAGTCATTTTCAAAAGTCCTCTGGGGAGGCGGGGAGCAATTTTGTGACTAACTCAACCCTTAAGTGTGTCTTTGGTGATTGTTGTGGCAAAGCCCAATCATCGGTGTGTTCTTGTAATGTGTGTGAGATGGTGTTGGACCTAGAAATAGGTACACTCCATCACTTATTTGCCGTGTTTACTCTGTGTCTTCAAGTGTGTGTTTTGGCATGCTTGTTTTGTATGGCATGTTTGTTGCCCCATATGCAGAGACTAGCACCTTTGAGTAGTGCTTCATGTATTTTGGGAGGTTTTACATGTATTACATGTGTGTTGCCCCATATACAGAGACTGGCACCCCTGAGTAGTGCTTTGTGTATTATGGGAGGTTTGTTTACTTTCCAGTACTTGCATCTGCATTTCATAAAAAAAAAAAAAGAAAAGTTATCATTTCTATCTTCCATGCATTAATGTTTTTTCTATGCATTGACTATCTTTGCTATGTTTTGCATGACTATAACTATCTTCTCCATGTTTTGCATGCTTGTTACTATTTTCTATGTGAGTGGTGTGTCTTCTCTGTGCTTGATGTGTTTGTTGTGTTTGTGACCTTACTTTAATGCATGTATTGGCCTTGTGTTTATACATACATTAAAGTGGGGGTTAAATGTAACGTTAGAAAATATCCCCTTGGGGGCTTTTCCCTCATAAGGTTTAGCTCCCAGGTCTTTAAAGCGCATTTAGGACATTTTAGATCATATTTTAGCATCCCAATGGAATGAGACCTAAGTCCCATGGCAAATAGGACCTAGGTGGACCCCTTGAACTATACCCTACCTAAAATAGGGGGGAGGACTTGGGCGCTTGTGCCCTAGTCCTACCCTATTTTAGAGCAGCCCTAATTTTTGGGTGTCGATTTATGACCATTAGGTGGTTATTTTTCTGACACGGTAATGTTTGATTTTTAAAATATTGGTAGGAATGCTTGTAGGTGCATATATAAGCATGTTTAGGCATTCATTTGTAAACTAGATAATCATTGTGAACTCTAGGCATTCTCAAGGTGATTAAACCCTTTCTATTGTGTTGCAAAAGTAGACTTGTATGTTTTGTGTGTTGATATTTGCATATTTGAGCATCAATCTCCTCATGGCATGAAGAGTATCTTCCTCCATGAGAGATTCACTACAAGGTGACATATCATTGTGTTTTTATCATTGATTCCTTTGGTTTTTGCCTCTACCTCACAAGGACACATACTCTTGGTCTGACAACAGTGTTCAAAGACTTAAGTGTCCTCTGGGGTTTGACTAAGGCAAACCTCTAAACACCACAACCCCCAAACCAAGTCTTGTGATTGCAGGTTATAGGTGTAACATTTAGGAAAAGTGGAGTTGTAAGAAGGAGTGGCAGGCATCAAGGATTTGAGATCTAAAGAAAAGTCAAACAAAGGAGCACTTCCAAGACTAGGGTGCCCACAAAAGTGTCCTTCACAAATAGATTTTGAAAAATAGAAGTTACAGGGCTGATCAATGTTGGAAGGAGGTCTAGATTCCCTGAAAAAGCAAGTACCTTGGACTTAGGCACCCAAACCAGTGTCCCCAACTGTTCCGCCTTAGAACCTCGAAAGTAGGTATTCTATGATTTGTTATTTTACTCCCGTCTATAAGAGCTTTTTCTGTCTTTTGTCAATTTGTTGCCGTATTTGCATAATTAGGGTTTTAATAGTTAATTAGACATAAGAGAAAGAAAATTAATAATTAAATTCTCTAATACAAGCTTCCCTTCATTTACAAGTGACCTAGGGTATGATAGTGCTTGCCACTCAACCCTAGATCCTTCAATGTTAGGGTGAAAGGAGGATTCAAACATCTAAAGAACAAAAGATTAACAAAATCAATTTTACCCTAAACATACATTAGCTGTCAGAACCATTGGAGCTGTAGACATTAGTGTAGGAGCATCCAAACCCAGAACTTGACAAACAAAGTAGTAAGTACACTAAAAATATTCTTTGAATAATTCTACAGAGAATGGAGGGGATTCATCATCTGAGAATGTATTGAGTCGATTCCCTCCAGCTCGTGGTCTATGTAAAGGCAACCTCCACCTCTTATAACTATTGTCCAGATTGTGATATTCTTCTAAAAGGTCTCTAATTTTTAATTTCATATTCATACTTGTGTCCAACTGAAAAACAATAGAAATATAATTCTTTGTGATAGGAAAAAAGGAGGACACATCTACAAAATTAATCATGTGTCTGTGGGTCATACCTCTTTACAAGTATCCTAATCAATTCTGCATTAACAAATACATTGGGTACTACTAATCTCCCCAAATTCAGTCTCCATAGGTTGGATACAGGTTGGTGCCTATACATTTTTCTATAATGATACATGAACATATCATAACCCCTCATTGGAGTCCATGTATCACCTAGTTTCTTCTATTTATCTTGTACATTTTCAGCTCCAGGGTTCACTCATACACTTCTCTTAGACCTTGGTCCAAAGCTAGGGCATTGATCAATCAAATCCTAATTTGCATGCTGAGCTTCTATTTTTTATCTTTTGGCCTTAGGTGTTTTAGATGTGTTTTTCATAGTATCGATTGGTGGAATGAACCAAACCCTAATTCTTACTTGCAATTTTAACTGGTTTGGATACTAGGAAAATCAATTCAAGTTCAGGCACTTACTTGAGACAACAATTCATTCTCAGGCTCCTTCATCATCAATCACTGTTAAATTCCTAGTCTCTTCTCTTTTAGGATGCTCAAGGATTTTCAGGACTAAATCAAACTAGGATTTAGTTTATAACTCATTCGGCTTTGGTACATAAATGTCACCCGATGCTAACTTTTTGTCATCAAAAATGTCATTAATGCTTTTGAATATCAACCGTTGATTAATTTGTCATCGCTGTGAATTATCCCTTCAAAATATTACTATTATATCAATTTGATGGGGAAGTGTCTTCATTGTGTTGAAGGGACCAATATTTTGTTCCGCTGATATTTATCTTTCTTGATGATGAATTTCTTAATTTAATTTTATGCCCTTTCTATTTTTGTTACATCAAAGGGACTTAAAATTACTCACTCTAATATCCAGCAGTCCCTTCAATCTTTCCATCCAAGAAGTCTTAAAACTGTCCCTTTGAATTCTTATTGTCACTTCAATGTATCTATGGGCACACTTGATATTAGATTATATTTTTTCAATCTTGGCCGACATAACATTTTGTTAGAATCTGAAAAGATTATTAACCCAAAAAACTAGTGCAAAGAATAGATATCTAAACTATGAATGCAAATGATACGAAATCAAAATAGCAACACAGAGTTAGTCTCTAAGAGAGTAATGCAAATGCTAGAAGCACAATAGCATTAAGAGGATGCAAAAGTAAAAGATACAAAATACAAGCCAGGTAGCATGCTTATATAGACTAGGAAGAGGGAGGAGGTGGCAACACTAACCAATCAGGAGCAACCATCTATCAGACTAAAGATAGCAAAGTATCTTCCTAAGATAGCTAATGGATGCTCACATGTAGGAAGGTGACACTTCATAATCCTCTCATCTAATAAGACATGCTTTATTAACCTAAGCGAGATTAATAGAAGTGTAGGAAAAACCTAGGAATATAGGGAAAAATAAATAACCCAACTAGGAAATAAAAACCTACACTAACACATTTTACCCTTTGTGTTATTAGATTGAAAGGACTCTCACAATTTCTTTCCATAGTTCAATCTCTTCAATAAACTATATATTCTTCAATGTGGATTTCTTCATTAAAGGGACTCCAAAACATGTTTTCTCGATATGATATAGTCTCTTTGATAGTGTTTGTGTTCTTTCATGTAGATCATTTCATTGAAAGGACTTTAAAATATCTCCTCCCGATATGTTGCAGTCTCTTCGATGATGCTTTTTCATGAGAACTATTTTGTTAGAGGGACTTTAAAGTAACTCCTACCAATATGGTGTAGTCTCCCCAATATAGGCTATTTGATATTAGGAACCAATAACAAGTATGATCTTAATAAGAAGATGACTATGGGAGAACAATGGGATGTTTAAGGTGACAAATTTACATGGCAAATTGAGTGATAGGCTGCATAAAAGGAATCATACCAAAATACAATTTGTCACTGGTTCAGGGTTAGGGTTTTTTTAAGATAGACTTATGCAAATTTTATCAATCCTAACAATGGCTCTAATTGGGGATGAATCCCTTACTAGGCATTGCAAGAATCCAGAAGCCATCTCTAGGACGTAGACTAAAATGCCAAAAAAAGGTACATAAAAGGAAAATTTTGGGGATAATCCTAAACTACTGTGGATGGAAAAAAGATCTTTTTTAAGAAAAGAAGTATTTCAAAAATTGTCCATGCACTAGTAATTTCTGATTTTCACCCACCATATTTTGCAAGTAATATAAGTCTTCACCACACTTGCATGTGATGACAAATGGATCAATCCATAAAGCTTCAATTTTCCATGTTTTCCTTTTTCCTGATTCTTAGCATTCCACATAAGGACTATATCATCAATTTGAAACTTCCTATCCTTAGCCTTCATATCAAACAAATATTTCATCTATACTTACATTTTCTCATTCTTCTTTTGTGCTTGAGTCCTAATTTCATCCAATTCTGCCAACTATTCCATTCTCTCCTCCATTGGCTTAGGTATATCTATATCCTCTTACAAGATGAACTTATAAATAGGAAACAAATTGTGCATTGGAATTCTAGCCTGAGCTCCATAGACCAATTCAAAAGGTGATTTTCCAGTGGCTTTCTTTATTGTGATTCTATCAGCCCGCAATGCCAATTTCAATTTTGAGTCCCAAGCTCTTTTGTTATTGTCAATCATTCTCTTGATTATCTTCATCATACTTTTATTACTTGACTCAACTTGACCATTGGCCTGGGGGTGGTATGGAGAAGCATATGAAATTATTATCCCATAAGATTCACAAAACTTCTCGAATTCATCAGATCTAAAACACATTCCATTGTCTGTAACAATCTTAATAAGAACTCCAAATCTGGTAATGATTTTTTCTAAAAAGAAGTTAATTACTACTTTACTAGTTGCTTGTTTGGTAGGAATTACTTCAATCCACTTAGTAAAGTAGTTAGCAGCAACAAGGATCCACCTATGCCCCCCACTTGACTTATCAATTATCTCTCCTATAAAGTCAATACTCCATTGATGAAAATGTGCTTCTACTTGCACATGCCTTAAAGGTAGAGCTCCTTGATATTTCAATTTACTAGAAAATTTCTAACATGCTTCACACTTTCTCACATATTTATGGGCATCAACAAAAACAATCAGCCAATAATAGGCTACTCTTAGTATCTTATGTGTAGTGGTCTTAGATGAGAAATGTCCTCAACAGACTCCTTCATGCATTTCTTTCAAAGTAATGTTTTCCTATCCTTCATCTAAAAACAATAGCAGAACACCATCTTTATCCTTCCAAAACAAATCTACATTCATAAAAACATACCTCAATTCTTGAATCTCCAGTGTTCTTCTTTGATTATCATTCATATGATTAGGGCATTTTATAGTTTTGAGATAATAAACCACACTTGTGTACCAAGGTGTGTGCTCTATACTGGACACCATACCTTCTTCTTCCCCCACATTACATTCCTGTGTAGCTTCCAAATTTGATTCACCCATTAATTTTGCCAATCCTTGTCCTCACACCAATTTTGTGATCTAGATACTTATATTGAACTCTTAGATTCTATTTATCCATCTACATCTTCTTCCTGTAACCTCAATCTGAATAAGAACATCTTTGATTGCTACATTTGGAACATAGGTGATCACTTGTGCTCCCACCAGATAAGGTCTAAATGACTTTACACCTTTTACAAGTGCATAAGCCTACTTTTCAGTAATGTCATACTTCAATTCAATTCCTTGTAATGACTTACTAAAGGATGAAATTGGTTGTTCATATCCTTCTTCATTCTTCTATAACATGATAGCAGCAATTGTTTGGAAGGATGCAAAAGAAAAAATCTGAAATGGCTTACTAAAATCTAGAGATTTTAGAACAGGGGATTCCTTAATAGCCTTTGTTATTGAAGCAAATGCTTCAATAGCCTCTGATATCCAGTCAATCTTTGATCCTTTTTTCAACATTTTTGCAATGGGTTTTACAATCTCAACAAAATTAGAAATGAATCTCCCTAAAAAGTTTATCTGCTCAAAGAATGATTGAATGGATTTGATTGTTTTAGGGATTGGAATCTTATCAATAGCTTCAACCCTTTCTGTGACCAAGTAACATCCCTTCAGTTGTAGTAAAATGACATTTTTTAGGATTCAAAGAGATTCTGTATTCCAATGCCCTAACAAATATCTTTTCCATATGCATGCAATGATCCTTAGCTTTCTTAGAATATGTAGTCAAGTCATCTTGATATACGACCATTATTGTATTGATCAAGTCTGCAAAGGCTACATTCATAGCTCTCTGAAAAGTAGCACCAACATTTGTGAGCCCAAATGGCATTCTTACATAAACATAGGTACCCCAAGGTGTAGTAAAGGTTGTTTTATACTATTTTGACTCTTTAACCTTTACCTAAGTATATCCAAAAAATCCATCCATCATGGATAGTAGTTCACACCCTATCACTTTTTGCAACATTGCTTCCATATTTGGGAATGGATAATTGTCCTTTAATGATGAAACACTAAGATTATGAAAGTCAACACATAATCTTATGTCTCCATTATTTTTCCTTACAGGTACCAAATTTGAAACCCAAGAGGAATGTTTGATAAGTTTGATGATGCCGCTATCTCTGAGTTCCATCAATTCTTCTTGCATCTTTGGTGCTAAGACTAGATTTATTGGTCTTTGCCTTTGCCTAAAAGGCTTGGCATCTAGTTTCAATGGAATCTCATGTTGAAAGAGGTCTTCTCTATAGGCTTTGAGATCTTCATATGACCAAGCAAACACATGCTTATATTTTCTCAATAAAGTTATAAGCATTTCTCTAACTTTAGGGCTTATTTTCTTGCTTATATACACCTTCTTTCGAGAATTTTTAGTTCCAAGATTTACCTCTTCAAGATCATCAGCATGAACTGATGTTTGCTTTAGCTGAGATCTGTCATTTCTATAAAAAACTCTCTCTAAGGCACTAGACCTTTTGGAATCTTGTTTGATTTTAATTGCACCACTTCCTAGCTGAAAACAATATCTTTACCATCAATATTTTTGACAAAAGCACTAAACTGCATCTCTTGAGTCTGATATTTGTCAACACATTGAAGAAAATTTATCAAATCCTTATCATCATCAAATACTTTCTGATTGTATACATTGTCAGGAATGTAAGGTCTAGTTTTAAATTCTAAAACACCAATCAATGTAATGTCATCCCTTCTCAAAGCAATATTTGCAGGAAAATCAGCTATCAATTTTTTTGATCTATCCACCCATTCTATAGAGAATGCATCAAGGAGTTCAATTGTTTCCCATACAACATATTTGTATTGCTTGAGCCTTTTATTTTTTGTGGCATATTTAGATCTTATCTATGATACAACCAATTCAGAGCCTCCATACACAGTGAGCAACTTGATTCCATTTTTTACAGCAAGATTTAGGCCCAATAGTAATGCTTCATATTCTGTTATATTATTAGTGCACTCAAATGACAACAGAAATGAATACTTGAAAGTTTTGCTGCTAGGTGCAATGAGGACTACACTAGCTCCATTCCCTTCTTTATTGCAGGATCCTTCAAAATAAATTTTCCACACACTAGATTTATCCATTGGAACTGCATTGCTTATTAGATCACTATTTTTCAATTGTGGCTATGATTGTTCAACCCTAAAATTTCCCAAATCTACATCACAAAAATAGTTCATCTGATTTGGATCAATATGTTCTACCACCTGTTCAAATCTTGGTTCCATATATAGATTTACCTCTTTTCCATTCACAGGTATAGTTACATATAATAGATCTAACTGAACATTCCCTTCGATAATAGCAGTCACTATATAGATAGCAACATACCATAATATGGTGGAATATCAACTATAGTAATATCATTTTTGTAAGCAGCTTTAGGATAAGCAGACAATTTTATTTCCATATTATTCATGATGCCTATAACAGGGATAGATCTATTGTCCACGGAATAACATTTTCCATAAGTGGAGTTGATCCATAATCCCAACTCTTTCATAATTGCCATGGACATGATATGTATAGCTGCTCCTGAATCTATCATACAATTTCCCACCAATCTATTATTAATAACAAAGTAATATAAAAAAGATCCACTTGAGATGGACTCTTTGTTAATGTGGTTCCTAAATAAATTTCTAATGTTTTCATTGCTTCACCTTTAACACTGTTAATCTATTTCTTATTTTTGCCATTTGTATTTTTATTTTTATTTTCAAATTTATTTGGCACTTTTGAGATCAACTTTATTGCACTATCTCTATATTCATCTATCCTCATCATCTCCATCAAAGGAATAGACAATTTAATTTGAGATAGAGCTTGTGTCATATCAAATAAGGCAAACCTATCACAAACTCTATTTTGTTGACTTCTGCCTTAGTACCCCTTTTATCCTCCATCACTTGCTATTTAGGCTCATACTTTGTCTTGTTCTAATCACCCTTTAATGCATCTTTTGGCACATATTTTTGGGTCATTTTTTGGATTTTTTCATTTTCATCATTCCACTAAGGTTCAGAGGTAACCTTTTTATCACTTTGTTGATTCTTTACAAACAATCCTCCTTTTGTTCCTTGGTCTGCATTCACAATTCTATTTCTGAGATTATAGTTACTACTAGCTTGTGCCACAACAACAACTGTGAGTGCTTTGATCTCTTCTTCAATTGGTCTCCTCAACTATATTTAATTTGATTGTGTCCCTGCAACACACACTAATGGATATTCCATATTTTTATCTTCTTGATCATAAAACACCTCTTGTTGTCTAGCATGAACATTGTATTTTTGGTGGCTTACATCATATTCAAACCCATCTTCTAAAGAAGAATATTCTTTATTCACCTCATAGGGCCTTATTGTTAGCAAGTTAATAGAGTGGTCATCTATTTCCCAGTTATATAATGTTTCATTTTCTTGGAGTGAGTGTGCCACTACAAAATACTCAGGAGCATGAGGCAAATCGCAAGGCACACACCATGGAGTATCCTCTATCATGTTTTCTCTATGTCTATTTAATGGGTTAGGAGTCTCTTTATTAGAATTTTGCTTGTGATCACCATCCAAAGGCCTTCCATATTTCCAATTTGTCTTATAAGGCATATCATGTAATCTTGGCCTTTCATTTATTTGATAATTAGGTTTATTATATGATATATCATTTTCATTTCTTGCTACCTTGTATGATAAATATTTGACAACATTCCATACTTTGTCCAACTTATCTTCTTCTTTTGGTTGCATATTTTGTTGAGCTTTAGGATTTTGTAATATTTTAACATCATCTCTCTCACCAATTTTTCCTAAAGCTTTCCTATTGTTCTCTATGTTCAAGGCATCCTTGAATGCTTCAGTGAATACAGGAGGGTTCCTTGTTCTAAGTTCATATTCAGTCTTTGGATCAAATGCATTCAAATAAAATACCAGGCACATTGGATCTATGGGCTTTAGATAACGAGGAATTTTGTTGAACAACTTCATAAATCTGGTATTGAAATATGTTACTGATTCATGGTAATCCTTCTGGATGTTTGTTAATTCATGCAAAGCAAACTTTGGATCAGAATGATCACCATATTGTTCCTTGAACACTCTTTTGAATTTAACCCAAGAACTAATTGAAGCATCAGTCATGTTTCTGTACTAGTCCCTGTCACAATCAATTAATGATTGCATGAATAATTTCCTATAGACATCCTCATGTTGCACATCAAAATTATCCATGATTGTCTTGAAAGCTCTTATATGATCTTCTCCTGAATAGCATTATTCCTAGAAAATTTTGGAATTGCTTTCCTTACTTTTTTATCAATATCATTTGGATACCCTTGGATTCCAAAGAAATCCAATTGTCTGAATCTGTCAACATTCTTAGGCCCTCTTGCGAATGGATTTTGCCTATGATGTGGTTGATATTGTTGATGCTAAGGCCCCTACTACTGAAATGGCTGATTCATACCATGCTGCATATTTTGATTAACAACTCCAACACAGTACATATTACCTTGCACATTTGGGTATGGAACAAGATACCGATACTGGTATTGCCTTGTATATTGATTATAGCCTATATGTTGAATTCTTACTCCTTGACCAGGAGGAAAAGGACAAGCATTACCTTGAGAGGTCATTGGAGCACTTACTTGATTTGAATCTTGTTGTGCAGAGAAATTATGATGTACATGAGGAATATTACTTACACTGCCATGTCCTCTGATTGTATTATAGGGTGCTTGTGAGATCATAGGATTACTAGTATTCACATATGTGGCTTGATTTTGAGCAAGTCTATGCAATGATGCATTTGATATAGGCTGGGAATTTTACTGAAGCAATTCTTGCTCTAACTCTTGTTGTCTCCTTAACATCTTGAGCCTTTCAACTTGTGCTATCATTTTCTCTAACCTTTTTTTCAACTCTTGATAAGTTAATTCTTCTCTTGAAGTAGCAACAACATGAGCATTAGTAAACCTTACCCTTCTTGGAGTTTGCTCTATGAACACTACTTGTGAACTTTTAGCATACTGTTGTGCCGTCCTTTGCTCATAGTCTCTCTTTGCCTCATTTTGTCTCATTTCTACTTTGAGGTGGTCCTCAAACTCCTTCTGGGACTCATGAATATTAAAAATATTTCTTGGTTGAAACTGCTCATTTTACATACTTTAGTTTCAATCAGAGGACTATTATATATCATGTAAGGCTATGCTGAAACATTCACTTGATCACTTTGTGGATTCTCATGGACTTATGAAATTACAGGTACATTTGCTAAATTTCCTCCATCATCAATATATGAGGTTGAAAGAGGCTTTGAAACATCTTTTTTCTTTTTAGGCCCCTTTTGGATCTTATCTAGAAAATTACTCTTGGATCTCCTACCATCCATGGTAGATGAGAATGAGATACTTTTGAAGATTTAGCTTTTTTTAAAAAAAATTGTCTAGAGTCACCACCTCTTTTTTAGAAAAAGAGGAAAATAAAAAAATTTCAAACTCACAGAATCATGGAATTTTGACTCAAACTATTTGTGTTTTTATGCAACTCCCCAGTAAATTCACCAATTTTTTGGTCACTCGGATGGGTAAACCTTCACCAGAGACTCCAAGGTAGGATTTGACAATAATTTCACTTCAATTCCCCAACAGAGTCGCCAATTTGTTGGTTCTTAAATTTGTAGATTACAAAACCCTAAAAGGATGCCAAGTTTTATGATTAGGTTCTACAACTGATTTGGCCAACTGATATAATCAATCAAAATGATTGAAATTTCATACACTTCAAGCTCTTCTATGCCTAGGCAAGTATACCTTATTCACCAATTTATTACTAATAGCACTCAATTTGTTGGTGATTGATTAGTAGATTATAAACCTCATACAATTCTTTGTATACTCTATTCCACCATAGCATGAGGTATGAAATAGATGCTATAGTACAGCTTTATCTTCTACTCCTATTTCTACTCCTACTACAAAAAATTAAAATGTAAGGTTTTGTAAAATATTATTTTTAGAATAAATATGATTAGTATCTTCTATTTATTGGGCAATAGAGTCAAGATGTGAATGATATGTGTTCTCCTTTTGGTTGAAATTCAAATTGTTTGGCACTTGAAATGTTTATAGCTTGTATAAACGTGCAAGATTATAGTTACTAGGCTCTTCTTATTGATCCTGTGAGGCCTACTTTTATCTCACCTTATATTTTTTCTTATGATACTTATTGTATGGATTTTATGATGGACATGTAAACATTTGGGGACAACTGATCCCCTATTTAGACATTCATTACTATGTCTTATGCTTTGATTAGTTAGATGGTTTATGATATGTTGATGTTATTATTTTCATGTTAGATTTCATTTGATTCTATGATGTTTAATGCTATGTTGAATTAGATGCAATTGAAATGTTTAGTGATGATTAAATTGATGAAATCTCATGCAATATTTGATCCTGATTGTATTTTGTGAAATGTAATTGATTTGAGAATCATGTATATATTAGCATGTGTTTATAATTGAGGATATATGTGCTTATGCGACCTTGTGTGTGTTTATGTTATTTAGGGTAAAATTTGGATTGTTTAATGTTTAGTGTTTAGATGTTTGAATCCTCCTTCCACCCTTTACATTCAAGGATCTAGGGTCGAGTGGCAATTCACTATCATACCCTAGATCACTGTGAGATGTAGGGAAACTTGGATTAGGGAATTTAATTATCAATTTTCCTTCTCTTATGCTCAACTAACCATTAAAACTCTAATTTTGCAAATATGACTGTAAACAGAAGAATAATAGAAAAAGCTCTTGCAAGCGGAAGTAAAATATCAAATCATAGAGTACCTATTTTAGGGTTGCAAGGTAGAATAGTCAGGGACACTAGAGCGGGTGCCCAAGTCCAAGGTACCAGTTTCCTTGTGGGATCCTAACCTCCTTTCGACGCTGATCTACACTATAACTTCTGTTTCCAAAAATTCAACTCTGGAGGACACAGGAGTGAGCACCCAAGTCCTAGAAATACTCTAGTGTCCCGCTTCTCTTCAGATCTTGAATCTTTGATGTTTGCTAATCCTTCCTACAACTTCACTTTTCCCAAATGCGACACCTGTAACTTGCAATCATAAGACTTTGGGAGGGGGTTGTAGTGTTTAGAGGCTTGCCTCAGTCAAGCCTTGGAGGACACTTAAGTCTTTGAACACCATTGTTATATAGAGAGTGTGTGCCCTTGTGAGGTAGAGGCAAAAACCAAAGGAAACGATGATAAAAACACAATACAATGTCACCTTGTAGTGAAGATATCATGGGAAGAAGATGTTCTTCATTCCATGATGAAATGGATGATCAATTCTGCAAACACAAACACATAAACCACACAAGTCTGCTCTTGCAACATAATGCAAGCCTTGAATCACCTTAGGATGCCAAAATCACATGAACATAATCTAGTTTTCAAATGAATGCCTAAACATGCTTTTATATGCAACTACAAACAATCCTGCCAAGATTTTCATAATTCAAACTTACCGTATTGACAAAGGACCCAAATAACAGTCACAAACTGACACCTAGAAATTGAGGCCACCCCAAAATAGGGTAGGACTAGGGCGCAGGCATCCAAGTCCTCCCCCCTATTTTGGGTAGGGTATAGCTCAAGGGTTCCTCGTAGGTCCCGTTTGTCATGTTACCTAGGGCTCATTCCATCGGGATGCCAAATTATGAAGTAGGATGTCGTAAATGCAGACAAAAAACTCGAGAGCTAAACCTCAAGAGGGAAAAGCCCCCAAGGGGACATTTTTTGATGTTACATTTAGCCCCCACTTTAATGTATGTATAAATGTGAGGCTAATACATGCATTAAAGTAATGTCACAAACACAACAAACACATCAAGCACGGAGAAGACACGCCAATCACATGGAAAACAATAACAGGCACAGAAAACACAAAGAAGACCGTTACAGTCACGTAGAACATAGAGAATACAGTCAATGCATAGAAGACATATTAATGCATGGAAGATAGGAATGGTTCTTTTCTTTTCTTTTTCTCATATATATGGAATGCAAATGCAAGTACTAGAAAATAAACAAACCTCCCATAATAAATGATGCACTCATCGTGTAGGCCTTTGTATTGGGGCAACACACATGTAAGACACACAAAACCTCCCAGAATGTATACTGCATATGGGGCAAGAGACACACCACACAAAATAAGCACACCAAAACACACACACTTGAAGACATGGAGAAAACACAATAGACAAGCGATGGTGTGTTCCCTATTTCTAGGCTCATCACCATCTCAGGCACATTACAGGCACACACCGACGATTGGGCTTCACCACAACAATTGCCGAAGATATGCTTAAGGGTTGAGTTAGTCACAGAACCGCTCCCCGACTCCGTAAAGGACTTTTGAAAATGCAACCCCACCCGCAGCATGGAGATGCCTTACAGTGAAAAGGAAGCATGACATACAACCCCACCCACATCACAGAGATGCCTTATGGTGTAAAGGAGTATGAGCTCAAAAGTATACAACCCCACCCGCATTAAGGAGATGCCTTACAGTGAAAAGAGGTATACACGATAGATTTCAAGATAGATAGATTGATTGATTGCAAACAAACTTAGAGTGTAGGATGTACTCATCGCACACACTATACCTGAGGACAAGCACATAGCTAACATCTACAACAAATAGCTTACCTTATATATACCCCATAGCTAACATCTACAACAGATAGCTTACCTTATATATACCCCCACCTTAAGGTGGTTGATATCAGTTATCGATATCAAGCACGTTAAGGTAGGAATAAAACACACAAGGGAACACTAAATTTTGCAAAGCCCATGCCCCCCAGAGGTGACATGTACTTCATGATCACCAAATGTTCCCACAAACACATCCCTGCAAGAAACATGTTAGTGTCTACAACATCATGATAAACAACAACATCAATGCATATGATTAACCACACAAAGAGCCAAGGTTATACAACAAATCTAGAGTTCAGGGATAATCATAGGGCTATATCATGAAGCTCTCTAAATTGAGTACCACCAAGGTTAGATTCAAAGACAAACAAAGGTGTACAGAGCAACAGTATTGTTAAGGTTTGTAAATAAGATAAAAACATCATTAAATTCACTATGCGAAAAGCACGAGTGCTTCCACTAGCCAAGCATTGGATAAGATATACAACCCCGTTGTCATATTAGGAACTAAGTCCATTTTTTGATTGCTCTCAAAAGGGACACTAGGTCCACATCAGTATAATTGTTTGTCGTCATCCACCTGCTAGATGGAAACACTAGAGGAAGGGAAACAGTAAATCATAGAGGAGAAACAAGTGTCTTAGGGATAGTCATGTAGGAGGGTACCCCCCAAGTCACCAACCACAAAGCTATGTCCATAAGACACAACACTCAATGATGAAATCAAAGAGAGGCAATATAGAAGAATGATGATACAAATAGAAGAAGATCACAACAAAGGTGGTCTCCTGGTATCCTAGACCTTACGGGAGAATCAGAGGTCATCCCAAGAGGCCTAAACAACACATAACACATCATGGGGGAAGCACATCACGAGAGAGATAAAGGGTTAGAGATACTTACCTATAGGGCCTTTGTATTATATCTTAGAGCTTGCAATCCTCTTGGAGAGGTACTCGATGAAACATTTGAGTGGTTCTTATGAAACTCTTGTTTGTTATAATATGATGCTTGTTTTGTGATTTCTTGTTGAAATGAGACTTTTTGTTGCTTATGAGGGGGAGAACCACTATAATTTCTAACTGTTGATTGTCGTCTTGCTCTTTTCTAATTTTTAGCAAGTTTTTGTTGTTGAATCTTTCTAGAATGGTAACGGGAATCATCCTTTACTATCTTACTCATTTGTATCAATTGTTGTTCTTACTTTTCTGATGCATTTTGATTATCTCCTGATCCATATAAGGATAATGAAGGAGGAACCTCAGCATAAATTCTATTTCTTCATGAACGAGGTGGATTATCCACTTGTTTCTTATCCACTTCAATCATTCCTACAATGCTATCATAGTCCAAGTAATCATCCTTGTCTACTTCCACTAAGTGTTGTTCCACCATATGATTTTCAATATGCTTAGGGAAAGGATTAGTGAAGATTTGTAAGTTTTGATTCGGTGGAGCAACCAACTTGTTTCCATTATCATTCACACCTGATACCTGGATGACATTTGAATCAATAAAGTCGTATATCTCATGTTTAAGATGCATACATCGTTCAGTGTCATGTCCTTGCATTTGATGATAATGACAAAGGAATTAGCATCGAAGTAAGGTCCTTGTTTACTAGGATCAACAAGCTTGATTAGGGGAAGCTTCAAAATGTTATTACTCACAGCTTGGTTCATGATAGAATGATAGGACTCAGATATCAGAGTAAACTTTCTTGGTTGATATGATGCTTTCTTTGGATTATTTATAGCAGACACATTCATATTTGGTCATTGATCTTGATGAAACCCCTATTATTGTTATTTCTCTTAAAGTTGTTTTGCAATGATCCACCCGAGGATTGACCAACTTCAGCCAATGAGTTTTGGTTTTCATACTAACTAGACGAAAGTTGATAATCACGAAGGGCGATGCATAAATGTTGAAATGAGTTATATTTCATTAAGAGAATCTTATCATGAATATTAGGTTGTAGATTTGTAATAAATATCTTCTGAACATCTTCATCTGTCATCTGATACTGAATCTATGCATAAAGTCCTTGATACCGGCTAATGAATTCAATCAATTTTTCTTTGGGACCTTGTTTGCACTGAACCAAATCAATAAGAGTGACTTGGGGTCTGATATTTGCTTGAAAATGTTGTAAAAATTGATCAATCAACTGCAAAAAGGAGTGTATTGAATTTGAAGGCAACGAGAAAAACCATTCTAAAGTAGTATCTTTGAGAGATCGCAGGAAAAGTTTTGCGAACAAATCCTCTTCAGAATAAAAATCACTACACATAGATGTAAATGCTACCACATAATATTAGGATCACCTTTTCCACCACATTTTTCAAAGCAAGGAGTCTCAAACCTCTCAGACATAGGAGTTATCAAGATTACATAGGAAAGGGGATTATGGGCATGATATGTTGGTATACTAGGCTGCAAAGAATTGGTTAAGTTTGTTACCTTTTGTTGCAAAGAAGTCATGCCCTATAAAAGTTGGTTTAAGATAGCATCATTGGGAGATGCAGTTTGTTGTGAGGAATTAGAACCAAAGTGAGGAGGTGAATGGCCTTGAGATATGATAGGTAGAGGCTGAGAATATGTTAACGGTGGTTGGACATAGTGATAGGTGTAAGATGGTTGTGAGTATGTAATAGGTGGTTGGAAATGAGTTGAATAGATAGGTGGTTGAGAACAATTATGTATAGAGGAGGTCCCTTTAGGAACCAAATTTTGATAATCAAATCCCACAACTTTGTAATTAGTGCCATTAGATACTCCAATACCAGTGGTAGCATTACTATAGGCATTTGCATTAGTTGTTAAGATCGTTGATGTAAAAATTGATATTCCCATAATTGGTATAGGTATGAATACTTGAGTATGAGATGGTGATAAAGTGTTATTTATCGCTTGTGCACATTGGGTCATCGGCATGATATTAGTTTGTACAATATGTGCTAGACCACAAATTGCATTTACACCATCTTGTCCCTCTTTTATCAATTCTCTTATATTATGAATTGTAGGGACAGCTTCTTCAGCTATTCTCTCATTTTCCATAGATGATTGAAATTCAGCTAGCTCTTTATCCAATTTTTCTATTTGCTCATCAGATACATATCCTATTGCCTCAATAGTATTATCAACATCATGAAAATTTTGTTCTTCCATTGTTGTTGGAGGATGTATAATATCTTGCACAATTTGAGTTTCTCCTTTTGTAAAGAAGGTGTTCAAAGGATTATTAGAGGTAGGAATGTCGTTTTCAAGAGCACTAGATCCCATTAACCTTTTACTTCTTCTAAAAGGGATATTTTTTTTAGGATAGCATGTCATAAAGCCTATACAAAAGCATACAACACACAATACACAAACTGAGAGAACAAATCCTAGGAGAAGGACGTGATTGCCGGCCAAAATGCTTGGTTTCTTGTACCTTTTTCAATGCAAACGAATGGAACAAATGATCTTGTAAGGATTTTGATGAAGGGAAGAAAAGTGTATATCTGATATCAGTCCAAAACAGAAATATTATCCTTCCCAACACAATCTTGATGCAAATCCAAGATAATGCCAAGTCAAACTATAGTGAAAATATGTTGAAATAGGCTCTTTTTTACCAAAATTCAAATGCAATAGAGCATAACAAAGTGTGTTGTAAGGAAAATGGTGATGGAAAGAAAATAATATCAGTAATAACAGCCACTTGGTGTCAAAATACCCAACACAACACGCTTTTAGTGCCACTTAAGGTAAAACCTTTGTGAAAATATAGCAAAATATGTAATTTTTCACGGTTTTTCAATTCCAAGACCTAGAAAAGAGGGTGTTGTAATGAATTTTAGGATGTATAGAAAGTAATACTGATGATATCAGTCAACTCAATTCATAAAATTGATCACAACACAATTGGAGTGCAAACTAGGTCAAACCCTAGGGCAAAAATAGCTAAAATATGTAGTTTTTCACTGAATTTTCAATACAAGAGCCCGTTAAAAGGGTGTTGTGAAGATTTTTAGGAGGGGAAGAAAATGATTACCCTAATAACATAAAATTAATGCAAAAATAATTTTCACAGCATGCTTATGGTGCAAGTTTATAGAGTCGATAAGGCCAATTTTAGTGAAAATCGTTGTTTTTGAAGCCCTAAGTTTGAGATCTTGGGAAAAAATGCTATGTGAATGTTTTGAAGTCTGATTTATGATGGAAATAAATTAATCTCAGATCTGAAAATAAATTTTAAGCTTTAATATGCAAAATGCCAATGCAAATCTAATGAAAATGCATGAAAGTTGCTAGTTTTTGTTGAAATTTTCTATGCAAAAATGCAAATATTTTAAGTCTAAATGCAAATTTACACTAAAATGAAAGACTATAGACAAATGTTAATTTTAATGATCCTCTAAAATTAGTACAAAAATATGAAAGAAGATTTTGCCTACTAAGCCTAGATTTTGGAATTACTAGCTTTAATGAAAATTGTCAAAATTTCTACAAAAGCCTAGCAAATTAATGATGAAAATGCAATGCAAATTATTGAATTTTTGTGTTTTTCTATAGTTTATATCAGGTATAATGCAAAAATCATGAATTAGGAAAAATTAGAAAGGATTGATGCAATTTAGTGATCTATATGAAAATACAAGCCAGGGTTTTCAAATATTTGCAATTTTTTTTTTTTTTTGTAATTTTCTTAATGTAACAAGATGAATAACTATATGAATGAATGAAATCAATCCAAATCTGAACACACACACTTAGTAAGTTGTAATTTAAGTCCAAAAATATGGGTTCACCAAAATGTTCAGGGTAAAATTTGGATTGTTTAATGTTTAGTGTTTACATGTTTGAATCCTCCTTTCACCCTTTACATTCAAGGATCTAGGGTCGAGTGGCAATTCACTATCATACCCTAGATCACTGTTAGATGTAGAGAAACTTGTATTAGGGAATTTAATTATCAATTTTTATTCTTTTATACTCAATTAACCATTAAAACCATAATTTTGCAAATACGACTATAAACGGAAGAATAATAGAAAAAGCTCTTGCAGGTGGAAGTAAAATATCAAATCGCAAAGTACCTATTTTCAAGGTTCTGAGGAAGAATAGTCGAGGACACTAGAGTGGGTGCCCAAGTTCAAGGTACCAATTTCTTTGCGGGATCCTGACCTCCTTTGACGTTGATCTCAACTGTAACTTCTGTTTCCAGAAATTCAACTCTAGAGGACATAGGAGTGAGCACCCAAGTCCTGGAAATGCTCTAGTGTCTTGCTTCTCTTTAGATCCTAAATCTTTGATATCTGTTGATCATTCTTGCAACTTCACTTTTCCCAAATGCAACACCTGTAACCTGCAATCACAAGACTTTGGGAGGGGGTTGTGGTGTTTAAAGGCTTGCCTCAGTCAATCCCCAGAGGACACTTAATTCTCCAAACATTGTTGTCAGATAGAGAGTGCGTACCCTTGTGAGACAGAGGTAAAAACTAAAGGAAATGATGATAAAAACACAATATAATGTTACCTTGTAGTGAATATATCATGGGCAGAAGATGCTCTTCATTCCATGATGAAATGGATGATCAATTTTGCAAAGACAAACACATAAACCACACAAGTCTGATCTTGCAACACAATGAAAGCCTTGAATCACCTTAGGATGACAAAATCACATGAACATAATCTAGTTTTCAAATGAATGCCTAAACATGCTTTTATATGCAACTACAAACAGTCCTACCAAGATTTTCATAATTCAAACTTACCCTGTCGGCAAAGTACCCAAATAATGGTCACAAACTGACACCCAAAAAATTGGGGCTACCCCAAAATAGGGCAGGACTAGGGTGCGGGTACCCAAGTCCTCCCCCCTATTTTGGGAAGGGTATAGCTCAAGGGGTCCTCCTAGGTCCCATTTGTCATGTTACCTAGGGCTCATTCCATCAGGATGCCAAATTATGAAGTAGGATGTCCTAAATGTAGGCAAATGACTCAAGAGCTAAACCTTAAGAGGGAAAAGCCCCCAAGGGGACATTTTCTAATGTTACATATGTAATTCATATCTCTTTGACTATATATATCATGTGCTATTAACATGTTTGTGTAAGTGTGCAAAAAAATTTCCATGGCCCATGAAAAATCAGAGGTAAAAAAAAACCTATGTAAGCCATGTGAAGCCAAACTAGTCCCAAGAGGGACAAAGGTTATTTGTGATGGAGAATGATGTATTATGTTGGATTTTAATTTATGATAATTTTTGTAAGCTTCGCCCTTTTTGATTTACTTCCTTGAAGTGTTTTAAGGTTATATTGTTTTGGTTTGCACAATTTTGGTGCTAAATATTTTTCAGCCCTTTTCATGTGAATTTATGAGTTCCCTAGTGTTAATTATGGTCAAATAATGACCCTAGGTCATACCCCTAGGGTCTAGGGCCATTCTTAACATGTTTAAAATTGGTTTAACCATTGTATGGTCACCTAAACTTGGACCTTGAGTCAAGTGACGAGTTTGGGAGATGTGAGAGGTGGTTGGCATGTCACTATCTTACCTAACCTAACCCCACTCACCTAGGGTAAGGTTACCCTTTCCTCAAGTGCTTTAGAAGCTTCTAAAGTCTTCTCAAGTGTGTGATACCTCTTTCCTATGCTCTCACACATGTGAGAGCATATGTGGGGAAGAGTGTAGCATAGTTGAATGAGAAGGTGACAAGTGCCACCTCCTCATTCATGAGAGGTCTCCCATGTGTGATCCCTTCTCCCTATGCTCTAACACATGTGTGAGAGAATTTGTGGGAAAGTGTGTAGCTTAGTATAATGGGGAGATAACAAGTGTCATCTCCTCATTCTTATGGAGTTGCGAGGAGGGTGGTGTGGATGAAGGAGAAGGTGACAAGTGTCACCTTCTCATTCATTAGGGCTTGTGAGCAAAGCCTATTTATCTCTCTTTGAGAAGAGAGGAGGGTTCTTTCTTTATAAATTTTATGGTTTGATTTGGGAGGAGAGAAGGACTTGGAGATTTTTGGAGGGATTTTGGAGAAAATACTCTCAGGATCTCTTCACCATCTCCTTCTACACTTGCAGCTTGAGAGGTAAGCTCTCAAGGCTTCAATCCTTCTTTTAATGTTTTTTTCTTATGTATATATGCATGTTTATGGTTGTTATGCTCTTGAATTTTTAGTTTTATGTTGTGTGGGTTTAAAGGGTTGTGTTGGTGAGCTCTCCATGTGAGAGAGCTCACCTTTGTCATGGGTGAGAGGTGTGAACCTCCTCGGGGTTTGCTCATCTTTTGGAGTAGTTTTGATGGCCATGGGCCTTATTATGAAGTTTGGGAATTATGTTTTGGCAAGAGCGCCTTGTGTTTTGGAGTATGAGAAGTTTCAATGGAAAGAGGCCATGAGTTTTGAAAATTAATGAGTTATTGAGTTTTGGTTCCACTCAGTAGAGAGTTGTCCACTCTCTCACCTCTAAAACTTATTGTTAAATGGGTTAGTTATGTGAGTATCCTTTGGAGTGAGTTAATGTGTTTTGTGTAAGTGTATTTGTGTGTTGCAATCCTTGTTGTGTATGAAAATAGTTATTTGAATGGCCTCCTAGCTTGGGGGTGGCCTACTTGTAGGACTATGGTTGGGAGGTGAGCTCTCCATGGGCTTGGAGAATCTCATTGTTGTGTTTTGTAGGTTTGGGTGGCTCTTGGAGAAGATTGGAAGTTAGGAAGTTTTGGGAAGTTATTTAGTTTTTGTTGAAATGTAAAGTATAGCAATGAGTTTCCTTATGCCTATTTGGATTTGTAATAAGTGTGTTGTTGAAATAAGAGTTAAACTCTCTTAAGGGTTTGAGTGGTATTTTCACTCTTTGTAATGTCTTGGACTCATTTTAATAATATGATGATAATGTATTCTTCCTTATCTTATCCCTATGAAATAAATTTGCTTATGGTTGAATGTAATATTTCTCTCTCACTCCCTATCTCTTTACTTTACCAAAATGTTATGCTTGAGTAAATTGCTTTATATATATATATATATATATAAAGCTTGGATGAGTAAATGAAAAACATATTATTATTGCATTTATGTTTTTGGAGCAAAGTAGTTAACTCCTTGATTTAAATGAAAATAATTTTTTATTTATGCTTATATATATATATATATATATATATATATATTTATGAACTCACTGTATTATTTTTTATTACAATAATAGATTTTGACTATCACTATCAAAATCTATTACTGTAATAAAAAATAATACAGTGAGTTCATAAAAAATAGAAAACTCATTATATATATATATATATATATATATATATATATATATATATATATATATATCTTTATTTAATATACAAACTAAGTCTATGTTTTAATCTTAATTAAAACACATAGAGTAAAAGCTTTTAATAATTTCAAACTAGGGTTTCCACATTTGTGTGAAACAAAGTTTCTTATAAATAAAACATTAT
The DNA here is from genome assembly GCA_027924645.1 of Cunninghamia lanceolata. NCBI lineage: Eukaryota > Viridiplantae > Streptophyta > Pinopsida > Cupressales > Cupressaceae > Cunninghamia > Cunninghamia lanceolata. Next base: position 4,888,604 of record BSBN01000275.1, on the reverse strand, counting down.
TTTGGCAGGTCGGAAACCCCTATGCCTACAGGCTTTAAAGTAAGGTTTGGGGGGGAGGAAGGACCCCATCCCCCCCACCCCCCAGTTTTCATATGGCAGTTAGGGCCTGTACCCTGAAAAAATAATATACGTTTGTGGCATTTTCTTGAAACTCGGCTGACATTGTTATTTATTCGGCCCTTATATAATATCAAACACCTCTACTAATAGTTTACTCTACTACATTAAATATATTCGGCCATGTATGATTTTATTTACATATATATAAATATATAAACATATATGTATATGCATATATGTGTGTGTGTGTAGACACACACACACACATATTGCTGTGGCTTTAAAAAAGGAATAGATCCCCTGTGTATTTTACTTTTTAAAAAAAAACATATTTTACCTTTGTGTGTTATTTTTAATATTGAAACCAGAGAGCTATTATTTTATTTTTGTTGCAATTTAGGGATTAGAGAAGCAATATAGAAAAATGATTAGTAAACAATAGAAAACATATAGAGAAGAACCCATTAAGACCTATGCATAGATTAAAACAATAAATTAGAAAACCAAATGGGAAATGTTAGAGAAAATCTTTTAAACCTATAGGAGAGGAAGATTATTAGAGAACAAAATATGTTATAATCAAAGAACTCTCATTTGGAAGATACTTTCCACTTGGGAAAGTACCTTCCCACTTGTTGTCCTTCACCTTGAAACCTGCAATCTGTAGGATTTCCAAGTTAGAATGTGAGAGCAAATGAGTAAATAGAATGCTTTTATAAACTTTATTAGGTTTCTTTTGAGTTGCCCTAGATGTGTTAGAGGGCTAATGTAATTTTTAAACCTAGTTTATTTATCTAATCCCACTTAGTGAGTGGGGAGGTATTTTGGACTCTTGTGTGAATGGGCATTTTAGTTATTTATTTAATTTTAACAATTGATTCCTTTGGAAGAAAAGTATTTTAACTCTATGATTTGATTTATTTAAGTTTAGGACGTTTATCTTCTTCATCCTAGTAAACCTTATTTTATCAAAGTGAGCAATATAATGCTTAGATTTAATATTATCCAATCCTTTAGCATGTATTTAAATTTGATTTAAGTTTTGGAAAATGATTTGCAAATATTAATTCATGCATTTTAATTTTGTTTAAAAATATTTATGCAGTAATATGTTAACTTTAATTTTAGTTATTTTACCATATCTCCTACAGTTGATGGGATGGCGATATACTGTCAAAATCACTATAGAATTATTCCCTTATATCCCGTTATGCTGCTGAAATTTTCTTAGACTTTAGATGGAATTATTTATCCCTTTTTTGCATTAGATGTTGATTAAATGCTTTAAGTTGAATTTTTTTTGTGGCATTAATTTAAATGTTATTTTATTAGTCAATAGTTGTTCTAAGGTTAGATTTAGATTTATATCAAGATCGTTGCACCTCATTTAGTAAACTGTAGGATTGGATCTTGAACGGGAACCAACCCTCTTAGCGTCGCTCCTCACAACACACACCCCCTTAGTGGCTATAACATCGTAGGGATTGCAAAATAAGTTTGCATTATCCCATTTTGGATTGACTTCCTTGCCTTCAAGCAATGTGCCTAATGTTGGTTGCAGATATAACTATGTTATGTGTGTGTGTCACTGAGTGCGCATGTTGTGCACGAGGGGGTTTTTAGAGTCGAGTGGGAAAATTTTTGATAATTCATTTCATGACCACATGACAAATGTGGACATGACATGTGGTTACTGTGTCATAACCACATGATGAATGTGGGCATGACATTTGGTATCAGAGCCCAAGTTTAAACACTGGGCATTGAGGGCACATTATTTATTTTGTAATTTTGTTTTAATTTTAGGCACCTTGTTCATGTAGGATTCCACCTAGATCACGGAGAGGGCATTCATGTGCAAGTGAGTCTAGAGAAGCTAGCATATGAGATGTTTCACCATCGAAGGCCTAAAATCCAGAGCCACCTCCTGACATAGGGTCCCAGATATTTTAGGTGCTGCAGGTAGTATTGAAGAGGTTACTACCAGTCATGGAGGGTCCCCATGTCAAGATTCCAATGACATCTAAGGGTCATGCGTCCACCCATAGGGAGCACAATAGAAGTCTATAGCCATGCCATGAGGATCTCTAGGAGGAGATTGTAGTGGAGTCAGTTCATTATGACCTTTATGGATATGGGCAGCGGCATGAGGTAGATGTTCCCATCTGAGGACCCCGCGATCATGGAGATCACATCAAGGATTTGCTTTGGCTAACTCCACCTACTTTTGTGGGGACCAATGAGGGAGATGAGGCTGAGGCTTGGCTCATCAGTCTTGATGGGTGCTTTGTTTTGCATTCTTATAGAAGCAACACAAAGGCACATGTCGTAGTCCATTTATTATGTGATGCTACAGTGACATGGTGGAGCACTGAGGAGCGCAAGCACTATCTCTCCTTGGACACACTTTCTTGGAGCATATTTTTTGAGTGCTATCTTTTAGAGCACTACAAATAGCATCGCATTGATGAGTTCCACAACTTGTAGCAATAGGGTTCCATAGTTGCACAATATGAGTGCAAATTTGTGGAGTTGTCACAATACATTGAGTACCTATAGGATGAGAAGCTTCTTGTTAGTAGATTTATCAAAGGCTTGAATCTTGGCATAGTAGGACCTATATGCATGGCTAATTTGTAGAATATGGGTGGGGTCATCGAGAAGGCACTTATTGCAGAGGAGATCCATGGGCGGGGCCATGGGTCACATCCACAGTTTCAAGACCGTAGCCAGCATTAGGATTAGGGTTTCTGTAGACCCCCACCACCTCATAGGGGTAGTTTTAGATCTACATCCTTACATCCCAGGCCTCCACAGTAGCAGTGATAGTAGCATTAGTAGAGGTTGAGGCCACAACAGAGTGCACAGGGCAGTCACAATTGAGTATGGCACTCACAGTGTCCACGTAGAGACCATCGTCAATAGGCACCAGTTGCATGACCTGCACAGTCACTGCATTCCTTTAGAGGTTCATAGGGTAGTACAGGGCAGTCTAGAGTACAACAGTCTAGTAGGACTTAGTCAGTGCACATATAGATGAGGGGGCCTTGCTATGTATGTCGTGGCATGGGGCACTTGGATAGAGAGTGTCCATAGGGTTTATAGTAGGAGGATAGTGTGCTAGTGGTTCTAAGTAGACAGTTGGAGATGTGGGTAGATCCCACCGTGTTTTCAATGCAGTGGTTGATAACAGCTAGGCTGACTTTTAGGATTCCATCATTGAAACACCAGGTACAATTTGAGATGTTTCTTTTACTATTTTGTTTGACTCCAGAGCTATAAACTCCTTTATTTCTCCATTGTTAGTGGAGCATTGTAGGCTGATGGCCTCTAGGCAGGACATTAGGTGGGAGGTCAAGTTAGCCACATGGGCTAAGATGGCCATAGATTCAATGGTTAGAGATTGTGAGCTAGCACTTGGAGCCTTTACTATAGTGGTAAACCTTAGGGTCATACCATTGGGGTCATATGGAGTGGTTCTAGACATGGATTGGCTTGCAGCTCATAGAGCCAAGCATGATTGTAACCAGAAGGTGATAGGTTTCCTCAATGACCATGGCACAACAGTAGAGATTGTGGCAATTCAAAAGCTCATAGCAATATGTATGATTTCCATGAAACAGCTTAAGCCTTGTATACACACACATATATATATTGTTATGGCTTAAAAAAGAGATCCCCTATGTATTTTACTTTTAAAAAAAAACATATTTTACCTCTGTGTGTTATTTTTAATATTAAAACTAGAGAGCTATTTTATTTTTGTTGCAATTTAGGGATTAGAGAAGCAATATAGAAAAATGATTAGTAAACAATAGAAAACATATAGATAAGAACTCATTAAGACTAGTGCATAGATTAAAACAATAAATTAGAAAACCAAATGGGAAATGTTAGAGAAAATCTTTTAAACATGTAGGAGAGGAAGATTATTAGAGAACAAAATATGTTAGAAATCAAAGGACTCTCATTTGGAAGATACTTTCCACTTGGGAAAGTACCTTCCCACTTGTTGTCCTTCACCTTGAAACTTGCAACCTGTAGGAAACCAAGTTAGAATGTGAGAGCAAATGAGTAAATAGAATGATTTTATAAACTTTATTAGGTTTCTTTTGAGTTGCCCTAGATGTGTTAGAGGGCTAATGTAATTGTTAAACCTAGTTTATTTATCTAATCCCACTTAGTGAGTAGGGAGGTATTTTAGACTCTTGTGTGAATGGGCATTTTAGTTATTTATTTAATTTTAACAGTTGATTCCTTTGGAAGAAAAGTATTTAACTTTATGATTTGATTCATTTAAGTTTATGAAATTTATCTTCTTCATCCTAGTAAACCTTATTTTATCAAAGTGAGCAATATAACATTTAGATTTAATATTATCCAATCCTTTAGAATGTATTTAAATTTAATTTAAGTTTTGGAAAATGATTTGTGAATAATAATTCATGCATTTTAATTTTGTTTAAAATTCATTATGGCGTAATATGTTAGCTTTAATTTTAGTTATTTTTCTAAATCTCCTATAGTCAATGCGATGGTGTTATGCTGTCAAAATCACTATAGAATTATTCCCTTATATCTCATTATGCTGCCAAAATTTTTCTAGACTTTAGATGGAATTAATTATTTAATTTAATTCGATTATTTATCCCTTTTTCGCATTAGATGTTGATTAAATGCTTTAAGTTGAAAATTATTTTGTGGCATTAATTGAAATGTTATTTTATTAGTCAATAGCTATTCTAAGGTTAGATTTTGATTTATATCAAGATCATTCCACCTCATTTAGTAAACCCTAGGGTTAGATCTCGAAATGGGAACTAACCCTCTTAGCATCGCTCCTCACAACACACACCCCCTTAGTGGCTATCACCTTGTAGGGATTGCAAAATGAGTTTGTATTATCCCATTTTGGATTGACTTGCTCACCTTCAAGTGATGTCCCTAACATTGGTTGCAGATGCAACTACATTATGTGTGTGTGTGTCACCAAGCGCACATGTTACACGTGAGGGGGTTTTTAGAGTTGGGTGGGAAAATTTTTGATAATTCGTGTCATGACCACATGACAAATGTGGACATGACATGTGGTTATCATGTCATAACCACATGGCGAATGCGGGCATGACATTTGGTATTAGAGCCCAAGTTTAAACACTAGGCATTGAGGGCACATTGTTTATTTTATAATTTTGTAATAATTTTAGGCACCTTGTTCATGTAGGATGCCACCTAGATTGAGGAGAAGGCGCTCACATGCCAGTGAGTTTGGAGGATCTGGTATACGAGATGCTTCCCCATCGAAGGCCCAAAATCTGAAGCCACCTCCTGACATAGGGCCTCAGATACTTCAGGTGCTGCAGGTAGTGTTAGCAAGGTTACCACTAGTCGTGGAGGGTCTGCATGTTAAGATTCCAATGACATCTAAGGGTCATGCATCCACCCATAGGGAGCGCAATAGGAGTCTATAGCCATGGCATGAGGATCACCAAGAGGATATTGTAGTGGAGTCAGTTCATTATGACCCTTATGGATATGGGTATCGAGATGAGGTAGATGTTCCTGTCTAAGGACCTCGCAATCATGGAGATCACACCAGGGATTTGCTTCAGCTAACTCCACCTACTTTTGTGGGGACCAATGAGGGATCTAAGGCTAAGGCTTGGCTCATTAGGCTTGATGGGTGCTTTGCGTTACATCCTTATGGAAGAAACACAAAGGCACGTGTCACAATCCATTTGTTACATGATGCTGCAATGACATGGTAGCACACTGAGAAGTGCAAGTACCATCTCTCCTTGGACAAGCTTTATTGGAGCACATTTCTTGAGTGCCATAATGCACAATATCTTTCAGAGCACTACAGACAGCATCCTATCAACGAGTTCCATGACCTGCAGTAGTAGGGTTCCATAGTTGCATAGTATGAGTGCAAGTTTGTGGAGTTGTCACGATACACTGAGTACCTATAGGATGAGAAGCTTCTTGTTATTAGATTTATCAGAGGCTTGAATCCTAGCATAGTAGGACCTGTATGTATGGTTGATCATAGACTATAAGTGAGGCCGTCGAAGGCGCTTATTGCAAAGGAGATCCATGGGTAGGGCCATGGGTCACGTCGACAGTTTTAGGACCATAGCCAGCATCAGGACTAGGGTTTCTATAGACCCCCACCACCTCATAGGGGTAGTTTTAGATCTGCATCCTTACCTCCTAGGCCTCCACAGTAGTAGCAACAACATTAGCAGAGGTCAAGGCCACAGCAAAGAGTGAAGGGTGGTCATAATTGAGTATGGTACTCGTAGGGTCCGTGCAAAGACCAGTGTCAGTAGGCACTGGCTGTAGGACCCACACGGTCACATTAGTCCTTTAGAGGTTCACATGGTAGTGCAAGGCAACCTAGAGTGCAATAGTCTAGTAGGACTCAATCAGTGCACATATAAACAAGGGGGCCTTGCTACGTATGTGGTGGCATAGGGCACTTGGCTAGAGAATGTCCACAGGGTTTTATAGTAGAAGGACAATGTGCCAATGGTTCTGAGTAGATGGTTAGAGATGTGCGTAGATCCCACCATGCTTTTGCAGTGATTGATAACCGCTAGGCTAACTTTCAGGCTTCCATCATCGAAACACTAGGTACTACTGGAGATGTTCCTATTACTATTTTGTTTAACTATAGAGCTATACACTCCTTTATTTCTCCATCGTTAGTGGAACATTGTAGGATGATGGCCTCTAGGCAGGACATTAGGTGGGAGGTTGAGTTAGCCACATGGACCAAGATGGCCGTAGATACAGTGGTTAGAGATTGTGAGCTAGCACTTGGAACCTTTACTACAGTGGTAGACCTTAGGGTCATACTCTTGGGGTCATATTGAGTGGTTTTAGGCATGGATTGACTTGCGGCTCATAGAGCCAAGCTTTATTGTCACTAGAAGGTGATAGGTTACCTTGATGACCATGGTACAATAGCAGAGATTGTGGGTATTCAGAAGCCCACATCAGTACGTATGATTTCCGTGAAACAACTTAAGCATTGTATGCAAAAGGGGTGCCAGATGTTTGCGATCATAGTTAGTGATAGATCAAAGAATGAGCCAGAGGCTTCACTTGAAGACCATCCCATCCTTAGGGAGTTCACAGATGTCTTTCCACCTAAGCTCCTAGGGATACCACCTCGTAGAGAGGTAGATTTTTACATAGACCTTGTACCAGGTTCTGAGCCAGTGTCTCGTGCACCATACAAGATGATCACACATGAGCTTACTGAGCTCAAGCTTCAGCTAGAGGAGTTGCTAGAAAAGAGGTACATCCAACCTAGTGTCTCACCTTGGGGCACACCAATCATCTTCTTGAAGAAGAAGGATGGGTCTCTTTGACTATGTATGGATTACAGGCAGCTAAATAAGGTGACAGTGAAGAACCATTATCCTTTGCCTAGGATTTATGATTTGTTTGATCAGATGCAGGGAGCCAGAGTGTTCTCTAAGATAGACCTAAAGTTTGGTTACCATCAGTTACATATTATAGAGGCAGATATCCATAAGATCACCTTTCAGACTCATTATGGTTACTATGAGTTCATCGTGGTGCCCATCAGTTTGACAAACGCCCCTACAATATTCATGAGTCTCATGAATGGGGTGTTTCACACATTCCTAGATTAGTTCATGATCATATTCCTTGATGACATATTGATATATTCATGGACTAAGGAGGAGTATGAGGAGCACTTGCGCCAAGTTTTATAGTGTTTGAGACATCAGCAACTTTATGGCAACTTGGCGAAGTGTGCCTTCTTTCATATAGAGGTTCAGTACTTGGGTCACCTTCTTTCTGGAAATGGTATCTCAGTAGATCCATTGAAGATTAGAGCTATCATGGATTGGCCAGCACCTACCAGTATTACAAATGTTAGGAGCTTCATGGGATTAGTAGGTTATTATTGACAGTTTGTCGAGGGCTTTTCTAGGATAGCTGATCCTATCACTTCTCTTCAGTGGAAAGGGAAGAACTTCTTGTGGATAGAGCAGTGCGAGAGGGCCTTTGGGCTCCTCAAGGAGTGTCTCACTAGAACTCCTATGTTGCAAGTATGGGCCTAACTGGTGTTGCCATTGATGTCAACATACTCATGTTGCATTAATGAGAAGGATTACATGAGCTGTGTGCTGAGGATATTGAGAAAATTAGTCTCAATCAGGAACAGTGAAGAATAGTGATGACAAGAAGGTAAAAGTCATCAATAGGTTGATGATCAGAGGATGTAGTTTAAAGGGTTTGTAGATATAAGTCTTGAGATGCTCCAGTCAAGTTTTTAGAGGTCCGCATGAATATCTGAAGAAGTTATGGTCACTCAAGTAGAACCGATTCCCGCAGGTGTTCAGAGGTGACAAAGTGTCACAGATAGGTCCGGTGAGATCCAGAAATTCATTATCCCATTCTGCAGATTTGAGGGAGTGTTGAGGACGTCCCTGTGAGGTATCAAATAGATTGGTTCATGGTTTTAAGGTCTGGAAGAGCCTATTCATTTGTGACAGTGATAACAGACTATGTTATTGAAGCTCTGGATGAAGGAGAGAAGAATTCCAGTAGGATGATGAAGTGTGGATGTTCTTGGTGATTCAGGGAAGGTTATGATGATCGTTGGATCATGTCTAGTTCATGTTGATGATCCGCATTGAAGTTAGAGTTTGCTTTTGAAGAATTACCATTAGATATTAGTGTTCTTCTTAAGACTGGTCGATCGGATGTATTACACATCTTGCGGATGTTCTTGTAGGTGTTTGCTGACTTAGATGATTGTTCCTAAGTCATTGCCTTGTATAAATAAGGGATTGTGAAGTCATTTTCAAGTGGGGTTTGCGGTGATGAGTGTGTAGTAGCGAGGAGAAGTGGGAAAGGTAGAGCAGAAGTATTGGGCTTAAATGGAATCGATTCAAGCATGGTGAAGATGCTATTCTCCAGTTCATGAAGGTGATACTTATTTCTTTGTAGACAGTGTGTCTCTTGTAGGCAGTGAGCCTTTTGTGAGTAGTGTGCACGGGCAGTGAGCCCTAATTGGCATGTGCCATTTTGTTCTTTCTATTCTTCTAACAGAGTATACTTTCTTGGGTTAATCACCCCATGGTTTTTCCCTTAACTGGGTTTTCCACGTCAAAATCTAGGTGTCTCATGTGTTGATGAGTTTCTATTTTTGATTTGAATGCATCATGTTTCATGTTTAATATATTGCTAATCACCAAGACAACTTAAGTGTGTAAATTGGAGAAAGTTCTGCACAACTGATTCACCCCCCCTCTCAATTGTGTGGCCTAAAGCTAACAATTGGTATTAGAGCTAAGTTCCTCTAAAAGGAGCTTAACCGCTTGAGGAGATCTAGGATCTCGTCATACAAGAAGGATAGTCCAAAGTTTGATGGAACCAACTTTTTACTTTGGAAAGGTTGCATGAAATGTCACTTGCAGTGTATGGGAATGGCGTACTGGTCCATGGTCACAAAAGTGTGTGTACCTCCACAGGGTGGTCCGACAACCCTAAATGAAATCACAGATGCTGAAAACAATCTACAAACCAAAGAGGCTCTTCTAAGTGCATTAATTGACTTAGAGCTCTCAAATTTAATTGACCTACCAACTGCCTATGAGATCTGGATTAAACTGGAACTTTTGCATGAAGGAGACAAGTATGTTAAATGTGCAAGGTTACAGAGTCTAAAAAGGAATTTGAAAAATTGAAGATGAGAGATGATGAAAATATTACCACTTTTATGCCAAGAGTGAATGAGCTAGTTTGTGGAATTAGAAATTCTGGTGGAGTCTTGGATGAAATGAGATTGTCGGTAAAATTCTCAGATCCCTTCCTGCCTCTTACAAAATCAAGGTTGCTGCCATTGATGAATTCAGAGCCCATACAACTGTCACAAGAGATCAATTGGCTGGCAAACTGGCTGCTTTTGAAATGACCAAGTTTGGAGATGATTCACCCCAAGACTGAATCTGCATTCAAAGCCAGTGCCTCTGTGAAAGGTAAACAAGGATTTGATCTGGGAGAGAACTCATCAAGGAAACTATCATGGTATGAAAAAGCAAGAAAAGACTTGGAAGAAGAAGAAGTAGAAACTGCTCAACTTGAAGCCCTCATTGCAAAGAGACTGCCAAGAGGATCCGGTAAGTATGAAGGAAAATTGCCTTTTAAGTGTTTTAACTGCAATAAGATTGGTCATTTTGCCTCAAGATGTCTGAAAAGATTTCAAAGCCAAATCCTAACAAATCAAGGTTCCAAAAGAATTGTTGCTATGTTCATGAAGAAGATGATAATGAAGGAGTAACCGATGATGAATTAGAGATAGGAAACAAATCTGGAAGTGAATGGGTGTTTATTGCCATCAAGGAAGAAGAACCAATATCCTCTGTATCTATCAATCATAAAGTTGTAGAAAGAGCTCTGGCTGCCCAAGTTGAAGAAAAGAATGATTGGGTCATTGACAGTGGTTGCTCTCACCACATGACAGGTGACAAAAATAAGTTGATAGACTTGGAAAGGTATGAAGGAGGAGTGGTGAAGTTTGGTGATAATTCTGCTGGTAGAATTAGAGGAAGAGGAACTATTTCTTTTGATGGAAGAAACAAAACTGGTAATGTACTGCATGTTGAGGGTTTGAAGTACAATCTTCTCAGTGTTGGACAGTTGGTGGACAAAGGCTATGATCTCTGATTCAAGGATGGAAAATGCAAAATCTTTGAAAGATCCAGAATAGAGATTACATCCGGTGCTCAAACTAAAGGTAATATCTTCCACTTGGTTGGTACTGGTAAAAGCTGCTTATTTGTTTAAGTTGATCAGAGTTGGTTATGGCATAGAAGGATGTATCATGTGAATTTTGATAATATCATCAAGATAAGCAATACTCAGGTTGTAAGAGATCTACCAAAATTGGTGAAACCTACTAACAACTTGTGCAAGGAATGTTAGTTAGGTAAGTTGAGCAGAGTCTCATTCAAAGTAAGGAACTGTCCTCTACCAGATTATTGGACTTAGTTCACACTGATCTTTGTGGTCCGGCAAGAATCAGAAGTCTGCAAGGTGATAGATACTTCATGCTACTAATTGATGACTATTCCCAGATGATGTGGGTAACCTTTCTGAAAGAAAAATTAGAAGCTTTTGAGAAATTTAAAATATTCAAGGCTATGGTAGAGAATGAAACTAGATTAAAGTTGAAGTGTCTGAGGTCTGATAGAGGTGGAGAATTCACATCCAGTGAGTTCATAGAGCTCTGTGAGAAGCATGGAATTAAGAGATAGTTGTTTGATCCTAGGACTCCAGGCAGAATGGAGTAGTGAAGAGAAAGAACCGAACCATTCAGGAAGCATCTAGGACCATGATGATGGAAGCAAATGTTCCTTAGATCTATTGGAGAGAAGCTGTCAGCACTGCAATCTATACTCTCAATCGAGTTCAAATTAAAAGCAATATCGGTAAGACCCCTTATGAACTTTGGTTTGGCATTACTCCTACTGTAAGATATTTCAAAGTTTTTGGTAGCAAATGTTACATCAAAAGAGATGAAGATCTAGGCAAGTTTGATGCTAGAAGTGATGAAGAAATATTCTTGGGCTACTCTACTCAAAGCAAAACATACTGGTGTTATAACAAGAGACTAAGAAAGATGATAAAAATTACAAATGTGAAGGTTGATGAGGGAATAGAGAAACCCTCAAGGTTTTATGAATATGATGAAGATGATCAGAACGGTGTTCTAGTTCAAGAAGTTTAATCCTCTTCTAAAAATTAGATCCAAACTGATCCAGTAAATCAGGAAGAAGAGATAAGTCTGAATGAGCCTGATCAAGAAGATGAAGTGCAAGAAACTCCCAAAGTTTCAAGGTATGTGAGACTAAATCACTCTGAGGACCAGATCATAGGTGACAAAAGCAAAGGTGTGCAAACTAGAAGTAGATTTGCTCAAAATTCAAATGAGTATTGTCTGATTTCAAAGATTGAACCCAAGACAATAAATGAAGCTTGCAATGATGAAAACTAGACTAAAGCAATGAAGGAAGAGTTGATGCAAATTGGGAAAAATCACACTTGAGATCTTGTCCTAGACCTAGAAACAAGAATGTGATTGGAACCAAATGGGTCTTCTGGAACAAATTGAATGAAGTTGGTGAGGTAATAAGGAATAAAGCCAGATTGGTCTACAAAGGCTATTCTCAAATAGAAGGAGTTGATTTTGAAGAAACCTTTACTCCGGTGACAAGAATTGAAGCAGTCAGATTATTTCTTGCATTTGTTGCCTTCAAGGATTTCAAGGTATATCAGATGGATGTCAAGTCTGCCTTCCTAAATGGTGATTTGGAAGAAGTGTACATTGAGCAACCAGATGGATTTCAGTTGTCTGATCATGGTGATATGGTCTGCAAATTGAAGAAGGCATTGTCTGGACTGAAGCAAGCCCCTAGAGCCTGGTATGAAAGGTTGGACAAGCATCTTTTGAAGATTGGTTTCAACAAAGGTACTACTGATAGTAACTTATATTTCAAAATTGATCATGAAAACATCTTGATTGTTGAAGTGTTTCTTGATGACATCATTTTTGGAGGAAGAGATAGTATGTGCCAAACATTTGCAAATCAAATGAAAAGTGAGTTTAAGATGTCCATGCTTGGTGAAATAAATTTCTTCTTGGGTCTGCAAATCACTCAAACAAAAAGAGGAATATTCATTTCTCAGACCAAATATGTGAAAGAATTGTTAAAGAAGTTTGGGATGGAAGATTCAAAGCCAATGAATACTACCATGTCAACCAGATGTAAGTTGAGCAAAGATGATGACTCTCCTAAGGTAGACCAGACAAAGTACAGATCAATGATTGGAGGATTGTTGTATCTCACTCAAACTAGACCAAATATTATGCAGGTTGTTGGTCTTGTTGCTAGATTTTAGGCTGATCCTAGGGAATCTCATGTCATGGCAATCAAAAGGATTTTTAGATATCTAAAAGGGACAGTTGAGTATGGTCTATGGTATCCTAGAGATTATGATTTCTCTCTTCATGCATATACAGATGCTAATTGGGTAGGAGATGTGGATGACCAGAAGAGTACCAGTGGTGGAGTATTCTTTTTGGGGAAGAGATTGGTTTCTTGGCTAAGCAAGAAACAAGAGGCAATATCTCTATCAACAACTAAAGCAGAATAAATTGCAGCAGCAGGCAGTTGTACTCAAGTTTTGTGGATGAAGTAGATGTTAAGAGACATAAGAGTGGAGTATGAGGAGCCTATCACAATCTTCTGTGATAATTCAAGTGCAATAAGTATATCCAAGAATCTAGTGTTGCATTCAAAGACTAAGCATATATCTATCAAGTTTCACTTTCTGAGAGAGCACGTGAACAAGAATGAGGTCATATTGGAGTTTGTGTCATCCAAGGATCAAATTGCAGATATCTTTACTAAACCTTTGCCTAAGGACTCTTTTGAGTATCTCAGGGAGAAGTTCTTAGTGATCCTTAGTGTAGATGTTCTTGGTGATTCAAGGAAGGTTATGATGATCGTTGGATCATGTCTAATTCATGTTGATGATTCGCATTTAAGTTAGAATTTGCTTTTGAAGAATTACCACTGGATATTAGTGTTCTTCTTAAGACTGGCCAACCAGATGTAGTACACATCTTGTGGATGTTCTTGTAGGTGTTTTCCAACTTAGATGATTGTTCCTAAGTCATTGCCTTGTATAAATAAGGGATTGTGAAGTCATTTTCAAGTGGGGTTTGCGGTGATGAGTGTGTGGTAGCGAGGAGAAGTGTGAAAGACAAAGCAGAAGTATTGGGCTTAAATGGAACTGATTCAAGCATGGTGAAGATGCTATTCTCTAGTTCATGAAGGTGATACTTATTTCTTTGTAGACAGTGTGTCTCTTGTAGGCAGTGAGCCTCTTGGGAGCAATGTGCTTAGGCAATGAGCCCTAATTAGCATGTGCCATTTTGTTCTTTCTATTCTTCTAACAGAGAATACTTTCTTGGGTTAATCACCCCATGGTTTTTCCCTTAACCAGGTTTTCCACGTTAAAAGCTAGGTGTCTCATGTGTTGATGAGTTTCTATTTTTGATTTGAATGCATCATGTTTCATGTTTAATATACTGCTAATCACCAAGACAACTTAAGTGTGTAAATTGGAGAAAGTTCTGCACAACTAATTCACTCCCCCTCTCAGTTGTGTGGCCTAAAGCTAACATCCTATTCTTACAATACTTGATCTAGTAATAGAGTTCATGGTATGCATTGATGCATCTTTAGAGGGACTAGGTGCAGTCCTTATGCAGGATGGTCGAGCGATCACATATGAGTAGCAAAAGCTTAAGACCCATGAGCTGAACTACCCTACTCATGATTTGGATCTTGCAACAGTGGTTCACACTCTTATTAGATGGAGACAATTCCTCTTAAGATGTCGATTTGAGTTACACTCTGACAATCATAGTCTTTAGTACATCTTCACACAGCTGAATCTAAATGCCCGCTAACAACGTTGGATGGAGTTCTTATGTGAGTATGACTTTGATGTACATTACATCAAAGGGAAGGAGAACATGGTTACTTATGCCTTGAGTTGGAGATGACACAAGATCTTGACCTTGACTTTGAGTGTGAACTTGAGACGGTTCATCTTGCATCCTTTACAAGAGGACAAGTGGTTCCTAGAGGTTCAGGAGGAGATTCAGTCACAGAGAACCCTTAAGGGAAAGTTTACAGGATATTTTCTTGAGGTAGATAGACTTCTTCAACATCAAATTTACATATATGTTCCCCTTGTAGGTGATCTTCGATCAATGGTTTTATCAAAGGCTCATAAAGCACTGTATACAACACATCCTGGGGTGAAAAAGATGCACGTCGATTTGAGACAGTTATATCATTGGGTAGGGATGAGATGCAACATAGAAGAGATTGTAGCATGTTGCCTTGAGTGCCAGAGGGTCAAGGCCAAGCATCAACATCCATTAGGACTTCTTTATCCCCATGAGATACCAGAGTGGAAATGGGATACCATTTCCATGGACTTCATAGCTGGTATACCTTTTTCATCTCATAGCCATGATGCCATCATGGTGATGGTTGACAAGTTGACCAAGGTAGTACATTTTTCACCAGTACGCACAACGTACAATGAACCTATAGTGGTGAGGGTCTTCTTGAATGATATAGTGAGAGTTCATGGAGTTCCTTGTCGCATCATCTCAAATAGAGATTCAGTGTTTACATCAGCTTTTTGAAGAACATTACAACAAGTGTTGGGCACTCAGCTCAACTTCAGTTTAGCATATCACCTTGAGATAGATGGGTAGTCTAAGAGGGTGGATTAGGTTTTAGAGGACATGCTTCACATATATGTGAGGAATCACCAATCTAGATGGGAGGACTACTTGTATCTAGTTGAGTTTGCCTTCAATAATGGGCATCACAACTCGTTAGGTATGCATCCCTATCAGGACCTGTATGGTAGGCCTTGCAGGACTCCTTTTAGTTGGGATTGCATTGATGACAAAGTCGCTATTGGACCTAAGTTGTTATAGGACATGGAGCAGCATGTCACATTGATTAGGTAGCGATTGCAGGAGGCACATGATCGTCAGAAGAAGTATGTCGATGCCAAGAGATTGGATCAAAGCTTCTTAGTTGGTGATAAGGTGTTCTTGCGAGTGAGGCCACATAAGAGTCCAATCCGTTATGGAAAGGGATCTAAGCTTGCACCTAGATTTGTTGGTCCATTTGAGATATTGGAGTGGATAGGACCTGTAGCTTATTGTATTGCTTTGCCACCGAGCCTATCGCGCATCCACAATGTGTTTCATATATCTATGTTGAGACATTATATATTTGATATGGCTCATGTTTTGGATTGGGATGCCTTATAAGTCAAGTTAGATGGGTAGCTAGCTTTGGAGCTAATTCACATCTTGGCTTGTCAGATGCTAAACCTTTGTGGTCGCGAGTTGGACCAGGTTAGAGTTCAATGGGACCATTATGATGAGGTCTTGGCTACTTGGGAGGATGCTACTCGATTGAGGGCACTTCATCCTCACCTATTTTCTAACTTCCAGGAGGAAATTTAGTCTTCGAGGGGAGGATGTGAGTCCTACTTTTACCTCACCTTATATTTTTGATTATGATACTTATCGTATGGATTTTATGATGGACATGTAGACATTTGGGGACTGTTGATCCTGTATTTAGACATTCATTACTATATCTTATTCTTTGATTAGTTAGATGGTTTATTATATGTTGATGTCATTCTTACATGTTAGATTTCATTCGATTCTATGATGTTTAATGCTATGTTGAATTAGATGCAATTGAAATGTTTAGTGATGATTAAATTGATGAGATCTCATGTAATATTTGATCCTGATTCTATGTTGTGAAATGTGATTGATTTGAGAATCATGTATATATTAGCATGTGTTTATAACTGAGGATATATATACTTATGCAACCTTGTGTGTGTTTATGTAATTCATATTAGTTCAGCTATATATATAATGTGTTATTAACATGTTTGTGTAAGTGTTTAGGAAAATTTTCATGGCCCATGGAAAATCAGAGGCCAAACAAATAACCCTATGTGTAAGCCATGTGAAGCCAACCTATTCCCAAGAGGGACAAAGGTAAATTTGTGATGGAGAATGATGTATTATGTTGTCTTTTAATTTATGATAATTTTTGTAAGCTTCACCCTTTTTGATTTATTTCCTTGAAGTGTTGTAAGGTTATATTGTTTTGGTTTGCACAATTTTGGTGCTAAATGTTTTTTATCCCTTTTCATGTGAATTTATAAGTTCCCTAGTGTTAATTATGGTCAAATAATGACCCTAGGTCATACCCCTATTCTTAGCATGTTTAAACTTGGTTTATCTTGTATGGTCATCTAAACTTGGCCCTTGAGTCAAGTGACGAATTTTGGAGATGTGAGAGGTGGTTGGCATCTCACCATCTCACCCAACCTAACCCCTCACCTAGGGTAAGGTTACCCTTGCTTCAAGTACTGTAGAAGCTTCTAGAGTCTTCTCAAATGTGTGAGACCTCTTTCCTATGCTCTCATACATGTGTGACAAAATATGTGGGGAAGACTGTAGCATAGTTGAATGAAACGGTGACAAGTGTCACCTCCTCATTCATGAGAGGTCTCCCATGTGTGATCCCTTCTCCCTATGATCTCACACGTGTGAGAGAATTTGTGGGAGAGTGTGTAGCTTAGTAGAATGGGGGAGATGACAAGTGTCACCTCCTCATTCTTGTGCGGTTGTGAGGAGGGTGGTGTAGATGAAGGAGAAGGTGACAAGTGTCACCTTCTCATTCATTAGGGCTTGTGAGCAAAGCCTATTTATCTCTCTTTGAGAAGAGAGGAGGGTTCTTTCTTTTTGCATTTTATGGTTTGATTTGGGAGGAGAGAAGGACTTAGAGATTTTTGGAGGGATTTTGGAGAAAAGAATCTTGGGAGCTCTTCACCATCTCCTTCTACATTTGGAGCTTGAGAGGTAAGCTCTCAAGGCTTCAAGCCTTCTTTTAATGCTTTTTGGTTATGTATATATGCATGTTTATGGTTGTTATGCTCTTGTAGTTTTAGTTTTATGTTGTATGGGTTTTAAGGGTTGTGTTGGTGAGACCTCCATGTGAAAAATCTCACCTTTGTCATGGGTGAGAGAGGTGTGGACCTCCTCAGGGTTCCCTCATCTTTTGGAGTAGTTTTTATGGCCATGGGCCTTATTATGAAGTTTAGGAATTATGTTTTGGCAAGAGTGCCTTGTGTTTTGGAGTATGAGAAGTTTCAATGGAAAGAGGCCATGAGTTTTGAGTATTAATGAGTTATTAAGTTTTGGTTCCCCTTGAGTAGAGAGTTGTCCACACTCTCACCCCTAAAACTCATTGTTAAATGGGTTATTTATGTGAGTATCCTTGGGAGGGAGTTAATGTGTTTTGTGTGAGTGCATTTGTGTGTTGCAATCCTTATTGTGTATAAAAATGGTTATTTGAATGACCTCCTAGCTTGGGGGTGGCCTACTTGTAGGCCTATGGTTGCGAGGTGAGCTCTCCATGGGCTTGGAGAATATCATTGTTGTGTTTTCTAGGTTTGGATGGATCTTGGAGAAGATTTGAAGTTAGGAAGTTTTGGGAAGTTATTTGGTTTTTGTTGAAATGTAAAGTATGGCAATGAGTTGCCTTATGCCTATTTGGCTTTGTAATAAGTGCATTGTTGAAATGAGATTTGAACTCTCTTAAGGGTTTGAGTGGTATTTTCACTCTTTGTAATGTCTTGTATTCATTTTAATAATATGATGACAATTTATTCTTCCTTATCTTATCCCTATGAAAGAAATTTGCTTATGGCTGAATGTAATATTTCTCTCTCTCCCTATCTCTTTACTTTACCACAATATTATGCTTGAGTAAATTGATTTATAGGAAAGAAAAGAAAAATATATATTAAGCTTGGATGAGTAAAAGAAAAATAGATTATTATCGCATTTATGTTTTTGGAGAAAAGTAGTTAACTCCTTGATTTAAATGAAAACTAATTTTTTATTTGTGCTTAGATTAATATACCTACCTCCCCTATTTTATGTAAGAATATATATATGTATATACCTTCTTATATAAAGAAGATGGGCTTGTTGTTTTTATGAGTTCACTGTATTATTTTTTTATTACACTAATATATTGTGACAATTATATATATATATATACACAAACTAAGTCTATGTTTTAATCTTAATTAAAATGCATAGAGTACAAGATTTTAATAATTTTGAGCTAGGGTTTCCACATTTGTGTGAAATAAAGTTTATTATAAATAAAACATTATTTTTGGTCGGTTGTAGGGGCCAAAACCCTATGCCTATGGGCTTTAAAGGAAGGTTTAGGGAGGGGGGAGGACCCCATCCCCCCCATAGAGCTTTAAGCTCTATGGGGGGTGGCGGAGCCCACCCCTCGGTTTTCATATGGCAGTTAGATCCTACGCCCTATAAAAATAATATACACTTGTGGCATTTTCTTGAAACTCAGCTGCCATTGTTATTTATTCAGCCCTTGCATATGATCAAACACCTATACTAATAGTTTACTCTGCTACATTAAATATATTTGGCCCTATATATATATGATATAAAATAAAAGGGTATATTAATTCATATTTAATCTCTGTGTTTTTTTTATATATATTTTCCTTTGTGTTTACAATAGTTAGGTATATATATAGCAGTGGCTTTAAAAAAAGAAATCCCTTATGTATTTTACTTAAAAAAACATATTTTACCTCTGTTTGTTATTTTTAATATTGAAACTAGAGAGCTATTATTTTATTTTTGTTGTAATTTAGGGATTATAGAAGCAATATAGAAAAATGATTAGTAAACAATAGAAAACATATAGAGAAGAACTCATTAAGACCTTTGCATAGATTAAAACAATAAATTAAAAACCAAATGGGAAATGTTAGAGAAAATCTTTTAAACCTGTAGGAGAGGAAGATTATTAGAGAACAAAATATGTTAGAAATCAAAGGACTCTCATTTGGAAGATACTTTCCACTTGGGAAAGTACCTTCCCACTTGTTGTCCTTCACCTTGAAACTTGAAACTTACAATCTGTAGTAAACGAAGTTAGAATGTGAGAGCAAATGAGTAAATAGAATGCTTTTATAAACTTTATTAGGTTTCTTTTGCATTGCCATAGATGTGTTAGAGGGCTAATGTAATTTTGTTAAACCAAGTTTATTTATCTAATCCCACTTAGTGAGTGGGGAGGTATTTTGGACTCTTGTGTGAATGGGCATTTTAGTTATTTATTTAATTTTTAACAATTGATTCCTTTGGAAGAAAAGTATTTAAACTTTGTGATTTGATTTATTTAAGTTTAGAACATTTATATTCATCCTAGTAAATCTTTTTTTATCAAAGTGAGAAATATAATGTTTAGATTTAATATTATCCAATCCTTTAGCATGTATTTAAATTTGATTTAAGTTTTTGAAAATGATTTGTGAATATTAATTCATGCATTTTAATTTTGTTTAAAATTCTTTATGGAGTAATATGTTAGCTTTAATTTTAGTTATTTTTCCAAATCTCTTACAGTTGATGAGATGGTGATATGCTGTCGAAATCACTATAGAATTATTCCCTTATATCTTGTTATGCTACTAAAATTTTCCTAGACTTTAGATGGAATTATTTATTTAGTTTAATTTGATTATTTACTCCTTTTTCGCATTAGATGTTGGTTAAATGCTTTAAGTTGAAAATTGTTTTGTGGCATTGATTTAAATGTTATTTTATTAGTCAATAGTTGTTCTAAGGTTAGATTTCAATTTATATCAAGATTGTTCCACCTCATTTAGTAAACCCTAGGGTTGGATCCTCAAATGGGAACCAACCCTCTTAGTGTCGTTCCTCACGATGCACACCCCCTTAGTGGCTATCACCTTGTAGGGATTACGAAATGAGTTTGCATTATCCCATTTTGGATTGACTTCCTCACCTTTAGGTGATGTGCCTAATGTTGGTTGTAGATATAACTATGTTATGTGCGTGTGTCACCGAGCGCACATGTTGTGTGCAAGGGGGTTTTAGAGTCAAATGGGAATTTTTTTGATAATTTGTGTCATGACCACATGACAAATGTGGACATGACATGTGGTTATCGTGTCATAACCACATGACGAATGTGGGCATGATAGATCCCAATGATACTTTCCAGGTTACTGTGATTCACTTAAAATAATTTAATCCTTGCTTGAAGGAATAGTTAAATTAAGCACACAAAAACAACAAATATGTCTTGATAAATCAAATATATCCTTGCTATAGTTGATTTGAATAACAAGGAAAGATCAAACTGGAGATAGCATGATAACATTCATCAATGAAATTCAACAAACAATTGAAACCAAAATTCTAATCCCCAAATTATAACTTCTTCTCCATTGATTTGCTTCAAATGATTTTGCAATAGGTATCAAAGTTTTTTCTTATCTACCCCGTTATCTTCTTATCTTTTATGATATTTTTCTCCTATTCTATTCTATATTTTTTTTTTGTTCGGTCTGGATTTCCTTCTTATATAAGACAAAGGAAGCATACAAGCTACAGACCGTTACATTTCGAAGGACACAATTTTTCATTAATGGCATTTACATAAAATTAAACATAAATAAAAGTTTTGAAAATGTAAGAAATTCTAAAATATTTATCTTCACAAATAGGTATTCTTTAGATCCAGTGAGTCTATCTCTATACCACTCATGCAATGAACAGGTTCAAATAGGAAAGATGTTCAATATATCTTTCACTGGCGTATGTATCAATGGTGGCAATTAGGTCCTTCATAGCAAATTCTAAAGAAAACATCCCTTCTAGCTGCAAATGCATTTTGTCCACCACCATCAATTCATCATTTACCAGGTTGAGAGCTCGAGGCAACAACTAAGCCAATTCATCTTTCCAGACACTCCGTTCTTTGAAATCACTTGTGTCACTAAAGAAAATAGGAAAAGGGAGATCCTATGGTTGATCAAATTCACCAAGCTCTTCTGTAAGTACAGTATGGAATCGATTGTGCATATCAACCAGTTCATCACAAGTTTTAAGTACTTGACCATCAACATTTTCTTTAGCTATGAACTCTTCCATCTTTTCCATTATTCTGTATTGTAATATATTGTGTTCTTGGATAGCATCATAAGTTTTAGTGTACGTTATCTAGAATTTGTTAGCTTTTGTAAGTTCCTTTTCAAATATTTTTCTAATCAATTCTGAAATGATTTCAAACTTAATAGTTTTCACTTCCTTAATTAATCTATCACATTTCTTTTGAATCTTTTCAACTTTGTGCTTCTAATATGCATTTTCAATCACTGCTTCTAATAGCCTATCATCATAATCTAACACTTGGGGGTAAAAGCCTAAAGAAGATGGCAATTTGTCTTTATACCTAGCTATAATGCCTCAAATTTTCATTCTCAGAAGCATATTTTTTTGTTATCCTTCATTAAATTTTTAATTTGAGCTTTAGTAAATTTAGCAACATTAATGTTTAGGTCAGTAGTCTCAATTAGATCAATATCTCCCACTCTATGCACGAGAAGATGACCAAAGACTTTGTGCAAGTCATCAATAACTACTGGCCTCTTTTATGGTGGATATAGAGTCCAAATCTAAAGAGTTGCATTATCAGGATTGTGTCCTGGCCCTGTGTAAATTTTATCCATAGTTTTAGTGCTCAATTTTAGTGTCTTATTTTGACTCTTCATGAAGCTATCAAATACAATCACATAACTTATATCCCAACCTGAGAGGATCATAAAACCTACTTTTTGTAGTAATTCTCATACTTTCTATGGAGTAATATTTTCCATTTCTCTAGATCTACTTCCTCCTACAACTCCTTTAGAGCTTTTGCTTCTTTCTCAGGAATAATTTCCTTAATCTTTTCTCTTATTAGTTTTCCTTTATATTCATAAACAAATGTTCTAAACTCTAGAGAATTAACAAAATAATTATTAGAAATAAATTTTTGGCATGCAAGATGCCTATCATTAGAAAGTTGATCTGAGGCTTCCAGCTTAACTACATTTATTTCTAGTGGGGACTCATATTTTTTTAATAATAGGCTTATTTATCTATACACATTCAACTTCATCTTCAATTTCTTCTTCACTTTACATAGATCAATAGAGAAACTAACATCTGGGGTGGGTTATGGAGAGACATGGCAAAGTGGATCTACATTCTCAACTTGCATCCCTATAACATCTTCTACCAGAGGAGTGTTGTCACGTGAAATTGCACCCTGCTTGGAAGGATTCCAAGCATTCCAATGACACAATGGGAATGATCTCAAAGTGTGGGACCTTGCCTAAAGAGATTAGACCTCCACAGAAGGCCGGCTTCCTTGCCTGATTATCACCTAAAACTACTAAATTTTGGGGGGAAAAGGGAGAAGGAATGCTTTAAAATGAAGATGAAAACTTGAAAGCAAAGGGTGATGCACTAGACAAATTAAAAGAGACTTCCACAACACTGAGAAAATGCACAATATAATCAGACACAAGAAGTAAACATACATAGATTAGATGATTCTAGCAGAGGTAAGGAGCAATAGGGTTGAGAGGAATAGAATGTTCACAGGCAACCTCATGCAGATTCGCAAAGAACTAGAAAATCAACAAAGGAGGTAAAATAACTTGCATATATCTAATGAAAGGCAAGGTTACAGTATATGGAAACTCTGTTTGGAAACAGAAAGACCAGAATGCCAAAAAATTTCCAACCCTATTTACATCATAAGCCTCAGCTTATATAGTACTACAAAAATGATCTAAGTCGGTGCCACCTTTGCCCAGAGAGCTACGTCCAAAAAATACCCTAAAGGGACGTCCCAGCTACCGAAGTAATGACGACAAATATCTAGAACAGGGGTAGGTAGAAGATATTTTCATTCTTTAATGCCAGCAGCTTACTCATCGATTTGAAACAAGGCGATGGGGAGATATTCTTCATCATCAATGTGAGCTGCTTCATCCTCTCTGTGTAGCAATGAATGCGAGGAATATCTGCATCTGCCCCTAGAGGTCGCTGAAATGTCCCATCGATGAAGTATGCCAATCCGGATCATGCACCTATGCTTTTGGCACAAAAACTCCTCATAAAATCGCCCCCCGAATATGCACTTAAGAAACTGCATATAATGCGGGCCCCTACATTTTGAATCAGCCCCTGTATTCCTCTCCTGAGGAGGGATATGATGGTGACATCACTAGCATGATCGGGCCTTATTGAGATGTAACAGGATGGCATCATCATCATAACGACATGCTATGGATGAGTGGGGGGGATATTCAGATATCGGGTGATATTTCAAAAATGGGGGTGATATTCAGAAGATAGGGTGATATTTGGATATCAGGTGATATTTCAAAAATGGGGGTGATATTCGGAAGATAGGGTGATATTTGGATATCAGATGATATTTCAAAAATGACCCGATGTCCAAAATATGACCCGATGTTTGGAATATGACCTGATGTTCGGAATATGATGATGATGTCATCCATTAAGGTCAGGTTTGAATAGATCATGACCCTACATAACTTCCTTATTTTTGTGAACTTCAGGGTGATGTAAAAAGCAAAACTACCTATTTTTTCAAGCTCTTTCACATGGTAAGCTTTTTCAGGCAAGATTCTGACCCTGAGATTTGGCTTTAGACCTTCAGATCACAAAAATAACCTATCTTGGGGAATATGCACCCTAACTAATGCTGCTTGAAGTATTTGACTCCTGCCATAGGAAAATAGGTCAACAATTTGGTGACCTCTATGGGATGTTTGCTTGCTAAACAATTGGATCAGTGGCCTTAAGCATCCATTGGGCATAGAGTCATACATAGACTAAAGTATATGGATATTTTCTAACCTCAGGAAATCAGTACAACAGTGAAAGACATTGGAAGACCTACCCAAGACAAAAAAGTTAAAGGAAAACCCCTCCAACTGTGCTAGACAACACTTAGGGAAAGCAAAAGGGATCTAAACTAATGTGCAATCGACACTTATTGAAAACAGAGAGACCTAATCTATAGATTTACAAAGCACTCATACCTCAAAACACCTCTTTAGGTGTATCCCATTGACTAGGATAGGCAAATTTGGTCCATCCATACTTGATAACTGAAATGCATTGTGCTCTTTGCATTCAGTAATGAGGAATGGGCCACTCTACATGCTGTCAAACTTGGAATGCTTTCCTAGTCTGCTTTTCAATTCATTCCATTTGAGCACCATATCACCCATTCTAAAACTTCTAGGGGTGGCCCTCTTATCAAAATTTCTTTTTGTTTGAAGCTGATGATGCTCCATAGCTTTCATGGCTTTATCTCTGCTCTCTTCAAGCTCCATAAGCTGAGCATATCTGATAGCCATGGGGCCCTCTTCTTCAAACATTTCTAGCTGATTCATGATGTCTAGTGTTGGCAGTTCCATAGACATATCCAATCTTGCCTCTTTTCCATACACTAGCAGATATGGGGAGTTCCCAATAGACTTTTTAGGAGTGATCCTATCTTCCCATAGGGTAAATTTCAACTCAGTGTGCCAATTTCTCTGGTTATCCTCCATTGATCTTTTAATGATCCTTATAAGATTTTTATTGGTAGATTCAGCCAAACCATTACCATGTGGGTAATAATTTGATGAAGTATTCAAGTAGATCCCATTCTTAACAGCCCAGTCAATTATTTTCAATCCTATAAAGGCCAAAGCATTGTCTGATATGATAGACTTAGGAACCCCAAATCTGGAAACCAGATCATAATAAAAATTGAAAACAACACTCTCACTGGATTCCTTTAGTGCTACTGCTTTGGTCCATCTTGTGAAGTAGTCTGTAGCTGTAAGTATCCATCTATGGTTTGCACTTGATGGTGGGTTAATAGGACATATGAAGTTAATGCCCCATCTCATAAAGGGCTGCTCTACTTGAATTGGTTGCAAAGGTAAAGCTGGCAGCCTCTCCTTGCCTGTAAAAATGGCACATTTTATACATTTTCTAGCCCATGCGTGGGCATCCTTAAATAAGCTGGACCAATAGTAGCCAGCTCTCATTATTTTCCAAGCAGTAGTTCTTGGGACAAAATGACCCCCTACTGTTCCATCATGAAATTCATGGAGCACCTTGTCAGTCTAATCTTTATCAATGCACCTTAACAATACACCATTAAAGTCCTTTCTGAAAAGGGTGCCATTTATTAAAACATATGGAATGGATTACAGTCTAAAGTACCTCCTCTTGGTTCTATCTAGACCTACTGGACACTTACCAATTTGCAAAAATTGAGTCATGTCATTAACCCAACTGGTGTCTACTGCTACTGCATCATCCTGATGCTCCTCTCCAATGGTCAGGAGCACCTCCTGTTCCTTTTCTACCTCATTCTCAGAACTGGTAGCAAGTTGTTCACTGAGTCCTCTACCTCTGACAAGCTTGGTTATCTAGATATCCATGTCATATTCCATGACCTTAGTGATCCAGCCAGTTCTTTTATCATTAAGATCTTTACTCAACAAGAACTCCTTCACACTAGGGTGAGCTACCATCAAACATATCTTGTTATTAGAAACAAGATGCTGAAACTTCTTGAGGCTCCTTACCACTACAAGGACTTGTTTTTCAATGAAGCTATACCTCTTCTCATACTCCTCTAGCCCCTGACTAAATAATGCGATTGGTTGCTCAAAACCTCAACTCTGCCGCTGAACCAAAATTGCAGAGATGGTATCCAGGCCGCCATAAGCATACAAAATGAAATCCTTAGAAAAGTTAGGGTTTACTAGAGTTGGTGCAGCTGCTAATGCCTCTTTGATGGAGTCAAAACTGAGTCTGGCCTCCTTTGTCTGACTGAAGGCCGTATTCTTCTTTAACATGGACGTCAAAGGCTTCAGTAGATTTGCAATATTAGGTATGAATCTTCGTAGAAAATTAATTCTACCAATGAAGCTTTGGAGTCCCTTCTTATGACTAGGTAAGGGTAGCTCCAGAATAGCTCTTACCCTTTTAGTGTCAATGGTAATACCTTCCTTTGACACAACGTGCCCTAGCAGCTTGCGCTCATGCATGGAAAAAATGCACTTCCTGGGATTGAGAGATATCCCAAACTCTTTGCATCTTTCAAATACTAGCCTTAGATGAGATAAATACTCAGATGCATTCTTGGAAAAGACTGTTATGTCATCAAGGTATACCAGCACCAGTTTATACAGCAAACCCTTGAAAGCCATATCCATAGCTCTCTAAAAAGTAGAGCCAGCATTTGAGAGGTCGAAAGGCATCCTTTTATAGGCCATGGTACCCCACTTGGTGGTGAAAGCCGTCTTGAATGAGTCCTCCTCCCTGACTAACACCTGATTGTAACCAGAAAAACCATCAAGCAAAGAAAACCTTTTTGAGCCAGCCACTACCTGCAAAATTTGTTCCATTGAAGGTAATGGGTAGTGATCTTTTAGGGAGGCTCTATTGAGGTCTCTAAAGTCAACACACAGCCTGATCTCTCCATTCTTTTTTCTCACAGGAACAAGGTTGGATACCCAAGAAGTATGTTTGATTGGAAAAATGATCCTCCCCTCAATCATTTTGGTCAGCTCTATGATCATTAGAGGCTCAAGCTTTGGATTTAAAGGTCTTTGCTTCTGCCTCACAGGTTTTGTGTCTAGTTCTAATTCTATGGTGTGCTAGACAATATGAGGATTAAATCCTTTTAGGTCTGAGTAATCCCAGGCAAACACATCTTCAAACTCTTAACAGAGGGCAATAAAAGCTCTTCTATCCTCAGCTGAGCAGATTTTGCCTATTTTGAGAAGTTTACCCTTGAAAATTTCTAACTCCTCATAATGCTCTTCTTTTACTTTCATGGTAGTCTTGCTTTTCTTAAGCTGATCATCTGTGCTAAAAATAGACTCCAAGGTTACCAATCCCTTGGGCAGCTTGTTTGTTCTCAACTGAACAAATTGATCATTGCCATACTGCTATTTGAGTTTATCCTGATTCATTATGGAAAACTCATCCTCCTCCAACAGGAACCGCAGGATCTGCTCATCACTTTCAAAAACTTGCCAGTGGATATTATTATCAGGGATAGAGGGCCTATCAACTATTTTTACATGAGGTTGAACCTTCTCCCATTGAATATCACTGGGGATGTCAAAATGAGCCCCAATTGCAGCTAATCTATCAGCATGAGAGTTCTAATTTCTGGGAATGGAGATCACGTTAAAAGCATCAAATTCCTCAATCATGTCCCACACCCTATGTTTGTAGCATCTCAGAACATCATTTTTTGTAAGATGTAGTCCTCTTACCTAGTTCACAATTAGTTCACTGTCACCATAGACCTGTAAATAGCCTATTTTCCTTTTCCTTGCCCACTGCAAACCTTGGATTAATCCTTCACACTCAGCAATGTTGCTTGTACATGTAAAGGCAAAATGGAAAGAAGAATAGTACCTTTCACCTTGTGGTGAGACCAACATTGCACCACCTTCAGATCCATTCCTGTTCCTTGAGCCATCAAAGTACATTTTTCATACATCATTATGCTACCCTATCTACTGCTCTGCATCCTTTACAAGGCTTGGTATTGTTGTTTTAGGTTCATGCAATATGTAAACCCCCATACCAATTTCTTGGATGTGTCCTTCAGGATCATCCACATTATTTTCTGAGGCCCACTCCCTTAAGAGTACCTCTAGTATGCTTTCAACTTGTAGTTCTTGAGCAACAACTAATTCAGGATCATCAGAAATAATGCAATTTGCATCAACAACATTTGGTGTGCAAGGCTCAATGTGATGATTTGGAAGCAACTCAGATTTTAAAGTTACTTTAGTGCCATATCTGGTCCTAAAAAACATATGGGACCAGTCTGAGGATAAATATCCTCATATTTTGGATGTGAATTCTCTTGATAAGCACATGGCAAAATAAGGAGGCAAATCAATGATGAAGACCTCTTGGAAAATGGAAACATTGGGATAAGTATGCAAAGTGAGATCTAGGTCTTTTATTACACCCACAGTATTCACAGCCGTGCCATCTAATTGGAGTACTCCCTTCTCAAGGGGCTGGTATTTGAGCCCTAATTGATCTGCAATCTATTTAGGCATCACAAAACTGCTTGCTCCACTATCCACCATGCAATTATGTACTAATTTGTCCCCAATTATCAATGATACATAAAATGGGAGTGGTTTGTCACTTTTGTTTGGCTATTGGCTATCATCCTAGGATGAATTGGTAAGGACAGCCCTATCTGGGTTAATACTTGTATCATTAGATACTTTTAAGTCAGATAAGGCAGATTGCAACATCTTCTTTTGGCCAGAGATGGCAAGGGAATCCCACATGGACATTGTCACATTCATCTTCTTCATATTTTCAATAATACTGAAGGGTGAAGTGACACTTACCTTCTGATTTGATTTTGTAGTAGCAACGTCTGCTTGTAAAAGAGGCATCCCCCTTACTGTTGCTGGATTACTTCTTTGTAAAATATGGGGAATATGTGATATAGAAGCACCAATAGGCATTTTTCCTTTGTTTGCTGCTTGGTCTGCTTCATAGCTCTGCTTCTTGGCTCTTGTATTTGCTGCTACTAAGGTGTTATCATTATTTATGCCACAGAATTCACCTTCCTGCCAGTTTATGAAAGAAGAATCACTTTGAGGTTGTTCTTGTTGTTGTGTAGCTCCATCATAAGGGGTACTTGGTTCTGTGGTTGCTACATTCTGCACCATCAGAGCCTGATTTATGACTCCATTCAAACAGGCTGCTTGATTGTGTGGTTGATTGCAAGGATAGCACCATTGATACTCACCTACAAGGTTGTTTTGAGTAGGGACAAGGTCCCTTACTACATTAATAGGTGCTGGGTTATAAGGCTGAAAAGGCCTTTGATTCACATTTTGCCTAGCACCTTGGTAGTTGCCTTGATATGGTGGCCTATTAGTTTGGTAAGGTTGATTTTGGCTTTGATATGGCTGTTGATTTTGCCCTTGTGGTTGTGGCTGATAAGGCTGCCTATGCTAGAACTGCTGCTTTTTTATATTTACCAGCTCATTTCCAAAAGTTTGCAGAATGTTTTCTATCTTTTGTTGGCTAGTCTTAATCTCTTTCAGCTCTTGAGATGAACTAGAGGCAGTAGGTTCAGAATTAGCAGTGCTTGGTAATGCTGCCATAGTGGGTAAAGGGGCAAAATATGGAATTGGTAAAGGCATTGAAGCCTGAATTTCAGGGAAGATGGGTACTAGTGGCCTAGGTGCTATTTTTCTGGCCTAAATCAGATTATTCTCTCCCCTAATAGCTATTTCATAAGCACAGGTAAACTAGTACCTCCTAATATCACTATTTAGGGCTTTCAAAAAATACAGAAAAGCATATTCAGCTGGAGGTCTTACCATGACAGGGATCCTGTCCCATGTCTTTTGAAATCTAAAGTTGAAATCCATCATTTGCTCCTGTGGAGCTCTCTTTATAGTGGTCATCTGTTCAACCAATGATAGATTGTCTAATTTATCTTGGAACTATTTATTTAATTGTTCTCCCAGATCATCCCAGCTTCCTATGGTTTGCACTGGTAGACTCCTGAACCATTGCAATGCCTTCCCTTTGAATGAGGTAGCTAGCAGCCTAATGGCCACATTCTCTTGAGTGACATGATGTACACCACACAGAGATGCTATGTCTCTTATGTGTTCAATAGGGGTAGTTTGATTTTCCCCCAAAAAATAGGGTAGATTCTTTAAAGCCGCCATGGGTATAACATCATGCACTATTAAGTTTAAAGGGCTACCCCCATCAAAAGTCACGAATGGCTGATTTCTTGCCATCTGAACAGCTGGAGGTAAATTTGCTTGAGCTACTACAGGAAAAATAGGTGCACTTGGCCTAAAATTTGGTGGAGTTGACTGTATCCTTTTAGAAACAGGGGTCCTTACTATTGCTCTACTCTGCCTTCTAGGTGGAGATAGCTGCAAGTAGTCAAATGAACTTGAACTCCTGGTTTGAATCTTTCTCATAGAAGTGTATCAGCAGAACTGATCTGCTTGTTCTTCCTCAGTGTGAGTTGCCAGATATGCAAGTTTAACCTCCTACAGGTTTGAAAATCACTGGCCGCATATCAAAACCAGTAACAAAAGTTGTACTGTCCCACCGGGCGTGCCAGAAACTATTGTCACGTGAAATTGCACCCTGCTTGGAAGGATTCCAAGCATTCCAATGACACAATGGGAATGATCTCGAAGTGTGGACCTTGCTTAAAGAGATCAAACCTCTAGAGAAGGCCAGCTTCCTTGCCTGATTATCACCTAAAACTACTAAATTTTGTGGGGAAAAGGGAGAAGGAATGCTTTAAAATGAAGATGAAAACTTGAAAGCAAAGGGTGATGCACCAGACAGATTAAAAGAGACTTCCACAACACTAAGAAAATGCACAATATAATCAGACACAACAAGTAAACATACACAAATTAGATGATTCTAGTAGAGGTAAGGAGCAATAGGGTTGAGAGGAACAGAATCTTCACAGGCAACCTCATGCAAATTCACATAGAACTAGAAAATCAACAAAGGAGGTAAAATAACTTGCATATATCCAATGAAAGGCAAGGTTACAGTATATGGAAACTCTGTTTGGAAATAGAAAGACCAGAATGCCAAAAAAATTCCAACCCTATTTACATCATAAGCCTTGGCTTATATAGTACTACAAAAATGACCTAAGTCAGTGCCACCTTCACCCAGAGAGCTACATCCAAAAAATATCCTAAAGGGACATCCCAGCTACCGAAGTAATGGCGACAAATATCTAGAACAGGGGCAAGTAGAAGATATTTTCAGTCTTTAATGCCAGCAGCTTAGTCATCGATTTGAAACAAGGCGGTGGGGAGATATTCTTCATCATCAATGCAAGCTACTTCATCCTCTCTGCGTAGCAATGAATGCAAGAAATATCTGCATCTACCCCCCGGAGGTCACTGAAATGTCCCATCGACGAAGTATGCCAATCTGAATCATGCACCTATGCTTTTGGCACAAAAACTCCTCATAAAATCACCCCCCGAATATGCACTTAAGAAACTGTATATAACGCGGGCCCCTACCATTTGAATCGGCCCCTATATTCCTCTCCTGAGGAGGGATATGATGGTGACATCACCAACATGATCAGGCCTTATTGAGACATAATAGGATGGTGTCATCATCATAACAACATGCTATGGACAAGGGGGGGATATTCGGATATCAAGTGATATTTCAAAAATGGGGGTGATATTGGGAAGATAGGGTGATATTTGGATATCGGGTGATATTTCAAAAATGGGGGTGATATTCAGAAGATAGGGTGATATTTGGATAGAGGGGGTGATATTCAGAAGATAGGGTGATATTTGGACATTGGGTGATATTCAGATATCGGGTGATATTTCAAAAATGACCTGATGTCCAAAATATGACCCGATGTTTGAAATATGATGATGACATCATCCTATAAGGTTAGGTTTGAATAGATCATGACCCTACATAACTTCCTTATTTTTACGAATTTCAGGGTGATGTAAAAAGCAAACCTGCCTATTTTTTCAAGCTCTTTCACATGGTAAGCTTTTTCAGGCAAGATTCTAACCCCAAGATTTGGCTTCAGACCTTTAGATCACAAAAATAACCTATCTTGGGGAATATGCACCCTAACTGATGCTGCTTGAAGTATTTGACTCCTGCCATAGGAAAATAGGTCAACAAGGAGCATTTTTTCTTCTTTTGAACATAGAAGGTGGCACATCCCTAGTTAATTCAACCTCATGTAAAAGTAATTTATCTAATCTTTTCCAAAGGATCCTTAATCTCAGGGAAAGCACTTGGGTATAATGAATTATTCTTCATTCTCCAAGCCTTAGCCATCATCACTCTATTATATATCTCTTCTCCTGGTTGCATGGTGTTCGTCAACATTCCTGATCAGGTCATCATCTATAAAGAACACATGTTGATATCCTTTCAACTTTTGTTTCAATTTCACATTATTGATAAACTGTTCAAGATCAAATCCTTTTCTTTTATTTCCCTTTGGCAAGTTATAATGTTCTAATTTGTTGTCAATATGTTCATATCCTTTATCAGATACAGTAGAAAAGTCACCAAAACAGAGTGTACTAGGCATGATTGATTATTTGTTGTAGAATTTGAGATGCATAAAATTTAAATAAGCCATCTACCTAACAATTTCCAAGTATGCTATCCTATCTAGAATTATTTTTAGCAAAAGAAATGGGGTTCCTTCAAAACCATACACCTAGATCTTAGTGCAATCTTCATAGGCATACCAGTCTCCCCAATTGTGGTCAACTTTCTCTCTTTGATCTTTGTCCTTAGGTTAGAGAAACTTTTCTATAGGGATGACCAAGAAGCTTGTAAAGTGTTTTCCCAAAACATTTTCTAAAGTATAAATAATGTGATCTAACACATATGTTATCTGAGATCGTAGTCCACATTTGGACAGGCCTAATATTTCCATTATCATCCATATCTTTTATCCTTAAATGATTATTCCATATTCCAATGGTTTTCCCTTCATGCAGGATGAGATGCATCAACAATGAATAATGTTTGAAATGGATGCATTCACTATTGTTCTTGATAGAGGTGAGACCCTTATTGAGATCAACTGCCAAATATTCAACATAATCAAATGGTCTATCATCCTGGTTTTGTGCATCAGCTTCTAGAACCATTGGAGCTATAGAAATCAGTGCAGGAGCATCCAAACGTAGAACTTGACAAACATAGTAGTAAGTACACTAAAAATATTCTTCAAATAATTCCACAAAAAATGGAGGGTATTCATCATCTGAGAATGCATTGAGTCAATTCCCTTCATCTCGTGGTCTATGCAAAGGCAATCTCCACCTCTCATAACTAGTGTCCATATTGTCATATTCTTCTAAAAGGTCTCTAATTTTGAATTTTATATTCATACTTGTGTCTAATTGAAAAACAACAGAAATATAATTCTTCATGATAGGAACAAAGGAAGAACCATCTGCAAAATAAATCATATGTGTTTGTGGGTCTTACCTCTTTGCAAGTACCCTGATCAATTCCACATTAACAAGTACATTGGGTACTACTAATCTCCCCAAATTCAGTCTCCATGGGTTGGATACAGGTTGGTGCCTCTACATTTTTCTATAATGATATATGAACATATCATAACCCTTCATTGGATTCCATGTATCACCTAGTTGGTTCTGTTTATCTTCCAATTTTTTAGCTCCAGGGTTGAATTTTACACTTCTCTTAGACCTTGGTCCAAAGCCAAGGCATTGATCAATCAAATCTTGATTTGCATGCTGAGCTTCCATTTTTGTCTTTTAGCCTTAGGTGTTTTAGATGTGTTTTCCATAGTATCTGTTAGCACAGTAAAAATTTGAAATTTTTACTATCTCCTTACTCCATCATATTTGAATAAATCCTGAAGAATATCCCAAAAAGACCATAATAAAAAAAATTTGTATCTCACGAGATGTCTATGGATGAGCAGTGCCAAATTTCATCAAAATCAATCCATCGGCAAGAGGTTGTGTTGCTTACACCGATACACAAGGAATCGTTTGAAAACAACCATCGGCGTGAAAATAGAGATCAGAGGAAGAATTGTGGAAGTCACCGATGGAGTAAGTAATACCAATGACTTTACATCGGCAAGAAAGGTAAGTGGTCATACCGATCGGTATGACAGATATTTATCGGATGACTTTTTAAAAGATGCCCCGACGGTATATATCATACCGATAAAGCATTTCGGCAAGAGTTTCACCGAACAGCATGCGGGGGTAATGAAACAAATAGCCATCGGCGAGAGGTAAGCTATCGGGATAGAAAACAAGTAAGCCTCCGATGATTAAGAGTCTTGGCGATAAGAAAGCCATCAGCAAGACTCACAGCGATACACCTCTATCGGGATAACTTGACATATCGGAACAAAAGAACCAGGTCTTGCCGATTCACAAGTCACGGCGATCAAAAGGTGTCGGTGACACTTTACTAAACTTTGCCCGATGAAGGATATGAAAAGGGTCATCGGGGAGATGATTTGGATCGGGATATCTTGAGAAAGCTATCCCGATAGTGAATGTCATTCCGACAAAGATAAAAGTCCATACATGAAGATGACTATCGGCGAGACAATAAAGATCGAGAGAACAATATTTTATTATCCCGATAGTCTCAATCTTCCCGATAAGCAAATCATATCGGTGGGACTCGCTATATCGCAGAGAGATCTAAAAACCTTGGTGATGAAGGAAGTCATGCC
The DNA here is from genome assembly GCA_027924645.1 of Cunninghamia lanceolata. Taxonomy (NCBI): domain Eukaryota; kingdom Viridiplantae; phylum Streptophyta; class Pinopsida; order Cupressales; family Cupressaceae; genus Cunninghamia; species Cunninghamia lanceolata. The sequence continues at coordinate 4,853,622 of BSBN01000275.1, read as the reverse complement.
GATGGTCTTGCCCACTTAAAATATGACATTACATAGCATCGGGAAAACAATTGGAGGAAATGGTCACCCTTGATATAATCACCAGGAGCGCAGTTGATCTTACTGATTCTCACCGTGAGCAGGAGTATTTAGATCATCTGGTAAAAGTCTATTTATGGCTAAATAGAGCCTAATTAAGCTTATGTAATTATTGTTTATGTTGGTTAAATTCCCAAGAGACTTATTGAAGAGTTGTATCTCTTCATGAAAATATCTATATAAGTTTAAACAATCGATGCTGAAAAATCATCAGCAGTAGAAGATTTCATATATACATAATATACAATGTCTCAAATTGATTATGTTGCATATTTTATTTGAAGAAGAAAATTGAAGTTCTCTGATTCAGTATTTCTATTTTCGTATCAGTTGCTTGTTGAAAATATTCAATTGTGTGGCTGTCTCCATTTCTGCATTTCCTGGTTATTCAGATTAAGATATCAAGTATATAGTTAATCTGTCATTACACACTTGCTGTATCTGTGTGATTAATTTGGTTGGTGTCCATCTGAGGAATTAAACCCTTCTAATTTAGTCACAGTAGCCTAGAAGTAGTAAGTTGGGATTACTAAGTAGAGCCATACAATTAGGATTACTATTCTGTCTCCAGTAAAATATTATCTGTTAATCTTGCCCATTCATTTCATTTGGTTCCTTCAAGTAAGGATTAAAATACCTTCTGGTGAATTATAAGATAATTGATTATATTGGTTGGATTACTAAGAAGAGTTTGTCAATCACTTCCTTGCACATTTATACAAGCTATAAACCAAAACTGTGCCAAGCAATTAGAATTATTACCATTAAGAAACTACTGGTCTAGGTCCTTCAAATTGACTCTATTACCCAACAAGGCACTAGTCTCATTCAACTCATCATTTAAAACCTTGATATTGCTTATACAATTTCTGCCAATCATTTATTAAACATTATACATAGAATTAAGTAGTCAGCTTCTTTTTCATCTATCTTACATCCTATGCCATTATAGATAGATCTAGTTAGTCCACTCATCCACTGCTTTAATATTTCAAGGTTCACCCACCTAGGTGTAGCAGGACCTAAAGTGTAGGAAATCATCAAACCTTGAAGGTTGATTTCGTCAAGTTAGTTCAAAAACGTTGCAAATCCAAACATAGAGCCTGGCATCCTCTTAGGATTAGCAACTTGCATTTTTGAGACCTAACAAATTGGTGACTCTACTGGGGACTTAGTAACAGACCTTAGAAAGTAATCCTTTCCTTCATAGAGTCAATTCAGAAAATTTAAGTTGGTAACTCTGCTGGTGACAAGAACCCTACAGATAAAATATAAACTTTTCCTATTTAATATGTGGCGACTCTAGTTACAAAAAATTCAATATCAAATGGATGGTAGGAGATCCAAGATGGAAGGCAGAAATTTGCAGTCATCTCCACCACTTAGAAAAATTTCCAAAAGAAATGTGAATCCAAAATATTCCCACCAAGATAATAATCTAGACATCCAGGAGAATGATTTAGAACAAAATATTGCAATTCACAACAAATTCACACCTCTGCATAATTCAAACGAGAACCTCAGTGAAGCAACTGATGATATTTTGGCAAGGTACAGACCCACTCCTCAAGAACAGCGAGATCATGATGCAAAGGTCATAAGGGATATTGATAGGAACCAAGCTGAACATGATTTCAAGATCTCATTTGACCAGGGAGAAGAGATAGGATATGAATTGTCAAATCAGGGAATGAATAACAATCCAGAGCATCAGGAAATAAATGATCAAGACATGAGTGATGAGAAACAGGAAATACTCATGCTCAGGAAAGAACTTGAAAGGTACAAGATACAAGAGGAGAAGGAGTTATTGCAGCAAGAAATTCAACAGAGAAGAAATAAAGCCAAAACAGCTCCCCCTAAATATGTACCCCCGCATAGAGGGAATATTTCAAGAAATACACAACAAAATACAAGTAGTGCTCAAAACTCACATGCTTCTGGAAGTCATCAAAACACTATTCCCCAAAACCCTAGACCACCTCCTATACGAAATGCATCTCAACATATGGCAAATAATTACCCACCCCCTGGTCAACAATATTATAGGCCACAAAATCAACACATAAATCCCCATATGAACCAACATCAACAATATGCATATCATCAGCCACCAGGTGGATATAATTACTATCCCAATCCACCACCTCTCAATTTTCCTCCCCAAAACCTTGCTAATATATGCAGTCAATTTGATTTGACTGGATATCAGTTATATCCATATCCTATGGATAGTACTTGGAGAAACATGGTTCCCAAGTTTACTGGAAACAATGCAGTATCTGCAGAAGATCATATCAGAAGTTTTAATGCTTTTATATAGGATATAGGTATGGATTGGGAAGACATTAGAATGAGGTTATTTATGATGTCCCTCACTGAAGATGCCAGAGATTGGTTTAATAGCTTGCCCGATGCATCAATCAATTCGATAACTGATTTCCATAACCAGTTTAAGGATCAGTATGGTAACCAATACGCTCCTGAGTTTGCACTACATGAACTAATAAGTATACAGAAGTATCAAAATGAATCAGTGTTTGATTTCAACCTGAAGTTTTCCAAGTTACATAATAAGGTACCACATGGAGCCAAGTTATCTGACCAGGCAGCACTGAGTATCTATATGAAAGCATTTGACCCCAAAACAGGATATGAACTCAGAAACCGGTGTCCTGCAACATTGGCCGAAGCACAGAAAGTAGCCATAACTATTGAAAATAATAGGAAGGCTGCAGGAATGGTCAGTAAAAGGGAAAATCATAGAAATCTTCAGAATCCAAATGCTCAACAGATTAAACCAAAGGGTCAGCATAGGCATGATAGACCTAGGTTACATGATATGCCTTACAATACAAATTGGAAGGATGGAAGACCTATTGACAACAACAGAAAGCAGCCATATGGAAAGGATACTCCTGATCCCTTGAAGAGAAACATGGCACATATGGCAGAAAATAAACCTTGGTGTTTTGTATGTAACTTGCCACATTCACCTGAATACTGTGAGGTAGCTAAATCAATACAGCAAGAGGAAATGCTATACAGCTACAATAGGGATAATCACACCATCAATATGATGTAGGATACACCATGTGTAGTAACAGAAGATTATTCCTCTTCAGAAGAAGAAGGATATGAGTATGATGTAGGGAACCAAAAGTATCATATTAACATGGGAGAACAACAGGTATTCTCAGACTAGGAAGATAGTTGTAACAACAAGTCATGTGGTCAATGGAGAAAACTTACTGAGGATGAAAGAGAAGCTCTCACAGTGGCTGCAGTGGCTCAAGCTCGAAACACTTATAACTTAAGGAATAGAACAATAAATGTTGGGCAAGGAACTCCTGGAAGTGTATTTATAAAAGACCAGAATAACAAAGAAAATAATACAAAATCATCACCTAAAGAACCAGAAAAGGGGGATAAAAATAAAATGAAAGGAAATCAAGAAAAAGAAAACACAAAAATAGAAAAGAATGACCAGATCATAACCCCTTCTTTCGACATTGCACAGGCAATGTCTCAGGTGAAGATATCAGTCCCACTCCTAGAGATGATGAAAATAGATAAATATAGGAGTACAGTTGTCAAGATGATTTCTGATACACCTAATCCAAAACATAAAGGGTTTGAAAAAACAACAAATAATGTGCATCAGGAAAATTTTAAGATGCCTGAGGTTTACCTTGGTGACACACTTACAAAAAATCCCTCACAGGTAGATCCATTCTATACTACACTAGTAATCAAGAACAGAATAGTCAGGAATTGTATGATTGATTTAGGTGCTGCTATGAATATCATGCCTATAGCAGTGATGAAAGAATTGGGGATGTGGGTTGATACTACGTATGGCCAGTGTTATGCAATGGATAACAGATCTATTCCAGTAGTTGGTATTATGAAAGATGTAGAGATAAAACTTGCTTCACATCCTGAAGCAACATATAACATTGACATCACTGTGGTTGATATCCCACCGTATTATGGAATGCTGTTATCAAGGCAGTGGGCTGCAATGGCAGGAGGCAATGTTCAATTAGATCTATCATATGCCACCATACCAGTAGGTGACAAGGAAATTAAGTTGTGCAGAGGACCAAGGTATGACAATATTATAGAAAGAATGGACCGGCATCAGGTGAATTTCTTTTGTGACACAGATTTAGGAGTTTTCAAAGTTGGAGAAACTACCCCAGAATTGCATAACACTGACCCAATACACACTGAATCTATGAAAAGAGAAAATGATTTGTGGAAAATGTATTTCGATGGTGCATGCAGCAAGATAGGAAATGGGGCCAGAGTAGTTTTTATCTCACTAGGAGGTAAAACGTTCAAATACTCTTTCTTATTGACATTTGAATGCACAAATAACGTAGCTGAGTATGAAGCCCTACTCATTGGCCTAAACATAGCCACCAAATACAAAATAAAAAAGTTGGCTGTCTATGGTGATTCTGAATTGGTCATCTCCCAAGTAAGAGAAAAATATTTATCTAAGAATAAAAGATTAAGACAGTACAGAAATGCAGTTTGGGACAGTGTTGAATTATTTGATGCCTTTTCAATCAGCTGGGTTGATAGGTCTAAAAACATTATGGCAGACTTTTTAGGAAACATTGCATTAAAGAGAGATGATGTTACATTAGGAGGGATCACAGAAGTAGAATTTAAAACTAGACCTACCATCCCTGATAATATACAGAACTGGCAAGTGTTTGATAGCGATGCTGATATAATCAATTTCTTACATTGTGCTGATTATTATGAAAATCAAGAAATTGATTTCAGTGCATTTGTGGAGGAACACGATGGGAAAGAAACCCTTTTTGGCCAAGAAGTGGTTCAACTGAAGACAAATAAGATACCCAAAGGGCTTATTGCATTAGAAAAAGCATTTGATGGGCATGATAGATACAAAAAGAAAGAAACACCAGTGATACCTGAGAACCTTGAGGAAGTGAATTTGGGGACTCAGACAACCCCAAAAAATGTATATATTGGAAGGAATCTTGACCAGAAAATCAGAAGTAGAATCATCAATCTACTTAGGAAGTACAGGCATGTGTTTGCTTGGTCATATGATGACTTAAAGGCATATAGAGAGGATTTATTTCAACATGAGATACCACTCAAGCCAGATGCAAAACCATTCAAACAGAAACAAAGGCCGATTAATCCTACATTGGCCCCGAAAATGCTGGAGGAACTTACAAAGTTAAGGGATGGAGCTATAATCAAACCTATTAGACATTCTTCCTGGGTCTCAAACTTAGTACCTGTCAAGAAAAAGAATGGTGACATTAGACTATGTGTGGATTTCAGAAACCTGAATAAATCTTCCCTCAAAGATAATTATCCTCTTCCCAATATGGAGGCGATATTGCAGAAAGTTACTGGATGTGAATTGCTATCCATGATGGATGGTTTCTCTGGCTACAATCAGGTAAAGGTTAAGGAGTCTGAACAATTTAAGATGACATTCACCATTCCGTGGGGAACATATGTATACTTGAGAATGCCATTTGGATTAACTAATGCTGGGGCAACATTTCAAAGAGCGATGGATGTAGCTTTTGTTGAATTGATCAATAAGATTATGATAGTATATCAAGACGACTTAACAGCATATTCAAAAAGGGCCGAAGATCATTGCACACATCTAGAACAGATATTTGTCAAAGCCCTAGAATATGGAATATCATTGAATCCTAAAAAATGCCATTTTGCAGTAACTGAAGGAAAATTGCTTGGGCATATAGTCTCAAAGGAAGGAGTTAAAATAGATCCTGAAAGGGTGAAAGCAATTGATCAGGTCCCTATTCCAAAAAATGTAAAAGCTATACAATCATTTTTTGGTCAGATAAATTTTGTCAGAAGATTTATACCAAATTTCGCAGAGATTGTTTGTCCTATATCAAGAATGCTGAAGAAGAACTCAGATATGAAATGGACAATAGAAACAATGGAAGCATTTGGTAACATTAAGGAGGCCATTAAGCAAGCTCCAGTCTTAATATCCCCTGACTTCGGTAAACCGTTCCAACTTTTTTCATTTGCTTCCTATCATACAGTAGCAGCAGTGTTGTTGCAGAAAAACAATGATGGATATGAACAGCCTATCTCTTTCTTTAGCAAGTTCCTTCAGAATGCAGAGTTGAAGTATGACATTATTGAAAAGCAGGCATATGCATTGGTAAAAGCAGTAAAAAATTTTAGACCATATTTGGTGGGGGCTAAAATCATAGCATATGTCCCTAATGCTGCAGTGAAGGATGTACTGATCCAAACTGAGGTCACCGGTAGGAGATGTAGGTGGATTAATAGGATTCAAGAATTCAACATTGAAATCCAAATCACTAAATTAGTAAGAGGACAGGGTCTTGCCAAATTGATGGCTGAAAGTAATCTAGAAGCTTCCCAGATATGTAATGTTGATGCAAGTACCAGTATTGAACACACTCCATGGTATACTGATATAGTATATTATCTAAAATATATGAAGTGTCCTGAAGGATATGATGATAACAAAAGAAGGACACTCAAACTACAAGCTTCAAAATATGTACTCATTGGTGGGGATCTCTATTGGAAAAATAGAGATGGGGTTCTACTATTATGCTTGGATGAATATCAATCAAAACATATTATGAAGGAGTTGCATGAAGGCATGTGCGGAGGACATTTCTCAGCAAAAACCACAGCCCACAAGATCCTGAGGGCAGGGTACTATTGGCCTAAAGTCTTTAACGATTCATACCAGTACACTAGAAAGTGTGAAGCAGGCCAAAAGTTCTCAGGGAAGTTAAAGTATCAGGGAGCACTACCCTTAAAACCTATGCAAGTTGAGGCTCCATTTTATCAGTGGGGTATTGATTTTATAGGTGAAATTTCAGAGAAATCGAGTGGGGGGCACCGATGGATTTTAGTGGCTACTGATTACTTTACAAAATGGGTGGAAGCAATCCCAACCAGACAGGCTACAAGCAAAGTTGTGATAAATTTTCTAATGGATAACATTATATGCAGATTTGGTACTCCTGTAAGATTGATTACCGATAATGGGATGTGTTTTAGATCTGATGAATTCAAAGGTTTTTGCAGCACACATGGTATCACTGTTTCTTATGCTACTCCTTACCATCCACAGGCCAATGGACAAGCTGAATCAAGTAATAAGAGCCTGTTGAAAATCATAAAAAGAATGTTGGATAGAAATAAGAAGGCTTGGGATTCAAAATTAAGAATGGCAGTATGGGCTGACAGGATTACTATAAAAAGGGCAATTGGAAGATCCCCTTATGAATTGGTATATGGAACCCAAGCAAGATTACCATTGGAAAATCTTATACTAGTGTACAAATTCATTCTCCATGAAGACTTGAATATCCCTGAACCAATGGAGGAAAGGTTGGAACAATTGGCAGAGCTTGATGAAACAAGAAGAATACCTCAGAGATAGAATATTAAATTACAATCACAGGTAAAATATCTCTTTGACAAGAAGGCCAAAGAAAGAAAGTTTGAAATAAATGATCTGGTACTAATGTGGAATGCAAGATGTCAGGACAAAGGAAAACATGGAAAATTTGAAGCCCTGTGGTTGGGTCCTTTTGTTATCACTGGCAAGGGAGGTGATGATTCTTACTATGTACAGAATATGTCAGGAGAGGAGCAGGAATTGCCTGTACATGGGCAATACTTGAAGCAGTTCTTTTCATAAACATGTACAAAGAGAATTGAGTGTTGCCAGTGCATGGACAACATTCAAATAATTCTCAAAAATATCTTATTCCATGCACAGTAGTCTAGGAATCATTCCCGCTCCCCATCATTTGTTCCTTTCCTTTTCCCAGTTTCATAAAACCTCACCCCAAAATAATAAAATATGTGGTCTACTTCCCCAGGAGATCTGGATCCTTGTTATACTCACAGGGAGTATACATCCCATACAGAGCCACTGTTAGCACAATAAAAATTTGAAATTTTTACTATCTCCTTACTCCATCATATTTGAATAAATCCTGAAGAATATCCCAAAAAGACCATAATAAAAAAAATTTGTATCTCACGAGATGTCTATGGATGAGCAGTGCCAAATTTCATCAAAATCAATCCATCGGCAAGAGGTTGTGTTGCTTACACCGATACACAAGGAATCGTTTGAAAACAACCATTGGCGTGAAAATAGAGATCGGAGGAAGAATTGTGGAAGTCACCGATGGAGTAAGTAATACCGATGACTTTACATCGGCAAGAAAGGTAAGTGGTCATACCGATCGGTATGACAAATATTTATCGGGTGACTTTTTAAAAGATGCCCCGACGGTATATATCATACCGATAAAGCATTTCAGCAAGAGTTTCACCGAACAGCATGCGGGGGTAACGAAACAAATAGCCATCAGCGAGAGGTAAGCTATCGGGATAGAAAACAAGTAAGCCTCCGATGATTAAGAGTCTTGGCGATAAGAAAGCCATCGGCGAGACTCACAGCAATACACCTCTATCAGGATAACTTGACATATCGGAACAAAAGAACCAGGTCTTGCCGATTCACAAGTCACGGCGATCAAAAGGTGTCGGTGACACTTTACTAAACTTTGCCCGATGAAGGATATGAAAAGGGTCATCGGGGAGATGATTTGGATTGGGATATCTTGAGAAAGCTATCCCGATAGTGAATGTCATTCTGACAAAGATAAAAGTCCATACATGAAGATGACTATCGGCAAGACAATAAAGATCGGGAGAACAATATTTTATTATCCCGATAGTCTCAATCTTCTCGATAAGCAAATCATATCGGTGGGACTCACTATATCACAGAGAGATCTAAAAACCTTGGTGATGAAGGAAGTCATGCCGATGGTCTTGCCCACTTAAAATATGACATTACATAGCATCGGGAAAACAATTGGAGGAAATGGTCACCCTTGATATAATCACCAGGAGCGCAGTTGATCTTACTGATTCTCACCGTGAGCAGGAGTATTTAGATCATCTGGCAAAAGTCTATTTATGGCTAAATAGAGCCTAATTAAGCTTATGTAATTATTGTTTATGTTGGTTAAATTCCCAAGAGACTTATTGAAGAGTTGTATCTCTTCATGAAAATATCTATATAAGTTTAAACAATCGATGCTGAAAAATCATCAGCAGTAGAAGATTTCATATATACATAATATACAATGTCTCAAATTGATTATGTTGCATATTTTATTTGAAGAAGAAATTTGAAGTTCTCTGATTCAGTATTTCTATTTTCGTATCAGTTGCTTGTTGAAAATATTCAATTGTGTGGCTGTCTCCATTTCTGCATTTCCTGGTTATTCAGATTAAGATATCAAGTATATAGTTAATCTATCATTACACACTTGCTATATCTATGTGATTAATTTGGTTGGTGTCCATCTGAGGAATTAAACCCTTCTAATTTAGTCACAGTAGCCTGGAAGTAGTAAGTTGGGATTACTAAGTAGAGCCATACAATTAGGATTACTATTCTGTCTCCAGTAAAATATTATCTGTTAATCTTGCCCATTCATTTCATTTGGTTCCTTCAAGTAAGGATTAAAATACCTTCTGGTGAATTATAAGATAATTGATTATATTGGTTGGATTACTAAGAAGAGTTTGTCAATCACTTCCTTGCACGTTTATACAAGCTATAAACCAAAACTGTGCCAAGCAATTAGAATTATTACCATTAAGAAACTACTGGTCTAGGTCCTTCAAATTGACTCTGTTACCCAACAAGGCTTTAGTCTCATTCAACTCATCATTTAAAACCTTGATATTGCTTATACAATTTCTGCCAATCATTTATTAAACATTATACATAGAATTAAGTAGTCAGCTTCTTTTTCATCTATCTTACATCCTATGCCATTATAGATAGATCTAGTTAGTCCACTCATCCACTGCTTTAATATTTCAAGGTTCACCCACCTAGGTGTAGCAGGACCTAAAGTGTAGGAAATCATCAAACCTTGAAGGTTGATTTCGTCAAGTTAGTTCAAAAACGTTGCAAATCCAAACATAGAGCCTGGCATCCTCTTAGGATTAGCAACTTGCATTTTTGAGACCTAACAGTATCGATTGGTAGAATGTACCAAACTTAATTCTTATTTGCAATTTCAACTGGTTTGGATACTAGGAAAATCAATTCAAGTTTAGGCACTTAATTGAGACAACAATTCGTTCTTAGGCTCCTTCATTGCCAATCACTATTAAATTCCCTATCTCTTCTTCTTCAGGATGCTCAAGGATTTTTAGGACTAAATCAAACCAAGATTTGGTTTATAACTCATTCATCTCTGGTTCATAAATGTCACCCAATGTTAACTTTCTTTCATCAAAAATGTCATTAATGCTTTTGAATATCAACTGTTGATTAATTTATCATCACCATTAATTGTCTCTTTGAAATATTACTGTCATATCAATATGGCAGGGAAGTGTCTTCGTTGTGTCGAAGGGACTAATATTTTGTTATGCCAATATTTATCTTTCTCCCTGATGAATTCCTTAAGTTAATTATACGCCCTTTCTATTTTCGTTACATCAAAGGGACTTAAAATTACTCACTCCGATATCTAGCAGTCCGTTCAATCTTTCCATTTGAGAAGTCTTGAAATTGTCCCTTCGAATTCTCATTGTCACTTCAATGTATCTATGGCCCACTTTATATTAGATTACATTTTTTCAATTTTGGCCAATATAACCTTTTACCCTTTGTGTTATTAGATTAGGGGGACTCTCGTAAGTTCTTTCCGATATAGTTCGGTCTCTTTGATAAACTATATATTCTTCAATGTGGATTTCTTCATCTAAGGGACTCTAAAACATGTCTTCCCGATATGATATAGTCTCTTCAATAATGTTTATATTCTTTCATGTAGATCATTTCATAAAAGGCACGTTAAAAAATCTCCTCCCAATATGTTTTAGTCTCTTCAATGATGCTTTTTCATGTGAACCTATTTTATCAGAGGGACTTTAAAGTAACTCCTACCGATATGGTGTAGTCTCCCTAATATAGCCTATTTGATATTAGGACCTGATAACAAGTATGAGCTTAATAAGAAGATGACTATGGGAGAACAATGGGATGTTTAAGGTGACACATTTACATGGAAAATTGAGTGATAAGCTACATTAAAGGAATCATAGAAAAATATAATTTGTCACGGGTTCAGAGTTAGGGTTTTTTTAAGATAGATTTATGCAAATTTTATTAGTCCTAACACCAAATTCATCTAAATTAATTATTGCAAACTTATGATGTTAAATCTCATTCATATAATCTATTATCATCCATTGTTACATGCTAAGGTTATGCTAAAGTTCTTAACAATCCATATAAGGTACTATAATTTGAATCAAAGAGAGCATATCCAAAGGAGTTCAGGTGCATTCCTTTTTCTCTCTAATGGTGAGATGAAATTGCATTTGAAAGGAAGGTATAATTGTGTTATTTGATTTGTCTTCATTGTTTCTTCTTCTCATGCACTTTTTTTATCCATAGAAACTAGGATAGTTCACATACCATTAGGTATAGACATTAGTGGCACATACATAGAAGAGATTAACCATGGAAAACAAAGTGACAAGGATTCAAAAATATTCTACTCTATATCTAAACTACCAAGAGCTAAACATCTAGAAGAACCAAACTCTAAGGGGGAAATAGAGATTGAAAGTGAAAACTATAGCATTGAGAGTGAGGAAGTATTAAACACATGGTTGAGGGAAGAACTAAAGCTAAGATCTTGAAAAGTCACAGGGTTCAAAAGAGTCTTTATGTTACATATAACAGAGAAAAATAATTGCATGATACCACATTAAACAAAAGCACACCTCAAAATATAGGAAGCACATTAGAAGACCACCATGAACACACCATTTGAAATTTACACCACATCAACCATATTTCACTGGGTATCTCACATATCAAATTACCTACATACTCAGGGATATGAGACCTTAATACTTACTTGGAAGATATGGAACAAGCTTTTGATAAGGAAGACTTAAGGTTAGATGTATTACAACATACATTAGTGTACAATACCATAAGATAGTAGAGAACACATAAAGATACAATTCCACATGGGCAAATCATTAAAAATTTAATAAAAACTAGGTATTTATAGGAGGGAGGGGAATATAAAATAATCCCAAAATATAATGGGGAAATCTTACCAGAAGAACACTTAGATATTTTTATAATGATATGGAAGGCCATGAATGAATACAATAAAAGAGTTTAAATACAAATGTTTTATTGGACCTTAACACTAGTAGCCCAAAAATGGTATATCAATCAAGAAAAGAGAGTAGAAAAAAAAGAATTGGGAAGAATTACATGAAGATTTTGTACATTCATTCTCCTTTTACAATCCAAACATATACATAATACACTCCTAAAAATGAAACAAATTATATTTAAATCTACCGAGGAAGATGCAATAGAATTATACCAAAAACCTCCACCACAACCTAAAATAGAAGGAATATGGAAGCTAATTGTGTGGATGGATAAAGAAAATAAAGGTATAGAAAGAAGGTGTTACAAAGCATACCAAGAAGAGGATGATGAACAACCTAAGCTAGATATAGAGGTGCATCAAGGGGAGAGATAAATAAAATTAGAAAATGAGTCAAAAGATATATACTATAACTAACCCTTAAAACTCCAAGAGAACATAGACACACAAGGTGACTCAAAACTAGCTAAAATATGGTACTATTACCCGATGAAAAAGTAGTAATGCAAGTGGCAGAAATATTATCAGATTATGAGGACCTCTTCCCCACACATTCACTGATATGAAAGGAATAATGGAAGAAGTTGGGGTCATGAAGATTCAATTGAAATAAGGGGTAAAACCACAAAGAGAAAGACCCTATAGACTCAACCTAAATATGAAAAAGAAAGTATACATAAACCTAGTAGAGGATGTTGAATGTATCAGTCATATGGTTGTGTAGAACAAGAAGATAGGGGAGATAAGGATATGTGTAGACTTTAGAGAGCTTAATAAAGCATGCATACATGATACATTCCACACCCTCTTGTTGACATGAGACACTACTCTGATGAATGTTGAATGTTGTCATTGATGGCAACAAGGCAAAGGGTTTCTACTGACATGACAAAGAGACTTTACTCTAGAAGAAAAAATGACTAAGTATGGGTAGTATACATTATACAAAATGATAGTGTTTGAGATGGTATGCCTTCACAACTAAAGACATTTGTATGCAGCTCAATTATGTTGTTCATAGCTACCTAGTGATCACATGTTCCAATGTTTAAGTCTTGATCTCCTCTAGAAGTCATATGGTGAAATATCTAAGTCCAGGTGAATAAAGTTAAGTCAGGAACAGTGTACAGTATTAGAGAAAAAGGGTCCACATTCCTCCATTGTGGCACATTTTGTCTTGTGGTTCTGATGCAGCAAAGATACATACCATGAATACCTAAATCTAGAGTTATAGCTTCTGAATCTTAATAGATCACATTCTACAAGTTCTCCAGTATCAGCTTCCAGTTTGATAGTATTTCAATGTGACAGAGTAACAATTCTGAGATCTGCATTTTGATATACAGGACTGTTATGTCCTGTGGTTCTAAAGGTATGCTAAGAGGTCAATGATGAATGTTGGATATGATTTTTAGGGTCTCATATGGTCCGCAGTGGAAGTTATGATGTGATAGTTGAATTGGTCAAGTGGGTACTTAAGGGATAAGCCAACAAGTAAGTTGGATCTATATGCAGAATAGATATATTGTTTGATCAATCAATCTAAGTGATGGAATGATTGGTCCTAACCTATATGAAGACTTTTGTATGTTTATTTGGGTCCACATTGTTGTTTGTACACAATTTCAAGCCGACAAGGTATCACATTTGTATAAATGATTCATGTTTGGCTTGCCGACCTGATTGTGAAATAATTCTTGATGTGAATATATATATATATATATATATATATATATATATATATATATTTGATGTATTTTGAAATTAGACATGTGATAGAGTGAGACAAGTGTGTGAATTCAATATGTGTGTGATCTAAGGTAGTCTTATGACCAGAAAAAGATAGTAAGGGTAGAAAAGCAGACCATATATGAAGCAGAGCAGAAAAAGTAGAGTAGACATAATGAAGACATTTGAGTCTGTATACTAAGTTGTAAATGGAACTGCACCTCAACATTCTGTAGATGCATATATAGCAATCATATCTTGGCAGTGAGCTAATTCTATCTTCTCTTCTATCCTCTTGGTAGTGAGCCTTTTTGCTATGAACACTTCTTGGACAGTGAGTCCTTAGGCAGTGAGCCTTCATGTAATTCAATATTATTATAATAATATATTGTGAGCTAACACTCACCGTGGTTTTTCCCTTTTTGGGTTTTCCACTTAAAAATCCTAGTGTCTATGTGTTATGACTTTATGGTTGCTGTTCTTATGTTTATTCTACTTTCATGTTATTAAATTTGGTAATTGGATTATAGATCATGTGAAGAAGTGGTTTTGTAGAATACTGATTCACCCCCCCTCTCAATATTCCTTGTGTTCAACAATTGGTATCAGAGATAGGTTCCTGGGAAAAAGCTTAACAGCTTGAGGAAGATCTAGAAAGGTGAACACATGGCAGCAAGAAGACATCCTGCTTCTTTAGAATCAAATTATCCAGGTAGCATGGATGAACAACTATAAGTTGCTCTTGATGATCTTGACAAGTCTAAGGCAAATATCAAAGAATTAGTGGAAAATATCAAAGAAGCTGATGATTGTATTTTGAAACTAAAAGAGAAAGTCAAGAAGTCTCAGGATAGAAAGAAAGAGCTAAGTGAACAATTAAAACCAGAAAATGAATCCTTAGATAATCTATCTATGCTAGTTAAAGAAAAAAAAAAGGTTGAAGAACATCTGAATCAGGTTGTGAAGGATAAGTTTGAGGAATGTGAAAAACTAGGAAAAGAGGTGTTACTTTTGAAATATGATCCAGAAGAAGCCAATAGCTATAAAGAAAATTTCAAAATAAACTTTGCAAAGCTTGAGGAATTGATTGAAAGTCAAAAGAGTCCAGATGACAAGCAAGGTTTGGGATTTGAAAATGGAGAAAGTTTAAAATCAAGACAAGAAAACACTGAGTTTAAGAAAAACAAAGGCAACTAGTACTGAAATTAGAGAAGAAGACCTAGAAGACCTCCAGTCAGGCAGCCAAATGCTCAAAGGTACCCATCTTTCAATGGCCATTATTTTAATTGCAGTAAGTTTGGTCATAAGGCTACTCAGTGTAGGAGTAGAATGAATCAGAATACTCCATCATTCTCTAGTCAATGTTTCAATTGCAAGAAAATTGGTCATAAATCAAATGAATGCAGAAGCCTAGTAAGGAATGGTCTTAACAGCTTTGCATGCAATAGATTTGGGCATATGGCTAACCAATATAGATCAAGGATAAATCCATTCAATGGAAGGAGTCAAGGAAAAAGGTACGTTGTGTGTTATAACTTCAATGGACCTGGACATATTGCAAAATTCTACATAAGCAACAATGTGAAAAGGAACAACTCTCCAAAAGGGAAAAATACAGAATAGAGGAATGATTAGGGAAAGGGAAAGGTTGATCTAGTTGAAACTAAAAAAGAGATGGGAAAAATCTGGATAAAGAAAGATGTGATTCAAGTCAAGGATGAATCCGCACCAGCTTCTGGTGTTGATACTTCCTCCAGGAAGTAAATTGGGAGCTCTAGCTCAAGGGAAGCTGCATTGAAAATCCTAATCCCCTAGCCAGATAGTTAGTGTTGGGAATCGACATGAAGATATGATGTGAATATTCATATGACAAATCTTATAAAATAAATTTTGGAAAAAAAGGATCAAACACATAACATTGTGGAGCAATCTGAATCAACTGTACTCAATAGAGAAGGGTTTGATAGCTTTTTTGAAAAGATAACATTTATGACGATTAGGTCAAGACAAACAAAGGGTTAAAAGGGGGTTCATTCGATGGACAATTTATTTTGCATTTAAGCTCTCAAGTGTCTAAGGCGAACTAAAGCAAAATTCCAAGCAACTATAGTGATTTTGAAATCAATTCAAGGCAAGATCAAGCAAAACTCTAATTCGACAAAAGAGGTATTTTTTAGATTTGAACCCTACTATGAATTTATTTGAATCTTTGTAAAAACAGAAACACCACAAGTGATTGATATAACTGAGAGAGCCCGACCAAAATTTAAGAAGCATACATTCAAATCAACAGAGGTTGATCCAAATGGTGCATTTTTAGAGATTCCATTCAATGTGATGCATGCAGAAGATGTTAGGATTTATATTCATGTTGCCCTAGAGGAACACAAGGGTAGTCAACTCGTAAACCTATATCTGAAACATCTAAGTGGTGATACATTTGACCTGAAAGAAGAATACAAGGCATTGGAGGAAAAGAAACTCATTCAGTATATAGATTTTCCAGTTTTTGTAGAAGATGAATTGGTCTGGTATGTCTTAAGCCAAATTCAAGATGAGTTTATGTGACTTAACTCTACATTCAAGATCACCAAAGATGCCATAACGGCAGTCACAAGACTAAACTCTACCGGTACAATGCCTATATTAAGGGCTGTAAAAAATGATACAGTGATGAAAGCTACCGAAGAAAAAATTGATAAAAGGGCATTGACAATCAGTGATATTGAAGATCATGCAGTTAGGTTTGCATCCATGGTAATCA
The DNA here is from genome assembly GCA_027924645.1 of Cunninghamia lanceolata. NCBI lineage: Eukaryota > Viridiplantae > Streptophyta > Pinopsida > Cupressales > Cupressaceae > Cunninghamia > Cunninghamia lanceolata. The sequence continues at coordinate 4,836,771 of BSBN01000275.1, read as the reverse complement.
GCTACAAGGTTTACTTCACAAACCGTGAGAACTCTATCTCCAGTACTGCCATATATATTGTCTATCAAATGGTTAAGGAAAATGTAGAGTATGACTTGTGAGAACTGCTCTAACAACAGTTAATGGAGAACCTGAAGAAGACAAAAGAAAGCAAATATCCCTTCAATTTTGGTACATTAATTATGTGCTTTTTCTTCTACTTTATGCAAGAGTTACCTGGCATGAAAAATCTTTTTTGGACTGGAGACAAACCTATTGTGGTGCAAATTAGAAATCATTTAAATAGTATTGGAAGTTATGATGCACAAACTACAACCCTATGGGGCTACTTCAAGAACTTCCAAAGGGTAATGCAATCTAGGGAAAGAATCCCTAAGACAATTGTTGAAAAATACAAAAATGACATCTGTTTTATTATACATAAAGATCAATGCATGATGGAAGTTGTTGAGACTATAACAATTTGGATCTTGCCAATGGGATATGAAGTGGATACAGATGTATTAGATGGTTATGCCAAGCTCATGTTAAGAAAACCTAGGGATACCTCTAAACCAAGAGTTGGCACTTATGAATAATTATTTGTAAAAGTCCATGTTGAACTAAGGAAACCAAAAACCAAAAAAAAGGTGAGGATATTGGTGGAAGAATATGCCCAGAGCATAGGGATTACAAAAGAAGAAGTTGCCAAAACAAGGGCAAGAACAACTAAAATTTTGAAGGAAGCTAATAAAGCTCTAGGAGTTCATGATGTGCAACAAGAGGCACCAACTGCACCAAAAGGAAGAACAAGAGGTACAAGTTTTAATATTCCCTCCACAACAACTGTAGAAATAAAAATAGGTAAAAGGAAGAAGACCAAAGGTCAGAGAGTGTATGTCACTATTGATACAGTTGATGATGAGGAAACTGAGACTGATGAAGAGGTTAAGAAGATGAAGACACAAAATGCACCACCTTTCGGTTCTCAACAAGGCAAACCCTTTGATGCCACAAAGGAGAAGACCTTTGGTAAGGGTAAAGGGAGAAATAAAGTAAAGACTGAAGAGCCTATGAAAGTATAGGCTACAATAAGTCTAGAAGAAGTCTTGAAGGCCATTACAATTGATGGCAATCTAAAGCCTATTGCCCAATTGTATGATGATTATAATGATGCACATAAAAGGATCATTAAGAATGCTATTGTAAAATACTTGGATATATATAATAAAGCTCTCATTGAGATAATTACTGATCTCCTAGACAGTTTGGGAAGTATAATGTCTACAAGAAAGGAAGCTAAGGATGTTGAACTTAGAAAGCATACATTGATAAAGTTATGTCCGGAGATCACATCAGAAGAAAAAACAAAAGTCTCTAAAGTGCTACATAAAGAATTTAGAACAAAGAAGAGGATGAACACTCTCATGTCAGATGACATTGAGAAGGTAGTCAAGGAGACCAAGGAAATCACTCTAAAAGCATTGAAAGAATTTCATCTTTCAACAATAGATGATAATGAAGAAACAGGTGTTGGAGATGACACAGCTATTCCAGAAGTCAGCATGGATCAAGGGTTAGATAAAAATGGTGAAGAGTTAAAGGAGAAAGAAGGTTAGGCCCCTACTACTGATGGTTTGAATACAGCTGATAAGGATCAAACTAAGACAAGTCTTCCTCTGGAACAACAAACTGATGATCAAACAAACAAGGAGAAGATTGAGAAGCAAAACAAAGATGATGATCAAGAAAAGGAACAAGATGAGGAGAACTCGGTACTAGAACAAAAGGATGGTGCAAATGAAGCCAGGGATTTAGATCTGCTAGAAAAAAACCAAGAAGAAGTCTCTGGTATAGCAAGAGACACTGCGGAGTCTATCAAGGAATTCTTGTAAAGAGAAAAACAAGTCTTGGATGAGCCTAAATTCTTGCAGGGACCAATAAATTTGGACTCAATGTCTCCTATACAAAAATTCAAACTAGTGTCAAATGTTCAAGCAAAGGCATAGGAAGAGATGATGAAAACACATATACAGGACAATGATCTCATTGGTATAGCATCTGATGTGTTGGGGAAGTTGATGCCTGAATACCAAAAAGATACATCATCAACTGATAGACTTAAAGGTATGATAAATTCAATCAACAATCGTTTTGAATCTTTTGAAAAATCTATAGAAACAAAAGTCAAAAAAGAGTTTGATGAGATAAGATTAGCTAAATTGAAGGCCATGTTAGCAAATGACAAAACTCTATTAGATAATGGAATAAAAGGTATACAAAGTACCATTAAAGAAGTTTGTGACTTGTACAAATTTTGTCTATCATGGCTAGAAGCCACAAAAGCGTTAGGAGAAAAGATCAAGGATCATGAATTGCAACTGGTAAATATCTCTAAGTCATTTGACTCGGCAGCTGAGTCAAAAAGTAGTAAAGAGATACAAGTCATTAGTATTGATAATAACTGTAATGTCCCCTTCCTAGACGACACATAGATGAGCTATGGTTGACCTATTATCTGGGTTCCCGTAGGTCAGCAGAGTGGTTAGGGGACCTATCCAAAGGTAGTGGAGATTGACAGGGAGCTTTACAAGCCATTCTAGATAGTTTGCAGCAGTCTCCTATTTTTTAGGAAGGGTTCCTATTTTTTTGGGTTTGACTGGGAGTTGACTAGGACGCATCAGGAGACCTTCGGGAGTATTTTTGGAGTTTTGGTCACAGTTCCTATTTTTAGGAGGTATCCCTATTTTTTAGAAGGGGATTGTCAATTAGCCTACCACATGGTGACCTCATCAATATGGCACATGCATCATCAGTTTTTCAGATTAGGGGGGCCAGGTGACAGGAATGGAATAAATATTAAATATTAAAGTTGTGGCTTTAATATTTAATAAGAATAAAATAAAGTGATTAATAATTTCACTTTATATTAATAAAATCATAAAGAACCCCCTCCTAGTTGACATAATGTTGTTTTAAAAGGTGGACCTTTTATTAATGCATTTTTGGACCCTCAACTTGGGTGCCCAAGTTGGGGAGTTTTGAATTAAATAAAAGAATCATTAAATGATTCTTTAGATATACCTTTTTGCCCTAAAAGTGAACGCTACCTCTTGGGAAAAGCATAAAGTGAGTTTGGAATCACAATTGGTATTATCTCTTAGCATTTTTATAATCAACTTTTATAGATCTGAGCTCTGAGGAAGAGTTGCAGTAGTATTCAGTCCTCTAGGAATGAAAACTCTCAAGGATTGTTGTGGATTGGATGATAACCCAGTTCACCTTTGTGGAGGACCTACTTTGGGTCTTCGTTTGGGCTTCATTGGATGAGTTTTAGGTGATGAAATTACAGATCTGAGTTTACAGTAGTGTTATATCAACAATATCTTTTAGATCAACCACACCCATTTGCATGTAGAGCCTGTCCTAGGCCAATACTAGCATATGTATGCATTTATCTTTGCAGATCCAACTTCTACATGAATATAATGAGCAAATTTGATGGGTGTGACTAAATTTCAGAATTGGTGATTTGCTGATTTGGGCAGTTATTAGTTTGTTTTCAATTCCTTGTATGTTCTTGGATCTTACTTGCATGTTACATATTTTGTCCATCCTTAGAAAAAACTACACATCTCAAGAAAACTAAAACCCGTTCTACATCTTCATCTAGTCTATAAGATCACAAAAAGAATAAAAAATCATAAAACAATAAAAAATACAAAAAAATAATTCATCTTTCAGTAGCATTTAGAGTTAGAACCAACAGGGTTCTTACAGTGGTATTAGAGCTTTGATCCTGCCATCCTAAAGGGTTAGATCTTCTTATGCATCCAAGACAGGTTGATCCTCATAGGTATTACACACGTAGAAGAGATACATTTTATGGAAACTAGTTTGAGGACATACCATTGGAAACAATGGGTGATAGGGAAGGTGGTGGTCCACGTAGAAATGAAGATAACAATGATGAAATAGAAGCTAGAAATATTATGAGAGATATTGCAACAGGGCAGCAACAAATAGTTAATGTGTTACAGTGGCTTACCACAACCATTAAGAATATGACCCCTCTGAGGAGATTGAATCATGAATAGGAGGAATTGGTAGTGTTGCTGGAGCCCCACGGGTAAGGGCAACACCCTCATGCACATATAATAGGCCTACATGCCCTACATTCGTGAGGAATGAACCAGAAGAGGTAGACATGGTTGAGGAAGGAGGAGATGTAGCCTTTGCTGATAATGTCATGACACTACATGATGAATGAGAATTATTACCTCAGATAATTAAGGATCATCTAAATTTTGACTAATTTATGAGTAAAAAGAGAGAATACAGCAAGCTTAGGTAGGATAGAAGACCTAGGCATCAAAATCATGATCTTAAGCGTGCAACTGACAAACTTACACTTCCTACTTTTGATGGTAGTGGTAAAGTAATAGCAAGGGCATGGATTAGCAAGTTGGATAATTCCCTGACACTATGTCCTATGATGGAAACATATGCAATTAAGTTTGCAATACATCATTTAGATGGGGTTGCCTATGATTGGTGGCATCATGGAATGATTACTCTACAACACAGCTTGATGACCACATATCAGGAATTCATTGATAGTTTGGTTGAATGATTTGATAGGAAAGATCCAGAGTTGTATTTCATAGATCTTGCTCAGCTGAAACAGATGGGCATTTTGGAGTCTTACATCAATGAATTTCAGAAGCTCTTAGTAATGGTCACAGGTATTTCAGAGAGGAGGTTGCTCATATTGTTCATTGAGGGTCTTTATGAACCCATGAAGGGATGGATCAAGGAATTTTATCTTCCTACACTACAAGAGGCTATGAGGAAGGCACGTAGTATGGAACTTTCAGCTCCTTGTACCAAGTTTACTCCAAACCCACCCTCTTCATTTAATGATAGTACATCAGCCCCCCAAAGAAATCAGAATATTTTGACCAACAGAAGAATTTTGTAGTTCCTTTGGGTAGGGAAACACTTAATGATTTTCATAGAAGGAAGCTATGTTTTTATTGCAAGGGTCCTTATGATGAACATCACAAATGTCCTCTAAGGACTAAGGGTAGAAATAGACAAATGGAGTGGTTTTATGAGGGTGAAGACATGGCTGATATGACAGACCAGCAAGCTGATCAAGAGGATTCAGGAGCTATATATTTAGGAAAAGAAGTTGAAAGTGAGGGAGAAGTACACTTATGGGAAGCTCACATGTCTAGCATGCAAAATGAAGGGTCTTTTTGGTTGTGTGGGATCTTGGCTGGTCAAAGAGTCATCTCTTTGCTTGATAGAGGTGCAACTCATAATTTCATAGATGTACGGTTAGTGGCACAAAGTGGGATTCAAACTCAAGAGTTTGAAGGCTTTCGAGTGAAGGTTGTTGATGGCTACACTCTCAAGTGTGATAGAATGATTTTTGATCTTCCTATGAAACTTAATAATTATGAGTTTAAGGCTGATTTCTATGTGGTCAATATGGGAGACATAAATTTGGTACTTGGCATGAAGTGGCTTCATCCAATTGAAGAGTTTGCAATCAACCTTGTAGACATGGAGTTGAATTTCTAGGTGGATGGGATTAATCATGTCTTAAAGGCCATCAAGGACATCAATTTGAAGGTGATCACTCTCAAGAGAATGGAGAGACTCATTATAAATGACATGGTGGAGTGGGCAGTAGAATGTAGATTGATGCCTTCTCATGATGAGCAACAAAAACTAGCCTATCACCCAGATGTTCAGGAGCTTAGAATCAAACATGCAAAGTTGTTTAGTGACATACCACTTGGTAGACCTCTAGATAGAGGCATAGAGCACATCATAGAATTTGAGGAGGGCACCAAGCCCATTATGATTACACCTTACTGACACCCAAAGCATTTGAAAGATCTAATTGAAAAGACCATCAAGGAACTGCTAGCTATGGGACATATAGTGTTTCATGTATCACGCCTCAATAAGGTGTTGGGGTATCATATAGTTCCTTCTACAGTTTTACCACCCTTAGATGAGGAGGAGAAGTTGGTTTTAGTACCTAAGCCATATTGGATTCCAAAGAGCACCATCTTCAGAGACGAATTATCAAGGAATTTTTGGTAAAATGGAGGGACTTGCCAGTGGAGGATGCTACTTGGGAGAGTGAGACTATTTTACAACATCTAGCATTGAGTTTGCATGAGGATATGCAAATTAAGGGAGAGCAGACTATAATCTCTACTTCCTAGATGACACATAGTTGAGCAATGGTTGACCTATTATCTAGGTTCCCGTAGGTCAGTAGATTGGTTAGGGGACCTATCTAGAGGTAGTGGAGCTTGGCAGGGAGCTTTATAGGCCATTCCAAATAGTTTGCGACATTCTCCTATTTTTTAAGGAAGGGTTCCTATTTTTTATGGTTTGACTAGGAGTTGACTAGGAGGCATCAGGAGACCTCCGAGAGCATTTTTGGATTTTTGGACACAGTTCCTATTTTTTAGGAGGGGACTGCCAGTTAGCCTGCCACATGGTGACCTCATTAGTATGGCACATGCATCATTAGTTTTCAATTCAGGAGGGCCAGGTGATGGGATTGGAATAAATATTAAATATTAAAGTGTTGGGTTTAATATTTAATAAGAATAAAATAAAGTGATTAATAATGTCACTTTATATTAATAAAATAATAAAGGACCCCCTCCTAGTTGACATAATGTTGTTTTAAAAGGTGGACCTTTTATTAATGCATTTTGGACCCTCAACTTGGGCGCCCAACTTGGGGAGTTTTGAATTAAATAAAAGAATCATTAAATGATTCTTTAGAGATGCCTTTTTGCCCTAAAAGTGAACACCACCTCTTGGGAAAAACATAAAGTGAGTTTGGAGTCACAATTGGCATTATCTCTTAGCATTTTTACAATCAACTTTTATAGATCTGAGCTCTGAGGAAGAGTTGCGGCAGTATTCAGTCCTCTGGGAATGAAAACTCTCAAGGAATGTTGTGGATTGGATGATAACCCAATTCACCTTTATGGAGGACCTACTCTGGGTCTTTGTTTGGGCTTCATTGGACAAGTTTTAGGTGATGAAATTGTAGATCTCAGTTTGCAGTAGTGTTATATCAGCAATATCTTTCAAATCAGCCACGCCCATTTACATGTAGAGCCTCTCCCAGGCCAATACCAGCATATGTATGCATTTATCTTTGCAGATCCAGCTTCTACATGAATATAATGAGCAAATTTGATGGGTATGTGATTAAATTTCAGAATTGGTGATTTGTTGATTTAGGTAGTTATTAGTTTGTTTTCAATTCCTTGTATGTTCTTGGATCTTACTTGCATGTTACATCTTTTTGCCATCCTTGGAAAAAACTACACATCTCAAGAAAACTAAAACCCCTTCCACATCTTCTATCTAGTCTATAAGATCACAAAAAAATACAAAAAAATCATAAAATAATCAAAAATACAAAAAAAATTCATCTTTCAGTAACATTCAGAGTTAGAACTAGTAGGGTTCTTACAATAACATAAGTAGCCTAATAAATAAGAGGGATCAAATGAAAAATAGAATGTGTCAGTTGAGAGGACTGATAAGTCCTATTCTTGATTCAATGTCAAATCTTGTAGCAGAAGAACTACAGGTAAATGTACTAATTGACACACCCTCTGATATACAAAAGGCAGAAAAATTGGTCTTCCTAATAAACGACCATATTCAAATCTTGGAAAATGCAAAGAAGAGTTAGGATAGAGAATTAGCTCAAATCAAGATCATTTTCAAAGACATCCTACAACCTCCAACAAATTAAGTTAAAGATTGCACATGTACATATGCGGCAAAGTATGACAGTTTTTGTAGTTTTGACATAATTTTGACTTCTATACATACACCTTTGCCATTAATGTCAAAGGGGGATAAGAAAACTAGTGAAAAATGGGCAAACACCTAAGGGGGAGAAGAAAAACAAAGTGTATATAGTAAGGGAGAGCAAATAAGCATTTTTCACAACGTGTTGGGCCATCAAAGCCAAAGGGGGAGATTGTTGGCAAGAGACACTACTCTAATGAAAGTTGAATGTTATCATTGATGGCAACAAGGCAAAGGGTTTCTACCAGCATGGCAAAGACACTTTACTTTGGAAGAATAAATGACTAAGTATGGGTAGTATACATTATACAAAGTAAGTGACAGTGTTTGAGATGGTATGCCTCCACAGTTGAAGACATTTGTATGCATCTCAGGTATGTTGTTCATAGCCACCTAGTGATCACATGTTCTAGTGTTTAAGTCCTGAGCTCCTCTGGAAGTCATATGGTGAAATATCTAAGTCCAGGTGAACAGAGTTAAGTCAAGAACAGTGCACAAGACCAGAGAAAAAGGGTTTGCATTCCTCCGCTGTGGTACATTTTGTCTTGCGGTTCTGAGGTAGAAACGATACATACCATGACTACCTAACTCCAGAGTTATAGTTTCTGAAGCTCAACAGATCACATTCTACAAGTTCTCTGGCATTAGCTTCCAGTTTGACAGTATTTCACTGTGACAGAGTAATAGTTCCAAGATCCATATTTTGCTATACAAGACTATTATGTCCTGCGGTTCTAAAGGTATGCTAAGAGGTCAATGATGAATGTTGGATATGATTTTTAGAGTCTTATATGGTCCACAGTGGAAGTTATGATGTGATAGTTGAATTGGTCAAGTGGGTACTATTGGTGTTGGAAACAACACAATTCTGACATGCACAACAACTATGTGAAAAGGTGGAGACCTCAGTTCAGGCCACTCTGTACATTGTTTCTATGAGAGTTTCTGATTCTCAATTGCTGCTGGGGAAACTTTATGACACATCTGATGAAACATTGTCGGCAGCAGGGATCAATGACAGGATGATTGCTGCCAAACGAGTGAATGAGGTTCTGAGTTGTAATTCTGCTGCAATTACCTGCCAGGAGCTCCTAGATGTGGTAAAGGAGGGAGTGAAGGATATGAAGAAACACATTGAAGACCTAGTGCAATTGGGCCTTCCTTCTCCTTTTCCTGATAGCAACACAGTATTAATGGTTGATGAGATCAAGCCTCTGTTGCTAGCCAGACAAAATGATCAATTAGTTTTCCAAGGCTTAACAGATGCCTCATCCGTATCAGAAGTGGAAGCTGTTTTGATTCCTATGGCCAGCTTGATTTCTAGTTGAAAGTAGCAGTTCACATTTTGCAAAGTTTCTCGCATAAGGATATGATCAACCTAGATTTGGCCTTCCAGGACTTGTAGAATAAACAAGGTTTATCTGATGTTGAGTGGTCTGTATATCATACGGCTTTGCAGAATTTGTAAGTTTTGTTGTATAGATACATTTTTGGGATTCTTTTTGAGTAGGCTCAAAAGTCCTTGGGGTCGCCAAGAACTGTAGAGTAAAATACTCTACATTTTGATTTTTGAGTTTAGGCTGTGTGGGTTCCAGTTTTGTTTCTGTGTGCTTCAGTTTTGCAGCAAGGGTTTCGACACATAGTGCGAGCACAGAGCACGGGCGCGAGGGTTTTCCATTTTTGAAAATTTTGCCAAAGTCTTAGAGCTCAACGGAAGCTGCCAAGTGTCAGTACCTGGGACACATTACACAGTTGCTTAAAGTAACACAGATGGAGCCACGCATCCCTTTAAATCCCTGCGGAGTCACCAAGTGTCGGCATCCGAGGATTAGTTTCTATAAGTTTCAAAGCCCTTTTACAAAGTAAGTCTAGCGGGCCCCTTTTTAAGTTTCTACCAGTGCAGCGGAAACCACCACGTGTCAGCAGCCATAATACATTTTAGAGTTTCCTAGAGTGGCCGCGGAGAATGCCACGTATCTTTTTGCATTAAGGCGGAAGTCGCCAAGTGTCGGCACCCATTCTAGTTTCTTAAAAGCTTCAAATGTTCCTGTTGAATGTTCCTTATAATGTAGCGGGTCCCTTTTTAGAGTTTTGGTGAGCGCGGAAGGCACCAAGTGGCGGAAGCGGAGGGTGTCTCTAAAGTTTCCTAAAGTAACACGGAAGATGCCGCATGTCCCTTTTCAGTTTCAGCGGAGAGCTCCAAGTGTCATCTTCCGCAGGTTCCCTTTTGTTTTCATTGCTAAGTAAAAGAGGTATGGTGGGTCCCGCTAATATTCCTGTAGCTTCAGCGGAGTACAACATCTGTCACCATCCACGTGATTCTTATAAGTCCCTAATGTTTCTATAAAGTTTCTTAGAGTTGCGCGGAGAGCGCCAAGTGGCAACGTCCGCAGAGGTTTATGTTTAAGTCCTAAAGTTTCTCAAAGCTCAGCAGAAGTCGTCAAGTGTCATCTTCCGCAGAAGTCCCTAAAAGTATCTACAGTATCTCAAAGAGCAGTGGAAGCTGCCACATACATAGTTTCTCATGTAAGCGGAAGGCGCCACCTGTCCCTTTTTCTTTTGAAGCTGCTCGGGCGTAGACTGTTGGAGGGTCCCGTTTCTAATGTTTCTTGAGTTTCAAAGTTTAGCAGACCGTGACAAATGGCGGAGCCCAAGCACTCTTAGTATAAGCCACAGTAAGGACTCAGAGTAAAGCAGAAAATGACATGTGTTTTTGAAAGGGCCGCGGATGCTGCCAAGTGTCAAGTTCTGGTGTTTCCTGAGAAAGAAGCAGTTTCTTAAGTAAGTCACACAGAGGACGCCATGTGCTGGTTTCCAATTGATCTGGAAAGATGAAGGAGTTTCAAGAAAGAGGCGCGTATGAATGCCAGCTATTTCAAGGGTTTATAGTCGCAAAGACTATCAGAAAGTTGCCACGCGTCCCTCCCTGATTCAAGTAAGTGGGGTTACATGTATCTGTTGCAGCCAATGAATTTGCAAAATGGCTAACCATTTCTGATTCGAAAGAGATCCTCTGTCAGACACTTTCAGTTAATCACCAGTTCGGTTAGGCCGTTGAGATTTGATCATGCGGGCAATCTTTGGGCCAATTCAATGCTATAAATATGGGTTCAGATCACCGTGCCAAGGGGACAGATAGAGGAGATATACGACAGTGGAGACATTGAGATTTTTTCTGCATCACATATTGTTAGAGAAGTTTGAGGATCTTTTGTAGTGGCCAGTAATATCATTTGCCTTTGTCTTGTTTTCTTGATTCAGAAAGTTTGTATAACTGTGCATGATTCTGTGTCTTTTATGTAACTCGAACATTAATAAAGATAGAGTTCTGTGCCTTTGCTGATATTTTCTGTGTTAGTACAAAACATTCTGGTTTGTGAGCCTTTGATTCTATTTGTTTTTAATCTGTTACATTGATCATGCATTGTTTGCTCTTTAATGTGACTGAATCTTAAAATAGTTTCACTGTACTTAAGTGTTGAGATACAAAATCACATTTAGGCGCATCGCCATAGTTTTAGTTTCCCTTTTAGTTGTATTTGTGATTCTGTTTCATTCTATCTCTTTTCCCAAACACCTTTGAGATAAAGAACAGCTAGCTTCTTTAAAATCTGGAGGTTATTCTGAAGAGCATTCCCACGTTTCAGATTTTCCCATGTTGGTGTTGGAAACAGTGCAATTCTGAGCATCAACAGGTACTTAAGAGATAAGCTGATAAGTAAGTTGAATCTATATGCAAAATATATATATTGTTTGAACAATCAATCTAAGTGATGGAATGATTGGTCCTAACCTATATGAAGAAATGTGTATGTTTATTTGGGTCCACATTGCTATTTGTGCACAAGTTTAACCTGACAAGGTATAACATTTGTATACACGGTTCATGTTTGTCTTGCCAACCTGATTGTGAGATAATTCTTGATGCGAATATATGTGTGTGTGTGTGTATTCGATGTATTTTGGCATTAGACATGTGATAGAGTGAGGCAAGTGTGAATTCAATATGTGTGCGATCTAAGGCAGTCTTATGACCAGAAAAAGATAGTAAGGGCAGAAAAGCAGAGGATATGTGAAGCAGAGCAGACATTATGAAGACATTTGAGTCTGTATACTAAGTTGTAAATGGAACTGCACCTCAACATTTTGTAGATGCATTTATAACATTCATCTCTTTACAGTGAGACAATTCTATCTTCTCTTCTATCCTCCTGGTAGTGAGCCTTTTTGTAGTGAGCACTTCTTGGACAGTGAGTCCTTGGGTAGTGAGCCCTAAGACAGTGAGCCTTCATGTAATTTGGTATTATTATAGTAATATATTGTGAGCTAACACTCACTATTGTTTTTTCCTTTTTGGGTTTTCCACATAAAAAGCTTGGTGTCTATGTGTTATGACTTTATGGTTGTTGTTCTTATGTTTATTCTACTTTCATGTTATTAAATTTGGTAATTGGATTATAGATCATGTGAAGACGTGGTTTTGTAGAATACTGATTCACCCCCTCTTAGTATTCCTTGTGTTCAACACCTCTTTATAGAGGAAATCCTAGAATCTCTAGTAGGAAGAGAGATATATTATTTTTTAGATAGATTCTCTACATACCACCAGGTGAAAATCAAGGAAGAAGATAAACCAAAGACAACTTTTGCTACAGAGTGGGGCTCATTTATGTACACAGTGATGCCCTTTGGACTCAATAATGCACCAATAGTGTTTATCAAAATAATGGTCAATGCATTTAATGATTTTATTCATGACTTTTTTGAATTTTATATGGATGATTGGACAATATATGGATTAGTAAAAGATCATGTCCAAACACTTCAAATGATGTTGAATAGGTGAAAGAGCCTACAAATCTCCTAAATTTGAAGAAGTGTATGTTTGCAAAACCATTTGGTACATTATTGGGGCACATTATATGCAAAGAAGGGCTGATGGTGGACCCTTTGAAAGTAACATCAATCATGACACTAACACCACCTAAGTCAACACCAAAAATAAAAACATTCCTAGTGTACACAGACTATCACCGCAAGTTCATTAGAGGCTATGCAAAAATAGAAGGTCCATTGGAAGAACTATTAAAGAAGAAATTACGTAAAACAATTGAATGGAGTGAGTAATTCCAACACTCTTTTGACACACTAAAACAAAAGATCTCAAAAGCACCTATCTTAATCTTCCCTGATCGGACATCACCTACATGTCCATGTGGATGCATCTAGTATAGCTATAGGGGTTGTTTTAGCATAGCCCAAAGGAAATAAGGATCACCCTATAGTGTTTTCTAGTAGAAAACTATCAAAGGTAGAGAAAAATTATATAACCATGGAAAGAGAAGCCTTGGAAATGGTGTATGCATTACAAAAGTTTAGACATTATTTACTATCAACACCATTTACATTCTACACTAACCCTAAGCCACTGAAATATTTATTAAACAAACCTATAACATAGGGAAGAATATGCAGATAGCTACTCCTATTTCAGGAGTTTGATTTCAAAATAATGGTTAAACGTGGAAGAAATAACCAAGGCCCAGACTATCTATCCAGGATGGAAACCGGAGATGAATTGGATAGCTAGGAGAAAGATCTTCCTAGCACAAATTTATTCAGGGTGACTATGGCACCCAAAGAGCTCCATGACATAGCTACCTTTTTATCCATGAGGTAATTCCCACAAAACATTACACTACAATAAAAATAGATCTTACTACAGAAGTCTCTACCATACACATTGATAAAAGGGTAATTACATGTATTAGGGAGAGATGATATCAGTAGGAGAATAGTGTATGAGCATGAGAGGGAAGCCATACTAAGATAAGCTCATGAAGGCATATCAGGAGGACATAACTCTGGTGAGGTCACCACAAAAGGAGTGAAACTAGTAGGATTATGGTGATCCTCCTTGAATAAATATTCCAAGTAGTATGTTAAACACTATGACATATGTCAGAAGATAGGGAGACCTACCACAAGAGATGAAATGCCCTTAAAACTAGTGTTAGCCTAGGTGCCATTTGAAAAATGGGCTATAGATTTTATAGGTCCAATCAATCCTCCTACAAGGCACTCAAAAGCAAGGTTCATCATTATGTTGGTACAGGAGTAGAATATTTAACCAAATGGGTAGAGGAAGAACCTACAAGAGATTGTACCTCTATGATGACCACAAGATTTTTGTATGAAAACATAATTACAAGGTTTGGGTGTCAACTAAATATAACTAGTGATCAAGGGAAAGATTTTGTGAATAAAGTGATTACAGAGATTTTGTGGAGTTTCATGATAACACATAATAAGAGACACCCCTACCATCTGAAAGCTAATGGCACCCATGAAGAATTGAATAATATCATTGGGACAACATTAACTAAGATGTGTAGTGGAAATAAGGAAGATTGGGACATCAAAATACTTATGGTACTATGGGCATACTGCACATCCTACAAAAGAGCTACAAAGTTCACCTCATTTGAACTTTTATATGCCATGATTGCAACCCTACCAATCAACTTCATAATTCCTAATCTATGTACTACACTATATTTGTGTTTAAATGATGAAGAATCACTAGCACATAGAGTGGATGACCTTGAGAAATTAGATGAAAATAGACTTTTAGCAGTATATAATCAAAGTTTGGAGCGAAAAAGGCAAAATGCCTAGCATGATAGAAACCTGCACTTAAAAATATTTCAAAAAGGTGACTCAGTACTACTATATGACAACAATTTTAAGAAGAAAGGAAATCTAAAAGTAAGGTGGCTAGGGCTGTATTATATTGATGAAATTGTAGATTCAAATGCAGTCAAACTAAAAACAATGGATGGAAATATCCTAATAGGGTATGTCAACAAAGCTATGTTGAAACATTATCATCAACCAGTTGAATAAGAAAAAAATAGGAAATTCATATTTTTACCATATGTAACATTATGTAATATAGGTAAGACAAAATACCATTGGAGGAAAAGAGTCATAGAAAAGCTAACAAATAGAAAAGCTTGCGAAAACACAAATGGGAAAATGCATTTAATAAACAAGGACAATGTTACAAGTATATAGGATCCATTCACTAAATAGTTTAACAACATTTGCATCCTAAGTAATTATGAGCTAAGAACGTACTCCGTAAACAAGAAAAACCCTAGTTGCAGATGGTACAATAATGGAAACTCCAGTCCTAATTGATGTTACCAACAAACCTCACCCAAAATATAAGAAATTCCCTTACAAGGTGATGGAAGTCAAGCCAAATAGATCCTTCTCTACTATTCCACCAAATGTCATATACATAGAAAATGTGTGGAAGTACATACATTCACAAATTTCAGAGATTGACCATACAAAATTTGAAGAGCTCTACAAAACCTCCTACAATTAGATTAAACACAATATGAGGAGATTAGGAGGAAGAAAATTGATGTGTGGAAGTATTTTCTCAATTTTTTGTAGAGCACAGTTGGGTGAAGATTATACTAAGGAGAATACCCAATGAATTTACCTATTTGGACAACCCTACAAAATAACAAAACAAGCCATACAAGTGGTGATAGGGTTAAATGCAATGGGGGGCTACCATCTAACAAAGCCATTAAAAATGAGAAATTCACTGAGCTCATGAGAGAAAAACATGATGGAAGGAGGCTGAATGTACAAGAGATCACAAATATTATGGTGTGGTATGCAACAATGGGAATTGTATACAAGATATACTATGCCAACTAGGAGGACTTCACAATTGGTACAACCATACACACTGCATATCAAATGGTGGTTGAGGGGGAAGGATTTTGTCTTGTACAAGGTAATCCAAGAGTAACTCATGGAGAATCTATAGAAAATAGAAAATAAATAGTACCAATTATGATATGGTACTCTAATAATATGCCTTACCTTTTGTTTTATGAATGCATTACCCTATTTTTTTGAGAAGGCATGGAAAACACACACACTAGTATCCATACAATTAAAATATCATGTAAATAAAATTAAGGATAATCCATCATACACCATGGTATACTAGGGGTTCTTCAAAGCCCTCTAGCAACAAATGCGAGGGAGAGAATGGATACCATATGAGATGGTGAAGAAATATGAAAAGGAAGAATTTAAGTCATATGTCACAAACCTACTAAAAAATCCAAAAGATGCAAATGCAGAGAATTTTGGCATGTGTAAGGAATTCATGGAGAAGTAGAACAAGAATGATGCAAAAGAAAATCTTGAGAAAAATGAGGAAAAATTGCATGACAAGTGGGGAATTACACTTAAGGATGCACCACAAACTAGTACTACCATAACAAAAACTAGTAGTACCACACTACAGATGTAGAGATCTAGGAGACTACATTCAGGGACTTTGAGTTCACAAGTTGTGGTAGGACTAGTCACATCTTCACAAACCCCATTAGTATCTACTCCACAACCTCTAGAGAAGGATCTAGAGGTAGAAGAAATATTAGAAATACTCCTACAAATGAGTGTCGAGAAGAAGAAAAAGGTAGCTAAGAGGAAACAAGGAGTAAAAAGGAAAATCATAGAGGCTACCAAAGAAGAATAAGAGGAGGAGAATATATAGGAAATAAGAAATCCTCTCCAAAAGAGGACAACAAGGAGCACCAGACAATCCATGGTGCACATAGAGGAAATAAACACACAAGAACAACCACATGAAGAAGAAACTATCATGGATGTGGATATCCTAACAACATCAATAAACAATATTCTAAAATAGACTATGCAGACATGTATAATCAAGTAGGTCTAGAGAACAAAGAAACCATAATAAACAAAATAATAAGACACATTAGAACATCTGAGGATGCTTTGGATAAAATAATTGAAAAATTATCAGATGAGTTGGCCATCACAATAAAGAAAAAGAGGAAAAAGGCAATAGAGTTGGAGGAATAAATAAGGAAACAAGTCCTAGACCAAGTAAACCCAACTCACTCCTTCACACAAAAGGAGAAATTGGTGAAACTGCAAGCCAAAGAGTTGTGGACCAAACAAAGAGTGGATACTCTAATGGGGATGACAATAGAAAAAGGAAAGATCTAAAAAGAGATTGATGCAGTGACAAAGAAAGTGTATGACACAATAAGGCAAGAAGAGAAAGGTCAATAAGCATAGGAAACACCTTCCACAAATAGGTCTTAGCGTAGTGAGTAGGTTGAAGGATCACAACAAAAAACATCTCCACAAAGGGCTTCATCCTCTACAACCTCTCCTATGCAGTCAATCAAGGAGTTCTTAGATCAATAAAAATAGATCCAACTAGTGCCTACACCATAGTTGCTACAAATTGCACTACTGGGTTCACAAGTGAATTTGTCAAGCATATCCCCAAACAAAAATTTTAGTTAGGGGAGATTTTCCACAGTATCGCATGAAAATAGTTTTGAAACAACATGTGGAGAGTACAAAGTAGTTGGTAGAGACAATAACAGAGATTCAAATAAAAATGACACAACTATAGAAGGACACAACATTGCCTCTACCATAGTAGTTAAAACAATTTATAGAGGGGGTGAAAATACAAATAAGAAAGAAAGCCACAGATGTTAGAAATTAGGTAACTGCAGAGCTCAATAGGACAAGAATGGATGAGACAAGGAAAAAGTGTGTTGTAATACACACACAACTATAAAGTCATATCTAAATCCTACAAGATAATAAATGATGTAAATATCCTCTACCTATTTTGTTTATAGTGGCCCACAATGGAAAAGAGCCTCAAAGATCAGATTGATCAATGGGAAGCATAAACTTTACAAGTGGCAAGCACATATGATCCCATACAAGACATGGATGGGTCAGTTAGGGCACAAATAGAGGCAATTAACACATATTTGCAACAACTATAGGACTTGAAAAAACAAATAAAAGCACAAATCAAGAAACTAAGAGAAGTGATAAGTTTGAGATTAGCTCATATGACTGGGATAATGAGAGAAGCCAAAAAGAAAACACAAAAAATCCAAATCCCTGCCAACATAATTAAAATAGAAACTATGCTAATCCAGACTCAGGGCCACATACAAATACTACAACAAGCTAAGATTTAGTGGGATACCACTTTGGCCCAACTAAGGATCATTTATAAGAACATCCTACTAGCTAATTAATTATGCATGTCTTGAGGACAGGACATAGACTAAAAAGGGAGGATGATGTTGGTAGCAAATAGAGTATAAAGAAGAAGCTATAACATCTCACTGCAAAGGAAGTGTAGAGAACAGGGATGACTAGGCCTAATAGTAATAAGTTCATTTTGTAAGGGACAAGTCTCTAGTGTACTCAAATGTATAAGAATCATGAAATAGGAAGTAAGATATGTAAGAAAGTAAAAGAAAAGACTGAACAAGGCAAAGTCACTAACCTGCCTTTCGTAATAGAGATTTATTATATATAATGGAGCTATAAGGACTATTGAGTAATATTTTATTATTTCATGATGTATGTGATGTATTATATGTTGCACATATGTTACCTAAGGTTGCCATTGATGTCAACACTTTGTTCGAGTTTTCATTGATGATTATGTTGATGATATACTATGATGGTGTGCTAACAGTGATGTTGCTAATGTTCATGGTTGGATTTCATGCCTTTTTTAATGTCAATTAAGGTTGTATTGAGTATGCTTGTTGTCAAAAGATATGATATCATGATGATATATTAAGATGGGAATTAGAAGCATCAAGATGAGGATTGCTAATATTGGGGAGATGGTGCTGATGGCTTGTAGCATGTTGTATGCTCTCTCCTGTTGTTCCTAAGGAAGTATGTGTTGTTACAAGAAGACTCTGGTCTCCAAATGTTGGTGAAGGTTTTTGATGCAGGAAGTTGCCTAGAAGACTAGTTGGGAGAATGCTTTGCATTCCTTTGCATTTGAAGAGATGGTCATGTGGTTTAGAATTTAAGTTCAAAATGTTGAGAAGCTGCTAAATTTAAAGTTTCATATCATTTGCTCCTCCATAGTGAAAGTTATAAGTGATAGAGTTTCGGTCTATGATTTGGCAGAATAAAGTGATGATGAAGGCTAGTTGGAATGCTCCGCATTCCTCTTGAAGTGAATATTTGACCATGTGGTTTTGTGAACATGTTCAGGGATATTCAATGCATACTACTGTGTAGTATCAAGTGTTTTGGTGGTCCACAAGTTTAGTTTTCAAATGGCAATGTACTACAGATGTTTCTGGATTCCTAATTGTTCTAAGGACACATGTTTGAGTACTTGCACCAGTTGGAGAATGTACAGATTGGCTATATGATTTTATGTGGACATTCTACATGTCTATATGTTTCTCAAGTTTGAAGCACATGCAGATATTTCATGTTTCCAGTACCGCACAAAGTTTTCAAGTCAGATTATGAAGAGTTATTGTTGTTGAGGGCAACTGAGGTATGTTGAAGATATGTAGCATAAATTTCTTGATGTGTAGAGTTCAAGGAGTGTTTGGAGATGTTGTATGGGTTATGTTGACTCATCTAGGAGAAGAATAAGTAATGTTTTATCTTTCAAGAGTACCACCAAGATGTAATGACCCATGTGCTACAAGCTTCATGAGGGAGACCTAATTCAATTGTGTGAAGTATGTGGATGTTATTCTATGAAGGATGATGCGGTGAAGGATGTTTAGGATCAGGTTAAGTATGTATTGGCATTTACAAGGCATGTTTCTCTTCCTGGTGTTGCACGTAGTTCATGTTAGGGCTTTTCCTCTACATGTTTCATGTTGTGTGATCTCTGGTTGACTTGTAAAATGTAATATTCTTGTTGTCTTGGCTGAAATACAATGTAATCAATGTAATATCATGTATATATTGTAAACCTAGTTGATCCAGGTGAAGTATCATTGAGAAGATGAATGTGTGAAGTAGAATGTGGATATGTAATGCATTATGATGTGTGATTGAAGAAGAAAGAGAAGAAGTGATAGATTCTATTTGGATTCTTCCTTAAGACATTTTTGAGAGAGATGGGAAGTAAAGAGTGTGCCTAATTGATTGCCAAACGTAGTGAGCAAAAGGAAAAACTTCTTGAAGGCTGAAATCAGTGAGTTAGTAAGCTGCAGAGAAGAAATTTGAAGAAGCTGTAGAAGTTGTCAAAGAAGAAGACCAATCATCAAAAGAGGAGTGTTAGAGCACAATTATAATCATCAAAGGAGTGATCTTTATTGTTAGTTTCAGGTAGTAGGACTATCATGCTGTAATCATTTATGAGTTTGTTCTCAGTTTAGGGAGTAGTTGCTTCCTAGGGTTTTAGTCCTAAAACAAAGTTTGTAGGGAGTTGTAGCTTCCTTGGGAGTGACCCTAAAACCTTTCTTAAGGGAGTAGTAGCTTCCTTTGGTTGAAGCCCTAAAACAAAGTTGTAATTTTTATAGAAGTGAGCTTCATATATTGTGAGTTAATCCTCACCATGGTTGTTTCCCTTTGGGGTTTTCCACGTACATCTAGTGTTATGTGTTGTTGTACATTGTGTTGATCTTTTATGTTTTTGTTAATACTATAAAGTTTAAGTTTTAATCTGCTCTGGAGGATTTCAGATTTGTTTGGATACTGATTCATGCCCCCCTCTTAGTATCTAGGTGTGTTCAATAATTGGTATCAAAGATAAGTTCTTTAGAAGAAGCTTAACTGCTTGAAGAAGGTCCAGGATGGCTAATAATGGATCTCACAAGGCACCTATGTTTGATGGAATAAATTACACCTTCTAGAAGCTAAGGATGGAAAACTATATATATTCTCTAGGGTTTGACATTTGGCAATCAGTCAAGAATGGTTACACTGCTCCTACTTCTAATCCTATAGATGCAAATGAGATTAAGTTATATGATAACAATGCTAAGGCAAGGAGTGTTAGACTTAGGTTACACAACTGAGAGCGGGGGGGTGAATCAGTTGTGCAAAACTTTCATCCAATTAAACACTTAACTTCACTTTGCAATAATGATAAATCAATCATGGAAACATAATGCAACAAATCAAGAGTAGAAACACATCAATACATGAGAGACCAAGATTTTGATGTGGAAAACCCGGTTAAGGGAAAAGCCATGGGGTGATTAACCCAAGAATGTATTCTCTATTAGAAGAATAGAAAGAAAAAATGGCACATGCCAATTAGGGCTCACTACCCGAGCACACTGCTCACAAGATGCTCACTGCTGCCTACAAGAGACTCACTATCTACAAAGTAATAAGTATCACATACATGAACTAGAGAATAGCATCTTCACCATGCTTGATTCAGTTCCATTTAAGTCCAATACTTCTGCTCTGCCTTTTGCTCTCCTCCTTTCTACCACACACTCATCTCCATAAGGACACTTTGCAATGACTTTGAAATCTTTTTTATACAAGACATCAACTTAGGAATGATCATCTAAGTTGGCAAACAATAACAAGAACATCCGCAGGATGTGTAACTCATCCAATCAACTAGTCTCAGGAAAAACTCCTTCACCCAGAGGTTATCCTTCAATTACGAGCTCCAACTTTGATGCAGACCATCCACACGATCCGAACACAATCCAAAGACCTCTACAAGATTTCTTGAATCACCAAGAACATCCACACTTCATCTGCATACTCAAATCCTTCTCTCCTTCATCTGAAACCTCAAGAACACAGTTTGTCACCACTGTCACAAAGGAATAGATGCTTCTAGACCTCTAGACCACATACCAATCGATTTGATACTTCAAATAGACTACCTAAACACTCCCTCAAATCTGCAAAATAGGACAATGCATTTCCAGATCTCACCGAACCTTTTTGTAACACTCTGTCACCTCTGAACACCTACCGGAACCGGTTTAACTTGATCAGCCATAACTTCTTCAGATCTTCATGCAGACCTTTGAAATCTTTACTAAACCACATTAAGACACATATCTACAAACCCTTTAATCTACATCCTCTGATCCTCTTCCTATCTTGGACTTTTGCCTTATTGTCATCACTGTTCTTCACTGTTCCTGATTGAGACTAATTTTCTCAATATCCTTAGCTCACAGCTCATCCAATCCTTATCATTAATGCAATAGAAGTATGTTGACATCAATGAAAACATTGGTTAGTCCCATACTTACAACAAGGAGTGCTATCATGAGTGGGATACCTAATTCAGAACTTTGGAAGGTAATGGGTTGCAAATTTGCTAAGGATGTTTGGGTAAAACTTAGTAGCATTTATGAAGGAGATAGTAGAGTGAAGTAGGCCAATATGCAAATCTTCAATAACAAATTTGAGACCCTGAGGATGGTAGAAGATGAACACATTTCCAGTTATATGCTCTAAGTGGATGACATAGTTAATGACATCAGAGGTCTTGATGGAATAGTGAAATAAGATGAGATTGTGAAGAAGGGGTTGAGATCTCTCACCAAAACTTACAATCAGAAGGTATCTACTATTAAGGACACTCGGGATTTGGATCACTATATAGTAGATCAATTGTTTGGCTCTCTCACAGCCTTTGAAATGAGAGAATTTGACAAAGGAGCTCCAAAGAAGGAAACAACATTCAAAGCAAGTAAGAAGATAGAAGGTGAAACAACTGATCAAGATGACGACCTTGATGAGTTAGAGGCAAACTTTGTAAGAAAATTGAATAAGGACACTAGAAAATACAAAGGTAAGTTACCTTTCAAGTGTTCAATTTTGGAAAAATTGGTCATTTTGTTTCTAAATGTCCTTTTAAAGAATCAAGGGGTAGTAACAAGAGAGGGAAGTTCAAAACGGGTCTTTACTCCATGGAGAACAACTCCTCTTTAGAAGATGAGGATCAAGATTATTCAACTAATGCAACACATTTCATGGCCTTGAATGTTGGTGAAAAAAGAGGTGATATTGGGAAATGCAAAATTTTTGATACCTTGCAGGCTAACCAAGATAATGAAAAATTAATGATTGTATGGACTACCTTTCATGCAAAAGAAGAAGAAAATGCTTGGGTACTTGATAGTGGTTACTCTAACCACATGATTGGTGACAAGGATAAGTTTATCAACCTTAAGGAGTGGAATGGTGGAGTTGTTAAGTTTGGTGGTGATGAGCCAACACAAATTTGTGGAAAGGGTGATATAACTATTGATGGAAAGAACAAGATTGAGGATGTCCTTTACATCAAAGGGATAAAGAACAATCTTCTTAGTGTCAGTTAGATGTGTAGTAAAGGATATAATCTTACTTTTCATACCAAAGGTTATGAAATCAGGAAGGCAGGGTCCGGAAGATTTGTTGCAGAAGGTATTAAGACATATGGAGATATCTATCATCTATTTAGGAGGTAAATTGAAGACCCTATGTATTAGCTCAATCTAGTGAGTGTTGGCTATGGCACAAGCAAATGGAACACATCAACCTTGACAATATGGTAAAGATCATCTCTATTCATGTAGTGAGAGATATGCCTAAGATAACCAAGCCTACAAACACATTATGCAAGGAGTGTCAAATGGGGAAACAGACAAAGACAAACTTCAAGAGCAAGGAGTATTCTTCTACAATGCCTCTGGAGCTGATTCACACTGACCTATGCAGTCCTATAAGAACAAAGAGTCAACAAGGTGAAAGGTATTTCATTTTGCTTATTAATGATTACTCTAGAATGATTTGGGTTACTTTTTTAAGAGAAAAGTCATAATCCTTTGATAACTTTAAGATTTTCAAAGAAATAGTTGAGAATGAAATGGATGCTAAGATCAAATGCTTAATATCTAATAGAGGAGGTGATTTTACTTCAAATGAATTTGAAAAGTTTTGTGAAGATCATGGTATTAGGAGACATTTGTCTCCTTCTAGGACCCCTCAGCAGAATGGGGTAGTGGAAAAAAAGAATAGGACTATGCAAGAGATGGCTAGGGAAATGTTGAAATATGCAGACCTACCTAATATGTATTGGAAGGAAGCAATTCACACTATTGTCTATCTGCTTAATAGAGTACAATTGAGGGTCAATAGCATTAAGACCCCTTATAAGCTATGGTATGGAAGACCTCCCACTATCATATACTTTAGGATCTTTGGCAGTAAATGCTACATCAGGAGAGATGAAGAAGACCTTGGAAAGTTTGATTCAAGGAGTAATGAAGGGATCTTTCTTGGTTACTTAACCAGAAGCAAGGCCTATAGATGCTATAACAAGAGATTGGGAAAAATAGTTGAAAGTATCAATGTTAAGGTAGATGAAGACTTGTATAAATTTCACAAGAACCAGAGGATTGTGGATCTGATATACCTCCCCACATTAAAGAAGAGAAAGAAGAGAAGGAACAAGAATTAGAGTAGATCCCTAAGACTCTAGCAAAGTATGTTCAGAGGAATCATTTAGCAAATCAGATCATTGGAGATAAGAATGAAGGTGTGCAAACTAGGAGAAGGATTACAAAAGTAAGTGAGCAAGTGAATATGTGTTTACTGTCAAAGATAAAGCCCAAAACCTTTGCTGATGCTAGAAAAGATGATGGATGGTTGAAGGCAATGAAAGAAGAATTGAATCAAATAGAGATGAATCAGACATGGGAACTGGTTCCTAGACCAGCTAATAAGAATGTTATAAGAACAAAGTGGGTGTTCTAAAATAAGCTAAATGAAGATGGTGAAGTTGTGAGGAACAAACCAGGATTGGTGTGTAAGGGTTATTCACAAGTTGAAGGTATTTATTTTGAGTAAACTTTTGCTCTGGTAGCTAGGATGGAGAAAATCAAGATGTTTATTGCTCTTGCTGCTCACAAGAACTTCAAGGTCTATCAAATGGATGTCAAGTCAACATTATTGAATGGTGATTTAGAGGAAGAGGACCACATTGATCAACCGGATGGTTTCTAGCTATCATAAGATTTAGACATGGTGTGCAAACTCAAGAAAGCTCCTAGAACTTGGTATGCTAGGTTGGATAAGTACTTACTTCAGCAAGATTTCAAGAAAGGTACCATAGATAGTAATCTTTACATTAAGGAAGAGGAAGACAATATTTTGATAGTTGTTGTATATGTTGATGACATCATCTTTGGTGGAGATGATGATATGTGTAAGAGATTTGCAGAAGAGATGCAGAAAGAGTTTGAAATGTCTATGATTAGTGAGATGTCTTTCTTCCTTGGGCTTCAAATTATTCAGATAGATGATGGTATCTTTGTTTTTTGGGCTAAGTATGTTAGAGAGATGTTGAAGAAATTTGGTATGGAGGATTCAAAAATTTGTCACTTGAGAAAGGAAGATGAGTCACAAAAGGTTGCTTAGACTCTTTACAAATCTATGATTGGAGGATTATTGTACTTGATTGCTTCTAGACATGATATTATGCATGCAGTATGTTTGGTGGCTAGATATCAACCTAATCCTAAGAAAACTCATGAGAAGGCAGTAAAAGGAATATTTAGATATTTGAAGGGTACTCCAGATTATGGATTATGGTATCCAAGAGGTAATGACTTTGATCTGAGTACTTATATTCATGCTAACTAGGGTGCTTGTGTTGATGATAGAAGAAGTACAAGTGGTGGTGCTTTCTTTTTAGGAAGCAGATTGGTTTCATGGCATAGTAAGAAACAAGATTTAGTATCTTTATCAACTATAGAGGTAGAGTATATTGTTGCAGCATCTTGTTGTACACAAGTGTTGTGGATGAAGCAAACATTGAAGGATATCAAGGTACAATATGATGAGCCAATTCCTATTTTGTGTGATAATACTATTGCTATCAGTATTTCCAAGAATCCATTGATGCATTCTAGAACCAAGCATATATCAATCATCACTTTTTGAAGGAGAAAGTTGTAGATAAAGAAGTGAAGTTGGAATATGTTCCAACAAAGGATCAGATTGCAAATATCTTCACAAAGTCTCTTGTAAATGACACTTTTCAATATATCCAGTAGAAGTTAGGGGTAATTGCCCTTCCTTCTTCCTGCTAGATGCATAGTTGGTGCATCTGTCCATGGGGAGTAATTCATGCTATATCCTTTTCTTGAACTTGTGGTGGCTACCTCTCAGGGGGAGCAAGTAGTGGTTGTTGCTGATAGGGGAAAAGGTTTAAAACAAGAAGTTGTGTCCTAAGGGGGAGAAAAAGTTGCTCTTTGTCCTTGATGTCAAAGGGGGAGAATGATCATGTGTGTGTTGCCATCAATGCCAAAGGGGGAGATTGTTGCACATATGCTACCTAAGGTTATCACTGATGTGGTTGTCATTAATGTCAACACTTTGTTTGGGTTGTCATTGATGATTATGTTGATGATATACTATGATGGTGTGCTAACAATGATATTGCTGATGTTCATGGTTGGATGTCATGCCTTGTTTAATGTCAATTAAGGTTGTATTGAGTATCCTTATTGTCAACAGAGATGATATCATGATGATATATTAAGACGAGAATTAGAAGCATCAAGACGATAATTGTTAATGTTGGGGAGATGGTGTTGATGTTTTGTAGCATGTTTTATGCTCTCTCCTATTGTTCCTAAGGAAGTATGTGTTGTTACAAGAAGACTCTAGTCTCCAGATGTTGGTAAAGGTTTCTGATGCAGGAAGTTGCCTAGAAGACTGGTTGGGAGAATGCTTTATATTCCACCACATTTGAAGATATGGTCATGCAGTTCAGAAGTTAAGTTCAACATGTTAATAAGGTACTAAATTAAAAGTTTCATATCATTTTCTCCTCCGTAATGAAAGTTATAAGAGATAGAGTTCTAGTCTGTGCTCTAGTAGAATAAAGTGATGATGAAGGTTGGTTGGAATGCTCTGTATTCCTCCAAAAGTGAAAATTTGACCATGTGGTTTTGTGAACATGTTTAGGGATGTTCAATGCATACTATTGTGCAATATCAAGTGTTTTGGTGATCCGCAAGTTCAGTTTTCAAATGACAGTGTACTACAGATTGTTTTAGATGCCTAATTGTTCTCAAGACACATGTTTGCGTACTTGAGCTAGCTGGAGAATGTACATATTGGCTATATGAGTTTATGTGGACAATCAACATGTCTCTATATTTCTCAAGTTTGAAGCACATGTAGATCTTTCGTATTTCTAGTATTGCACAAAGTTTTCAAGTCAATTTATGAAGAGTTATTTTTGTTGAGGCTGAATAAGGTATGTTGAAGGTATATGACACAAAGTTATTGATGTGTGAAGTTCAAGGAGTGTTTGGAGATGTTGTATGGGTTATGTTGACTCATTTGGGAGAAGTACAAGTAATGTTTGATCTTCTAAGAGTACCGCCAAGATGTAATGACCCATGTGCTACAAGCTTCATGTTTTCTTGCTTAAGGGTGACCTAATCAATTGTGTAAAGCATCTAGATGTTATTCTATGAAGGATGATGCTATGAATGATGTTTAGGATTGAGTTAAATAGGTATTGACATTTGCAAGGTGTGTTTCTCTTCTTAGTGTTGCGTGTAGTTCATGTTAAGGCTTGTCCTCTATATGTTCCATGTTGTGTGATCTTTGGCCAAATTGTAATATGTAATAATCTTGTTGTCTTGGCTGACATACAATGTAATCAATGTAATATCATGGATATATTGTAAACCTAGGTGATCTAGGTGAAGTATGATTTTGAAGATGAATGTGTGAAGTAGAATGTGGATATGTAATGCATTATGATGTGCGACTGAAGGAGAAAGAGCAGAAGTGATAGATTATGTCTGGATTCATCCTAAAGATATTTTTGAGATAGAAGGGAAGTAAAGAGTGTGCCTAACTGATTGTCAGAGGTAGTGAGACAAAGGTAAAACTTATTAAAGGATGAAACCAGTGAGTCAGTATTCTACAAAGAAGACATTTGAAGAAGTTGTAGAAGTTGTCAAAGTAAAAGAGCAATCATCAAAAGAGGAGTGTCAGAGAAGAATTGCAATCATCAAAGGAGTGAGATTTATTGTTAGTTTCAAGCAGTAGAAGGACTATCATGTTGTAATCATTTCTGATTTTGTTCTCAGTTCAGGGAGTAGTTGCTTCTTTGGTTTGTAGCCCTAAAACAAAGTCCATAGGGAGTTTTAGCTTCCTTGGGAGTTACCCTAAAACCTTTCTTTAGGGAGTAGCATCTTCCTTGGGTTGAAGCCCTAAAATAAAGTTAGCAGGGAGTAGTAGCTTCCTTGGGTTGTATCCCTAAAACAAAGTTGTAATTTTTATAGAAATGAGATTCATATATTGTGATTTAATCCTCACTATGGTTTTTCCCCTTTGAGGTTTTCCATGTACATCTAGTGTTATGTGTTATGCATTGTGTTGATCTTTTATGTTTTTGTTAATGCTATAAAGTTTAAGTTTTAATCTGCTTCGAAGGATTTGAAATTTGTTTGGATACTGATTCACCCCCCTCTTAGTATCTAGGTGTGTTCAATATTATATGTGATCTAGACTTGTTGCATTATGCTAATTTGTACCACATGGTCTCACTATTCTATCACTATCCCAATTGGGGTATAAGAGACTACATAAGAGATCCTAGGATTAGATCTTTGGGTTGTGCTCCTAATTCTCTTGCCAATAGGTGGGATCCCCTCATATGTATCATTTTGGTCATTTTCAAGGATCATATGTCATCTCCAGCTTCCCAAGGTCATTCTCATCCTTTGAAATCTCTCCCATGTCTTCTCTTTTCTAGTTCACCCCCTTTAAGTCCATGGTCTCCCTTGGTTGACCTTTGGACAATGCAAGATATCCCCTGCATGACCATATTGTTAAAAGGGGTGACCCTGTTATATTTTCAAATGTGATTTTCAGGAATTTTTAGTGGTGAATCTTCACCAATTGGCAAATAGTTCATATCTACCAATTCTAATTTGGTGAATACATTGCAACTAGTTGGGGGGAGGTAATTCACCAAGATTTTTTGCATTTTTGGTCAAATACATTTCAATTCACCACCAATTTATTTATGAGGCATTTATAATTAGTATTTTTCCACTGTATACTGTGCAGTTCTAATGGTGATTCACTTGGAATTTCATAGGCATGTTTTAATTCACCCACATATTCACCAATAGTGTTAAACAGTTCACTGTGTATAAGGACCAATTCACCGATACTATTATAACTCTATGCTAATCCCAGGGCCATATTCACCTATAAAATTATGATATTTATGTTTGATCAAGATCCATTTCACCCAACATTTATAGGTATGATTTTTCAAGTATGCGGGATTCACCAAATTATTACTCTAGCATTTTAAAATCATGTAGTATTTGCCAAATATGGATTGATATAAATGCATTTGAAACTCTAATTGATCCTTTACACATTTTGTTCATCTCTGAGCTCTCGATTCATTTATGATCATAGACAAGTTACAACTATAGACATTGGCAAGTCACTGAAAGGTAAGTGATCATTTCTTTGCTATGTAATAATATAAGATTCATGTTTATTATTTATGTCTTTTCTAGACTGTTGGTTTGGTTTCATTGTTATAGATGATATTGAGTAAGAGTTAGGATAAGGGAGACATCTTAGTCTAGGACCTAGGGATCTATATTCTATCATGAATGATTCCTTCTTAAAGAAAATGACATTGTTTATGTAGCTTTTAATTCATGAGAGATGTCGACTAGAAAAAAGTTTCCTAAGGGTGTTGAAAGGAGGTCATCAAAACATAGAAACATAATGTCATACTTTAGCAATGTTTGCAATCCATCAGATAAAGGTACAACATCAAAACCTATACCATACATTGACTTGGATTGTGATGCCATAGATGATGTTCCAGGGAATACCCAAGGTAGTAGGAATGATGACAATACCAAAGATGATGTTCCAGGGAATACCCAAGGTAGCATGAATAATGACAATGTCATAGATGATATTCCAAGGAATACCCAAGGTAGCATGAATGATAATATGAATAAATCAAACTCAACAGGTGATAATGAAGTTATTTAAGTTATAGAAGTTAATGAAGATGTAGATCATGCATGTGCATGCAAGGGGAAAAGAAAAGACAAATAAAAAATGGGGTGTGAGTGGAATATGACAAGAAAATTTTAGATTGATTAGGTGTTAAAGTACCCATTCATTGAACCGGTGGAGAACACAAACAAAGATGAACCTCCCACAAAATGCAAGTGTAAGATTTACAGTTGGAAATATCATAGGGACAAGAGGTTGTAGCTAAAACTTGACACCATAGAAAAACATATTGGTAAAGTTTATGAAAAACAAATCATAGATGGAAAGGAAAAATTAGTGATAAGATGGAAAACAAAGGAAGAATGTCTTCATGTAAAGAATGCCTTGAAATATGATGTGCATATGGAAAGAAAGGTGAAGCTTCATGCATGTGGAGGTTCAATTAAAGCTCAATTTGGAAAGATGATAGGATAATTACAAATGACAAAAAATGTTCAATTGAGTGTTGTTTTCAATAAATTGACTAGAAGGTGTCATATGACATACTACCCAGAATATAATAGTTTATTATGTTTTATGGGTGTTCCTAACTTTCGTAACACACATTGGTCAATAAACAATGGATGGGAATGGGCAAGTTGTCTTTCTAAGGTGGAAAAACATGATTTACATGAAAAAATAAAATAGTCAACTTTTATTGCATTATCTCTAGATCAAGTTACATCAATAGATAATACTTATTGAATATGTATACATGTGTATACTATAGAAAATCATGTCTGCCAACCTAATCTACTCTTTGTTTAAATATAAATTGAAGGATAATACAACATCACAAAATCTATTTGAGATAGTTAAGAAATCTTTGAATGAAATTGAAGGTATGGATGACTGCACAATTGCTAGAAAGTTGGTGTATGTAGGGGCAGATGGAGCTTTAGTAATGCAAGATCATAGGAATGGTCTATGTGTAAAGCTACAAACTTCTATTTCACCATACATGATTGGCATTCACTGCATGGCCAACAAAATAAATTTAGCATTTAAAATTGTAAGCAAGTTTCCTGTAGTATCAAAAGTTGAAGATCTAGGCCGCGAGCTCTACTCATACTTCTATCGAAGTCCCAAATGATTTTTGGAATTTCAAAATTTTACTGAGGGGATAACTATAGGAAACAAGCTTCTTAAGGATGTTGATACTAAATGAATCTCCTTGCATGAACCAGCGAAAAGAGTTTTAGTAGAATATCAATCCTTGATTGGAGTAATGTACGAACATCACTTGATAGTTGACAGGGTCCTGACCTCTTACACAAGTTAAGTGACATAGAGACACTCCTCATTTTAGCTGGTATTCTTCCCATGCTCGAGGAAATGAACATGCTTGTGAAAAACCCAAGAATTAACTATGTATATTTTAGAATATACTAGGCTACGTAGAATTATATGCATGGTCCTCAATAATCTATATCTATCAGACCAATCATTCATAAGTCCAAATTTTAGCAACTGGCACTTGATAACAAATGTGACCAATCTTGCTAATTTTTGACAATTTAATGAAAGTGGGGAGTTATGTGTCTCTATATGGGGATATGAGATACCAATGCACTATTTTAACAAGGTCAGTCATAATATCAAAGAACAACTTGTTACAAGGGAATTTTTTGACAAGAAATGTTAATTCTATAAGTACTACTTTAAAGAATATTGCAAAATCTCTTTCCTCAAAGATTAGAGATTGATTCCCTCATGATGAATTGCTTGAAGCCATGTCTATTGCATATGTTCAATATTGGGTCAACTATCATCCAAGTGATTTTCATAACAAGATAAAGACCTTAATGAATCATTTTTGCAAAAGTACAAAAATTGATGGACAACAAATAGAAGGAATTATAAATAAGTCTAAGCTTATAGAGAAATCATCTCATTTTGCAACATCAATGAAGGCACGATTTAGACTCATGGAGGCTCCCTACCAAGATGGATCAATAACAAAGCTTTAGGAAAACTTAAGTTAGAGTGAAATATTTGATTCAATATTAGAATATTTCAAACTTGCTGATTTATGTCAAACCATGATATTAGGGTCAGTGGAGGATGAGAGAGTTTTTAGTGCATTGGGGTTCTTGAAATCAAAGATAAGAAACAAACTTGACCTAAATTTGGAAAATTGCTTGAGAATGTACATAACTAGATATGATATCCAATGTTCTCCTTTTGAAAGGGAACTCACAACTTGGAGGTCCATATGTGAAAGAAGAGGATTGTGCAACACTTTAAACAATAATAGCACATATGATAGTGATAGATTGAATAACACATGTAGTGGTAGTGGTGTTGATGAGACACTCTTAAGTGGAGATATGGAGATAGAAGAAAATGAAGAACATGATGAGGATTACACTAGATATCATGGTGAGAGGGAGGAGAATCAGGAGATGATTTGGTAGTTTGAAGGGATTTAGTAGTTACTAATTTACTAGGTATTTATATTATTTCATATTGCAAATCCCAAACTATTGTTGATGACATTTTATTTTTCTATCAATATCATTGATGTACATTTTTTATTTTTATTTAAAAATTAATAATTTCATATTATTATTGTTTAATACTGATAAGTTTTACAAACATTCAACTAAATGTATAGTAATCAACAACAGTAGCATATTAATATACTGTTGCAAGTATGGGCCTAACCGGTGTTGCCATTGATGTCAACATACTCATGTTGCATTAATGTGAAGGATTAGATGAGCTGTGTGCTGACGATATTGAGAAAATTAGTCTCAATCAGGAACAGTGAAGAACAGTGATGACAAGAAGGTAAAGTCATCAATAGGTTAAGGATCAGAGGATGCAGTTTAAAGGGTTTGTAGATATAAGTCTTGAGATGCTTCCAGTTAAGTTTTTAGAGCTCCACATGAATATCTGAAGAAGTTATGGTTGCTCAAGTAGAACCCGTTCCCGCAGGTATTCAGAGGTGATAGAGTGTCACAAATAGGTCTGTTGAGATCTGAAAATTCATTATCTTGTTCTGTGGATTTGAGGGAGTGTTGAGGACATCCCTATGAAGTATCAAATAGATTGGTTCATGGTTTGAAGGTCCAGAAGAGACTATTCATTTGTGACAGTGATAACAGACTATGTTCTTGAAGCTCCAGATGAAGGAGAGAAGAATTCTAGTAAGATGATGAAGTGTGGATGTTCTTGGTGATTCAGGGAAGGTTATGATGATCGTTGGATCATGTCTAGTTCATGTTGATGATCCGCATTGAAGTTAGAATTTGCTTTTGAAGAATTACCACCAGATATTGGTGTTCTTCTTAAGACTGGCTGACTGGATGTATTACATGTCTTACGAATGTTCTTGTAGGTATTTGCTGACTTAGATGATTGTTCCTAAGTTGATGCCTTGTATAAATAAGGGATTATGAAGTTATTTTCAAGTGGGTTTTTTTGTGATGAGTGTGTGGTAGCGAGGAGAAGTGCAAAAGGTAGAGCAGAAGTATTAGGCTCAAATGGAACTAATTCAAGCATGGTGAAGATGCTATTCTCTAGTTCATGAAGGTGATACTTATTTCTTTGTAGATAGTGTGTCTCTTGTAGGCAGTGAGCCTCTTGTGAGCAGTGTGCTCAGGCAGTGAGCCCTAATTGGCATGTGCCATTTTGTTCTTTCTATTCTTCTAACAGAGAATACTTTCTTGGGTTAATCACCCCGTGGTTTATCCCTTAACCGGGTTTTCCACATCAAAATCTAGGTGTCTCATGTGTTGATGAGTTTCTATTTTTGATTTGAATGCATCATGTTTCATGTTTAATATAATGCTAATCACCAAGACAACTTAAGTGTGTAAATTGGAGAAAGTTCTGCACAACGGATTCACCCCCCCACTTAGTTGTGTGGCCTAAAGCTAACATCCTATTCTTACAATACTTGATCTAGCAGTAGAGTTCATGGTATGCATTGATGCATCTTTAGAGGGACTAGGTGCAGTCCTTATGCAGGATGGTCAACCGATCGCATATGAGTAGCGAAAGCTTAAGACCCATGAGTTGAACTACCCTACTCATGATTTAGATCTTGCAACAGTGGTTCACACTCTTATTAGATGGAGACAATTCCTCTTAAGATGTCGATTTGAGTTACACTTTGACAATCATAGTCTTTAGTACATCTTCACATAACTGAATCTAAATGCCTGCTAACAATGTTGGATGGAGTTCTTATGTGAGTATGACTTTGATGTGCATTACATCAAAGGGAAGGAGAACGTGGTTGCCGATGCCTTGAGTTGGAGATGACACAAGATCTTGACCTTGACTTTGAGTGTGAACTTGAGAGGGTTCATCTTGCATCCTTTACCAGAGGACAAGTGGTTCCTAGAGGTTCAGTAGGAGATTTAGTCATAGAGAACCCTCAAGGGAAAGTTTACAGGATATTTTCTTGAGGTAGATAGACTTCTTTGACATCAAATTTGCATATATGTTCCCCTTGTAGGTGATCTTCGATCAATGGTTTTATCAAAGGCTCATAAAGCACCGTATACAACACATCCTGGGGTGAAAAAGATGCACGTCAATTTGAGACAGTTATATCATTGGGTAGGGATGAGACGCGACATAGCAGAGATTGTAGCATGTTGCCTTGAGTGCTAGAGGGTCAAGGCCAAGCATCAACATCCATTAGGACTTCTTTATCCCCATGAGATACCAGAGTCGAAATAGGATACCATTTGCATGGACTTCATAGTTGGTATACCTTTGTCATCTCATAGCCATGATGCCATCATGGTGATGGTTGACAAAATCAAGAAGATGAAGTGCAAGAAACTCCCAAAGTTTTAAGGTATGTGAGACTAAATCACTCTAAAGACCAGATCATAGGTGACAAAAGCAAAGGTGTGCAAACTAGAAGTAGATTTGCTCAAAATTAAAATGAGTATTGTCTGATTTCAAAGATTGAACCCAAGACAATAAATGAAGCTTGCAATGATGAAAACTGGACTAAAACAATGAAGGAAGAGCTGATGCAAATTGAGAAAAATCACACTTGGGTTCTTGTTCCCAAACCTAGAAACAAGAATGTGATTGGAACCAAATGGGTCTTCTGGAACAAACTGAATGAAGTTGGTGAGGTAATTAGGAATAAAGCCAGATTGGTCTACAAAGGCTATTCTCAAATAGAAGGAGTTGATTTTGAAGAAACCTTTGCTCCAGTGGCAAGAATTGAAGTAGTCAGATTATTTCTTGCATTTGCTGCCTTCAAGGATTTCAACGTATATTAGATGGATGTCAAGTATGCCTTCCAAAATGGTGATTTGGAAGAAGTGTACATTGAGCAACCGAACGGAATTCAGTTGTCTAATCATGGTGATATGGTCTGCAAATTGAAGAAGGCATTGTATGGACTGAAGCAAGCTCCTAGAGCCTGGTATGAAAGGTTGGACAAGCATCTTTTGAAGATTGGTTTCAACAAAGGTACTGTTGATAGTAACTTATATTTCAAAATTGATCATGAAAACATCCTGATTCTTGAAGTGTTTGTTGATGACATCATTTTTGGAGGAAGAGATAGTATGTGCAAACATTTGCAAATCAAATGAAAAGTGAGTTTGAGATGTCCATGCTTGGTGAAATAAATTTCTTCTTGGGTCTACAAATCACTCAAACAAAGAAAGGAATATTCATTTCTCAGACCAAATATGTGAAAGAATTGTTAAAGAAGTTTGGGATGGAAGATTCAAAGCCAATGAATACTCCCATGTCAACTGGATGTAAGTTGAGCAAAGATGATGACTCTCCTAAGATAGACCAGACAAAGTATAGATCAATGATTGGAGGATTGTTGTATCTCACTCAAACTAGACCAGATATTATGCAGGCTGTTGGTCTTGTTGCTAGATTTCAAGCTGATCCTAAGGAATCTCATGTCATGGCAATCAAGAGGATTTTTAGATATCTAAAAGGGATAGTTGAGTATGGTCTATGGTATCCTAGAGATCATGATTTCTCTCTTCATGCATATACAGATGCTTATTAGGCAGGAGATGTGGATGAAGCAGATGCTAAGAGACATAAGAGTGGAGTATGAGGAGCCTATCACAATCTTCTGTGATAATTCAAGTGCAATAAGTATATCCAAGAATCCAGTGTTGCATTCAAAGCTAAGCATATATCTATCAAGTTTCACTTTATGAGAGAGCAAGTGAACAAGAATGAGGTCAGATTGGAGTTTGTGTCATCCAAGGATCAAATTATAGATATCTTTACTAAACCTTTGCCTAAGGACTCTTTTGAGTATCTCAAGGAGAATTTAGGGGTTATTGCCCCTCCGGTGATGAACTAAGGTGCACTAATGTGCATCAGTCCGATAGGTATCAAAGTCACATCTTGTGATCTAGATTGATGATAGGGAGCTGCTACTTAGGGGGAGCAGCTGGTATGTTATGAAGTAATGGAGTTGCAAGTATGAGCCCTTTGCCATTGATGTCAAAGGGGGAGAGAAGACATGTGAAAAACAAGTGGATGATAATTAAAGGGGGAGCAGTAAAAGAAGAGAAGACATGTGAATGGTTGTTGCTGATAGGGGGAGTTGTGACAACAAGGAGAAGTTCTTGTCTTGATGGTTTTTCACATCATATGTTGCCATCAATGACAAAGGGGGAGATTGTTGCAAGTATGGGCCTAACCGGTGTTGTCATTGATGTCAACATACTCATGTTGCATTAATGTGAAGGATTAGATGAGCTATGTGCTGAGGATATTGAGAAAATTAGTCTCAATCAGGAACAATGAAGAACAGTGATGACAAGAAGGTAAAAGTCATCAATAGGTTGAGGATCAGAGGATGCAGTTTAAAGGGTTTGTAGATATAAGTCTTGAGATGCTCCAGTCAAGTTTTTAGAGGTCTGCATGAATATCTAAAGAAGTTATGGTTGCTCAAGTAGAACCGGTTCCCGCAGGTATTCAGAGGTGACAGAGTGTCACAGATAGGTCCGGTGAGATCTAGAAATTCATTATCCCATTCTGCAGATTTGAGGGAGTGTTGAGGATGTCCCTGTGAAGTATCAAATAGATTGGTTCATGGTTTGAAGGTCCCGAAGAGCCTATTCATTTGTGACAGTGATAACAGACTATGTTCTTGAAGCTCCAAATGAAGGAGAGAAGAATTCTAGTAGGATGATGAAGTGCGGATGTTCTTGGTAATTCATGGAAGGTTATGATGATCGTTGGATCATGTCTAGTTCATGTTGATGATCTGCATTGAAGTTAGAATTTGCTTTTGAAGAATTGCCACCGGATATTGGTGTTCTTCTTAAGACTGGCCAACCAGATGTATTACATCTCTTGCGGATGTTCTTGTAGGTGTTTGCCAACTTAGTTGATTGTTCCTAAGTCGATGCCTTGTATAAATAAGGGATTGTGAAGTCATTTTCAAGTGGTTTTTTTGTGATGAGTGTGTGGTAACGAGGAGAAGTGCGAAAGGTAGAGCAGAAGTATTGGGCTTAAATGGAACTAATTCAAGCATGGTAAAGATGTTATTCTCTAGTTCATGAAGGTGATACTTATTTCTTTGTAGACAATGTGTCTCTTGTAGGTAGTGAGCCTCTTGTGAGCAGTGTGCTCGGGCAGTGAGCCCTAATTGGCATGTGCTATTTTGTTCTTTCTATTCTTCTAACAGAGAATACTTTCTTGGGTTAATCACCTTGTGGTTTTTCCCTTAACCAGGTTTTCCACATCAAAATCTAGGTGTCTCATGTGTTGATGAGTTTCTATTTTTGATTTGAATGCATCATGTTTCATGTTTAATATACTGCTAATCACCAAGACAACTTAAGTGTGTAAATTGGAGAAAGTTCTGCACAACTGATTCACCCCCCCCTCTCAGTTGTGTGGCCTAAAGCTAACATATACAACATTAGCAAATATTGAATGTGTGTCTAGAAACCAAATTTTTCTGGAAGTAGACAATTAAATAATACAGATAATTTGAACACATAAATGGATTTCAGTCTTATATTGATTTTCAAATGAAAGAATACATAGAAGTATTACATTTATATTGTACAATAACTTTCTCAACACCAACTCTACACAATGCTCTATTGGAAACACATATTACCAAATCATTTTATTAGCTTTTGTACCATGGTCAACTCTTCATTTGATGGAAGTGCAATTTGATGACTTAACTCATGGTAACCAAGTTGTAAGTGTGTTAATAATATATAATTGATACTAGTACTTGACTTGAATGTATCAATCAAAGTTGTATTCAAGGTTATCAATGGTTTGATAGAATTAAAAAAGTTTGCCTCATCAAGCTTTTGAGGAAACTAGTCCTTATGTAACTTCACTTTACCCTCCATCTTCTTTTTGAAAGAAGCCTTTCCAATGTATTAGTATGATGGGTCAAAAGACACCAACAAACCAAGCTTTTTCAAGTATTCTTCCTTTGTTTGCAGCAATTTTGTCAATATTGCAGCTTGCTTCAAATGTACCTAAGCTTCTTCTAGCTTCATACATTTTTAAATGATAGATGAGGCCTTCATTGTGGCATCAATATGGTTCTGAATTCCATTGGATTCCAATTCTTTGTCAATAGTTTTATAGATTGATTGTAAAATTTGTCTTGCATCCAACTATCTTGAAGTTGTCATGTCTCCATTTTTAGCAATGTATCATTTGATCATATTACTAAAAAATAGTAGATCATCAGTGTATTCAAACAATTTAGACAAATCATCAATCCTCTTCAATATTTTTTGCCAGTTGTTATGTTTTATATAATCCATTGTGTTTCTATAAAATTCACATACTTTGTTTTAAGAAGATTTTATTTCATTTTCTGCATTCCTCAGTTGCATCTGAATTTTTTCAAATTTTTTCTCTCTTTCTCTATATTTTCTTCCCACAACTTTCCTTCTTTTTTTCTTCCTCTAGTTGGGCATTGGCTTCATTTAGTGATTGTTGTAATTTTCCTGAATTGGATTTTTCATTATCATAATTATTTAAACTTTCACTTAATCTTTTCTTCAGTTCATTCACTTCCACCTCTGTCTATTTATTCACTTCACTTGTAGATGTAGAGACATAGTTTTTTATCCTTTTATGTAATTCTCTTGTCATGCACTCTGTTGCTTTCCTCTTGGCTCTATCATTTTCAATGCCTGCCAATAACTTTTCTATTTGAGTCTACAACATGTTACGTAGATCACAAAGTCAAATGAAAATGATCAATATGAATAAAGATAACATCACTAATATATTTTCCTTCTAATGTAACTCAATTGATCAAGGTTCTTCTTAAATCTGAGATCCATATACATGTATGTAAGTTTTCCTATTGTATGAGCTCAATACTCTTCATCCAATGCAATGCTAGTAAGGAATTTGTTAAATGTTTCCTATAACTAAATATCAGAAAAGCTTACTAGAACCTGTCTGTATTACAACTCTATTTTTTAGAGAATATATTAAACAAGGTTACCAAGAAATTAAAAACTACCATACCTTTTTTCTCTCTCTTTCTTTAGCAATGATGTGTACACCACTTCATTGTTCCTTTTTGATACATTAATTTTGTCAAAAATTTTCATTCCAAAAAAATCCACTTGGAGGCTGCTCACCTCATAGTCAGAGCATTGCATATGATCCTCTAGTTTATCTTGAACTTGGGCACAACAATCATGTAATCCATTTTTTTGTTTTCTAGGTCAAATGTAGGCCAATACCCTAGTTGTTGCAGGCTCTAAAGTTGTAGTAGTCTCTATCTCTAGCACTTGCTTCTTATGTCTTTTAGATATTTTTTGCTTTCTTTTCAAGCTCAACTTTATAATCAAAACTTGTGACTATTGACATAACTTTGAATGGTGAAAGAGTAGTTGTAGTGTTTGGGGCATCTCTAATTAATTGAGGTCAAGGATTAGCCATTCCTATCCCAGTCATAGTAATGATAGGAGGGGGTGCCTTCTAGAAACAATTCCTTTTATGTGGATGTGGAATCAAAACATGTCATAATCTTTTGCCTCTTATCTTCACAAGACCTTGTTCTCTAAGTAATTCTATAGTATCATCTAATATTATTGTTGACCTCTTCTAAGTTTGTTGTTGCAACACTTGCTGAGCACTACTATTACTTGTAGCATCACAAGATTTGCCACCTGTAGCACTAGAATGTCCACCATCTGCAGGAAAAGAATGAGAAACTTGTAGATCAGAAGACCCTTGTGGTACTATTTTTTATTGTATCTCACTTTGAAGATTTAAATATGGAATAAAACAAATCTCCTTATCTATATATGTGTATGCATGTTGGCTTGTTCATCAACTCCAATGCCTCGAAGATCACTAGGTATTCTAAGGTTTACCTTTGGTACCATCCAAATGCCTTGTCTTGTGGGCCCCAAACCACCACCTTCATAACCCAATTTTTGGGCTATTGATGCCCCTATAGTATATGTTTCTCTTATGTTCTCACTCATACGAGGTTTGAATGCATAGGCACTAAGATCTATGGGTTGGGATTCCTCCTCATCATCACTTTCAACATTAGTTACTTCATAGGGGTGTTATATATCCCACAATTTGCTAAAATCTTCATCTTCTTGGGATTACTTCAAAGTCTATAGTATCTTTTGGATCACCAAGTTCCTTCCTCATAGACCAAAATGCATTAATTTTTTATTGTGACCACTTTTGCTCTATACAAGATTCTTTTAGAGACTGTGGATTTTTTTATATGTAGATGTTTGAGTATCTATTGTATATGAATTGTTGTATCTCTTGATTACCACCTCTATCTCTCTCTGTGTCTATGGATTTGGATGCAACCTCATTATTTCTGATGATAATATTTTAAAAGTAATACCTCTCTGAGAAGCAGTTCCTTCCATGACTTCTCTGACCTCATCCCAAAAATTCTTGTTTCTCAAAATTTCTAGCAGGGGTTTACTTTCATGTTGAATTCTAGTTGGAGCATTCATATTAGCCACAAGCCTTGCTTTAATCACATCACATGGGTCATACGGCTAGTGAGAGTTAACATCAAATTTAAAAATTTGTAAAATTTGATGTGCCATAGTGAATTATTTTCTCTCGAATGTGAACCCTCCACATGAAAAAGGTAAGGAAGGAAGTAAGGTCTTCTTTTACTGACTGACAAAATATTGTTGATCTGTACTTTCTATCTGTCATATATATTCCAATGCAAAAAACTTCTTTGTCACATGTATTGGAAGTTTGTGGGGCTCTACTCCTCATCCATAAAATCTTAGGATAGTATATTCCTCCATGAATTACCAGTTAGCCAATTGTAATTCTTTTCCCAATTGAATGCAATTTCTACAAGACTCGAGCAATCTAGGCATTTGAGTATTTGTAATTGCTTGATATAATGGAGTCAAAAAGTAGTCCATAAAATGATTGTAGTTCTTTTGCTTGTCATACATCTTTATCTTA
The DNA here is from genome assembly GCA_027924645.1 of Cunninghamia lanceolata. Lineage (NCBI taxonomy): Eukaryota > Viridiplantae > Streptophyta > Pinopsida > Cupressales > Cupressaceae > Cunninghamia > Cunninghamia lanceolata. The sequence continues at coordinate 4,795,578 of BSBN01000275.1, read as the reverse complement.
TGGGTTCAATCATGTAGTCCATGTTTATCTTGTTGAATCTAAAGCTTTTTGTCCTAAAACTATTGCAAGTATGTGCTTACCGGTGTTGTCATTGATGTCAACATATCTGTGGTGTCATTAGTGTCAACTGTGCTCTTGTTTTGATGTTTAATTATGTTGAGTTAATTGTTTTGTATTGGCTTGCATAAGTGTTGAAGATAATAAGAAAGTGTTCTAGATATTAAGTTTCCACGTGCTTTTGAGAAACTTTGCTCTCCTAGTGGAAATAATGTGTTACAGAGTTTCCTAGCTTATAGAAGTACAGTGTAGTGTTTTGCTCCACATGTTATGTATACTAAATATCTTTGTCTGTGGATTGGAAGTTGTGTTAAGGAATATCTATAGATGCCATGTTTCAAGTTTGAGCCTCTAGTATGAAGATTTGAAAGAGTTCTATTCACTAGAGTGAAAACTATTTTTTTGTGCATTTATGGTGATGGGGAGAATGTATTCCGCTCCACATATCTCCACATTTAAGTCTTACAGTCTACAATTCTAGAATTAAGTTTGTAATGATGTTATGTGCCTTCATTTCAAATGGTTCATGATTTGGTAGTCCGCAAGTGATCTTTTCTCTATGACAGTGGCTGACAGTGATGTTCAAATGCTCTAGTTTGAAGAATTTTGTAAATAAAGTGTTTAGAGGTTGTGTGGATGTTCTTGGTGATTATAATGTGCTTGTGGATGTCTCTTGATCATGTTCCTACCTTTTGATTGGTCTGCAAAGTGTAATCTAGATTGTGCATGAAGCGTGTTCTTAAAGGTCTTAGTATTAACACCAGTTTTAGCTGACTTGGTTGTTTTCACTACTTATGATTATGCTTTGGAGTTTGCAATGGCATGTTGTTGTGTGGAAGATTGTATTTGAGTCCCAAATAAGGAGTGGTTTGGTTTGCATTCATTCTTTCTCTTTCAATAATCTGTTTAGGTCCAGACCTATTCTAATCTATGCATATTTGTCAACCTTGGAGATTGTTCCAATGGTTGATGATTGTAATACTGACCTTGATGATCATTCCAAGGTTGATGAATTGCATAAATACTTGTAATGAAGTCATGAAAAAGGTGTCTAGATGTGAAGATGCAAAGATAAGTGTGAAGTGAAAAAGTAGAGCAGAGTAGAGGAAAATTATTGTGCTTCAATGGAACTGAATCCTAGCATGGAGTAGATGCTAATAACTCAGTTCACCAATTTAGGTAGTGAGCCACCCAATGGTATTGAGCCACCCCATTGGCAATGAGCCACTTCTTTTGCAATGAGCATTTTGGGCAGTGAGCCTTGTAAATTTTGATATATCTTTTATATTGTGAGCTAACACTCACCATTATTTTTCCCTTATAGGGTTTTCCACGTAAAAATATGGTGTCTCATGTGTTGAATGTTTGAATGTGTTTATATTCTAATTTCATGCTTTCATGATTAAATCACAATAACAGTAATTAAGTGGTTAAAATGTTGATGGTTTTGAAGTTTTGGATACAACTGATTCAGCCCCCCTCTTAGTTGTCTTGCACTTTTCAATAGAAACATCCCACTAAACTACACTAGAAATAAATAGCACAAGTAGGTTGTGAACCTAAAGGTCTTTCTATTAGAAGTGCAATTGGGACCTTCACTTTGACTTTGTTTAATCATTAAAAATTATTTATGCATGGATTTTGTAATGTACTCAAGAAATTTGTATTTAAAAGGTGGAGTGCGTTTATGGATATTGTATACCATTTCAAGGAGGCTTGCATCCACTTGGCTATTACTATACTATCCAAGGCAAAACACTAGCATGGAAGTAGTATCCTAAACCCATGGTTTAAAAATATCTATTTTATAAGGAGGCTTATGATTTTGATTGAGTACAGTAGTATCCAATGTTAAACATTTGAAAAAATCATTTTTTCCATATTCACTGACTGCTTCATAACTACTAGCAAGTTTTTCTAGGTTTATTTGGATGTTTTTACAATCTTTAGTGGTAAAACCCAACAATTTGCCAAAATATTCTACATTAATGAGTAACATTACATCCTGGCTATCTTTTCTAACAATTGCTCTTGTATTTCTATCATAATTCTAGGCACAGACCATGATAAATTATGGTCAAGGGAAAACCTCAGGGAACATCAAATATCCCAATCCAACCACCCATGGTGTAATGATACTTTTATTTGGTAATGATTTTTTTGGGTTAGTTGAAGCTTGCACTTGAAGTACCTTATTCTCACATGAAAATTAGTGTTGAGTTAAACCTACCAAAGATTACAGGGTCATAAATATCATGGTAATCATTATAAAACCTAGGGTTTTAAGTAGTTCATCATAGTGTATTTTATCTCTTTCTTTGTCTTTCCCAATAGCTGGTCTAGTAATGCTGGTAGACACACTTGTAAACACTCAACCCTAACCCTGATATTGAAAAAATTTAAACTAAAGGACAATAGTAATAGCAATAGTAATAGGAATGTAGTATTTTTGTATTTCACTTACCCAAAAAAGATGAATATAAAGACTGACACTGAGTGAATCCATGGCATCCCATAATTGATATAAAAATTTATGGTACACTATAATATCCTTGGCCCTCTTGCTTCCAAACAATCACAACTTCAATTAATTGTTTGCAATACTATAACTTAACTCCTAGTCCTTGATTTTCTTGTTATTCTCAAGACTCAAACATGCCATTTAATATAACACTAAGTGCATTGTGTAATGTGTAATGTGTTACGTCCATAATATTAATATATTAAATTTTCTTCTTCCAGATTTCCACTTCAAACAAAATATAATGAATCAGATGGCTTGCACATTTGCAACTTTAATTAATACGGGAGGCAGTACTAAAAGCATATTATAAATTCTCAATCGTTGATCTATCCAAATCTAATGGCTCTCAGATGATTCTAGAGGTTTTAATTTGCAAGTCTACCACTTTGGACATTACATTCTAGAAATCAAATGTAGTCGTTCATCCTCGTTCATCGAACGAAGATAATTTTGTATCCTTAATTCTTAGTAATATAATATTATGTAATATGAAATCTATAATTATATAATATATTATATTTACATTTCTAATATAAAGTTTCCAAAATGTATATTCATATTAAGAACTTCTTTTCAATAACAAATGTTTATTAATATTGGACCAAAAGGCTATAGTAACCCTCATATTAATTTATTAAGTTTTAACCCTTATTCACTTAATCCTTCAGAAAAGAGATTATAAATGTGTGTAATTAATGAAATTAACAAATTAGAATTAGAATCATCTCTCATTTTATTCAGTCAAAAAAAATTGTTCTAGAAAATTGCCAGTTGACAGAGAGAATCTTTATGAAAGCCACCAATAACAATAGAGTTCTAAGTTATGCCTCATATTTTCCTCACTCACAACACACATATGACATCGCTTTATAATAAAGGTTACATGGTGAAATAAGAATCCCTTGCTAGATGAATATTTTAAGTTGACAAAGAATTGAACACTGTGTATTTCCCTCATATTTTCCATACAAAACAATGAAGAAGAAGCCTTCACTTGAGCCCTAGCCCCCAGAGCAGTAGGAATATATGGATGAAATTGGGAATAATGCTATGGATTTTGTCTAAATTTAATAAGAAAGGATAACATGGCAAAAGAAGAAGCCTTCTGGAGTCTAGACTATCTAGAAGGAAGATAGAACAATCATCATACTAAGTTGGATGTCAGACACATCAACCAATGGATTGGGAGAGACCACTATCCACAATCCATCACTAGGCTGCCAAACACATGCACAAATGGATTGGGAGAGAACACTAACGACAACCCATTAGATATATGCAAGACCATCTATCATACAATGCTACCAGATGCATTTGTCTATGGAGCCAAGGCACTTTCCAACCATACTGAAAGAAGAATGTTTCCAGAAGGCACCATTCTCCTTCTATTTTTTTGTCCAAATAGCCGGTTGTTATCTTACTAGATCCTCCCATGTCATACATGGAGTTCTCATGACTCATGTTTTTCCATCTTACAAGAACTAGATCCTTCAAGGTAAGGATAACAACCCAACTATGTAACCATTCTAACCACTTCCTCTAGTGAAAAGGATTACAAATTATAACTGAATAATTCCTAAAATTATCTAACAAGGAATAACCAAAAGTTGAAATTGACTGTTGAAAGCAACTTTCTCCATCCCTTTATAGCCATGACTTTTGGGAATTCAAAAAATTATTACATATCTGTTAGACTATCTTACTAACCTTGCCAAAGATTCTCTAGGAGTCTAGATGCCAAAATGTCACTTCATATCATGCTCTAAAAGAGTTTGGGAATCTAATTCAAAAAACCTCTTATGGAATTGACATCTTACTCGTATGGACTTGACATCTCTCATCGAATAGTACCTTGGCTCCCTTTACAAGGCCTAAATTTTGCATCCTCTTGATCTCCTTGGGTGATTGATGTGACCACTAGAATGTCAGCTGTTAGGTCATCCCACTTTTCAACGATTAAAAAACTTAAAATATTTAACTTGTCTAGTTGTAAATTGTACCACCATTTGATGAACAAATGATGAATGATTCTAGTTCAATTCTAAAAAGGTAGATCTCTAATGCTACACATTGAAAACAAAAGCCTCCTGAATCAACCAGGAGCCATTAGATATTATTAGATCAACGGTTGAGATATAAAAATATAATATATTTATATTGATTATTGTATACTATAATGTATATAATTTGAGTTATTTAATATAAAATAAAGGTGATGGCAGAGCACAAGCCCTCAACTGTGAAGATGGGCCCACCTGTTAATTTTGCAATGTACATGAAACATCACGATGCAATCATGATAAGCCACATGACATACAATGAGACAAAAATTTCAGGAATACTTTCAACATAATCCACTTGTAAATTGTTCCACCATTCGATGAACAAATAATAAACGGTTGTAGTTCAATTCCAAAAGGTAGATCTCCAATGCTAGACATTGCCAACAAAATCCTTTGGAATCAACCAAGAGTCATTAGATATTATTAGATCAACAGTTGAGATATATATAAAAATATAATATGTTTATATTGATTATTGTATACTATATTGTATATAACTTGAATTATTTAATATAAAATAAAGGTTGTGGTAGAGCACAAGCTCTAAACTATGAAGATGGGCCCACCTGTTAATTTTGTGATGTACATGAAACATCATGATGCAATCATGATGAGCCAAATGGCATACAACAAGACAAAAAATTTAGGAATACTTCCAACCATTTTTTATTAAAATTCTACAAATAAACTTAAAATTCTAATTCAATTTTTTTGTAATATTACAATACAATTAAAATCCTAGTTTTCAAAATAAAGATAATATTTACAATATACTTAAATGCACATCACATTTACATAAAAAGTTTGTGTGAGGCCCCTAATACAATGGAGTGTTAAATGTTACAAGTGCTCAACATTTTAGTTTCTTCCAATCCATTAATCAAAATTCAAATGAATGATATATTTGCATGAAAGAAAAATTAATGCTAGCATTTCATTCTATAGATAAGCAACCAAGTTGCTAAAGAAATATAGGTTACATATTTGATTAACACGTTGACATTACTTAGTTAAAATATTTAAGATTTTCCAGGTAAACATGATATCATATATACATATCCAAATCCATCTATAAAATTTTTATTTACATTATTTTTGTACTTTTAATGTGATGTATAACAAATATGAAAGATAGTGTATTTTCAGATTCTTTAAACATACTTCCACATGTCCAACATAAACACCATCTAAAAATGATTTATAGGTACAACAATAATAATCACCATTATCTCTAACTACAATATGTGTACAATAATGTGGGAGGATTTTGAAATTTTGATTATTTCTTAGCATAGCGGAATAAATCACACCTAAATAATAATGTAGGTTAAATTAATTAATTAAACTTAAAAAATAATAGGTAACATGCCTTCTCATATTACTCGGATTTACACAACATTTTACAAGAAAGTAAATGAACATGGTAAACATGATTTTTTTTATCATTTACATTATTATAACAAGGAAATAAATACATGTCTTTTTTGAATATTTTTCAACCTTGAAATTCAATATATTCAAAGATAAATCATAGTGAGAAACATTTCACTTTACATTTACAATACATATATTGAACTGGGCAATGAGAATACTTTTACACCAAAACATAAAGAATACTATATTTGGAATATTGATATCTATCACTCAAGTCTTAGTGAGTCTTCTACTACAGAGGGAGAGCATCATCTGAGTGTTTTACCTCCAACATAGATCGGCAGTCGCCCGCTCACCTTCCTTCCTAGAAGTGGCCCTACCCTTCAAGAAGAGTATAGAAATAAGAAACCAAGAGGTTTTCCATCTAAGGTCTAGTGTTGTGTCCTACATAACACAATTGACCATACAACTCTAGACAATCTTCTAGCTAAGTATGATCCTATTGACAGGTTACACCATCTAGACACTGTGAACTGACTAGTGCATGCAAAGACAAATGTATCACTTTGGCCAAATATTCTATAAAGATAAATGTTTACAATAAACATAGTCATGAGTTCACACACCTCTAACTCGACTTGGAAACTATCTCATCCTATAGTTTGATTTGTTTGACTAATAACACTAGACATGAAATGTCTTGACTTGAGTTTATTTCCTAGTCCATCTGACTTAGAATTTAATCCCAAATTCTAGGATATAAATACAATGAATAGGATTAAAAAGACTTAATCTTTCAAAAATTCCTTCATTGCATTCTTGCAAAAATTAGAGTCTATGACTTCCTATCATTCTACTCATGGAATCAAAAATTAGTCATTCTTGTGCTTGATGTAGTGTTTCAAATCTATCATTTAAACTTTATCAAAATGCTTCTTAAACTCTTCTTAAGGTGTACTTGTCATGATCTATTGATTCTTGACTATTCGTTGCCAACCATAAATACATTAAATTAAACCAATGTCATAACCGTATTGAGAATTTTAAGATTACTAGACCCATCTGGGTTGATCATAAGGTTTTATCTTCTCTAACCCAATATACAAAATAATATCAAAAACTCTTGTTATCCAAAGATAAAAATGTATAATCATATCACATGATTATAATGACCTCTAGTCTTCTCTAGACTGCTAAGGCTCTAATCAACTTCACATTTCCCATAAAATATAGAACATGAGTTTTTATCTTCACATAAATAAAATATAATAAATAATTTACATGGCATAAATACTATTAACAAAGTTTGTTCTCCAAAATAGGTTACATGAGTCTATAGAGAATAATATATATAAAGTTTCAATGTAACTTATGGTCTCCTTTTATCCACTAACTCTGGATATAGAAAGGTTATGTACTTGTGCACATTATCCTTGCACATAATGAAATATACTTGCATTAATAGAAGTGAGCATATATAATACTATAATCACACCTTGGGTGTTCCAATGATATCCAATATCATTCTTGTTTACTTAGAATAAAAAGAGACCTAACACTAAATCTTAGGACGAAAACAATAAAACATGAATGTATTTAGTATACAACTCAATCTTTACTTACTACTCTTGACTCCTCTATCCAATCTAAGTTCTCTAGAGGCTCAGTTTGGTTATAAAAAGATATAATCTTCATAATTAAATAATAATATGAAAGCATTTGCACCTCATGAGAACTTGGATGCAAAGGTATGCAATAGATAACTACAACAAACTTGAGCTCTCAGAATAAACAAACCTTTTCACTACATCTCAGGGTCTAAGAAAGTTACACAGAAGATATATACTAACTACAATAGAAACTATCTCGGCCTACTATATAGTTAAACAACTCTTTAGCCTACGTAGACAACATAGTATGCACTAAAAAGTCACGAATTTTTCCCTTCATGGGATAAGCTGAAAGAATACAATCTTGATAGAAAATAGAGATAAACTTATCTCATTATTCTAAGATAATATAAAGCTTAGTTGTTTATCATAATACACAAAAAACATAGCTATTTAGCCTTAAGTTTACACAGGCTTAAACAAGCTATCGACCCTGAACTCGCATAGAAATGTGGTAAGATATCAAACTTAAGCATATAGCATTCAACTAGGCTTATTTGATTATATAAACTCACAGTAATATATGTTTTTATTGACTAAATAAACTTAGAAACAATCTATGCCTAATGACCATTATCACTCAGAAATAGTCAAAGACTATCCACCAAATAATACTTAGAGATATGAAACACTATAGATCAAATATCTCTCAAAGATAAACAAATATTAATGGTCATATAAGACACGAGAAAAATTTAATTCTATTGGCTATATAACATAGTAATATTCTAAGTATATTAGCCTTAGTTACTTAACTACAGAACCGAATGCCAACATGTAATTCTTAAACTATTAAAAGACTTTAAAACAAAGAAGATAATATGTATAAAGATTGAATGATCTTTCCACGGTCTCAATTCTTCTACGATGAGCTCAATCCTTTGTCTCTATTGCCGATGTCCTTTTCCACAAAAGCTTAATGCCCAATACTCTTAGTGTCTCTATTTCCTCTCTTTATCTGTGTTTTTGAGAGATAACTCCCACAGTGATTAATAGAAACTCTCCATAACCACATTCTTCTCTCCTTAATCATAGCCTACAATAATTCCTCCTAGGCATGCAAATAGAGGAAGTGATGGTCATAAAATACCACTCTACATATCAGTTGATGAGCTCCTTCTTACTCTCTAAATCAATTAGGGAGTAAAGAAGTTGAGCCACTTAATCATAAAAGCTATTTGCAATATCATGGAATCATAGCTATGTTTATAAAGAAGTTTAATGACCACCTCAAAGGTCTAACTCCTAAAATCATAGATATAAACATAACCACAATGTGAAGTAAAAAGAACCCAATACCTAATTACGTTGTTACCAACATCCTTAAAGATACGAGAATGGGGTCAAGGTTTTCTCCCCCTCTCTATCTCGTAAAAACATCAGAGAATGGATAAGTTACCATAATAGAACACTTATCAAAAATCACTGATAATAAAATAATATAATTTAACCTCTAATTAAATCATTATAATAACATAAACTATAATCATAGTGCATAAGGAAAATAAAAACTATCAACCATATCTTGTCGATGGCCATTTTTATCCTGACTCGGTTTTTTTGACAAAACCTATGCTGATGGTTCTTGACATCAAATCGATAATTGTCGAGTCAAAACCCAAACTCTGACCAAATAGGTCAAACACAACTTACCAAATTGATGAGGTTTACTAAAAATTGAAAGAGCAAGACTTAGATGGCAACAACCTGTTCCTTTCCCTACGTATATTCACTTCTCTCTAATGATGCTCTCCCTCTTTTTCTCGAAGGGTAGAAATTTGTTTTCTGGTTACAATTTACAATCACCAAATTGGGATTAGTGAATCGTTAGTTAATCCATATACATTATGAATAAATAATTATGATAACATATAATCATATGTGTAAATTCTATGCATATAAACATAAACTCATGAAATCATTGATTTATCCTAACATTTTGACTAAACTTCAAATCATTAATCCATGCAAAATTATCTACTAATTGCATACAAGTGAAAAGTAAAACATAGTCAAAATTTGGGGTGTGACATAATAAATTTAGATTATTGAGAGCACTCTTTAGCCTATGCTTATGTAATATAAAACAATTAGAGAAATATTTTTAAAAAAAGGCAAAGCCAAGGTTTAGAATTAGTAAGCCATTACAATATTAGCAATATCTAGGATACTTTTCATTTATGTTTGGAAATTACCCAAAAAAGTTTAAACTAAATCCAATCCATTCACGCAAAATACTTAGCACAGTGAAAATCTTCCAAAATATTGAAGAGCAGGTAATTTAATGGGCCCTTTGTCTATTGGTGAAGTTCAATGCTTCTAAATAAGTCCACTAGGGATCAAGCCTTGTTGAGTGCAAGCCCCCCACACCATAAGGGATGAGTGTTACAACCCCAACTTATAGTTTAGCTTAATCTTGCTTTTGTGTGGTAATCAAGAAGATTAATCATAGTTTAATGATTAGATGTTTGTGGAAAATATCAAATTTAATCATTGATTATGTGAATACTAATTAATGTTAGTTAGACATGAGATTACATGTTGATATGATTATTTAATTATAATGATTTGTAAATCAAATGAAGATACATTGATTGTGGTTATATGGTTTTAAGTGTAAACAAAAAAGAATCCTCCTCCAAGAATAGAAGGAGAGTGTCATCTGGGAGGAGGAGATAGATGTTTGGAAGAGGTCAGATTGCCATCTAAGTATCAGAGCTAGTCCTTAAGAATCTTAGAGTGAGTATGCCTTACTAGTTAATCATTTTCTAATTATTTCAGTGTTGTCTTGTCAAGGTGAGGTATCTCGATGTTTCGCACATTGATTTTAATATTAATGATGATTTAAGAATGTCTATTCTAGTTAATGGGTGATTTCATCAAGTTGTCAAGTATTTCCTTATTCCCTTATCTAATTCCCTACTAGGATTTTGTGCCTATTATTATTATTATTTCTTTTAAATTTTGTTGATGGTAAACATGGAGATGAAGGGGGAGTAGTACTTGACCCCAAAATTGCATTTTGATTATGCCACCCTATTGTTGATGTTGTCATTTGATGACATTTTAGATTATTTTGCTTACCCTTAGACATCATGTAGATGTAAGGGGAACTTTTTGCAACATAATTATGCTAGCCCTTGTGATCGGGCACCTTTATTACTAATAATATAGATAACTTATATTGTTAGGCTGACCACCACCCAAGATGTGTGGGGTAAGTGAAGGCTGATGTGGAACTTATCATATTTCATATCCATGCTGCCACTCCATCATGGAGGATAGTGGACTATTGGAGCCCCAAAAGGTTGTAGGTGGCGAAGTTGGTTATAGGGTTTTACCCCTGCATGGACCAAAAATGGTGGCAGGCTATGTTGCATGCAATGCATGAAAAAGTGGAAATGAAGCCTTTGGTTACAGGTTATGTGTTTTGATATGCTCTGGGAGAGAAAGAATAGGGAAATAGAGTCAAAGGTTTCTGTAGAAGAAGCTTGCTACAACTGTAGCTAAGTGGAGAGAACCCAGAAGCTCATGATAGAGCTATCGAAGGATAATTGAAAGTGATCCTCGATAAGGCAATCCTAGTGATTAAACTTTAATAGGTATGAATCTTAGTAATGGTATTACCTTTGCATTTTGTATGAGGTTGACTATGTCGACATGAATTGATATTTTTTTTCCACTGTGTTATCGAAATAGGCCTTTGAGGCCATAAGCGATACTATGTGTAAACTTTATTGTATGCAATGTTGTGTGTAAACTTCACTGTAGCAATGATGTGTATTAACTATGATATTTCAAGACAATATTATGTTTATCTATGAAACTTTATAAACAATGTTATGTTTAAACTAAGACACTCCCATAGAGAATGCTATGTTTAAACTACAACTCTTTTGTAGCCATTGATGGGAGAACACCACGATACCACATATATTGTGGGGTTATCTTTATAGTCCTTCAAGGCCATTTATACATTTATAATGTAAAGTCTGTAAGCATTGTTTATAAGCATGTTGGCCGAGGCCGTAAGGCTGAGCCTATGTATTGCAATCACATGCAAGAAGCTAGGTGCCTATATGGCAAGGGCTTATACTAGTTCTTTCATTCTTTGAAACTCTCTTTATTACTATATGAGCTGATTGTGCTTATTATTATGAATACATTAAACCATAATGGTTGTGTATGGGTATTATGTACTCTATCTTGGAGTAGGTCAAGAGCCTCACTTGAGCCTTAATTACATTATCATTAATCTTTAACCTTGGTTGTGCACGAGGCACGTAATAATCAGCCAAGAAGACTGCTAATAACATTACTTAATTGTTAAGGATAGTTATTATAATAACTACGATGCATCTTTTGCATTTTCAAGTATATGTTGACTCTTCATGGAAGAAGGAGAAATTGGATAAAAAGGTAATTGGTATTATTTGTGGGCAACCTTATGTGCATGCCGAGGGTATTGGAGAAATTATTTCTCCTAGACAATTATTTACTTATGAGAATGAATACTATGAATAGTATGAAACTCTTGCATTTACTATAAATGAAAGCCATCTCTTTTCGAATGGCCTTACTTCATGAATGAAGTATAAGATATTAAAACTCATGTGGATACTTTGGATAGAGTCTTTTTAATAAGACCGATTTACTAGACTATTATGATATAAGTCTTGGATGACATGAATTGAATGTAAACCTTGTGATAAGGCAAACATGAAGCTATAAACTTAGAAGTTCATAAGTTAAAAAACATGATTCAACTATTTTCATTTTGAAAAGAAGGGAACAAAGTGACATGGAGTCACAAGTTCCTAGTTGCAAAAACAATGTAACATAACTAAATGAACTCCTAAGACAAGAGTTGGTCATCCTAGAGTTGGATTGAGAATGAACTGAACCTATCTTTGCTAGACTTAAAGAGGTCGAACTATGACTACTATAGGATGTGACAGCTTCTAAGTCAAGTCAAGGTGGTGGACATACAACAATGTTCATTGTAAAATGTTTATGTATGTAAATCTTTGGCCAAAGTAATGAATCCATCTCTGCATGCATTGTCGGTCCACAATGATCCAAATGGCATAATGTTTCTAGTAGTGTCATACATAGTTAGAGTGGATCTATAGTTATATGACCATAAGACATTACGAAGGACACAACACCAGATACTCAGATGGCAAACCTAATGGTTCCTTACTGTTGTGATGTTCACAACACGCCCCATTATGCTCCTTAGCAAAATGGGGACCCCTGCTGTCGCTTTGCTTTTTGCTTCTGCTTGTGTTTTTTTGCTTTCTGGCGGTTTGGTAAAAATGAGTCAGGTGCATCACCATCATGATATTGGATGAGGTTGGTCATCATCATGAGGTCATTTTGTCAAAGTTCATATTTTGTTTCTGTGACCTCATATTTAGAAGGAGCTTGAAATTCCATGCAGGTTTGCCTTTTACATCACTTGAAAATTCGTCCATATGTGGAAGTTATGAGCAGTCAAAGTTTTGGTCAAACCTGATAATCGCAAGTGATCATCATATTTTTTTCATGTTGTCAAGGTCATCATGATCTTGGTCTATCACCCGATAAAAATCATGCAGTCGCAATATCCGGACATCAATCTTAGGTGGTAGTGCCCTTTACCCGTCAAATGGCCTTATGCGCATCGTGAGCATCATGATTTTAGGAGGGTCACATTTTATAAACTCGGTTTTGCTGTATGAAGAACATCATCATCATATTTAGAACGCCCCCCGATAATATCCTGAGGTTCAAATATCCAGACGTCAACTTTAAGTCATAGTAAGTTTTCCCCGTCGAGCGGTCTTTTGTAGCGCAAGCATCATGATATTTTAACATCACCTGAAATTATAATATCATGCTGATATTCAATATCACCCTGACTTAGAAAATCCACCATCTGCATAATTTGCATGCGCATGCCAAAATCCTATCGGAAGGTCATCATCCTGATCTTTCACAAGAGGGTCATATTTGCTGAAGTTCGCTAATATGATGATGACGTCTTCATATCCTCCTGATCTCCTTCAGCATGATCATATTTTAAATATCACCCTAGCGCTAACCTGATGATGACCTCAACTCATCTTCATGCTTCGAAGATGGAAAATGATGGTTACGTCATCATGATAATTCGATGAGGAGGATCATCATATTTTTTATCTTGTCATATTGTCAAGATCATCATGATCTTGTTTGTCTACCCGATATTTCGTGAAGTCCTCCTGCCGAGGAATATGACCTTAAGCAAATATCCTGATGATCATCATCATCACATTTCCCTTCGGTAGGATATTTTCCAAAACATGATCCGGTTAGCGAAACATCCTGATGACGTCATGTTCTAAGTTTAACAAAGGCCCCGGATATCATGATGACATCATCCCGATCTGATAAACGAAGAAGCAAATATCCTAATGATCATCATCATCACATTTCCCTTCGGCAGGATATTTTCCAAAGCATGATCCTGTTCACGAATATGATGATGACGTCTTATTCTAAGTTCGACAAAAGCCCCGGATATCCTGATGATCATCATCATCCTGATCTTTCGAGAGGGTTACCTTGGCCGCAAAGGGGTCATATTACAATCATCATCCTGATCATGCTCCTGATGACCCGATATTACATTTATCCCCCTGATCTTAACTGAACATGACGGTGACGTCATCTTTTGCATTTTAACGAAGCCCGAATATGACGATGACGTCACCATCATATTCCTTTCCTCAGCAGCAGGATCATATTCCATATCCTCCTATTTTTCCTTCGACATGAAGATGATGATGATGTTATTCTTTTCCCCAATATACAGAAGCAAATATCATGATGACGTCATCCGGACCTTCGAAAGGGAGAGCATCATATTTCCAGAATATCATGCAGACGAAAAGGTGAACATCGGCCAAACAAAGAGCATCGGCCAAGCCATTTTTTTTGACACGCCGATGGGCGGGAAATGAGGCGGTGGAGTTTTAAAGCGTTTTTTGGCGCCCGTAGCATTTTTTCGGTCAACGATGGTTGACCCGATGGGTTTTGAGCGGTCTGAATGCCTTTTGAGCGCGTTTTTAGAGTATTTTGGACCCGATTTCCACGATTTTGCGCAGTCACCTGGATTTAAATGATTATTTTAATTTCCTGCTGTTTATGTGATAAATGAAATACTTATTGCTTGTCTTGTCTTGCAGGCTTACAGTTGAGGAAGCAGCTGGAAAGTCAACACAGTGACCTCATGGAGGAAGGAAATCCAATCTCAGGAACAGGAAGATAAGGATGAAGTGCGAAAAGTCAAGGCCATTCAAGTGAAGGACAGAGTTGCAGCTGAAGGTATTACTGCAACAGACAAACAGAAGTTATTGCCAAACTGCCGGAACTTCTCAGAAGGGGCAATATTTCGCCCAGATTTGACATTGCTCAGAGATATTTTGAGAGCTGGTTCACCTGTATTTATTGCTGTAACCAGGGGTTTGAACCAAGGGTTCAATTAGGTTTTCTGCTGTAGTGAGGACAATCAGATTGTCTTTATATTGTGCCTCTCTACACTGTAAAATTTTACAACAGGGATTTTAGGAAAACAACAAGGGCTACAACAGGATTTTTTTAGGAACATACAGCAAGTTAGCATAGTTTAGAAGTAGAAGAAGGAGGTCGCCTGTTTGTCTGCAGTAAGGTGCGCGTGGAATGTCTGGCTGCCTTACTGTATCTGTAAAGCTTGTAAGTTCTCTGTAGTATGATCAATGAAACTAAGAGTCATTCCTACATTGTAAATCATGTATGACTATTCGTTTCTAATACAATAGAATCTGGAGTTCTGCATCTATCTTCTGAGTGTTCTCCTGCTCTTCTTTGTGTTTTGAAATATCTTCTTTGAGAGCTTGCAATTTTAAATGTATGTTTGTGAAAATGCTTAGAACTTGCATTTAAGGTTTTTACTGTGGATTTGATCAAATTACTGTGGTATTTACATAGTGCATAACAGAAACAATTAGATCCTTCGGTAGATTAAATGAGGTATAGATTAGATCTTTCTAACTTTTCCCAACCCATCTGAATATTTAGCTGAAAACGTAGAAATCTAAAGGAAATTGTCTCAAATTTGAAGAAGCATGCATAACAGAGCTATAAGTAGACAGTTTTCATAAATAGATAAAGAAGAAAGCTACAAAATTCAAGAAAACCATCTAAAACTTGCAGCACAGTAACACTTTTATGCAAAGGAATGAAAAGTATTGACATATCTCATGATCTTTTTGCATATTCTTAGTCTAGTAAACCACCAATCAAACCTAAACTACGTAAGGCCCCTTGAACATTACAGCTTCACATTGACCAACTGAACTTGACCAACCGAACCATTGTAGACTTGGGATTAGTTGAATCTCAAATGATTCCTTCTTATCTTTCAAGTATAGTTTCAGTTCATTATATGTGAATTTTAACTTATTGTTATGATTGCATCAAAACGATCATCAACAGTTTTCTGGCGCTAGAAGGAGGGCCTTCCTGAGTTAGGTTTCATTTCAAACTGGCTAACGACAGTAACAGAGTGACTAGGTCTAGGTCCAGTTCAAGAGATATATTTGTGCAACTACCTGATACAAGGCGAAGTAAAAACCCTTTAATTTGGAATCCAAAGATATCGTAAGCAGGAAGTTCATCTGGAACACCTCCTGGGTCACCTTTTAACATCCATAGTATTGTAAGTCCTGACAGATCACTGTTTAGATCTTTAAATCTTGGTTCAGGCACTCCTGGAGGTCTCAATCCTCCTCTAAATCCTAATCCACCAATCAATCCAGGTATTCCTACAGGTTCAAGTCAAGCTCAAACACCTGCAATGGCTTATTTCGATGTCAATTCTCCCATACTCTTCAATGATTATCATGAGATGCCAAAAAATCCGAAAAAGATATGTCCCAAATACCAGTTGCATCAAGATCCAGAAGATCATATTAGAATATTTAAGGAAGCATGTTTTAGGGCTATGTTAGAGCACGAGGATGTTGTGTGTAGATTGTTTCCTTACACCTTTAATGAGCAGGCCTCTAGCTGGTACGTAAACTTACCCAATGGTTACATTTCTTCCTAGGCACTTATGGAAGAAGCATTTCTGTCAAGATTTAGAGGACCCATTGACCCTTGCGCTTTGTATCATAAATTGGCTGCTATAAAACGAGGTGAGGGAGAGCTAATTGATAATTTCAATGACAGATTTCAAAAGGCCTATTCTAGGTTAGTACCCCCTTATACCATAGATGATGCTCCCTTGTTGGCTATGTACTATGCTGCCTTGGATCCTTTAACCGCCATGTTTGTCAAAAGAAAACCTGACATAGATTCAATATCCAAAGCCTATAAAGAGCCAGCCTCAGTGAACCAAGAAATGAGACATACAACTTACAGTCCATTTGTCAATGGAGGAAATTTTGGGGTGCAGAATCAGGCACACCCATGGAATGGAATCCCTGTGCAGCACGCTCCACTAGTAAATCCGGTTCCTTCTTATACACCTGTGTATAATCCTACTCCAATCCAAGCTATAACTCCTTACACGGCTAGTACTTCCAATAACAGTCAAAATAATGGTCAGCCTTTCTTCCAACTTCCTAGGGATGTAACTGTGGCAAAAGCACAAGAGGATAGGGAAGAAATTAAAGAAATTACGGCACATTTGAAAAGATTAACAACCGAAGTGACACAGCTAAGAAATGAGAACCTCTATGGAAGAAGCAACCAAAACTACAATCCACATCTAAATCACAACCAAGGCCAAAATCAGAATTATAGTCTCAATCAAAATTAGCAGTACAATCAGAACCAAAGCTATAATCAGCATCAAGGCCCCAGTCAGGGGCAACCAATGCAAAATAGGGGGCCAGTGATAGATAATAGGACCTGGGGCAATAATAACAAAAATCAGAATCAACCTAGGCCACCCAAGACATGGAACACTGGGCCCAACAACGGTACTCTGGCTTCTCCTTTTGAGAATACAGATAATCATGGTGCAAAACCAACGACTAGCATACAAATGGCCAGTACAGCACCCAAAAATTGGTGCAGATTTCACAATACCAATGCCCATGCTGAGCACGACTGTCCACAGTTCCACTTGGCAGCTAGTATTTTCAACATAGATGTACAGCCTCCTACCTCTGAATTTCTCATTCCTAAGGGTAATGAGGTAGTACCCTCAGAATATGACACAGTATTAGTCTTAGAAACGTTTACCTTTGCAACTGCAGAAGAGAAAGAGGATGAATTGCTAGAGGATGAACCATACTGTTGTGAAAGTCTTTATCCTGAATCAGCCTTTGTGTTAAATGCTTTTCAGTTTCCTTTTGAATCTGAAAATGAGATATTAAATGAAACAGAGGAGGTGCAGGCCTTTCAACAGACAAATAAAAGCCACACCTACAATTTGAGGAACAACCCTAGGCCGGGAGGACCTTTCACCACTTCTACTCCTCCGAATAACATCAATACACCCCCAGATCAGAATGCTAGCAACAATCCTGCCATACTTAAAGCTAGTCAGCACACAAATAATGGACCAACAGTGCAAAAGGATCAAACAAGCAAGACAGAAGCAATAGAGACAACAAGATTAGTGAATTACTTATCAGAGGAAATAAAGAAAATTAAGGTCAGTATACCTCTAAATGAATTATTGAAGACCCCAGGGATCAGAAATGCTTTTTTGAAATCCCTAGATACATCCATAACAAACAAGGTGTCTGTTGATATAACTGTTCCTAATAGTGATTCACCACCTAAGGAGAAGGGTAAGAAAGTTGAGCAGCCTTCCAATACTAATGTAGTAATACATGCGGATAAGAGGGATACTCAACCTTTCTTGTTAACTGTTAGGTTGTGTGGGAAGAATATACATAATTGCATGGTAGATTCTGGTGCTTCAGCCAACGTAATGCCCTTGGGAATATGCAAAACTCTCGGGCTGACTCCCACCAAATCTGCCAAGGTTGTCACGCAATTGAATAAGACCGAGGTTAGCGTGATAGGAGAACTCATGAACATTCAAGTGCAATTAGCTTCAGACCCTAAGGTAAGCCAAATCATTGACATTCAAGTAGTGGATATACCCATAAATTATGGAATGTTGCTAAGTAGGGATTGGTCCAAGACATTAAACGGATATATGGCTACTAACTTTTCACACATGTGGTTACCGTGGAGAGGCATCCCAAACCAGATCAGAATAGAGGCAGAGCCCAGAATGAAGCATATGATAACAGAGTATAATCAAACTAATGAAATATTATATGCTGCTATTGAACCAGGTGTCTATAGAGTTACCAACAATGGGATGCGGATTGAAGAAATTATGATGTTAAACATTAGAAAGAAGTGTGTTAGCAATAGAACGGCACTATTCATTGAGTCTGACGGAAATTCTTCAGATGAAGAAAATAATGCAATAGACAAATTTGGTCATGCCATTA
The DNA here is from genome assembly GCA_027924645.1 of Cunninghamia lanceolata. Lineage (NCBI taxonomy): Eukaryota > Viridiplantae > Streptophyta > Pinopsida > Cupressales > Cupressaceae > Cunninghamia > Cunninghamia lanceolata. Next base: position 4,776,404 of record BSBN01000275.1, on the reverse strand, counting down.
GATGAGAGGTGGAAGAGTGCGTTACACACAATCTCCCAGTCCAATGTAAGTTATATAAAAATAGGTGTAGAGTCCATGATAGGCAACATTTTGAGGAGAATTGTGAAATATGCAAAGAGATCATTGAATATGAATACAAACAGTGCATAGGGAGGGTAGAGTCACAAGAGAAAGATGAGCATCCTGATCCAACACAGAGATATGTTCAGGATAATATAGATGCCTTGATTCCAGATTTAGGAAAAGAAATAGAGGACAAGGGTAGTTATCTTTCTGAGTTGCAAACTAAAAACACACATATGAAAGATAACCAAACGGAAAAACCCATGAATAAACAAGATAACACCCCACAGGCAATAAAAGGGACAAAGTATGCCAAGGTAGAAGATCAGAAAAGTAAAGATGGCATGTGGACGTTAAAATATGATGGGTCCAAATCAAAACAAGGCATAGGTGTGGGTATTGAACTCATAAATCCTCAAGGTAAATCACATTTGGCAGCATATAGATTACAATTTTCCTGCACTAACAATATTGCTGAATATGAGGCCCTAATTTTAGGACTTGTCATGGCCATCAAGAAAGGGGTAAAAACCATCAGAGTATTTTTAGACTCTGAATTAGTAGTCAGACAAGTGAGGAAACTATATGCCTGCAATTATAAGAAGATGATTAGTTACAGACATAGAGTATGGGGTTTAATGGATTCGTTTGATGCCTTTAACATAGAGCACATTCCTAGAGAGCTGAACCATAGGCCAGATGCGTTAGCAGTTGCTGCTAGTACATTAGAACCATTGACACTGTCAGGATTAAGACGATTTGCTGTTGAGCTAGTTAACGTGCCCAGTATACCAGACAACGTTACACACTTTCAGGTATTTGGAGAGGATCAGCAAATTATTAATTTTCTGACTTGTAATGAGGCATTTGAGGCCCAAATAATTGATGAACAAGAAAGGCCTGAAGTAACATGGGACGAAGAAGATATGATCAACTTAAAGAGCAACTTCTTACCAAAAGGAGTGATTGAATTAGAACACATCTATGACTTCGACGGGCTAATAAGACAGAAAGACTTACCCAAAACAGAAGGGGGTAGGTGTGATTTACATAACTTAGGGACTGAGCTAAATCCACAAAGTGTACTAATTGGGAAAGCTTGCTCTGAGAAAATTAGAAAAGAGGTTCTGGACGTTCTGAAAGAATATAAACATGTCATAGCATGGACTTACGAAGACTTGAAAACATTTGATGAGTCCATCATAACTCACGTAATACCTTTAAGAAAAGAAGTCAAACCATTTAGGCAGAAACAGATGCCTGTAAATGCCATTCTAGAGCCTTTAATCTTTGAGGAAGTTAAAAAATTACTGTCCGCTGGAATAATTTTCCCAGTCAGACATTCTGTCTGGGTAGCTAACTTAGTACCAGTGAGGAAGAAAAATGGAGACATCAGGTTGTGCGTAGACTTTAGAAATTTAAACAAGGCATCTAAAAAGGATAATTATCCTTTGCCCCCAATAGACGAAGTACTGCAAGCAGTAAATGGCGCAAAGATGATGTCTTTTTTAGATGGTTTTTCAGGTTATAATCAGGTCTTAATTGATAGAGAAGATAGACTAAAAACCACCTTCACTTGCAAATGGGGAAATTATGCATATAGAAGAATGCCTTTTGGTCTAATTAATGCAGGTGCCACTTTTCAGAGGGCCATGGACGTTGCATTCCGTGGATTATCAGGTAAATACATTGTTGTGTATATGGATGATTTAACTGTATATTCCAAGGATACATCCACCCACGCTGAAGACCTCAGGAAAGTGCTCAAGCGATGTGAAAGGTACGGGATTTCCCTTAATCTTAAGAAATGTATATTTGGCGTAACTGAAGGTAAATTATTAGGCCATGTCATTTCTAAAAATGGAATTTCAATTGATCCGGATAGAATAGAATCCATAAAAAATTTGCAAATACCAAACAGTAGGAAAGAATTGAAATCATTTTTTGGTAAAATTAACTTTGTTCGGAAGTTTATAATAGGTTTTGCAGAGATCGTGCAGCCGTTGAATGCTATGTTGAAGAAAGATGCACAGATGGAATGGATGCCAGTGGCCAAAGCCGCATTTGAAGATATCAAGGAGGCAATTTCTAATGCCCCTGTATTGGCAAGTCCAAACTACACAAGCCCGTTTTACATCTACTCCTTTGCATCTTCTCATTCTGTCGCGGCTGCCTTGACACAGAAAGGTGAAAATAATGAGGAGAGGCCCATAGCATTTATGAGTGCGCCTCTGAAGGATGCACAGCTGAGATATCTAGATATCGAAAGACAAGCATTCGCATTAGTGAAGGCTGTGAAAAAATTTAGACACTATATTCTGCGCAGCCAGATTAAAGCCATAGTACCAGACGCAGCAGTAAAAATGTTGCTGATGTAAAACGAGCCTGGAGAAAAAAGAGCCAAATGGATCACCACACTGCAAGAATTCGACATGGAGATCATTCCCGCAAAGCTGGTCAGAGGGCAGGCGCTGGTGCAGACAATAGCAAACATGGATCCAAATCTGATAAAACAACAATATGTATTGAATTCCCAAGACGCATCAGGCTAGTACGATGATTTAAGCACCTTCCTGATAGCTGGAAAGTACCCAAGCAGGGTGAAGGCTTCTCAGAGGAGAGCTTTGAAGATTAAGGCACAACATTATATGGTGCAAGGAGGTCTTCTATTCAGGAAGAACCATGATGGAATTTACCTGAGATGCATAAACAGAACTGAAGCTGATAGAGTGTTGACAGAACTACATGACAAGTACGGAACCGGTCATGGTTCCCATTTAGCTACAACACACAAAATACTGAGGGCGGGCTATTACTGGCCCACTATGTTCAAAGACACTAAGAGTCACATTAGAAGTTGCCACACCTGTTAGACTGCAGCAGACAAAGGGAGAAATCTGGCCAATCCACTGCAACCTGTGATCGAATCCAGACCGTTTGCACAGTGGGGCTTGGATTTTATCGGAGTCATCAATCCCCCATCTTCTGCAGGACACAAATTTATATTGACGGTAACAGACTATTGTACAAGGTGGACTGAGGCCACCTGCTGCAAATTTTCCACAACTGAGGTAGTTATCAAGTTCCTTGAAGAAAACATTATCACCAGGTTTGGAACGCCCTATTCATTGGTATGTGATAATGGCCCTGCTTTCTCTTCTTTAAAATTTCCTAAATGGGCATTTGAATATGGGATTATTCTAAGGTTTTCTTCGAATTATTACCCTCAAGGTAATGGACTGGCTAAATCAACAAACAAAATTTTATTAGACATAATCAAGAGGTTAATTGCCAAAAGTCCTAGAGAGTGGAATACCCTGTTAAGATATGCATTATGGGTAGACAGGACCAAGTTTAAAACAGCTTTAGGTAGCACACCTTATCACTTAGTTTATGGGACTGATCCCATACTTCTGGTTAATCTGAGAATACCAACCTGGAAGTTTGCCAATGAATATCTAGGCTTTGATAACAATAGGGAAGCCAGAATAGTGCAAATGTTACAACTAGAGGAGAAAAGAGGTCAAGCCCTCGAGAAGTTTGCCAAACACCAAGCGGTTGTTAAGAGGTGGTTTGACAAAAGGGCAAGAGTCAAGACATTTAGGATATCAGACTTAGTGTTGTGCTGGGACAAAGCACATGAAAAGAAAGGAAGCCATGGAAAATTCGATAAATTATGGCTGGGTCCATTACAAGTCTCAAAAATAATAGGAGATAACACCTTTAGACTTAAGACCTTGACTGGAGAAGATATGCCATTACCAGTTAATGGCCAGCATTTGAAACACTACTTCCAGGCTTGAGGTAAAAGGGGGGGCAGTCCTTTTTTCTTAATGTAAATGCTGTGGGTAATGTACAGTTTTTTTTTTTTTTTTTTGTGTTTTCTTTTGGGTTGGCTATTTGTATAGCTTGTCTTCTGTTTGTTTTGTGCTTTTTGTTTCTTTCTGTTTGTACAGTTTTTTCTTTTGTTGTGTTGTTTGTACAGCCTGTTTGTTTGGTCTGTTTATTGTCTCCTCAGCAGGGATCTTTATTTTACTTTAGAGTATTAAGGAGCAAAACTAGCAACCATTCAAAACAGTATAAAATTTAGGATATTCAAGTTAATCATTTACAATTTACACATAACTTGTTACTGTCATGAATGTAGAGAGTTGTTCATCTTCTGAAGTTTTGTATTCAATAAATGTGATTGAGAATTCGAAGCAGGTTTCTCACGATGACACACCTAAAATCCTTGGGTTTGTTGAACTTACCAGTGTAGATATTAGGTGAAAAATCAGAGGTCACCCTTGCTACCATTACAATTCTCAGCTTAATTTCAGCAAGTGTCCACTCCTTGCATCATGAAGTTACAAATTGCTATATCTTATTAAATCTTTCAAAATTAGAAAACAAAAAAATAATAAATAAATAAAGCGGATTATACTGAAAATCCAGATTAAGCCATCTAAGTAACTCTACCGGGGCTATGGACGCTCGCTGGCAGTGGGGCTCTACTTAGGAGAATTGTAACGATAACCTTGCCGGGGCTATAGACGCTCACTGGCAGCAAGGCTCTATCCGGTCGGCTATGAGGGAATATCCTCACCTACGTAGGCTAATGTCAGTCACTGGTTTGTTCAACCGATCTTCAAGATGAGGATAATTAATCACGTGCACACAACTAAACTGAAAAAATGGAAATTCATGCATCTTTATTGAATACCTTAAGTCTAAAGCTGAATAGTAATTTGTAGGAAAGATAGTTGGAAGTTATGAGTTCATTTCATCTAGTTTCCTTGAACACTCTGAATTTAATTGTTTTGTTTTGGTTGCAAGTTGTTGTGATGTTCACAACACGCCCCATTATGCTCCTTAGCAAAATGGGGACCCCTGCTGTCGCTTTGCTTTTTGCTTCTGCTTGTGTTTTTCTGCTTTCTGGCGGTTTGGTAAAAATGAGTCAGGTGCATCATCATCATGATATTGGATGAGGTTGGTCATCATCATGAGGTCAGTTTGTCAAAGTTCATATTTTGTTTCTGTGACCTCATATTTAGAAGGAGCTTGAAATTCCATGCAGGTTTGCCTTTTACATCACTTAAAAATTCGTCCATATGTGGAAGTTATGAGCAGTCAAAGTTTTGGTCAAACCTGATAATCGCAAGTGATCATCATATTTTTTTCATGTTGTCAAGGTCATCATGATCTTGGTCTATCACCTGATAAAAATCATGCAATCGCAATATCCGGACGTCAATCTTAGGTGGTAGTGCCCTTTACCCGTCAAATGGCCTTATGCGCATCGTGAGCATCATGATTTTAGGAGGGTCACATTTTATAAACTCGGTTTTGCTGTATGAAGAACATCATCATCATATTTAGAACGCCCCCCGATAATATCCTGAGGTTCAAATATCCGGACGTCAACTTTAAGTCATAGTAAGTTTTCCCCGTCGAGCGGTCTTTTGTATCGCAAGCATCATGATATTTTAACATCACCTGAAATTATAATATCATGCTGATATTCAATATCACCCTGACTTAGAAAATCCACCATCTGCATAATTTGCATGCGCATGCCAAAATCCTATTGGAAGGTCATCATCCTGATCTTTCACAAGAGGGTCATATTTGCTGAAGTTCGCTAATATGATGATGACGTCTTCATATCCTCCTGATCTCCTTCAGCATGATCATATTTTAAATATCACCCTAGCGCTAACCTGATGATGACCTCAACTCATCTTCATGCTTCGAAGATGGAAAATGATGGTTACGTCATCATGATAATTCGATGAGGAGGATCATCATATTTTTTATCTTGTCATATTGTCAAGATCATCATGATCTTGTTTGTCTACCCGATATTTCGTGAAGTCCTCCTGCCGAGGAATATGACCTTAAGCAAATATCCTGATGATCATCATCATCACATTTCCCTTTGGCAGGATATTTTCCAAAACATGATCCGGTTAGCGAAACATCCTGATGATGTCATGTTCTAAGTTTAACAAAGGCCCCGGATATCATGATGACGTCATCCTGATCTGATAAATGAAGAAGCAAATATCCTGATGATCGTCATCATCACATTTCCCTTCGGCAGGATATTTTCCAAAGCATGATCCTGTTCACGAATATGATGATGACGTCTTATTCTAAGTTCGACAAAAGCCCCGGATATCCTGATGATCATCATCATCCTGATCTTTCGAGAGGGTTACCTTGGCCGCAAAGGGGTCATATTACAATCATCATCCTGATCATGCTCCTGATGACCCGATATTACATTTATCCCCCTGATCTTAACTGAACATGACGGTGACGTCATCTTTTGCATTTTAACGAAGCCTGAATATGACGATGACGTCACCATCATATTCCTTTCCTCAGCAGCAGGATCATATTCCATATCCTCCTATTTTTCCTTTGACATGAAGATGATGATGATGTTATTCTTTTCCCCAATATACAGAAGTGAATATCATGATGACGTCATCCGGACCTTCGAAAGGGAGAGCATCATATTTCCAGAATATCATGCAGACGAAAAGGTGAACATCGGCCAAACAAAGAGCATCGGCCAAGCCATTTTTTTTGACACGCCGATGGGCGGGAAATGAGGCGGTGGAGTTTTAAAGCATTTTTTGGCGCCCGTAGCATTTTTTCGGTCAACAATGGTTGACCCGATGGGTTTTGAGCGGTCTGAATGCGTTTTGAGCACGTTTTTAGAGTATTTTGGACCCGATTTCCACGATTTTGCGCAGTCACCTGGATTTAAACGATTATTTTAATTTCCTGCTATTTATGTGATAAATGAAATACTTATTGCTTGTCTTGTCTTGCAGGCTTGCAGTTGAGGAAGCAGCTGGAAAGTCAACACAGTGACCTCATGGAGGAAGGAAATCCAATCTCAGGAACAGGAAGATAAGGATGAAGTGCGAAAAGTCAAGGCCATTCAAGTGAAGGACAGAGTTGCAGCTGAAGGTATTACTGCAACAGACAAACAGAAGTTATTGCCAAACTGCCGGAACTTCTCAGAAGGGGCAATATTTCGCCCAGATTTGACATTGCTCAGAGATATTTTGAGAGCTGGTTCACCTGTATTTATTGCTGTAACCAGGGGTTTGAACCAAGGGTTCAATTAGGTTTTCTGCTGTAGTGAGGACAATCAGATTGTCTTTATATTGTGCCTCTCTACACTGTAAAATTTTACAACAGGGATTTTAGGAAAACAACAGGGGCTACAACAGGATTTTTTTAGGAACATACAACAAGTTAGCATAGTTTAGAAGTAGAAGAAGGAGGTCGCCTGTTTGTCTGCAGTAAGGTGCGCGTGGAATGTCTGGCTGCCTTACTGTATCTGTAAAGCTTGTAAGTTCTCTGTAGTATGATCAATGAAACTAAGAGTCATTCCTACATTGTAAATCATGTATGACTATTTGTTTCTAATACAATAGAATCTGGAGTTCTGCATCTATCTTCTGAGTGTTCTCCTGCTCTTCTTTGTGTTTTGAAATATCTTCTTTGAGAGCTTGCAATTTTAAATGTATGTTTGTGAAAATGCTCAGAACTTGCATTTAAGGTTTTTACTGTGGATTTGATCAAATTACTGTGGTATTTACATAGTGCATAACATAAACAATTAGATCCTTCGGTAGATTAAATGAGGTATAGATTAGATCTTTCTAACTTTTCCCAACCCATCTGAATATTTAGCTGAAAACGTAGAAATCTAAAGGAAATTGTCTCAAATTTGAAGAAGCATGCATAACAGAGCTATAAGTAGACAGTTTTCATAAATAGATAAAGAAGAAAGCTGCAAAATTCAAGAAAACCATCTAAAACTTGCAGCACAGTAACACTTTTATGCAAAGGAATGAAAAGTATTGACATATCTCATGATCTTTTTGCATATTCTTAGTCCAGTAAACCACCAATCAAACCTAAACTACGTAAGGCCCCTTGAACATTACAGCTTCACATTGACCAACTGAACTTGACCAACCGAACCATTGTAGACTTGGGATTAGTTGAATCTCAAATGATTCCTTCTTATCTTTCAAGTATAGTTTCAGTTCATTATATGTGAATTTTAACTTATTGTTATGATTACATCAAAATGATCATCAACACTTACATCTATACCCTCCATGAAGGGTAGGGCCACTTGTAGGTAGGAAGTTGTGTGAGGGACCGCTAGTCTGTGGTTGGAGAAAAAACACTCGGGTGCTGCTCTCCTTCCCAAGCATAAGACAAGCCAAGGCTTATGAATATAGATGTCAAAGTTCCAAATACAATGCTTTTCTTTAAATGAATATAATTGATAGTTAAATATTATGTATATTTCTATATTTGTTGCCTTGAGCATAGCTTTGTACATGTATAGTGAAGGTTATTCACTAATGAATTATCCTTGGATATTGTAATTCTAAGTTTTGTTATGTTCTGGAAAAGGATAACATGATTAATTATCATGATGATATCAATTCATTTTTGCTTAGCTATGATTATGTTAATCATGATGTATTCTTACTCTTAGTTAAGATGGTTAATTATGGTTATTATTTTGGATCATGTGAGATGACATGTTATAATGAGACGTGGATCATGTCTTGGGCGACTTTGGTGGAATGGATACCCCTGAGTCTGCAAGCACAAAAATCATGCATAGCCTCCACGAGGACCCCTGTGATGATTTTAATCCTTGTCACATACATGTAAGTGAAATAATGTCCTCTAAGTAGTAGACCTCTTGGTGATGTGTCTTCTTCTTTCATCTTGTGTTGTTTTCTCTTTGTATCTTTCCCTCTCTTTATTGTCAATGTTTTTTGACACTTTTGCAACACTTGTTGATTTGCATTTTAAGCTTTCTACCCTGTTCCTAAGCCTTGCATGTGTCTTGTAGGTGAGTTTTCCCCTTTCCCCTATGTTTTTTATCCTCTCCACCCCCTAGAGCTTCTAGGGGTCCCCGTATCAATCTCTAACTTTTGGTTTTCAGTTCCACTCCACCAATCCAAACTTCCCCCTATTATTTCCAGATCTCCCCCTAGGAGATCCTACTTTGCAAGTGGAGATTTGGATTCTTGCACATGACTGACCTGTTTCTGGAGGAAGATCACCTCCTTTTCATCTTCTCTACCATCTCCCATCATGCATTTCCTCTCAGACCCCTTTATTTCTAGATCTCTTATCGGGTGACCCTCAAAAAGTAGGATCTTCCCCCGGGCGACCCTGTCACGTTTCCAGCCATGGAAAAACTCAAGTTTCAAACTTGAAATAGCCCTGTTTTCACCCATTTTTCTTCCATTTTGTATGATTTTTGATGCCTAATGTGGAGTTGACTATTTCATGCACCCACACATGCATAATTAGCTCCATTTGATCTAAAATTAACAACTCATTCTCTTTCATGCATTCTTCCAAGTCTAATTCCTCTTCAATGATAAGCTATTATTGATTTATCACTTACTAATTAACTAAGTTCACTGGGTAATCAATCTAGTTCACTCCCTAATCAATCCTTGTTAACTCTTGAATCAATTGAGTTAACTTCACAATCGATCCCCTTCTTCCAACCTATAAATATCCCCCTCCCTCAAGCACAGAGGGAGGCAAATTCATTGTGCACATAGCTCTTGCTAAGTTTTTGCTCTCCAATTAGCATTCTCATGCTCACATAGGAAGAAGGTGCCTTTCATTTGTTAATTTTTCATCAAAGCTTTCACATAAAGCTATTCAAGTATCATTATGCTACTTCAATCAATGCCATTGTGCTCATCAAAAGCTCTCATTGAGCTCTCTTAAGCTTATACAAGCTTCTTTTGCTTCTTTGTGTTGTCTTGTCCTCAAGAGGTCTTCTTGCTACTTCAAGATGATACGAGGTTTCCATCAAGGATTTCTGATGGTAATGGAGTCACACAAATCTTCTCTATTTTAGGTTCCACTATGCTTTTTGTCAATTGGTAGCAATTAGAAAATCAAAATTGCTCTTGGGATTAGTAATTTATTGCTTTTTCCTTGATAGAATAGTCATATCTAGTATTTTAGAGTAATTTGCATTCATAGTTGAATTACTTGCAATTTCCTTTTCTAGATTAATTGTTTCAAAACATTCGAGAACCCCAAAAACATAGAATAATTGCATTAGGTAAAATTCATTCTAGTTGCCTTCATATTTCCTTTCTTAGATTAAAAAGCATCTTTTATTTCAAAAAGTACCAAAAAAGCACAAAAACAAGTTTGCATTTCATATAGCTTTGCATGCATAAAAATATAGAAAACAACAAAAACATTAGTCACATAGATAACTTGCAAACCCTTGGTATCATCACAAGGTCAACCATGATCAAACCCTTGATATCATCACAAGGTCAACAAAAGTTAATGCACAACTAAACCCTAGGTCAAACCCTTGACAATGATAGTGACATGGCGGATCGCCCCGTGGTGAGGAGGGAAGGGTCCATGTGCATGCCAGAATTTGACCTGACAGCCCTAGGCAACCGATGTCATGATTTTGAGTGTACATATTTTAGTGAACACGACATGAATTGCAAAGCCTTTTGGTTATGTTGTATGCATTCCTACTACTTGGATCTCATTATGATTGTCACATACACCATTAGCTTCACTACATATTTTGGTGAACTTAACGTGAAGTGCACAAACTTTTGTTTATGCTTTTCATGTTCCAAACATGTAGATCACATCACAACTTACACATTCAACACTTCAAAACAAAAATCATTGAAACATTTTCACTTTATTCTTCATAGTTGCTTTTGTCACTTCAACTTCTATCACCTTCACCATCATCTATTCCATTTATTTTGTGGTGTCTAAGACACCCAACCCGAATATGACAAAACCTGATCTAAACCAATGGAATATTCCCTCAAGAGAACTAGAAACTTCTTTCGATAGGTATGTGCTACCACATCCAAATGTACCAATCACCAACTACTATGACTACGAAGACTCCAATTACAAACAAGATCAAAGAGACCAAAGAGAATCTAGACATTCTCTATCTTTCAACAACCCAGCATGGGAACACAATCTAGCCATACCTAATGTGCCTCACAAAGCTAGGAGAATTAGGTCAAAAATCCACAAAACTGATCAACCTTTGACAAGCACCTTGAGTACTCAGCTCGATGTGTAAGTGAAACGATTAGAAAGATACTTGCAAGAAGCAAAAGATGCTCAAGAGGCATTAAGGGTTTCCTTACGAGAATAACAAAGAGAAAATGCTACACGAGAAGAAGCATATCACCATGACAATACTCAGAGAGAAAATCCTAGAAATGAGGAAACACCTAGAGCTACCACTCCTATGGACTTAATTGCAACTCTAGTGTAAAGTATTGGAATCTTGGAAGCAGAACAAGCTACTTCTAAAAGAAGACAAAAGTCCCATGATAATCTTCAAATTGAATAGGACCAAGGGGCATCTCAAAATCCCCCTATCTCTACTACTATTCACAAAATGCTAGTAATGACACATGTCTAAATGGGAACCCTCTTGTTCAGAACAATCTAACGAATCCAACAATGGGTTATCAAAACCCACCTATAGGGTTATTTCTATCAACCCCGCAATCTCAAAGTGCCTTTCTTAGAACATATCTTGAGTATTTGAAAGAACCTCTTGTTCAAAACATAAGGAATGTGCAATTACCTCAACCATTGCCTGATCTCCCAAAATTCAAAGGAGAAGGAGATTTGAATTCTCATATTAAAGCCTACACCACTGCAATAAGAGAACTCCTCCCTTGGGATGGGGTTGTTGCCAAAATCTTTCCAAAAACTCTTGAAGGAATAGCTCTGGATTGGTACTATCATTTGCCAGAGGCTTCAATTCACTCATTCAGACAACTAATCAGAGAGTTTGTCATGGCATTTGACATGAATAAACTCATCAAAACAAGAATCAGAGAATTGCTCACCATGAAGCAAGAACCAAATGAATCCATAGCCCTTTTTGTGACCAGATGGAGGCAAGTCCTTTATACCTAAACCAGTGCCCCGAATATGGACCATCGTAAACTATGCGATCTTTTCTTACACACCTTGAACAAGGACATGAGAGAAGATGTTCAAAATTTACCATACAAATCCTATGAATTAGCATTAGAAAGTGCTTTGAGGATAGATCAAGCAGCCATTGATAGTGGTAGAAAGGTCTATGGGTCAAATAGAATGTTAACAAAAGAAGACACAGGGAGTAATGCTCCTTCCATCAAAATTCTTAAGAATAATAGAAGTACAACCATAGACTCTGTGACAGATCAACCCCCTATCAAGAAAGTAAGAGATGATTACAATGGGAGAGACTATTACCCTCCTAACATAAATTCAATAGATCAACCCTAGAACAATGGGTACTACCCTAGGGATAAGTACCAAAATTGGAATAGCAATGGAAATGGAAATGGAAATGATGGAAGATATGAGAGACCCCCATATGAGTTCAATCAGTTTTGTTGTTTTCATAGAACAAAGGGGCATAGCATAGAATCCTATAGAGAATATAACTGGTTCATAGAGAGGTTATCGGAAGACCAACAATGATTGTTCATAGAGATGTTCTTGAACCCACAGGAACTCACATCAAAGAACAAGAGTACAAGACAAACCCAAGCCCCAATAGCCCCACAAAATGCAAACATGAGAATCTATTAGGACCCATTTCTCATGCACAAAGAAGCAAAAACATCGAACCAAAATGAAGTCACCCAAGGTAGTAACACAGGCATCCTACCACAACTAGGACAGAAAGGTGAAGCTAAGATGATGGGATTAGTCGAGATTCTACACAATGAAGAAGAAGAGGAAGATCATGAGAATGAAAATGAGCAAATTGAGGTCTATGAGGGTGCCATTTTAGTAGTGGAACCAATACCCACTCTGATTAGACCCTACGAACTCATCGAAGACCTAAAGAAGACATATGCTCACATTTCATTCATTAACTTGCTTAGGAATTCACCTTCACATCGCTCAGCCTTACTAAAAGCCATAGGGTTAAAATATCTTGACCAAATTATGCCACCACCTAGTGAGCAGATTAATCATGTGGATTATGACATCAGCCCACCAAACTCAGAACTCAAGGATCTAGGGTTCTTCTTTGAGTTAGAGAAAATGCCTTCTGAGGTTGATCTAACCAAGAAAGTAGACCCCACATTGTACTTACAAGTTTGGATCTATGACACTTGCATCAAACGGTCCTTAGTCGATGATAGGGCAATAGTTAACATAGTCCCTTTTTCCCTATTAGAAAGGATGGGTTATGGACACACCAATATCACCACTTTGCAAGATACTCTAAGTGGGTATGATAATCCAAAATCTGCCATGATAGGTAAGATTACCCTTCTAGTGACTTTGGGACTTAAAACCATTCCTACCACATTCTACATCGTAGACAAAGACACATGATACAATTTGCTCCTTGGAAGATCATAGATACACAGGATGAAAGTAGTACCATCCACATTATTTCAAGAGGCTCAATTCTTACATTTGGGGAAGGTGTACGTTGTGAAAGGAGACCCAAAACATTTCAGCATGTTGAAGTCAAACACATCAAACAAGCATATAGGCATACCCAAGATTATGAACTTCCAACCAACAAATTGATAGTCCCTAGTCGTACACCATAGTCAATATGCATTGAAAGTGAATAGAAACTCTAGAGAAAACCATAAACACTATGGAGATGAAAACTCTAGAAGGTGAGGTACCATCAAAACCAAAGGAAATTGTTCCCAAGGAAAAGACAATTAAAATCATGGAATGGATAGAGCAAGACAGACCTCTCCAATTCCCTCTAGAATTGTTCATGATTAATTTTTAACTTGCCTACAAGATATTCCCTTGCATAGGGGAGAAACCTCATAGAACTAAGGGAATGGTGTTTGAAACCACTATGCTAGATTTGAGAAATGCAGACCCGCACACTTTCTCAGATCCCGAGGAAGACATAACAGAAAGTCACACTTGTTTGTCACCCTTAAGTGAAACATGTGTCCTTGACACACTAGAAGAAACAAAGTCATATGAGCCTCTCACACTAGTAGAGGACTCATACAAACCTTTGACACCCATGGAAGACATGCATTCCATTAATAATGAATCGACCAACATAATAGGAATGCTCTCAAGGATGCTTATAGTATCCCAACCACAAGAGCAGCCGACCACTTCTACCTCAGTACAATCAAATGAACTAGGCAAATGGGAAGTACCTCTAGTTCAAATTGAAATGGTTGAAATACTTCCAGATGAAGATGAAGAAAGTGAAGGTACTTTTCACAAAGAATGGAATATGAGAGTGACAGTCGTCACTGATGACCCTATCATTTTTGAGTTGCCAGGGAGTCATATCAAATATTCCATGGACTTAAGACTAGAACCAAATGGGAGGACAAGTATAAGATTTGTCCCTCCTAATGAGCAAAGGGAGCCATAAACTCCCCTTGAGTTGTTTCAATTTTGCAAAGAATTCAAAAGAGACAAGATGTGAAAATCTACATGCAAGAACAGTTTGACCTGTTAGCAGATTTATTAAGATTTGATGGAGGCATGTATTGGACCCCTTCCCATTAACAAGCATTTCAATACTTACTCCATCTCACACTACCAAGGGAAACCACCAAGTTGGAAACAATAGAATCAAATGACAAACCCTACAGAATAGGAGAACTTGTCTTGAGAAGAGGTAGCACAAAGAATAAGAAAAGAAGATGAAAAAGAGCTTTCACAGAGGACTGGAAAGGTCCTTGCATGGTCAAAGAAGATATCAGTAATGGTTCCTATCTCTTGTACACAATGGAGGGAGAGGAATTTGGTGAAACATTCAATGCCTTTCACCTCAAGAAATACTGTCTAAAAAACCTAAAATATCATAAAACACAAAAAATACAAAAAAATCATAAAAATGTCAAAAACAATTTATTTCTTGCATTTTAGTATCATTCTGTTCATCTTGCATTATAGTCAATGAATTGTTCTTGTGTTATTTTCTTCTCAGTAAGGAGTCTAAGATTGCCTAGGCATACGTCATCCTTTTAGGATCTATAGATTCCCCATTTTCACAATTGCCATTATCCCCCTTCATTCCGAGTGATTCTAATCAAAGCCTAGCTCTTAGCTTTATACTGATCCTAGCCTTAATGAGTCAAGATGTTAGGTCTAAACAAAGTCAGTATTCAAACCTACAATGTTCAAAGGAAGCTTGCAAGTAGACCTTCCCAATTCTTCCCTAGTAGTAGAGAAGTCTGACCAGATTACAAAAACTTTAGGTGATGCTCAGCCCCTTAACTTTCCTAGCCAAAAACATCAGGAGGATCAAAACTTTGAAGGAAGCAATCTAAAATTAGAGTGAACAAAAAAATGAGTGATCAAAATAAGAGTGTCAAGAAAAGTGAGAATTGAGAGATCAATCTTGCATATCAAAAGTTCCAAAAGCATTCATTGTCATAAAAAGTCAAAAATCCAAAAAAATGAGAAAATCAAGTGAGGAAATACAAAAAAAGTGAAAAAGAAAAAAAAAGAGATACAAAAAAAGAGTGAAAGAGAGAATATTGTTGAATGTCCGTACTCTTGGGTGGAGATCAGTCTAAGTTTGAAGCCTCAAGGGTGACATTCTAATAGAGAAAAAGAAAGGTACAAAGCACACACATGCACAAGTGGAGCAAAGCTAGGAGTCTAGTAGTCTTTAGGATCATCTTCTATCTAGGGACCCTTGTTCTTTCCCATTTATCCTTTACCCCAAATCTATCTTGCTTGCCATCTATGATCTAAGTCTAGTGAACACCAATAAAATTTGTTACTTGTCTAAAATTGAAAGCTTGTCAACTTGTCTTATGTAGATAAGGATCAATGTTTATCCTTTAGCAAAGCCTAAATTCAGAAGCACTCCATTTCACTCCCACTCCTCACTTGAGTTTCACAATCCTATCTCACAACCTTGAATAGGTCTCTTATATCAGGACAACTCGCAATCCCCTAAATTGAAAATCATACTAAAGAGTAGTCATGTTGTTTGTTCCAGATTGCATTCACACCCAAAATTAGAAAAGAGTCTCAAAACAATAAATTCAATGTCATAACTCATGACATTCAGTAGAAGTAAATGTTTCATTTTATCATTTCTTATGTTCTTGCATTTGCATATCGTAAACTACATCTCATATATATGCCAAAAAATATACAAAAACATGTCATTGTTATCATGTTTGCATTGTTAAAAGAGTTGAAAGGTCAAGATGTAATCAAAAAGTTCTAAAAAACTTTCAAAAATGCACAGGGGATGAGTACAAATCTGATAGGCAAAAACCATAAAAAGATGAACTTTCATAGATATATTTGAAGTTTACCTATACGAGAGTATCAAAGAGCTAGGACAAAATGCTCTCAAGAGAAATAAAGGCTCCCCATGCAAGAGGGCATGATTTCAAAAGAAGAAAAAGTAATATCAAGGTCAGTTCCCTCCAACAGAACCATCAGGACTTCATCTCCTCTGCCTATGAGTGCCACTCATTGCTCCATGAGACCTATGGGATTGAGGCATCCTATTGTGAGCATGTGATTGTGAAGGCCCCGCTGTACTAGCATCTCATCATCCAAATTGAGATGAGCCATCTCCCAAAGCACCTGATTCTCACCCTTAAGGGTGTGAATCTTGGCCTTCAAATCTGCACTTGCCTGACATCCATAATAGATAGGAGCAAAAATGTCGGTGTGTCAGTATCTGAACATAATAACCCACCCAAAATAACCCTGGACATAATAACCCTGTCATAATAACCCAAGGACAAAATAACCCAGGGTCATAATAACCCATGGACAAAATAACCCGTGGTCAAAATAACCCATGGACATAATAGCCCGTGGTCATTTTAGAACAAGCTAGTAAACTAGAAATGACATAAAATCAATTAGAACATTAGAATTTAGATATTTTTCCAATTGTTATGCCAAATTTTTGCTCCAATTTGCACTATTATCTCTTCATGTGCCCAAATGACCATAAATAGTCACAAAAACTATTTATTAAACTAAATTATAAATATGATTACAAGGAACATAAACAAGCATGTCAAAAGATTAAGTAACATTAATCTTTAGGATTAAAAAAAGGGATTGTAAAGATTAGTGTCGATGAAGTATTTGCATTTGAGATCAAGAAACTTGCTGGATTAGCTTTCATGCCACAGATAGACGTAATTGATGCATTTGAAACACTTCAATGATCTCCTTATTATACAAAACATGAGGAGACTCTGCAACCCATAATTGATTATTTTGAAGACACATGGATTGGTAGACTAACAAGAAGAGGCAACAAACAATCACCTAAGTTTCCAATCACAATGTGTAATTGCTATTCAACTATTCAAGATGATCTTCCCAAAACCAATAATACTATTTGAGGGATAGCATAGAGGATTTAGTGAATTGCTTCAAGCATCACACAGCTCAGTCTAGAAATTCATCAAAGCAGTGAAAAAAGAACAGGGTCTCCAAGAGAATAAAATAGAGAAATATATGGCTGGATACACTGGGCAACCAAGCAGGAAAAAACTCAAAGAAAGACTAAAAAGATTGGTTTATGGTTATGACAACCATAACATTTTAGATTATATAAGGGGCATCACTCATAATTTGACACTTTAATTGAAATTTTGATTAATAAAGTTTTTTAACAACATACATGTAATTTATAAGTTTTGTTTTCCTTTCTCTATATTCTTACAGGGATATTCTATCCATGGGTTATTCTGACCTCAGGTTATTTTGGCTTGGGTTATTATGACCTTGGATTATTTTGTCCTTGGGTTATTGTGACCGGGTTATTCTAAAAAGGGTTATTTTGGCCAGGTTATTATGTCCTACAATCTAGTGTCGCCCAACAATAGGGGGCACACTAAGATCAACCAAAAGATGATCTCAACCCAATCTAATGAGGGGAGAAGCCAAGCAACATTAATCTCACAAAGAAAAGCCCTCCACTCTTTGACATTACCTACAAAGTGAACCAAAGTAGAAAGATTTGTTAGTTCCCCATGAAAAGGAAAAGAAGAGAGAAAGGATAAAAGTGCAAAAAATGATAAAAAAAAGTAGACTCGCGTGGATCACCAAGCTACTAGGCAAGGTCAAACTATTGCATCACATCATCAAAATGAGGAGGTCCAGGAACCATGGATGAACCCTTAGGGATGTCAGGTGCACCATCCACATCATTTGTATCATCAAGACCCTCATTCTATGCATGCTTGGGTAGGCCCTTGTCTAACGAATCATCACCATCAAGAATATAGTCCTCGTCAGTAGACTCTAAGTCCTCAACTACAATGAGTTCTTGAGAAGGAGTCCCTCTCCCTCCCCTATGTCCTCCTCATGAAGATCTAGGAAATTTGATAATAAAGACCCTAGGAGTCAAGGGAGTCCAAATAACCATCCTCTGACCTGCCTTGCCCATCTCCTGAATGGACCTATAACAAGTAGACACTAGGGGCAACTCCTCAGGGAAGTCCTTGCCAAACTACTGTAAGACATGCTCAATGTGGTCAGCCTCAAATAGACCATTATGATCTAAAACCTCAAACACCCCATGACAATACCCTCAGATCTCACCATCCTGAGCCCAAGATCCTTCCATATCAAGGTAAGGATCAAATATTAGATCCTCATCTGTGATAGTAGCTATAGTGCACAAAGAAGCATCAAAATGACCCACCTGCATCCATCTAGCTACTCTTAGTAGTCATCTGTCAAGAATTGGAACAAGCTTTTGGTAGGGCCTAATGTGTTCAAAGATCCAAGTCATAATCAAGGAAGAGTGGCTAAAAGCTAGAGCCCCTCGTCGTGCAATGCGATAGAAGTCCTTGTTTACCATGGCCAAAATGTCTAGCCCCCAAGCATAGACCTTACCTTTCTCAAGACCACGTATGATGGGTGTCCAACACCATCTCAAGTGAGTCGAGGCCTTGTCTCCAGACAACCTTGATGCAATCAAACCAATCAGGAACTGCCTCAAGAGAGGAATACAAAGTCATGGCACGGAAATAACACTAGTAGAATTTGGGCAAATAAATGACTATGACTAAAACTTTTAGTCAGGGGACTAAAAATTATAGTCATTCTACTAATTTTTTGCAACATAGCTATAAATGACTAATTTGATCATCGAGTAAAAAACACAACTAGATAGTTAGTCACACAAATAAAAATGACTAAATAATCGGTCACACAAATAAAATATATATTTTGAATTGTAATTTCCCTCTTCCCCACCATGTAAAAATGTGATTACAATTAAAAGTCATACTCAAAACATTTGGAAGAAATTTCCCGCCTTTATCTTCACAACGAAGGGTTTCTCATTGGAATGATATGATTACAGGATATGCACAAAATGGGTTTGTTGAAAAGGCTTTAGAATATTTCAAGCATATGCAATGGTATGTGTAAAGATAGACTCTGTAACCTTTGCTAGCAGCCTCCCTACATGTGCCAAAATGGGAGCTTTGGAACAAGGTATGGACACCCATCGCAGGAAAAATGATAGTGGAGTTATTTGGAACCCTAATTGTTGCATATACCATATGGGAATTGGCTAGAAGGGCATGGTCTTGAAGCATAGTCATTGGTATGTTATTTGATTTAATCTTACTAATGTTTATGGAAATTAGTTGAGAGGGAATTTGACTTGATTGTTTAGTTATTGGAAAACAAGATTGATTAATGGTGGTTTGCAAGCAAAATTTACTTAGTTAGATACTTTGATTTTTGAGGTTATTTTGATAGGTTCACATTTTTGAAACACATCTAGAAACGATTGTGTTTAAATATTTGGAAATAGAAGTGGATTAGTGAATGAGTCAGAAATGAAGAAAGGAGCAGCATCTCCACTTTGTATAACTGTAAAGAACTCCCCTAGGAAAATGTTTTCCAACATGATTACTAACAATGGTGATGCTAGTCATTCACAAGAAATTAGCACCGGAGATTACTACTCTTCCACTATGTAGCCTCCATTATGTCCCATTCCATAGGGTAGCTTTAATTTACTAGGTGGCACAAATACAAAGCATGATTTGATTACTCCTAGACCAAAATTAGATTTCATCACACATTTTTCTCATATGAAGCTTAATGGCCTAGGGAGTGCACATGGTTTTAGTCAGTCTGGGGAAAATACTTTCATGGGATTGAATTGTAGCAGACCTGAAAGTGACCTACTTAATAGCTCAATAGGGTATTCACATACAAAGAACAAGTTTGGATGGCAAGAGTCGAGGAGTCATTCTTTGAGTGCCATAGAAATGGATTTTACCAAACATTCCATAGTCTTAACAAAATATCCTTCCCAAGGGAGTCTTCATGAAATGGGCTTGTTGTGTGAGCCTACAATTTTTTCTATGGTTTGTAGTTTAGAAAATACATCTGCAACTCCAAATGGTGTAGCAAGGTCTCTCAAATATAACCAGTCTGTTACTGCAAGCACTAGAAGTCTACCCGCACTTCCTTGTGCAGATAGTCAACATGTTGTTTCGTTCAAAAGTTTATAGTTGGAGTCAAAAAACAACTTTATGTAACATCATTTTGAGCTTCAAGAGGATCCCTCTTTCTGGGATGACCATAATGTTCAAGAATGTGGATCATAAAGTTCATAATATGCATGGTTGTTAAAACTTGATGGAAGTTCTTTTAGTTCATTTCTGCATTTTAACTACATTTGATACTTTGATTTTGGCCTACTAGGGTTAGTAGTGACAGATGTCACCTATTGTTCAACTTTATGTGTAGTAGGGACTTAGGAAGTCATTGCAGTTGCTATGTTGGCTAATATGGAATAGAGAGAAGAAATGGCCCCAAAAATATGGTTTTTGCCTTTTCTTTATGTTATTGATGATAAGTTGTTTGGTTCAAAATTAATTGTATGATCTATGCTTGTCCAAGTTGTTATTCGAATTCATCATCTTAGTGGCATTGAAGTTGCTTCTCAAGGTTGTTTGAGGTGTCTCAGATAGGATTTCTTGTTCTAATATAATTTTTCATGTCTTTATATGAAGAATTTTCTTGATTGTGTGGGAAGCACAGTCAGGAGGCAGAACACCTTCAAGAAGAAGATATGGAAATATGAACTTGCTCAAATCTCCAAGAGGATATGCATATGACTTGAGGGGTGTGATGAGCACATTTCTTAGTTATAAGAAGGCTCCTCAAGTATGCACTTTTGGTTTGAAGTGTATTTCATGGCTTGCTTTGTTCTTTCTAATTTTGAGTAATCAAATATGTTTGCCTTATTTGCAGAAAAGGGATTTGGAATTTGCACTGGTTGGAACACTAAAAAGAGAGCAAGCTATGGAAATGCAAATGAAAGCTATGGCTACTAAAGATGAGCAATTAAAATGTTTGATAAGTTTACAAATTGTTTGAAATAAAAGGGAATTCTAAGATTTCATTAATGGAATCGTTGATGGTAGGAGTTGCTTTATTTCTGAAGTGTTCTAGTCTTCAAATTACAATCTAAGAAAGATTTATATTGGTTAATGGTCAAGAAGGTCAACCATGCACACATAATGATCAATTGTAGGTGTAATGCAATAAGGGTTACTAATATGATTGAAGTATGTACATCCCTCATCCACTGAACCTGCATGGCTGCATGCACATAGAACACAAGCAAAGTTTACAATGTTAGGATATGTTCCAAAGTGCTTCATTAATTCAAATATTTTGAGGGCATCCATGCAAAATCCACTTTGTGCATATCCTGCAATCATTGCATTCCAAGAGATGGCATCTCTTTGAGCCATTCCATCAAACAGTTCACGTGCCTTATCTATACTTCCACATTTTGCATACATGTCTACCAGAGCATTTCCAACTATAATATCTGACAAAAATCCCCCTTCCATTATGTTATGATGGATGTCCATGCCCTATTCCAAAGATCCCATTTTGGCATAGGCAAGGAGGATGCTGGAAAAGGTTGTCAAATTTGGATTTACACCTGCTAATTGCATTTGCTTAAAAGTTTCTAAAGCCTTTTCAAAAAATCCATTTTGTGCATATACCGCAATCATTGCATTCCATGACATGACATCTCTTTGAGGCATTCTGCCAAACAATTCACATGCCTTGTCAATGCTTCCACATTTTGCATACATGTCTACCAGAGTAGTTAAAACTACATCTGACAAAATTCCTCTATCCATTACTTTTTGATGGATGTCAATACCTTGTTCCAATGCTCTCAATTTGGCATGGATAGAAAGGATGCTAGAAAAAGTTATGGAATTTGGCTTTACACCAGCTAATTGCATTTGCTTTAAAATTTCTAAAGCCTTTTCAACAAATCCATTTTGTGCATATCTTGTAATCATTCCATTCCATGAGATGACATTTCTTTGAGGCATTTTGTCAAACAGTTCTTGTGCCTTGTCTATGCTTCCACATTTTACATTCATGTCTACCAGGGCATTTCCAACTATAATATCTAAAAAAATCTCCCTTCCATTATGTTTTGATGGATGTCCATACCCTATTCCAAAGCTCCCATTTTAAAACACAGGCAGGGAGGATGCTGGCAAAGGTTGTGGAATTTGGCTTTAAACCAACCAATTGCATTTGTTTTAAATTTTCTAAAGCCCTTTCAACAAATCCATTTTGTGCATATCCTACAATCATTGCATTCCAAGAGATGACATCTCTTTGAGCCATTCCATCAAACAGTTCATGTGCCTTATCTATACTTCCACATTTTGCATACATGTCTACCAAAGCATTTCCAACTATAATATTTGACAAAAATCCCCCTTCCATTATGTTATGATGGATGTCCATACCCTATTCCAAAGCTCCCATTTTGGCATAGGTAGGGAGGATGTTGGTAAAGGTTGTCGAATTTGGATTTACACCTGCTAATTACATTTTCTTAAAAGTTTCTAAAGCCTTTTCAAAAAATTCATTTTGTGCAATTCCCACAATCATTGCATTCTATGAGATGACATCTCTTTGAGGCATTCTACCAAACAATTCACATGCCTTGTCAATGCTTCCACATTTTGCATGCATGTCTACCAGGGTAGTTGAAACTACAACATCTGACAAAATTCCTCTATCCATTACTTTTTGATGGATGTCCATACCTTGTTCCAATGCTCCCATTTTGGCACAGGCAGGAAGGATGCCAACAAATGTTGTGGAATTTATCTTTACACCAGCCAATTGCATTTGTTTTAAAATTTCCAAAACCTTTTCAACAAATCCATTTTGTGCATATCCTACAATCACTCCATTCCATGAGATGACATTTCTTTGAGGCATTATGTCAAATAGTTCTTGTGCCTTGTCTATGCTTCCACATTTTGCATTCATGTTTACCAGAGCATTTCCAACTATAATATTTGAAAAAAATACCACTTCCATTATGTTTTGATGGATGTCCATAACCTATTCCAAAGATCCAATTTTGACATAGGAAGGGAGGATGCTGGCAAAGGTTGTGGAATTTGGCTTTACAGTAGCCAATTGCATTTTCTTAAAAATTTCTAAAGCCTTTTCAATAAATCCATTTTGTGCATATCCTGCAATCATTGTAGTCCATGAGACCAAATTTCTTTGAGGCATTTTGTCAAATAGTTCACGTGCCTTGTCTATGCTTCCACATTTTGCATACAATAGGGTAGTTGCAACTACAATATTTGACAAAATTCCTCTATCCTTTATGCTTTGATGGATGACCATATCCTATTCCAAAGCTCCCATTTTGACACAGGCAGGGAGGATGCTGGCAAAGGTTGTAGAATTTGGCTTTACACCAGCCAATTGCATTTGCTTTTAAATTTCTAAAGCCTTTTCAACAAATCCATTTTGTGCATATCCTACAATCATTGCATTCCAAGAGATGACATCTCTTTGAGCCAGTCCATCAAACAGTTCACATGTCTTATCTATACTTCCACATTTTGCATACATGTCTAATAGGGAAATTACAACTATAACATCTGACAATATTCCTCTATCCTTATGTTTTGATGGATGTCCATACCCTATTCCAAAGCTCCCATTTTGACATAGCCAGGGAGGATGATGGCAAAGGTTGTGGAATTTGGCTTTACACCAACCAATTGCATTTTCTTTAAAATTTCTAAAGCCTTTTCAACAAATCCATTTTGTGCATATCCTAAAATCATTGCAGTCCATAAGACCACATTTCTTTGAGGCATTCTGTCAAATAGTTCATGTGCCTTGTCTATGCTTCCACATTTTGCATACATGTCTAATAGGACAATTGCAACTACAACATCTAACAAAATTCCTTTATCCTTTATGTTTTTATGGATGTCCATACCCTATTCCAAAGCTCCCATTTTGACATAGGCAAGGAAGATGATGGCAAAGTTTGTGGAATTTGGCTTTACACCAGCCAATTACATTTGCTTTAAAATTTCTAAAGCCTTTTCAACAAATCCATTTTGTCCATATCCTCCAATCATTGCAATCCATGAGACAATATTTCTTTGAGGCATTCTGTCAAACAATTCATGTGCCTTATCTATGCTTCCACATTTTGTATACATGTCTAACAGGGCAGCTGCAACTACAACATCTGACAAAATTCCTCTATCCTTTATGTTTTGATGGATGTCCATACCCTATTCCAAAGCTCCCATTTTGACACAGACAGGGAGGATGCTAGCAAAGGTTGTGGAATTTGGCTTTACACTGGCCAATTGCATTTGCTTTAAAATTTCTAAAGCCTTTTCAACAAATCCATTTTGTGCATATCCTGCTATCATTGCAGTCCATGAGACACATTTCTTTGAGGCATTCTATCAAACATCTCACGTGCCTTGTTTATGCTTCCACATTTTGCATAGATGTTTAATAGGGCAGTTGCAACTACAACATCTAACAAAATTCCTCTATCCTTTATGTTTTGAAGGATGTCCATACCCCATTCCAAAGCTCCCATTTTGGAACAGGTAGGGAGGATGCTGGCAAAGGTTGTGTAATTTGGATTTAAACTTTAAACTTTTTCTTTTCCTCTTTTGGAGTTTCATTTTTTGGTTCCTTCCCTGTATAGGCTGATTCTGCTCATCTATTAGTGTATCCAATCTATTAGAGTTCTTAAGTAGAGCAAGTTTAAAAGAAACCTATCTGGCTTAGAACACTTTTAAATCTTCCATAGTACCTACATGGGAGTGAAGCAATGCTTTAATCCTTAATCACACAGGGTAAATAACAAAATTATCAAATATATCAAAGTTGACCTAAAAAAATAGTTCTAGGTTTGACCAAAGATTTGTGCTACCATCCAAGTTACTTTTCCATTTCCCTAAATTTAAATTTAATTTCATTTTTTGTTTTTATGGAGGGTTATTAAATATTCCTCTCTGCATATATTTGGTAGAGTATAACAGATAGGAATAGGTAAAATGGAAGACAATATCTTGTGTTGTTGTCTTTAATAGTTGAAATTCCTGTGTAATGAATGCAGAGGTAGCAGAGACAAGTAACTTGATTGATCTAAGCACCAAGGAAGCTCCCTATCACAGGCATGGTATTTCTAAAATGAAGCACATTTCTAGGATGAAGCTGTAGTAAAAAATGACATGTGCTTCAACCTCTAAAAGAGAACCCAAAAGAAATCACAACAGTGTTCCATGTCACCAGAAAATTCAGTATTCCACAAGCCCCATGAAGGTATCCTTTTCTCTTCTACTTTTTATAGTCTTCCAATATTGAAACATCTTTTGTTTGATTATAATAACTTGCCTCTTTCCCTATGCCATATTTCCTTGAAGCAGATTGATAACTCCAACAAGAGGTTAACACTCCTCTTGCAGAAATAACTAAAAATGAGCAACGTGAGCTCCCTTGGAAGAATGGTGCTTCCCAAGGTACCCAATTCTTGATCAATTCTAACTCCTTGTTCAATTCTTGATCAATTCTAACATCCAAATCTTCTTGTTCTTTTTATATTTGCCCACTATTATAGTATTGAATACATTCTTTGTATTCTTAAGCTTACTTTGCATCCTTTCAATATACTTCTAAATCAAACTAATTCCAATATTCAGAAAGAAGCAGAAGCACACCTTCCATTGTTGTTTGCAAAAGATGGCATGATAATTGATAAAGTTTAAAGACATGTCCATGGGATGACATCTCTTTGAGGCATTGTGTAAAATAGTTCCCATGCCTTGACTAATATTTCAAATTTTGCATACATTTCTACAGGGCATTTCCAACTATAATATCTGTCAAACATCCCCCTTTTGTTATGCTTTGATTTGCTGATAAAGTATGTTTCAAATTTGAATTTTCTCTTCAAGTTTCATCTTAACTTTCACATGTTTGGAGTTGGGATTGTGACATTATTATGAAATCGTATCTGCTAGCTTCCTAAACCTATAATCAATAAAAATTCATAGTTCACAAATTGATTACTAGGAATGGGGGTTGCAGGAATGTTTGTCTAAACCTAACTATTTATGAATTTGACTTACTCTGTCTAAACAAGTCTAAGAAGATCCGTGGAGTCAAGAAGGTAAATATTCTTTCAAAGAACATGTTAAAGTAAGTTACTTATTTGCTTTCTATTACAAAGTGACAATTTACTTATTGCATTGTTGGGTTCTGTTTGTGTAGACCAAGGTAGGAGATGCAGCAAAGAAGAAGAAATAATGCAACAATTAACAATATTAAGCAAGTTTTGATACATTTATTCAAATTTTGAGATGTAAAAGCCCATGATGAAATATTTAGGCTTCATTTTTCTAGTTCTTTCATGTTTTAGAGTTGTATAAGCAAAAAATAGAGCATTGTAACTCATTTTTCTCAATCACAACACTAAGAAACACACTTTGTAACACATTTTTCAAAGCAAAGACATATTTAAGTCTTGTATCTACTGTAAGAACACCTTTTCTCAGTAAAATTTTAGTATTTTGCCTTCTTAATAGTTGTTTCATTATGTGCAGATGAATGATTGATTATGTTTTTCTATGTTTTATGTTTAAACCTCAAACAATTAAATAAATTAACAATTGACTAAATATACTACCAACTGACAAATTGGTGAATAAATATGACTAAAAATATATGACTAAATATTCTACTGATTAAATATACTACCAATTGATAGAAATCAGTGAATAAATATGACTAAAAATATACTACCAAATTGATCAATCAAAACAACCAAATAAATGACTGGCAATAAACTACTAATGGTCATGTGACCAAGCTCAGTGAATAATATGACTAAATCAATGACTAAATATACTACCAAATAGATCAATCAAAATGACCAAATAAATGACTAAACTTTGTTTCGTCATAAATTTGGTCATGTTATAAATGACTGGTAATAAACTACTAATGGTCACATGACCAAGTTTAGTCATTTATAAGCAGGTTTTAGAAGTTTTTTAATCACATATTGTTGTTTTTGTACTAGTGTAAGTTGGACGCCTATCTAGTCCTCAGGGCGACTAACCCCCATGAACTCTGCCCAAGACACCTTGTCCTCAAAGGACTTGCTAGTAGGAAGGACAAGAGGATGTCCTCTCATAGAAACTCCAAGAATATAGTAAACATCAAACAGAATGATAGTCCACTCTCCTAAAACCTATGGGAACCTAAAAGTGTCCTATCTGAATCTAAGTAAGTCAAAATGTCGCAACATATGCATGACACAGCATGAACAACTAGCACAATAAGATAGACTCTAGCTAGGCCTGTTCTCCTCAAGATAGCACGGTCCTCATAACTCAATGAAGAAAACATCTCTGAGAGCCACATTTTCTCTCTACAAGCATTCCATCAGATGTGCATGTCCTGCAAATCAAGAAAAGAACTTTAGATTAGATCTTGTAAACTTGAAAAAATCCTAAAAATCATAAAACTTGTAGAAAATCTCACACAAAAAAAGTGTATAACCCCTCAAAATTGCAATAAACAGGCAAATATAGTAGTCAAATTAAGTCAAATCAGAGTGAAATGAACATCAGAAAACACCAAATTTCAAGCAGAATCTACCCAACAGGGTCACCCCCCAAGTGACCCAGATGTCAATAGGATCTCCCCCCAGGTGACCCTATTGTCTGTAGGATCTCCCCCCGGGTGACCCTGTTGTCAAACAGATCTCCCCCTGGCCAACCTACCCAAAAAAAGGGTCAACCCTAAGTGGAGATCCCTCAAGCTAAAAATGCCCTAAAATCTCTATTTCTTAGTTGATTCTAGAAAATGAAAGACCTTACTCTAAATGATGAAACAAAGACAATGCAACAAGAAGAATCACCAAAAATAGACCATTTTAAGAGATTTTTCACAAACTTTAACTTAGGGTTTAGAAAAAGGTTTTTCACTATTTGTGTACCCAATCTTTTATGGCTGAAGAAGAGGTGGCCATCTTTGTGATCTTCCCGATGATATCTACTCAACGAATGCTCACACAATCGATTCTGTCACCGATTCACTCTGATCTCACAAATTTGCTTACTTTATTTGCCCTTAGCTTAGTTTCTTTTATGCATTCTTAGATTAGTTTTTTTCTTTTATGCATATTTTGTGCATCGTTATGTGTGCATTCATTCCTATAGGTCTCACCAACAAATGCAAACAAATAGTCAAACTCGAACAATCTATGGTAATTTCATCATTTCAGTCTTCATTATGGGTACAAGTACAAACTTGTGTCACACTTTGGGCTAACCGAATAATTTTGGCTGAGTAGGAGTTGCCCAAGTAGGAGTCAGTCAAGTGGTATTCAGTTGAATCAATGTGGCACCAATGTTTCGATTGAGTCCCTATCGGTCGAGTGGGTTTCGACCGAGTCTTATAAAAATAAAAGCAAAAACAAATAGTGGAGGTGTTGTATTTTGCATTTTCAGCTGAAAAGCTTGCGTCTAGACATTTCTCGCCTGACACCCTCCATCCTACAAATCCATTCAACCTAGGTAACATTTCATTCAACTTTAAATGATATCTCAAGAATAATTTTTATTCAGCTCAGTTATATGTTTGTCTGTATGTATTTTTGTTTTTGTTAAACCCTAGTGGCCATGATTCTAGGGCATTTATTAACCCTAGGATTTGTTGTTTTTGGTAAACCCTAGAGGCCATGATTCTAGGGCATTTGTTAACCCCAGGATTTCTTCATCTTTGTCCTGATCCCAAATCTACAGCTTATAGGAGCTTTGCCTTTGCATAGAAACGAGGGTTTCAATCACTTTTTCCCCAAGGGTTTCATAAGCATTTACCTTTCCATAAGCATTTATCTAGAAAAAACCTGTCTATTGAAACCTTGCACACTATCTCCTAATAGTGGAAGGATCTTTGTTAGCGTATATTCAATTTGGTTTGATTGAATGTAGAAATATTTTCTTTGTTTATGATAGTTCAACAAAACAAATTGCACATTTGGATGGATGCTTCTGATCATTCTGCTTAATAAATGACAGTTTTGACTGCACTTATAGCAAGGTCCTATGTAGTTGTTTACTCAATTTTATTTAATAGTTATTTTTCAAGATTTTTAAGGAGCTTAAAGGTTCTTGTTGTTGAAAGTCAATTGTATAAATCTAGAAAACACACCAAGCAAGAATGGAATGCCAATGCAATTGGCATTGATGTGATTGAGGTTGAATTTATTTTGGTCGTTATCTCTATGAATACTTAATAGTGATCTTGAATGCCCTATGATTGATTGGAATTAATTTCTTAAGTTGAAATTTCAAAGTTTATGCCATTACAGAAAATTCTCAAAACCTAGAAATGGATTTAATGAAGAGCTATATGTCTCTACAATTAATAAAAATCACAGAGATCTCTGACTAAATAGATAGTTAATTGTCATGTGTAATTGCTAAAAAAAGAACTGCAGACCCAGTAAAGAATGGAATGGGGATCCAAAAATGCCTTCTCTTTATTAAGATTTTCTATCACCATGATCATCATTGGTCCCAATCAGGTTGGCTTATTATTAATGAGATTATTGTGAACATCAAGCATTTTGGTGCAGGAGCACCTAACACAAGGTGGCCTCCATGAGGCATTCAACTATTTGATGTTCATTTTGTTGTTTCTAATAAGGTCCTATAAGACCATTTATGTAATAAGGTTTGTTTGACTAATGCATGTTATTTTGTATCTAGGTTTATGTTGTAAGTCCCAAGGACACTTGTCGATCTGTAATTACAAAGGTTGTTAGGCAGTTGGAGGTCATTAGATCTCCCAGCTGGCTGGATGTTGTCTCCCAGCCGCTTGGAGTCAATTCAGTACTACTGAGAGCAAGTAGATAAATACCCCAAGATCATCAAATGTAATCAGTAGAGTAGTAGAGCAATTGAGTTGTAGTTGAGTATAGATTAGATCAGTGTGATTGCAATTGTGAAATAGAGCATCTGTGGATGTACATTTTCTGAAAGGCATAATAAAGTTTTGTGTTGTACATCTTTCTGTCATTTGAGTTCCTAAGGTTTTCTCTATGAAATTGATTTACTGTTTCATGGCCAAGATGAATTGTTAATCCATTCCACCAGTTAGATTTCTTCGAAATCAGTGGAATGGTTGTACAGTTCATTTTTGTGTTTTTCGTTTTGTTCGTTTGTGTTTGTAGGAACATGTACAAGATGCATTGATAGATCCTAGTGTGGTCATATGCTAGGTTGGCAAGGTGAAAGATCTATATGATTGTTGGAGAAATAGATCTGTGAATTTACAGGGTTTGCAGAGGTTCAAATCGGTGAAGATTTGCATTGTTCCATCAGATATACAATTTGTGTATATATCGTAGTTGTATGTTTGTGTGTATCTCACAAATGGTTATCGCGGTTGTATGTGACATATGTACATTGTGATGATACATTGAGTTAAGGTACAAAGGAGAGAGAAAATTATAAGCTTCTGATCGGCATACAAAGGAGTCAAAAGTCAAATGTACATTCTACAAATGTATCTTCCGGTTGTATGTTGAAACATACATTGGGTTAGATACAGGGAAGTTAGCGGTCAAACCCGTCAGATGCATATTCTAAATGCATCTTTTGAATGCATGTTCTACGAAGTATGTTGTGAACGCATCTTGTGAATGTATATTGAAATATACATTGCGCATATACTTTGAGTTGGATGCAAAGCGTGACCAATAGCAATGGTAATGGAAACCGGTAGCAGCAAGTCAAGCCTTGCATGTATGAGGAGAGTCATTGGTACACCAGTGCAAGGAGATGAATGTTCACCGATGGTGAGTATTATGCTGATGGTCGTAAGGAATAAAGTATACATCGCGGAGACCCATGGGGATCGGTCAAACTAAATGCAAGGCTTCCGATCTAAGGATTCTGGCCAATAAGCAAAATCCACGGCCAACGAGTCAGGGTTAGGAGGAATGTCAGGGAGAGTAGTAAGGTTGGGGTGATAGTTGGTAATGCGGCTAATGGAAGTAACTCGCAGCGAAGAGAGGGCTATTGGAGTAAGGTGTGTGGTCGGTGGAATGAACTACGACTTGGCCGATAGTGTATAGTCTTGCCGATAGGCAAGTAAAGTGAGACATACAAAGGGGAATGCAGGTCAGGGTATTTGGCTCTACATCATGTGGTATCAGAGCTTAGTAAAAGGTCTAGGCAGTTGTGTGTTTTGTTCTGTCATTGAGAAGGTAGAAGTAGAGTTGAGGAAGAACTGAGAAATTAAAGAAATGAGTTAGCAAGATGCCTCCGAAAAATGCTGGCACTGCTAGAGATTTGCAAGAGATGAAGGAAAAGCATGCTAAAGAGTTGAGGAAGATGAAAGAACTTGCAGAAGCCCTTCAAGCTAGGCTTGCAGCCTTGGAGACAAACAAAAGAAGAGAAGTGGAAGAAAGTGAACCAGAAGAAGAGGAGGATGGTGAAGAATCTGAAGATGTAGATGAAGATCTGAATCCTGAAGATCAGAGATTTGCAAAACTGTTAAGGGCAGTCAAGGATGAAAAACCTAAGGTAAAGATTGATGTTCCAAAGTATAATGGAAGTTTAAATGAGGAAGAGTTACTTGATTGGATTGCTACATTAGATAATCATTTTGAATACGAGGAGGTTCCTGAGGAGCAGAAAGTAAAGATTACAAAGACCAAATTGGGAGGTCATGCCTTGGTATGGTGGGATTACATACAATCAAAGAGAAGAAAGTAGGGAAAGACAAAGATTTCTTCATGGGACAAGATGGTCACAAGAATCAAAGGTAATTTTTTACCCAAGGATTATGAAGTTCAAATGTTCAAGAAGCTTCAATTTTTAAGACAAAAGGAAATGGATGTGAAAGCATATACTGAGGAGTTTTATAAATTAAGTATGAGGTCTAGTCATCATGAGAATGAGGTTGAAAAGGTTGCTAGATACTTGGCTGGTTTGAGGTTGAACATATAGGATGAGTTAGTTTTGGCTAACCCTGGGAGTGTAGAAGACTGTTATCAAATGGCAATCAGGATTAAGGAGAAGATGAAAAGGAGACAGGATAAGTCCATGAGGGGAAGAGGCAGCAATATAAGGGGGAGAGGATCAGCCCCTACAACAAGACAAGTCAATGAGAATCAAGAAGAAACTAGTAAAGGACAAGAGCAGTCTGATTTTAGAGGTGGATGGAAAGGCAAGAGAGGCAGATTTGGAGGTGGTAGAGGTTCTAATGTTTTCACTGGGAGATGTTATCATTGTAATGAAATTGGTCATCCAGCATTCAAATGTCCAGAAAGGTAAGGTTGATCATTAGGAAGTGATAGGAAGAATGACAAGAGGGTTCAATATGTGCAAGAAGAGGAGGTAGGTGAAAGTGTTAACCCTCTAATGGGGAGTGCAGTCCCAGTTCTAGATGGAGAATCATTGATGCTGAGGAGAACATTCTTGAAGACATCCAAGGACATGATACAAAGGAGAGCACTTTTCAGGACCAATTGCAAAAGCAAAGGTAAAAAATGCAAGGTAGTAATAGATTCTGGTTCAATAGATAATATGGTATCTCAGGAAATGGCGGATAAGTTGAAACTGGAAAGGATTCCACATCAAACCCCTTACAAAGCATCTTGGGTAAGTGATAGTCAATCACTTTTGGTATATGAACAGGCATATGTTGATTTTCAGATTGGGGAATATTAGGATAGGGTTTTATGTGATATTTTGCCCATGGAATGTTGTCGCCTACTTTTAGGTAGGCCATGGCAATTTGATAGGCAAGCATTGTATGATGGTTATGCTAACACCTATACCTTCAAGAAGGATGGGAGAACTTTTGTGATGACACCATTGCCAAAGGATGCTGAAGCAAAGAAGGCAGCCAAAATCATTTTGGTAGGTAAGAAAGAGTTTGTGAAGCTCGATGAAGGAGACATAAAGAAAGTTGAGGATACCTCAAGGAGTGGGGTTTCTAAGGATCAAAGTTTGAAGGCAATTTTAGTTTTGGATGATGGAGATCAGATGGATCAACAAAAGGTCTAAGAGCAGGTTTGTACACAGCCACAAGCTGATTGGAAAGACAAGGATGCTATCATAGTAGGAACAATTGTTTGTCCTCTAGAACCAACAAGAGTTGAAAGTCACACATGTTCTACCATAGCAGCAATACAAGAAGCATTATGCAAGGTGTATAATGTAGGTGTTCTGGCAAAGATGACAGTAAGAAAGTAAGGTGTGAGTAGAGCCTACAGTGCAAGGCATGAGTCTTTGATTCCATGGAAGCAAGTTACAGTCCAGAAATCATGGGGAAGATATGAAGCAGCAGAGGATACAGGCAGAGCAAAAAAAAGAGTTAACTCATGTGGCATGAGTTCTTTTCAAGGTGGGGTGTATGGTGCAGGAGCACCTAACACAAGGTGGCCTCCACGAGGCATTCAACTATTTGATGTTCATTTTGTTGTTTCCAATAAGGTCCTATAAGACCATTTATGTAATAAGGTCTATTTGACCAATGCATGTTATTTTGTATCTAGGTTTATGTTGTAAGTTCCAAGGACACTTGTCGATCTGTAATTACAAAGGTTGTTAGGCAGTTGGAGGTCGTTAGATCTCCCAACCGCTTGGAGGTTGTCTCCCAGCCGCTTGGAGTCAATTCAGTACTACTAAGAGCAAGTAGATAAATACCCCAAGATCATCAAATGTAATCAGTAGAGTAGTAGAGCAGTTGAGTTGTAGTTGAGTACAGATCATATCAGTGTGATTGCAATTGTGAAACAAAGCATTTGTGGATGTACATTTTCTGAAAGGCATAATAAAGTTCTATGTTGTGCATCTTTCTGTCATTTGAATTCCTAAGGTTTTCTCTATGAAATCAATTTACTGTTTTGTGGCCGAGATGGATCGTTAATCCATTCCACCGATTAGATTTCTTCGAAATCAGTGGAATGGCTGTACAGTTTGTTTTTGTGTTTTTCATTTTATTCATTTGTATTTGCAGGAACATGTACAAGATGCATTGATAGATCCTAGCATGGTCATATGCTAGGTTGGCAGGGTGAAAGATCTGTATGATTATTGGAGAAATGGATCTGTGAAGTTACAGGGTTTACAGAGGTTCAAATCGGTGAAGATTCATGTTGTTCCATCAGATATACAATTTGCGTATATATCACAGTTGTATGTTCATGTGTATCTCACAAATGGTTATCGTGATTGTATGTGGCGGATGTACATTGTGATGATACATTGAGTTAAGGTACAAACAAGAGAGAAAGTTATAAGCTTCCAATCGACATACAAAGGAGTCAACGGTCAAATGTACATTCTGCAAATGTATCTTTCAGTTGTATGTTGAAACATACATTGGGTTAGATATAAAGAAGTCAGTGGTCAAACCTGTCAAATGCATATTCTGAATGCATGTTTTGAATGCATCTTCTGAATGCATGTTCTACGAAGTATGTTGTGAACGCATCTTGCAAATGTATATTGAAATATACATTGTGCATATACTTTGAGTTGGATGCAAAGTGTGACTGACAGCAGTGGTAAGGGAAACCAGCAATAGCAAGTCAAGCCTTGCATGTATGAGGAGAGTCATCGGTACATCAGTACGAGGAGATGAATGTTCGCCGATGGTGAGTATTACACTGATGGTCGCAAGGAATAAAGTATACATCGTGGAGACCCATTGGGATCAGTCAAACTAAATGCAAGGCTTCCGATCTAAGGAGTCCGGCCGATAAGTGAAGTCCACAGCTGACGAGTTAGGGTTAGGAGGAACGTCGAGGTGACAGTTGGTAATGCAACTGATGGAAGTAACTCACAATGAAGAGAGGGCTATCAGAGTAAGGTGTGCGGTCGGTGGAATGAACTACGACTTGGCTGATAGTGTATAGTCTTGCTGATAGGCAAGTAAAGCGAGACATACAAAGGGGAATGTAGGTCAGGGTGTTTGGCTCTGCATCACATTTCCTAGCTCACACTGGTTATGGTTTTTCTTTTGATAGCACTACAATGACTTTTATTTCCTTCTAATGTTGACTTGGTATAATGCTTGAAATGACTTCATTTAACTTACATCATTTTTTGTGGGTACAATGCTAGAATATTGAAACAAATCTTTTGTGTAAATCAAGTTCAAGTAGTCTGTTTCAGTTCAAAAAATGGCAATATAGACTTCTCCTTAGAATTGTTGATCGCATTTATCTATGCATATGGAACTAATGGGTAGAATCAACAAAGACAACTAATGATACATCTCTTAAAATGACTAGAAAAATCATTAATCATCTCCC
Source organism: Cunninghamia lanceolata (assembly GCA_027924645.1). Taxonomy (NCBI): domain Eukaryota; kingdom Viridiplantae; phylum Streptophyta; class Pinopsida; order Cupressales; family Cupressaceae; genus Cunninghamia; species Cunninghamia lanceolata. The sequence continues at coordinate 4,740,610 of BSBN01000275.1, read as the reverse complement.
CATAATGTTTATCATGGAACTGCATTCTAACTTTATTCAAAATAGAATTTATACACTGTGATACATGAAAATAATGTTTAGATCGAACAGTACATCTTCATCATTGTCAGTTCTTAATAGATTTTTTATGAGCTTTGAGGTTTTCAAAGGCTTTGTCTTAGTTTTGCTGAAGTTGATCCACATCCTACAACCAATGCACTGGTGTGGCGCCTATGGCGTACCAAATCTTAGTTGGTTATTACTTGATTCAGTTGTTTGTATTTGTAGCATCAAGTGCTTATAGTTATAATTAAAAGCATATCTCTCAATAAATAAGGAGTTGATCAAATTCTCAAGCCTAGAATGATTCAAAGCACCCTACATTGGCCTAATTATCTAAATTGCATTATGAACCAAAATTTCATTGTTATGTGTGAATTGCTAGAGAACTAACTGGAAACTGAGAAAAGCATGCAATGGGGGTACATAAATCACTCCCATTGATTAAGATTGATCAAAACTCCAAACAAATGCATAGCTGACAAGAAGTTCAACCCTAGATTGCTTCCAGAACAAAATGCTTTTAGCATTTTTAACCAAAACTTCACTATCCTGTGGGTGAATCATGGGTGAATTTTTAGAGAAGTGGAACTGACTGAAAACCAAGCAAAGGATGAATCGAGATCGGTAAATCTATTTTCATTGATTGAAATCAAAGATATCCCCCCAAATGTTAAAGAGTTGACCAAAACCTTTGTAATAGATTAAATTGGTTGGAACTAAGTTTTTTTAGTATTTTCAACCTAAATGTCATTATTTTGATAAATTGATACAAACGTGACTGAAAACCAACAACGAATTGAACAAATATCCATAAATCTTCTCCATTGATTAAACAACAAGAAAAATGCAACAACAATATAAGCAAGTTATGAATAAAACTCTTTGATTCTTCTTCTCTGTTTAATTTTTTTTTGAGTTTATTTTACTAGTTTCTTAATTGTAACCTTTCCTCGCAATGGATGCATTGAAACTTTCAAAACAAATTAAGATTTCTAGACTTTGCAAATATTTTTGAAAACATGTTCATTGACGTGTATTTCTTCCAAAGATTTGTGTAATGATCAAAATGTGCATTCAGGCTAACAGAAAGTATTAAAATTAACAAGCCATTTGTAGTTAGAAAGGCATTTTTCTAGATTAAAGCCATGTACATATTATTAACAAGCCATTTGTGGTTAGAAAGGCATTTTTTTCTAGATTAAAGCCATGTACATATTTTCAAAATAAATAGTAGATGTACAAAATTAAATTGTTTGAATTAGACAATTATGTGTTGAATTATAATTACAAAACCTTATTTGTACTGCTCACTATAGTTTCATTAGGATGGCCATGTTGAACTTATTCATGAATAATATGTCTCACCAACATCAGTGATAACTAGTACTTTGGAAGTTGTGGAACAACATCAACATACACACCTACATCAGAGAAGAAATTGTATGTTGATAGGCGAGTGCAACATAACATCCCTATCTATTCTGATGTAGGTGTATAGTTGATACATTTGTTACACAGTCCAAAGTAGACACTATCAATGATGTTGGGTAGACATATCAGACATCAAGTGTAGAGAATTGGTTCAACATAGCCATCCTAATGCTAGATGATAGCACCACCAATAAAACACCTACCCACATGAATATGAACAACCACCACTCAAAACAAAATTTAAACAATCACAACTAGAAAGAAGAATAGCCACCAAAAGATAATAGGTTAATATTCTACTAATGTCCATAATAGGAAATAAAATGCACAATCCCTAGATGCTCCTACATCATATTCTATAAAACATCATATAAATACTAAGCTTCTTGCCCCACACAAAGGATCTATCTAATCATTAAAGAACTTCCTTGAGGGTAAGGCCTCTAGGGTAAGACAAACAAAGTAAATACCAACCACTTTCAACCTATTTTATTACTTCTCAATCACAAACACCACATCTTTATTAGAGGCCAAGGAAAATATAGAAGATTGCTCACCTTGTTTACCTTTTACTTGCTCGTGTGCTTGACTAGGCCCTCCACTAAAAATTGCAAGAAAATTTCTTTTGCACAAACCTCCACCCTTTCCTAACAAACCAAATCTTCCTTAAATGTTTTAGAGCCACCATTTTGTCCATAAGTTTATTCCCTCCACTTCCAACCTCCATTTTAGATGGCAATAGATACAAATTAAAAGTTGCGCATATTGCCTCAATTATTCTCTCTAGGCCTCTTGTCTTCTCTATGAGAGAATACCACTCATTGATACTAGAGGCATAAGGCTAAGAAAAAAAGGCCAAAAAACACCCCAACAAAAACCTTGTTAAGTGAGTGCATCGAGACACTATATAAACAATTAAAATAGAACAATCTAAAAACACAACATACATTCCCAAACCAATAACACAAATAACCATGAGAATGACAAAGAAAACAAAGAGCATTCAAACCAAGTTGCATCAAAGTTTCTAGTATCTTTAGACCAATCAACAGTGCCTCCAACTCATTGGCATGTCTATTGATAATCTTCCTTAGATTCCTCCCCTCACCTTCTTCCCTCAAAGGAGATCATCAACAGGGTTGTCACCAAGAATATATACCAATAAAACATTAAGGTCACTTGGATGTTGCCTCTATAAGAACTAAACACCAAGTTGGATTTTTATATTATGCATTTCTTAAGGATTACAGATAGTATCCTCATTTAATCGGCCATAAGGTTTTGCATTGTGTATATAAATGTAACTTAACACAATAAAGTGAGAATATTTTTGTTGTGGTTTTGTAGTGATGTAATTATTGTTGTACTATAATTTTCCTTTAATCTTTCTTCCATTATGTAGTTATGAAAAGTTGAATCATGTAAATTTCTAAGCTTATGTTTGAATCTTTTTCCTTTGCATGCAAATCTAAATATTGTGTTTATTCAGATGATCTACATGTTGCATTTCTATATTTATGTATGCTTAAAAGAAAAATGCTTGTACATTTTTTTTTTGTTTTAATTAAATGCAGATCTCTTATATCTAGATATGGCTGATGATCAAGGATCTTATCATTCCACATAGTCTTAGCGCGAAACTGAGGCTAGGAATAATTTTTATAATGATAGCATTTCTAGATTAGATAATGCTTTGAAATGTTTGGACCAAACTATATAGAACTCCCCAAATTTGGATAATAGAGATAGATTAGTCAATATTCAGTCTGAGATTAGACATATGATTAAGACGATAAAATCATACAATCTATATGATGACATTAGCACTGAGGAGTTTTATAGGTCCCTTTCTAGGACTATTACTGGCACTAAGAATGTCAAATCTATTTCTGATAGAGTTTCATTACATAATGTGCATAGTATGTTCCCTTTTTATAGTGGGAAAGACAATGTTAGAGGATATAATATTACCAGGTGTACAAATCTGCTTGTTGGTCCATTTATATATCTAAAATTTTTGGTAGCCAATCATAGATGGCATCATAATGATGAGTTACCACTATATTTTTGCAAACAATTATATGCTGAGTTCCATTTAGGATTATCTATGGATTACACACCTATGCCCGTACATGCTGGATGGGGCAAGGGGAGGTTTGCCTATAAACTTGAATTTAGATGTCCAAATTTGCCACTACCTAAAAACAAGAGGGCATTAGTTGGTCTAAACCTTTTAGTTCTTCCAAAATGTTTGGAACTAGCAGCAACAGGAGATCCAATAGTCACACCAACTAGGTCCAAGCTTTTTGATAGGATGACCATGACTGCTACTCAGGTTGATTAGATGTCATCTGATCATGTAGGGAGATACTTATTACATCCATGGATTAGCCTTCCTCCCACTGAGGCTACATTTGCAAATTATGACCCCTACATTCATGCAGATATACCATCCCCATCAAATGTGACCCATATGAGTGACACCACTGTACGTGATGTGTGTTCAGCTGCCTTTGTTGATTTACTATTAGCATACCAGTATATTAGTGATGAGTATGGGATTCCTTTGGATGTTGTAATGACTCGTATTAGATGACATAATGGTAGACAGTTAGGTCAGGGTGAGGAGGCTTCAGAGAACCAAAATATTCTAGACCAGCCTACAGCCCCCACACAGCATCAGGTTGCACCTCATGTACATGGCACATATAGCACACTTCTCTTTGGCACTGGTCCTTTACCTTCAGATATAGGTGTCCCTGATGTTACCATTCATTCTTCTGACATTGGTGGGATTGGTAGAGTGCTCCAAGATGTGTAGGTACTTGAATAATTTCTATATTTTGTTTTCTACAAATTCACATGTGCATATATTAAATAAACTTGATGTAAAAGTAGTTCTCATTATTCATTGAAATCTTGTATTTGAAAATTTCTAGCAACAAAGAGATAATTTGTCACGCTTCAGAGATTTAGAGCATGCAGAGGATCATGTACATGATACATTTGAGGGACATTTATGATATATAAATTACTTGATACGTTCAAACATGTTGAAAGTACAATTTAACTTTAAGATGACTTTACATATATATACACATGTACATTAAATTAAATTATGTACTTTCTTGTACAGGGAGGTGCATTAGGATAGGGATCAGGATACAGAGAGATCGAGACATGGATCCAGAGAGAGATTGAGACATGGATCGGGAGATAGATCTATACATATGTAGTCATATTAGACACCCTACTCTCTGACTTGTTATGGTTTCACATGTTATGACCTTTCACATTATGGTTCATGTCTTATTATGTTTTACAATATATACATTTTACATTATGGTTTCACATTATATACATTTTATATTATGGTTTTAAACATTATGGTTCATGTCTTATTATGTTTACAGTATATACATTTGACATTATGGTTTCACATTATATACATTTTACATTATGGTTTCATATTACAGTTCTTAAATTGTGATTTTTCATGTATCATGGTTTGAATATGATTTCTTTAATGATCTCTCTAGAATTAAAATAGATAACATTTTTTGTCTCATTTTTTGGATACAACTTAATATAGAAATATAGAAATTCTTGAAGCTAATTAGGGTTTTGAGTTGGGAATCTAAATAATATTCTTGCTCACTTTAAATCTATATAAAAAATTGAGTTAATTTAATGTTCATAATCAAATTTAGGAAAAACATACAAAAAAGATATCACATATATAGTGCATTGCTAGTTGATGAAAGGAAATTTGCATGACTAGTTAATTTAGCTAATACTAATCTAGGAATCACAATATCTTGAATTATGTACCAACAATATAACTCAATTCAATTCACTATGATCTACAACTACAAGAATTGACAAGTCACTATCATTCTATAATAAAAAATAACTAGCAATAGATAACCAAACATGCAGTAACATTATAACTAATAACAATCCAATCATTTAGGGGGATTATGCATAATAGAACCTAATGTTTACTTGTCACTACTGTTTAAGTTATGCAATAAAAAGATCATATCAATCATATAAGTAAACTATGGAATGATATTGAAACTCAATAAAATTTCATTCACTTGTATAGACACAATTACATTGAATTTGGATATTTAGATAAAAGAAATATCTAAGTATAACAATATATATCACTAACATTAAGCTATTAAAGACTAAAATAGTTCTAGAGTCTACATCCCTCACAAATGTCAAGGAGTCTAGTATATAGATCTCCCTTGTTCAAGAACATAGCAAACTCCTTCATTTAATTCTATATATAGGGTTGTTGAACATATAAGTAATACATAGATACTCCCTTAGGTGTAAATCAATTTGAGGTAAATAAGATCTTTTAGGCAATAAGATCAAGAATCCCTTTGGCAATGTGGTAACATTCAATTCTATAGACACTTAGTCCCTCAAGGATTTTCATTTCAAATTGGTTACACATGTCCTTTAAAAAACCTTTTTTAAATTTTTTCTCATATCACGACATTCTCCTTGAATTGTATTATATTTAAAAATAAGGTGAATTTGAATGAAAGTATGCAATCATAGTCTCTACTACAACAAGATCTAATTGGTGCAATTTGGAAGCAAATAGGGAATCATTACTCTAATTAGACATCACTACATTAGGATTTGAAACTCATCAACTCTTGAAACCAATTTCCAAGATTTGAAGTTTAAAATTTATATTAAATGTCAATGTTTGAAAGACTTGAATGTCTCTCCGAGGCTTGACTGAGGCAAGCCTCTAAATACCACAACCCCCTCCCAAATGTTTTGTGATTGCAGGTTACAGGTTGAAGACATAAGAAAAGTGGAGTTGTAGGAGGGCATTACAGAGTGTCAAATTTGCAGACCAATGTTGAAAATAGCACCCTGGACTTGGGCACCCACTCTTTAGTCCTTTAGATTCTGTGACAGGAAAATCTCTGATGCAGCAAGAACAACTTGCAGACTGAGCTTCCAGATCCTGACAAAAACCTAGGCCTTGGACTTGGGCGCCCATTCATTAGTCCTGACTATTCCGCTTCTGAACCCCAAAAATAGTGCACAATTATTTATCATTTTACATCTTTCTGTTGCAGCATTTTCTGATATTCATCTATTTGTTGTCATATTTGCATAATTAGGGTTTTAATGTATAATTGAGCATAAGTGAGCATAATTGACAATTAAATCATACAAATCCAAGTTTCCCTACATCTCATAGTGACCTAGGGTATGATAGTACATTGCAACTCAACCCTAGGTCCTTGAATGAAAGGATGAAAGGAGGATACACACACAAAACTACAAAAAACTCAGCTATCCAAATTTCACACCTTTACATCACTTATAGTATGTGAAAACACACTAGGAGAAAAAGATTTTGTTACCAGGTGATTAGGATGCATCATCGTGAATGAAGAGTATGGTTGATTCAATGCCTAAATGTCCAAACTTATACTAGTTGATGGTAGCTCTATTAGACCATTACCCCTTATAAATTTTCTTGATGTTCCCTTAGTTCTTGTTGCCATTTCACCACATTTATCTCTTGATTCTTTAGTTCTACTTTTGCCACTAGTGGTTTTCTTGGGTTTGAAAACTCATTTCCTTGCTCTTACCTTTTGAATGTCTTTAATGATTCTTCTTCGAATGCTTTCCATTTAATAATCTCATTTGGACACTTATTTATTTGGTAAATTATTTATACTTGCAAGTGCACTAGAACATAAGTGAAAAGATGTTTTTTTGTTATTTAAATGTGGTGGTGGTGGACAAGCAATAGTAGACTGATGCCTTGATCAGTTGGATAAATGAGTGAAGCATCAAGCCTCACATACAAACACATGTGTAAGATAGAATATAGGAACTAGAAATACATTCGTCAATCATAATCTAGGGTCAATGATTGAACACAAATATTCATTTATATAACCAAAAGCATACATAGAAAAGCATACTTTAGCAATCCATGAATAAACAAAGTGAGCCCATATATTGTATTAGAAAGATTAGAATCAAATACACTTTGATAATGTTTTGCAATTGTTGCATGCATCACTAATACAACACCAAGCAAGAAAATATTGCCTTAGGAACAAGTATGACATACCAATGCCCTAAATTCACCTAGACACACATGAAGACACTTATGTTATGAAGAGACTACAATCTGGCATCTTCCCTTGACCTATAGCATATGTTGACATAAAGAAACTAGGCTTGATCTACATTAGTTGATGCCCTAGAACATGCGTGATCAAAAGAGAGAACAACTCTACAACAAGGCATAGCCCAAAACCAACCAACCCCCTTAGTATAGAAAAGTTATACATATATGCCACTAAGGTTAGCTCTAAGGCTAAGAGATCAATCCAAGTGTCAACATTTGGAACACCAAAGCATTTACAATACCAATTCAAAATCAAAATTGAGAAGAATTACATATGACAACACAATCCAAAGGGAATCCTCAAAATAGTTGACTCTAACAGAAAGAGGGAAAGAATGCCCTCATGAACACGTTCAAAGGACCTGCACACCATACTCTCACTTTAGGATCTTAGTCAAGATTAATATCTAGGGTGGAACCACATAATGAAGGCCAAGACAAGAGGAAAGACAACCATAACAACCATATTGGGCATTAATCTCTCTGCAACCACCACCAAACATAATTAGCAAGGAATGGCCACTGCAACACTCCACTACATATAATAGCAAACCAAAATGAGTCCTTGGACCATCACACAAGGAGCATATTAAAATCACCCACCAATTGTGGCCACTTGTGTGATTAAAATCCCCATCACCTTTGAAAACCATCTATGAAGAGCCAAATTTTTTGCATAGGTACTTGAAAATGCATTGTGTAGGCACATTGAGTTAAACCATATAAGTTTGGTTTTGAACCAATAGTTTAGATCATGTTGGAGTGATGCACTATAAATTAACAACTTAGAAAAAGCCACACATACACAAGAAGCTTGGAGGATATATGTTGAATAGTCAAGGGAGGATACCAAGACATTAGGTCCCACCAAGGGTAATGTGTCACATATCGATTGGGCCACACATGCCTTGGAACCACCATGTTCTTCAAACAAGTGCCACATAAAACTTGTCAATAGGCCACTATAAGAAGCACATTGCCATATAGGTAGAAGATTGGGTCTGCCATTGCCATTTGGTGACAAGTGGAAAACCATCATATAAATTTAAGTGTTCATGATATGGAGAACTAAAGATAGTGCCAACATAGGCTCTAGTTGGGGATGAGGATCACTTGTTGACACTACAAGAATCCATGAACTTTAGGTGGCAGATCAAAAAATAAGAGTGGGGAATGACCACAATAAAACAAAAAAATGCATACGAAAGTATACACATGAATAAAACATAGATACACAATGACAAAACAAAGAAGGGAAACTCACATGCAACATAGACATATAGTAGAGAGAAACTGCATAAATTGTGCCATTATAGAAAATCAATGCAAGACAAGGCTTGCATGCCAATTCATGGCCTGTGACCACAAGGAAAATTGTTCCATAAACTTCCCTCTATCAAAGACAAAATATTCAAATGAATTGCACATGAATAGACTAGTAATGTGATCCAAGAGTAGCTATAAAATAGGGTAGATCATATGATCCTACAATAACACATGAGAATAACTATAACTATACAACCATGGGCAATGTGAACAATATGCCTACTCCACCTTACTATTAGATTTGTCTTGAGCACATATGGTAGAACCATGTACATATCGATTAGCTAAATCAACAAACAAAGCAAGGCTCATAGAAAGACAAAAATCTTGGAATCTCGTGTTCACAGTGTCATATTGAGTACCTACATCTCCATATAAGTTGAAACCAAAAAAAAAGGCCTAAAACTCATATAGAAAAGAAGGAAAACCCTAATCCAAATACTAGTTCAAAACATTTGCACAAGAATATAGAATGTGGGGCAAATCAAAAGAAGAACAAAGTTCTTCTACTTGCCCCTCAATTGAACAATATTCATCACCCTATGTTGAGTGATAACCAATGCTACAAATAAGAACACTAAAAATTATTTCTCTCCCTCACTTTCTTGTAAAGCTTCACTCAATTCTCAATCAGAGAAAACATTCTCAAGTGCAAGGCATTCCTCACATGAACCAAAATTGGATCTCTTATAATGACTAACATTCTCAAACTAAAATATGCTCATACCAAGCTCAGGAAAATCTTGAGGGCTAAGTTTATCATCCTCATGAATGCAAACATCATCACAAATGTTGGAAACACATGCTTGGTTCAAATTGACATCTAGCTCATTAACAAAGAAATCAGAAACTTTAGGTATACCAAGAAGAAAGTCAAGATCATGTATCTCAAGTTTGACTCTTACATCCATGCTTTCCTTAGTGAGACTATCCTTAAGAGTACACTTGTGGTAGATGAAAACTCACATTTACATGACCAACAATTAAAAAAATTGTGCCTATATCATGATTAACACTAAGATCTACAAGTTTTGTCCCCGTGGAGTGTACATTTGCAACACTACACAAGCACAAAAGTCTTCAATTACATCTTCAAGATGGCCATCCCAATCATCTAGTTCATCATACAAGGAAATTGGCTCAAGAGGAGTTAGAAAATTAACTTCTAGGAACACTAAATGGTACCCTTCCATCAGCCTCAAGGGTTCAATAAAAAAACATAGTGGCCCTAGTTAGTAGGTTGTATGGGGAGAAGGATGCTTCTCATTTTCAAGAATCCTAAGTCTCATTGCTATATATGTTGCTTAAAGAAGGGCCAATTTTAAACTAGGTAGTTGTTTTGTCACTCACTTTGTGCAATGAAATAACGAGAGTCGAGTCTCCTCCAGTGGGCACAAAGCCAAAATTCTATACAACCTCTTACTTGTGTTATAATATTTGTGCAGCTAATAAATTCTTTGGGGATGAATTGGACATGGAGCATCCCATGTGTTTTTGTCCATGTTTATTGCTAGGACCAATGCGAGCACAAATATTCATCCAAATATGAGCACATCTATGATCAATTCTTTGCTCCCTTGCATGAGCTTATAGAGTGATACTTATCAAATTGCATTTCTTGTGACCTTCAATAATCTTTGAAGAGGTTATAGAGTGATACTTAAGACCAATAGTTATAGTTTTACTCTGTTTGTTGTTAGAAAGCATATTCATCCAAATACTACTTCTATGGAGGCTTGTGTGTATCCTTGAATATTGTTAGAATTGACCTTGATTTGTGTGACTCAACACATTCTTGAGCCATAAGAGTTAACTAACTTATTGCATTTGAGTTACACATTTATCAAGTGTAACTTGTTCAAATGAAATTCATGTAGGCATCAAGTGTTGCTTGACTAACCCTCTTTCAATGCATAGCCAAGTGTATTTGGCTAATCACAACACCTTGCATCGTGTCAAGTGTCACTTGATTGGGTACATAAAAAATGCATAAATCCAATGTCATTTAATGTCATCATGAGCCCTTCATTACGCAAGTGTTAATAAGTATGAAGTTCAAGAAATAATAAGACATGTTATGTCTTGCTAATACCCACATGTTCTTTCCACTGCATCAAGTGTTACTTGATCAGAATTGAACATCCTATTGTATAAAGTCATGCCATGCCTTCCATACATTGGTAGTTCCTTCGTATTGCATCAAGTGTTACTTGATCAATTATGGAAGTTCAGCTGCTATAGGTCATGTTTTAACCCTTCATGCAACCTTGGATTCTTTGCTTTGTTTCAAGTGTTACTCCAACAAAATTAAATCCCCAACACTTCAAGTCATACCTTGCTTCCAACTGCCTATCCAATTATGATTCATCAATCTACCCCTATTGCAAAAATAGTGTATCTTTCACAAAAGTTAGATTTATGTACATTTGATTTAAGATGTAGTAACCTATGGTTTGAGTTTTTAAAACCATTTAGATGAAAGTATTTTAAGGGATATTTTTAACTCTGTAGTTCTCATGACAAGGTTAACTCCTTGGACTAACAATAACAATATTTGGTGACCATTAAAGGCGATTCAAGATCTTATTGTTATAAGAACTTGTATCCCAAAGTATTTAAACTTAGGTTTATCAAATCAATGTCTAACTTTATCTCTTAAAGTAAAGACAAGGTCTTATTTACCCTTTATGTAATATCATAAATTTCACTCTCTTTAGCTTGATTGCTACAATGATTTTCACATCTTTTAGCAAGTGTTCATAATCAAATTAACTATCAAGACTATTCAAGCCATATACAATAGATTCATACTTGATTAAAACACTACAAAGAACATACACACTACTGTACCGCCACATCCATTATAACAATACAATGTTACATCTAAGGACTTCAATAAATACTAATAGTTACCATTAAATTATATCATGTCTCTACCTTGTTAGACATGTATGCAAAATGTGGAAGCATAGACAAGACACATGAACTGTTTGAAAGAATGCCTCAAAGAAATGTGGTCTCATGGACTGCAATAATTGCAGGATATGCACAAAAAGGATTTGTTGAAAAGGCTTTAGAAATTTTAAAGCAAATACAATTGGTTGGTGTAAAGCTGGAAACATGAAAGAAAATAAATGCAAAGTCTTTCCTATTTTAACCGATGACATCATGGTAGGGGGATTCTTGTGAGATGTTATAGTTTGAAATGCTCTCATAGACATGTATGCAAAATATGGAATCATAGAGAAAAAAAAGTGAATTGTTTGACAGAATTCCTCAAAGAGATGTCATCTCATGGAATGCAAGGATTGCAGGATATGCACAAAATGGATTTTTCAAGGACGCTCTCAAAATCTTTGAATTAATTAAGCACTCTGGAAAATATCCTAACATTGTAATCTTTGCTTGTATTCTAGGTGCATCCATCCATGTAGGTTTATTTGATGAGAGTTGTACATACTTCAATCACATTTGTAACCCTTATTGCATTACACCTATAATTGATCATTATGTGTGCATGGTTGACTTCCTTTCCTATGCTGGCTATCTTGAAGACACCCTAAACGTTATCATTGAGATACCTATTAAATATGTGTTGGTTGTATGGATGTGTTTTCTTGGTGCCTATAGATCACATATGAATATAGGCTTAGGAGTATTTACAGCAACACTACTTTTTTATTTGGATCCTAAAAATGTTACACAACTTATGTTCTTCTCTCAAACATCTATCCAAATGTGGGCAAGTGTGGTGAGGTAAGGAGATTGATGAAAGATAGAGGAATTAAAAAAATCCCCAGATGTAGTTGGATTGAAGGGCATAAAATGGTACATGCTTTTTTGTGCAAGAGACAGATCACATCCATAAACAAAGGAGACCTATGCAAAGTTGGAGAAATTGTCTTGGAAGATGAAAGCAGCAAGCAATTTTCCAGATTCAAGAATTTACTTAATACTGTGGAAGGATGGGAAAAAGAATTATTTCTCTGCCACCATGGTGAAAGGTTGGCAATTACATTTGGTTTGTTAAACATGCCCCATGGAACAACTATTAGAGTCGTTAAGAACCTTCGAGTATGTGTTGATTGCCACACTGCAACAAAATTTATCTCCAAGATTGTCACAAGAGAAATTGTTGTGAGATGTGAACCCTTTCCATCATTTTAAATAGGGACATGTTCTTGTGGAGATTATTGATTATGCTAAATGAAGCAATCTAAAAAATAGCCTTACACTATAATAATGTGCATTGTGTTAGATTTCCAACTGGCGGGTGTAAACCCCAACTCCTCAACCTTTTCCAGCATCATCCTTGCCTGTGCACAAATTGAAGCTTTGGATGAGGATATGGACATCCATCAAAGCATAATTGGAAGTGGATTTTTGTCAGATGTTTAGTTGCAAGTACCACTTCTGATCATGAAAGCCTTCACAAAGACTTATGCAAAAAAATCAATAAAGAAGAATAGAATTTATGTATAAATTATCTCATGAATGATTTCAAATTGTAATCAATTTCTTTATAGCTTATAATGTGTGGATAAGAATTGACATTCCTTGTAGTTTCCTATGCCATTAATTAAAAGGAATCTAGATCTACACATTCATCTTAGATGCATTTGCATAGTTGAAGCCTATTGTTTTAAATCCTTTACATAAGTTTTTCATGGGTTAACCTATGATAACATGTCTCCTAGCAACATAACAACAATCCTCTCAAGGGGTTCTTAAATACAACCAATCTAGGTTAATTTATGCTGAGTTATGTGCATAAAATAGGTTACATCCCTTAAAGAAATGTGGTCTCATGGACTGTAACAATTGCATGATATGCACAAAATGGATTTGTTGATAAGACATTAAGAACTATTAAGCAAATGCAATTGAATATACATATACATAGAGAGAGAGATGTATGTGGAAGCATAGACAAGGCATGTGAACTATTTGACAAAATCCCTAAAAGAAATGTGGTCTAATAGACTGCAATGATTGCTTGCTATGCACAAAAAGGATTTGTTGAAAAGGCTTTAGAAACTTTCATGCAAATGAAATTGGTAGGTGTAAATCCATATTCCACAACCTTTTCCAGCATCCTCTCTGCCTCTATCAAAATGGTAAGCTTTGGAACAGGGTATGGACATCCATCAAGGCATAATAGAAGGTAGATTTTTGTCAAATATTATAGTTGAAAATGCTTTGATAGACATATATGAAAAATGTGGAAGCACAAACAAGGCACACAAACTATTTGACAGAATGCCTCAAAGAGATGTCATCTCATGGAATGCAATGATTGCATGATTGCACAAAATGGATTTTTTGAACAGGCTTTAGAAACTTTCAAGCAAATGCAATTGTCAGCTGTAAATCCAAATTCCTCAACCTTTGCCAGCATCCTCCCTACATGTGCCCAAATGGGAGCTTTGGAATAGGGTATGGACATCCTTCAAAGCATAATGGTAGGGGGATTCTTGTGAGATATTATAGTTTGAAATGCTCTCATAGACATGTATGCAAAATATGGAATCATAGACAAAAAACGTAAATTATTTGACAGAATTCCTCAAAGAGATGTCATCTCATGGAATGCAATTATTGTAAGATATGCACAAAATGGATTTTGCAAGGATGCTCTCAAAATATTTGAATTAATTAAGCACTCTGGAACATATCCTAACATTGTAAGCTTTGCTTGTATTCTAGGTGCATGCAACCATGCAGGTTTAGTGGATGAGAGTCGTACATACTTCAATCACATTTGTAACCCTTATTGCATTACACCTATAGTTGATCATTATGTGTGCATGGTTGACATCCTTGCCCATGCTAGCTATCTTGAAGACACACTAAACTTTATCTTTCTTTCTAAATTCCCAAATTTGCCCTATTCCTGCTCACATTGAAGACCTGTGAGCGGGAATAGGGCTAACATTTTTTCTTTCTAAAATCGGCCGGATAAAGCCATATTGCTAACTTCATTTTTTTCAAACAAAATAGACCTTTGTCTTAAGGTTACTCATGAACCTTAAGATAAATAATTATTGAAAAAAATGTGCATTCCTTAATGACATGTAAGAGAATTTAATCAACTGCTACTTAAAAACTCTTGAATGTTTCTGTCTAATGCAGGTTATTAGATTAATAGTGAAAAGGAACATACATGGATCAAGCAATTTGTGGCACTTAAGGTTATGTAATAGAATTTACAATTGATAGTTAAAATGTATAACAAATTTTTTTATGATCTTTACTAATGTTTATTAGAATTGTTGCATGTTTTACATCATTGGAATGACATATTAGCTATAACTTTTTTGAAATTTTATTATGGTATGTGCACTTTGATATGATGTAATATGATTATGGTTTCATTTCATATGTTGTAATATTAGATATATAACAGAAAAATAAATTATTTCATGAAATAAATAACAAATTTTCATTTTACATGGTCTTTTTTGTAGAACAGTGGTCTTCCAGAAGATCAAGATGATCCTCATGATATAGATCCAGAATATGTCGGTTCTGGTACACATCACATGGTAGACAGTGGTGATGATGATGCAGATACAGAAGACACCAGGGCTGATGAGGATGATGATGATCATGATGATGATGATCACAATGGTGGTGATGATGATGAGGCAGTTGCGGGTAGTAGCTAGTGACATTCATGATCATATAGACTGCCTCATGGATCATTGTTGATATATCATTACGATGCCTCTTTTCATGGTTACTATCATATGTATCATTTTCATGGCCTGCAGTACCATATTATTGAGTTGTATCATTTTGAAATGTGTCATTTTGACTTATATCATCTGGACATGTATCATCTTGACTTGTATCATTTTGAGTTACATAATTTATCATTTTTACTTATATCATTTGTACATGTATCATTTTGACTTATGTTGACTATTGGACATGTATCATTTTGACATGTTATTGATCTACTAGCATATTTGACTTTCACTTGTTATAGTTATATATGATGATGATCTTATCAGTATTGACATGTCACTTTATATATATTAAAAGTGGTCGATAATTTTTGGATGGATATTTATTACGTATGATGATTTTAATTTATTGCTCAAGATGGATGTTGTCAAATTTAATTAAATTATAGATATTTGACTCACTTGTTTTAATTATAGATGATGATCATGTTATAATAATTATCTTGTTATTTTATATATACTGGATATTGTTGTAGATTCTATTTTGATGGAGATTTAATAAGTATAATGATGTTAATTTGTATGGATGTCCATTTCCCTAAAAATTCTTTATAAATGTTATCCTATAAAATATTTCAAATGCTCCAAGGGTCTTCAGGTGGATGGAGTGCAAATCAGTGAGTTAGAGAGTATTCTGTCAAACAGATCTGCGAGCTTGTCTCACAAAGACAATAGAATAAGATGGAGCTACTCAAAAACTAGGGAGTATCAGGTTAAGCTAGGCTATAAGGTGAAAGATGGGGCAGTTAGAAAGCAAGATTGGCCCACTCACCTTTTTTTGAACAAAGATGCAAAAATGGAAGCAAAGCTAGATGCAACAAGTGACGTTATATCGAAAGCAAAATTGGAAGCAAATCCGGAAGCAAAACTGGAAACAAAAATGGAAGCAAAATTGGAAGCAAACCTAGAAGCAAAACTGGAAGCAAAATTGGAAGGAAACCTAGAAGAAACACAAGAAGCAAAACCAGAAGCAAAATTGGAAGCCAAACTAGAAGCAACAAACAATGTCATAATGGAAGAAAAATTGGAAGCAACAAAGGATGTCATAATGGAAGAAAAACTTGGCATCCATAAGGAAGCCAAAAAAGAAGCTATTTTCAATACCATACCAAAAGAAAAATAGGAAGCACAATTGAGAGCAAAACTAGAAGCAAAAATGGGAGTAGACATGGAAGCAAAACTGGAAGCCAAATTAGGCGCTAATTTAGGCACTATTTTTAGTGCAAAATCTAATGCAAAATCTGGTACTACTTTTCAAGCATAAAATCTAGCCCAAATTTTAGCACAAAATCTGGTGTAAAATCTGGCACAAAATTTAGTGCAAAATCTGGCACAAAATCTGGCACCGAAGTGAACATGTAGTTTGATGCTAAGTTTTGCACTAGTAGAAGTGTCCAATTCATGAAATCAAATGCACTAAATTCTGGCACTATTTTAGGTGCTAATTGCCTATTTTGTTGTAGTGTTTGCACTGCTGGAAATGCAACAGGGTCACCCCTTTCACCAGTAGGGTCACTTGGGGGGAGATCCTACTTTTTGATGGTCACCTGATGGGAGATCCAAAAAGAAAGGGGTCTAAGAGGAAATGCATGATGGGAGATGGTAGAGAAGATGAAAAGGAGGTGATCTAGCTCCAAAAATAGGTCAGTCATGTGTAACAATCTAAATCTCCACTTGCAAAGTAGGATCTCCTAGGGGAGATCTAGAAATAATAGGGGGAGATTTGGATTGGTGGAGTGAAACTAAAAACTAAAAGTTGGAGATGGATAGGGGGACCTCTAGAAGGCTTCTAGGAGGTGGAGAGGATGAAAAACATAGGGGAAAGGTGAAAAATCACCTACAAGACACATACAAGGCTTAGGAATAGGTTTGAAATCTTAGCAAACACAAATCGACAAGTGTCGTAAAAGTGTCGAAAAGCATCGACAACAAAGAGAGAGGGAAAGAGACAAAGAGGAAACAACACAAGACGAAAGAAGAAGACACGTCACTGGAAGAGGTCTGCTTCTTAGAGGACATTATTTCATGCTTACATGTATGTGACAAGGATTAAAATCATCATAGGGGTCCTCGTGGAGGCTGTGCGTGATTTTTGTGCTTACATATTTACCCCCTCGGGGACAGTAGTCTACATGAAAGGTAGGTACCGTTCCCAAACTAGGCCTTACCTATTGTTGATTTTCTCACAATTGTACTTACAATAACTAGTATTAGTCTAGCATTTGAATATATCAAAGCAAATTTAGTCAAATAGAGAGTGCGTGCCCTTGTGAGGCAGAAGCAAAAACCAAATGATAAATGCTCAAAAACACAAATGATGTCACCTTGTAGTGAAGATATCATGGGAGGAAGAAGCTCTTCATGCCATGAGGAGATGATCACTCAAATCAGAAAACACAAACACATAGACAACATAAATCTGCTCTAGCTACACAATGAAAGCCTTAAATCACCTTTAGGATGCCAAAAGATCACAATAATCATCTAGTTTACAAATGAATGCCTAAACATGCTTTTATATGCAACTACAAACACTCCTGCCAAGAATTTTCTAATTCAAACTTACTGTGTCGACATAGGACCTAAATAACGGTCATAAGCCAACACCCAAAATTTGGGACTGACCCAAAATAGGGCAGGACTAGGGTGTGGGTGCCCAAGTCCTCCCCCCTATTTTGGTCAGCGTTAGGTTCAAGAGATCCCCCTAGGTCCCATTTGCCATGAAACTTAGGGTTCATTTCATCGAGATGTCAAAATATGATGCAAGATGTCCTAAATGCAAATAAAAGACTTGGGAGCTAAACCTTATGAGGGAAAAGCCCCCAAGGGGACATTTTCTAACGTTACATTTAGCCCCCACTTTAATGTATGTATAAACACAAGGCCAAAACATGCATTAAAGTACATTCAAAAAACACATTAACATGCCAAGCACAAAGAATACATGCCAAACACATTAAAGACAATGATAGGCATACAAAACATGAAGAAGACAGTTATAGTCATGCAAAACATGGAGAATATAGTAAATGCATAGAAGACAGTTAATGCATGGAAGAAAGGAATGATTTCTTTTCTTTTTTTTTCTCATTTATTTGAAATGCAGATGCAAGTATAGGAAAGTAAACACACCTCCCATAATGCAGGAAGCACTCATTGCACTAGTCTTTAAATTGCATATGAGGAAACACACATGCAAGACACACCAAACCTCCCATAATGCAGGAAGTACTCATCACACTAGGGCCTTTAAACTACATATGGAGCAATAGACACGCCAAACAAAGCAAGCATGCCAAACACACACACATTGAAGACACGGAGAAAACATGGTAGACAAGCAATGGAGTGTTCCTATTTCTAGATTCATCACCATCTCAGGCACATTACAGGCACACACCGATGATTGAGCTTCACCACAACAATTGCCAAAGACACACTTAAGGGTTGAGTTAGTTATAGAACTGCTCCCTGCCTCTACAAAGGACTTTTGAAAATGATAGGATGGGCACTCTCCACAAGAGATACACCGCCCCCACCTCTGCAAGGGGCTTAAGATGATTGATTGATTGATTAATTGATTGATTGCAAACAAACTTAGAGTGCATGAAGTACTCATCACACTAGTCTTTAAACTACACCTGAGGACAAGCACATTGCTAACATCTACAACAAATAGCTTACCTTATATATGCCCCCACCTTAAGGTGGTTGATAGCATGCATCAATATCAAGCACATTAAGGTAGGATGAAAACACACAAGGGAACACGAACTTTCACAAAGCCCATGCCTCCTAGAGGTGCCATGTACTTTATGATGGCCAAATGTTCCTACAAACACATCCCTATAAGAAATATGTTAGTGTCCACATAATCATGATAAACAACAACATCAATGCATATGATTAATCACACAAAGAGCCAAGGTTATACTATGAATTCAGAGATTGGGGATAACCATGGGGCTATATCACGAAAATCTCTGAATCGAGCATTACCAAGGTGAGATTCAAAGACAAACAAAGTGCATGGAGCAGTAGTATTGTTAAGGTTTGTAAGTGACCTAAAGATAATCAAATTCACTACGCATAAAGCATGAGTGCTTCTATTAGCCAAGTGTTAGATAATATATAACAACCCCATTGTCATATTAGGAACTAAGTCTAATTTTTGATTTCTTGCTAAAGGGACGCTAGGTCCACATTAGTATAAATGTTTTTCACCATCCGCCCACTAGATAGAAACACTAGAGGAATGGAAACAATAAATTAGAGAGGAGAAACAAATGTCTTAGGGATAGTCATGTAGGAGGATGCCCCCAAGTCGCCAACTACAATGCTATGTCCGTAAGACACAACACATAACAATGAAATCAGAGAGAGAGGCAATATAGAAGAATGATGATACAAATAGAAGAAGGTCACAATAGAGGTAGTCTCCTGGTATCTCAGACCTTACAAGAGAATCTAGGGTCATTCTAGTAGGCCTAAACAACACATAACACATCACAGCGGAAGAACATCACGAGAGAGATAAAGGGTTAGGGATACTTACCTAGTAGGATCTTCTAGGCTATTGGTCATCAAGTAAATCATTGTCATCCTCCCACTCCTAAATTTTAGAGGAAAGTGGGACATAAGGTACCATAGCCCAATTATTGTCTTTGTCTTTAGATTGTTCATTGTTAGGATAATCTTTATTTGGTTCAATGTTTGGATCAATGTTTTCTTGTTGAGATGCAAGGTTTATGGAATAATCTTGTCTTCTTCTTCTTCTTTCTCATGCTTTTCTATTCCTTTTTCTCTTACCACTTATCTCTTGTAAGATAGGGCTTTGTTCTTTCATGGGTTTTTTCATTTTAGAAGAAGCACCGACATCAAATCTCATTTGTCTAGGTGGAATGTTTTGTTGTCAACAATTACCTCCTGATCCTTGTAAGGATGGCGGGGTAGGAACCTCAGCATCATGAGAGATTTTTTTTTTATTGTAGGAGACATGATGTCTTGAAAAAGTTGTCTATTATGTTGTTGGCAACGTATCATTGTCTTGTACAAGTATATCCTCATGAGAAGAATCATTTTCAAAGAATGACCAAAGGATAAATTTATGTCATCATCACATGTAGTGGATGTAGAAGTGCTATCACCATTGTCTTCTTCATTGCTACTCATGGAGATAAGTGCAAAACTATATGCAAAATAATATGCTTGATTTTTTGTACTTTTTTAATGCAAATATATGAAAGAAAAGGTGTTGTAAGGATTTTGATCAGGGAAAGCAAATAATATATCTGATATCAGTCCAATACAGCAATAAGATCCTTTACAACACACTTTTGATGCAAATCTAAGATGATGATAAGTCAAAACCTAGTGAAAATGCCCTAAAATATACAATTTTTCACCATTTTTCAATCCCAATACCTAATGAAAGAGGTGTTGTAAGGAATTTTATGAGGTGAATTAAATAATAGAAATTATATTAGTCACCTAGAATCATAAAATCTTTTACAACATGCTTGGAGTGCAATCTAGGTCAAACCCTAGGGCAAATATAGCAAAAATGTGTACTTTTTCACCAAATTTTTAATACAAGAGCCCAATAAGAAGGTATTGTGAAAATTTTTAGGAGGTAAAGAAAATAATAGAAATGATATCAGTCACCTCAATCCATAAAATTTTTCACAACACGCTTGGAGTGCAATCTAGGTCAAACCCTAGGGCAAATATAGCAAAAATGTGCAATTTTCCACCAAATTTTCAATACAAGAGCCCAATAAAAAGGTGTTGTGAAGATTTTTATGAGGGGAAAAAAATAATTACCCTAATAACAACTAATTAGTGCAAAAATACTCTTCACAAAATGCCTATGGTGCAAAATTAGAGAGTTGATAAGGCTAAATTTAGTGAAAATCAAGGTTTTTCAAGCCCTAGGTTTGAGATATTGATGCAAAATACTACATGAATGTCTTGTAATCTATTTTATGATGAAAATTAAGTCCACTCAGATCTGAAAATGATTTTCACACCCTACCATGCAAAATGCAAGTGCAAATCTAAGGAAAAATCAATGAAAATGCTATTTTTTTTTTTTCTATGTAAAAATGCAAATGTTTGAGATCTAAATGCAAATTTACACTAAAATGCAACACTATAGCCAAATGCAAATTTGAATGAGTGTGTGAGATAAGTAGAAAAATATGAAACAAGATTTTACCTACAAACCCTAGTTTTTGAAATTACTAGGTTATATGAAAAATGCAAAATTTTCAACAAAACCCTAGCAATTTTATGATGAAAATGCAATGCAAGCCATTGAATTTTTGTAATTTTCTGAAATTTATCTTAGATATAATGCAAAAATAATAAATGTGATGAAATTCACATTAATTGTTGCAAAGTAGAAACCCTAGAATGCAATTTTTTTCTAATTTTTCTAATGTTTCAATTGTTTTTGTAAGTTTTCCAATGCAATAAGATGAATGATACTATGAATGAATGAAATCAAAGAAAATATGAAGCAAAACACTCAGCAAGGTGCAAAAAATTCCAGCAACACGGGTTCACTAAAATGTAAAGGTGTGAAATTTGGATAGTTGAGTTTTTGGTAGTTTTGTGTGTGTATCCTCCTTTCACCCTTTCATTCAAGGACCTAGGGTCGAGTTGCAATGTACTACCATACCCTAGGTCACTATGAGATGTAGGGAAACTTGGATTTATATTATTTAATTGTCAATTATTCTCACTTATGCTCAATTTTACATTAAAACCCTAATTATGCAAATACGATAGCAAATAAATGAATATCAGAAAATGTTGCTACAAAAACATGTAAATTGACAAATAACTATGCACCTATTTTTGGGGTTCGAAAGTGGAATAGTCAGGGACTAATGAGTGGGTACTCAAGTCCAAGGCCTAGGTTTTTGTTGGGATCTAAAAGCTCAGTCTGCAACCTATTCCTGTTGTATCAAAGATTTTCCCGTCATGGAATTCAGAGGACTAAAGAGCAGGCACCCAAGTCCAAGGTGCTATTTTCAACTCTAATCTAAAAATCTAAAACTTTGTAATGCCCTCTTGCAACTCCACTTTTCCTATATCTTCAACCTGTAACCTGCAATCACAAAAACTTTGGGAGGGGGTTGTGGTGTTTAGAGACTTGCCTCAGTCAAGCCCTGAAGAGACATTCAAGTCTTCTGAATACTGTTGTCAAATAGAGAGTGCATGCCCTTGTGAGGCAGAGGTAAAAACCAAATGATAAATGCTCAAAAACACAAATGATGCCACCTTGTAGTGAAGATCTCATGGGACGAAGAATCTGTTCATGCCATGAGGAGATGATTGCTCAAATCTACAAATACAAACACAGACAACACAAATCTACTCTTGCTACACAATGAAAGACTTGAATCACCTTTAGGATGCCAAAAGATCACAATAATCTAGTTTACAAATGAATGCCTAAACATACTTTTATATGCAACTACAAACACTCCCGCCAAGAATTTCATAATTTAAACTTACCGTGTCGGTATAGGACCCAAATAACAGTCACAAGATGACACCTAAAATTTGGGACTAACCCAAAATAGGGAAGGACTAGGGTGTGGTCATCCAAGTCCTCCCCCTATTTTGGTCAAGGTTAGGTTCAAGGGATCCCCCTAGCTCCCATTTTCCATGAAGCTTAGGGTTCATTTCATTAGGATGTCAAAATATGATACAAGATGTCCTAAATACAGATAAAAGACCCGGGGAGCTAAACCTTATGAGGGAAAAGCCCCCAAGGGGACATTTTTTGACATTACAAGTGATATGGTACAAGATGATGTAAACTTAGTTTGTGATTCCATCCTCTCCAAAACCAACCCTAGTCAATGAAAGGAAGCAACATTTCACTGAAGAGACAAGAAATTTGATGATTTAAGGTGTGCAAGTCACAAATAAATGTGTTGATATAATCTGGACCTTCTCTCTTCCTAGGCACTTAGTTCTCATTGTTCACCTATGTTATGAGATTGTTGTCACATGTGCTATGTAACATGAACCCTCAACAAGAACCATAAGAGGAAAATGGGGGACTAACTATTTTGTCTATGATATCTACATGGAATATAAGGAAAATGCTAGGAATTTCCCTTGGAACTAATTATGCCAATATTGGGATCAAATTAGGGACCATGTCATTTTCATGCAAAACCTAGATATTAATAGGCCTAGTAGACAACTTGAACAAAATCAAATGGAGTTAGCACAATTCAATAGGGAGGCTAGAATGCATGTTTGTAGTATGGTAGCATGGTTTATAGGACATGATAATGACTTAATAGTAGGGCTTGAACATTTGGCAGTGCTAAAAATGTTGTAGAGAATACAAAATGAAAACCCTTTGAGATTTGACTTCACCCCATTACTAGAAGAGCATATGCATTCATAGTTGGCAACTTTACAACAACCAATTGCATTTTCTTTAAAATTTCTAAATCCTTTTCAACAAATCCATTTTGTGCATATCCTATAACTATTGCAGTCTTTGAGACCACATTTCTTTGAGGCATTCTGTCAAACAGTTCATGTGCCTTGTCTATGCTTCCACATGTTTGATATATCAATCTATAATAGGTATGAAAGTTTTATTTTGTGGTATGAAAGCAAGCCACCAATAAAAGAAATTAAAATAAATGGGTGATTTAAAATAAACAGGTGATTAATGAGCAAGCCAAGATAATGGTGGTGTTGTTCAAATACTTCAATCTAGGAACAAAATAATGTTCAAAAACAAGTCTACCAAATAAATACCTTAACCAGAGAGTGGGCAATGAATGGTATGTGAACCAGAAACCACCAAATCTTGAATGGTGCAAATAATGAACAATGAGCTTTGAAAACCTTGGCTTTATTGTGTATGGCGTGAGCTACGACCTCGACAGTGGCAAGAAATAAGACACTGCCTTCTGGAAGCTTTGAATGGCTATCAAATGCAATGGGATTTGAATGTGTGACCAGTGCCAATGAACTAGAGATTGGAGATGCTTGAAGCCGTTTCTGGTGAACTTCAAAAAGTCTGCGGAAGCAATGTGAAGAACTACTTCTCAAACAAAATAGTGAGCAGGCTACATCAAGGATCTACCCAAAATAAGGGTGAACACAAAAAACCCTCATTGAAATGAAGATGAGATTTTTGCATGCCAAACGCTCGATCTCCAACAAACACAAAATGAACACCAATAACTATGAAAGTTTTGTTTTTTGTTTTTTTTTTGTGAGGCGGGAATTTTTAATTTTTTGTTTTTAATTCATTAGTCCAGCGCTATAGTCGGTGTAATTAATGTTGACTTTAGTGCTGACTTTTAACCCTAAAAGTAATCTCTTTGGGGTGCCAAAGGAAACATAAAGTGTGCCTAATTTAATGTCTATCTATGTTAGATAATGTCACATGGTGGAGGATGGTGTCGGGATGAGTGATGATTGTTGTGGCAATGGTATGGTCAAATATGTTATGAAAATGAGGTGGCATGGGTAGTGGGCTATCAATGTTGGGAAAGGGTTAGGGAGGATGTAATGGAGGAAGGGATGTGTGTCATGGTACGATGTCTTAGGGAATGAGAAGAAAGGATGGTGATTCATAAGATAATATGAAGCATGATGGTAGAGTGAATTGGCATTGTGGTAATTGTAGCATGTCGTGGGGTGAATCATGCATTAATACAGGTTGTGGAGTGAGAAAGAGGTGGTATGGGTATGGTTGAATGGAGTAATGAGGTGATTTAATTGGTGATGACCTAGGTGAAGTGATGGGTAAGGTGTCTTATGTGGGAATTCTAGAAAGTGTGATTGGTAATGGTGGGGATAGCTAAATGTCATCTTCTAAGGGTTCAAAGGTGAGGAAAGTGTAAGAGGGGATATGGGATAATCCATGGTTTAATGATTATTCAAGGGAAACTCCTTAAAATGATTATCAATGATGGTGTCAATAGGGGGAATGGAGTCTATGAATGTAGGTGTGGGAATGTGAGCTATGACATTAGGATTGTATTGTATGAATAATGGAAAGTAGGGACACCTG
The DNA here is from genome assembly GCA_027924645.1 of Cunninghamia lanceolata. NCBI lineage: Eukaryota > Viridiplantae > Streptophyta > Pinopsida > Cupressales > Cupressaceae > Cunninghamia > Cunninghamia lanceolata. Next base: position 4,714,812 of record BSBN01000275.1, on the reverse strand, counting down.
ACTAGTGATGGAAGGAGCCACATGATCAAATGATGTTTGGGGAAGGGCTAAGAAACTATAATAAGATTGAACTAGTTGGATCTATTAGGTTCACCAAATGAAAGAACCTTAAAGGTTAACCTTAATTAGGTAAGGTTATTTTTGAGTGTGGTTGTTTGTGCAACAATGTGTAAATTAATGTTACCTAAGGATAAATCTAACTATACTAACATTTTAATAACCATAAGAGCTAGGACTAACAATTAGATTGAAAACTTGACAAACAATACAACTTGGACACATGTAGGACTTGGAAAATGGAAAAGAATTAGTATTAAATGTGGAAAAAAAAATGAAAAAGTGGTATTAGTTGCACCTATGTAGAGAAGTGGTCTTTATGAAAGATGCTTAGAATTATGCTTTATGTCTATTTGTGAAGTTTGGACGTGATTGGACCTAAAGTATATGACCACCATATGTAAAATAGGCTACCTAACGGGTATGTGCATGGAGAGAGAGAGAGAGGATATAGAGATGGAGAGATATACATATAGAGGGCTAGAGATAGAAAGAGGGGATTGCGAGAGAGAGAGTTCCAGTTTTCTTGTTTTCATTTCCTTTATCGATAAGGGAGAGCGAGAGATAGGGAGATATAGGAATGATAGGGGAGAGAGGCAAGAGAGAGAGAGATAGGGAGAGATATCTAGGTAGAGAGAGATAGAGAGGAGATAGATAGGGAGAGATAGAGGAGATAGAGGGGAGAGATAGGGAGATAGAGAGTGAGTGAGATGTCTAGAGAGATAGGGAGATAGATGAATGATAGGGGAGAGAGAGACAAGAGATAGGGAGAGATAGATAGGTAGAGAGAGGAAATAGATTGGGAGAGATAGAGGAGACAAAGGGAGAGATAGGGAGATAGAGAGTGAGTGAGATGTCCAGAGAGATAGGGAGAGAGATTGAGAGGTAGAGGGATGATAGAGAGAGGGAGATAAGGGAGAGATACCTACAGATAGAGGTTTAGGCTTGCTCAGGTTTAGGGTTTAGGGGTTATGGGTTAGGGATTAGGGGCATTATTTAGGATTGAGGGATTTAGAGAGAGAGAGAGAGAGACTTCTTTTGACATGCAATTGTAAACCCTGAATAATGCCCCTAAACCCTAAGCCCTAAGCCCTAACCTCTAACCCCTAAACCATAAACCCTAAATAATGCCCCTAAGCCCTAAGCCCTAACCCATAAACCCTAAACTTGAGAAACCCTAAACCCCTAAATCCTAAACTACAAAGCCCTAAACCCTAAACACTAAACCCAAGCAACCCTAAACCTCTATCTCCTATCTCCCTATCTCAATCATTACTCTACCTCTCAATATCTCTCCCTATGTCTCTGGCCATGTCCCTCACTCTATATATCTCCCTATTGGTCCTCTCTCTCTAAACACTAAACCCTAAACCTCTAAACCTTAACCCCTAAACCATAAACCCTAAACCCTAAATAATGCCCCTACACCTTAACCTCTCTCTCTCTCATCAACAAAGCAAATGAAACAAGAAGACTAGGACATGAAAAGAGGGATGAGGATATAAATTAGTAGGATGAAATGGAAACAAGATAAAACTAAAGTTCATTGGATGGGAAGAATGATGAGAGGAGAGGTGGAAAATAGTAAAATAGGGAAAAATTGGTGGGATCTAAAGGGAAATTGGAAAGGAAAAGGAAAACTAGGAAAGCTAGGAAAAGGATTTAACTAGGAGGTAGATAGGTCTGAGAGAGAGAGAGAGAGAGACCTAGTTTTCTTGCTCATTTCCTTCATCAATAAGGGAGAGGGAGAAATAGAAGGGGGAGATAGGAAGATATAGGAATGATAGGAGGAGAGAGGCAAGAGATAGAGAGATAGGGAGAGATAGCTAGGTAGAGAGAGATAAAGAGGAGACAGATAGGGCAAGATAGAGGAGACAGAGGGGAGAGATAGGGAGGGAGATAGAGAGAGAGATGTCTAGAGAGATAGGGAGATAGAGGAATGATAGGGGAGAGAGAGGCAAGAGATAGGGAGAGATAGATAGGTAGAGAGAGGGGAGATAGATTAGGAGAGATAGAGGGAGACAGAGGGAGAGATATGGAGATAGAGAGTGAGTGAGATGTCTAGAGAGATAGGGAGAGAGATTGAGAGGTAGAGGGATGATAGAGAGAGGGAGATAAGGGAGAGATAGGAAGATAGAGGTTTAGGGTTGCTCAGGGTTTAGGGTTTAGGGGTTATGGGTTAGGGGTTAGGGAGTTAGGGATTAGGGGCATTATTTAGGGTTGAGGGATTTAGAGAGAGAGACTTCTTTTGACATGCAACTATAAACCATGAATAATGCCCCTAAACCCTAAACCTAAGAAACCCTAAACCTCTAAACCCTTAAATAATGCCCCTAAACCCTAAACCCTAACCCCTAACCCCTAAAACATAAACCCTAAATAATGCCCCTAAGCCCTGAGCCCTAAACCTGAGAAACCCTAAACCCCTAAATCCTAAACCCCAAACCCCTAAACCCTAAACACTAAACCCAAACAACCCTAAACCTCTATCCCCCTATCTCTATCATTCCTCTACCTCTCAATCTCTCTCCCTATGCATCTAGCCATGTCCCTCACTCTCCATATCCCTATCTCTTCCTATGTCTCTGGTGATGTACCTCACTCTCTATATCTCCTTATTGTCCTCTCTCTCTAAACACTAAACCCTAAACCTCTAAACCCTAAACTGTAAACCCTAAATAATGCTCCTAAACCTTAACCCCTAACCCCTAAACCCTAAACCCTAAACCCTTATCTCCCTATCTCTATCATCCCTCTCTCTCTCTCTCTCTCTCTCCTCTCTCTCTCTCTCTCTCTCTCTCTCTCTCTCTCTCTCTCTCTCTCTCTCTCTCACTCTCTCTCCTCTCTCTCTCTCTCTCTCTCTCTCCTCTCATCTCTCTCTCTCTCTCTCTCTCTCTCTCTCTCTCTCTCTCTCTCTCTCTCTCTCTCTCTCTCTCTCTCTCTCTCTCTCTCTCTCTCTCTCTCTCTCTCTCTCTCTCTCTCTCTCTCTCTCTCTCTAGCTATCTCCAAACTTGAGAAACCCTAAACCCCAAACCCCTAAAACCTAAATCCAAGCAACTCTAAACCTCTATCTCCCTATCTCTCCCCTATCTCCCTATCTCTATCATCCTTCTACCTCTCAATCTCTCTCCCTATGTCCCTAGCCATGTGCCTCACTCTCTATCTCCTTATCTCTCTCCACATTATCCTTTATATCTCCCTATCATTCTTCTCTCTCTATAAAACCTAAACCCTAAACCTCTAAACCTAAACCCTAACCCCTAAAACCTAAATCCAAGAAACTCTAAACCTCAATCTCCCTATCTCTCCCCTATCTCCCTATCTCTATCATCCTTCAACCTCTCAATCTCTCACCCTATGTCCCTAGCCATGTGCCTCACTCTCTATCTCCTTATCTCTCTCCCACAGTATCCTCTATATCTCCCTATCATTCCTCTCTCTCTATAAAATCTAAACCTTAACCTCTAAAGCTAAACCCTAACCCCTAAACAATAAACCCTAAACCCTAAATAATGCCCCTAAACCCTAAACCCTAACCCCTAACCCCTAAACCCTAAACCCAAGTAACCCTAAACCTCTATCTCCCTATCTCTCCCTCTCTCCCTATCGCCTTTGTCCCTCTACCTCTCAATCTCTCTCCCTATGTCTCTGGCCATGTCCCTCACTCTCTATCTCCCTATCTCTCCCCTCGCTCTCCTTTATATCTCCCTATTGATCCTCTATCTCTCTCTAAACCCTAAACCCTAAACCTCTAAACCTTAACCCCTAACCCCAAAACAATAAACCCTAAACCCTAAATAATACCCCTAAATCCAAGTAACCCTAATTTGCACTAAATTAGGTGTTAAATCAAGCTCTAAAGTAGGTGCTAAATTAGGCTCTAAAGTTGGCACTAATTTAGGCACTAATTTGCACCTAATTTAGCACCTACTTGTTATGATTGGTGCAAAAAAATGCCAAAAATAGTGCCATCCTGACAAATAGTGCCAACTTTTTTTAAAAAATGGAGAAAAATACATTAAAATAGTAGGTGGAAGCAAAAATGAAGCAAAAAAGGAGCTAATCATAGGGATTTGTTGTAGTGAAAAACTTGAGTTTCTAACTCAAAATAACCCCATTTTTGCCCATTTTTCTTCCAGTTCACATGATTTTTGATGCCGAATATGGAGTTGACTATTTCATGCACCCACACATGCATAATTAGCTCCATTTTATCTAAAATTAACAACTCATTCTCTCTCATGCATTCTTCCACCTATAATTCCTCTTTAGTGATAAGCTATTATTGATTTATCACTCCCTAATTAACTGAGTTCACTAGGTAATAAATCTAGTTCACTCCCTAATCAATCCTTGTTAACTCTTCAATCAATTGAGTTAACTTCTTAATCAATCCCTTCTTCTAACCTATAAATACCTCCTCCCTCAAGCAAAAAGGGAGGCAAATTCATTATGCACACAACTCTTGCTAAGTTTTTGCTCTCTGATTAGCATTCTCATGCTCACACAAGATGAATGTGCCTTTTATTTGTTCATTGTTCATAAAAAAAATTCACATAAAGCTCTTCAAGCATCATTATGCTACTTCAATCAACACCATTGTGCTCATCAAAATCTCTCATTGAGCTCTCTTAGGCTTCTACAAGCTTCTTTTGCTTCTTTGTGTTGTCTTGTCATCAAGAGGTCTTCCTGCTACTTCAAGAGGATACGAGGTTGCCATCAAGGATTTTTGAGGGTAGTGGAGTCACACAAATCTTCTCTATTTTAGGTTCCTCTATGCTTTTTGTCAATTGGTAGTAATTAGAAAATCAAAATTGTTCTTGGGATTAGTAATTTATTGCTTTTTCCTTTATAGAATAGTTAGATATAGTATTTTAGAGTAATTTGCATTCATAGTTCAATTACTTGCAATTTCCTTTCCTAGATTAATTGTTTTAAAACATTCAAAAACCCCAAAAACATAGAATAATTGAATTAGGTAAAATTCATTCTAGTTGCATTCATATTTCCTTTCTTAGATTAAAAAGCATCTTTTATTTCCAAAAATATCAAAAAATCACAAAAACAAGTTTGCATTTCATATAGTTTTGCATGCATAAAAATATAGAAAATAACAAAAACATTAGTCACATAGATAACTTGCAAACCCTTGGTATCATCACAAGGTCAACCATGATCAAACCATTGATATCATCACAAGGTCAACAAAAGTCAATGCACAACTAAACCCTAGGTCAAACCCTAAAGTCTAGTCAAGGTTAGTCAACATACACCTATCCCTTGTCTTGGCTCATGAATGTGCCTAGGATTAAGAGGTGAGTGGGTGAGGGTGGTCCTCGGTGAGATTGAGGAAAACCATTCGAGACAACAACAAGATCCATTTGTCTTACAACAACTAGAGGCATTTAGATAACTTCAAATATAATGTTCAATCATCCAACAAATTGAAATACAAGAAGGCATCAACGAAAGTAACAACTTACCCACACAGAGGTGGAACAGTAGAAACCCCAATAGGAAAAGAGTAACTAGTGACCCTTCGGGTCATAGTGTTATCTCTACAACAATAGTCATTGAAAGAAACATCCACTTTAGCACAAAACAACAAAGGCCCCAGGATGTGCGAACCCCTCTCCACGAGGTCTAGCTCTCCAATGAGCCAAACCCCTGGCGTTTCTTGCCTCCTCTCAACTAGCTACTTCCATGAGAGTGAGAGTGATGTGGCTGATCACCCCATGGCAAGGAGGGAAGGGTCCATGTGCAAGCTAGAATCTGACCTAACAACCCCAGGCAACCGATGTCATGATTTTGAGCATACATATTTTGGTGAACCCGACGTGAATTGCAAAGCCTTTTGGTTATGTTGTATGTGTTCCCACTACTTGGATCTCATTACCACTGTCACATACACCATCAGCTTCACTACATATTTTGGTGAACCTAACGTGAAGTGCAAAAACTTTTGTTTATGCTTTTCATGTTCCAAACGAGCAGATCACATTACAACTTACACATTCAACACTTCAAAACAAAAATCATTGAAACATTTTTACTTTATTCTTCATAGCCACTTCCGCCACTTTAGCTTCTATCACCTTCGCCATCATCTGTTCCATTTATTCTATGGTATCTAAGGCACCCCTGAATATGATGGAACTTGATCTAAACCAAGGGAATATTACCTCAAGAGAACCAGAAACTCCTCCTTTCAATAGGTATATGTTGCCACATCCGAATGCATGAATCACTAACTGCTATGATTATGAAGACTCTAATTACGGACAAGATCAAAGAGACCAAAGAGAATCTAGACGTTCTTTGCCTTTCAACAACACAACATGGGAACACAATCCAGCCATACCTAATGCGCCTCACAAAGCTAGGAGAATTAGGTTATAAATACACAAAATTGATCAACCTTCGACAAGCACCTCAAGTACTCATCTTGATGAGGAAGTGAAATGATTAGAAAGACACTTGCAAGAAGCAAAAGATGCTCAAGAGGCATTAAGGGTTGCCTTACGAGAATAATAAAGAGAAAATGTTGCACGAGAAGAAGCATATCACCATGACAATACTCGAAGAGAAAATCCTAGAAACGAGGAAACACCTAGAGCTGCCACTCTTGCGGACTTAATTGTAACTCTAGTGCAAAGGATTAGGATCTTGGAAGAAGAACAAGCTTCTCTTGAAAGAAGACAAAAGTCCCATGATGACGTTTGAATTGAACAGGATTAGGGGGCATCGGGTCATCCCACAATAATGGGTTACACTTTTTGGCCAAACCTGACATTGAAATCAACATTTTGAACTAAATCTTCACTTTCTGACACCTATAGCCACTAAACCATTAGGAATTTGAAGATGATGCAAACTAGTGATTTGTAAGATTTTGTTTGTAGATTCTAAATATATTTTTTTTTAAATTTGGAGTTAAATTGTAAATTTTTTTGCGTCTCCTTTGATAACTAGTTTTTAATAGTAAACAACATTTTTTTAAAGTGATGTATATTATGTAGCACATAACTTTTTTTCTACAAAGGATAAAATTATGATTCTTTTGAATTTAGATTGGTAGCACCGATATATAGGACATGCATATGGTTTCATAATGGTTTGTTGACTTTTTTTTAAATTAAGTTTTGAAGTTAAACCAATTATAATTTAGACATAGGCGTATTCCATAAAACATAACTTTTTCTGTATGTATTGAAATTCATTTATTTATTTTTTGTTGAAATAAGGACATCAATACCTAGGGCATAGATATTTTTCAAAAAAAAAATTCACTAATTTACTAATTTTCCATGTGTAGAATAGAGAACTTGATGTTCGGTGAAAAACCTACATTTATAAGAAATAAAAAATAAATATAATAATCAAATTAAATATATTTAAAATTATACTTTTTAGGAAGCTTATAATAAAGACTACATACTTACAAAACATAAATTTTAAATGAATTCGTTTGATCCACCAAAAGGTAAATCAAAAGTGGTTTTTTATTAGCATTTTGATAGGTGTAGAGGAGACTCCATTATAGGTATGGCGTAAAACTAGTAGGGTTCTATCCAAGGGGGTTTGAATCTAAGGGGGTTTGATCAAACCCTCTTTAATTAAAATCCTTTAAATGGAACATTTCAAGGATTAAATCATTATATTTTCTAAAAATATGTGATTTCAACAAAAATCAGGATGTCCCAAAAAGTGTAACCCATTATTGTGGCAGCACCCCATCTCAAAATCCCCTATCTCCACTACTATTCATGAAATGCTAGTAATAACACATGTCTGAATGGGAACCCTCCTGTTCAGAATAATCCAACAATGGGTTATCAAAACCCACCTACAGGGTTATTGCTATCAACCCCACAATCTCAAAGTGCCTTTCTTGGAACATATCTTGAGTATTTGAAAGAACCTCACGATCAAAACATAAGGAACATGCAGTTACCTCGACCATTGCCTGATCTCTTGAAATTTAAAGGAGAAGTCCAAATATCAAAATTCTCATATTAAAGCCTACACCACTACAATAAGAGAACTCCTCCCTTGGGATGGGATTGTTACCAAAATCTTTCTGAAAAGTCTTGAAGGAATAGCTCTAGATTGGTACTATCATTTGTTAGAGGCTTCAATTCACTCATTTATACAACTAATCAAAGAGTTTGTGATGGCATTTGACATGAATAAACTTGTCAAAATAGGAATCAGAGAACTCATCACCATAAAGCAAGAACCGAATGAATCTGTAGCCCATTTTGTGACCAGATGGAGGCAAGTCCTCTATTCCTCAACTAGTTCCCTGTATATGGACCATCGTGAACTATGTGATCTTTTCTTACATGCCTTGAACAAGGACATGAGAGAAGACATTCAAAAATTACCATACAGATCCTATGAAAAAGTGTTAGAAAGTGATTTGAGGATAGATCTATTGATCACAAAGAATGCCGAGAGGGGGTGAATCAGTATTCTATAAAACTTCTCTTTCACATACTTATTAATACATTTATCATATTCAATAACTTGAAATCAAAACTAACATAAGAGCAGCAACCATAAATACATAACACATAGACACCGAGATTTTTATGTGGAAAACCCAAAAAGGGAAAAACCACGATGAGTGTTAGCTCACAATATAGTATGATAACAATACTGAATTAAATGAAGGCTCACTACCTTATGACTCATTGGCCAAGGAATCACTATCCAAAGAAGTGCTCACTACAAAAGGCTCATTGCCAAGAAAATAAAAGAGAAGATAGAAGAAGGATTGGCTCACTACCAAGAGATGACTGCTGGAAATGCATCTACAGAATGTTGAAGTGCAATTCCATTAATAGCTTAGTATATAGACTCAAATGTCTTCATAATGTCTTCCCTATTTTTCTACTCTGCTTCACATGTGCCCTGTCCTTCTTCTCTTAATATCTTTTTTCTATTCACAAAATTGCCTTAGATCACACACATATTTGATTCACACAACATATACCCATCCACATCACTCCAACACTGAAATCCATCAGGTATATATATCTACAACAAGATTTATATCACAATTAGGTCGGCAAGCCAAACATGAATCATGTATACAATTGTTATACCTTGTTGGCTTGATCTTGTGCACAAACATCAATGTGGACCCAAACAAACATACAATAATCCTTATATAAGTCGGCACCAATCATCCAACCACTTAGATTGATTATTCAAAAAATATATCTTCTCCGCATATAGATCTAACATGTCTGTTGGCTTGTCCCTTAAGAACACACAACTAGATTGATTGTCATACCATAACTTCCAGTACAAACCATATGAGACTCTGAGAATCATAACCATCATTCATTATGGACCTCTTAGCATACCTTCAGAACCACAGAGCATAATATTCTATCATAGAGAAATACAGATCTCAGAACTATTGTTCTGTCATAGAGAAATACTTTTAGACTGGAAGCTAATACTGGAGAACTTGTCAAATATGATTTAGTGGACTTCAAGCACTACAAATCTAAATTTAGATGCTTATGACATGTGTCTACATTTCCTTAGAACTAGAAATCAAAAGTACTTAACAGCGAAGGAATGCAAACCAAAATACTTAGGTGCTTTACATTCTTTCATGTTTAACTCTGTTCATCTGGACTTAGACAATTCACCATATGACTTCTAGAGGAAGTCAAAATTTGAACACTAGAAAATGTGATCACAAAATATCAATGAACAACATACTTGAACTGCATGTAATGATCTTCAACTATGGATGCATACTGACCCAATTTCTGATACTTTGTAGCTTGCCCTTTACTTATCCATTTTGACTAAGTTAGTCTTCAATACCTTTACCAAACCTTGCTGCCATCAATGACAACATTCAATCATTCATCAGAGCAGTGTCTCTTGCCAACAATCTCCCCTTTTGGCATTGATGGCAACACTTAGTGAAAAATGCTTGTCTTCTCCCCCTCACTATATACACATTGTTTTTCTTCTCCCCCTTAGGTGTTTGCCCATTTTTCACTGGTTCTCTTCTTCCCCTTTGACATCAATGGCAAAGGTGTATGCACAAGAGTCAAAATTTTGTCAAGATAACAAAACTACAAAAATTGTCATACTCTGTTGCATATGTACAAATACAATCTTCAGCTTAATTTGATGTGGGTTGTAGGATGTCATAGAAGATGTTCTTAATTTGAGCCAACTCTCCATCCCAACTCTTCTTTGCATTTTCCAAAATTTGAATATGGCCATTTATTAGAAAGACCAATTTTTCTACCTTTTGAATATCAGAGGGTGTGTCAATTAGTGCACTTACCTGCAGTTCTTCTGATGCAAGATTTGACATTGAGTCAATCCTAGGACTTATTACTCCTCTCAATTGACATGTTCTATTTTTCATTTGATCCCTCTTATTTATTCTATGACTTAAGTCATTATGAATATTTATAACTTGTATCTCTTTGCTACTTACTAACTCAACTGCCAGATCAAATGACTTAGAAATATTTGTTAGCTACAGTTTCAGATCCTTGATCTTTTCTTATAACTCCTTTGTAACTTCCGACCATGAAAAACAAAATTTGTACAAAACACAAGCTTATTTAATGGAACTCTGTATTTCTTTTATTCCATTGTCTAACAGAACTTTATCATTCACTAACATAGTCTTTAACTCAACTAATCTCATCTCATCAAACTCTTTTTAAATTTTGTTTTTGCAGACTTTTCAAAAGATTCAAAATGTGAACTTACATATTTAATTAGGCTTTTGAGTTGGTCCATTGGTAGTAGTGATATGCTCTTTTTGTATAAGGGCATTAACTTCTCTAGGATACCAGATGCTTCACCAATGAGTTCATTATCATGCATGCGTGACTTTAGCATCTCTTCATGTGCCTTTGCTTGAACAATTGATACTAGTTTGAATTTGTGTATAGGAGACATTGAGGCCAAATTAATTGGTCCTTGTAGAAGCTTTGACTCATCCAAATTTTGTTGTCTCTCCAAAAATTCCTAATAGAGTTAGTAGTGTCTCTTGTTGTATCAAAGACTTCTTCTTCTTTATTTTTCTCTGGAGGATCTAGATCCATAGCCTCATTTCCATCAGTATTTTTCTCTGGTACATGGCTCATCTTATCTTGATCAAGATCTTGATCATCAACTTTGATATGCTCATCAATCTTCTCATCAGTTTGTCGATCTAGAGAAGGACTTGTTTCAGTTTGATCCCTTTTTACAGTGTCTAGATTACTAGTAGCAGGGACTTGACTTTCCTTTTCTTTCATCTCTTCATTATTTTTGTCTGGCCCTCGGTCCATGCTGACATTCGGAATAGATATGTCATCTCCAACATTTATTTCTTCATTATCATATATGGTTGGGAGATTAAATTCTCTCAACACTCTTAGGGTGATCCTTTTAGTTTCTTTGACTACTTTCTCAATGTCATCTGTCATTAGAGTGTTCATTCTCCTCTTTGTTCTGAATTCTTTATGAATTGCTTTGGAGAATTTTGCCTTTTCTTCTGGGGTGATTTCAGGACATATCTTTATTAATGTATGCTCTCTAAGCTCAACATCCTTAGCCATAGAAGCTTCTTTCCTTGCATACAATATACTTCCCAAGATTTCTGGGAGATTAGTAATTATTTAAATGAGAGATTTATTGTATATATTCAAGTATTGGATGACAGCAACCTCAATGACCTTTTTATTTGCATTGTCGAAGTCATCATATGGTTGGGCAATAGGTTTTAGAATGCCATCAACTATAATGGCCTTCAATACTTCCTCTAGACTCATTGTAGTTTGGTCTTCCACAGGTGCTTCAGTCTTAGCCTTCTTTCTCCCTATATCCTTACCAGAGGTTTTCCTTTTGTGGCACCAAAGGGTTTGTCTTGTTGAGAACTAGAGGGTGGTGCACTTTGTGCCTTTATCTTCTTCACCTCTTCATTGGTCTCAGTTTCCTCATCATCAACTATGCCAACACTAACATACACTCTCTAACCTTTGGTTTTCTTCCTTTTTCTTGTTTGTACTTCTGCAATTGTTGAGGAGGGAATATTGGAGGATTTAGATGTTGTTCTAGGGGAACTTGCACCTCTTGTTCTTCTCTTTAGTGCAGTAGGTGCCTCTTGTTGCACCTCTTGAACTTCCAGAGAATTATTAGCTTCCTTTTCTTGCTCCTTCTCTTTTTTTCTTTAGCTTCTCTTTCTACTTCAGCTCTAGCTCTTGTGGCTAACATTTTCTCTTTAGTGAATCCTTTGCTTTGTGCATATTCTTCTGTCATTTTCTTAGCCTTTTTCTAGATTTCTAGCTTTCTTAGTTCAACATGAATTTTTACAGATAGCTCTTCATATGTGCCAAACCTTTCCTCTGAGGTATCCCTAGGTTTTATTAACATGTGCTAGGCATATCCATCCAACACATCAGCTGCTACTTCATACCCCATTGGCATAATCCATACTATTCTAGTCTCAACAACCTCCATCATGCACTGATCCTTGTTGACCATGAAGCATATATCATTTTTATATTTTTCCACAATTGTCTTGGGAATCCTTTCCCTAGATTGCATTACCCTTTGGACGTTCTTGAAATAGCCCCATAGGGCTATAGTCTATGCATCATGACTTCCTATATACTGCTTAGATGATCTCTAATTTACACTACAACTAGTTGACTATTTAACCAGAATAGATTCTTCATACTTGGTAATTCATGCATAAAATAGAAGAATAAGTAGATGATCAACTTACCAAAATTGAAGGGGTATTTTTTATCCTTTGTCTTCTTCAGGTTTTCTATTAATTGTTGTCATAGCAATTTATAGAGGTCATAGTCTGCATTCTCCTTGATCATCTGGTAAGCAGTGTATATAGTAGTACTAGAGACAAAATTCTCCCAGTTTGTGAAGTAGATTTTGTAACCTAGCACCATGGATACAAACCTTACAGCATGGTCTTCAGTATCATTGATTGTTAATGCTCTTTTGTCAAATTTGGCTCCAATGGCCACTATCACTATTTCATTTTTTATAGATTTTAATATTGGTATTGTACTGGTGGAGCTTAATCTAGTCATAACTCTTATTGCCTCCTTTTTTATCATGAATGGTCTCTCTAGCCATAGGAATTCATCATGGATCCTACTTAGAATGTACCGGACCCATTTGTCCTCTACGAATGTTGGGAAGTCTTTGTACTAAATGAATTTCTTTACTTCTAAAGCCTTATATTCTCCTTTCAACTCAAATTGGTCACCACTTTAATGCTTTAGATATAAATCTATGAATTTATTGTCACCATGTTCTTCTAGGGCAACATGAATGTAAGCCCTAACATCTTCCGTATGCATAACACCAAACACATTTTCTAAAAATACACAATTTGGATCGACTTCTGTTGATTTGATGGGGTATTTCTTGAATTTTGGTCTTGGTCTCTCAGTTATATCAACCACTTGTGGTGTTTCCATTTCCACAAAGACTTAAACAAATTTACGGTAGGGTTTTAATCAGAAAATACCTCTTTTGCCAAATTAGGATTTCCTTTACTTGAATCACTTTGTGTAGCTTTGAACCTCTGGAGATCATTAAAATTACTTGGAAATCACTTTCAATTTCTCTGACACTTGATAATTTGAATGCAAAGTGAATTATATGTTGAATGAGTTCCTTTTTAACACTTGATATGAAAACTTGAGTCATCATAAATGCAGTCCTTCAAAAAGATGTCAAACACTTCTCTGTTAAGCTCAGTCAATCAAGATTGCTCTGTAATTCTCCGCATTTGATCTTTTTCTACCAGAATTTATTTCAAAAGATCTATCATATGAAGCTTTTCATCATATCTTTGTGTTGGATCCTAGTACTAAATATCTGGCTAGGGCATTTTGATTTTCAATATAGCTCCCCCTAAGCCAGAGCTCTCAATTTACTTCCTGGAGGAAGTATCTGCACCAGAGGCTAGTGTGGATCCATCCCTGACCTCATTAACATCCTTCTTAACCCAGACCTTGCTCATTTCCTTCTTGATTTCCACTGGATCAATCTTGTTCTTACCTTTATCTTCTCTCTACTCTATTTTCCTATTGTTTGCAAAATAGTCTCTTTTCTCATTATTGTATCTACAGAATCTTTCAATATGTCTGAACTTATTGCAATTGTAGCATACCACATTCCTCTATCCCTAATTCCTTTTGTTGATTGGATTCATTCTTGTTCTACATTGGTTAGCCATATGCCCAAATCTATTACATGTAAAACCTTTTCCATTGAAGAATTGAGTATTCCTTGCATTGTTAAAACCATTCCTTACTAGACTTCTGCATTCATTTGATCTATGACCAATTTTATTGCTATTAAAACATTGACCAGAAAATGATGGAACATTCTGATTCATTCTACTCCTACACTAAGTAGCCTTATGGCCAAACTTGTTTCAATTAAAACAATGTCCATTGAAAGATGAGTACCTTTGAGCATTTGCCTGCCTGACTAGAGGTCTTCTAGGTCTTCTTTAATTTTGGAATTGGTCATCTTTGTTTTTATTCATCTCGATGTTTTCTTGACCTAATTTAGAACTTTCTCCTTTTTCAAATTCCAAGCCTTTCTTGTCATATGAACTCTTCTGACTTTTAATCAATTCCTCAAGCTTTGCAAAGCTTATTTTGAATTTTTCTTTATAGCTATTTGCTGCTTCTAGATTATATTTCAGAAGTAAAACATCTTTAGCCAATGTTTCACATTCCTTAGACTAATCCTTCACAACTTGATTTAGATGCTTTTCAATTTCCTCTTTCTAGATTCAATTTCCAATGTTAAGTTGTTTAGGGTTTCATTTACTTCATTCAATTGTTCGCTTAGCTCCTTGCTCTTTTCCTTGAACTTTTTGACTTGCTCCCTTAGTTTTAGAATGCATTCATCAGCTTCTTGGACATTCACCTTCAAGTCCCTAATTTCTACTTCATACTTTTCAAGATCTTCAAGAGAAGCTTCCAATTCATTATCACTCTCATATGTGTAGTTTCCAATTTTGATACTACCTGGAATACGATACCTTCTAGTTGTCATGAGTATTATTTCCAAGATCTTCCTCAAGTTGTTAGACTTCTTCCAAGGAACCTTGCTCGGATACCAATTGTTGATTACAAATAATATTGAGATGGGGGGTGAATCAGTATTCTATAAAACTTCTCTTTCACACACTTATTAATCCATTTATCATATTCAATAACTTGAAATCAAAATAAACATAAAAGCAACAACCATAAAGACATAACACATAGACACCAAGATTTTTACGTGGAAAACCCAAAAAGGGAAAAACCACAGTGAGTGTTAGCTCACAATATATTATGATAACAATACCAAATTACATGAAGGCTCACTGCCTTAGGGCTCACTATCCAAAGAAGTGCTCATTGCAAAAGGCTCACTACGAAGAAAATAGAAGAGAAGATAGAAGAAGGATTGGCTCACTGCTAAGAGATGACTGTTGCAAATACATCTACAAAATGTTGAAGTGTAGTTCCATTAATAGCTCAGTATACAGACTCAAATGTCTTCATAATGTCTACCCTTCTTTTTTGCTCTGCTTCACATATGCTTTGCCCTTCTACTCTTAATATCCTTTTTCTGATCACAAAACTACCTTAGATCACACACATATTTGATTCACACAACATATACCCATCCATATCAGTCCCACACCAAAATCCATCGAGTATATATATCTACAACAAGATTTATCTCACAACTAGGTTAGAAAGCCAAACATGAAACGTGTATATAATTGTTATACCTTGTCGGCTTGATCTTGTGAACAAATAGCAATGCAGACCCAAACAAACATACAATAATCCTTATATAGGTCAGCACCAATCATCTAACCACTTAGACTGATTAGTCAAACAATAAAGATCTTCTCTGCATATAGATCTAACATGTCTATCAGCTTGTCCCTTAAGAACACGCAACTAGCTTGACTGTCATACCATGACTTCTAGTACAAACCATATGAGAATCTAAGAATCATAGCCAACATTCATTATGGACCCCTTAGCATACCTTCATAACTGTAGAGCATAATATTCTTTCATAGAGAAATGTGGATCTCAAAACTATTGTTCTATCACAAAGAAATACTGTCAGACTGGAAGCCGCTACCAGAGAAATTGTCAAATATGATCTAGTGGACTTCAAGTGCTACAAATTTGAATTTAGATTCTTATGACGTGTCTACATTTCCTTAGAACTACAAATCAAAATACTCAATAGTGGAGGAATGCAAACCAAAATACTCAGGTGCTTTACACTATTTCAAGCTTAACTCTGTTCATCTGGACTTAGACAATTCACCATATGACTTCCAGAGGAAGTCAGAACTTGAACACTAGAAAATGTGATAACAAAATATCAATGAACAACATACTTGAACCACATGTAATGATCTTCAATTGTGGAGGCATACTAACCCAATCTCTGATACTCTATAGCTTGCCCATTACTTAGCCATTTTGACTAAATTTTCTAGACCTTTACCAAACCTTGTTGCCATCAATGACAACATTCAATCATTCATTAGAGAAGTGTCTCTTGCCAACAAGATCAAGCAGCCATTGATAGTGGCAGAAAGGTCTATGGATCAAACAAAAAGTTAACAAAAGAAGACACAGGGAGTAACACTCCTGCCATCAAAATGCTTAAGAATAACATAAGTGCAACCAGAGACAGGGTGATAGATCAACCCCCTATCAAGAAAGTACTTGAGATAATTACAATGGGAGAGACTATTACCCTCCTAACGTAAATTGAATAGATCAACCCAAGAACAACGGGTACTACCCTAGGGACAATTACCAAAATTGGAATCACAATGGAAACATAAATGATGGAAGATATGATAGACCCCCATATGAGTTCAATCAGAATTTTTCTTTTCATAGAACAAGGGGGCATAGCACAAAACCCTATAGAGAATATAACCGGTTCATAGCAAGGTTACTGAAAGACCAACAATGATTGTTCATAGAGATGTTCTTGAACCTACAGGAATTCACACCAGATAACAAGGGTACAAGACAAACCCAAGAACCAATAGCCCCACAAAACACAAATATGAGAATCTATCAGGACCTGTTTTCTGCGCACAAAGAAGCAGAAACATTGACCCAAAACAAAGCCACCCAAGGTAGTAACACGGGCATCCCACCACAACTAGGGTAGAAAGGTGAAGCTAGGATGATGGGATTAGTCAAGATTCTTCATAATGATGAAGAAGAGGAAGATCATGAGAATGAAAATGAGTAAATTGAGATATATGAGGGTGTCGTTTCAGTAGTGGAACCAATACCCACTCCGATCGAACCCTATGAACTCATCAAAGACTGAAAGAAGACATATGCTCACATTTCATTCATTGACTTGCTTAGGAATTTCCCCTCACATTGCTTAGCGGTACTAAAAGCCATAGGGTTAAAATATCTAAACCAAATTATGCCACCACCTAGTGAGTAGATTAATCGTGTGGACTATGACATTAGCCCACCAAACATGGAACTCAAGGATATAGTGTTCTTCTGACTTAAAGCAAATGCCTTCCAAGGCTGAGCTAACCAAGAAAGGAGACCTTGCATTGTACTTACAAGTTTGGATCTACGACACTTGCATCAAATGGTCCTTAGTCGATGATGGGGCAGTACTCAACATAGTCCCTTTTTCCCTATTAGAAAGGATGGGTTATGGACACACCAATATCACTACTTCCCGAGATACTCTAAGTGGGTATGATAATCTAAAAGTTGCCATGATAGGTAAGATTACCCTTCCAGTGACTTTAGGACCTAAAACCATTCCTACCACATTCTATGTCATAGACAAAGACACAAGATACAATTTGCTCCTTGGAAGACCGTAGATACATAGGATGAAAGCAGTACCATCCACATTATTTCAAGAGGCTTGATTCTTACATTTGGGGAAGGTGTATGTTGTGAAAGGAGACCCAGAACCCTTTTAGCATGTTGAAATCGAACACATCAAACAAGCGTATAGGCATCCCCATTGATTATGAACTTCCCACCAACAAATTGATAGTCCCTAGTCCTACACCGAAGTCAATATGCATCAAGTGAATAGAAACTCCAGAGAAAACCATAAACACTGTAGAGATGAAAACTCTAGAAGGTGAGGTACCATCAAAACCAAAGGAAATTATTCTAAAGGAAAAGAAAATTAAGATCATGGAATGGATAGAGAAGGACGGACCTCTCTAATTCCCTCTAGAAGTGCTCATGATTAATTTTTAACCTGCCTACAAGCTATTTCCTTGCATAGGGGAGAAACCTCATAGAACTATGGGATCGGTGTTCAAAACCACTATGCTAGATTTGAGAAATGCAGACCCGTACATTTTCTTAGATCCTGAGGAATACATAATAGAAAGTCACACTCTTTTGTCACCCTTAAGTGAAACACTTGTCCTTGACACACCAGAAGAAATGGAGTCATATGAGCCTCTCACATTAGTAGAGGACTCATACAACCCTTTGATACCCATGAGAGACATGCATTCCATTGACAATGAATCGACCAACATAATAGGAATGCTCCCAAGGATTCTTATAGTATCCCAACCACAAGAGTAACCGACCACTTCTACCTCAGTACAATTAAATGAGCTAGGCGAATGGGAAGCACCTTTGGTTCAAATTGAAATGGTTGAAAGACTTCCAGAGGAAGACGAAGAAAGTGAAGGTAATTTTCACAAAGAATGGAAGATGAGGGTAATAGTCGACACTGATGACCCTGTCATTTTTGAGTTGCCAGGGAGTTATATTAGATATTCCATGGACTTAAGACCAGAACCCAATGGGATGACAAGTATAATCTTTGTCCCTCCTAATGAGCAAATAGAGCCACAAACTCCCCTTGAGTTATTTCAATTTTTGCAAAGAATTCAAGAGAGACAAGATGTGAAAATCTACATGCAAGAACAATTTGACATATTAGCAGAGTTATTAAGATTTGATGGAGGCATGTATTGGACCCCTTCCCATCAAAAATCCTTTTGAGACTTACTCTGTCTCACACTACCAAGGGAAACCACCGAGTTGGAAATAATAGAATCAAATGACAAACCCTACAGAATAGGAGAACTTGTCTTGAGAAGAGGTAGCAGAAAGAATAATAAATGAAGACAAAAAAGAGCTTTCATAGAGGACTAGAAAGGTCCTTACTTGGTCAAAGAAGATGTCAGAAATGGTGCCTATCTCTTGTGCACAATGGAGGGAGAGGAATTTGGCAAAACAGTCAATGCCTTTCACCTCAAAAAATACTATGTCTAAAAAAAATCATAAAACACAAACAATACAAAAAAATTATAAAAAATCAAAAAATGTCAAAAATAATTTATTTCCTGCATTTCAGTATCATTACATTCATCTTGTATTACAGTCAATGAATTTAGATCTTGTGTTATTTTCTTCTCAGTAAGGAGTCTAAGATTGCCTAGATATACGTCATCCTTTCAAGATCTAGAGATTCCCAATTTTCACAATCACCATTATCCCCTTTCATTCCCAGTGATTCTAATCAAAGCCTACCTCTTAGCTTTACACTGATCCTAGTCTTAATGAGTCAAAATATTAGGTCTAAACAAAGTTAGTATTCAAACCTACAGTGTTCAAAGGAAGCTTGCAAGTAGACCTTCCCAATTCTTCCCTAGTAGTGGAGAAGTTTGACCAGATTACAAAAACTTTAGGTGGCACTTAGCACCTTATCTTTCCTGGCCAAAAACATCAAGAGGATCACAACTCTGAAGGAAGAAATCTAAAATTTGAGTGAATAAAAAAAATGAGTAATCAAAATAGGTGTCAAGAAAAGTGAGAATTGAGAGATCAAGCTCGCATATCAAATGTTCCAAAAGCATTCATTTTCATAAAAAGTCAAAAATCAAAAAAAATGAGAAAATGGAGGAAATACAAAAAAAAAGTGAAAAAGCAAAAAAAAAGAGAGATACAAAAAAAGAGTGAAAGAGAGAAGATTTTTGAATGATCATACTCTTGGGTATATATTAGTCTAAGCTCGAAGCCTCAAGGGTGACATTCTAACGGAGAAAAAGAAAGGTAAAAAGCACACACATGCACAAGTTGATAAAAGTCAAGAGTCTAGTAGTCTTTAGGATCATCTTCTATCTAGGGACCCTTGTTCTTTCCCATTTATCCTTTACCTATTGAATACAAAGAATACTAAGAGGGGGGCTAAATCAGTATTCTAAAAAACTTTTCATTCGCGCATTTATTAATCCATTTACCAAATTTAATAACATGAAAGAAAAGTAAACACAAGAAGAGTAGCCACTAATTCATAACACATAGACACTAGGATTTTACGTGGAAAACCCAAAAAGGGAAAAACCATGGTGAGTGTTAGCTCACAATATATTATGATAGAAATATCAAATTACATGAAGGCTCACTGCCCAATGACTCATTGTCCAAAGAAGTGCTCATTGCGATTGGCTCACTGCCAAATAGAAGAGAAGAGAATATAGAAAGAAGTGGCTCACATCCAGGAGAGGACTACTACAGGTGCATCTACAAAATGCTATGGTGCAGTACCAATTTTCTCAGTATAAAGATTCAAAGGACTTCATACTATTTGCCCTACTTTTCTGCTCTGCTTCACATCTACTTCAGTCCTTCTGCCTTTTTTGTCCTTTTGCTAATCACAAAACTACCTTAGGTCACACAATCATGGAATTCACATTATATTCGCACTCTTCCATAGACCCAACACCAAAATCCATCAAGTATATATATTCACAACAAGATTCATCTCACAATCAAGTCGACAAGCTAGACGTGAAATGTGTATACAAGTGTTATACCTTGTCAGCTTGATCTTGTGCACAAACAAGAATGCGGACCCAAACAAACATACAATAGTTTTCATATAGGTTGACATCAATCATTCAACCACTTGGATTAAGTATTCAAATATTATATATCCTCACCGCATATAGATCTAACTTGCCTGTCAACTTATCCCTTAAGTACACACTTGACTAGTTCAACTATCATATCAAAACTTCCAATGCGAACCATATGAGACTCTGAAAATCATAGACAACATTCATTATGGACATCCTAGTATACCTTCAGAACCACGGAGCATAATATTCTTTCATAGAGAAATGCGGATCTCAGAACTGTTGTTCTGTCACATAGAAATACTATCAGATTGGAAGCCGATACTAAAGAACTTATCAAATATGATCTAGTGGACTTCAAGTGCTACAAATGTGAATTTAGATGCTTATGACATGTGTCTACAATATTTCCTTAGAACCAAAAATCAAAATACTCAACAACGGAGGAATGCAGACAAAAATAATTAGATGCTTTACATTGTTTCAGGCTTAACTCTGTTCATCCGAACATAGACAATTCACCATATGACTTTTGAAGGAAGTTAGAACTTGAACACTAGAAAATGTGATCACCAAATATCAATGAACAACATACCTAAACCACATGTAATGATCTTTAACTTTGGAGGCATACTAACCCAATCTTTGATACTCTATAGCTTGCCCATTACTTAGCCATTTTGACTAAGTTAGTCTTTCGAACCTTTACCAAACCTTGTTGCCATCAATGACATCATTCTATAAGCAGTGTCTCTTGACTATATTGCCAACAATCTCCCCCTTTGGCATTGATGGCAACACTTAGCGAAAAATGCTTGTCTACCCCCTTACTATATACACCCTATTTTTCTTTACCCCTTTTGGTGTTTGTCCATTTTTCACTAGTTTTCTTCTCCCCCTTTGATATCAATGGCAAAGGTGTAGGTACAAGGGTCAAAATTGTGTTAAGATAGCAAAAACTGCAAAACTATTATATTTTGTCGCATATGTACAGGTACAATCTTCAACTTAATTTGTTGTGGGTTGCAAGATGTCATTGAAAATGGTCTTGATTTGAGCTAACTCTCCATCCCAACTCTTCTTTGCATTTTCCAAAATTTGAATATGGTCATTTATTAGAAAGACCAATTTTTTTGCATTTTGAATATCAGAGGGTGTGTCAATTAGTGCACTTACATGTAGTGCTTCTGCTACAAGATTTGACGTTGAGTCGAGCTTAGGACTTATTAATCCTCTCAACTAACACATTCTATTTTTCATTTGATCCCTCCTATTCATCATATTACTTAAGTCATTATGAATATTGATAACTTGTATCTCTTTCTTACTTACTGACTCAAATAACTTAGAAATATTTATCATTTACAGTTTTAGATCCTTGATCTTTTCTTCTAACTCCTTTGTGGCTTCCAGCCATGATAAACAAAATTTGTACAAATCACAAGCTTCTTTAATAGCACTCTGTATACCTTTTATTCCATCATCTAATAAAGTTTTACTATTGATCAACATGGTCTTCAACTTAGTTAATATCTTCTCATCAAACTCTTTTCTTACTTTCATTTCTGTATACTTTTCAAAGATTCAAAATGCACATTTACAAGTTTATGAGTCCCTTGAGTTGATTTATTGAAGACATTGATGTATCCTTTTGATATGATGGCATCAGCTTCTCCAAAATGTTGGATGCCACACTAATGAGTTTATTGTCCTCTATATGTGACTTCAATACTTCTTCCTATGCCTTTGCTTGCATAATTGATACCAATTTAAATTTATACATAGGGGACATTGAGTCTAAGTTTATTGGACCTTGCAAAAACTCAGGCTCATCCAAGACTTGTTTTTCTCTTTCCAAAAAATCCTTAACAGACTCAGCAGTGTCTCTTGTTGTATCAGAGACTTCTTCTTCTTTATTTTTTTGAGGACAGAGGATCCAGATCCATAGCCTCATTTCCATCAACATTATGCTTCAGTACAGGGCTCATCTCAACTTGATGATCATCAGCTTTGTTCTACTCCTCAGTCTTCTCCTTGTGTGCTTGGTCATCAATTTGTTATTCTAGAGAAAGACTTGTCTCAATTTTGTCCTTAACAGTTGTATCAGTAGCAGGGGCTTCTTTCTCCTTTGGCTCTTTGTTAGTTGTGTCATCTCCAACATTTGTTTCTTCAATGTCATATATTGTTGGGAGATGAAATTCCTTCAACACTTTTAAGATGATCTCCTCAGTCTCTTCAACTACTTTCTCTATGTCATCTAACATGAGCATATTCACCCTTTTCTTTGTTCTGAACTCTTTGCTAAGCACTTTGGAGATTTTTACCTTATCTTCAGGAGTGATCCCTGGACATAAGTTTATCAGTATATGCTCTCTGAGTTCAATGTCCTTTGTCATAGCAGTTTCTTTTCTTGCAAACATTATACTGCTCAGGCTGTCTGGGAGATTAGGACTTATCTCAATGAGAGCCTTATTGTAATATATGTTCAAGTATTCTATAACACCAATCTCAATAATGTATTTGTTTGCATCATTATAGTCATCATATAATTGGGCAATAGGTTTTAGATTGCCATTAACTGTAATGGCCTTCAAGACTTCTTCCAAGCTTATTGTAGCATGTTCTCTTGCAGGCTCAACCTTCTTCTCTTTCTTTCTTCTTTTGTTGTTAGAGGGTTTGTTTGGTTTACAACTGAAGGCTTTAGTTGTTTTGACTTTCATTTTCTTAACCTCTTCATCTGATTCAGTTTCCTCCTCATCACCTTGGCCTACACTAACATACACTCTTCTTACTTTTGTCTTATATCTTTTGGGACCTTTGTCAATGGGTTTCTTGGTAGGTACCTTCGCACTTGTAGATGATGTGGGACCAGAGGATATAGATGCATCTTCTGCAGAGGTAGATCCTCTGGTTCTTCTTTTTATCACTTTAGACTTTTTTGATTTCCTTTTAGGTTCTTCCGGAGCCTTGACTGGTTCACTTTCTTTCTTTTCTTTTGCTTCCCTTTCTACTTGTGCCTTTTCTCATCTCTCTAACTTATTCTTTGGTAAAACCCTTTTTTAGGGCATAATCTTCTACTATCTTCTAAGACTTCTTTGAAATCTCAGGTTTTCTCACCTCAACATGGATTTTTGTAGATAGATCCTCATTTGTCCCAAATCTTTCTTCTTTGGGATCCCTGGGTTTACTTAGCATATGTTGTGCATGGTTGTCTAGTATTTTTTCATCAACTTCATACCCCATTGGTAAGATCCAAACAGTTCTGGGCTCAACAGCCTCCATCATACATTGATCCTTATTTACAATAAAGCATATATCATCTTTGAATTTCTCCACAATGGTCGTAGGGATCCTCTCTCTAGATTGCATTACATTTTGGAAATGTTTGAAGTAACCCCATAGGGTAGAGTTTTGTGCATCTATGTTTCCTATGTTGCTCAACTAGTTTCTAATTTGTACTGCAATAGGTTTGTCTCCAGACCAAAATTGATTTTTCATGCTAGGTAACTCTTGCATAAAGTAGAAAAATAGGCACAAAATCAACGTACCAAATTTGAAAAGGTATTTGTTCTCTTTTGGTTTCTTCAAGTTCTCCATTAATTATTGTCAGAGCAGTTCACACAGATCATACTCTGCATTTTCCTTAACCATTTGATGTGTAGTGTATATGGCAGTATTGGAGACAGAGTTCTCTCAGTTTGTGAAGTAGACCTTATAGCTGATCACCATGGATGCAAATCTAACAGCATGATCTTCAATGTCACTGATTGTCAATGCCCTTTTGTCAAATTTTGCTCTGGTGGCTTTCATCAATGTATCATTTTTCACAGCCTTCAATATATGCACTGTACCAGTAGGGTTTAATCCTATGACTACCCTTATGGCATCTTTGGTGATCTTGAATGTGGAATTAAGCCACATAAACTCATCATGAATTTGGCTTAAGACATATCAGACCCATTCATCTTTTACAAAAACTAGAAAATCTATATACTAAATAAGTTTCTTCTCTTCCAATACCTTGAATTCTTCCTTCATATCAAGTTTATTGTCACTTAGATGTTTTATATATAGATCTGTGAGTTGACTATCTCCATGTTCTTCTAGGGCAACATGAATATAAGCCCTAACATCTTCTGCATGCATAACACCAAACGAAATTTCTGAAAATGCACCATTGGGATCGACCTCTATTGATTTGAATGGATACTTTTTAAATTTTGGTCAGGCTCTCTCAATTATATCAATCACTTGTGGTGTTTCCATTTCTGTAAAGACTTAAACAAATTCACAATAGGGTTTCAACTGGAAATACCTTTTTCTGTCATGCTAGGGTTTTCTTCGATTGAGATTGATTTGGCTTACTTTGAATCATTGTAGTTGCTTGGAATTTTTCTCCAATTCTCCTTAGGCACTTGATAGTTTGAGTGTAAAGTGATTATCCTTTTGAATCTTAGCCTTTTAACTTTTGATTGCCTTAACCTAATTGCCATAAATGCAGTCTTTCAAAAAGCTATCAAACCCCTTTTTGTTGAGCACAACCGATCTAGATTGCTCCATAATGTTTTGCATTTGATTCTTTTCTTTTAGAATTACTTTCAAAAGATCTGTCATATGAAGCTTCACATCATATCTTCATGTCAAATCCCAGCACTAATTATCTGGCTTGGGGATTTGGATTTTCAATATAGCTTCCCCTGATCCAGAGCTCCCAATTTACTTCCCAGAGAAAGTATATGCACCAGAGGCTAGTGTAGATCCATCCCTGACCTCATTAACATCCTTCTTAATCTAGACCTTGATCATTTCCTTCTTGATTTCCACTGGATCAATCTTGTTCTTACCTTTATCTTCTCTCTGCTCTATTTTTCCTCTTCTCTGTAGAATAGTCTCTTTTCTCATTCTTGTATCTGCAAAATCTTGCAACATGTCTAAACTTATTGCAATTGTAGCATACCAAATTCCTCTATCCCTAATTCCTTCTATTGATTGGATTCATTCTTGTTCTGCATTGGTTAGCCATATGCCCAAATCTATTACATGTAAAACATTTTCCATTGAAGAATTAAGTATTCCTTGCATTGTTAAAGTCATTCCTTACCAGACTTCTGCATTCATTTGATCTATGACCAATTTTCTTGCAATTGAAACATTGACTAGAGAATGATTGGACATTCTGATTCATTCTACTCCTACACTGAGTAGCCTTATGGCCGAAATTTTTGCAATTAAAACAATGGCCATTAAAAGATGGGTACCTTTGAGCATTTGGTTGCCTGACCTAAGGTCTTCTAGGTCTTCTTCTTTGATTCTAGAACTAGTTAACTTTGTTTTTCTTCATCTCAATGTTTTCTTGACTTGATTTAGAACTTTCTCCTTTTTCAAATCCAAATCCCTTCTTGTCATCTAAACTTTTCTGACTTTCAATCAACTCCTCAAGCTTTACAGATCTTATTTTGAATTTTTCTTTATATCTATTTGCTGTTTCCAAATCTCATATTTTAGAATAAAACATCTTTAGCCAATTTTTCACATTCCTTTGACTTATCTTTTACAGCTTGATTTAGATGCTTTTCAATTTCCTCTTTCTATTCAATTTTGAATTTTAAGTTGTTTAGGGTTTCATTTGCTTCATTCAATTGTTCACTTAATTCCTTGCTCTTTTCTTTGAACTTTTTGACTTGCTCCCTTAGCTTCAAAATACATTCATAAGCTTCTTGGACATTCACCTTCAGATCCCTGACTTCTGCTTCAGCCTTTTCAAGATCTTCAAGAGAAGCTTCTAGTTCTTCATCAATTGTGACACTACCTAGAGCTGGGTACCTTCTGGCTGCCATGAGTATTCTTTCCCAGATCTTCCTCAAGTTGTTAGACTTCTTCCAAGGAACCTTGCTCTGATAACAATTGTTGAATACAAAGAATACTGAGAGGGGGGGTGAATCAGTATTCTAAAAACTTTTCATTCACACATTTATTATTCCATTTACCAAATTCAATAACATGAAAGCAAAGTAAATACATGAAGAGTAACCACAAATTCATAACACATAGACACCAGGATTTTACGTGGAAACCCTAAAAAGGGAAACACTACAGTGAGTGTTAGCTCACAATATATTATGATAGCAATACTAAATTACATGAAGGCTCACTACCTTAGGGATCACTGCCCAAGGACTCACTATCCAAAGAAGTGCTCACTGTAATTGGCTCACTGCCAAATAAAAGAGAAGAGAATATATAAATAAGTGGCTCACTGCCAGGAGAGGACTACTATAGGTGCATCTACAAAATGTTGTGGTGCAGTACCAATTTGCTTAGTATATAGATTTAAAGGACTTCATACTATTTGCCCTACTTTTCTACTCGGCTTCACATCTACTTCTATCCTTATGCCTTTTTTGTCCTTTTACTAATCATAGAACTGCCTTAGGTTGCACAATCATGGAATTCACATTCTATTCACACTCTTCCACACACCCAACACCAAAATCCATCGAGTATATATATTCGCAACAAGATTCATCTCACAATCAGGTCATCAAGCCAGACATGAAATGTGTATACAAGTGTTATACCTTGTTGGCTTGATCTTGTGCACAAACAGGAATGTAGACCCAAACAAACATACAATAGTCTTCATATAGGTCGGCATCAATCATTCAACCACTTGGATTAAGTCTTCAAACAATATATCCTCACCACATATAGATCTAACTTGCCTGTCAGCTTATCCCTTAAGAGACACTTGACCAGTTCAACTATCATATCAAAACTTCAATGCAGACCATATGAGACTCTAAAAATCATAAACAACATTCATTATGTACATCTAAGCATACCTTCAAAACTGTAGAGCATAATATTCTTTCATAGAGAAATACAGATCTCAGAATTGTTGTTTTGTCCACAAAAAAACTATCAGACTGGAAGCTGATACTAAAGAACTTGTCAAATATAATCTAGTGGACTTCAAGCACTACAAATGTGAATGTAGATTCTTGTGACATGTGTCTACATTGCCTTAGAACTGCAAATCAAAATACTCAACAACGGAGGAATGCGGACCAAAATACTCAGATGCTTTACACTGTTTCAAGCTTAACTCTGTTCATCTGAACTTAGACAATTCACCATATGACTTCTGAAGGAAGTCAGAACTTGAACACTAGAAAATATGATCACCAAATATCAATGAACAACATACCTAAACCACATATAATGATCTTCAACTGTGGAGGCATACTAACCCAATCTCTGATACTATGTAGCTTGCCCATTACCTATCCATTTTGACTAAGTTAGTCTTCTTGACATTTACCAAACCGTGTTGCCCTCAATGACAACATTCTATTAGTAGTATCTCTTGATTATGTTGCCCACATTACCCCGGGTCTATCTTTCTTTGCATCTATGATCCAAGTTTAGCGAACACCAATAAAATTTGTTACATATCTAAATTTGAAAGCTTGTCAACTTGTCTTATCTAGATAAGGATTAGTGTTTAGCCTTTAGCAAAGCCTAAATTTAGAAGCACTCCATTTTACTCTCGCTCCCCACTTGAGTTTAAAATCGTATCTCGTAACCTTGAATACGTCTCTTATATCAAGACAACATGCAATCCCCTAAATTCAAAATCATACTAAAGAGCAGTCATGTTGTTTGTTCCACATTGCATTCATACCCAAAATCATAAAAGAGTCTTAAAACATTAAAGTCAATGTCATAACTCATGACATTCAGTAGAAGTGAATGTTTCATTTTAGCATTTCTTGTGTTCTTGAATTTGTATGTTGTAACTGCATCTCATATATATGCCAAAAAATATACAAAAACGTGTCATTGTTATCATGCTTGCATTGTTAAAAGAGTTGAAAGGTCAAGACGTAATCAAAAAGTTCTTAAAAATTCCAAAAATGCACAAGAGATGAGTACAAATCTACGATAGGTGAAAACTGTAAAAAGATGAACTTTTATAGATATATCCAAAGTTTACCTATATGAGAGTATCAAAGAGCTAGGACAAAATGCTCTCAAGGGAAATAAAGGCTCCTCATGCAAGAGGGCATGATTTTGAAAGATAAAATAGTAATATCAAGGTTGGTTCCCTCCAATAGAACCATCAAGACTTCTGCTCCTCTACCTATGAGTGCTGCTCGTCGCTCCATGAGACCTATGGGAGAGAGGCATCTTGCTGTGAGCGTGTGATTGTGAAGGCCCCGCCATACTAGCATCTTGTCATCCAAAACTGAGACAAGCCATCTCCCAGAGCACCTGATTCTCACCCTTAAGGGTGTGAATCTCAGCCTTCAAGTCTGTACTCGCCTAACATCCATAATAGACATGAGAAAAAATTTTGATGTGTTTCCCATCAATAAGGGGCACACCAAGATCAGCCAAATGATGATCTCGACTCAATCTAATGCTAAACCAACATTAATCTCACGAACAAAAGCCTTCCACTCTTTGACATTAATTGCAAAGTGAACCAAAGGAGAAAGATATGTTATTTCCCCACAAAAAGGAAAGGAAGAAAGGATAAAAGTGCGAAAAATAATAAATAAAAGTAGACTCACATGGATCACTAGGCTGCTAGGCAGGGTCAAATTATCACATCACCTCATCAAAATGAGGAGGTCTAGGAACCATGAACGGGCCCTCAGGGATGTCAGGTGCACCATCTATATCATCAAGACCCTCATCATGTGCATCCTCAGGTAGGACCTCGTCTAACGAATCATCAACATTAATAATATAGTCCTTGTCAGTAGACTCTGAGTCTTCAACTACAATGAGTGCTCGGGAAGGAGTCCCTCTCCCTCCCCTATGTCCTCCACATGAAGATCTAGGAACTCTGGTAATAAAGACTCCAAGAGTCAAGGGAGTCCAAATAACTATCCTCTGACCTACCTCACCCATCTCCTAAATGGACCTATAACAAGTAGACACTGGGGGCAACTCCTCAGGGAAGTCCTCACCAAATTGCTATAAGACACGCTCAATGTGGTGAGCCTCGACTAGACCATTACGATCTAAAACCTTGGACACCCCATGACAATACTCTCAGATCTCGCCATCCTGAGCCCAAGATCCCTCCATATCAAGGTAAGGATCAAAGATCATATTCTCATCCATGAGAGTAGCTACAATGCACAAAGAAGAATCAAAATGACCCACCTGCATCCATCTAGCTGCTCTCGGTAGTCATCTATCAGGAATCAGAACGAGGTTTTGGTAGGGCCTGATATGCTCAAGGATTCAAGTCATAATCAAGGAAGAGTGGCTAAAAGCTAGAGCCCCTCGTTGTGCAATGCGATAGAAGTCCCTGTATACCATGGCCAAAATGTCTGGCCCCCAAGCGTAGACTTTACCCTGCTCAAGACCGCGTATGATGGGTGCCCAAGACCATCTCAAGCGAGATGAGGCCTTGTCTCTAGACAACCTCGATGCAATCAAACCAATCAGGAACCACCTCAAGAGAAGAATATGAAGTTGTGGCACAGAAGTAAGTTGGACCCCTGTCTGGTCCTGAGGGCGACTAACCCCTATGAACTCTACCCAAGATGCCTTGTCCTCAAAGGACTCGCTAGCAAGAAGGATGAGAGGATGTCCTCTCACAAGAACTCTAAGAATACGGTAAAAACTAAACAGAGTGATAGTCCACTCTCCTAAAACTTGTGAGAACTTGAAAGTGTTCCCGTCTGCATCCCAGTAAGCCATAATGTCGCAACATAAGCATGACACAGGGTGAACAACTAGCACATGACAGACTCTAGCTAGGCATGTTCTCCTCAAGATAGCACATTCCTTATCACTCAATGAAGAAAACATCTATGAGAGCCACATCTGCTCTCTGCAAGCATTCCATCGGATGTGCATGTCCTACAAATCAAGAAAAGAACTTTAGATTAGATCTCATAAACTCATAAAAATCCTAAAAATTGTAAAGCTTGCAGAAAATCTCACACAAAAAAAAGTGTATAACCCCTCAAAATTGCAATAAACAGGTGAATACAATAGTCAAATTAAGTCAAATCAGAGTGAAATGAATGTTAGAAAACACTAAATTTCAAGAAGAATCTACCCAATAGGGTCACCCCCCAGGTGACCCAGATGTCAACAGGATCTCCCCTCAGGCGACCCTGTTGTCTGTAGGATCTCCCCTCGGGTGACCCTGTTGTAAGATAGATCTTCCCCCGGGTGACCTGCCTGACAAAAGGGGTGACCTAAGTGGAGATCCCTCAAGCTACAAATGCTCTAAAATCTATGTTTCTCAACCGATTTCAAAAAATGAAAGACCTATTCTACTCTAAACGACAAAACAGAGATAATGTAACAAGAAGAATCGCCAAAAATAGACCATTGTAAGAGAATTTTCACAAACTTTAACCTAGGGTTTAGAAAAAGGTTTTTCACTATTTGTGTACCTAATTTTTTGCGGCTAAAGAAGAAGTGGCCATCTTTCTGATCTTCCCGATGATATCTACTCAACGACTGCTCACACATGATCGATTCCATCACCGATTCACTCTGATCTCATAGCTTAGTTTATTTTATGCATTCTTAGATTGGTTTTTTCTTTTATGCATCTTTTGTGCATCATTTTGCGTGCATTCATTCCTACATGTCTCATTGACAAAGGCAAAAAACTAGTAAAACTCGAACGATCTATGGTAAGTTCATTATTTCAATCTTCATTATTTTCTTTGATATATTCAGATGCCAGACTAATACTAGTTATTGTAGGTACAATTGTGGGAAAATAGACAATAGGTAAGGCCTAGTTTGAGAAAGGTACCTACCTTTCATGTAGGCTACCGTCCCTGAGGGGGTAAATATGTAAGCACAAAAATCAGGCACAGCCTCCACAAGGACCCCTATGATGATTTTAATCCTTTTCACATACATGTAAGTGTGAAATAATGTCCTCTAGGTAGCAGACCTCTTAGTGACGTGTCTTCTTCTTTCATCTTATGTTGTTTCCTCTTTGTTGCTTTCCCTCTATCTTTATTATCGACGCTTTTTGATACTTTTGTGACACTTGTCGATTTGTGTTTTCTAAGCTTTCGACCCTATTCCTAAACCTTGTATGTGTCTTGTAGATGAGTTTTCACCTTTCCCCTATGTTTTTCATCCTCTCCACCCCCTAGAAGCCTTCTAGAGGTCCCCCTATCCATCTCCAACTTTTGGTTTTCAATTTCACTCCACCAATCCAAATCTCCCCCTATTATTTCTAGATCTTCCTCGGGATATCTACTTTGCAAGTGGAGATTTGGATTCTTGCACATGACTGACCTATTTTTGGAGGTAGATCACCTCCTTTTCATCTTCTCTACCATCTCCCATCATGCATTTCCTCTCAGACCCCTTTCTTTCTGGATCTCCCACCAGGGGACCTTCAAAAAGTAGGATCTCCCCCGAGGTGACCCTACTAGTGAAAGGGGCGAACCTATTGCGTTTCCAGCCGTAGGAAAAAATGAGTTTCTAACTTGAAATAGCCCTATTTTCACCTATTTTTCTTCCAGTTCACATAATTTTTTATGCCTAATATGAAGTTGACTATTTCATGCACCCACACATGCATAATTAGCTCCATTTGACAATTCATTCTCTCTCATGCATTCTTCAAACTCTAATTCCTCTTCAATGATAAGCTATTATTGATTTATCACTCCCTAATTAACTGAGTTCATTAGGTAATCAATATAGTTCACTCCCTAATCAATCCTTTTTAACTCTTCAATCAATTGAGTTAACTTCTCAATCAATCCCCTTCTTCCAACCTATAAATACCCCCTCCCTTAAGCACAAAGGGAGGCAAATTCATTGTGCACGCAGCTCTTGCTAAGTTTTTTCTCTCCAATCAACATTCTCATGCTCACACAAGATGAAGGTGCCTTTTATTTGTTCATCAAGTTCATCAAAGCTTTCACATAAATCTCTTCAAGCATCATTATGCTGCTTAAATCAATGCCATTGTGCTCATCAAAATCTCTCATTGAGCTCTCTTAAGCTTCTACAAGATTCTTTTGCTTCTTTGTGTTGTCTTGTCGTCAAGAGGTCTTCCCGCTGCTTCAAGAGGATACGAGGTTGCCATCAAGGATTTCTGAGGGTAGTGGAGTCACACAAATCTTCTTTATTTTAGGTTCCTCTATGCTTTTTGTCAATTGGTAGTAATTAGAAAATTGAAATTGCTCTTGGGATTAGTAACTTATTGCTTTTTCCTTGATAGAATAGTCAAATCTAGTATTTTAGAGTAATTTGCATTCATAGTTCAATTACTTGCAATTTCCTTTTCTAGATTAATCGTTTTAAAACATTCGAAAACCCCAAAAACATAGAATAATTGTATTAGGTAAAATTCATTCTAGTTTCATTCATATTTCCTGTCTTAGATTAAAAAACATCTTTTATTTCCAAAAATACCAAAAAAGCACAAAAATAAGTTTCCATTTCGTATAGTTTTGCATGCATAAAAATATAGAAAATAACAAAAACATTAGTCACATAGATAACTTGCAAACCCTTGGTATCATCACAAGGTCAACCAGGGTCAAACCCTTGATATCATCACAAGGTCAACAAAAGTCAACACACAACTAAACCCTAGGTCAAACCCTAAAGTCTAGTCAAGGTTAGTCCACATACACCTATCGCTTGTCTTGGCTCACGAATGTGCCCAGGATTAAGAGATGAGTGGGTGAGGGCAGTCCTCAACAAGATTAAGGAAAACCATCCGAGGCCACAACAAGATCCATTTGTCTTACACCAACTAGAGGCATTTCAACAACTTTAAATACAACGTGAAATCATCCAACAAATTGAAAGACAAGAAGCCATCAATGAAAGTGACAGCTTACCCCCATAGTGGAACAGTAGAAACCCCAATAGGAGAAGAGTAACTAAAGACCCTTCAGGTCATAGGGTTATCTCTACAACAACAGTCATTGAATGAAATATCCACATTAGCACACAACAACAAAGGCCCCAGGACATGTCGACCCCTCTCCGCGAAGTCCAACTCTCCAACGAGCCAGACCCCCACCGTGTCTCGCCTTCTCTCAACTGGCTACTTCCACGAGAGCAAGAGAGATGTGGAAAATCACCCCGTGGCAAGGAGAGAAAGGTCCATGTGCATGCCGAAATTCAATCCGACAGTCCCAGGCAACCGAAGTCACGATTTTGAGTGTATAGAGTCCTTGACTCTTAGCTGAAGAGGTTTTAGCCTAAAGCTTGTGCTCACGTATTGGATAGCTTAACGATTCTATGGGTTTGATATAAAACTCTATAGCAAAAAGAAAAGAAACAAAAAGAGGAGAAAAACAAAGAAAAACATTAAAACCTTCCAAAAATTTAAAACTATTTTTTCCAACTGAAGACAAGTATTCTATAAAATAGAAGTGCATACCTTTTGAGTTCAAGAATAAAGGAAACTGGTGGAGTAACATAAACAAAAACTTTGGACATAAAGGGAGGAAAGGCAACCACCATATATAACTAATCTATTTAGTTGTCAAGCTTCCCAAGGCATATATTTGAAGCAAAAACTATTTGTTTCAGTTTGAGCCGTTGAAATGAGTAAGTTTGAAGAAAAGCTTATGTACTTTGTGTTTCAGAGTCTCTTAAATATATATATTTTAAGTTAAACCTATTTATTTCATTTTCAAAACTTTTAAACTTATAAATTTTAATAACATTTTTATTCTTTTCTGATTATGGAGTGTGTGATCCTAAATGTTGATGCAAAAAAACTATACATAGTTGTTTATGAGAACTTTTACAATTTCATGTCATAGATTGTGAAAATATCATATCTTCATTTCTTATTGAAACAAAACCTATCTATACTTTATCTTTTCAAAAACTTAAGAAAAGATCCATATGTTTGGTTTCTAAGCTTTCAAACACTTAATTGTAGAAAAAAACCTATTCGAATTTGTTTTTAAGCTTTTAAGTGCATGTATTTAAACCAAAAATATGGGGGACAAGGAATAGCGATAGGACATATTGATTTTAGGTATAAAAGCCTTTAAATACGTAAATTTCAAGATTTGCCTCTGCAAAACATTCTTTGTGAGAATTGTAACTTATATAAACTCTAAACGTAAAATAAGAAATTAGAAGGGTTTAACTTTAAATATTCAGAGAATTTGATGCTGTCAATTTTAAATAGAATTTTAAAACACCAATGCAGGCATGAGATTTTAGAACAAAGGCAAAGTGTTTTAAAGGATTTTAAGGCACAAATCTCTCCCCGCACAGGCCTCGCCGACAAAATCTTGACAAAGACTAACAAATTTATAATCAACTTGTTTCACTATTATGGAGACAGGTATTTAATTTGTAGGAACAACATGGAAACAAAAAATCTGTCCTGCTACCAACCTCCCAAAATGTGCTCAGCAGCAATCTATTGAATGGTTAATCAGTGTTTGAACAACATTTCAAGCTGTAGATTTTCAACGCCGTGCTAGCAATCTATTGAATGGGCGATCAATGTTTGAGAAACATTTCAAGTCATAGATTTGCAACGCCTCTTCTACAAGAGTCAGTTGTTTCTCAAAGGGGATTGTAAGAAAAAGAATTGAAGACAATTTATATATTTATTTGTAATGGTGAAAAACACATTTTTAATGTATTTTCTCATTTATTTTTGGATATTGTTTTGATATATTTATATTCCTACAATGCTATATTTTGGTGTATAGTTGAATCCAAGTATTTAGTCATGAATGCACTTGGTCCTATTCTCATTGTTTATTCTTATGTTTATATGCACACAATCTTAGTTCAATTAACTAATCTGTCTAGTTTTAATCATTAAACATATCCTAATTCATAATTTAATTTTATTAGACACTAATCTAACTTTGTTGTCACATGAGTAGCTAGTATGATTGTAATCTTTATTAGTACCTGCTTTCGGTTGGTACTATTGCAATGAGTTCGCACTTATCTAGTTATTAATCTATTGATTATAAACCAATCAAAAGATAGGATTATTTTTCTTATCAAACAAATTTGATTTAAATTTGTACTTTTCCTATGTCAACATGATAAATTTTTAACAAAAAAAATTAGAAATGATTTATCTGTATTGTCATTGGTTGAAAAAAAAAATGACCTCTTCTCTGCGGATTGTCGGGAGAGTGCAACAAAAAACTATAAATGTGGTGAGAATTTTGGTTTGAGGGGAGACATGGCAAATAAACAAATTATGAACACAAATTGTCTCCCACTAGTTAAGTCATGCCTAAATGGATGGCTATTAATTTTTTCCTTCATTAGCTAAAAGTAATTTAATTTTAATTTAGTTTTTAGTCACACATTTTATTTTATGTAATTAGATTATTTTAGGGATTTCAATTTTATTTACTCAAAAGTTAAAAATCTTGGATTTCAATTTTATTTAGTCAAAATTTTAAAATCTATAGTATCATGATTTAATTACATTTTTTATTTTATTCTTCAAACTTACAATATTTTAATGCATTTTAAATTATAAAAGTATTAGTATTATTACATTAATTAAAAATTTATATTACACAGGAAACAACTTCCTATTATATTAAATATACAAAATTGAATTTTTTTTAAATTGTTTTTTAGTTTTTTACAATTCATAGTATATTAAATTAGATTTTATCTATTCCCTTGTGCTCATACAAGTTTTTCAATTGATTTGGGTTGGTGCAGTGGTTGTTAAAATATCAAACTTTAATATTTGATGGCCTTGGTTAAAACAAATTCACTCCAGGTAATGAGCTTGTACCGCAGGCCTGTTCTTAAAGGAAACTATAAGCATATTCTTAACTAGTTATTAATAATTCTTTTTACAACCAATGAAACTGAAATAGTTTTTCTATTTAAAAAATAATAATTCTTTTTGCAACCAATGAAATTGAAATAGTTTTTCTATTTAAAAAATATTTAGCTATTGCTATTGTATAGATGAAAACTTTTATATTATAAGGGTCATTAATGCGCATCCATTACAATAATGGTGGTAATATTTGGAGTGGCAGTTAATATATTATTTTATATATGTTTAATAATATTTTATAACTATATTTTATTAGGGTTTTATCAAATCAAATAAAAAAGGGAAAAGTATACGATAAGGAAGTGCATTATATTTTTAAGATTTTACTAACTATATTTACAAACATGGCATCACTTCATTTAAATATTTTCCATCACACTATATTTTTAACTATGGAGTAAATAAAATTGAAATTCCCAAAATAAAAGTATTTTTCATGACACTCTAGATTTTTAGAGTAAAAAAAATTGAAATCTCAAAAATAACCTAATTTCGTAAAATAAAATAACACTAAAATTTTTCTTTACAAAGCATGCATATTTTTCTTTATTGATTTCTTTTCACAGCTATTTTATAAAAAAATTATTAGGGTGTAAATTTGTTTTATAACTATACTTTAGGGTTCTACACATAAATAACCTAATTTCACTAAAATATTTCTTAATTATTCATTTGATCTTAACCATTCATGTCTAATTGAATGGAGTTGAACCACATATTTTTATTAAATGAATGCACCCAAAATTATTACTAAACCACAATATTAGATTAATTAAAATAATTAAAATCATGTTCTCTCAAATACTTACTATTATTATGACTATGAATATGAATATGTTATTGTTATTATATTACGTAATTATTCTTCAAACTTACACTATTTTAATGCATTTTAAATTGTAATAGTATTCACTATTATTACATTTTAATATCTTAGGCAGATATTTCAAATCTATCCACACTATTATATTATGTAATTATTCTTCAAACTTACAATATTTTAATGCATTTTAAATTGTAATAGTATTCAATATTATTACATTTTAATATTTTAGGCAAACATTTCAAATCTATCCACACCCAATTAGGGTTAGGGTTCTACACATTTTATTTTATGAAATTAGATTATTTTTGGGATTTCAATTTTATTTAGTCAAAAGTTAAAAATCTAGGATTTCAATTTTATTTAGTCAAAAGTTAAAAATCTACAGTATCACAAAAAAATATTTCGCCATGTTATTACATTTTTTATTTTATTCTACCAACTTACAATATTTTAATACATTTTAAATTATTTAAAAGTATTAGTATTATTACATTTTAAGGAAATATTTGTGTTATTTAAAAGACTTTGTAAAAGTTTAGTTTTATAGTTAGCAAATATTTTAGTCCTATTTTATTTTTACCAAATTAGATTATTTTTGAGATTTCAATTTTATTTACCCAAGACATTTCAACACTCTTCAAAAATTAATTTTTTATTTATTGGAATTCAATTTGTCTATACAACCAATACCTAATCAGCAAAAAAATTACAACTAAACAAATACTATAATAACAACACTACAAGGCAGGTACTGGCCACTACGTGGCACTTGTTTATAAGTAGGCACTATTGCATTTAGTTCTATTTATAAGTGAGTACTATTGCATTTAGTTCTATTTTCTTCCGTATTAGTGATAGTCAAATTAACCAATCTTTTAAAATTTTCAAATGACCTTAAATTTCTCTATTATTTAAGCAATAATTATTGGCTTCACATTATTAAAACAAACATATTTTTAAATGTTTAGACTTCATTTGTTCTATTTTTACGATTCACTAAATTTTATTTCAAAATTAACACAAATAAAATTTAAAAAGAAAACGAAAAAGAAAACAGAATAAATACACTTGTTTTTGTTAGTCATTGACATAATATAAAAATACACATTCCAGTTTTAAAATCATAAATTTAAATTATAATACAAGTTACAATTTTATATTTTTCTTAATTTAATTTTAAATCAAGAGTCAAACTAAATAGCTTAAAAATTTTATTCTAAAACCAATATGTATATCATTCCGTTGACAAATGATTAGACATGTGCAATAATATTAAACAATTAAGTGAATAAAATAGCTGCAGACATCTTATTCTATTTAATCAAATGAAGATTACAATTTTATAGTTTCAACTGAAGCTCAACAACTCCCTATAATTATGGATCTCAACTTAACTCAATTGAACAGCTAACTAGAATTAATTGACAACTGACTAAAATCTTGACACATCTACAACTCCTATTAACACCTATTTAACATATAAATAAACTAAGTGCTAATTATTCTAACAATATTCGAATAATTCATAGACCCTACTAATATGGAAACGGAGCCTTCCAGTACTATTTTTCATAAAATAATGGTGGGGTCTTTACTTTTTCAAAACTCTAATTTTGTATAATAAAACAAGTGCCACGTAGTGGCCAGTACTTGCCTTGTAGTGTTGTTATTATAGTATTTGTTTAGTTGTAATTTTTTTTGTTGATTAACTATTGGTTGTATATAGTATTTGTTTAGTTGTAATTTTTTTGTTGATTAGGTATTGGTTGTATAGACAAACTGTATTCCAATAATTGAAAATTTAATTTTTGAAGAGTGTTGAAATGTTTTAGGTAAATAAAATTGAAATCTCAAAAACAATCTAATTTGGTAAAAATAAAATAGGACAAAAATATTTTTTGTGATAATGTAGGTTTTTAACTTTTACTAAATAAAATTGAAATCCTAGATTTTTAACTCTTGACTAAATGAAATTGAAATCCCAAAAATAATCTAATTTCATAAAATAAAATGTGTAGAACCCTAACCCTAACTAGATGTGAATAGATTTGAAATGTCTGCCTAAAATATTAAAATGTAATAATATTGAATACCATTACAATTTAAAATGCATTAAAATATTGTATGTTTGAAGAAAAATTACATATTATAATATAACAATGTGGATAGATTTGAAATGTCTGCCTAAGATATTCAAATGTAATAATATTGAATACTATTACAATTTAAAATGCATTAAAATATTGTAAGTTTGAAGAATAATTACATAATATAATAACAATAACATATTCATATTTACATCACTACAGTATTTTATCTTAGTCACTTAATTTTTTATTTAAGTAATAATAGTAAGTATTTTAGAGAATATGATTTTAATTATTTTAATTAATGTAATATTGTGGTTTAGTAATAATTTTGGGTGCATTCATTTAATAAAAGTATGTGGTTCATCTCCATTTAATTAGACATCAATGGTTAAGATCAAATGAATAGCTAAGAAATATTTTAGTGAAATTAGGTTATTTATGTGTAGAACTCTAAAGTATAGTTATAAAACAAATTTAAACACTAATAATACTTTTAGCTAATGAAGCAAAAAATTAATCGCCATCCATTTAGGCATGAATTAACTAGTGGGAGACAAAATTTGTGTTCATAATTTGTTTACTTGCCATGTACTCCCTTCAAATCAAAATTTTCTCCGCATTTATAGTTTTTTGTTGCACTCTCCCGACAAACCGACAATCCGCAGAGAAGAGGTCATTTTTTTTCAGCCAATGACAATATAGATAAATCATTTCTAAATAATTTTTTGTTAAAAATTTATCATGTTCACATAGGAAAAGTACAAATTTAAATCAAATTTGTCCGACAAGAAAAATAATCCTATCTTTTGATTGATTTGCAAACAATAGATTAATAACTAGATAAGTTGAACTCATTGCAATAGTACCAGCCAAAGGCAGGTACTAATAATGCTGGGGTCTTTAATCTTTCAAAATTCCAGTTTTGTTTTGATGATGTCCATATTGAAGACAACGAATTAACAACCATAAAAGTGCACTACAAAGGATATTTTGATGATTTGTTTATTTGGTAGTACATCCACTTCTGAAAAAAAAAGTGCGAGTTTCTTTTTAATTGATATTATTCTTTAATTTATCATTAAAACAAGGAAAAATTATACTTTAATTTATCATTAAAACAAGGAAAAATTATACTTACTTTTTATTACTTTCAAAAGTTTTGGGACTTAAAAAATATTTTTGTCCCATCCTTTGTTGATACAAAATATTATAAAATTTTCAATACTAATTCAATCATTTTATGAACACAGTCTGCTCATTTTGATCAAGCTATTTAAGATATATGAATGGACATACACTTCAGTAATTTTTAGAACAACAAAAGTAATTCAATTTTTGAGGGGACAATCCTCCTCCATTCTACTTAAATATCATCCACTTCAATAGTCAAACAATCAATGGCGATTTTACACCTCATTCACAACAAAAAGTGATAAATATAACCTTTAACTGTTGAAGTGGGTGATGCTTAAGAATAACCCAACCCTCGTGCCATTTTCCAAATTTTTAGTCAAAATTATCAGGCAAATAGCTTTCACCATTCCTTTGTAAAGGCTGTGGAGAGTGCTGTTTCCATGGGTGTATAGCGTGCATTAGTGTTCGTCTTTTGCTGCAGAGATATTGCATTCTAAGGCTTTTTTCTGTGCCTTTAAATGCAGAAAACACATGTAGGACAAATTGTTATAAGTACCTGTTTTGTGTCTTATGGTAGGTAGTGGCCACTCATGCTATGATATGATGCTTGACTTGTTTTATGCTATTGTCTACATACTAAAACATTCCAAAGTCAATAGAATCTCAACGCATTCCGACCCATTTCTATAATTTTATCCAGGATGCGTTGTAGATTCATCACGGAACCTCAAATCCCAGGCCCACTATAGATTTAGGGAATTTGACATCTTCAGTTATTTTTAACTATTGCGTACGTTAGCAATTATTAGAAAAAAGAAAATGGCAGAGGGTTTGCCTGGTCTACTTAACAATTTTTTGAAGTGCTGAAAATGATTAGCATTTGAAGGAAGAGTCTAAAAGATTGATATGTTGTGGTTGACTTGCAGGTTTTTTAGTGGTGAGCTGGTTGTCTACTTAAATAACTGATATTTTGACGACAGCATACTTACTATTTGCATGATCTGGCATTTGACCTAGCAATCCACCGACCTGTAATAATATTCACCCGTGCTCCACAGTTATAATTGTGATGTTACAAGGTAAAGTGATAGATGAAAGCTTCCTTATCATTCTAGTTTAAAGATTTTACGTTAGGATAATATCATTCTACTTAAATATCATCTATTTCAATCCTTACATAGTCAATAGTAATTATACACTTCATTCACAACAAAAAGAGTCGTAAATATTTGTCCTATTTTTATTCGACAAAATTGACCTTTGACTGTTGAAGTGGATGATATTTAGAATAGTCTCATAACACTCTGACATCAAACAATATTTGATGGATATCAAGCAATATTCAATGCTAAAGCTTGATACGGACATAGGATCTAACAAGTTTTCAAAACTGAGGTAATGCATGCAAATAATGCCTATAGAATCAATCTCTAGAATTAATCTCTATCTACATATGTGATATTCGTACATGGAATTGATATGTGTCTGCTCTCTTAGAATTTGTTTGTGTCACATCTCATTTTATGGACTATATATTATTATTATAGATTATTGAACATTACTATGATTGTTTTACTATGAGTGATTTCACGTGTGTAAAAGTAATTTTTGTAAAATTATAAATGCATGATTAAGAAAGTCGATTTAATAATTGAATATCATTGATACCGTTATGGATATGCATTATGATTTGCTTCAGCTATGATTTTTGGGAGCTAATCATTGAGTGCGACTGAATGCAGGTATTCGTCGAAGACAAAAACATAGTTGAGGTAGAGATGTTCTAGCCACTTGGCAAGAACCGATAGGATGGATAAACCTGATGTACTCACACACTCACATAGTCTCATGTCATATTGCATTTTGAATAGCTTTAATATGCACTATATGGTTAATGAATGTGATTGATATTTAAATACTTAGAAAAATAATGTGTTTTAATTGCCACAATAAGCCTTTTTTAATGCATGATTTATTCATAAATATATTACGTCATTTTGAATTAGATTAATAGAATTATGTATATTATTAATTATATTATAAATAATAAAAGTGTTTTCTATATTTAAATAAATTGGATTAATAAATATCTTTGTTATTCTTTTGAATACTTCTTGCATGATTAAAGTGATTGTGTTTTATTAAAAATAAATAAATTATATTAATAATATATATTATAATTAGATATCTTAATAAATAAATAAATAAAAAGCTTCTATCATGCAAAACTAAAGAGCGACAAGAGCATCAGAGTTTAATAGTTTAAATCAAAATTGGACGCTTTTTGGAATGCAAAACACATGCAAAACTAAGTAAACTGGTAGTTATCAAAAGGAGCTCCGAACCTAAAATTATGAACACCAAGATTAGAGAGGGATTCTGAATAAAAATAGAGGATAGAAGAAAGGGAAAAATCACCATTGTTCTAATCGACAGAAGGAGAGAGAAGAGCAGGGACAGGAGAGGAAGAAGTGATAAACGAGAGAGGCAGGAATTGAGACCTTTTTCACTAGCTAAGGAACCAAGTATTTTTCTTTGTTTTATTTGCAAAAGGAAATGGGAGGAGTTTACTGTTAAAACCACATTTAAATATTGGCCTATGATCTATCTTTTCTTTGGTCTGTGATATATTGTGAGCGGCTAGTTTGTAATTCTAGTTCTTGCCTTGTACCTTGAATTATTTATTTTATTGCCTACTGTCCTTTCCTCTATGTT
This sequence comes from Cunninghamia lanceolata, assembly GCA_027924645.1. Lineage (NCBI taxonomy): Eukaryota > Viridiplantae > Streptophyta > Pinopsida > Cupressales > Cupressaceae > Cunninghamia > Cunninghamia lanceolata. Next base: position 4,671,226 of record BSBN01000275.1, on the reverse strand, counting down.
TTACTTGTGAATCGGCATGTAAATCATGATGGCCAGTATCTTTCGATTGGCATGTTTCTTGTTTTGGCGGCCTAATTTAGGCAGCCTGGCTGAGGGTAACGGCCTGCTAAACGTTAGTCTATTAAATAGTTTTATGATCTTTTAAATATATTCTTTAAACCGCTATTAGTGATTAGCTTATGCTTTCTTTCTTTCTATTTATTTTGGCTAATAGATGTTCCTTTCCATTGAGTGTCGACCCTAAAATCATGTCAGCTTCAGTTATGAATGATCGACCTGATCTTGTTTGTCGCCCCTTTTTCTCCCAAACAAGCAACGATTCTTATTCATTCCTAACAGCCTCTCTTGCCTTATTTTTGGCCTATGACTAGCTCATGGGCCTTGTTAGCTTGGTCGGCAATCTTTTACACCTGACAGTGGTTGTTTTAAACCTCTAGTCACTAATTGTTTTCTTGTCAGATTTTATTTTGATCCTTGTCACTACTGATTTACAGTTTGTTCTTGTTGTTGAGATAGTCTCTTAAAACTTTGATGACAATACTTCAATTCTTGTCGCAGACCTATTTTACTTATCTATGTTGTGCATGTAACATTCTAGGACAGTTGGCATAGTAGAATACAATTTAATCCTATAGCTGTGGTTTAATTATCCTGTCGTAGTCTATTTATTTCTGTAAATAAACTTCTTGTGAGTTCCTGTAGCTGATTTATAGATATCTATAGCTTGTTATATAAAGTTCTTGTAGCTTCATTTAAAACTCTCTGAAATTATTTCTATTATTACTTAAAACAGAGACAGTGCATTTTTTCTGATTTTACCTATACTTTTAAAATTAGAACTGTGAGATGCTAAAACCAATTATACACTATTATCAGTTCTCTTATTTAAAATGAATTGCTTGAATTATGAAACAATATTGGATGGGAAGTAATTAACATTAGTTTTCTACAAACTGTCAAAATAATGAAATACGGTTCTAGAGAATATAACCAGATTATAGAATCTCTATTTATATTTATATTTAAATGAATGTATGATGTTCTTCTCTACTACTTGCTTGACAGTGTGTTTTCATGAATGATGCAAGGAAAAGGGATTAGAGATGGTTATAGGTGAATATGGGTTGTTATTTATTTTGAAAAGAAAGTAGATTATATCTTAAATGTGTTTGGGGTTACTTTTGGGCTAGGATGCCAAATGTGGATTATCAGAGATAGTTTTTTTTCTTTTTTCAGGAATTGAACCTAAAACTATTTTAAATGCTTAGGCCTAAGCTGGGAATTCATTGAAAAAGATGAATATTTATCTAACAAAACTTTATTTTTATATATCTCTGCCACATCCTATTGTGAGACAATTTGCATTTATCATTATTTAGATTTGCATATTAGACTTTAGGTTGCATCGAGTGTTCCAAGCTCCTACTGGTTGTTTCCAGGTAGCTAGACATTTCATGCAGGGCTAGGTTTCCTTCGTGTTATGAAGGGATCCGGGGAAGTGTAATTGCTTCATGGTTGGGTGGAAAAGTGCCTGATCCATGTTCTTGTCTCTCAGCTTGCAAGAGGACCATGTGGGTTCGTGGCGATTGGACAGTTTGTTTGATTTATTATTCTTATATTGTACATGATTATTGTATCTTGTATTTATCATTGGATGATTTATGGCATGAAAGACCATGGACTTTGTATATTTTATAGTGCTAACACCTAGATTAAGTACGTGATTTGTAAGATTTAATAACTTTTATTGATTCATGATCTTAATGAGATTTATCTTTTACTTGAGATGATGTAATTAAGTGGATTATTTACTTCATGTAACTTTTGTGATGGAATGAGTACTTTACATTTTGTATCAGAGATCTAGGTTTGACACTAGGGCCTATTTGGGACTATTATGCTAAGTTGAAAACTTGATGTAGATTAGTCATCATGAATACTAGAAACACTGATCGTAGTGGAGGATTAGGAAGTGATCAAAATGGAAGAAACTGCGGAAGTGCAAATAATGGTCAAAATGGAAGGAATTAGGGTGAAGCCAACAATGATCAAAATGCAAGATTGGATGGAATCCTTGCTCTCTTGACCCAATAGGGTATGAGAATGGATGCTCTTGACGAGGAGATTAGAGGGAATCATAGAGAGTAGAATCAAAATGAAAACCCAGGAGGTGCAAATGCAAATCAGGGTAATTAAAACCCAAGGGCGGAGGCACAAAATGAAAACCTGATAATAGAAGCCCAGATTCCTAAGGTTGAAGAGAATGTTAACAATCGAGGAAGGATTACAGAGGACTTGGGGAAAGACATCAACAAGGTCTCGCCGCCCAAATTTGATGGAAAGACAATTGGAGATGGAGCTGAAGCATGGATCATAGAAATGGAATAATACTTTGAGCTCTAAAATCTTTCTAATCACACAAAGGCAATATGGGGATCATATCAGCTGACTGGAGAAGCAACAACATGGTGGGACAATAAGAAGGCAGATAACAAACTATTACCTGGTGAAATAATAGGAAATTTTCCTACATCTTTTGAGGAAAAGGTGGTTACCACAGCTCTTCTTCAATAAGAAGATGATGACGTTTCAAAATTTGATTCAAGGGGGAATGGTTGTAACCAATTATTGGGAAAGGTTCTCACATCTACTTAAGCATATTCCATAATACCAGATGGATGAGAGATTCCAGATCAAGAAGTTTATATTAGGCTTAAGGCCCCAGATTGGAGCAAAGGTAGACATTATAATCTACTAACTATGGATGTAGTTTTTGAGAAAGCAATTAAACAAGACTAGAAGCTGGATCAAGCAGCCAGTTACCATAAGTAGAGAGATGTGAAGTTTGCCAATCAGAGACCTCAGAATAACCAACAGAATTTTAATCAAAATAACAATCAAGGTAATAACAGTCGATAGATCAAGAATTTGAAGAGAGGTAATAACTCTCAGGATGGAAATAGTGGAAACCAGCATGGAGGAAACAAAAGAGGTGGCTATAACAACCAGTGAGATAGGTCAAAAGGACTGAAAGCACCTAAGGGTGGATGCTATGTTTGTGGAGGAGAGCATTATGCTAATTCATGTCCCCAGAGATTAGTGGGAAGAGGAAACAGAAATCAACAAGGAACACCTCAACATCAGATACATGCCATAGTGGATAATCAGCAAGCTGACTTTTAGGTAGTACCTATACAGTTTCAAGGTAAGCTCTATGGACTACCTCTTTCTATTTTGATTGATATTGGTGCCACATAATGTTTTGTAGATCCTAGAGTAGTATCGAAGTTATGTATTAGACCTAGGTATATGGAAAACTCTTGGATGGTACAATATGGCAATAGAGCAGAGAAGAGAGTAGACTCATGTCTAGCATGCAGTGAATTAGAGCTCCCAAGTTTTTAGACGCAAGTTAATCTGTATGTAGCACCTTTAGGGTCTTATGATGTGATTCTAGGAATCAACTAGTTAGCTGAACATTAGTCTCTAGTAAACTGTGAAGACAAGTTGTTAGATGTTTGGATGATCTAGGAAATCAGGTAGAAATTAATGGATCTAAGAGACCTTTAAAACTTAGACAAATATTGGCTATGCAATTGATGAAATCCAAGAGGAAAGGGTGTACCATTTATGTTGTCCAAGTAAAGGACCTTGACAATGAAGAACCAGCATTCAATGACTACCCAATGCTAAGAGATTTTTGAGATGTATTCCCTGTGGAGTTGACAGAGTTACCACCTAAAAGAGAATTTGACTTCTCGATTGATTTGCTACCAAGGACTAAGCCTCAATCTAAGGCACACTATAGGATGACTACTACAGAATTGTATGAGCTTAAAGCACAATTGCAGAAGTTGCTAAATCAAGGGTTTATTAGATCTAGTGTGTCGCCTTGGGGCGCACCGGTAATCTTTGTAAAGAAGAAGGATGTGACAGAATTTGTGGCTCAATGTTTGGAGTGCTAATGAGTCAAAGCTGAGTATGTGCATCTAGCAGGATTGTTGTACCTACATAGTGTTCCAGAATATAAGTGGCAAGTGATAAGTATGGATTTTATTCAAGGGTTACCCATGTCTAAGAATCGACATGATGTCATTTTAGTAGTTGTGGACAAGTTAACAAAAGTAGCACATTTTATTCCAGGGAATCTTTCATATGGTTCTTTGGTATTAGCTAAGAAGTCTATTTAGGAGATATTTTGATCGCATGGAGTGCCAGAGACGATCATTTTAGATCGAGACACTAGCATGACATCCAAATTTTGGACAACTCTAAATGCAGCTTTGGGCACAAAGCTGAATTTCAGTTTAGCATATCATCCTCAAATGGATGGTCAGATGGAAAGAGTCAATCAGGTTGTAGAAGACCTTTTCAGGATATATTGTATGGATCAACAGTGCAAATGGGAGGAGTATCTTCCATTGGTGGAGTTCACATACAATAATTCATACCATGTATCTTTGGGAATGGCACTATTCGAAGCTCTTTATAGGCATAGGTGTCGAACACCTATTAGTTGGGATAAGGTAGCTGAAAGAATAGTGATTGGTCCTGATATGTTAAGGGAAATGGATGATTAGATGAGATTGATCAAAGAGAAATTGAAGCAAGCTTCAGATCATTAAAAGAGCTATGCAAATAGAAATAGAATGCCTAGACAGTTCTCAGTTGATGACAAAGTCTTCATGAGGGTCAAACCTCAGAAGAGTTCAGTTTCATTTGGCAAAGCATCCAAACTTGCTTCTCAATTTGTAGGACCATTCAATGTCTTGGAAGTGATCAATCATGTAGCTTATAGACTTGCTCTACCGCCTGCACTTACCAAAATCCATAATATTTTTTATGTTTCTTCGCTTAATCTTTATCATCCTGATGCATCACACGTTCTTGATTGGCGTGCTTTACAAGTTTAGGATCCAGGAGTGGTGCTGGTGGAGCCCACTCAAATTTTGGAGAGGCATAATGTTAAGCTGCGTAGCAGGGATGTGGTGCAATACAAGGTCCAATGGGACCAATATTCAGATAATAGTGCCACATGGGAGGATGTGGAGGAGATTAACATATCTTTTCCTCATTTGAGGATATAGCATAGTTTTCTTATTCATTCATGGATTATGATACTTTGAGTTACTATTATTTGTTTTCATGATACGTTGGATACATTGGTAGTGGTAGATTGATACATTATTATTTTTAGTTGTGTAATAAGACATTGGGATGATGTCTCTTCCTAGTAGGGAAGGATGTCATATCTCATTTTATGGACTATAGTATTATTTTAGATTATTGAACATTACTATGATTGTTTTACTATGAGTGATTCCACTTGTGTGAAAGTAATTTTTATAAAATTATAAATGCATGATTAGGAAAGTTGATTTAATAATTGAATATCATTGGTACGATTATGGATATGCATTATGATTTGCTTCGGCTATGATTTTTGGGAACTAACCTATTGATATGGAGTTGAGTGCGACTAAATGCAGGTACTTGTCAAAGATGAGAACATGGTTGAGGTAGAGATGTTCTAGCCACTCGGCAAAAAATGATAGGATGGATAAACCCGATGCACTTACACACTCACACAATTTCTTGTCATATTGCATTTTGAATGGCTTTAATATGCATTATATGGTTAATGAATGTGATTGATATTTAAATACTTAGAAAAATAATGTGTTTTAATTGCTATACTAAGCCTTTTTGAATGCATGATTTATTCATAAATATATTATGTCCTTTCGAATTACATTAATAGAATTATGTATATTATTAATTATATTATAAATAATAAAAGTGTTTTCTATATTTAAATAAATTGGATTAATAAATATCTTTGTTATAATTTTGAATACTTCTTGTATGATTAAAGTGATTGTGTTTTATTAAAAATAAATAAATTATATTAATAATATATATTATAATTAGATATCTTAATAAATAAAATAAAATAAAAGTTTATATCATACAAAATTAAAGAGTGACAGGAGCATCAGATTTTAAGAGTTTAAATCAAAATTAGAGGCTTTTTGGAATGCAAAACTAAGTAAACTGACAGTTATCAAAATGAGCTCCGAACCTAAAATTATGAATGCCAAGATTAGAGAGGGATTTTGAATAAAATAGAGGATAGAAGAAAAGGAAAAATCACCATTATTTTGAGCGATAGAAGGAGAGAGAAGAGCAGCGATAGGAGAGGAAGAAGTGATCAATGATAGAGGTATGAATTGACCTTTTTCACCAGTTAAGGAACCATGTATTTTTCTTTGTTTTATTTCCAAAAGTAAATGGGAGGAGTTTACTGTTAAAACCATGTTTAAATATTGGCCTGTGATCTATCTTTTCTTTGGTCTGCGATATACTGTGAGTGGCCAGTTTGTGATTCCAGTTCTTTCCTTGTACCTTGAATTATTTATTTTGTTGCCTGCTATCCTTTCTTCTATGTTTTGCTTGTGAATTAGCCTTTAAATCATGATGGCTAGTATCTTTTGATTGGCATGTTTCTTGTTTTGGCAGCTTGATTTGGGTGTCCTAGCTGAGGGTAACAGCCGACTAAATGTTAGCCTACTAAATAGTTTTATGATCTTTTAAATATATTCTTTAAACCGTTGTTAGTGATTAGCTTATGCCTGCTTTCTTTCTCTGTATTTTGGCTGATAGAGGTTCCTTTCTATTGAGCGTTGACCCTAAAATCATGTTAGCTTCAGTTATGGATGATCGGCCTGATCTTGTCTGTCACCCCTTTTTCTCCCAAACAAGCAGTGATTCTTATTCATTCCTAATGGCCTCCCTTGCCTTATTTTCAGCCTTTGACCAGCTTGTGGGCCTTGTTAGTTTGGTCGACAGTCTTTTACACTTGCATGATTTTATTTTGATCCTTGTCACTATTGATTTAAGGCCTATTCTTGTTATTCAGATGGCCTCTTAAAAATTTGACAACAATATTTCAATTCATGTCGCATACATGTTTTACTTATCTCTATTGATGTTCATGTAACATTCTAGCATAGTTTGCATAGTAGAATACAATTTAATCCTATAGCTGTGGTTTAATTATCCTGTCACAACCTATTTATTTTTGTAATAGACTTCTTGTGAGTTCCTGTAGCCAATTTATAGATACCTGTAGCTTGTTATATAAAGTTCCTATAGCTTCATTTAAAACTCTCTGAAATCATTTATATTATTACTTAAAAGAGAGACAGTGTGTTTTTTCTAATTTTACCTATGTTTTTAAAATTAGTTGTGAGATGTTGAAACCAATCATACACTATTATAAGCTCTTATTTCAAATGAGTTGCTTGAATTATGAAACAATATTAGATAGGAAGTAATTAACATTAGTTTTCTACAAACTATCAAAATAATGAAATATAGTTACACAATATAATCAGATTATAGAATCTATATTTATATTTGCATTTAAATGATTGTATGATATTCTTCTTTACTACTTGCTTGACAATGTGTTTTCGATGCAAGGAAAAGGGATTAGAGATGGCTATAGGCAAATATGGGTTGTTATTTATTTTGAAAAGAAAGTAGATTATATCTTAAGCATGTTTGGGGTTACTTTTGGGCTAGGATGTCAAATTTATGGATTATCAGAGATGGCTTTTCCTCTTTTCGGGAATTGAACCTGAAACTATTTTAAATGCTTAGGCCTAAGTTGGGAGTTCATTGAAAAAGATGAATATTTGTCTAGCTAAACTTTATTTATATATATCTCTGCCACATCTTATTGTGAGATAATTTGCATATCATTATTTAGATTTGCACATTAGACTTCAAGTTGCATCAGGTGTTCCCTCTTACTAGTTGTTTCTAGGTAGCTAGACATTTTGTGTAGGGTTGAGTTTCCTTTGTGTTATGAAGGGATCCGAGGAAGTATAGATGCTTCATGGCTGGGTGGAAAAGTGCCTGAGCCATGTTGGACCATCTCTCGACTCGCAAGAGGACCATGTGGGTTCGTGGCGACTGGAGAGTTTGTTTGATTTATTATTCTTATATTGTACATGATTATTGTATCTTGTATTTATCATTGGATGATTTATGGCATGAAAGACCATGGACTTTGTATATTCTTTTATAGTGCTAACACCTAGATTAAGCATGTGATTTGTAAGATTTAATGACTTTTATTGATTCATGATCTTAATGAGATTTATCTTTTACTTGAGATGATGTAATTAAGTGGATTATTTACTTCATGTAACTTTTGTGATGGAATGAGTACTTTACAATTTGTCTTAGTATTTTAATCAAGTGCGTTCTAAGATTAGTAGTATTGATGAACACCTTTGGGAGCTTGCTACACAAGAATCTTCTTTTAAGTCAAACCCCTGGATCTGATTTAATGGTTTAAGAACAATGATAAAAACATCGCAATCTTGAAATCATGCAATATGTCTAATTGTTGTAAATGTTGATGTCATGTCGATGCAATGTTCTTCTAATGATGATGCAATGTGTAATAGAGATCTCTCATAATAAGTCCTAGATGTATACAAATGAATTAGGGTTTGTCCCTCTTATACAACACCTTAGTGCACAAATTTGAATGTTTCATCCTCAAGTTAGAAAATAATAGCTAGTAAAAAGGGAGTCAGCTTGGGCCTAGATTAAAATTTGTTCATTTGGAAATTAGGGGGTCATTTTCATGCCTAAAAATTTTAAACAAGTTCATTTACTTACCCCACAAATTTGATCAAGGTTAAGGAAAGGTAAAACTATAGATCGAGTCTAGACTCTACGGATGTGTGAAGATAAGATCATGTTTCAAATTAACTATCAACTTTTTAGGCAAAAACATGCCACTTGTACACTAGTCATTATATTTGGGACAACAAGTTAAGGTGAGTCAAAAAATGGAGGGGAAAGTACAACTTGTGTGCACTTTTCACCCTTACATTTTTTCTCCACTTTGATTTGCATGTGAACTACTATGAAGATCCATGTCAATGTATGTAAGTAGTAAGCATGAAAGTAAATAGTAGAGACTCATAAAATGTTAAAGATATGGATGAAAATTCTACACACATTCCTCATAATGAATGCTCCCTTTAAAAGCCTGCAAGAATAAACAATTTCAATGAGTAGGATGTGGAATTCATTTAAAATAGGCACATGAACAACAATTCTCAATAGTGCCTATGAACAAAAAAAAAAGTAAAAAGAAATATCCATTAAGAATGGTGGGAGCCATAAAACAAAAGTAAGTTTCTATTAGGCACAGTGGAATCCATATCCATTAGACATTACAAGATCCACAAAAAGAAACTAAGTTGAACTATTAGGCAAGTGGAATCCATATCCATTAAACATTGTAGGACCCACAAAAATAAATTGAATATATGATAGATGTGGTAAGATCCATATCCATTAGGCATAGTAGGAACCATAAAAAGAATGAATATCCCCTAGGCATGGTGGGAGCCATCATAGTCATAAGCTAATCACTACAATCATAGTCATTAAAGAGAACCAGTGATATTATATTCCCCCTCAAATTGGTTGAATACATAGAATGCAAGCAATTAGATGAAATGAGGAAAAGATGACAATGGAAATGGTATGATCATACAAAGCTCAATAATCATGAAAAAATGACATAAATAGCATAATGTGATAATCAATTGAAATAAGACGATGAGATGTAAGTGTGTAAGCACATATCAAAGGGCAATAAGATGTCCTAAAATTTACCCCAGATGGTGAGGAAAAAGAAGCAATAGACAAAATAATAGATAGATCATGCAAGCACAAAGAGATGTCATGAAAGATGTAAGAAAATAAGTACAAACATGGGTAAATGCAAGAAGTTGTGTCCACTTAAGGTGGAAGTTTCGGAGCTAGAAAAAAATCCGAAATCGGGTTAACCAAAATGGGATTCTACTTTTTATAAAATGGGATCCCATTTTGCTTCGGGATCCCGAGCCAAAAGCGGGATCCCGTTTTGAGTTTCATAAAAGGTTAATATTTTAACCTTTATAAAACGGGATCCCGTTTCATAAAGGTTAAAATATTAACCTTTTATGAAACGGGATCCCGTTATTTAAAATTTGAATTTTAAGCTCGAGTTTTGCTTTGTAACCCGGTTCAGGAAATGCTTTGGGGACCCGAACCTGACCTCTGGACCAGGTTTGACTTGCAACTTGAAGGTCCTGTCAATGTCACAACAAAATAGTGACTTTGGGCATATATCTGAAGGTCTATTTTGCAGAATATTTTGACAAAATTAAAACCCATTATAGATGAGACAATGTAGATTCTAAATATGTAATTTTTTTATAATTGGATTAATTTTTCTATTTTTTAATCAATTTCTGATGAAATAGGTCCATAAACTTGAATTATTAGGGTTTTTTAGTATTTTAATAACTTTTTATTAACATATTTTTTCGTAAAAAAAAATGTAGGAAAACGTACTTTAGACAATTCTTTTCAATTTAAAAAAAAAAATTTCAAAAAATGTTAAGTTTAGGTCATCTTATGCGTGACGTACACGATGATTTTTTAAAAGACCAAAAATGGCCAATAAAAGATTAATAAAAAAATATATATTCAATAAAAAATTACAAAAAAATATGGAAAACGTGCTTCAGTGAGTTACAAATCTTTTCCCAAAAGGATTTTGAAAAATATGATTATTTAGGTCAAAATATGGATGACATACACGTACATGGTATAGTAAAAAAAAGTGACTTTTAAACAGTGGTTTTTAGAAACACCTATTCAAAATCACTTTCTATTATCTGGGTATTGAAAAAAATTATATATTTGGAAACTAGACTCCGAGTACTACATTTCATATTTAGTGACTTTTTCCAAAATTCCACCGTTAAGTGCTTCAAATTGTTAGGTCAAATGTGACAAATTCTGAAAATCAGGGAAAACACTTCCACTTTTTGGCCAATAAGTGGACACAACTTCTTGCACACACCCACATATAAGCATATTTTGTAGGATGTAAACATTGTTAGTGTAGAAGATTATTTTTATTATTTATTAAGTAATTATGCATGTGCTTTAACACTTGGCATTAAGCCATCTTAGGTGGCTATGTGGCGACTTGGAGAGTTGCTCAAACTCTTCCAAGCTATGTGGTGACTTGGAGAGTTGGACAAACTCTTCCAAGGTATGTGGCACGATCTCTTACTATTTTGGAGGAACAAGCTTACCACCACTATTAGTGTACCACGTATAAGTTGACTTCTAATGTAAATCAACCACTTCTCACCAATATGTACAAACATTGTTAATAATATTGATAGAAAGTTCAACTCGTCCATTTTTGAGTAAATATTTTGCTTGCATTATTTTGCATTTTCTAACTTTTTTAGGCGTGAGATTGCTCATCTCTTGGCTTATTGAATACTAGTGTTCTATCCAAAATATCCTCAACTCCAACATGGTATCAGAGTGAGTTTTGGTTGAAGACACCAGTTCAGTAATAATGCAATAGTTTTAAATTGAAAATGTTTTTTAGTTTACATTGAAGCAAAAATATTTTGTTTGTGTTTCTATGTATCTCTTCTTCACCTATTTGCATGGTCGATTTGTAGATTCCATCTTAAGAGGAGGCCAATTTGTCTTTGTTGTAGAAGTCAATTTATCTTTGTTGCAGAGGCTAATTTGTCTTTGTTGCAGAGGAGGGTTGAACCCTCGGAACAAATTCTCCATTGGTAGCGTGGAAGGTCAATCCTTGGTCGCTTTGCAAAGGATGAAAGGCTCGAGGGTCATCCCTCACACCACGACAACCTGCTATTAGATGGTGGCCTGTATTGTCTGGGAAGGAGGCCGAACGACCACCAAATCTCTTAGCCCCTTGGTCATATGGTGTGGTTGTGTCCAACTGGAGGGGGCTTAACTCGCTCTAGTTTTTTCTTGCTTTTTAATTTTTGAATTGAAAGGCATAAAAAAAATTCCAAATTATTTTCTCTTGAAAGGAAATTTTTGAAAAAAAAATTCTAGTGTCAAAAATAAGCAAGAGGCAAAATAGAAAATTATAATAACTTTTGATAGGCAACTCGTATTTAAATGTCATTTTTTTAAGTGGTTATTTTTCTGAGCCTAATCCATTAGACATGATTTCACACTATTATTTTAAAGTGGCATTTTTCATTCCAAATTGGTTTAGCCTATGCACTAAAATTATACAGTGCCAAAAATCTAAGGGGATAAAATATAGAATTACAGGGTGTCTTGTGTTGTGTCTAGTGCACTTATGCATTTCCTTCAACATTTTTTCTGCATTTCTAAATTTTTACAACAATCAACTTAATCATGGAGTCAAATCGACCTATTAAGCCTCTCACACCCTTTAATTATCATGAGTGGAAACTTGATGTACAACTTATGCTAAAAAATAAAGGATTGCATAGAGTAACTATGGGTACTAAAAAAGAACCTAATGTTTCTAAAGATAAAGAAAATGGTTTACCAAATGTGATTGAGCCTTTGGGTTTTTATGTCTCAGTCTATCTCCCGAACTACTATTTCTTGTAGAAGCCTTGAAAACACCCAATGAAGTTTGGCTGGACTTAGATACACTTTTTTGGAAGGTAGATGAAATGAGAGGTCATGAGTTAGAGAATGAGCTCATAAGTTTGAGCCCTAGAGACTTTGACACCCTAGAGAATTATTTCACAAAATTCAAATCATTAAGATTGTAGTTGAAAGAATGTGGGATAGAGAAAAAGGAGGATCAACTTATCCTTTCTATACTTTCCAAACTACGTCCTGAATATTCTATTTTTGTATCTACCTTTTATTCCACCAAAAGGGTTCTTGAAGCCATGTGGAAAATGCCTTCTTTAGATGAGTTCATTCCTGACTTGACTAGGGAGCAGGATAAGTTGATATAGATGGGCACCATGAAGCCTTCTAAACCTCAAGCTCTTATTGTTGGAAATGGGAAACAACAAGCCTCAAACAACAAAGGGGAGAAAAAAATTATCAGAAGAACAAGGAAACCAAGGAAGACAAGAAATTTGAACCCTCCAAATTTAACACTAAAAAATTTTCAAATCAAGGGAAACCTATAAAAGAAAAAGTTAAGTGTGCCTATTGCAAGAAACTTGGGCATGATGAGAAAAAATGCATGAAGAAATAGATTGACCACCTCACACATCTTCTTGAGAAGAACAATATAGGGGTCCTTGAATCTATCAAAGACTCCTCATCAACTCCAAATACTTGTAAGGCAAAGGAAAAAGATAAATCTAAGGGAAAGGCACTTGTTGCATCTGCAATCTCTAGATTTGGGACATGGATTCTTGATTTTGGAGCTTCCCATCACATGGATTCTTCACTGATTCTGTTATTGTCATTACAACCTATAGATACATCTAAAATCCTAATGGCTAACAACACTTATATGAGTGTTTGTGGGAAAGAAACTATTGACATAGGTGAAGGATGTTTCATTGATGTCCTTTTCATTCCTACATTGTCAAAAAAATATCAAGTTTCCATATATCATAATTTTTATTTTGGCCAAAAACCAACTCTACAGCCAAAAAATTGAGTTTATTCAATTTTATAACTGAAAAGTCACACTTTTTGGGTGATCCCACAATAGTGGGTTACAATTGCCTTGAGGAATAAAAATTGCCCGTGTATGGAAAAAAATTTGGAAGGGTTCACTCAAACGGGTGTGTTCACTAGAACACATAAATGGGTTCACTCGAACACCCCCATTCGAGCGAACCCCATGTCATTCGAGGGTTCACTTGAACCCATGAATGACCAATTTTTTAATAATAAATATAATGGGTTCGAACGAATGAGTGTTTGTTCAAACCCACTTATTAAACATTTTTTTTATAAAATGTTTTTAACTATCAAAAGTGATAGTTTCTATTGTCATTTTTGATAGCGACTGCCGAACCCCCAAGAGAATGACTGTCAAACCCCATGACCCTAAGAGAGTGACCAGTCAAACCCCAGGAGACAAAAACACCATCCACATCACCCTCCAGCCATCTAGGTATACATTTTATCTCTTGACTTTCTCAGTTTCTCGTCATCGATTTGCATATGCTTCCATATTTTGCATACATGTCAATTAGGGCAGTCGATTTGTATATGCTTCCACATTTTGCATACATCTCAACTAGGGTAGTTTCAACTACAAAATCTGACAAAATTCCTCTATCCTTTATGCTTCGATTGATGTCCATACCTTGTTCCAAAGCTCCCATTTTCACACAGCCAGGGAGGATGCTGGAAAAGGTTGTGAAATTTGGCTATACACCCACCAATTGCATTTTATTTCAACAATTTTTAAAGCCTTTTCATCAAATCCATGTTGTGCATATACTTCAATCATGGCATTCCATGAAACCACATTTCCTCCCTGTTGTCTAAGCTGAACAACATTTTGCATACATGTCAACCAGGGCAGTTTTCCATGAGACCACATTTCCTTGCCGATGTCTAAGCTTCAACATTTTGCATACATGTCAACCAGGGTAGTTTCAACTATAGTTGACATCTAAAAAAATTCCTCTATCCTTTATTCTTTGATTGATGTCCATACCTTGTTCCAAAGCTCCCATTTTCACACAGCTAGGGAGGATGCTGCAAAAGGTTGTGAAATTTGGATTTACACCTGCCAACTGCATTTTCTTGAAATTTTCTAAAGCCTTTTCATGAAATCCATGTTGTGCATATCTTTCAATTATGGCATTCCATGAGGAGTTAGCCTGTCAAACTGTGTGCAGGCATGATTTGTCTATGCTGAACCACATTTTGCATGATGATACAATAATTTATATGATCATAATTCTTCTGCTTTGAACTTGTTCTTTAGTGGCATTACACACAAAAAAAAAATCTTTAGTTTTGTACAAAAGAATTTTTTTAAACACAGAAAACTATGAAATTATTCGATGCTTGTAAAGTTAGAATCATGAGATATCAAGTGAGTTATAATTGTTAAGTTGGGATTCGATAACATTGAATTATATTGACCAGAATCTTTAGGAGTAAAACATTAGCCAATTAAGTATGACTAATTTCAATCAGTACTTTTAGACTAGGTTTGTTTATAATACGTTCATATACATAATATTTTCTTGTACCATCCAAGTTGATGAAAAATATCTATCAATAAGACTTCGACTTTGCAAAGGACGTGATTTGTAAGAGCATATGTGCTATGTGGGAGCATTCATATTTGTTGGTTATTAAAAGGTTTAACAGTCACATAGACCCAAATTGCTAGATTAATATTAATTAAATCATAGCAAAAAGATGGTTATAATGGTTTATGTATAATTTGTTAGTCACCAACATTAGAGAAATTCAATCTACGTATAAGGCATGCAGGTATAAGAGAAATTAAATTAAAAAGTTGTTGTAATGTAACAACTTAAATCATGATTCCTTAGTAAAAATCTTCTTACTTCATCACCTAAAAAATTTCCTCCTTGACCTTTGTGGTTGCTACATTTAGAGTACCTTCAAAATCTATGGACATCTTCTCTTCTATTCTTGGATCATTTGTGTTGAAAGACTTCCCTAGAGTGACTAGATTCCTTCATTTGATTCTTGTTAAAGCCATTACCATGATGTCAAGTCAACTAATTTCAAAATAATATATTCAAAATAAGGGTGTAGAAAAATACTCTTTATAATAACTTTAATTTAACACAAATTGGAAAAGATGAAAGAGGTAAGATATTATTCAATATTGTAGTTAGATTCAACCACCACACATAATATTATGATAAGAGCTATTAGAAACCACAAATCATCTTGTTAAGAGCTTCAAAGCACACAACTACATTTCATCTCAAAGGCTAAGAGTTATTACAAGAGAAATATGTTAAGACTAAATACTAAGTAAACATTAAAATATTATAAGATTCTAACTGGTGAATCAAATCTCAATTTATACAACTCATTAGTGAATCATGTGCATTAGTGTCCCATCATTGAATTAAAAAATCTTATGCAGTTCTTACTAGAAACATTCTAATTTAGTTATAATGGATTGTGGCAATCTCATGTCTCTAATGTATGCAATTGATTCTTCTTGACTTGATACACAACATTCATAAAAAAACTTAGCTACCTAGTGACATACCATCTAGTAAAATTGGATTCATCCCTACACTACAACTACATGTGAATGATTTAGAGAAAATTTCACATTGTTTTTTATGCAAGTCAATTTATTTTTAATTCTAAAAGAATCATTTGAAGCTAACTATCTCATGATTTTTCATTATTATTTTTCCAAAGTATCTTATATTCACTTCACTCATTCTTCATTTTCCACATAATTTGTTAAACTATCAACAATTATTGTTATCTTCTTCAACATGGTGTTTGGTTGTAATAATCTTTTCTTTCAACTTGTGATACTTAGTATCATGGGAAACCTACTTATTAGAGAGCCAACTTTTAGAGGTTTCTTCATAAATTTGTAATTACAAGGTTGAGATACCTTTCCTAACAAAATGCTAGAGTTACTATTAATGATGGGTTTGAGGGTTTATTAACCTTGTTAACAAAAATAAAAAACTTTGGATATGAGTATAGAATATCTAGACAGTGTGGTAAGAAAAAGTGTGGGATTGCAAAAGGAAAAGATGATGGAAAATTGGGAATTGAGAAAAAGAGAAAGATATAGAGAAAGAGAAACTAAACGATATGTTTGATAACTTAGTCATTGATAGAATTGAGATATTTGGGGAGGGATGGGAGAACCCTATATCATTTAATGAAATGTCAAATTAACCAATGAAAATTTATCAAAAACTCCATCTTCTAAATTGAAATGACCTTTTGAAAAGGTGAACCCCCTAGACCAAGAGTTATCCCCTACGCTACATAAAGAAGGACTTGAGTTTTAAATAAGGATATATTTAATGGACCTTTCCGTACAAAGGAAGAGGCAAAAAGAAGATAGTTTGTTGTTGTGTGTGAAGAGATTTCGGGTGAGGAATTATTTGATATTGACTTGCCTAGGGGTTTAACTTATAAAAGCTAAGAGTTTTAAGAATAAAGAGCCTAAAGAACCAAGGATAAATAAGAAAGGATGAAAAGTGAGTGGGGGAGAAACCTTGAAAAAAATAATGACATATCAGAGGTACCAGTCACTCATAATATGGTTCATAATAAATCAAACTGCCTATCTTTGGAAAGGATACCAAAAAAGCCTTTGAGCATATCTTTGCCTTGGAATATGTATGGAGAATGAATGGAGTGAGAGAGAACCAAACTAAGATTTTTGATTTTTTGGGGGCCCTTAGGGATGAGACCCTTAAAAGGTATATGAAAATATGTCTAGATCATGATAAGGAGTGGCCATGATTAAAGGAATGATTCTTAAGCAATTTCCATATACCAAAAGTCCCCTCCAAAAGCATGAGTAAGATGAGGAACATGATACAAAAGAAGATAGAAACCATCATGAAATTTGATTAGCAATTCAAAGGAGTGGTAAGAAGACTTGAGGAACCATTTATAGAGAAACAAAAGTAGAATATTTTATCTCTAGGTTTCTACTTGCAATTAGAGCATCATTAGATGGGAGAGTTGTTGAAGCATATGTAGAGGTGATGGAGTTATCCTCAAGGATTGAAGCACAACCCCAAATGAGGGAGAATGAAAGAGAGGAAAGCACTAAAATAGAGAAATTGAAACTAGAATTGGAACAATTAAATATTAAAAAGGAGATTTTAGTAAGGGGGACAACAATTAGGATATATCACTTGGCAGAAGAAAGAAAATTTGGTGCACCTATTGTTTGAATTAAAGACATATAAGAAATGAGTGCCCAATCATGGAGAGAAAGAAAAGAGCCACAAATTTAAGAGTAGATAGACTTTACAGAGCCTACAAGGAGGTTAAAAAGTATTTTTGTGGCTTTTACATAGAGTGGTATGATCACCAAATAGATCACTACCCTTCCTTATTATTATAGTTAAGAGATGAAGAGGAACATGAGACCTGGTTTAATCACAATGTAAAGATAACAAACCTTTCCACAAAGGTATGGAAAGAGTGAAAGGACTGGTAGAAGGAGTTTTCCATAGATAGAATTGTGGATACCACCAACTAAAATCGAGATAACAATGCAACATCAACATAATTCAAATTGTGGCCCCTCAAATATGAGAGGATAGACCTTCTACTAACTATAGGGATGATCATAATGATAATGGAAACTACCATAATGAATTTAGAGGAGGGAATGATAGAGGTAGAGGTTAATTTCAGAGGAGAAGAGATGAAGTCACATGTTATAAATGTGGTAAGATAGGGAACTATGCCAATGATTGTAGGGAGGAGAAAAAGAAGGTTTATGGATTCTATAGAGATTATACCCATGATTTATTTAGTTATCCAAGAGTAATGCAATATTATGATAATGACCAGGCTCTAATGTCCCAAACTAAAATTTTCTTAGATCTAAAATAATTAAATAATTTTTAACAACCAAACATAAAATGCATTGAAATCTGAAATACCCACAACAATTAAATAGAGATTTGCACTCAAATCCACCCAAAAAACTAGACATGCACTATTATGTTGCAAACAAGCTAATTTTTCTAAAATCTAATTTTATACTTAAATAAAATCTACAATAAATTTTAATCACTCTCTAATCAAAAAGATCATATGAAGGCAAGATGAGAGTGTATAGTGAAGAAAATTAAATAAACTATGAAGATTTGCTCACAAAAACTATACCAGAAATATGGATAATCTTTACACACATAAATGGAAATTTCACAATATGTTGGAACTAATTCTTATTAATCAAATGTGTAGAAAAATACTAAAATATATGGATAAATGTGAAATAATCCTCTGTATGTTGGAGCTCCCTTTTATGCAATCCTACAAATACAAAGTACTAAAAATATAGGTTGAAAAAATCTAAACAAAGATTTGAAGTGAAAATAAAACCTCTGAGTGAGATTTCTCTCAAGAAACCAATCCTCTAATCACCAAGAATCCAAGGGATTTCATCCTCAAATCTTGTAGTTGAACACAAGTGCTTAAGTGGTGAATAAAATTGATTAATTGGAAAAAAATACAAAATGGTGAGGCTCCCTAACTTAAATAGAAGTTGGGGCACAAATCCCAATGTCTCATTAGGCCAAAATAAATTTTAATTAAAAATATTTTTAAATATTCCCTCTCAAAATAGGCCCACATTAAGAGTTGTCATACCCCCCTCTTACACCCAACTATATTTAGCTAGTCAAAGATGCTCCTCTTACACCCACTTACAACTTTAGCATATTTTATAATAGAGATTATCTTTCCAAATTAACTTCTTGTCACTCCTCATTAATTTCTAACTCATTAATTCCCCTTGTTTTCAAAAATTATCAATTGTAACTCCTCATTTATGAGTTGTCACAATATCTAGCATAACCTTGTCATATCTAATCTACCATAAAGAAGATGTCAAATACCTTGGAGGGTACAAAATGCTCTTTTTATGAATTCCCACACCCCATTTGAGTAATTAAATAATATTTTAATATTCATTTGACTAATTTTAAAATATGCAAAATATAATTAATAATGGAGGCCAAAAATTAATAATTATTTCGCTAGCATTTCCCTTTATTTCATGAGAAATATTGGAATGGCCTTTTGGTCTACAAATATAAATCAATTGAAAACCTGGACATTACAAGTCTTCTTTTCCCAAAATTACTTGCCCTCAAACAATGTAAATTCAAATATTCTAAAACATCTTAATCATTTCAAGTGGCATTCTCTATAGCTAGGTTCTTTCAATGAATCAAATACTCTGTGATGACTCTATTTTCTAACTCCTTCACCCTTGTATGCTACACATATATGTGATGAATATATGATGGTTTCTATTTCATGCTATATGAATGTGAGGAATGTATATGCATATATATTTTGATTTATTTACTCTGTAATCCACCGCACTAATCTATAATTCACCACACAAGTTCTAACCCTTTTCTTACCCTCGACACTAAGGTATAAATCAATTTTAAAGAGCATATGCCCAAATTTTTGGTTTGCACTCCCTCTTTTTCTAACATTGATCTTCCAAACACTAGGACACAACTAGATTTAGAAATTAAGCTATAGCAACAACCACGCTAGCTTGGAAATAAATATGTGATAGATGAGAAGCCTAGGCCAATAGAAAGAATTTTGAATGCTACAACCATAAGCCCATACTACTAATACAATTGAGCAATCCCAAAAACAAAGAGTTTCCTAAATTTTCAAGAGGAAATAAAAAAGGCAACTCAAATCCACAGATAATCTGAGAATTTGATAGTAGAGAATAGGGAATAGTGTAGGCTACACAATAGTCAAGAACACCAAACCCCTAGAGAAAGTCATATTTTATTTTTTCCTTCCCATAGTGTGAGCATCTACATAAATCTTTTAGGATTACAAACATATTTTATGAGAACCCATTTAAAATTGTATGGTGTCATGTTTATAAAGTTCTCACTTAATAAAGTTGAAGTCACTTATAAAATTTTCACTTTATAGGTTCAAGATGTCATGTAGTTTATAATTTGATATCACGTGGGCTCGACCCACAAAATGACTTTACTATAAAACATCATTTGATGTCATCTTTAAGGCTATTCTTAAATGTCACCCATTTTAATTGTCAAAGGTAAATTTTGACCAATAAAAATAGGACAACTATTTATCACATTTTAATAAGAATGAGGTGGAAATTGCTATTGATGTTTGACTCCTAAAAAGTGTAATATTTAAGTAGAGTGCAGCTTAACTATGACACAAAAGAACCTCTAGAGGAAATGGAAATTGATTGAATTACAATTTTTTCACCTCAAATTATCATTTTTAAAATGAAAATTGATTGAATTATTTTGTAAATTTGAGGAATACAATTTTTCCCCCTCAAATTATCACACTTTTAAAATGAAAATTGATTGAATTATTTTGTAAATTTGAGGAATACAATGCTTTTGGGCATACAAATTCATATGAAAAATTTGTGGTTGTGGAACAAAGCAATTTGAATGGAATATTAATGTTTTTGATATTGATAAAAGACGGGTTTTTGAAAGGGCCTAAACCCTTTTACAAAATAGCCAACATGCAAACGAAACAAGTACCATGAGATATGAAACTAATAGCACAAAGATGGAAGCCAACATGCAGACGAAACAAGTACCATGAGATATGGAACTAATAGCACAAAGATGGAAGCCCTGTTGCGATACAACAAAACATAACATTAAGAGCTAGACGACTCCAGGTCCCAACCTAACAAATTTAACTCCCTTGACCCGAGGGTGCAAATCTTTGGTAGTGGATGTACATATTCTTCTTATTTCTTATGTATATGCACATATTATATTGAGGCAAAATTATTTCTATTGGTTAAATTAACTTTAAGAGAATCTTGTTACTCACTCATGTATATAGTCTTGGCTAAAGAAGGAAAGTTTCAATCAAAATTGTGGAAGGGGAATATATAGCTAAGTTTATATTATTATACCTAAAGAGGCTACTCTTAGTCATAAATTGCTTTTATTTTATTGATAGTAGTAGTAGCAGTAGTAGAATAAATAGAATTACTTGTGTCTTGATGTTCATTTTATGAGTTTCTTTAGTGATAATTGTGTGCAACCCAAGTCAACATTTAAGAACTTGATCCGTGGTAGTTAGAGAGGATCACATCATCCATGTGAAATCGGCTTGTGATAGTTAAAATGAGTTTGTCAAATCCATATGTTTAGATTAGGATGTTTTTAGTTAAATATTGTATAGGTGATTAAGTATATGTTGTTTTAATACTTTAAAAAAAAATTCTTTATGGATTGTGAAGAGTATAAGAGAAGAATAATAATCATATACCTTATTATATGATTGTTGTCTTTTATTTTAGATAGATTTATTGAATGAATGCACTATTAAAATGTAAGTGGATATTTATTTTGAAATATACAAAAAATAAAAATATATACTATTTTGGAATACAAAAAATAGTATATATTCTTAATGAAATGTTTATATCCTAAATATATTATTTGTTTAACTTAATTTAATTGAATGCAAAACATTATTATAAATAATTATAATAAAATTTGATCTCTTTTATTAATTATTGAAAAATAAATATTTATAATATAGATTTAAGAGAAATCTTTGACAAGTAAACTAAAGCTTAAATATCTTGAGAGTTGCCTATCCATCCATTATATCTTCTCGATGCAAAGAAAATAATGTTAGGCCTGTCTTCTTGTGATGTTGCATTTATGCTTTTACAGTTGTCTTCCTAGAATAAGGAACTATGACGGTAAGTGATGTTAAGAATATCTGGTAGCATAATATGACTTATAAATCCATAATGGGGATTTAATTGATTGGAATCTAGATATTTATAAGTATGATGGTGACTTGATCCATGAGTGGATTGTTGCCATTTCCTGTATAGCTTAAGAAAGGATTGCGTAAGATTTAGTGTCATAGATTTTATAAAATTTGCATGTACTTGTTGCAACGGTGAAAGCCCCAGGAGTGGTTACTCATGCGTTATAGATTATTCTTAATGTCTTTGCAGATCAATTGACCATCGAAAGAAAAATCTAAATGGAGCTATCTTGGTGGCAACAATCAGACATGGGTAATGATATAAAGAAGCCTTGCAAGATAAGGGAGTCAGGTTGACACTTGAAAAAGGCATAATTTCCTTATCTCTGATCTTTTTTATTTTATGCAAAAATGGCCCAGCGTGCCTTTTTCTTCGATAATTATTGAAGCTTATGATATGTAACTAGCCCCTGTCCATAAAAAGTAGTATGTTGTAGTCAACAATAACATATTTGTTGTTTACTATTCAAGTTTCCATACAAATAGTTAACTGGTAAGTTGTTGTCAATAAAGTGCTTGTTTAAGTGGCAAACAAACAACAAGATCGTTAGAGGAGAAAGTACAGTAAGCCAATTTATATTGACATTGTGAAGGGTGTTCTAGCATGGCTGTTTTTAAATATCATTCACTTTAACATTCATTTCAATAGTCAAAAGTCAATTTTGGTCAATAAAAATAGGACAAATATTTACCACTTTTTGTTGTGGATGAGGTGTAAAATCACTATTGACTATTTGACCATTGAAGTAGATGATGTTTAAATAGAGTGTCCTAGCACTGGTAATAAGTCACTCATTTGAGAACTTACAACTCTGATTTTCAATAACTTGAAGATTTTTTAACATATAATATTTCATAGAAAATACCATAGAAAAAATATTTTTGGTGATTGTTTCTTATTAAGGTAAGCAGGGATTTTGAATGGGCTCAGACTCTTGTACAAGAAATAGGATATAGCAATAAAGCCCAGCAAAACTATAAAGGACCATCACCAAACAGACAACACAATGCTAGCACAACATCAATAAAAAATAAAGGGTCAAGAACCCCTAACAAGCAACCAACTGAAAATCAGGGTGGTTTCTCCAAGGAGCTTTGGGTACATTCAAACATCTTGAACTTGAAATCCTTTTGCTAGGATCTCTTCTTTTTGGAAGAACCAGGAAGATTCAAAGGTCCACTCGAAACTTCTGTCAAAGGAGTCCCCATCACAGCTCTATGGTCACCAACCCCTTTATCTCAGCACCTGGGACCAAGGAGTCCTTGTCACAGCACTACTATCTTCAAATAATTTTTTTTTATTGCAGCTATCGACCAGAATATTTCAGGATTGAATCACAGAGCTGCAAGAAAACACCGCTTCATCCACTGTAACAAACACACACTTTTGTCCAAGAACCTCCATAAACTTTGACTTGTGAAGTTTTTCCAACAGTTGGCTAGTGGGATTTGCCAGTATTAGCTGCGTAATCATTCAATGCATGAACATGAATCTTCAACATAATTCTAAAAATAAAAATAAAAAAAATTGTAAGGCAATGTGAGTTGCAAGGATTAAGAGATCACCTGAATATTTCGGCGGTTTAATATCTTATTAAGCTCCTCGAGAGTGTTTAGTCCGCTTGTGTCAATGGTTGTCACAGCTGGAAATTGATAGGAGGTTACTGCTAAATAACAAAAAACACTAAAACACAATAATTCTGCTGATTTTTTTGCATCAACATATGAAAGAGAGATGTGCTTACAGCTCACTTCCAGCACGATGAAACGCAGCATCATTTGATTAAGCTTGGCCAGCTTTCTTTCCTCCTCTTCTATCCATCTTAGTAATCTGAGATCACTCAAGAAAAAAAAATATTGATTATTATGGCATACGCTGTGAGAAGAAATTGAATAATGAAACTGAAGGAAAGAAGCAGACTACCTGTCTTTTATGTAGTTGGAATTAGCGAAATAAATCGGAGAATCAATACGCAAAATGAGAATGCCTGGGATCTTTTTAGCTTGAGCATACTGTTGTATGCTTCTATACACACAAGTTCCAGGGATCTTTCCTAAAACTGCAGTATTAGGCCTCATTATGTGCATCAATAGTCTTAACAATGAGAGAGATACCTGCATATACATGTAGATTCAGATAAATCCAAATATTTAACCGAGATAATTATATCAGGAAACAAATTTACTATTTCAGCTATAGATCATCCGATTTTCCTCTAACCTGAAGAACTGAAACTACTGAACAAATGAAGGAACACTTTTTTCAGTCTTTTTGGGTTGATGTTATGTAACAGGTTTCTTACAAGTTGTGGAAAATGTGAATCTTAATATAATCCTATCAGAATAGCATGTGGCATCTTCACAATCAGAATTCAGAACTGTTAATAGGTCTATATGAAAGTGTTTTTAAAAAGGATTTCTGTAAAATCATGCAAAAAGTATGCATGCCACATATTCCATAAATAAATATGTAGTTAGGCAATTAACTCAAACAGTAATTTGAGCCATCCAGTCTAGCAAGACAAATCTTTTTGCTGTCATTCAAACATTTTGGCTGGTTATGAAGAGGTGATGGTATGAGAAAATTGGTTTTTTTTAAATGGTAGAAGTTTATTGTCATTATTTGAATCACAAATAATAATTTTATATGAAAATGCTTTTAAAAGGGGTTTTTATGACAGCATGCAAAGATTTTTTTTCTTACTGAGAAATACAGAAATTATGAATGCCAAATATTTTCATAATATGTAGTTAGGTGATTAACTCAAGCAGTGATTTGAGCTACCCAGTTTTTTTTTCCTTGTTATTTAAACATTTTTTTTTTGGGTTATGTAGAAGTGATGGTAACAAACAATTTTTTTTTTAAGTAAAAAGTTTTTGTAAGACTTGAAACTTGTTTTTTTACTTTATATATATAAAAAAAAGAGTTAGAATCTAATTTTTTTTATTTCTAAAAAATATAACTTATCAATTCTTCAGTTTATACACATACAAAAAGATAAATAATCATTTATTTTTAAATAATTTTTTTAATGATAAAAATTCTTATCATAATTTAAATCTGATATCTCTTGTTCCCAAAACTACAACTTATCAATCCCTTACCACATTCTATGAAAATTTTGAATTATCAGATAATGAACACTATTCAAATATCATCCAATTCAATGGTCAAACAGTCAATAGTAAATTTACACCTCATCCACGTTAAAAGTGGTAAATATTAATACTATTTTTATTGACCAAAATTAACCTTTTACTGTTGAAGTGGATGATGTTAAAAAATAGCCGACAATGAAGTGCACTGCTCAATGCAATTACCTTAAAATATGAGATTCAAAACTGCGTAGCAGTAGCAGTCCACCAAATAAACTCTCTAGTGGACGACAATTATTGCCTGGTTTCCTTTATTGCATTAAATATAAAGTAAGAAAGTGATATTATAGATATGTGATTTTAAGCTGTCATATATTATTATAGATTCCAAACAGGTTCTCTATAAACCACACAATCTGTATATATAAGCAAGTAAATATACCGCAATAACCAAGCCAACTTCAATACTTGCAAGAACAACACCCAAATAGCCTCCCACGCAGACGAGGAAATCTAATTTGTCCACCTTCCACAGATGAAGGGCAGTTTGCACGTCTATCAGGCCAAGCATGGCCGAGATTATTATGGACGACAATACCACAATTGGAGTATAGTAGAACAAAGGAGTTAGAAACAGAAGTGTTAGCATCACAGCAGTAGCCATTACTATATTAGAGATTATTGTTTTGCATCCTGCATTGGAGTTCACAGCTGATCTAGAGAAAGAACCTGCACCAACCAACTAGTCAGTCAGACATCCTAAAATCTAATACTAATCATTGATTGATACCCAATTTCGCAAATGGAACTTTATATTCATCTGTACAGTTATTTTAAAATATCATCCACTTCAATAGTTAAATGTCAATTTTGGCCAATAAAAATAAGACAAATATTTACGACTTTTTGTTGTGATGAGATGTAAAATTTGTATTGATTGTTTGACCATTGAAATAGATGATATTTAAGTAAAGTGCATCTGCATGCTTCAGCACCTACTAGTAACAGAGAAAGAAACAATGGAATAAAGTTTGATAAAGAAACAAAAGATGTGCACCTGATGAAATGTAACAGGAGGTGCAGGAACCGATTATGTTCATCATGCCAATGGCAATCATCTCCTTATTTCCATCAATATGATAGTTCTTTAGCAAAGCGAATGTTCTTCCAACTGCTATTCCTTCCTGCACAACAAATGATTATTGACATACATTCTATTCCTCGCTGCAAGCAAATTATAACTAATATGGTATTTTCAGTAACAACAATGTGGAGGTGTTGGGTGAGAACACCAAGCTGTGCCATAATTTTTAAAAGTTAATTTAATTATATAGAATTTAAAAAATATTAAAAATTCCATTTAATATGATATGATTTCTTCTATTCAAACCTATGAAAAAAATAAATATTTTTTATATGCACACTTGAACATCTATAAAATATTATTATATACTGTTACCATGTGTTATTCATTTCAGGGATTATTTCTCTCTTACTGTTAATGCAATGATGCCGGTTATGACTCCTGTTTTCAAAGTGATTTTCATGTAGCTGCCATGAAAGGCTAACTGGCTAATGGACATCGGATTCAGACCTTTCTTCAAGTGACCCACCTGTTATTCAAATGCAAGAAGAAGAATTATAATCATTCCCCATAACATAAAGTTTTGAAGACAAAAGTGAATGTTGCACATACAATATTAACTCCATGCTTTTCTGCATGGGTGCCAAAAACCAGAAGGCTTCCTATGATAATGGATGTGAGAGGAGCAAGAGCTGATAGCCAGAACAGCCGTGACCTTCTCTTGCTCTGTCAACATAAATTTATACATATATTACCGTTTTGTGGACAACCAATAGAAAAAAACAGCAGCTCAAAGAGTTAAACTCACCACTTTATGCACACCCAATAGAGAAAAACAGTAGCTCAAAGAGTTAAACTCACCACTTTATGCACCCAATAGAAAAAAACAGTAGTTCAAAGAATTAAACTCGCCACTTTATGCACACCCAATGGAGAAAAACAGCAGTCCACATAGTTAAAAGTGGTAATACTCACGATGTAACGGGCTGTTAGTAGGAAAATTAGAAAGAATGCTCCCAGTACGATGCTTTCCCATCTCCACTGCCCCACACACAAATATCCATTTTCAATACAAGGCATGTAAAATCAGCAGTTACTATGGAGGAGATTAAAATTTAAATGGCAAAACATTGCCTGTAATTTAAAAGAAAGAAAACTAAACTGTAACAAATGAATACTGATGGGAGAACCTTATGAACTTGTTGGAGTGCTGAGCGAACGACAGAAATCATGTCTGTTTTGGCAGTAAAATGCTCCAGTCCCAAGATACCTTTCAGCTGTTGAAGGGACACAATCGTCGCTGCCCCGGCCATGAATCCAACTATTGTTGCATGTGAAAGAAACTCTATGATGAATTCTAACCTGCTCCATTGTAAAATAGAGCAATATGCTATAATCAAACATGATCTATTAAAACTTGTCTATAAATAAGAGTTTCAGAGACTAAATTCAGGACGAAACTCAGCCTAGGTGGAGATCGTTGGCAAAAGAACCTGAAAATACCCAAGGTGGCTTGGAAAATGCCAGCAAAAAGAGTGGCAGTCAAAGCTACTTGTACATACAGCACGGGGTCCTGTGCGGGAGAGATTTCATCGGTTAGCATGGAGGCAAGAAGAAGGGATGCCACAGCTACCGAACCCACAGCCATATCCTTAGAACTCCCAAGCATTGCATATATCAGAGGAGGAACAAAGCTTGAATCTGTCCATATATGATCACATTAATATGAGATCAACTCAAAGATTTCTGTAGGAAAGAAAATTAATTATTTTTATATTGATCAAAGTTGAGGTTATAACCAAAGAACCCCATTCCCATTTCCTAAAAAATTTCAACATTAACACCTCAAATACCCAAAAGCAACTTACTGCTACAGCCCTATGTTCTACAATAATATATATGAAGTTTGTTACAGTGACATTTATATATTAAGATCGGCCTAATCTATTTAAAAAAAACAAAGTAGCAGTTGAGGCATATGTAATCTAAGCTGCAAGAAATTATGTAAATTCTATATTATATTTTGGCAATCTACATCTCCTATGTTTTTTTATTGTCATTTCATCCCTTGGCTACTTCAATTATTCATTCATAATTGTAAAAGAAATCTTACTTTTAGTCTTGACCATTGGAATATAATAGAGAACTCAAGTGATATGGTTTGGAGGATATTTTCCATAAGGGTATTTTGTCGAACTAAAAGTCACCAGTCTTAAAGCAAATAAAACATTTATATTACTACTCACATAGTCCCATCAATGGAGGCAGATTGGCAAGCTTTGCATAGCTTATTCCCTACATCAACAATCACAACCATTTATATTTATCATGCCCAAAACAAATCAAGACAAAAAAGCACTGCTTTGGACATATGATAATTATTTGATATTACCTGTGGAATGGCAAGGCTGGCAATGGTGATTCCTGATATTAGATCTGACTTGAACAACCCAAATGAATATTTGGGTGCCCACTCTAAGATTGGAAACACATATTGCAGGGCAAGAATGCACTTACGTTCCCTTGGCTGATTTTTAAACTGCCTGAATGGATCATCAGGAAACAAAGTTTCTCTCGCTGCTTTGCCTGCTTCACTAACAAAGGTTGTGCTCTGAGGAGGAGGAACACTAATTTTATGAATCACCACTATTTCCAAGCTATCACTCTTTTCTCCTCCCTCCATTGCAGTTGCAAGCTTTAACGAAGACAGCAAATTTTGTTGAAAATCTAATAACTTCGATTGCATTTTACTGCTCTATAAGCAAGTGTAGCCAGGCCACCCATAGTGGTATCAGGGACCCACCGTGCTGCTGTGCCTAGGACTTTAGTTCATGAAATCCCTGCAGTAAACTCCGTCCATTCATTAAAAGTCCCTCTAGGTTGGACCTATACCTACCCATCTTTATCTATATTATTCCTTGATATACGATAGTATGTATTTGCCTTTATTCATTGGTAATGATTTTGAGTTGGTGGCAACATTCTACTTAAATATCATTTATTTCATAGTCAAATAGTCAAACAGTTAATAACAATTTTACACTTCATTCAGAATAAAAATGATAAATATTTATTCTATTTTTATAGGCCAAATTAACTTTTGACTTTTGAAATGGATGATATTTATCAAGAACTTGGTGGTAATAAAAGAACATTATAATCTCATGATTTTTAAAAGAAAAAGAATAAAAGTGCAATTCTATATAAATTTAGAATAATATAATATATTAATATAAAAAAAGTAAGTAAAATAAAATCACATTCCAAAGTTAATGCGAGAGTCCAGAAGCAAAACAAAAATGGTAACACCTTTATATAGCTGAAGCAATTCTAGTGGTTTATTAGAGGGTTTACTCCAACTATCTAGAAGATGGACACCATTTGGGAGAAACTTCAATGAAATTTTGATTAGTTGTCAGCAGGGCTTAAATTTGATAGCCAAGCAATTTTTTTATGAGGGTCATCTATTCAAAGTTGCCTTTCAAATATTAAAACCTATCTATTTTAAGAAAAATACATATAGAATAAAAATTTATATAAGAATAATTACATACAAATTTTGACAGTTTACCTAAAATCTTCCCTTACAAATGATACAGTGTTCCTAAAATTTTAATTGTATTTTATAGCTCAAATGACTAAATACGGCCATATGGCCATCAAATTTAAGCCCAAGTTGTCAATAAATGATATTTTGATGAGAATTTTATAGACATATAGATAGGAAAATAATATTTTCCTGAGTTTAATCTAGGATATTCAATTGAAATATATATAAATTAGTATTTATTAATCTAGATTAATATATGATATATACGTATGTGTATTTTGAAATAACACATGTTGAAGTATGAAAAGTAAATGTAATAAAATAAAGTACTTACCTTTGTGTTCAAAGGAGAAGAACATTTTTATTA
The DNA here is from genome assembly GCA_027924645.1 of Cunninghamia lanceolata. Lineage (NCBI taxonomy): Eukaryota > Viridiplantae > Streptophyta > Pinopsida > Cupressales > Cupressaceae > Cunninghamia > Cunninghamia lanceolata. Next base: position 4,640,743 of record BSBN01000275.1, on the reverse strand, counting down.
ATGCATTAAATTCTAAATGCCTTGTGACCAAAACAAAATATGATAGTTTATAGCTTGCCTTAGGATCTATATAGTTTGTTTACATTGCAAGGTAGATCAGGGGTTAGATCTAGACCCATGGAAAGGCCTTGTACCTATGAAAATGATCTAGAGTAGTGCACAATTTTGAGTCCTACTTATTCACCTCTACTATTTCTAATATATGAGATTGGCAATATTTAAAAATATGCTTACATGTGTTAAGTTTGAAAAGATGAATGATGTTAACTAGTATGCACACTAGATCAAGCACTCTTTCACAATAGCATTCAAGAACAAGACCAAGCCAAATCACTACCAAATGGAGGTGGACTTAGCTACAAATCTTATACTTAAGAGTGCTATGGAAGTATCAGATTTAACCAATATCAAACCCTAGGTCAATGATGCACAAAACCCTAATTCTATGAAGATCTAATTATAACAGAAGATGTACAACAATTTTTTAGAAACCAATTTCACAGGGAGAATCAGGAAGATGATAGAACTTGTGGTGCAGTCACGGTTAGGAGGGTCCACAAGGTGAACTGTCCAAGCCGTGCAGCTAGAGTAAACACAACGGAAACAACTCAAAGATCTAAAGAAAATGTAGATTCAGTCATTTAGTATATCATATGATTCAAATACAAATTGGTTGCCAACATGCAGGCTTACAATTAGGGCTCACAAGCCTGATTATAAAATTATTGAATATGCACCAGTTATGGGTTTGAAGCTCCTTCGCAAAGAATTCAAACTATCAAACTTGTAAACTATCAATCACTGCTTTCCTAGGCATCTATTACATCAATATATATCATCTCTGAAACCTAAGATTCCTCTGCGTCGGCCAAGGAAGATCGCAAACTCCAATGAAGAGCTGTAACGTGTGTACACAGATAGGTCAGATCTCAAGGAAGGTCGGCCATGAACCAATCAACATTGAATGATGTGTCTTTTAACTTCGAAAGTCATGAAATATTGCCCAAGTCTTCTCCTTTAGTTGATTGTCTGAGATTGTCAAGATGCTCTGTTCTGAGAAAATAGTCAATCTTCTGATAGAGATATCTTACCAATACCTGATTCAAATGGTCTAAGATTTAGATATGTTGTATATGAATGAATCTAGATGCTAAGTTTAGCTTCGTAGGGTCTGAAATGTAATTGTGATAGAATGTGGACCAAAATACAAAAATAGCTACTGACTGAACTAACTATGGGTGCATGCAAGAAGTTGAGTCCACTTTTTGGCCAAAAAGTGGAAGTGTTTTCCCTAATTTTCAGAATTTGTCACATTTGACCTAAAAATTTGAAGCACTTAAAGGTGGAATCTTGAAAAAAGTAAGTAAATATGAAATGTAATACTCGGAGTCTAGTTTCCAAATATGTGATTTTTTTTAATACCCATATGATACAAATTGATTTTTAATAGGTGTTTCTAAAAACCACTGTTTAAAAGTCACTTTTTTTTACTATACCATGCACGTGTACATCATCCATATTTTGACCTAAACAATCATATTTTTCTAAATCCTTTTGGGAAAACATTTTTAACTCACTAAAGCACGTTTTCCATATTTTTTTGTAATTTTTTGTTGACTATATATTTTTTTGTTAATTTTTTATTGGCCATTTTTTGTGTTTTAAAAAATCGTCGTGTACGTCAGGCATAAGATGACCTAAACTTATCATTTTTTTAAAAAAAAAATTTCAAATTGAAAAGAATTGTCTGAAGTACATTTTTGTACAATTTTTTTTCAAAAAAATATTTTATAAAAAGTTATTAAAATATTAAAAAACCCTAATAATTCAAGTTTATGGACCTGTTTCATCCGAAATTATTTGAAAAATAGAAAAATAATCCAATTGTAAAAAAAATTACATATTTGGAATCTACACTGTCTCATCTATAATGGGTTTCAATTTCATCAAAAAATTATGCAAAAAAGGCCTTCAAACATATGCCCAAAGTCACTATTTTATTCTAATATTGACAAGACCTTCAACTTGTAGGTCAAACCAGATCCAAAGCCAAGGGTCAGGTTCCCAAGCCTTTTTTCCGATCCAAAACCCATAGCAAAAATGGGGTTATTCAAACATTTTGGCTGGTTATGAAGAGGTGATGGTATGAGAAAATTGGTTTTTTTTAAATGGTAGAAGTTTATTGTCATTAGTTGAATCACAAATAATAATTTTATATGAAAATGCTTTTAAAAGGGGGTTTTTATGAAAGCATGCAAAGATTCTTTTTTCTTACTGCGAAAAAAGAAATTATGAATGCCAAATATTTTCATAATATGTAGTTAGGTGATTAACTCAAGCAGTGATTTGAGCTACCCAGTTTTTTTTTCCTTGTTATTTAAACATTTTTTTTTTGGGTTATGTAGAAGTGATGGTAACAAACAATTTTTTTTTTAAGTAAAAAGTTTTTGTAAGACTTGAAACTTGTTTTTTTACTTTATATATATATAAAAAAAAGAGTTAGAATCTAATTTTTTTTATTTCTAAAAAATATAACTTTATCAATTCTTCAGTTTATACACATACAAAAAGATAAATAATCATTTATTTTTAAATAATTTTTTTAATGATAAAAATTCTTATCATAATTTAAATCTGATATCTCTTCTTCCCAAAACTACAACTTATCAATCCCTTACCACATTCTATGAAAATTTTGAATTATCAGATAATGAACACTCTATTCAAATATCATCCAGTTCAATGGTCAAACAGTCAATAGCAAATTTACACCTCATCCACGTTAAAAGTGGCAAATATTAATACTATTTTTATTGACCAAAATTAACCTTTTACTGTTGAAGTGGATGATGTTTAAAAATAGCCGACAATGAAGTGCACTGCTCAATGCAACTACCTTAAAATATGAAATTCAAAACTGCGAAGCAACAGTAGCAGTCCACCAAATAAAGTCTCTAGTGGATGACAATTATTGCCTGGTTTCCTTTATTGCATTGCCTGGTTTCCTTTATTGCATTAAATATAAAGTAAGAAAGTGATATTATAGATATTGTGATTTTAAGCTGTCATATATTATTATAGATTCCAAACAGGTTCTCTATAAACCACACAATCTGTATATATAAGCAAGTAAATATACCGCAATAACCAAGCCAACTTCAATACTTGCAAGAACAACACCCAAATAGCCTCCCACGCAGACGAGGAAATCTAATTTGTCCACCTTCCACAGATGAAGGGCAGTTTGCATGTCTATCAGGCCAAGCATGGCCGAGATTATTATGGACGACAATACCACAATTGGAGTATAGTAGAACAAAGGAGTTAGAAACAGAAGTGTTAGCATCACAGCAGTAGCCATTACTATATTAGAGATTATTGTTTTGCATCCTGCATTGGAGTTCACAGCTGATCTAGAGAAAGAACCTGCACCAACCAACTAGTCAGTCAGACATCCTAATATCTAATACTAATCATTGATTGATACCCAATTTAGCAAATGGAACTTTACATTCATCTGTACAGCTATTTTAAAATATCATCCACTTCAATAGTTAAATGTCAATTTTGGCTAAGACAAATATTTACAACTTTTTGTTGTGATGAGATGTAAAATTTGTATTGATTGTTTGACCATTGAAATAGATGATATTTAAGTAGAGTGCATCTGCATGCTGCAGCACCTACTAGTAACAGAGAAAGAAACAATGGAATAAAGTTTGATAAAGAAACAAAAGATGTGCACCTGATGAAATGTAACAGGAGGTGCAGGAACCGATTATGTTCATCATGCCAATGGCAATCATCTCCTTATTTCCATCAATATGATAGTTCTTTAGCAAAGCGAATGTTCTTCCAACTGCTATTCCTTCCTGCACAACAAATGATTATTGACATACATTCTATTCCTCCCTGCAAGCAAATTATAACTAATATGGTATTTTCAGTAACAACAATGTGGAGGTGTTGGGTGAAAACACCAAGCTGTGCCATAATTTTTAAAAGTTAATTTAATTATATAGAATTTAAAAAATATTAAAAAATCCATTTAATATGATATGATTTCTTCTATTCAAACCTATGAAAAAAATAAATATTTTTTATATGCACACTTGAACATCTATAAAATATTATTATATACTGTCACCATGTGTTATTCATTTCAGGGATTATTTCTCTCTTACTGTTAATGCAATGATGCCGGTTATGACTCCTGTTTTCAAAGTGATTTTCATGTAGCTGCCATGAAAGGCTAACTGGCTAATGGACATCGGATTCAGACCTTTCTTCAAGTGACCCACCTGTTATTCAAATGCAAGAAGAAGAATTATAATCATTCCCCATAACATAAAGTTTTGAAGACAAAAGTGAATGTTGCACATACAATATTAACTCCATGCTTTTCTGCATGGGTGCCAAAAACCAGAAGGCTTCCTATGATAATGGATGTGAGAGGAGCAAGAGCTGATAGCCAGAACAGCCGTGACTTTCTCTTGCTCTGTCAACATAAATTTATACATATATTACCGTTTTGTGGACAACCAATAGAAAAAAACAGCAGCTCAAAGAGTTAAACTCACCACTTTATGCACACCCAATAGAGAAAAACAGTAGCTCAAAGAGTTAAACTCACCACTTTATGCACCCAATAGAAAAAAACAGTAGCTCAAAGAATTAAACTCGCCACTTTATGCACACCCAATGGAGAAAAACAGCAGTCCACATAGTTAAAAGTGGTAATACTCACGATGTAACGGGCTGTTAGTAGGAAAATTAGAAAGAATGCTCCCAGTACGATGCTTTCCCATCTCCACTGCCCCACACACAAATATCCATTTTCAATACAAGGCATGTAAAATCAGCAGTTACCATGGAGGAGATTAAAATTTAAATGGCAAAACATTGCCTGTAATTTAAAAGAAAGAAAACTAAACTGTAACAAATGAATACTGATGGGAGAACCTTATGAACTTGTTGGAGTGCTGAGCGAACGACAGAAATCATGTCTGTTTTGGCAGTAAAATGCTCCAGTCCCAAGATACCTTTCAGCTGTTGAAGGGACACAATCGTCGCTGCCCCGGCCATGAATCCAACTATTGTTGCATGTGAAAGAAACTCTATGATGAATTCTAACCTGCTCCATTGTAAAATAGAGCAATATGCTATAATCAAACATGATCTATTAAAACTTGTCTATAAATAAGAGTTTCAGAGACTAAATTCAGGACGAAACTCAGCCTAGGTGGAGATCGTTGGCAAAAGAACCTGAAAATACCCAAGGTGGCTTGGAAAATGCCAGCAAAAAGCGCTCTATGTAAATGTCATTCACTTTCAGAATTGAACCGGTCAAACAGCCAATAGCATTTTTCTATTTCATTCACAACAAAAAGTGTTAAATATAGGAAAACTTTTCATTGGCCAGAATTTACCATTAAATATTGAAGTGGATGACATTTAAGATCAGCCAGCAAAAAGAGTGGCAGTCAGAGCTACTTGTACATACAGCACGGGGTCCTGTGCGGGAGAGATTTCATCGGTTAGCATGGAGGCAAGAAGAAGGGATGCCACAGCTACCGAACCCACAGCCATATCCTTAGAACTCCCAAGCATTGCATATATCAGAGGAGGAACAAAGCTTGAATCTGTCCATATATGATCACATTAATATGAGATCAACTCAAAGATTTCTGTAGGAAAGAAAATTAATTACTTTTATATTGATCAAAGTTGAGGTTATAACCAAAGAACCCCGTTCCCATTTCCTAAAAAATTTCAACATTAACACCTCAAATACCCAAAAGCAACTTACTGCTACAGCCCTATGTTCTACAATAATATATATGAAGTTTGTTACAGTGACATTTATACATTATGATCGGCCTAATCTATTTAAAAAAAACATAGTAGCAGTTGAGGCATATGTAATCTAAGCTGCAAGAAATTATGTAAATTCTATATTATATTTTGGCAATCTACATCTCCTATGTTTTTTTATTGTCATTTCATCCCTTGGCTACTTCAATTATTCATTCATAATTGTAAAAGAAAGCTTACTTTTAGTCTTGACCATTGTAATATAATAGAGAACTCAAGTGATATGGTTTGGAGGATATTTTCCATAAGGGTATTTTGTCGAACTAAAAGTCACCAGTCTTAAAGCAAATAAAACATTTATATTACTACTCACATAGTCCCATCAATGGAGGCAGATTGGCAACCTTTGCATAGCTTATTCCCTACATCAACAATCACAACCATTTATATTTATCATGCCCAAAACAAATCAAGACAAAAAAGCACTGCTTTGGACATATGATAATTATTTGATATTACCTGTGGAATGGCAAGGCTGGCAATGGTGATTCCTGATATTAGATCTGACTTGAGCAACCCAAATGAATATTTGGGTGCCCACTCTAAGATTGGAAACACATATTGCAGGGCAAGAATGCACTTACGTTCCCTTGGCTGATTTTTAAACTGCCTGAATGGATCATCAGGAAACAAAGTTTCTCTCGCTGCTTTGCCTGCTTCACTAACAAAGGTTGTGCTCTGAGGAGGAGGAACACTAATTTTATGAATCACCACCATTTCCAAGCTATCACTCTTTTCTCCTCCCTCCATTGCAGTTGCAAGCTTTAACGAAGACAGCAAATTTTGTTGAAAATGTAATAACTTCGGTTGCATTTTACTGCTCTATAAGCAAGTGTAGCCAGGCCACCCATTGTGGTATCAGGGACCCAACGTGCTGCTGTGCCTAGGACTTTTCATGGAATCCCTGCAGTAAACTCCGTCCATTCATTAAAAGTCCCTCTAGTTTGGACCTATACGTACCCATCTTTATCTATATTATTCCTTGATATACGATAGTATGTATTTGCCTTTATTCATTGGTAATGATTTTGAGTTGGTGGTAACATTCTACTTAAATATCATTTATTTCAATAATCAAATAGTCAAACAGTTAATAACAATTTTACACTTCATTCAGAATAAAAATGGTAAATATTTATTTTATTTTTATAGGCCAAAATTAACTTTTGACTCTTAAAATGAATGATATTTATCAAGAACTTGGTGGTAATAAAAGAACATTATAATCTCATGATTTAAAAAAAAAAAGAATAAAAGTGCAATTCTATATAAATTTATAATAATATAATATATTAGTATAAAAAAAGTAAGTAAAATAAAATCACATCCCAAAGTTAATGCGAGAGTCCATAAGCAAAACAAAAATGGTAACACCTTTATATAGCTGAAGCAATTCTAGTGGTTTATTAGAGGGTTTACTCCAACTATCTAGAAGATGGACACCATTTGGGAGAAACTTCAATGAAATTTTGATTAGTTGTCACATGGCTTAAATTTGACGGCCAAGCAATTTTTTTATGAGGGTCATCTATTCAAAGTTGCCTTTCAAATATTAAAACCTATCTATTTTAAGAAAAATACATATAGAATAAAAATATATATAAGAATAATTACATACAAATTTTGACAGTTTACCTAAAATCTTCCCTTTCAAATGATAGTCTTCCTAAAATTTTAATTGTATTTTACAGTTCAAATGACTAAATATGGCCATACGACCATCAAATTTAAGCCCAGGTTGTCAGTAAATGATATTTTGATGAGAATTTTATAGACATATAGATAGGAAAATAATATTTTCCTGAGTTTAATCTAGGATATTCAATTGAAATATATATAAATTAGTATTTATTAATCTAGATTAATATATGATATGTGCTTATGTATATTTTGAATTAACACATGTTGAAGTATGAAAAGTAAATGTAATAAAATAAAGTACTTACCTTTGTGTTCAAAGGAGAAGAACATTTTTATTAATGCATTGAACTCTAAATGCCTTGTAACCAAAACAAAATATGATAGTCTATAGCTTGCCTTAGGATCTATATAGTTTATCTACATTGCAAGGTAGATCAAGGGTTAGATCTAGACCCATGGAAAGGCCTTGTACCTATGAAAATGATCTAGAGTAGTGCACAATTTTGAGTCCTATTGCCACTTATTCACCTCTACTATTTCTAATATATGAGATTGGCAATATTTAAAAATATGCTTACATGTGTTAAGTTTGAAAAAGATGAATGATGTTAACTAGCATGCACACTAGATCAAACCCTCTTTCACAATAGCATTCAAGGACAAGACCAAGCCAAATCACTACCAAATAGAGGTGGACTTAGCTACAGATCTTGTACTTAAGAGTGCTATGGAAGTATCAGATTTAACCAATATCAAACCCAAGGTCAATGATGCACAAAACCCTAATTCTATGAAGATCTAATTATAATAGAAGATGTACAACAAATTTTGAGAAACCAATTGTACAGGGAGAATCAAGAAGATGATAAAACTTGTGGTGCAGTCATGGTTAGGAGGGTTCACAAGGTGAACTGTCCAAGCCGTGCAACTAGAGTAAACACAACAAAAACAACTCAAAGATCTAAAGTAAATGTAGATTCAATCATTTAGTATGTCATAGAATTCAAATACAAATTGGCTACCAACATATGGGCTTACAATTAGGGCTCACAGGCCTGATTATAGAATTATTGAATGTGCACCAGTTATGGCTTTGAAGCTCCTTCGCAAAGAATTCAAACTATCAAACTTGTAAACTATCAATCACTGCTTTCCTAGGCATCTATTACATCACTATATATCATCTCTGAAACCTAAGATTCCTCTGCATCGGCCAAGGAAGATCACAAACTCCAATGAAGAGTTGTAACGTGTGTACACGGATAGGTCAGATCTCAAGGAAGGTCAGCCATGAACCAATCAACATTGAATGATGTATCTTTTAACTTCGAAAGTCATTAAATGTTGCGCAAGTCTTCTCCTTTAGTTGATTGTCTGAGACTATCAGGATGCTATGTTCTAGGAAAACAATCAATCTTCTAATAGAGATATCTTACCGACACCTGATTCAAATGGTCTAAGATTTGGATATGTTGTGTATGAATGAATCTAGATGCTAAGCTCAGCTTCGTAGGGTCTGAAATGTAACTGCAATAGAATGTGGACCAAAATACAAAAACAACTACTGACTGAACTAACTATGGGTGTGTGCAAGAAGTTGAGTCCACTTTTTGGCCAAAAAGTGGAACTGTTTTCCCTGATTTTCAGAATTTGTCACATTTGACCTAAAAATTTGAAGCACTTAAAGGTAGAATATTGAAAAAAGTCAGTGAATATGAAATGTAGTACTTAGAGTCTAGTTTCCAAATATGTAATTTTTTTTAATACCTAGATGATACAAATTGATTTTTAATAGGCATTTCTAAAAACCACAGTTTAAAAGTCATTTTTTTATTATACCATGCACGTGTACATCATCCATATTTGACCTAAATAGTCATATTTTTCTAAATCCTTTTGGGAAAAGATTCGTAACTCACTAAGCATGTTTTCCATATTTTTTTGTAATTTTTTGTTGAATATATTTTTTTTTGTAAATTTTTTATTGGCCATTTTTGGTGTTTTAAAAATCATCGTGTACATCACGCATAAGATGACCTAAACTTATCATTTTTTGAAAAAAAAATCAAATTGAAAAGAATTGTCTGAAGTACGTTTTTGTACAATTTTTTTTTCAAAAAAATATTTTTATAAAAAGTTATTAAAATATTAAAAAACCCTGATAATTCAAGTTTATGGACCTATTTCATCAGAAATTAATTGAAAAATAGAAAAATAATCCAATTGTAAAAAAAAATTACATATTTGGAATCTACACTATCTCATCTATAATGGGTTTCAATTTCGTCAAAAAATTCTGCAAAAAAGGCCTTCAGACATATGCCCAAAGTCACTATTTTGTTCTGACATTGACAAGACCTTCAACTTGCAGGTCAAACCAGGTCCAAAGCCAAGGGTCGGGCTCCCAAGCCTTTTTTCTGACCCAAAACCCATAGCAAAAATGAGGTCATAAATTCAAATTTTAGGAAATGGGATCCCATTTTGAAACGGGATCCCGTTTCTAGAAAATGTGATCCCGCTTTTGGCTCGGGATCCCGAAGCATAACGGGATCCCGTTTCATTAAAAATGGGATCCCGTTTTGGTTTACCCAATTTTAGGTTTTTTTCTAAGTCTGAAACTTCCACCTTAAGTGGACTCACCTTTGTGCATTTACCCCTATACTGAACTGGAAACTAAAAAGAAATAAACTGAAATGCAAATATTTTTGGTTGATGCAAGATTCCTCTTGAACCAGGGATGCTCCTGCATCAGACATCCAGGGTTACTAAAAAGTGAGTCCCTCACTTTGTTGGAGCTAGAGGAAAACCAAAACGGTCCACCTTAGCCTAAGAAATCCAAAATGAGTCTTCTTCTGGTCTGCCTTTCCACTTCACAAGATATTCTTTGTATTGTCTTCCTCTGGTGCTGCGTCCAACTCTATTGTCCTAGATGTCCTCAATCTACTCCAGTGCTTGTTGTGGTAACTGCTTCTTCAAGTTTTCTTCCATGTTGTCACTAAACTCTACTTCATGATACTGATATAGGTCAACCAAGTTGAAAATATGTGATATACCCAATGTCTCTGGTAACTCCACTTCATATGCATTTTTTAATCAAACTTTATGAGTTTCCTACATGGTCCAAACTTCTTCATCTTCAACTTGTTATATGTTCCAACTGGAAATCTTTTTTTTTCTCAAGTATACCATCACTTCATCTCCAACTGCAAATTCCTTGTCTTCTCTTCTCATTTGCTTGTTCTTTATACTTACTGTTCATCTCCTCCAAATGCTTCTTCATCTAGTTATGTATTGTCTGCATATGTCCTGTAAATTATTCTGCTTCTGTACTTCTCTTTTCTTCCATACTGATGTCTCTCAACTCTGCTACACCTCTAGAGTTTACTCAGGTAACAATCTCAAAAGGTGTTCTTCCAGTACTCCTATTCACTAAATTATTGTATGCAAGCTCTGCTTGTGAAAGAATTAAATCCCAACTTCATGCCTTCTCTCCAACCAAACATCTCAACAAGTTTCTCAAACTCCTATTCACTACCTCAGTCTATCCATCAGTCTGTGGATGAAACGCTGAACTAAACTTCAAATCTATCTTCATCTTCTTCCAAAGTGTCTTCTAAAAATATCCAAGAAATCTTGTGTCTTTGTCTAAAATTATGCTCTTAGGTAATCTATGCAATCTCACAATCTCCTTGAAAAATAGGTCATCTATGTATGCATTGCATCAGTTGTCTTCTTACAAGGTATGAAATGAGCCATCTTTGAAAATCTGTCCACCACTACAAATATTGAATCATGTCCCCTTTGTGTCTTCGGCAATCCCATTACCAAATCCATATTTATGTCTTCCCAAGGTCTCTCTGGTACTATCAAAGGTTTATACAATCCAGTATTCTGACTACTCCCTTTTGCAACTTGACAAACTCTACAACTCTGCACAAATTTCCTAACATCCTTATGTATCTGAGGCTAAAAGTAATTTTCACCTGCCAAAGCCACTATCTTATCAATGCCAAAATGTCCTACCAATCCACCACTATGTTTCTCTTTGATCAAATTATCTCCCATGGAACTTCTAGGTATGCATAACTGGTTTCCTTTAAACAACATATATTCTTGAATGAAATAATCCAACCACTTACTTCTATCTGTCACAACAGGTTCCTTACATGCTTTCCAAGGTTCTACAAAATCAAGATCTTCTTCATACATGTTCTCCAATTCACCAAATCCCAACACTTCAACTCTCATCTCTGTCAACAAGTTCCTTCTCCTGCTCAATGCATCTGCAACTTTGTTTGATTTTTCACTCCTATGCTTCAACACAAAAGTATAACTCTGCATAAACTCTACCCATCTCATATGTCTCTAATTCAACTTTCCTTGACTGTTCAAATATTGCAAAGCTTGATGATCTGTATACAACACAAACTCCTTAGGCAACAAGTAATGTCTCCACTTCTTCAAGGCTTGAATTATGGCATAGAACTCATGATCATAAAATGAATATCTCCTCCTTGCATCATTCAACTTCTCACTGAAATATGCTACAGTTCTACCTTCTTGACTTAACACTTCTCCAATTGCATTCCCACTTGCATCACAATCTACCTAAAATACCTTATTGAAATCCGGTAATGCCAAAACTGGTTGCTCTGTCACTTTCTACTTCAACAACTCAAAACTTTTGTCCGCTCCTAATGTCCACTTAAAGTCTTTTCTGTCACCTCCCATTGTCTCTGTCATAGGGTTACATACTGAACTAAAATTTATGATGAACTTCTGGTACAAACTAGCCAATCCATGAAATGATATAACTTCTCCAATGCTCTCCGGTGTAGGCCATTCAACAATTGCTCTCACCTTGTCAAGGTCCATCTTCAATCCTTCTGCAGAAATCACAAATCCCAAGTATACTAATTGTTCCTTCATGAAACTATATTTTTTTATGTTTATCAGCAATTTCTCCTCTCAGTCTCTACAATACTTGTCTCAGGTGCCACAAATGTTTTTCTTTTGTCTTACTGAAAATTAGAATGTCATCCAAATATACAATAGCAAACTTACCCAAGAATCTCTTCAAGACTTCATTCATCAATCTCATCAAAGTACTCGGTGCATTTGTCAATCCAAAAGGCATCACTAACCACTCATACAATCCTTCATTTGTCTTAAAAGCAGTCTTCCATTCATCTCCTTCTCCGATTCTGATCTGATGGTATCCACTCTTCAAGTCTATCTTTGTAAAATATTTTTCTCCACTCAAACAATCCATGATATCATCCATCCTATGTAAAGGAAATCTATACTTAACTGTGATCTTGTTTATTTCTCTAGAGTCTGTACACATTCTCCATTCTCCATCTTTCTTTGGTGCTAACACTATAGGAACTACACAAGGACTCAAGCTTTCCCTGAACAAACCTTTCCTCAACAACTCATGTATCTATCTATTCAATTCTTCATTCTCTGTCGATGTCATTCTATGTGTTTCTTTGTTAGGAAAACTAGCTCCAGGTATAAGATCCATGTGATGACTGATACTCCTGATTGGTGGCAATCCTTTAGGTACATTGTCTGATATGATGTCTTCATACTCTGTCAGCAATTCGGTTATCTCCTCCAGTTGTGATTCTTCAATCTTCAGGGTTTCAAGCTTCTTAGGAATCAAGGCATAACACATATTCTCATGTCTCAAACATATCCAAAACTTTCCTTCCATCTACCAAATAGATTCTAGCATTTCCACATACTTCACTCTTAGGATCATCTTCCAAAGGAATCAAAGCAATTCTCATTCTGTTTGATGTTATAGTGTATGTATTCTTTCTCCCATCATGTATAGCTTTCCTATCATACTGCCATGGTCTACCCAACAAGATATGACATACATCCATAGGCATAATATCACACAAGACTTCATCATGATAAGATCCAATATGAAATTTCACCAAACATTGTTTACTCACCAGTACCTTATGATCATCCTAAATCCATTCTATCTGATAGGGCTTAGGGTGTTTCAATCTTTCCAACTTTAGCTTAGTCACCATCTCCTCTAAAACCAAATTATTTGAACTACCACTATCTATTACAACTTTACAACATTTACCTCTTGATTTGCATCTGGTTCTGAACAAACTTCTCTACGGTGATTCCTCATTTGTCTCTGCTTGAAATAGTGCTCTCCTCATCACAAGTGATTCTCCTTTCTTAGTTTTACCAACTAAACTAGGTGATCCAGCAGGTTCTTCTTCCACCTAGGTTGCTCTCTCACTGTTCTCTATTCTCTTGCTTGTACTCCCCTGATTACATTCAAATGCTCTATGTCCTTCAACTCCACACTTAAAACAAGTTCCTCTAAATGTTCTCCTATCAGGTCCTCTTCCTTCTCTTTTGTATCCTTCACTCCAGTATGGACTAGGGTTTCCTCTACGGTAGAAAGTTCTATCATCTCTCTGGTATGCATTGTTACCTCTATCCTCCTTGAATGTATTTTCTTGTCTATTCTACTCCGCATATGATCTCTTTCCTTCGAAAAATATTCTACCTCTCTAAAATTTACCTCCTCTACCTCTCTGTCTTTGATCATGTCTCTTCTTCAACTTTTCTTCAATCTTCAGGCCAAACTGATATGCTTCTTCCAGTGTTGTCATCCTTACTAAACTCAGTTCTTCTTAAATGTTCAATCTTATTCCATTGATGTATCTAGCCACTTTCTCCTTGCTTGCTTCACTATGTCCTATCCTTATGATCATCTTATGAAATTCTTCAATGTACTCCTTCACAGATTTCTCCTTTTGTCTCAGGTTTTGCAATCTCTTCAACAGTTCCAACTCATAGTCAGCAGGTATAAATTGATTCTTTAATTTTGTCACCATCCTATCCCACTTTGTAATCTTTTATTTTCCTCTTATGTTTCTATTCAAATGAACTTCTTTCCACCATATAGCAGCATGTCCTTTCAACTTTGTCTTTGCAAATTTCACCTTCTCTGAATCTTCAATTTCTTCATACTCAAAGTATTCTTCCATGTCATTTATCCAGTCAATCAATTCTTCAGGATTCAAATTTCCAATGTAATTAGGTACATTAACTCAAGGTCTTTTCCCAATCTTTGAAATAGCTCGCAACATCTTGACTGGATCCGATTCTTCTTCCTCATCACCTCCTAGGTTTACTTCATTTTGATCAGTGGATTGCAATTCTTCATCATCATCACTTTCAACATTAGGTCTAGGTGTAAGTCCTCTTCTTTGATCTTCTTCAACAGCATCCAAGTGAACTTGCATGGTTTTCATCATTTCCATCATCTCATCCATTCTACCAGCCATTGTTCCAACAACAAGGATTCTCCTTGGCGGCATCCTTCCTAGGATTAAGTGTAACTACCTCAAATTTGATGATCGGGCTACAAGGTGACAACTGCCTCACAATCAGGGATCGGTTGCAACACAAGTAACCTGCCTTGGATTCATTGATTTATTCATAGAAAGATCGTACAGAATTCCTTTGCCAACTTCACTCAATTCGCTCCCAAAGATTCAAACTTTTGCTCTAATCGGTGCAATCAAGGTTAGGAGGGTCCACAAGGTGAACTGTCCAAGCCGTGCAACTAGACTAAACACAATGGAAACAACTCAAAGATCTAAAGAAAATGCAGATTCAATCATTCAGTATGTCAAAGAATTCAAATACAAATTGGCTGGCAACATGCGGGTTTACAATTAGGGCTCACAGGCCTAATTACAGAATTATTGAATATGCACCAAATATGGCTTTGAAGCTCCTTCGCAAAGAATTCAAACTATCAAACTTGTAAAGTATCAATCATTGCTTTCCTAGGCATCTATTACATCAATATATATCATCTTTGAAACCTAAGATTCCTCCGCGTCGGCCAAGGAAGATCACAAACTCCAATGAAGAGCTATAATGTGTGTACACGGGTAGGTCGGACCTAATTGAATAGGAATCCTCTGCAAATGAATGGAATGATGTGCAGATCTTAGGGAAGGTTGGCCACGAACCAATCAACATTGAATTATGTGTCTTTTAACTTTGAAAGTCATGAAATGTTGTGCAAGTCTTCTCCTTTAGCTGATTGTATGAGACTGTCAGGATGCTCTATTCTAAGAAAATTGTCGATCTTCTGATAGCGATATCTTACCAGTACCTGATCCAAATGGTATGAGATTTGGATATGTTGTGTATGAATGGATCTAGATGCTAAGTCTAGCTCCACAGGGTCTGAAATGTAACTGCGATAGAATGCGGACCAAAATACAGAAACAGCTACTGACTAAACTGACTGTACTGAACTAGAAACTGAAAAGAAATAAATTGAAATGCAAACAAACTGAAATGCAATTTTTTTTGGTTGATGCAAGATTGCTCTTGAACCAGGGATGCTCCTGTATTAACTTGTGTCCCAAAAGCAGAGATGCTGGAGGACTATTTTGAGGGCGCCCAAGTCCTAGAGGGTGGAATCTTCAGAAGCTGTAAACTAGAGAAATACTATAGAGACTGCCCTAATGCCAGATCTGAAGTCTGTTGAGGCAAAAAAACTAGGGTACCAGTGCCAAAGTATTTCATGGAGGAATATTCCTAAATTGTTGTCAGATCCCAAAACCCTAATCCTTGCTCAGTCTTCCTGTATCTTCACTTTTCTGGATCTTGCACCTATAACCTACACACAAGAAGAAGAGAAGGGGTTTGGGGGTTATGGTGTTTAGGTACTTGCCTTAGTCAAATCCTGGGATAGCATTCAAGCTTCCCAACACCATTCATGGATAAGGAGAGTGTGCCCTTACAGGGCAAAGGCTAAACATAAATCAATATGATGAAATCAAATGATGGTAAATTACAATGATATCACCTATGTGATGAAACCCTTAGGAGGATGAATGCTCTTCAACTCATAAGGAGAGATAGATGATAACTTCAAACCTACAACAAACACACAATGACAATACAAATCTGTTCTAGAATCACAATGAATGCTTTGAATGCTTTTTACTCCAATGCTTCAATTTTGCTATCTCTATTCAGGTTCATAATGAATTCAAAAACACACTTATATATGCTTTCTCACTAACATTCGTCAAATTAAATCAAAAGACCTAACAAGGAGAAACCTTTTTAAAGGTCCTATGCCGACATACAATTAAATTTGCCCCGACCAATCGGGAAAGACTTGGGTGCAGGCGCCCAAGTCTTGAGGCTCCTTTTTGGTCTGGGGTAAGTTAAAATATGGGCCCCTTGTTCCCAATTTAGATTGGTTTTAGGGAATTTTGCATCTGGATGAATATGTAGAATGTATAATGTAATCACGGGGACCTAGGAGCTAAACAAGGAGGTAAAAAGACATGTGTCCACTTTTTACTCCATAACATTTAAGCCCCACTTTAACGTGTGTATGATCTTACGATCAATACATGCTTTAAAGTACGGTTGAAGCATATCAAATACATCAAACACTAGAGCGAAGAGACACCCTAAGTTTGGAAGAACCATATCTAGCCCCCAAGCTTAGGCAAACATAAGAAAACACTTGATAGTCACGCAAAACATAATGAATACAGTAAGGAAGCACACAATACATAGAGAAGACGGCGAAAGGCACATAATACATGGAGAAGACAATGAAAGGAATGTAATACACAAAGAAGACTTGAACACAATCATGTAGTACACAAGATATACATGAAGAGAAAACATGATTAAGCAAGTATACTACCCTAACTAGGCGATTGGGGGAGCTCATCGCTACATGCCGCCATCAAAAGCATATAAATCACACAGCGTGGGGGGAGCTCATCACTATGCACCACCACAAAATAGACAAAACACACAGCATGGGGGGAGCTCATTGCTACGCGCCACCACTAGAACACTTAAGACATGCAAAGAAGGCACATGGAATACACGAGCGCTGTAGAGTATGTTGTCAACACACTATATGTCTTAAACACAGCAAACATAGGTGATAGGGAGGAGCTCATCACTAAACTCCACTATCTAAGACACACCAAACACACCTGACACTTGAGCTATGCTACCATAACCACCAAAGACATGCTTAAGGGTGAATAACTCAAGATCCAACCTCGCCTCCATAGAGGACTTTTTAAAGGGATGTCCAACCACTCAAGGGAATACACAATCCCGCCTTCCACATAAGGGCTTTCAAAAACATACAACCCCACCTGGATCGCAGAGATGCCTTACGGTGAAAAGGAAGCATGTGCTCAAAGTATACAACCCCACATGCATCACAGAGATGCCTTATAGTGAAAAGGAAGTATACGCAAAACAAAACAAAGTACACAACCCCACCTGCATCATGGAGATGCCTTATAGTGAAAAGGAAGTATACGCCACACACAATGTCTAAGAGATCTAAGCATTTACCACAATATATGCCCCCATCTTAAAGTGGTTGATCTCGCTTGCCGATAGCAATCACTTTTAAGGTAAGGTTGAAAAACACACAAGGGAACAAGAGCTTTCACAAAGCCCATGCCCCAAAGTGACATGTGCTAACAATCACAGATTGTTCCCAAGAAACACATCAATATCATTTGCTAACAACCATTGATCAACAATATATAATCTTTGGTTAGAAAATCTAAGCTAAGATAACAACCAAATCAATTAAAACATAAATAAAGAAATACACCGCTTAACAAACCAAGGCTACACTTACAGGTTTAAAACCAAGTATAGTCATGAGGTATACTTCTAGTATCTCAGAACTAAGTGTAGCTACAAGGTGAGATACAAAACATTCCAAAGTGCCTAAAAGCAGATTTAGAGTATTGCAAAGGTTTGTTACAAGTAATTTCACAATACGATACACGATCACATCACAACAGAAAGTGATTCTACTAGTCAAGCATCAGTAACATATTAACCCCATATTCATAGATGGACTAGGTCCATTTTTATTCTTGTTGTAGGGATGCATGGTCCTTATTAGTAGTTTATTTGTTATCGTCATTAGCCAACTAGTAGAGCCACGGAAGAATGAACACACTAAAAATGAGAGAGGAGACAAAAATGACTGAGGTTTACAATGTGGAAAAATGCCCCCAAGGCATCCTCCACAATGTTATGCCCCCAAGGAACCACACACAAAAATTACAATAAGAGAGAGGAGAATAGAACAATAGAGAAACAAATGGAAGAAGTATCACAACGAAGGTGGTCTCCTTGTATCCTTGACCTTAAAAGAGTATCAAGGATCATCCAAGGAGACCTAAACAACATTTAACACAATACGGGGGAAACACAACACAACACTATCAACATATATATCTAGGAGGAGGCCACCCTTGAGAGCAACTGGAATAGGTGCTACATCGAGTGTGGCAAATGAGGGAGAAATACTTATCTGATTCAATGGGATATTTCCTGGTGGACAATCCATGTCTATCATCTCAGGATATATCATATTTAATCTTGGACTTGTTGATATTGTATTAGCATTAAGTTTAGGTTGATGATAAGATTTGGTGGGCTTCAAAGAATGGTACCCAATACCAATCGAGTAGTTAATTGTAGCAGCTTATAAAGGTACTCTAATTCCTTATTGGTTTACACCACAACCATTACCTACGTAGTCACAATTTTTGTAAAGGATTTGAAATCCATGACCATAGAGAGACTCCATCCTTTTAGAAGAAGGTAGGGCCTCATAAGTCTCATATTATGTAGTATAAGTAAGAGTTTTGTCTTTATTTGCTACTAAAGAAACCTTAGGTCTTTTAGGTATTTCCAAAGATTGCTTGGATGAGATCGAGGCAACTTTTGATGCTTTAGGATTAGGGTTATTAAGTTTATATTTCCCCATAAAGGAAGGAGTAAAATCTAATAAACCCCATTCGTCACCAAGAAGTGCATTCGATGGTGATGTTGAATCTTACACAACATTATTTATGGCAAGAGGTATTGATGAATCAACTTTTAAGTTGTTGAGAATCTTGTGATTGACAACTTGTTTTTCCACCTCAACTTCTAAACAACTTTCCGGATTCGGGTCAACTTCAATGTTGTGAATTTTATTTTCATAAATAAACTTTACTGGTCGATGAAGGGTAGATGAAACGGGCCCCATGGCATGAATCCACGGTCTACCCAGAATGATGTTATATGAAAGTGCACCAGGCATGACATGGATAAGGGTAGATAATGTCATGGTTCCAACCTTTACGGGTAAAGTTATGGTACCCAGGGATGTCTACTAACATTATCAAAGCCACAAATGTGAAGTTTATCTGATTTGATTAAAGATGTATCAACCTTGATTTTATGTAGCAAATACATGTCACAAACATTATGAGTCAATCCATTGTCAATCATAACTCGCTTCATCAACTTTTTGTTTATTGTGACAAAGATTACAAGAGGATCGTGTTGATGTTGAACTTCAATTGACGGTAATTTGTCCTTTTGAAACAAAATATTTGTTTTAGTCGCATGCATACAATCTAACAGAGCTACTACATCATTAGGCTTAACAGCGGGTGGTACAATCACCTTTTGTAAAGCTTCTTGGAGCATCTTGTGGTATGTAGGTGATGTTTGTATGAGTTCCCAAAGAGAGATATTAGTGGGAGTAGCACAAAGCTGCTCAACAAGATCATAATCTTGACCAACTTTATGAGTAAGATGAGGTGGTTAAGGAAGCATAGATTGAGAAGTTGATAAAGTGATTGGAATGTTTGATTGTTGTTTACTTTGTTTATTATTTTGTGTATTGTATGTGTGAGCAACCACATTATAGTAGGGTTGTTGTGACACATTTTCATACACTTGATTTCCTTGAGTAATTTGTTTTGCAAAATTGAGAATGTAACCCAAGGGTCGAGGTGGTGTTGGAGCACCTTGAATCATAATGACCAGCTTGAAGTGAGGAGGTGCATTAAGTGCCCTGTGCACAATGATTTTAGGAATATTAGTACACTTATTCACTATCCCCTTAGTGGGTGGAATAAGTCTATTCATAATGATTGAATTAACATTGTTTTTACTTTGATTAAGCTCAACATCCATCCCCAAAGGATTTAATGTGAGAGACCTTTCTTCATCCACCAATGCTTCATCTTTTGAAGGGAGAGCATTGGAATGAAGAGAGGGTAGGGTGATATTAAGGATTGTATCAATGATTTCATCCTCTTGCACCAAAATGTCCTCACAAGTGGGAACAACTTCGGGAGAGGGATCCAAATCAGAAGGTGAAATAGGCAAAGCTAGGTCATTGTCACATGTATCAAAGAGTAAATTCATGGGAATAGACATAGAATCATTATGACTTGTAGTAGAAGTAAAAGGAGAATTATCACTTGTGAGATGAAATTATCACTCGTGAGAATTCATGGAGATGAAATTAGTAAAGTCCTTTAATATAGAAGGATATTCACTCGTGAGAGTTATGAAGTTATTAAAATCAGATACATAATCAAGTATTTCAAATGAAGAGCATTTAAAGATATCCCTATCATACATGGATGCTATATGAGTCAAAACATAAGGATAAATATCAACGAATTTGTAAAAACATTTAAAATCTTTGATATATGCATGCAAAGATACCAAAGAGGAACAATTAGAAGATGCCATAATGAAATGTCTTGGAAGAGTAATATATACTTGAAGATTTATTCATTTATCAACTACCACCAATATGAGAGACTTTTGTACACCACAACACTAGTTTGAGGAAACCAGGTTTTTGTAGCATTTTCCAAAGATAAAAACATACTATTGTCACTACAAATGGTGTGATCAATATGTTAAAAGTGCTGCACAAAAGTTAATATAGACAATTTAAAATTTCTTGCAAAGAAATGTTAAAGAAATGTCAAAATTCTTATGTTGAAATACACAATGTGTAATTACAAACATATGAATTTTCAAACCAAGGTATGAAATGATGCAAGATTTTCAATGAAAATATGTTATAAATTAATGCTAGATCTGAATCAAGAAATGTTAATGGTGGCAGAAAAATTTGAAACAAGATTTTGACTACAAACCCTAGATTTTGAATTTGTCTAAGTTTTTAAAAATGCAACTTTTCCAACAAAACCCTAGCAAATAAGAGCTTCAAATGCGAGATGCATCACCATGAAATGATTATTTGATGTAATATAAATTATATCTGATGCAAAAATTAGAGATTTAAATCTTTCTATGATGATATATAACATATGTAATGAAACAATGCAAAACAATGCCTTTTTGCAAGCCTAAAATGCTTGATTTTTTCACTTTTTTCAATGCAAACATGCAAAAGATGTCCTAAAATAGAGAGGATGATAAGGTACAACAACCTAAAACCCTTTAATTGATCCAATAATGCAATAATATTTACCACAACATGCTAATCTTGAAACCCTAGGTTGAAGATTAGCTATATTTCTTAAAAATGCAAGGATTTTTGAAACCCTAATATTGAAATTAAGCTATGTAACCATGCAAAATGATAAATGAATGGAATTTAATCAGATCTAGGGAGGAAAAATAGCTCAGATCTTATGCAAGAAGGATGCCAAAGTGTAATATATTATGGGTTCATCAAAATGATAAGTGTGAAAAAGATGAATGATGTTAACTAGCATGCACACTAGATCAAACCCTCTTTCACAATAACACTCAAGGACAAGACCGAGCCAAATCACTACCAAATGGAGGTGGACTTAGCTACAGATCTTGTACTCAAGGGTGCTATGGAAATATTATATTTAACCAATCCTTTTTATCAAACCCTAGGTCAATGATGCACAAAACCCTTATTCTATGAAGATCTGATTATAACAAAAGATGTACAACAAATTTCTAAAAACCAATTCCACAGGAAGAATCAGGAAGATGATAGAACCTATGTCACGAAAGAAGAGATGTTAGAGGACTATTTTGAGGGTGCCCAAATCCTAGAGGGTGGAATCTTCAGAAGTTGTAAACTAGAGAAATGCTATAGAGTCTACCTTGATGCCGGATCTAAAATCTGTTGAAGCAAAAAGACTAGGGCACCAGTGCCCAAGTCTTGCACAGAGGAATATTCCTAAACTGTTGTTGGATCTTGAAACCTTGATCCTTGCTCAATCTTCCTATATCTTCACTTTTCTGGATCTCGCACCTGTAACCTACACATAATAAGAAGAGGAGTTTGGGGGTTATGTTGTTTAGGGACTTGCCTCAGTCAATCCTGGGATAACATTCAAGCTTCCCAACACCGTTTATGGATAAAGAAAGCATGCCCTTGCAGGGCATAGGCTAAACATAAATCAATATGATGAAATCAAATGATGATAAATCACAATGATATCACCTATATGATGAAACCCTTAGGAGGATGAATGCTCTTCAACTCATAAGGAGAGATAGATGATAACTTCAAGCCTGCACCAAACACACAATGACAATACAAATATGCTCTAGAATCACAATGAATGCTTTGAATACTCTTTACTCCAATGCTTCAAGTTTGCTACCTCTATCCAGATTCATAATGAATTCAAAACACAATTATATGATTTCCTGCTAACATGCGTCAACTTAAATCAAAAGAGCCAACAAGGAGAAACCTTTTTAAAGGTCTTATGCTAACATACAATTAAATTTGCCCCAACTAATCAAGAAAGAGTTGGGCATGGGAGCCCAAGTCTCGAGGCTCCTTATTGATCTAGGGTAAGATAAAATATGGGCCCCTTGTTCCCAATTTACATTGGTTTCGGGGGATTTTGCATCAGGATGAATATTTAGAATGTATAATGTAATCACGGGGACCTAGGAGGTAAATAAGGAGGTAAAAAGACATGTGTCCACTTGTTACTCCATAACAACATGATTGCTAATATATTAAAAGGGGACATGTTCTCCTAGGTTAACCCCAAAAAATGGGTGTAAAAGAATGAAAATAATACATCTTAGTGATGCAAATGCTTCTAGGGTGAATGGGCATATCTAAATTCATTTTAGTGAACCAATGGAAGTGTTCTTAGCATGTTCCTTCAATGCAAATGATCATAAGAGATTGGCCAATAAATGAATGTAATTGAATGTATTTAAATACAATGATAGCAATAACTTTTGCAAGCTTTTTTTAAGTCTACCCTAGGCAAGAAAGGAATGGGTGAGAGTCGATCAAAACTAAACTTGAATTTTAAAAATTTAAGGGTCAAGTCTATGGTTGTAGGGTCAACCCTAGGCTTGCAAAAATGCCACAGAACATAAAAGGGCTCAAATTAAGGTAATAGTGGATGTATAGGGATGAGTGTATGGATAGACATGATTAATGTATAGCTAAAGTGAATATATTGAAATATGCACATGTAAAAATAAGCTGGAAGATAAGTATATAGAAATATGTGTAAATGACAAATAAAGATATGGAGAAAGGACCCCAACTTCATACAAGATTACACTACTTATTGTTATATAAACATATTAAAACATCCTCTTAAAATAGGCACAAAATTAAATGGAAAATGGCATGGGTATGCTAATTTCACCACTACAAAAATGTGTAATTACTAAATTTTGTGAACTTGCCTAAGAATTAAAGGTTATGAAAAGACTATTATTTTGTAATGACAAACTATGTAGGAGAGAGGACCCACTAGTCATGTACACCAACTTTGTACCCCTCAAGCTCCGAAATGGTAAGTCAATATTTTGTGAAAAATAAATTCTTTAACATGTTATGTCCCCCTTATAACCTACAGTGCATCGGTGTGTCGGGTTAACTTTTTAACTTTTTAACATGACTGGTGGCGTTGGCACAACATGCTCTCTGGTACTACATGGGCAAGGGGATTGGACCTCGTGACCTCTTGCCTACAATAGGATGCTTTAACCAATCGAGTCAAAACTGCACCCAATTTTTAACTTTTTTAAAATACAAAACATAATAATTATTATGCTTAACTTTATAAATAATAATAAATAAATAGCATTCACTGTTAATACATGCTTATCTACTAAATCATAGTCTAAAGCTTAATTACGCCGAAGGCGTTCCCTCTATGAGGTGAACCAGCCTGGCGAGTGAAATCAATGGTTGAGGCTTCGTGGTACACAGTGCAAGACGATGAAAAGGATCTGGGGCATTCATTTTATTTCATCGTCTTTTATCTTTTCCATGGTTTTTTTCATCATTCTCTTTTTGTTTGCACTTTTTTAATTTCCCCGGGTGCCGGAAACCTTTCTAAACTCGTTGGTTGTTTAGTGTTCTCACACTGGGGAAAAAACATGTCAGAAAAAGTCTCATGTCATTTAAATGTCCCCGCCTGATACTTTTAAATGTCCCTGGTGGATTCTATTTTTTTAGATTAAAATTTGTCAGTGACGTTTGTATGTCTTCGGAAACTATTGTGAATATGCCGCTTCAAGCATTTGTCATTGGTTGGTCACTGCGGACGCAGATCATCTGACGTGGTCAATCTTCACTGTTCAAATTGATGGACGAGTGAAGATCTACATTTATATGTCATGTAAGAAGAAATTAGAATATAATGATGAGCAGTTTTGATTTTCATCCACGTATTTCCACTCTTCAAACTACTTTAATGTTTGTTTTTTACCTCTTAAAAAAGTATAAAATTCCTTTTCACCTTAGCTTTTCTACCGTGGTAAATAATCCATTTTGATGAAGGTGGTAATAAAGTTTTCTTTGATCAAGTTTAATGAAATTAAAATGTGGGAGAAAAAATAGAATGAGGGTTAAATTTGTCATCACAAAGTTAATTTTTCAAAAGAATAATTATAAAAAAATTAAATGTATAGGGAAAGAGACCACTTGCTGCCCACACCCCAATAACCTCTATGTTATTTTGCACTTGACCCCCCAATTAAATTTTTAAAAAGAACAAATACATGTAAAATACCAACCTAATAAATTAACACAAATGCACCAATACATGTTCACAACTCCATGCATGGGGTGACATATTAAAATGACACTTTTTCAACCCATGTGCACATAATGTGTCCTAGAGTGAAATGTATAAGTGCCCACAAGCTGAAAGAATAGCTTTAAGCTATTCAGTAGCATACAAAGAAACCCAAAAAAAATTGTCAAAATCCAATATGTCTAGCTATGAGCTTGACAAACACAAGTGGTTACCGGCACATCATTGCACATGTATGGGGCGACATGTTGAAATGACACTTTTTCAACCCATGTGCACATAACGCGTCCTAGACTGAAATGTATAAGTGCCCACAAGCTGAAAGAATAGCTTTAAGCTCTTCGGTTGCATACAGAGAAACCTAAAAAAAATCTTCGAAATCCGATATGTCTAGCTATGAGCTTGACGTGCGCAAAGCTAGGGTGGGCAGCTACTGGCCCCTTTCCCCTAGTGGGATAGTTGTAAATATTTTCCCTCAATTTAATTTAGATTAATTTAATTATATGTATATATGTACAAATTAATTTAGATTAATAAATGTCAAGAGTATATATAATTCTAAATTTAATAAGAATTAAAAAAGTAAATGTTTAAAGGATAAATGTACTTAGCTTAATTGTTAAATATATGTGATTTTGATGTAGATTTTGGAATTTAACTTGTTTCTAATATAAAAATAATACTTCTCTATCTATATACATCTTTAAATTCTACACCTGACATTTGTCTCTACCTAAGTTGATCTTGCATCTTTAGCTTACTTTTGCATTCATAGATCTTTTCTTATGTGACATGGATCTTATCTCACTAGTCATGTGCTCTTGCTCTTTAGTTCACCAAATTTTCCTTTGTCTTCCCTATTAGTTAAATTAGAGGTATATAGAAATACCTTAAAATAGAGTTGTCAAAATCACTAGGGTTCATGTTCTCATAGGTAAACCCTCATAAATGATAGGTTTTACAACCATGCAAAGGATCCTGTAGCAAGAAATGCCCTAAAATGACTATGCAACCTTAGATTTGTTTTAGTGCACTAAATTAAAGTGTTCTTCTAATGTTTTGTTCCTTGTAAAGCTTCTAGCATGAGCAAATATGAGAGAGATGAGAGGATATGAAATGATTGCAAGTCAATGCCTCTAAATATAAGCACATAACAACAAGTCACACCGATATGTGTTTAGTTATCTTATAATGACTGGTAGAATAGGTGAGAGGGAAGTAAAGAGAGACGAAGATAGATATATAAAGAGATAGATAGTGTTAGATATATATATATATATAAAGAAATAAGGAGCTAGATAGAGAAAATAGAATAGAGAGAAAGTTAGAGAGACAGAGGGTAGGAAAGAGAAATAGAGAGGGAGATTGATGGAAGAATAGAGAGAGATATATATATAGTAGGAGAGAGATAAGTGATATAGAGGGAAAGATAGAAAGAGATAGAGGAAGAGAGAGACACATGGAGGGAAGGAGAGGGAAATAGAGATCCTGGAGAGATTAATATAGAGAGGGAGGGATATTGACACATAGAGAGAGGAATAGAGAAAGATATTTCTGATGGCCCGTCTACCCATCTTCCACATGTTAGTTTCTATTTTTTCTTTATAATGCTCAATGTTAAGATTTACTAATTTGTGTTTAATTCCTTAGTGTCAATATTTAGGGTTTTGGGTTTGCACTTAGGTAACTTAGATTTAAATGTTAAGGAAGAGGAAGGAAGAAGGAGAGGGGAAGAGAGAGAAAGAGGGAGAAATAGAGAGAGGAAGAGATAGAGAGAGGAGAGATAGGGAGAGGAAGAGATAGACTTTCGTTGTGTGATAGACTTAGCGATATAGTCAAGCATTCTAATGGAAAACCCTATATTAAAGATCAAGCTATGATAGATAGATAAGGGAGAGAGGGAGGAAGAGATAAAAGTGAGAGAGATGGAGAGGGTGAATAGAGAGAGAATTAGACACTAATTTAAAACATACAAGAGAGAGAGGGTAGATTGATATATATATATATATAGAGAGAGAGAGAGAGGAAGTGTGCGAGAGAGTGGAAAGGGAGATAAAGATAAAGAGAGCTAAAGAAAATAGAGAGTTAGAGAGAGACATGAACAATGGATCAAGGTGAATGGGACAAGTTGGATAGAAGAGATAGATCTACTATTAGGTTTTCTTTCTAATTCAGGCTTAAATAATGTTATAGTTCAAAACATTGCTATGAGTTTATGAGAAAAAAATATTGCATTATATCAAACTAAATGTCTTGTAAATAAGTTATATTTAAAAAGAAATTTGTATTCTTTAAAGATTCATAAAGGAGAATTTGTAAACAAACATTTAAAACTTGGCCTCCATAGATGTAAAATTTTTCACCATAGGATACCATATTTTTGTTTTGAAGCCTATTTATCTAAAGGGAAAGAGAGGAAGAGAGATAGAGAAGAGAAAGAGAGAAATAGAGATAGAGACAGAGAGCTTAGATGGAGATAAGGAGAAAGAGAGAAAAAGGAAGATAGAAAAACATAGAGATATAGAAAGAGACAAAGAGAGAATGAGACAAAGAGATACAGAGAGAGGTAGAGTGA
This sequence comes from Cunninghamia lanceolata, assembly GCA_027924645.1. Lineage (NCBI taxonomy): Eukaryota > Viridiplantae > Streptophyta > Pinopsida > Cupressales > Cupressaceae > Cunninghamia > Cunninghamia lanceolata. The sequence continues at coordinate 4,612,741 of BSBN01000275.1, read as the reverse complement.
TACAAATATAAAGAGGGAGAGAGGGGGAGAGAGAAGGGAAAGATATAGAGGAGACAAAGACATATAGAGAGAGGTAGAGTGATATAGAGACAAAGAGGGAGAGAGGGAGAGATAGAGATATAAAGAGAGGGATATTGGTAGAGAGTGGAATAGAGAAAGAGAGATAGAGATAATAGATAAAAAGGGCGAGAGAGAGAGAGAGGGTTGTAGAGTGAAATAGAGATAGAAGAAGAGAGAAGGGTAGAGAGGTGGAGAGGGAGACATGTTGGAAACAAGGCAGATAACTGAGAGGGGGGATGAATCAGTTATCTCAAATATCTTAACTTTCTTTTCTCCTTTAATAATTAGTGCAACATCAAAACATATAAGCATACATGATCATAAGAATAGAAATAAAATCATCACACATAACACAAAGATTTTTACATGGAAAACCCTGTTAAGGGAAAAACCACGGGGTGACTAACCCAAGATTGTATTCTCTGTTAAAAGAATAAGAAGTACAAAATGGCACTTGCCAATTAGGGCTCATTGCCTGAGCACACTGCTCACAAGAGGCACACTGCCTACAAGAGACTCACTGTCTACAAAACTTACAGAAGGTAACCAGGTGTTTGAACTGATGAGAGGAATCTACAAATGCTAGAGTTCAATTCCAGTTAGGCACAAAATACTGATCTGATGCACTTCATTCTTCTTCTGCTCTAGTGCTACTGCTCTGTCACATACCAGACTTGTATTGTTGCTTCCACATTTATCTATGCCTTTCTTTGCACTTTATATTATCACATCTATACACACACACACACACCTTCATACTCAAATCCATCTAGTATATATATCCGCACCAAGGATTTCAACAACTTTCTAGTCGGCAACCAGAATACTCAAGATATTTACAAATTACTGATATGTCAGTTGAATCCATGCTTGATATGTGATGCATATCAAAATCATAGACATTGAAGTCATAAATCATGTCGGCCAATATTGTATGATCCCTCAAATAACTTGATCAATATCAATTACTCATCCGAATTGAAGTCTGATACTTTGCCGGTCAGTTCTTCCTCAGTCTGCTCTGCCTGTCTAGAACCCAACACTTAGATGCTCATGTCTTTTCCATGTTTTATCACCAGAGGCTCAATCTCTGGAATATAGTAGTCATGATACTCCTCTTGACTTGTCTAAGTCCAAAACTTGCTGAGTTACACCATCTGAGAGATTTGGACATGATTGTCGGACCTTGCTGCATGCTCTATTCTTGTTCACCAGACCAAAACACTCTTCAATCTGACTTCCAGTATAGGCACACTATGTGTTGTGGATGTGTGGGATAGACTTTGTTTCCATCAATGACAACACTCATGAAGCCACACAATGTCTCTTGCCAACAATCTCCCCCTTTGGCATTGATGGCAACACTTAGTGAAAAATGACTAAGTGTCGCAGCAAACTCCCCCTTGGCTAATGCTCTATCTTATGTACTATTTTACCAGAGCTCCCCCTTAGTTGTATTCCATATTTTTCACTAATCCTCACTCCCCCTTTGACATCATTGGCAAAGGGCAGAATCCACACACCAAAATTTGCAAAAATTAACCTATATATAGCCGCATAAGTATGTATATACATGTTATACTTACATGTACTTGAGTATATCCGTAAAAGTGGCCTTCAACTGTACATACTATGTGGCCCAACTCTGCTTCATCTTTTCCAAAATGGAGATGTGACCACTCAACAAAAATGCATATGCTTCTGCCCTTCTTAAGTATATCGGATCACTGGTCCGGGTTGTGGTATGAGCATCTATTAAGGCCTCATGCATTGCCTCTAACTTTGGGATAACTATCCCTCTGAGTTCACTCATCCTATTTATTATATTCTTCTTTTCTTTCTCCAGCCTCTTTATTTCATTTATAATGGCAATAGCCTAGCATTCTTGACTTATTATGGATGTAGTGAGGGGATCAAAATTCTGAGATAAACTTGACAGTTTACCTTCTTCTTCTTTCACCTTCTTTTCAATATCCTCTGTCACTTTAGACCAAGATAGACAAAATTTGTACATGTCCCCACCATCTTTAAGAGCATTTTCAAGGCTCTTTATCCCAATATCTAGGGTCCTCCTATCATTAGCAATGAGTCCCTATTCTTCAGTGAATCTTTTTCCGAAAAATTCTTTCCAGACCTTTTCTTCTGTCGATTTCTCTAAAGAATCAAAATGAGTACTAATAGAGTTTACCAGAGATTTCAAGTTACCGGATGGAGAGGCTGAAGGATCCTTTTGAAAAGATGGCATGATCTTCTCCAACATACCGGATGCAATCTCTAATAGCTTACAATCTTCCATGTGAGATTTCAGAAGCTTTTCTATTGCTTTAGCTTGGGCAAAAGATGTTATTTTCATTGTCTAGACTAGAGAGAGGGAATTGAAATTTAGTGGTACTTGGAATAGTTCTAGTTCATCTATCTCCATCATCTCTTTGTTCAAGAAATTCTTCACTGCCTCTGCAGTGTCTCTTGCCAAAGACTGTCTTCTTTTCTTTTGGAATCTCAGAACTGTCATCAGAGATCTTCTCTATTTGTTCTTCTTCTCTTCCCTTTACCTCCTCTTCTTAACTCAATTTCTCCTCTTTTCTTCCTTCTCCTTCAGTTCCTAGATCTAGAGTGTCTGCAATGGGATCTGGAGGAGAGATGTTGACTGCTTCATGAATTTCCTCTTTTGGAACAGAGGAATCCAAGTCCTTAGACTTCTCTTCATCTACCTCTTTTGACCCTTCTACATTTTTGTCAATAGATTCTTCATTTGATGCATTTAATCCTTCAACATCGATGGTAGAAGGTTCTTCATCTATTTCCTTTATAATAGGAAGATTGAATCTTTTGAAGGCATTCCAAAGGATGTCTTCTGTTTCTCTTGCTACTTGATCAGTTTCTCCAAGCATAAGTTTGTTCATTCTTGCTTTGCTCTAGAATTCATCCTTAAAGTCCTTAAAGATCATGTCCATTTGCTTTGGAGTAATGGAAGGATAGAGCTGAATTGCAATCTGTTCTCAGATCTCTAAGTCTTTTGCCTTGGCATTCTCTTTTCTAAGTTCAAGTACCTTCTCTAGACTTTTGGGAATTAATGAAATGATTTCAATAAATTCTTTATTATAAATATTCAAATACCTGACTGTAGCTTCTTCCAAGATTCTCTTGTCAGTATCACTATATTCATCATAAAATTTTGTGACTGGTTGTAGGTCCCCATCCATAGTGACTGCCTTGATGATATCATCAATGGAAAGAGTGGGCTTTTCAACAAATTCTTCTACCTCTTCTTCTTTGTTTTTACTAGCAGAGGATTCCCTGGATGCTTTCTTCTTCTTCTTCATTTTCTTAATTTCCTCATCTGATTTTGTTTCTTCATCATCCTTGTGACTTGTGTAAGACCTTGTGGCTTTTGTTTTCGTTCTCTTTTCTCCCTTTTTAGATGTCTTGACTTCTGGTTTGGTGGTTCTTGAGCTCTTAGTAGTGGCAGGTGCAGAGCTCTTGGAGGATCTAGTCCCAGAGGAGTCTTGTACTAGAACACTTCCTTTTTCTGCTTCTTGTTTCTCTTTCTCAAATCTTTCTATTTTCTCTTTGTTTACATCAACTGCCTCTTTTGATATGCCATATCTTTTCACAATTTCCTCTACTTCCCTTCTAACTTTCCTTTTTATCTCTAATTGTCTCAACTCAACATGTATCTTTACACTTAATTCTTGAAAGGTTCTAAACCTTTCTACCTCAGGGTCCTTTGGTTGGCTCAACAGGTGTTGAATGTGTAGCTCCAAGATTTTCTCATCTACTTCGTAACCCATTGGCATTATCCACACTATTCTGGGATCAACTACCTCCATTAGGCATTGATCAGTGTCAACCATGAAGCACACTGTATCCTTGTATTTTTCAACTATGGATTGAGGAATTCTTTCTCCATCCTGCATCATGCTCTGAAAGTTCTTGAAATAACCCCAGAGAGTTGTGTTTTGGGTTTGAGCATCACCAAGTCCATACATATAGTCTCTGATCTGTATGGCAACCGGTCTATCATTTTTCCATACCCAACCACTTGATCCGGGTAGCTCATTCATATAGTAAAAGAACAGACATAGTATTAGACAGCCGTATTTGAAGGAATTCTTCTTATCCCTTTTGATCTTTTGCAAGTTTTCTAATAGTTGATTTAGGAAAAGGTCACATAGATCATAATCTGCATTTTTCCTTAACATCTGATATGCTGTATATATTGCAGTCCTAGACACAGAGGTCTCCCTACTAGAATGATAGATCTTATATCCAATTATCATTGAAGAAAACTTGACATCTGGATCTGTGATGTCATCAATTGTCATTGCTCTTTTGTCAAACTTAGATCCAGTGACTTCACTAACTGTCTGGTTCTTGACAGATTTGAGTGCAGGTAAACCACCGGATGAGTACAGTCCAGTTACTACCCTAATGGCATCTTTTCTTATCTTGAATGGCTTCATTAACCACATGAAGTTGTCATGTATTCTGCTAAGAACATATCGGACCCAATCATCTTTTGCAAAATAGGGAAAGTGGATGCAATATCCAAATTGCTTATCCCAAAGGGCCTTGTATTGAGGTTTGAGTTCAAAACTTTCATCTATTAACTGTTTATGATAGATGTCCATCAACTTAGATTCTCCAAATTCCTCAATATTGGCATGGATGTAAACCCTAACATCTTCTACGTGCAGTACCCCATGCGGAATGCTAGAAAAAGTGCCTAATGGATCAACTTCTAGGGATTTATAGGGGTGTTTCTTGAATTTTGGGTGCGGCCTATCAGTGATCTTAACAACCATTGGAGTAGCCATTTTGCAAAGGATTCAGAGAGAGATTTTTAGAATGGAAGTACCTTTTTACACTTCAGGGTTCAGGAAAAAAGAACCGGAACAAATCACTGGTTGAATTGGATTTTGCAGTTGATCTTTGAGAGAGTTGTAGATACTTTGATGCAGAGCTCTTAGTTTCTTCTTCTCAAAAGAAAATGTGTGAATAATAAGTGAATGAACCATTTTATCTCTGCGCAAACCCTAATTTCCTTTTGCAATAAATACACAACTTAAGTCATCTAGTTGCCTTGTTCTAAGAGAGATCTTTTTGAATCACTGAGATGCACTTAGAATCATTTTTAGTGATAATTGACAATGTATCTTCTTTCCTCCAATCATGCCATGAATCTACAGATCAAGATATTTCAATTTTGAATCATACCGGATCTGTCTATGAAGATCCTACTTTACCAGATGGCTATCAGACCGGATCAATCTTGGACGATTAAATTCTTGTAAAACTCCATGTGGATCTTTCATATTTTTACCAAGGGTTATTTGGATATTTCTCTGAGAACCCTTTAATCCACAACATTCCAAGTACCAAATTTAGGCACCAATTGACTGGCTGGGGGAATTTATTTTTCTTGTGACTCCCCCAGAGCCAGAGTTCATCTGTTTAGTTTTCGGAAGGAATATCAGCACCAGATTCCAGTGTGGATCCATCCCCAACATTTTCTATACTCTTCTTTACCCAAATCTTGTTCATCTCCCTTTGAACTTCATCCACATTTACTTTGCCTTTTCCCTTATCTTATTTTTGATTATGATGCACTGGACCCCTTTTATCCTAATTTTTGCTTCTGCAGAATTGGCAATATGACCAAATCTATTGCAATTGTAACAAATAACATTTATTGGCATCTTTGACTGATATCCTCTTGATCTGCATTGATTAGCCATATGTCCCATTCTATTGCATGCAAAGCATCTACCATTGAATGAATTATTTATTTGCATATTTTTGCATTCATGAGATTTGTGACCATACCTTTTGTAGTGAAACATTGTCCGGAGAAGGATGGATTGGTCTGATTCATTCTCCTTTTGCACTTAGTTGCTTTATGACCGAAGTTGTTGCAATTGAAGCAATATCCATTGAAGGATGGATATCTTTGAGCATTTGGTTGCCTTATCAGAGGTCTTCTAGGCTTGTTTCTTTGATTTTCTGATCTAAAGTTCTTCTGACCAGATCCAGAGCTTTCACCTTTCTCATATCTTAGACCACGCTTGGCATATACCCTCTTTTGGTTTTCAAGAACTTCAAGTTGAGCTGAGCTTATCTTGAATTTCTCTTTGTATTCATTTGTTGTTTGTAGATCTTGTTTAAGAGTGTATATCTGATTCTCAAGTTGTTCTTCATTATCTCTAGCTTCTTCAAGATCAGATTCAAGATGCCTGATTATTCTGTCCATTTTGTGGCAGTCCTTTGTCTTCTCTTTGAGGGATTGTTTTAGATTATCTTCAATTTTCCTTTTCTCTTCAATTTCTTGGGTGAATCTCATAACTCCTAATTCCATCTCATGCCTTACCATAATGACTTCTTTTGATAGCTTCTCACATAGCTTGTTTTTCTCAACCAGATCTTCATTAGTATCATTGGCTTCATTCTGACTTGCTAATTTTTGAAGTAGTTCCTTTCTCTTTTTCACAAAGATACTTAGTTTTTCTTTTATCTCATTTATGAAATCATCAGCTTGTTTGAGTCTTTCTCTCAAGTTATTGACTTCAGAGTGGGATTGTTTAAGATCATCTAGGGTAGACTGAAGTTGTTCCTTCATACCATACATATCCATTGAGATTCCCAGATCTTCCTCAAGCTGTTAGATTCTATTTAGAGGAACTTAGCTCTGATACCAATTGTTGGAAACAAGGCAGATAACTGAGAGGGGGGGTGAATCAGTTATCTCAAATATATTAACTTTCTTTTCTCCTTTAATAATTAGTGCAGCATCAAAACATATAAGCATACATGATCATAAGGACAAAAATAAAATTCATCACACATAACACAAGGATTTTACGTGGAAAACCATGTTAAGGGAAAAACCACAGGGTGACTAACCCAAGATTGTATTCTCTGTTAAAAGAATAAGGAGTACAAAATGGCACTTGTCAATTAGGGCTCACTGTCTGAGCACACTGCTCACAAGAGGCACACTACCTACAAGAGACTCACTATCTACAAAACTTACAGAAGGTAACCAAGTGTTTGAACTGATGAGAGGCATCTACAAATGCTAGAGTTCAATTCTAATTAGGCACAAAATATTGATCTGATGCACTTCATTCTTCCTCTGCTCTAGTGCTACTACTCTGTCACATACCGGACTTGTATTGTTGCTTCCACACTTATCTCTGCCTTTCTTCGCACTTTATATTATCACATCTGTACACACACACACCTTCATATTGAAATCCATCTGGTATATATATCTGCACCAAGGATTTCAACAACTTTCTAGTCGGCAACCGAAATACTCAAGATATTTACAAATTACTGATCTGTCAACTAAATCCATGCTTGATATGTGATGCATATCAAAATCATAGACATTGAAGTCATCAATCATGTCGGCCAATATTGTATGATGCCTCAAATAACTTGATCAACATTAATTACTCATCCGGATTGAAGTCTGATACTCTGTCGGTCAGTTCTTCCTCAATCTGCTCTGCTTGTCTAGAAACCAACACTCAAATGCTCATGTCTTTTCCATGTTTTATCAATGGAGGCTCAATCTCTGGAATATAGTAGTCATGATACTCCTCTTGACTTGTCCAATTTCGCAACTTGCTGAGTTACACCATCTGAGAGATCCGGACCTGATTGTCAGACCTTGTTGCATGCTTTGTTCTTGTTCACCAGACCAAAACACTCTTCAATCTAACTTCTGGTATAGGCACACTATGTGTTGCGGATGTGTGGGATAGACTTTGTTGCCATCAATGACAACACTCATGAAGCCACACAATGTCTCTTTCCAACAAGACAAAGATAAATAGAGAGATAGAGAGGGAGAGAGCGATATAATACATTTTACTATGAATACCTTCATCAACACAATTTCTAAGCCCTACACATATAAAGGAAACCTTAAGACATTATCCACATTAGAAAGATTTTAAGATTAAATCAATTTTGATTTCTTATGAAGTGTTATAATTAATAAGGCATATAATAGTTCCATCTATAGAAATTAGGTCTCCATGCTTATGTCCAAGTGGTAACTTGTAATGATTGAACTATATATTTAATTTTTATATAAAATCTATATTATAGTTAAATAGTTAAATGAGAGAAAGAGAGAGAGGAGACAAATGGAGTTAAACAAAAAGATAGAGATGAGAGAGAGAGAGAGAGAGAGAGACAAAGATCTTTATATAGAGAGATATATTTATATATAGAATGAGAAAGATAGACAAAGAGGGGAGACAAATAGAGTTAAACAAAGAGAAAGGAGGGATAGACATGGATAGACAATGGAAGAGAGAGAGAGAGAGAGAGAGAGAGAGAGAGAGAGAGAGAGAGAGAGAGAGCAAAATTTTATAAATATAACCCTTGGTATAGTGTTTTGATATCATTTGGATTGTATTGTAGGGATTTGTAGACTTTTAGTTTAGGTCTAAGTATCAACATGCTCTACTAAAGTGTTAACACATGGGCTACAACATTAGTGGAGTTTCTCAATATATTGTAAGCTTATTTTGAAGGAATATATTAAGGATTACTTTTGGTGATGAGTTCATTACTCAAAGGGGGTTTCCCAAGTATATATGTCATCTTATCTTCTCTATTTCCTTCACTTATTCTTCTATGTTTAATTAAGGTTACATGAGTTTTAGATCAACAAATTTTATTATAGAGATAAGGTCTATGTAGTCCAAATATTCCATGATTCAGTAATGACTATGTGGCATTGTAATGAATTAATAAAAAAGGAACCAATTGATATCTTAAATGTGAGCATCACTTATAATCTTTATACATCTAAGACAATGTAGTTGCCTTAAAGAAAGTTTGGTAAATTTTTCCTAAATAATTTTAGAAGGATGTTTTGCATCCACATAAAAATATAATGACATCTTATGCATGACATAAAGAGAGATAGAGAAGATGGAGGAAGAGAGAGAGAAGTACAAAGATAGAGAAGGAGAGAAAGGCGAGGTAGGGAGAAAGAGATAGAACAAAAGACAAAGGAAGAGAGAAATAGATAGAGTAAAGAAGAGAGGTAGAGAGACACAGATAGGACGAGATAAAGAGATAGAGAAAAAGAGAGGTAGAGTGAGAAATCTCAGAGGGAGGAGAGAGAAACATACGAAGAGAAAAATCTCAGAGAAAGGAAGTGTGTGAGAAAGGGGGGGGAATAGAGATGGATAGAAATAAAAATAAATAGAGAACTAGAGAGGGAGACATAGATATATATATAGAGACCTATAGAGATAAATATGGAGGGAGAGAGAGAGAACCATTCAAATTCAAGCAGAGAACATGGCTACATGCATAACCTTACTATGAATAATTATTTCTAAATTTTACATTTACCACCCATCACAATTGGAGAGACATTTCCTAGAACACAAAATCATTACCCATCATGGGATTATAAAACTAAGCTTAACTGCATAAACATAGTGACAAAAGTGTTTCATTCTATGATAGACTTGAGAGGTTACAATCAAGCATTCCAATGGAGAATCCTACATTAAAGAGATCAGGCTATGGTACTTTTTCAATGTAAAAAGTGGAGGTTGGTATGTGATGGTCCAAATCATCTACTCAAACTTTACTTACCACTATAGAACAACAACACACATCATTACATCGTTTCAATGTTCAAATGATGACCATGATTCAACAAATCAAAATAGGCCCAAAATATAAATGCAAATATTCTATATGCTCTCTTTTTTTAGAATACTAATATTACAAACAAATAAAAAATTCCTCTTTGCTACTCTTACAAATATGCCCCCCTTATTTACTACTCTTAATGACTCAATTTTACAAACTATGTATACTTTAAGTTTCCCATATGCAAAATAATGTTTGCTTTTATCCACATAGAGCTCCTTTCCACATCCATTTTCAGCATACCCATTGCACACTAAGGTGCGATTGCTAGTAAATACTTCTTTAAAAAGTGAGGCAGTCATGACATAACTCTCCAAAAATGTATGGAATATTATTTCCAAGCATGCGCTTACTAGGCATTCCATGTTTATTGTTGTCATTTTATTTTTAGTAGTTGATCAACTATTCAATTAAAGTTCATTGTTTTAAGCATTTTATTCTAAATAATTTTTTTGCATATTCTTCTTTTCGTTAACTAATGACTATTAGTTGATATTATAAGTTTTTAATCTTTCAATTTATAATTAAGTTATTTTTTTTAAAATCACTTTTTTTAATTATATAATTAAAATAAATATTGTTTTACTCTATTAAAGCAATTTAAAATTTATTTCTATATTGTAGCTTTTAATTATTTATAAAAATATTTATAAATTACATGATATCACCTTTTTAATTATTCTTTATAAATATATTTATGTAAATAATAAAATTAATTAAAACTTTATCTTAAACTTTATTCTATAAAATTTTGTAAATGACTTGACGTCATTTTCAATTATAGATTTTTAATTATTAAATATATTGATATATAAATATAAAGTTAAGTTTAACCAACAACATTAATATTATTAACTTAATTTATATAACAAATTTTAATACAAAATATATCTAATAAAAATTAAACTAGAATAAATATCTTAAATACATCTATCTAAAAGATGATGACAAATATCATTTTGAGGTACCTATCTATCCTATGTATTACTTAAAGAACTATTTTGAATTATTCACTGCATATAGTTATTTCATTAATTTTACTTATTCATTTTCTGATAAGTGTAAGGCCCCAACACCATAAGGAATGAGGTTGAGATTAAGGTCAGGGAGACTTTAGCAGAATGAATACCCTTTGCTCTTAGCCAAAGAGGTTTAGGTACTCTTTAAAACATGACACCCACACAATCGTGGATGGGTCAGCTCCGACACAACACATGGACCCTCTCCATGCTTTTGGCGACCTCCAAGTCACTCTCACTCTTGTGGTAGAAGCCAATCAAGCGGGGGTGAGACCTGGGGGCTATCATGTTTGCTTGGGAGCAGGACCTCGCGAAGAACAGTCAGTCTAATCAGGGGCCTATTGTGGTTTTGGATTTGTCTCATTCTTTCTATGGTAGTCGTGGTTGAGATAATGATATGACCCAAAGGGTCACTTGTGATCTATCTTTTGTTGGGATTGTAGTTGATGAGAATTGCACCCTTATGCAAAGCTATGACACTCTGCAATCCTTCAAAACATGGAGACAAACTCAGGCTGTGGGTGACCTATAATGAGTTTGAACCTCCAAATTGTGGGCTAGTTCCCTTAAAATATTCTATTTTTGAAACTATGATTTTCTGTTTTGGAAAAGGGTAAGAAGGAAACTATAAGGAAATAAAACTGTAAAATTTGGTGATGCACCTAATATGGATGGAAAATTTGCAATCTAGTTCACAGTAGAATTTAGAAATCTGACCCACACAATCCAATCTTGGCATAAATATCACAAAAAGTATTTCTGAGGAAGGCTGGAAAATTAATTCTTTATGAAGGAAAATGACTTTTCACAACATAAAAGAACTATTTTTCTGTAACACAACCTAAGAGCTGTAATATCACTATGCTTAATACTGCAAGTAAGAGTGAGACAATAATTTTAAAGGTTTTAATGATTAAACAGAAAAACTTCATCAAATAACTTCATACAATTAGCACAAATGGAAAGGCAACTACTTGATTCCAAAAAATAAAGGAAATATTGCAAGAGAGACAAAAATGAAACCTGTAACCTGTTGATCTCTATAAAACTATAAAAATTTGAGCTACAAAACCTTCTTCTCTCTCAAAGTGTATAAGAGCAAAAAGGCAAGAACTAGCAAAAATCAAGTTTTGCTTTACAATATATAGCTTGCTCTCACTAAGAGGCATGCAAAAAGTGAACTGCAGCTAACTGCCTCTAAAAATAAGTCCTCCAAAGTGATCCATGAGAAAGCTCAAAAACTTCCCCAAAAATAAGGGCTCAAACTGCCACAAATTGAGCAAAAATAGCTCCAATTTGGACCTCTCCATATGCTTGACCAAGAGTTTGACCAAGATCCCTCAAATCATGCAAAAAATCCCCTAGATGACCTAGTTAACTCAACTCATCAATTTGCATGATTTTGCTTTTGCAAAATTGATTATGAGTAAATAATAAAGTAATTAAAATAATTACTCTATTATTGGTTACAACTTGTACTACTTTTGATTTTACAATTTGTAAAAAATAATAAAGTAATTTGAAGAATATTACTTTATTATTCATTTACATTCGATTTGTTTGTAAAATCATGCATGAAAAGAATAAATAAATCTCCTTATCTCTCCAAATTACACATGCCTATTTTGCATGATTTGAGAAAAAATAGGACTTTAGAGAAAATAAAATCCTCTTATAGCCCCTTGTAAAAAATATCCATTTGCATGCCATATGCCTCAAGGAAAATATACCCTTATCTCTCCAAAAGCATTATTAAAATGCATAAAACACTTAGGCATCACATTACAAACCCTTATGACTCCAATTTACACAAGGAGAAAATAAATATCTGACTCTGCCTTATCACTCCATTTACAATGCAAAATAATGGCCTTACTGCCATATATCTCCACTATGCAAGACAAAATAAAATACCCCTGCCACCTTGTCACATGAACCATCATGCAAAGCATATCCTCCAAGAATCTTTTATCATGCAATGATAAGAAACAAAATGCCAAAAACTCTGCCATCTTGCAATCTCCTTTGTCTTCATGCATCTATAATGATGACTTTGCAAGAAATAAGGAATATCTACCTTTGACCATGAGGTAGTTGACCATGAGGTAATAAGTATTGTTGAATGTTTACAAGGCATAATACTTACCATGTGGCTATCGATTACCTTTGACTTCAAAAAAATATGCAAGATATACCTTCTATGTCGGTCACTTCTTACAATGATGCTAGGAAACCATGACTCAAGGTTTTGACCCCCATCGACATTTTAGATATGGCAATGATTTAAGTTTTTACAAAGTCAAAAAAATGAAAGGGAAAAAGAATCTTCGATGGACAAAACAATGACTAAACCCTAAAGTTTAACTTATTTCCACTTTGCATCCTCTCCTCGGCCACCACTCTACAACTCCTTCATGCTGCTAGGGTTTGATATTTCCATGGCCTCCTCTCGGCCTCTCTGTTGAACTTCATGGTTCACTTGCATTTCCTAAGTGAAAGAGGTTACAGATAATGGTGAGTTTTTGTATCTTTGTATTTCAAATGGTATTTCTTCATTTCTGCAGCTTCTTCAATAGTAATGGTCATGGCCATCTGTAGTTTCTCCCTCTGTAGCACTTCTTTGACAATTTTCTTTCGTTCTATGTGTTAACATCTGCAAAAAATGTGGGAAAGACTGAGAAAAACCTCTTAAAAGAGGTCACAGCCATTACATGCTTTCTTCTCTGCATCCAGAAGGTAAGCTCTTCTTCCTCCTTGTTGTAGATACTTGAAAATCTTTGCATACTTCAAAAAAGAAACAAGGGTTTCAATTTTTTATCTGGGTATTCATTCCTTCTCTCTTTTTCATATGGTTGTGGCCATTGTCATTCTTCGTAGCATAATCTTTGATTTTTTCTGCTATAAACTTTGAAGGATTTGATATGAAATGAGCATTGTTTTGAAATCTTGACAGGAAATGATTTCTTTACCCACGGCCATGCCTCTAAGCACTTTTCTGAACCCTTTTTTGGCTCTGTTACTGCAAAAAATGAAGAAAAGGCTTCTAACCTGTAACAAGGGTTTCACTTCAAAATGTATACTACTTGCCATTTTTAGGTGCACGGCCAACTGTAACACCATTGTTTTCTTGAAACTGCAAAAAAAAGTTAGGGTTTCACAAAAAATCCATGTGGGTATGTTAGAAAAACTCTCTTTCTGTCATGGCCATGCTGGAAACACTTATCTGATCTTGCTTTCTTCACTGTGTGGCTGAAATGGAAACAAGGGTTTCAATAAAAAATGAGGGTTTTTCATTTTTTTCATCTAAGTATAATTTCTTAAGCACAAATCTTGCTTTTCTGGCTACGGCCAAGGTAGAAAAATATAATGTGTCTATTTCCTTTCTTTGTATGCACAAAAAATGTTGTTAGGGTTTTATACCTCTCCATGTGTTTGCATCTTGAGAGGATCCACTGTAACAAGCATGATATTCATTCTCTATTCTGAGCATCTCTCTTACATTTATGTGCATGAGATAAAACTTGGTTCAGAAATTTGGAACCACGGTTTCAAATGCTATAATACAGGAATGTTTTATGATGTTTATACAGACTTGTTCTTAAAGTTATTTAACTTCCTCTCTGGCTTCTGCACACTCTGAGTGATAACAATTTCATTTATGTAACCTTTAACAATGATGTATACCATTTTCTGCAAAAGATATACAATAACAGTCCTGTATACAAGGGATTTTCATTTGGCATTTCATATTGTATTAGCTGGTTCACTGTCAGGTAATCATCATTATGATGCTCTTCCACATTTATCTTGGTATTTTGATCCTCCTATAGCATGCATATCATGTCTTTGATCTCTTCATGTCCTTCATTATGGCATATGCATGTCATAACTATATCAATTGTATAATGATAAAGGCATAACCTGTATCTATGTCAGCGTTATCACTGTAGCATATATATGGCATATATTTGATCTTTTACTGTTTCACTTCCATCATTCTATCAGTTAGCAATTATGAAGTATGAATATGAAAATACTTGACTGTCACCAGTCAGAGGTATTACAATAGCATGTTTTGATTTCTCTTGTGTATCAGATACTTGTAGATACACTTACCATTCTGTCAGAGGTGATGATACCTGTACATGTATGAGACTGTCCTTTCAAAGGCATGATATTTATCATTTGTTTTAGCTATATTTGATCTTTATGAACATCTATTTGTACTTTGAGATGGCTTTTGTAGCCTGTTCATTCTATTTGATATGCATATGAGGCTTGATTGGCATATGTGTCTTTATCTGATGTGATCAACTGATCATACCCATACTTGATATCTATACCTGGTTTATCTGATATTATCCTTTAATCCCTGAACATTTAATGCACAATTTGTTCTTTCTAATCTGCACATGTTCATTATGTATATAACTCTCAATCTTTTATGGCTCTTGAATCAACAATGCATTTGAGAGTTATGTTCCATTATGAACATCTACAAATAGGGATTAGCTTGATAATGTCTTTGCAAACTGATACTTAATCTGATCATAAGTTTGCTATTCATCTCATTTTCATATTTATGTCATTTCTTAAGTCTGATTTTGTGAAATGTGACATGAAATATGATAGCAATAAAGTATTCTGATAATGATATGAACAAGAGGAATACCTTTCATGACTGCACTTTTATTTTTTGCATTTTGTCAACTTGACTCAGGCATTCTGAACTTGTCTAATTTGTTTCAATCAATTGTATTAAATGTCATGATGACATACTTTCTCTGTAATTTGATTAAGTGATGCATGATGTACTTTGAATGATGCATTCTGTCTTTTTCTAATATTCCTTTTCAAATGAATAAAAAAGGAAACATGCTGGGCTCAACCCTTGTGGGAGCCACATTTTCTCCTCGTGTTTATTTGTCTTCAAATCAGCAACATTACTTTTCCTATACCTGCACAGTGAACAAACAAGTTAGCATAAAAAATATACCTGGTGGTATTGATTGATTTTCTTTATGATATCTGACTTGTAGCACATGTCTGATTTGATCTTTCATATGAAATGCATGATGTGACAAGTTGATAAGTCTACATGATAAAGCATATGATAACTTTAAACATCCGGAGATCTTATGGGACTTTCTCCAATTTTTTGCAGGTTCCACTGATGATAGGAGCTAAAGATGAAGACCGAAGATCAACATCAACAAAACAACCTTCAAAGACTAAAGATCATCATCAACAAAACAACCTTCTTGCTCAGGTAATGGTGGATGTTTACCTTTGTCATATGTTCTTATTATTTATTTTATCATCAGATGTATAGCTTGCATGTCTGCATTGCTCAGTCTAGTTACTCCCATGGCTTGTGTGGGACACTTTTGAACACTCCTTTTAAAAAATGATCAGTTAATTTATCTTATGCACTTGATGTATATATGTTTCTTTTTCAATCAATGCATAGGATAAAGTAATAGATACTAAATTGTATATTCAAAACATGACATGAAATAATAGTTTAAACAAATATCTTTTTTTCTTTCTTTCAAAACTGATTAACTGAATAATCAATCTATCTTATAACTCCTAAAAGATAACACTATGTTAGATCAACTATATTTCTTGAATGATTGATACTTTGACAACCTGATTCTCTTGTCATGATGACTCATCAATCTTGATTAGACTGATAAGTTATCATATCAACTGAATTCTATCTCTGCTTTGTCAAGACATCAACTGTTCATTAAATGCAATAACTTCAAAGTTTTCTTTTATTCTTCCTAAACAACTGCACTTAGGTCTAACTAAATTTAGTGTGATCAAAATTTAGTAACATTTCTAGTGACCTCTCAGGGGTGTTTTCCTGCTAAACAACTTAGAAACAGTTCCTTTGCAACTCCATTGGGCATAGAGTCTTCTTTTGCTCTAAACTTTAAAAAAATTCTGCAACTCAAAACTGACTAAAACTCCACAAAAGCAACAAAACTGAAAACTGAAACTAAACTGACTTGCATAAGACAAAGCCAGCAACATGTGCAAAAGCACTTCTTGGAAATGAAATACTAAACAGAAATTCTAATCTATCCTACTCTAACTAGCCAAATGTGTTGGTCAAACAAATCCATTAACTATTTGGTTAAAATAACTTCCCTTTTTTATTAAGGAAGGATGTTCTACAATGTGATCTGCTACTAACATGATATGATTGATAAGGACATACCTTATAGAATGCTGCAAAACTTCTCGAAGAATGGAAACAAACTCACCGAGCATCTGAACGTGATCATGCATATCTCTGTTATGGGGTAAAGAGATGATCTGATTTTGCTGCTCTGAGACTAAAATCTGCTCTATTGGTACAACAACAATCTGTATCTCCTGTTTAAGCTCTCTGTCAACCAGATCCCTGATTGGACTGCCTCTTGCAATGATGTATCCATGGCTAATGCTCCTGATGTCCTGATTTATATCTGTTGTCTTGTTTTCACTTTTAATGTCAATCTGGTTTGAAATAGTTAGCTCATATGAATGAAAAGGATGAATACTTGCCTCTTTGGCTTGATCCTATTGATCAGATACTATTGTTTCACATGGTATTAAATCATTATCTATGTTAGAACAAAAAACCTCTATAATATCTGAAAACATGCTTTCATCCAACTGACATTCCTGTAATGAAACTATATGCTCATCATTTCTTGACATAAGCTCTT
The DNA here is from genome assembly GCA_027924645.1 of Cunninghamia lanceolata. Taxonomy (NCBI): domain Eukaryota; kingdom Viridiplantae; phylum Streptophyta; class Pinopsida; order Cupressales; family Cupressaceae; genus Cunninghamia; species Cunninghamia lanceolata. Next base: position 4,595,250 of record BSBN01000275.1, on the reverse strand, counting down.
GATTGCTACAAGAATCCATCAGATTGGCAAGCTCCCTGCAGGTTGAACAATCGGGGTCTTGACAATCAAAAACAGAAATATCTTGAAAATATTGAATTTATTTAATTGATCCACTTAGTTGCTCTGAAAACAAATCAGATGTTTTATTCTCACAGGGAAAATCATCTGATTTAGTTTCATATTTAGGTTGGTAACTTTTATGTTCATGTAAAACAATATTGTTGGCATCTAAAATGTGACTATCTTTTTGCTCTTCTAGCTGAACTAAGACATCAACTTCATTAAAGATCAGCAGTACCTCATGTTCTGCAATATCAACTAGCTATCTTAAATCAGCTAGTACTTGCCTGATCTCTTCATTTTGGTCAATAAAGAAGGCATTTGATCAAACAAAGAAACCACATCTTCCTCGTTGTCTAGTTTATTCTTACTTGGAACTTGGGCAATCTATTTTTGCAATTGAAGATTTTGCCCTTCCAATATTTGTGATCTGATTTCGTTTATCTTGTAAACAACATTAGAAAAGTTCTCAAATGAATCAAAATGCAAAGGATTTGGTGTCAAAATTGAACCATCATCCTTTTCATATGCATTAAGCTTATTTTCAGCTCAAGATAGAGTAAAAACAGTAGAAATATCATGCACCATTGCTGATTTTTCTTGATTGAAACCCACAATTTTGATTGGTTCAAGTTTTATCACTACTTATTCCCTTTCCTGATTTTGGATTGGTATGGAAGAGGTAGTTTTGATAAAACTTGATATTTTATAGTCAGGGTACTTGGTATGAGAAGGCTGCCATACTTGTTCAAAAGCCTGATGGTTTAATTCAGGTTCTTGATGTGACTGATATTGAGGACTAATAGATTGATTTTGAATGCAACTAAATTCTTGAGCAAAATCAGAATTTCTAAATCTTGAAACTTGATACCTACTAACCTCATTTTGAGAAGGGTGATCCAGAATGAATGCAGCTGTCTGGATGTTCTACTTTTGTATTTGTGTAAGCAAATACTTCATCTGTGCCTCTTTTGTTGTAATATGTCTTGCAAGATTTTATTCAAATTGTATCCTTTATGCCTCCAATTCTTGCTCATGAAGATAGGCCTGATAATCCATCTCTTCTTGTTGTTGCTCATATTCTTGCTGTCTCTTGAACTCTTCTAAGTTCCTTGTGACTTCTAACAATCTGTCACCGATGCCACTCACGCCATACTTCATATCCCTAACCTCTTGCGGATGATTTTGGATATGTAAATGCTGATATGAAGGATGAACAAGGGTGGGTGGGAGGCAAACATGTTGAGCATGCTAATTTCTTTGTAAATCAAAGGAATTAGGAATGAAACCGGCAGTATGGTTGATTTGATATGGCTGATAAGATGGAGGATTGGTAGTATTTTCATGATATGTTGGATGATATGACATGTTTCCATGAAGGATGGACATATTTACTCATTCAAAAGCTAGAAAATAATTAAAACCTGATCTTGTGATAACTCTCATAGGCTACAAAATCTGATCTATAAAACCAGAAAGATAGAGTCACCAGGTATTTTGAAATAACACCTCTAAAAAGGCTGAATTAACCACTGATCATAGGCAGTTGGCAAGTCAATAACATGAGAGTTCTGAGTCATTCAGTGCGCTTAGAAGAACTTCTTTGGTCCGCAGATTGTTTTCAGCATCTATGATTTCATTTAGAGTTGTCAGACCACCCTGTGGAGGTACATATGGTTTTATGGCCATGGACAAGTATGCTTTTCCCATACACTCCAAGTGACATTTCATGCGACCTTTCCAGAGAGAGAAATTGGTTCCATCAAACTTCAGACTATCCTTCTTATATGACGACATCCTGGATCTCCTCAAGCGGTTAAGCTCCTTTTAGAGGAACTTGGCTCTGATACCAATTGTTGATAACTGAGAGGGGGGGTGAATCAGTTATCCTTAATTCACTTTCAATTCAAACACTTAAATGCACTTTGTTAATCAATAGCATAGCAATTAATCATTCATGGAAGCATAAGACATAAACACCACAGCAGATACACATCAACACATGAAACACCAAGATTTTGATGTGGAAAACCCGGTTAAGGGAAAAACCACTGGGTGATTAACCCAAGGAGTATTCTCTGTTAGAAGAATAAGAAAAATGGATGGCACATGCCAATTAGGGCTCACTACCCGAGCACACTGCTCACAAGGAGGCACACTACCTACAAAGAGACACACTGTATACAAAGTGATAAGAATCACAAACTTGAACTGGAGATTGACATCCTCACCATGTCTGGATCAGTTCCATTTAAGCCCATGACATACTTGCTCTGCCTTTCACTCTCTCGCTATATCACACTCATCCGCTTCACAACACACTTCAAAATGAATTCACAAACCTTTATTTATACAAGGCATCGACTTAGGAACAATCATCTAAGTCGGCAATCAACCACAATAACATTCGCAAGTCAGCAATCATCCACAAGAACATTTGCAAGATGAATAACTCATCCGGTCAGCCAGTCTGAACAAGAACATCTTCATCTGGAAGAATATCTCCAATTCTAGTCTCTAACACTAATGTGGACCGACAACACAACCTCAACATGATCCAAGAATCTTCATAGGCTTGCCTGAATGACCAGGTACATCCGCACTTCCTCTATTTATCAGAATCTCTTCTCTTCTTCATCTGAAACTTCAAGAACACAGTCTACCGCTACTGTCATAATGCAAAAGGTACTTCTGGACCTCCAAACTATGTACAAATCAAGATGACACATCACAAGGACATCCCAAACACTCCTTCTAATCCGTAGAATAGGACAATGCCCTTCCGGATCTCACCAGACCTTTTTGTAACACTCTGTCACTCCAGAGCATCTCCCGGAACCGGTTCTACTTGATCGATCACAACTTCTTCATATATTCATGTGGACCTCTGAAATCTTAACTGGAACATCTCAAGACTCATATCTACAAACCCTTTAATCCACATATTCTGATCCTCAACCTATTGAGTACTTTTTCCTTCTTCTTATCACTGTTCTTCACTGTTCCTGATTGAGACTAATTTTCTCAATATCCTCAGCACACAGCTCTTCCAATCCTTCTTATCAATGCAATATGAGTATGTTGACATCAATGACAACACTAGTTAACCTCATACTTGCAACAATCTCCCCCTTTGTCATTGATGGCAACATATGATGTGAAAAACCATCAAGACAAGAACTTCTCCTTTCTGTCACAGCTCCCCCATCAGCAACAACTCTTCACATGTCTTCTCTTCCTTTACTACTCCCCCTTTGATCGTCAACCACTTGTTTTTCACATGTCTTCTCTCCCCCTTTGACATCAATGGCAAAGGGCTCATACTTGCAATTCTAACACATTAGAATCATACCAGCTGCTCCCCCTTAGTAGCAGCTCCCCTTCATCAATCTGGATCACAAGATATGACTGTGATACCCATCAGACTGATGCACAACAGTTGCATTCTAGTTCATCACTAGAGGGGCCATGACCCCTACCTTCTCCCTGAGATACTCAAAAGAGTCCTTGGGAAGAGGTTTAGTAAAGATATCTACAATCTGATCCTTAGAGGGTACATACTCCAAACTGACTTCATCCTTGTTCACTTGTTCTCTCAGAAAGTGGAACTTGATAGATATGTGCTTGGTCTTAGAATGCAACACCGGATTCTTAAAAATATTTATTGTACTTGAATTATCATAGAAAGTTGTGCTGGGCTCCTCATATTCTACTTTAATATCTCTTAACATCTTCTTCATCCATAAAATTTGAGTGCAACTACCTGTTGCAGCAATGTATTTTGCTTCATTTGTAGACAAAGATATTGCCTCTTGTTTCTTGCTTAGCCAAGAAACCAACCTTTTTCCCAAGAAGAATGCTCCTCCACTTGTACTCTTCCTATCATCCACATCTCCTACCCAATCTGCATCTGTATATGCATGAAGAGAAAAGTCATGATCTCTGGGATACCATAGGCCATACTCAACTATTCCTTTCAAGTACCTAAAAATTCTTTTGATTGCCATAACATGAGATTCTCTAGGATCAGCCTGGAATCTTGCCACAAGACCAACAGCCTGCATTATATCTGGTCTAGTCTGAGTGAGATACAATAAACCTCCAATCATTGATCTGTACTTTGTCTGATCTGTTTTAGGAGAATCATCATCTTTGCTCAACTTACATCCGATTGCTATAGGAGTGTTCATTGGCTTTGAATCTTCCATTCCAAATTTCCTCAACAATTCTTTCACATATTTGGTCTGAGAGATAAAGATACCTTTCTTTGTCTGAGTAATTTGTAGACCCAAGAAGAAATTCATTTCACCAAGCATTGACATTTCAAACTCACTTTTCATTTGATTTGCAAAAGTTTTACACATACTGTCTCTTCCTCCAAAAATGATATCATCAACAAATACTTCAACAATCAAGATGTTTTCATTATCTATTTGGAAATATAGATTACCGTCAGCAGTACCTTTGTTGAAACCAATCTGCACAAGATGCTTATCCAACCTTTCATACCATGCTCTTGGAGTTTGCTTCAATCCATATAGTGCTTTCTTCAGCTTGCAGACCATATCATCATGATTAGACAATTGAAATCCATCTGGTTGTTCAATGTATACTTCTTCTTCCAAATCACCATTTAGAAAGGTAGACTTGACATCCATCTGATATACCTTGAAGTCTTTGAAGGCAACATATGCAAGAAATAATCTGACTGCTTCAATTCTTGCCACCGGAGCAAAGGTTTCTTCAAAATCAATTCCTTCTATTTGAGAGTAGCCTTTGCAAACCAATCTGGCTTTGTTTCTAATTACTTCACCAACTTCATTTAGTTTATTCCTGAAGACCCATTTGGTTCCAATCACATTCTTGTTTCTAGGTCTGGGAACAAGATCCCAAGTGTAATTTTTCTCAATTTGCATCAACTCTTCCTCCATTGCTTTGGTCCAGTTTTCATCATTGCATGCTTCATTTATTGTCTTAGGTTCAATCTTTGAAATCAAACAGTATTCATTTGAATTTTGATCAATTCTCCTCCTTGTTTGTACCCCTTTACTTTTGTCACCTATGATCTGATCTTCAGAATGATTTAAAGTTACATACCTTGGAACTTTGGGAGTCTCTTGCACTGCTGTTTCTTGATCAGGTTCGTTCAGACAAACCTCTTCTTCCTGATTTATCGGATCAGTCTGAATCTAACTTTCAGGAAGGGATTGAGTTCCTTGAACCAGAACACCATCCTGATCATCTTCATCATATTCATAAAACCTTGAGGGCTTCTCAATTCCTTCATCAACCTTCACATTTGTACTTTCTATCATCTTTCTCAGTCTCTTATTGTAACATCGGTATGCTTTGCTTTGAGTGGAGTAACCCAAGAAAATTCCTTCATCACTTCTAGCATCAAACTTTCCTAGATCTTCATCTCTTTTGATGTAACACTTGCTACCAAATACTCTGAAATATCTCACAATAGGAGTTATACCAAACCAAAGTTCATAAGGAGTCTTACTAGTATTGTTTTTGATTTCAACTCGATTAAGAGTGTAGACTGCAGTGCTGACAGCTTCTCTCCAAAATATCTGAGGAACATTTGCTTCCATCATCATTGTCCTGGTAGCTTCCTGGATGGTCCAGTTCTTTCTCTCAACTACTCCATTCTGCTGTGGAGTCCTAGGAGCAGACAACTATCTTTTTATACCATGCTTCTCACAAAAGTTTATGATGTCACCGGATGTGAATTCACCACCTCTATCAGACCTTAGACATTTCAGTTTCAATCCGGTTTGATTCTCTACCATAGATTTGAAGATTTTGAACTTCTCAAGGGCTTCTGATTTCTCCTTTAGAAAGGTAACCCACATCATCCAGGAATGGTCATCAATCAGTAACATGAAATATCTATCACCTTGCATACTCTTGATTCTTGTCAGACCACATAGATTAGTATGAACTAATTCCAATAATCTGGTAGAGGACTGATCCTTGCTTTTGAAAGAGACTCTACTCTGTTTACCTAGCTGACATTCTTTGCACAAACTATTTGTAGGTTTCACCAATTTTAGAAGATCTCTTATAACCTGAGTATTGCTTATCTTGATGATATTATCAAAATTTACATGACACATCCTTCTATGCCATAACCAACTCTGATCAACTTGAACAAACAAACAACTTTTATTAGAACCAACTAGATGGAAGATATTACCTTTTGTTTGAGTACCGGATGCAATCTCTGTTTCGGATCTTTCAAAGATTTTGCATTTTCCATCCTTGAACCGGAGATCATAGCCTTTGTCCACCAACTATCCAACACTAAGAAGATTGTGCTTTAAACCTTCAACATACAACACATTACCAGTTTTGTTTCTTCCATTAAGAGAGATAGTTCCTCTTCCTCTGATTCTACCAGCTAAATTATCACCAAACTTTACCATTCCTCCTTCATACCTTTCCAAATCTAAGAACTTGTTCTTGTCACCTGTCATATGGTGAGAGCATCCACTGTCAATAACCCAATCATCCTTTTCTTCAACTTGGGCAGCCAAAGCTCTTTCTACAATCTTATGACTGACAGATTTAGAGGATATTGGCTCTTCTTCCTTGATGGCAATAAACACCCATTCATTTCCAGATTTGTCTCCTATCTCTGATTCATCATCTGTTACTCCTTCATTATCAGCTTCTTCATGGACATAATAATAGTTCTTTTGGAACCTTTATCTATTAGAGTTTGACCTTGAAGATCTTTCCAGACATCTTGAGGCAAAGTGACCAATCTTATTGCAGTTGAAGCATCTACGAGGTAACTTTCCTTCATACTTACTGGATCCTCTTGGCAATCTTTTTGCAATGAGGGCTTCAAGTTGAGTTGTTTCTGCTTCTTCCTCTTCCATGTCTCTTCTTGCTTGATCATACCATGACATCTTCCTTGAAGAGTTTTCTCCCGGATCAAATCTCTGTTTGCCTTTCACATAGGCACTGGCTTTGAAAGAAGATTTAGTCTTGGGGGGATCATCTCCAAACTCGGTCATTTCAAATGCAGCTAGTTTGCCATCCAATTGTTCTCTTGTGACAGTTGTATGGGCTCTGAATTCATCAATGGTAGCAACCTTGATTTTGTAGGCAGCAGGAAGGGATCTGAGAATTTTGCAAACAATCTCATTTTCATCCAAAGTTCCACCAGCATTTCTAATTCCACATACCAGCTCATTTACTCTTGGCATAAAGGTAGTGATGTTTTCATCATCTCTCATCTTTAATCTTTCGAATTTCCCTTTGAGACTTTGTAGCCTTGCACTTTTGACAAACTCATCTCCTTCATGCAGAAGTTCCAGTTTAGTCCAGATCTCATAGGCAGTTGGTAGGTCAATAACATTTGAGAGTTCTGAGTCATTCAGTGTGCTTAGAAGAGCTTCTTTGGTCCGCAGATTGTTTTCAGCATCTGTGATTTCATTTAGAGTTGTCAGACCACCCTGTGGAGGTACATATAGTTTTGTGACCATGGACAAGTATGCTTTTCCCATACACTCCAAGTGACATTTCATGTGACCTTTCCAGAGAGAAATTGGTTCCATCAAACTTCAGACTATCCTTCTTATATGACGACATCCTGGATCTCCTCAAGCGGTTAAGCTCCTTTTAGAGGAACTTGGCTCTGATACCAATTGTTGATAATTGAGAGGGGGGGTGAATCAGTTATCCTTAATTCGCTTTCAATTCAAACACTTAAATGCACTTTGTTAATCAATAGTATAGCAATTAATCATTCATGGAAGCATAAGACATAAACACCACAGCAGATACACATCAACACATGAAACACCAAGATTTTGACGTGGAAAACTCAGTTAAAGAAAAAACCACGGGGTGATTAACCCAAGGATTATTCTCTGTTAGAAGAATAAGAAAAATGGATGGCACATGCCAATTAGGGCTCACTGCCCGAGCACACTGCTCACAAGGAGGCACACTGCCTACAAAGAGACACACTATCTACAAAGTGATAAGAATCACAAACTTGAACTGGAGATTGACATCCTCACCATGTCTGGATTAGTTCCATTTAAGCCCATGACATACTTGCTCTGTCGTTCGCTCTCTCGCTATATCACACTCATCCGCTTCACAACACACTTCAAAATGAATTCACAAACCTTTATTTATACAAGGCATCAACTTAGGAACAATCATCTAAGTCGGCAATCAACCACAATAACATTCGCAAGTCAGCAATCATCCACAAGAACATTTGCAAGATGAATAACTCATCCGGTCGGCCAGTCTGAACAAGAACATCGTCATCCAGAAGAATATCTCCAATTCTGGTCTCTAACACTAATGCGGACTGACAACACAACCTCAACATGATCCAAGAATCTTCATAGGCTTGCCTGAATGACCAGGTACATCCGGACTTCCTCTATTTATCAGAATCTCTTCTCTTCTTCATCCAGAACTTCAAGAACACAATCTACCACTTCTGTCATAATGCAAAAGGTACTTCCAGACCTCCAAACTATGTACAAATCAAGATGACACATCACAAGGACATCCCAAACACTCCTTCCAATCCACAGAATAGGACAATGCACTTTTGGAGCTCACCAGACCTTTTTGTAACACTCTGTCACTCTGGAGCATCTCCCGGAACCAGTTCTACTTGATCGATCACAACTTCTTCATATATTCATGCGGACCTCTGAAATCTTAACTGGAACATCTCAAGACTCATATCTACAAACCCTTTAATCTGCATATTCTGATCCTCAACCTATTGAGTACTTTTTCCTTCTTATCATTGTTCTTCACTGTTCCTGATTGAGACTTATTTTCTCAATATCCTCAGCACACAGCTCATCCAATCCTTCTTATCAATGCAATATGAGTATGTTGACATCAATGACAACACTGGTTAACCTCATACTTGCAACAGACCTAGACTTGACTCTTTGATTTAGTGGTGTGAGCTAAGGTTTTTCTAGTTGTTTTCTTGAGTTCGTTGACCTTGTGATGAAATCAAGGTGTTTTGACTTGCGTTGATTTTGTGTTGACCTCATGATGAAATCGACGGTTTGTGTGAACTTGTTTTAATTTTTTATATTTTCTAATGTTTTTGGTATTTTGTGGGTTTTTGTATGAAATGCAAGTTATGATGTATGTAAACAACTTTTTGTTCTTTTCTCCAATTTTTGAAATAAAATGAACTAAATTAAATTAGGAATTAAAATATGTATGGAAACTAGAATGAAGTTACCTAATGCAATTAATCTGTGGTTTTTGTATTTTTTGAGATCAATTTTGGACTACTCTAAGAATTGAAAAGTACTTGAAATGAAACTAATATAAAATTGTAATTTAACTACTTAAAAATCTAATCTAAACAATTCAAATTAACCTATAAAGGAAATTACAATGACAAGATTACTATTCCAAGAACAAGATTGATTATCTAATTACTAGTAAAAAGCATGAAAAACCTAGAATATGGAGATGCATGAGCCTTCACTACCCTCAGGAATCCCTATGTATGGTAACCTCCTTGTCCTCCTACAATAGCGAGGTTGTCTACTTGGTGACAAGTTGGATGGAGAATCAATTGAAAGAGCTTTGGAAAGCTTTGAATGAGCCCAATTGAGAGCTAAGAGCACTATGGCTTGAGAATTGACAAGTGTAACAACACTATGAAGCCTTTGAAGGCTTTGGAAAAATAATAACAATAAGCAAAAACCACCTAAGCCCTACAACGAGCATAAACATGTTAATGGGAGAGAGAAAAAACTAAGCAAGAGATGGATTGCAATAATGAATTTACCTCTTTTATTGATTGGAGGAGGGGGTATTTATAGGTTAGGAGATAACATGAGGGGTGGGGGTGATTGAGGAGTTAACTCACTTGATTGGAGAGTTAACTTGCTTGATTGATTCGATGACTGAGTAGATTAGAGAGTGAACTAGCCTTGAAATCTTATCACAGATGAAGAAATGGAGTTAGCATGAGAGGAAGAAGAGTTAACAAGAATATATTGGGCTAAATTTACATGATTGGGAGTGTTGATTGAGTTAATTATGACCTCTTCTATGTTTATCCTTAAATTACATGCAAATTGGGTGAAAACAGAGTCTTTTGGGCTCAAATCAAAGGAGAAACCCGTGTCCAAAATCCACAAGGGTCGCCCTAGGATCACCCCTTTCACCAGGGCAGGTTACCCTGGGAAACCCTGGGGCAACCCATAGAGGGTGACACCTGGGAAAAAACTCAAAGTTGTGTATGCTTAGTTACGGTATGAAAAGGGAATCTAGCATCTAAAACAGGGTGCACAGCATAACTTCAAGCAAGATTTCTCAGGGAATGTTGGTCATTAATTGGGGAGACCCGCAGAGGAGGAAACCTAGGCAGAAACTAAAACATGGGTTTGATCTATTAGGCTATCTAAAGGCTTCCTAGGGTTAGAGACCTTAAGAATGAGGTGCCAAAAAGTGGAATTAGTAAGAAAAGGTAAAAACTAAACACGTAGGAAAGGGGGGGGAATATGACAAAAAGAAGAATCGATAAGGGGAAAAGAAGAATGGTTAGGAAACTGAAGAATCAACAAGCGAAAAGCCAACCAACACATGTCACTAAGGAGTGTTGCTAAGAGGATGTTATTATTCATGCTTCCGTGTACATGATTGGGATTACATATCATCATGAGGTCCTCATGGAAGCTCATGCATGATTTTAGTGCTTACAGTTTCAGCCTAAGACTTATGCTCCCATATCAAGTAGCTAAAATGGTTATATGGGTTTGATATAAAACCCCCAACAAAAAATAAAAATAAATTATTTGTTGCATATCTTAAATAATATAATAAATATTTTATTATTTTATTTACTATACTTATTTTTACTTTGAGAGGTGTTACCTAAGTGACCATAAAAAACACTAGACATTAAAAAATTATTTGCAAAAATTTACTCAACTTTAACCACTTAGCATTCTTAATTAAAAATAATAAAAATTATGTGTGGGAGCGCTAAGTTTCTAAAAAATAAAATTATTTGTAAAAATTTACTCAACTTTAACCACTTAGCATATCCTTAATATTAGGGATCCTATGATAAATACTTACCATATAATATCACATGCCTATTCTAAATATTTAGGATAAATATTTGTTTATCTTCATTAAACTTTTATTATATGTTTATTGTCCTTGAATATTTGATTTTAAAATTTTGGTGTTAAATATAGATGTGCCTTTATACATAAGCAGTAATGTGAAAAATGAGTGAATGAATTCATTTTAGGGATAGATAACTTTTTGTTAAACATATTTTCTATTTATCATTTTTATTTTGTGAGAGGGAATCATGCATTTCACATTTAAAAAACAAAATATTTTAATATTTTAAATATTTATATTTTGTAATTGCTTATATTATAATTTTAATATATTAGTATGTTTATATTTAAAAATATATATCTATAGTATGTCAAGAGATATCTTTTTGTGTTGTTTTTTTGTAATTCTCATAGTTTTTATTTCCATCGTTTTTGTGATTTTTTTCTTTTTTGGTTGCATATTTTTATTTTATTTTATCCACTTTTTTTGTTTACAATTTCCTTTTTGGTTTTTATTTTTTATTTATTCCAATTTCTTTTTTGGTTTTTTTTCCTATATATTTACACGAAAAAAATGAGTGCTCTCATCTCCACCCTGTGATTGTAAATGCCTCTCGACATAATTATTAATTTTATTGATTAAGTATAGTATATATACATAGGTTTTTACTAAATATGTTTTTGATATTAGTAAGCTGCAAACCCGGGTGTAGGTCCCGATAACAAAAGCCAGTCAGGCAGCAAAACAGGCCCAAGGCCACAAACAGCTGAAGCACAAAAGACTGACAGCAAAATTACATATTAAGATAGTTCAAAGTCCAAGTCCATAATCAAAAGCAGATAACAAAACTAGCTAAGGAAAGATTTCCAGTCATCAGAAATCAAATTTAGCATTTTCTCCTTGTCCTTGATCAGAGACTCCACGTCGTTATCACAATCCACCTGCAGAATAGAAAAGGCAGTGGTAGCCCTGTGAGAAGACTTCAAAACCATTTTAATTAGCACCTTGACTTTGCCCTCCAAGGCTGAGAGGTGACCCTTGACCCCCACAAGTTCCATCTCCAACTTCCTATTACCCACCTCAACTCTAGCACTCATCACTTCCTTATCCAGAGTTTCCTAAATTTCAGTTTCCTCAGGGTCAGTGTCATAAAAAGAATTATTCATTGACTTGAAATGACTTGCGCCATCATGTTCCTGCATGGGAGTTGTTTTAACTTCTTTTATTTCAAACTCCTGCTCCATATCATCTTGTTCAGAAGCAGAGGAGTAGTCGACAATTTTCAGCACTTGGGGCCTTTCCCCAGCCAAACTGGAAGACCTCCTTAAACTCGGCCTTCGCACAGTGTTATCTTTTCTCACAACTTTCTCCTTAACAATCTCCACCTCTTCCATAATAATCCCAAACTTTTCCTTTTTCTGATCATCTTGCTTGTCTATTCTTTCATCAACCTGTTGATTTTCATTCCCCTACCCCTCAACACTTCTTTTACCCTTCTTCTTTTCGCTTTTAGCAGAGATAGGATTTACCCTTTTACATTTCTTATTGCCATGAGTCGGCGGTTTATTCCTTAGGTCACAGAGGCCCTCCGCAGCTTGCTCACGAGACTGGTCATGAGATTCCAAATCAATAGAGACAGAGGCCTTCAGAGCCTAACCCTCAAAATCAGTCTTGGAAAGAGAGGTGGCCTTCGCCACAGGTGGGCTAGAAACAGGGGCAGAAGGACAACTCATAGGAGGGTTAGAAGGTAAATTAGGATCTGAGGGCAATGGGTTTTTTAAAGTGGAGGGGCTTCCAAACCTAACACTAAGACGAACATTATCCTTAGAGTCATCATTGGGGCTATCTTCAACAAGATGAGCTGAAGGGGGTTTAGCAGGGCACAATGTAAGATGGTAGTGATATAGGTGAAAGATGAGCCCTTGGTGTAAAGGCAAAGCGACCATCTCAGGATTTCTCTCCCTGGCCTTCTTAGTTTGAAGCACAGAGGACTCAAGACTAGAAAGAAGGTAAAAAGGAAGGTTAACTAGGATTTTATGGCGGAAATGGTTTAACAATGCAAAGTGATAATGATAAAAACACCAATAATGCCCTTCCAGGGTGAAAAACTTCATGATAAGAAAACATACCTGATCCCAAGGGTTGATCAAGCTCACACGATCGGAGCCACCCTGGAGTCTAATCTACTTTTCCCCTTCACGATAGAACTGCTTCAATCCTTCAGTATCTTGGACCCTCATTTGTTTCTTGATCCATTTCCCTTTACAAAGAAAACCCATAGCATTGGCTATGGATTCCTCTGACACAACAAACTGCACCCCGCCAACCTTCACCCTCTTATTCCCATCCCAGGAACCAACATACTAGGCCGACAGAAGCTCATCATAGCCACTCAGACTTTCAAGAAAAAGAGTCACACCACCCTCATATACGATACTCCAAACTTGTAAATCTTCCTTGAATTCCCCACATGACGTTGGCTCCATCCTAACCTTTTCCCCACCCATTTTCCTAGCCAAACACCTCTCAGAGAAAACAAAGTAGTTGCAGAGAATTTAGAGAAGCACAAAAATAGAACGAACACTCTAGAAAGATAATTAAAATTCTTTAAACCAACTTCTCTTCTCAAATTCTCAAGTATGTCCATCCCATCCCCAGGCGCATTCTTGTCATTATTTCATTCCATAAGCAACTTGTGCAAGCCCACCACAGCCAGCCCATTCAATCGGGAGTGAAAAGACCTTTTAAGTCAGCGATGCCGACTACCTCAGATACTGTTGATTTGTCTCAAGTCCCCATTGGACTCCATAGTCCACATCATCAAGAGAGGATGAGTGGGAAGCTTCCTGACGTCATCAATGTCACATCCCTCCAAGAGATGAGGGAAGCCTGAGAAGACTCCGCACATGGCAATGTAAATTATGATAGTAGCCATAATGAATTAGGGAGGTGCCTCATTCAGAATGCCATTCAAGTGAAGACTATCAATGTTTCTCCAACATCTTAGGGAATTAAGGTTAATCCCTAGGCTCTCCATAAGGTCAGTAGTACTATTGCCTTCTCTATACATATGTATCACTTCACTACCTTCAAAACTTAAAAGAAGGGTTTTGATATCTTCTACTATATCGTCCATCTGCCAACCAACCCTAGCATTCCGTTTAACAGCATCAATGATAAGCTTGGAATCTTAAGATCCTAAAGGAGAGTCGAGGCCTTAGCAACATTATTAGTATTTTCCCCTAGACCCCCCGCAAAGGTAGCCAAGAGGGCACCATTATCCAACCTTATAACTCCCCCACCACTAGCCAATCCAAGGTTGCCTTTAGCAACACCATCAAAGTTGAGCTTCGACCATCCAGCTGGGGGTGGTGACCATTTAGAACTTGCCCTAGCTCTTCTCTTCCTATCATCCACTTTGCACATGCTAACCGGGATGGTCCATTAATTAATGATCCAAGACTCGAGAACATTATGAGGAGTTTTAACCACTTTTAGAGTGTTGTTAGTGACGTTGTCGTGTAGCAGTTTGACAACTGAACAAAACACTTCCTTAGGATCTCTAAACTTTTCTCTAAAAAGCCTATTATTCCTCTCTTTCCACAGGTCCCAAGACAAAATGGGGGGGACCTGGGCCCAAATTTCCTTGCAAATAGGATTGGACAAGGGAGAGTACCATGACCTAATGCAAGCTTCTAGGTCACTATTCCAACACTAGGAGATTCCAAGGATATTCAAAGTAGAGCACCAGACCTCCCAAGAGAAATCGTAGTGCAAAAGAATGTACGAGATAGTCTCCTCATCTTTCATGCAAAGAACACATCTATTGGGTTTTTGAAATTCTCTAAGCCGAAGGTTATCTATGGTTAGGATTTTATTCTGCACCGCCAACCATAAAAAATAGTTAATATTTGGAATAAGATTATGATTCCAAATTTTCCTCCATAAGTTGTCTCCAGTCTATGGTAAGAATAGATTATAAGCTGATTTCACAATAAAACACCCAGTCTTCTCCTTATCCCATAGAAGTCTATCTTTTTGGGGAAATAGGGGAATTCTACAACCTTTCAGAGAACTTTGGGTCTCATCAGCCATCCTAATAAGATCAACCTGACTCTAATAGTAGTCTGACAATTGTTTCCATCCCCTTTTACAAGGAAGAAAATAGTCACGAGCTAGCCCACCAAAGTGGTGGACTGCTAAATTAATCAATCCTTCAATATTTTGAATTCTCTTTAAAGGTCCTCCTTTAATCTAGTTGTCTTCCCAAAACCTTATAGTTTCACCATCAACCAATTTCCACTTAACACCCCACAACAGCACCATTCTACACTTCAGAATATTATTCCAAATCACATAGCCTTTAGGGAAGTCAGAAGTGTGTAAAAGGTCCTCAGGAACCAAATTCCCAAAGTATTTAGCTCTCATGCTACTTACCCAGTCCTTGCCTCCAATTAGAAGGTTCCAACCATTTTTAGAAATAAGGGCCTTATTAAGGAGGTTCATCTTTCTCAAATATAACCCCCTAGATTTTCAGTCTACACATTTTATCCCATCCCACCAGAGTCATTCTCTTCTTACTTTCCAATCCAATCCATAAAAAATTCCTTTGGATTTTTTCCAACTTCTCAACTAGATAATTGGGAATTTTAAAGAGGGATAAAAAATAAATAGGAATACCTTGTAGAGAAGCCTTAAGGAGATGGTAGTTACCTGCTTGACTTAGTAACTTACCTTTCCACCCTACTAGTTTCCTCTGAATCCTTTCTAAGATAGAATTCCAGTAGTTAGGAGAGACATCTTTCACAGTAAAGGGGAGTCCAAGATAGATACCAGGGAGCACACCCACAGAACAGCCAAGAATCCCCATAATCTTTTGTTGAAGCACAAAAGGGGTATTGAAAAAGAACACTTGACTCTTATCATAGTTGATGCATTGGTCAGCTGAGGTAGCATAATCTTGTAACACTTTCTTCCACTTTCTAGCCTCAACCACTGAAGCTGAACCAAATAGGATGGTATCATTTACAAATTGTTGAATGGTTGTTGGAGCAGCTGTTGAAGCTGCTTTAACACCTTTGATCTCTCTCGAGTTTAACAGATATAGGAAGCTTCTACTTAGGACTTCAGCCAAAAGAATGAAAAGGTAGGGGGACAAGGGGTCCCCTTGCCTAAGCCCCCTTCCAGTATTGAAGAAGCCCCTAGGAACCCCATTCACCAAAATAGAGAATCTGATTGTAGTGACACAGACCTTAACAAGTTGTAGGAACTTACCTTGAAAGCCCAACTTCTCCAGAACTGTGAAAAGGAACTTCCAATGAACTCTATCATAGGCTTTTGAGATGTCAAGTTTAAAAGCCATTCCAGGGATTTTGTTTCTTTCCATGGAGTGGATAATTTTACGGGTTGAAAAGGCCACATCAGTAATCTACCTGCCCAGCACAAATCCTTTTTGGCAACTGCTGATAAGCTTGCTATGGATGGGTTGAAGCCTGGATGCTAAAATCTTAGAAAAAATCTTGTCTACAGTATTACAAAGGCTTATGGGTCTAAAGTCTCCCATACACACAGGGTCTGGCTTTTTAGGGATCAGAGCAATGAAAGTATGATTAAGTTACTTCAACAGCTTGCCAGTCCTAAAGAAGTCCCTAGCTACCTTGGTGACATCTTTACCCATAATGTCCCAATAAACCTAAAAGAAAGCAAGGGGAAAGCCATTAGGCCCCAGAGCCTTAAAGGCACCCATAGACAAGCTCGAATTTCCTCCTCAGTAATATGTTGCTTTTATATGCAATAAATATTATTAAAATATTTGTACATTATTTTTAAACACATTGTAGGTATGGCTCAACCAAGATTAAATTTTGAAAATGAAGAACAATGAAGAGTATATCAAAGACAATATTGTAGAATAAGGAAAGAACTAATGATAGATGCACAAAGAGAAGAACAAAGTGTTAGGTCTCAAAAACGCAGGTTGTTAACCCTAAGAGGTTGCTAGGCTCTCTTGACATTTTTGGCTAACTAACACAGGGTAGATATGGCCAAACCCCCTTCACTTCAAGCTCTGCCAGACCTAGTTGGGTGAACCTTTGTAACTAAAGCAGACTTGATTGGATTAGTAAATCTATCGCAATGGCATAAAATGTAATAGATGCAGTCTAAACATTATCTCCTACTCCTAATGTATTGACTTGAAATAGAAATGTCTTGAATATGAGTTTGGATAGTAATGACCAGTGCCTACTCCTATTGGGCTATAGAGTCGGTGAATCGATGATGGTTTAATGGAAATGGATGTATAATGTAAGTTGATCTATTTCACAGCTTAAATCAAACTTGTAAGGCACATGGGATGTTTGCACCTTATGCAAACGTGCAAGAATATCAGTTATAATGCTCTTCTTGTACTATCCCAATGATATTCCCCATATTACTGTGAACAATTGAAAGGATATTTAATTCTAGTAAGAAGGGAATATAGACCAGACTTGTTTTTTGTAGAAAGGATTTACCTCTTGGCAGAGACCTTATGAGAATTTTGATCAACTCCTTACAGAAACCAACCAATTCGAACACACTGAATCAGCAAATGTGACCAGATAAATCAACAATATCCTTGATATGATAATTTAAACAATATGGGAAAACCATTCTGGAGACAACATAATAACATTTAGGATTCAATATTAACATTACAGCTGAACACTAAAAATAGATAATTGAATTGAAGCACTCTTTCCATTAATGAAAAAATGTGTATATAAAAGTTCTGATGAGGTGAATGGGTGGAGTGGAATTAAATAATTTCCTACTGCTACCCTAAACTATTGATCTTTTTCTTCCTCCCCTTTGGATGATTTGATTTCATCTTTATATATAAGTTGTGCATTTGTTAGGGTTGTGACCCTTCGGACAACCACTTGATGCAGCTCTTCACTTAACAGAATAAAACATCTTAATTTTAACCTTCTTTGTTTTCAAAATGTTCTGTAATCTCATATACATATGCATATGTGGTCGGCTTCTATATTGTTTTGAAATTTCCTTCCTTTCAATCTTTGTATATACATTCGGGACATACATACAAGATGCGGACTTCATCGGGTCTATGAAACAAACTAGAATTAATTACATATCCAGTCATGTATAAACTTGTATATCCATTGGCGATGGGGCCCACGTGATGTTTCATGCATTTATATATTTCCTTTGTATCTCATATGCATTTGCCCTTATATCTTGTATACATACATTTCAAGATACAATCACAGACTTCAAATAAAGTTCTCCCAATCTTAATTCTCAATCAGATCCGGATTTGTATCTATTCATTTGTATCACCTTTTATATGCATATACTTTTTATACAATCATGAACTTTATTGGATTTATGAAATGAATTGGAATTATGTTCGGATCCACCAATGTATGCATCTTTTGTATACATACATCTCCAACATACATACATGGTCCCCACCAGATGTATACAATGTTCAAGTCTTTAGTCAAGTTTTGTTACTCTTTTGTATATTTTCTTTGTATATCGGGTATGTATATACAAGCACCCAGAACATACAAAGATTTTTCTATATTTAATTCCTTCTTCACATCCGGCTTGCATCTTTAGAATGTATCTTCTCTTGTATATTGTCTTGTATATCAAAGATATACATTGATATTATACAAGCCCAATGTGTAAGCGGCAAGACCCACTACTTGTATCCAACCTTCATATGCAATGCCCGATACATACAAATTCAATTGTATGTCTTTTTCATAGACCATAGTTTACTCACTTCTCAGATCTGTGCCATGTATAAAGTGCAATGCATCTTTTTAATCAAATTTTAATCTTTCTTGAACTCCGCCTTGTATGTATATCACAATGCATGTGTCCAAAACATACATACAAAGAACGAAATATACAACAATTATATCTCATTTGATAATCCTTTTAATTCTGCGATATGTATATAGCTTTGTATATCCCAAAAGCATATCGAGAATGTATCTTTTAGAATGTATGTTGGGAATGTATCTTTTGTCAAATGCAAAGGGTGACTGGTAGAAATGGTAGAGAGAACCGGTGATAACAAGTCATGTCTTGTATATACAATATTTTGGCATATCAGCATATCGGGAGGAGATACAAGGCGCTCACCGATGAGGGAAGTCAATCTGAAGAGTTGGACACCAAGTTAAATGTGTCCATCGGTGCATCAGCCAAGGTTTGTAAGCATTCGCCAATGGGAAATGTCATACCGACGATGGTATATCGGCCAGAATTTGCAAGAGTTCCGCCAACGGGAATGGTTAGAAGGTAAAGACATACTTACCGATGCGGAAAATGTCTCATCAGAGTATCGGTGGGACAAGACTTTTAGTTCCACCGATGTGTGTTAGTCACAACGATACTCTGTCTCTTGTAGATTATGCATGTATTGAGACTTTCTACATTCCTTTGTCAAATCTTCTGAATCTTCTCTGGTGTACAAAACAGGCAGGAACCAATAATTTAGTTTATCAGGATCTTTATCAAGTGAATGACTGAAAGTTTTTTATGCAAATGTAGATACTGTGATGTCATGTGTTTTTGGTTCATCTTTAATGAGTACTTCAACCATGTTATATTAAGTCTTTAGGAATCAGAATAGATCAAATCCAAATATTCCTATCAACTCAATTGTTAATCTCTGCTTGAAAACAGCTGTGGATCTTCCATATATGCTCACATTCTGAAATCTTTGGATAATTGAAACTTAATATTTGCTAAAAAGTAGCCTGGGAATTTTAGTCCCAACAATGGCTCTTTCGGGGGATCTATGCCCCTTGTGGGCATAGCAAGATCCCTAGATCTCTGGGGTGCAGACCGGTGCCTTCTCCATTGGGTAACAGAGTCTACTTTTACCCAAAAACTGATATGGTCAAAAGACCATATCAAAAAAGAAAATCAATGTCTTTCCCCTATCAAAAACCTTGTTCTGATCATGTTGTAATGATACCCCATCTGCTTGACTGAATATGATCGTATAGTTCATTAATGCATCATAGTTTATGCTGCAAGTGTGTTCTATATTATTCGGTGTCTGGAAATTAGGCATAGTCTGAACACCTTCATCATTGTATGACATAAGGAAGTCATAATTGTTAGACCTTGTAGGATGTCTTACTTTATCATATCTATTGTTATTCATCAAATGTTGGTCTTTTAACTGTATTGGAAAATGGAATAGATCAAGCTACTTTTGACACATGCTATCATCAATGTTGGCTCCAACATAAAACACTGTATCCTCTTCCTTATCACATCCATCTTCCCCACATGCTTGAGAGTTAATAATCTGCCAATCATGCATACTAGAATCATCAACCTCCTCTAGTTCAATGGACATCTTTATCTCTGGATCAGTGTCACAATAGAACTCATGACCACTAGTTGTCTCTTCTTTGAAAAAATGTGACTTGGGAAATATGGCCTCATATATTTCATCACCCTCACCATGTTGAATGGATTCACTATCAAAAGATATATGTGTTGGGCACAGTATTTGGGTATCATCTTTATGTACATATCTTTGATATTCTTTGGTGAGCAATTCTGAAATATGCTCACTGTCAAGTGAGCATGTTTCTTCATCAACCCTCTCACTAAAATTTTCATTATTCTTTTCATCACTACTATAATGCTCAAAAATTGATGTACATATTTCATCAACATGATCATTTATAGACTCTTTATCAGAATATCCACCTCCCCGACTGTCTGAATGCATTTCATCCTCTTCATCTTCTTGTGCTATGTCATCATACAATGGTTTTGAACAGGCCTGAAGATTATTTTCTGCTATGTGTACTTCCTCTTGATCAAGATTTTGTTTTCCTTGTTGAAAATATTCACTCTGGTTATCTGAAAAGACTTCATCCTCAGGATAGCATGAGTCTGGAAACACTTGGAGTTCATGTTCTGGTATACCTTCTTCATCAAAAGTTTGTCTTCCTTTTTGAAAACAATGCTCCTCTTCCCCCCAACACTGTTGATTCATATATTGTGGTGGGTGGATTGGGATAAAACTTGTCTGATATGGAGGCTGATAGTAAACATTTTGTTGTGGCACATATTGCTAGTATTGTGGGGCATAGTACTGTCTTGGTGGTGGATAGTATTGAGGAAAGTTACTTGCATTTATAGGTTGGAGCCCTTGTGGTGGCTTATTATACTGGATAGGGTTATGGTATAGATTATGAGGTACGCTTGGAGTATATGGAGCGTATGTGTTCTGAGAGGGCATATGTGAATTGACATTTCCACCTTGTTTATGTGGAGTGACATATTTTGGTGGTTTTGATGCCTGGATGGTTAATTGGGCCTTTTGTCTATCATCGACTTCTTGTATCCTCTGTTGTATCCTCCTAAGCTATTGTTTTTTCCATTCTAAATACACCTCTAATTCTTGATTAGTCATGCTATCAAGATCAACAACAGCTTGATCAGCAAACCTCTCCCATTCTTCATAAGAGCTGCGAGAATCACTTAATTGCAAATCCACATGATTGTCATCAAAATCTATATTTTCAATGGATTCTTCATAACATTTATAGTAACAATCTGTTATGCAGGATAAACCCTCTCTATCTTCATCCTCATCATGTGGGCTGTTATAGTTGTTATTTTCATTTGCATACCCATCCTTTAATGGCTACATTTTTTTATCATCCTCTTGATATTTATTATCACTGGATTTAATATTAATAGCATCCTCACACCTTTTCCTTTCTATGATAGGAACCAATTTAGCCACTTGGTCTGGAGTAACTGGCTTTAATGATTCAGGCCAATAAATTGACATAGGCTCATAAGCAAGCATGAATGTTTTAATGCATAAGGATACACTAGATTTGAGATGAAAAGGTATCTGTATATAGATGTCCACCAACCTATGGAACAAATCATACCCAGATTCTCCCTCATGTCTCCTTAATTCAAAGAATGCATCTAAAGAGGGTATGTTATATTTTTTCATGTTTCATCAACTTTATTTTCAGAGTTGCCACCTCTTGTGAGGAGGAAAACTTCATCTTTCTGGGTTCTTGCCAGTAGAGTTTACCAATCTGTATTTGAATTTTGTGTAGAGTCGCCACCTCTATTTAGAGGACTAATCAATCTCCTAGGTTTCTCCTTCCACCAGCAAAGTTATGCCTTTTAATTCTCTGACTCTAATAACATGATCTATTACTAGGTTTCTCTATGTGTTTTCCCCAGTAGAGTCGCAAATTCTGTTAGGTTTCAAAAACGCAGGTCATTAACCCTAAGAGGTTGCTAGGCTCTCTTGACATTTTTGGCTAACTGACATAGGGTATATATGGCCAAACCCCCTTCACTTCAGGCTCTGCCAGACCTAGGCGGGTGAACCTTTGTAACTAAAGCAGACTTGATTGGATTAGTAAATCTATCACAATGGCATAAAATGTAATAGATGTAGTCTCAATATTATCTCCTACTCCTAATGTATTGACTTGAAATAGAAATGTCTTGAATATGAGTTTGGATAGTATGACTAGTGCCTACTCCTATTGGGCTATAGAGTCGGTGAATGGATGATGGTTTAATGGAAACGGATGTATAATGTAAGTTGATATATTTCACAACTTAACTCAAACTTGTAAGGCACATGGGATGTTTGCACCTTATGCAAACGTGCAATAATATCAATTATAATGCTCTTCTTATACTATCCCAATGATATTTCCCATATTACTGTGAACAATTGAAAGGATATTTAATTCTAGTAAGAAGGGAATTTAGACCAGACTTGTTTTTTGTAGAAAGGATTTACCTCTTGGCAGAGACCTTATGACAATTTTGATCAACTCCTTACAGAAACCAACCAATTCGAACACAATGAATCAGCAAATATGACCAGATAAATCAACAATATCCTTGATATGATAATTTAAATAATATGGGAAAACCATTCTAGAGACAACATAATAACATTTAGGATTCAATATTAACATTACAGCTGAACACTGAAAATAGATAATTGAATTGAAGCACTCCTTTCCATTAATGAAAAAATGTGTATATAAAAGTTTTGATGAGGCGAATGGGTGGAGTGGAATTAAATAATTTCCTACTGCTACCCTAATCTACTGATCTTTTTCTTCCTCCCCTTTGGATGATTTGATTTCATCTTTATATATACGTTGTGCATTTGTTAGGGTTGTGACCCTTCGGACAACCACTTGATGCAGCTCTTCACTTAACAGAATAAAACATCTTAATTTTAACCTTCTTTGTTTTTGAAATGTTCTATAATCTCATATACATATGCATATGTGGTCGGCTTCTATATTGTGTTGAAATTTCCTTCCTTTCAATCTTTGTATATATATTCGGGACATACATACAAGATGCGGACTTCATCGGGTCTATGAAACAAACTAGAATTAATTACATATTTGGTCATGTATAAACTTGTATATCCATTGGCGATGGGGCCCACGTGATGTTTCGTGCATTTGTATATTTCCTTTGTATCTCATATGCATTTGCCCTTGTATCTTGTATACATACATTGCAAGATACAATCATAGACTTCAAATAAAGTTCTCCCAATCTTAATTCTCAATCAGATCCAGATTTGTATCTATTCATTTGTATCGCCTTTTATATGCATACACTTTTTATACAATCATGGACTTTATTGGATTTATGAAATGAATTGGAATTATGTTCGGATCCACCAATGTATGCATCTTTTGTATACATACATCTCCAACATACATACGTGGTCCCCACCAGATGTATACAATGTTCAAGTCTTTAGTCAAGTTTTGTATGTTACTCTTTTGTATATTTTCTTTGTATATCGGGTATGTATATACAAGCACCCAGAACATACAAAGATTTTTCTGTATTTAGTTCCTTCTTCACATCTGGCTTGCATCTTTAGAATGTATCTTCGCTTGTATATTAGCTTGTATATCGAAGATATACATTGATATTATACAAGCCCAATTTGCAAGTGGCGGGACCCACTACTTGTATCCAACCTTCATATGCAATGCCTGATACATAAAAATTCAATTGTATGTCTTTTTCATAGACCACAATTTACTCACGTGTCGGATCCATGCCATGTATAAAGTGCAATGCATCTTTTTAATCAAATTTTAATCTTTCTTGAACTCTACCTTGTATGTATATCACAATGCATGTGTCCAAAACATACATACAAAGAATGAAATATACAACAATTATATCTCATTTCATAATCCTTTTGATTCCGCAATATGTATATAGCTTTGTATATCGCAAAAGCATATCGAGAATGTATCTTTTAGATTGTATGTTGGGAATGTATCTTTTGTCAAATGCAAAGGGTGACCGGTAGAAATGGTAGATAGAATTGGTGATAACAAGTCATGTCTTGTATATACAATATTTTGGCATATCAGGAGGCGATACAAGGTGCTTGCCGATGAGGGAAGTCACGCCGAAGAGTTGGAGATAGTCCACCAAGTTAAATGTGTCCATCGGTGCATCAGCCAAGGTTTGTAAGCATTCACCGATGGGAAATGTCATATCGACGATGTATCGGCTAGAATTTGCAAGAGTTCTGCCGATGGGAATGGTTAGAAGGTAAAGACATACTTACCGATGCGGAAAACGTCTCATCGGAGTATCGGTGGGACAAGACTTTTAGTTCCACCGATGTGTGTTAGTCACAGCAATATTCTGTCTCTTGTAGATTATGCATGTATTAAGACTTTCTAGATTCCTTTGTCAAATCTTCTGAATCTTCTTGGGTGTACAAAATAGGCAGGAACCAGTAATTTAGTTTATCAAGATCTTTATCAAGTGAATGATTGAAAGTTTTTTATGCAAATGCAGATACTGTGATGTCATGTGTTTTCAGTTCTTCTTTAATGAGTACTTCAACCATGTTATATTAAGTCTTTAGGAATCAGAATAGATCAAATCCAAATATTCTTATCAACTCAATTTTTAATCTCTGCTTGAAAACAACTGTGGATCTTTCCATATATGCTCACATTTTGAAATCTTTGGATAATTGAAACTTAATATTTGCTAAAAAGTAGCCTAGGAATTTCACTCCCAACACAAAGAAAATAATGAAATGATAATGATAGACAAATATTTATGGAATGTAAGACTGAATTGATAGCTAAAGAATTGGAAGTGGAAAAGAGACAACATGTAGATAAGATGAAAATATTTCACAAAAAAACATCTCAAGATGAACAATATGTATTAAGATCAAGATTATAAAGACAAATGTATTCAAATAAATTGACTAGGGCAAAAAGATAACATAGAAAATAACTTCATTGTGAAGCATCTCAAAGGTACTATCATCAATCAATTGCTAATGTTGATCTTAATTTTGAAGAAGAAATTTAAATATTGATAGATCATGTGCTCAAAACACTACATAAAGTAGGTGAAGATGTAATGAATGTCGATGTTGTAAACAATGAAAAAATAATGATATACAAGAGGAGATGGCATCACAACCTAGAAGAAGAAGATGAATGCAAAATAATGATTTAGAAGAAGAGTCAAAATCACAAACTAGAAGAAGAAAATTTACATAAAATACATATTTATTAACTTGAAATGAGCTTCATTAGACAAAATTTTCTATTAAACATAGACTCTTGACTTCATCAAGCATTTCTTGAAAATGCAGACATGAGTTTTGGAGGTATATCTATGATTTTGGTTGGTGATTTAGGACAACTACCTCCTGTTAGTGATAGAATACCATATATGGTAGTAATAGAGGTGCAAAACTAATGTGAGGATAATTTAAAATAATTGTTAATCTAGATAAACTATTTAGACAAGAAGGAGAAAGTGAGGACCAACAAAGGTTTCGTCAACTTTTCACAAATTTGAGAGATGTGAATTTGACAATTGATGATTGGAAATTATTGATGATAAGAACCAACGTTGGAATAGATAGATCCACCAATAAATAATTTAACCATAGTATTTATTTGTTCACCATGAATTATAATGTGCATAATCACAACAAAAAATTGTATTCATTGAAACATCTAGTTAGTCATAGCATTGCATCTTAAGTAGGTAGTGCCAATGGACAAGAAGGAGGTGAAAATGATGAACTTGATGTGAATTTATTAATTGTTAAGGTTTCTATACACTCAAAATTGTGACCTCTATTACCTGAGGCTGTTGAGTTAGATTTCAGCACACACATGGACCCTTCCGTCCTTGCCATGGGGCAAATTGCCACGTCACTCTCACTCTCGTGGAAGTAGACAGTCGAGAGGAGGTGAGACACGGGGGTGGTCTAGCTCATTGGAGAGCTGGACTTTGTAGAGAGGGGTTGGCATGTCCTGGGGCCTTTGTTGTTGTGTGCTAATGTGTATGTTTTGTTCAATGATTGTTGTTGTAGAGATAACCATATGACCTGAAGGGTCACTAGTTACTCTTCTTCTGTTAGGGTTCCTACTGTTTCACCTCTATGTAGGTAAGTTGTTACTTTCACTGATGGCTTCTTGTCTTTCAATTTGTTGGATGATTGCTCATTGTATTTGAAGTTGTCTAAATGCTTCTAATTGTTGTAAGACAAATGGATCTTGTTGTGGTCTCAGATGGATTTCCTCAATCTTGCCGAGGATTGCCCTCACCCACTCACCTCTTAATCCTGGGCACATTCATGAACCAAGACAAGAGATAGGTGTGTGTGGACCAACCTTGACTAGACTTAGGGGTTTTGACTTAGGGTTTTGCGTTGACCTAAGGTTTAGTTGTGTGTTGACTTTTGTTGACCTTGTGATGGTATCGAGGGTTTGCAAGTTATCTATGTGCCTAATGTTTTTGTTCTTTTCTATATTTTTATGAATGCAACTATATGACATGCAAAACTTGTTTTTGTGCTTTTTTGGTATTTTTGGAAATAAAAGATGTTTTTTTTAATCTAGGAAAGGAAATATGAATGCAACTAGAATGAATTTTACCTAATGCAATTATTCTATGTTTTTTGGGGTTTTTGAATGTTTTGAAATGATTTAATCTAGAAAAGGAAATTGCAAGTAATTGAATTAAACTATGAATGCAAATTACTTCTAAAATAGTAGATATGACTATTCTACCAAGGAAAAAGTGAAAAATTATTAATCCCAAAAGTAATTTCAATTTTATAATTACTACCAATTGACAAAAAACATAGAGGAACCTGAAATAAAGAAGACTTGTGAGCCTCCACTACCCTCAGAGATCCTTGATGGCAACCTCATATCCTCTTGAAGCAACAGGAAGACCTCTTGGAAACAAGACAACACAAACAAGTGAAAGAATCTTTGGAAGCTTTGTGAAATGAGCTCAATGAGAATTGTTGATGAGCATGATCACTTGATTGAAGTAGACTAATGATTCTTGAAGAGCTTTATGTGGAAGCTTGATGAACAATGAACAAATAAAAGGCACCTTCGTCCTATGTGAGCATGAGAATGCTAATTAGAGAGCAAAAACTTAGCAAGACTTGTGTGCACAATGAATTTGCCTTCCTTTGTGCTTGAGGGATGGGGGTATTTATAGGTTGGAAGAAGGGAATTGATTGAGAAGTTAACTCAATTGATTGAAGAGTTAACAAGGATTGATTGGGGAGTGAACTGGATTGATTACCCAGTAAACTCAATTAATTAGGGAGTGATAAAACAATAATAGCTTATCACTGAAGAAGAAATAGAGTTAGAAGGATGCATGGGAGAGAATGAGTTGTTAATTTTAGATCAAATGGAGTTAATATGCATGTGTGGGTGCATGAAATAGTTAACTCCAAATTATGCATCAAAAATCATGCGAATTGGAAGAAAAATAGGTGAAAACATAGCTATTTCAAGTTAGAAACTTGAGTTTTTCCATGGCTGGAAACACGACAGGGTTGCCCATGGGTCGTCCCTTTCACTAGTAGGGTTGCCCATGGGTCACTCGACGAGGATCTTGTTTTATGAAGGTTACTTGACAGGAGATCTGGAAAGAAATGGGTCTGGGTGAAAATGCATGATGGGAGATGGTAGAGGAGATAAAAAGGAGGGGATCTGCCTTCGAAAATAGGTCAATCATGTGCAAGAATCCAAATCTCCACTTGCAAAGTAGGATCTCCCAGCGGGAGATTTGGATTGGTTGAGTGAAACTGAAAAACTAAAAGTGGGAGATGGCTCCAGGGGACCTCTAGAAGGCTTCTAGGGGGTGGAGAAGATGAAAAACATAGGGAAAAGGTGAAAACTCACCTACAAGATGCATACAAGGCTTAGGAACAAGGTTGAAAGCTCAGAAAATACAAATCGACAAGTGTCACTCAAAAGTGTCGAAAAGCGTCGACAACAAAGAGAGGGAAAACGACAAAGAGGAAACAACACGAGATGAAAGAAAAGACACATCACCAAGAGGTTTACTTCTTAGAGGACATTATTTCATGCTTACATGCACATGACAAGGATCATATATCATCATAGGGGTCCTCGTGGAGGTTGTGCGTGATTTTTGTGCTTACATATTTGCCCCTTGGGGACGGTAGTCTACATGAAGGGTAGGTACCGTTCCTAAAGTAGGCCTTACCTATTGTCAATTTTCTCACGATTGTACCTACAATAACTAGTGTTTGCCCGACATCTAAATATATCAAAATGAATAATAAAAAATGAAATGATGAACTTACCATAGATCGTGAGAGTTCGACTAGTTGTTTGCCTTTATCGATGAGACCTGTAGGAATGAATGCATGCAAAATGATGCACAAAAGATGCATAAAAGAAAAAACTAATAATGCATAAAAAAACTAAGCTAAGGGCAAGCAAAGCAAGCAAATTAGTGAGATTGAAGCGAATCGGCAACAAAATTGATCGTGTGAATAGTCGTTGGGTAGATATCGTCGAGGAGATCGTGAAGATGGTCACCTCTTCTTCAATTGCTGAGAATCAAGTATGCAAACAGTGAAAAACCCTCCTCTAAACCCTAGGTTGAATTTTATGAAAAATCTCTTAAAATTGTTTGTTTTTGGTGACTCTTCTTGTTGCATTTTCTTTGTTTTGTCGTTTAGAGTAGGTTTGGTCTTTTGTTTACTAAAATTGGATGAAAAATGAGGATATTAGAGCACTTTTTGTTTGAGGAATCTCCACATAGGGTCGCCCCTTTTTTCAGGCAGGTCACCCGGGGGGAGATCTGGATGACAAGGTCGCTCAGGGGGAGACCCTGCTGACAACAGGGTTGCCTGGGGGGAGATCCTGTTGACATCTGGGTCACCCGAGGGGTGACCTTGTCAGGTAAATTTTGTCTGAAATTTGATGTTTTCTAACATTTGTTTCACTCTATTTCAATCTAATTTGAATACTGTATCTGCCTGTTTATTGCAATTTTGATGGTTTATACACTTTTTTGTGAGATTTTTGCAAGTTTTATGATTTTTAGGATTTTTGGCGAGTTGACGAGATCTAATCTAAATCTCTTTTCTGATTTGCAAGACATGCACATTCGATGGAATGCTTACAAAGAGCAGTTGTGGCTCTCAGAGATGTTTGCTTCACTGAGTGACGATAATAGTGTTCCAAGTATGAGGTTAACCAATGTTGTCATTGATGTCAACATACTCATATTGCATTGATAAGAAGGATTGGATGAGCTGTGTGCTGAGGTTATTGAGGAAACTAGTCTCCATCAGGAACAGTGAAGAACAGTGATGAGAAGAAGGCAAAAGTACTCAATAGGTTGAGGATCAGAGGATGTAGTTTAAAGGGTTTGTAGATATGAGTCTTGAGATGTTCCAGTTAAGATTTTAGAGGTCCACACAAGGATCTGAAGAAGTTATGGCTGCTTGTGTAGAACCAGTTCTGGCAGGTGTTCAATGGAGACAGAGTGTCACAGATTGGTCCGGTGAGATCCGGAATTACATTATCTCATTCTGCAGATTGGAAGGAGTGTTGAAGAAGTCAGTGTAAAGTGACAACTAGATTTGTGAATGATTTGGAGGTCCGAAAGAACCTTTTTCATTATGACAATGATGACAGACTGTGTTCTTGAAGTTCCAGATGAAGAACAAAAGAATTCGAGTAAGCTGATAAAGTGCAAATATTCTTGATAACTCAGGAAAGGTTTTGGTGATCTTTGGATCGTGTTCTATTCTTATTGGTGGTCCGCATTGAAGTTAGAGTTTGCATTCAAAGAATAACCATGGATTTTGGTGTTCTTCTTAAGACTGGTCGACCGGATGTATTACACGTCTTGCGAATGATCTTGTAGGTGTTTGCCGACTTAGATGATTGTTCCTAAGTCGATGCCTTGTATAAATAAGGGTTTGTGAATTCATTTTGAAGTATGTCTTGTGGGGATGAGTGTGATATAGCGAAGGGAAGTGCGAAAGGCAGAGCAGGAGTTTTTGGGCTTAAATGGAACTGATCCAGGCATGGTAAAGATGTCATTCTCCAGTTCAAGTTTGTAATACTTGTTACTTTGTAGACAGTGTGTCTCTTGTAGGCAGTGTGCCTCTTGTGAGCAGTGTGCTTGGGTAGTGAGCCCTAATTGGCATGTGCCATCCATTTTTCTTATTCTTCTAATAGAGAATAATCCTTGGGTTAATCACCCCGTGGTTTTTCCCTTGACCAGGTTTTCCACGTCAAAATCTTGGTGTCTAATGTGTTGATGTTTATTTGCTCTGGTGTTTATGCTTTATGCTTTCATGAATGGTTAATTGATATACTATTAAATAACAAAGAAGAATCAAGTGTCTGAAGTAAAAGCAAGTTTTTATACAACTGATTCACCCCCCTCTCAATTGTGTGCCCTAGATCTAACAATTGGTATCAGAGCCAAGTTCCTCAAAAAAGGAGCTTAACCACTTGAGAAGATCCAGGATGTCATCATACAAGAAGGATAGTCCGAAGTTTGATGGAACCAACTTATCTCTTTGGAAAGGTTGCATGAAATGTCACTTGGAGTGCATGGGAAAAGCTTACTTGTCCATGGTCACAAAAGCATATGTACCTCTATCGGGTGGTCCGACAACTCTAAATGAAATCACAGATGCTGAAAACAATCTGTGGAC
This sequence comes from Cunninghamia lanceolata, assembly GCA_027924645.1. Taxonomy (NCBI): domain Eukaryota; kingdom Viridiplantae; phylum Streptophyta; class Pinopsida; order Cupressales; family Cupressaceae; genus Cunninghamia; species Cunninghamia lanceolata. The sequence goes on along the minus strand of BSBN01000275.1, from coordinate 4,563,995 downwards.
TAAAGAGGCTCTTCTAAGTGCATTAACTGACTCAGAGCTCTCAAATGTTATTGACCTACCAACTGCCTATGAGATCTGGATTAAACTGGAACTTCTGCATGAAGGAGATGAGTATGTTAAGAGTGCAAGGTTGCAGAGTCTCAAAGGGAAATTTGAAAGATTGAAGATGAGAGATGATGAAAATATCACTACCTTTATGCCAAGAGTAAATGAGCTGGTGTGTGGAATTAGGAATGCTGGTGGAGTTTTGGATGAAAATGAGATTGTTTGCAAAATTCTCAGATCCCTTCCTACTGCCTCCAAAATCAAGGTTGCTGCAATTGATGAATTCAGAGCCCATACAACTATCACAAGAGACCAATTGGCTGGCAAACTGGCTGCATTTGAAATGACCAAGTTTGGAGATGATCCCCCCAAGACTGAATCTGCATTCAAAGCCAATGCCTATGTGAAAGGCAAACAAAGATTTGATCCGGGAGAAAACTCTTCAAGGAAGCTGTCATGGTATGATCAAGCAAGAAAAGACATGGAAGAGGAAGAAGCAGAAACATCTCAACTTGAAGCCCTCATTGCAAAAAGACTGCCAAGAGGATCCGGTAAGTATGAAGGAAAATTACCCTTTAAGTGCTTCAACTACAATAAGATTGGTCACTTTGCCTCAAGATGTCCGGAAAGATCCACAAGATCAAATTCTAATAGACAAAGGTTCCAAAAGAATTGTTATTATGTTCATGAAGAAGCTGATAATGAAGGAGTAACAGATGATGAATCAGAGATAGGAGACAAATCCGGAAATAAATGGGTGTTCATTGCCATCAAGGAAGAAGATCCAATATCCCCTGAATCTATCAATCATAAGGTTATAGAAAGAGCTTTGGCTGCCCAAGTTGAAGAAAAGGATGATTGGGTTATTGACAGTGGATGCTCTCACCATATGACAGGTGACAAGAACAAGTTCTTAGATTTGGAAAGGTATGAAGGAGGAATGGTAAAGTTTGGTGACAATTCTGCTGGTAGAATCAGAGGTAGGGGAACTATCTCTTTTGATGGAAAGAACAAAATTGGTAATGTACTATATGTTGAAGGATTGAAGCACAATCTTCTCAGTGTTGGTCAGTTGGTGGACAAAGGCTATGATCTCCGGTTCAAGAATGGAAGATGCAGGATCTTTGAAAGCTCTGAAACTGAGATTGCATCCAGTACTCAAACAAAAGGTAATATCTTCCATCTAGTTGGTACTAATAAAAGTTATTTGTTTGTTCAAGTTGATCAGAGTTGGTTATGGCATAGAAGGATGTGTCATGTAAATTTTGATAACATCATCAAGATAAGCAATACTCAGGCTGTACGAGATCTTCCAAAGTTGGTAAAACCTACAAATAGTTTGTGCAAAGAATGTCAGCTAGGTAAACAGAGCAGAGTCTCATTCAAAAGCAAGGATCAGTCCTCTACCAGATTATTGGAATTAGTTCATACTGATCTATGCGGTCTGACAAGAATCAAGAGTATGCAAGGTGATAGATATTTCATGTTACTGATTGATGATCATTCCCGGATGATGTGGGTTACCTTTCTAAAAGAGAAATCAGAAGCTTTTGAGAAGTTCAAAATCTTCAAGGCTATGGTAGAGAATCAAACCAAATTAAAACTGAAATGTCTGAGGTCTGATAGAGGTGGTGAATTCACATCCGGTGAATTCATAGACTTCTGTGAGAAGCATGGTATAAAGAGATAGTTGTCTGCTCCTAGGACTCCACAGCATAATGGAGTAGTTAAGAGAAAGAACCGGACCATCCAGGAATCATCCAGGACAATGATGATGGAAGCAAATATTTCTCAGATGTTTTGGAGAGAAGCTGTCAGCACTGCAGTCTACACTCTCAATTGAGTTCAAATCAGAAGCAATACCGGTAAGACTCCCTATGAACTTTGGTTTGGCATCACTCCTACTATGAGATATTTCAGAGTATTTGGTAGCAAATGTTACATTAAAAGAGATGAAGATCTAGGAAAGTTTGATGCTAGAAGTGATGAAGGAATTTTCTTGGGTTACTCCACTCAAAGCAAAGCATACCGGTATTACAATAAGAGACTGAGAAAGATGATAGAAAGTACAAATGTGAAGGTTGATGAAGGTATTGAAAAGCCCTCAAGATTTTTTGAGTATGATGAAGATGATTAGAATGGTGTTTTGATTCAAGGAACTCAATCCTCTCCTGAAGGTCAGATTCAGACTGATCCGGTAAATCAGGAAAAAGAGATAGGTCTGGATGAGCCTAATCAAGAAGCAGAAGTGCAAGAAACTCCCATAGTTCCAAGGTATGTAAGACTAAACCACTCTGAAGATCAGATCATAGGTGACAAAAGCAAAGGTGTGCAAACTAGAAGGAATGTTGCTCAAAATCCGGATGAATGTTGTCTGATCTCAAAGATTGAACTTAAGACAATAAATGAAGCTTGCAATGATGAAAATTGGACCAAATCAATGGAGGAAGAGTTGATGCAAATTGAGAAAAATCACACTTGGGATCTTGTTTCTAGACCTAGTAACAAGAATGTGATTGGAACCAAATGGGTCTTCCAGAACAAACTAAATGAAGTTGGTGAAGTAATCAGAAATAAAGCCAGATTAGTCTGCAAAGGCTACTCTCAAATAGAAGGGATTGATTTTGAGGAAACCTTTGCTCTGGTGGCAAGAATTGAAGTAGTCAGACTATTTTTTTGCATTTGCTGCCTTCAAAGATTTCAAAGTGTATCAGATGGATGTCAAATCTACTTTCCTGAATGGTGACCTAGAAGAAGAGGTGTACATTGAACAACCGGATGGATTTCAGTTATCTGAGCATGGTGATATGGTCTGCAAATTAAAGAAGGGACTGTATGGTCTAAAGCAAGCCCCAAGAGCATGGTATGAGAGGCTGGACAAACATCTTTTGAAGATTGGTTTCAACAAAGGTACTGCTGATAGTAACCTATATTTCAAAATTGATCATGAAAACATCTTGATTGTTGAAGTATTTGTTGATGATATCATCTTTGGAGGAAGAGACAGTATGTGTAAAACCTTTGCAAACCAAATGAAAAGTGAGTTTGAAATGTCAATGCTCGGTGAAATGAATTTCTTCTTGGGTTTGCAAATTACTCAGACAGAGAAAGGAATCTTTATCTCTCAGACCAAATATGTGAAAGAACTATTAAAGAAATTTGGAATGGAAGATTCAAAGCCAATGAACACTCCTATGGCTACCAGATGTAAGTTGAGCAAAGATGATGACTCTCGTAAGACAGATCAGACAAAGTATAGATCAATGATTAGAGGATTACTGTATCTCACTCAGACTAGACCAGATATAATGCAGGCTGTTGGTCTTGTAGCGAGATTTCAGGCTGATTCCAGAGAATCTCATGTCATGGCAATCAAAAGAATTTTTAGGTACTTGAAAGGAACAGTTGAGTATGGCCTATGGTATCCCAGAGATCATGACTTTTCTCTTCATGCATATACAGATGCAGATTGGGCAGGAGATGTGGATGATAGGAAGAGTACAAGTGGAGGAGCATTCTTTTTGGGAAAAAGGTTGGTTTCATGGCAATCAAAAGAATTTTTAGGTACTTGAAAGGAACAGTTGAGTATGGCCTATGGTATCCCAGAGATCATGACTTTTCTCTTCATGCATATACAGATGCAGATTGGGCAGGAGATGTGGATGATAGGAAGAGTACAAGTGGAGGAGCATTCTTTTTGGGAAAAAGGTTGGTTTCTTGGCTAAGCAAGAAACAAGAAGCAATATCCCTATCTACAACAGAAGCAGAATACATTGCAGCAGCAGGTAGTTGCACTCAACTTTTGTGGATGAAGAAAATGCTAAGAGATATTCAAGTAGAATATGAGGAGCCTATCACAATTTTCTGTGATAATTCAAGTGCAATAAATATTTCTAAGAATCCGGTATTGCATTCTAAGACCAAGCATATATCTATCAAATTTTACTTTTTGAAAGAACAAGTGAACAAGGGTGAAGTCAGATTAGAGTATGTGCCCTCCAAGGATCAGCTTGCAGATATTTTTACTAAACCTCTTCCCAAGGACTCTTTTGAGTATCTCAGGGAGAAGTTAGGGGTCATGGCCCCTCCGATGATGAACTAGGATGCACTGATGTGCATCAGTCCGGTGGATATCACAGTCATATCTCGTGATCCGGATTGATGATGGGGAGCTGCTACTAAGGGGGAGCAGCTAGTATGATTCTGATGTGTTAGAATTTCAAGTATGAGCCCTTTGCCATTGATGTCAAAGGGGGAGAGAAGACATGTGAAAAACAAGTGGTTGATGATCAAAGGGGGAGCAGTAAAGGAAGAGAAGACATGTGAAGAGTTGTTGCTAATAGGGGGAGCTGTGACAGAAAGGAGAAGTTCTTGTCTTGATGGTTTTTCACATCATATGTTGCCATCAATGACAAAGGGGGAGATTGTTGCAAGTATGAGGTTAACCAGTGTTGTCATTGATGTCAACATACTCATATTGCATTGATAAGAAGGATTGGATGAGCTGTGTGTTGAGGTTATTGAGGAAACTAGTCTCCATCAGGAATAGTGAAGAACAGTGATGAGAAGAAGGCAAAAGTACTCAATAGGTTGAGGATCAGAGGATGTGGTTTAAAGGGTTTGTAGATATGAGTCTTGAGATGTTCTAGTTAAGATTTCAGAGGTCCACATTAGGATCTGAAGAAGTTATGGCTGCTTGTGTAGAACTGGTTCCGAAGGTGTTCAGTGGAGACAGAGTGTCACAGATTGGTCCGGTGAGATCCGAAATTACATTATCTCATTCTGCAAATTGGAAGGAGTGTTGAAGAAGTCAGTGTAAAGTGACAACTAGATTTGTGAATGATTTGGAGGTCCGGAAGAACCTTTTTCATTATGACAGTGATGACAGACTGTGTTCTTGAAGTTCTGGATGAAGAACAGAAGAATTCGAGTAAGCTGATAAAGTGCGGATATTCTTGATGACTCAGGAAAGGTTTTGGTGATCTTTGGATCATGTTCTATTCTTATTGGCGGTCCACATTGAAGTTAGAGTTTGCCTTCGAAGAATAACCACGGATTTTGGTGTTCTTCTTAAGACTGGCTGACCGGATGTATTACACGTCTTGCGAATGATCTTGTAGGTGTTTGCAGACGTAGATGATTGTTCCTAAGTCGATGCCTTATATAAATAAGGGTTTGTGAATTCATTTTGAAGTATGTCTTGTGGGGATGAGTGTGATATAGCGAAGGGAAGTGCGAAAGGCAGAGCAAGAGTTTTTGGGCTTAAATGGAACTGATCCAAGCATGGTAAAGATGTCATTCTCCAGTTCAAGTTTGTAATACTTGTTACTTTGTAGACAGTGTGTCTCTTGTAGGTAGTGTGCCTCTTGTGAGCAGTGTGCTCGGGCAGTGAGCCCTAATTGGCATGTGCCATCCATTTTTCTTATTCTTCTAATAGAGAATAATCCTTGGGTTAATCACCCCGTGGTTTTTTCCTTGACCGGGTTTTCCACGTCAAAATCTTGGTGTCTAATGTGTTGATGTTTATCTGCTCTGGTGTTTATGCTTTATACTTTCATGAATGGTTAATTGATATACTATTAAATAACAAAGAAGAATCAAGTGTCTGAAGTAAAAGCAAGTTTTTGTACAACTGATTCACCCCCCCTCTCAGTTGTGTGCCCTAGATCTAACAAATAGTTCTATTATGAGGAGAGAAGGTTTAGCTAGAGTCTGTCATGTGTCGGTTATTCATCATGTGGCATGCATCTGTTGTGATATCCTGACGTACTGGGATGTGAATAGGAACACCTTCAGGTTCCCGCAGGTTTCAAGAGAGTGGACTATCACTCTATTTTATGTTTACCGTATACTTGGAGTTCTTGTGAGAGGACATCCTGTTGTCCTGGCTGCTAGTGAATCCTTTGAGGACAAGGTGTCTTGGGCACAATTTATGGGGGTTAGTCACCCCGAGGATCAGACAGGAGTTTAGCTTACTTCTATGCCATGAATTCAGATTCCTCACTTGAGGAAGTTCCTAATCAGTTTGATTGCATCGAGGTTGTTTGGAGACAAGGCCTCGACTCACTTGAGATGGTGTTGGGCACTAATTATATAGGGTCTTGAGCAGGGTAGAGTATATGCTTGGGGGCCAGACATTTTGGCAATGGTATACAGAGATTTCTACCACATTGTACGATGAGGGGATCTTTCATTTAGCCACTCTTCTTTGGTTATGACTTGGATTTTTTAGCACATTAGGCCTTATCAGAAGCTAGTTCTGATTCTTGATAGACGGTTACCGAGAGCAACTAGATGGATTCAGGTGGGCCACTTTGATGCTTCTTTGCGGGCTATAGCTACTCTTACAGATGAGGATATGGTTTTTGATCCTTATGTGGACTTGGAGGGATCATGGTCACGAGATGGTGAGATCAGAGAGTACTATCACAGGGTATTGGAGCTTTTAGACCATAATGGTTTGGTCGAGGCTCATCGTGTTGAGCGTGTTTTGCAATAGTTTGGTGAGGATTTTCCTAAGGACTTTCCCCCAGTGCCTACTTGCTATAGATCTATCTAGGAGATGGGTGAGGTTAATTAGAGGATAGTTACTTGGACTCCTTTGACTCCCAGAGTCTTCATTACTAGAGTTCCTAGATCTTTGAGAGGAGGACAGAGGGGAGGGAGAGGGACTCCTTTCTGAGCACTCATTGTGGTTGAGGACTTAGATTCTACTAATGAGGACTATATTCCTGATGGGGATGATACGACAGACGAGGGCCCGCCAGACGATGCACAGGATGATGATTTTGATGATGCTAATAATGCAGATGATGTTCATGATGTTCCAAAGGGTCCACCTATTGTTCCTAGACCTCCTCACTCAGATGAGGTGATGCAGTAACTTGACCCCGACTGGTAGCCTAACAACCCACATGAGTCTAAATTTGCTTTATTATTTTCACACTTTTGTCTTTTCTCTTTCCTTTCTTTTCATGGGGAACTAGTGCACTTTTCACTTTTCTTGGTTCAATTCATAGGTAGTGTCAAAGAGTGGAGGGCTTCTATTCCCGAGATTAATGTTGGCTTGGCATCTCCTTTCACTAGGTTGTCTCAAGAGAGTCTTTTGTTTGATCCTGGTGTGTCCCCTACTGCTAGGTGAAACACTAACATTTTTTCTCCTGCCTATCATGGATGTCAAGTTAGTGTGGATTTGAAGGCCAAGAATCTCATCCTTAAGGGTGACAATCAGGTGATTTGTGAGATGGCCCGTCTTAGATTTTGACAGGGAGATACTAGTGCAACGAGGCCTTCGCAATCACACGCTCACAGTAGGATGCCTCGCTCCCATAGATCTCATGGAGTGACTAGTGGCACACATAAGCAGAGAAGCAAGAGTCCTGAGGGTTCCATTGGAGGGAACCGTCCTTGATTTTACTTTGCTTTTCCTTTGAAATCATGCCCCCTTGTATGGGGAGCCTTTACTTCCCTTTGAGAGCATTTTGTGTTAGCTCTTTGATACTCTTGTATATGTAAACTTTGGATATATCAATAAAAGTTTATCCTTTTATGGTTTTCTCTATCGAATGGGCACTCATCTCTTGTGCATTATGGAAGTCTTAGAACTTTTTTATTATGTTTTTGACCTTCAACTCTAACCATGCAAGTATGATGATGATGACATGTTTTTGTAATTTTTTTAATTTTTTGGCATATATGTAGCTAGGGTAAAAATTAGGTCTGAATCATAAATAGCAAACTATCAAACCTTAACAAACATAATGAATTACAAGATAGCATAGAAATCAAAACACAAAGCAAATGCAAACTGAATCTCCACACTAAGCTTGGCTTGCCTCCATTGCTCTTCTCAATCTTGCATATGTATGCATGATTTTGAAGGATGAATGTTGGGTGCTCACTATTTTGGTAGCATAACGATACTTGGCAACTAGATGATGAAAAGACTCTAATGTCATTTCGACAGCATGAGGCTACTTGAAAACCCCTTCATGCAAATGGCTTGGTTGAGGGTTGATTTATAGGAAAGGGCTGATTTGAATTGATGGCTAAAATTGCAAGTTCAAATGAACGAAGTGAACGGCTAGGATCGAATAGGGTTTCCCACTCCATGAGGAGTTGTAGTCATGTGCAAGTGTAGGGTAGACCTAATTTAAATAAAAGATTATTTAAATTAGTTGTGCATGTGACATGTGACATGTGTTTGAATGTGATGAGAGGTGAGGGAATAATTCAAATATTTTATTTCAATTATTTGGGACATGTGAAAGGGAGATTAATTAAATAAATATGATTTATTTAATTAATTTTCTAGTGGGATAAATAGGATTAGGAGTGGGATTAGGACAAAATGTTACAAGATGGTCTCTAGTAATGTGTCGTCTAGGTAAAGGTCAAGACATGGACAAATTTTAGTGTCTACATTTTGCCCCTCTTTGAGATGATATTGCAAATGTTGTGAATAAGAGAAGTAACATCATTTCAAAGAAGCTAAGGTATGGATAGAGGAAAAGGATGATGATGGGATGATGGTGCCCCCTCAAGAGGATAGGCAGGTTGGACAAACACGGGTAAGCTCTCGAAATGAAAGGGATTAGTCAAGGAAGAAAGATAAGGGAATGGATAAAAGAAATGGATGATACATTATTCTACAATGAAGGTGAGCATCCATGAAGTTTGATATAGCACTAGACATTATGCACCAAGGTATAAGGACCAGGGTAATGATGTGTCTTGTGCACCAGCATAATACAACCTTGTCTAAATGTATGAGGAAGTAAACTTAGAGCATTAAAGTCCTAATGCACAAAAGGTATGATGTGACCTTAGATGCAAAGGTTATAGCAAAAAGCTATTCCAACATACACAAGATATGAATATTAGCTAGAAATGATATGGAGTGATTCAAATGCAAGGTGAAAATGATAACACACATAAGCAAGCATGCAAGCATGCACAGATGATACAAAAACAAACAAGGTATTGCCCCTATCAAGTTGTAAACCAATGATTAATTGATTGATTGATTTGCGATGTTTGGCTTCAGGAATGAAACATGTCGTATAAGATGCTTGTTCTGGTTTCGACAATGTAACAACCTGTATAAGACGATTGATTGATTGATTGATACTAGTGTTATTGGCCATGTGAATCAACACCAGGATTTGATTAATGATTGATTCATTTATTGATTTAGTTTACGTCAAGATTAGGATCAAGACCAAGGATGTGATTGGATAATTTGACAAGAATGATTGACTTGATTGGCATGGATTAAGTATGATTTGCATTTGAGTTTATTGCTTGGATTGACTTGAATGATGATGTGATTTGAAGAATTAGATTTGGTTGGAATGATTTGAAGGATTGATTGGAAGAATTTATGAGATTGATTTTGGTGATTGGATTGATTAGAAGAGGTGATTTGATTTGATGAATTGATTTGATTTGAAGAAGTGATGAATTGATTTGATTGATTGGAAGAATTTATGAGATTGATTTTGATGATTGGAATGATGTGATTGAATTGATTTGATTTGGAATGATTTTTGGATGATGATTTGATTGGATGAATTGAATTGAATGATTTGATTGAATGTACTTGATTGAGTGGTTTGATTGGATGAATTGATTGGAAGAATTGAAGGAGTGATTTGATTGAATTGATTGATGATTGGATGAATTGAATTGAATGATGATTTGATTTGAAGAATTGGATTGATTTGATGAATTTGATTGGAAGAATTTGTTGGTTGGAATGATTTGATTGAAGAATTGGATGAATTGAATTGATGATTGGATTGGTTTGAATTGAATTGATGAATAGAAGAATTGAATTGATTGATTTGGAATGAATTGATGATTTATTTGAATTTACTTGATTGATGGAATGATTTTATTGATTTGATCATTGGATTGAATTGATTGATTGATTGGATTTTATTGCTTGGATTTTTGTTGAATATTTGATTTTTTTGTCTTTTGAAAATGTTTTGATTTTTTTGGATTTTGCAATGTTTTGATTTTTTTGTATTTTTGAATGTTTTTTTAATTTTTTTGTATTTTTGAATTGTTTTGATTTTTTTTAGTTTTTTGGGAATATTTTGAATATTTGATTTTTTTGGGTTTTTGAGACTATTTGATGGTTTTGTATTTTTGAGATATGTTGTGATTTTTTGTGTTTTTAGGAAGATTTTGATTTTTTTATTTTTTTGGACGTTTTGATTTTTTTTTGGATTTTTGAAAATGTTTTGATTTTTTTGGGTTTTGAATGTTTTGATTTTTTTTTGTGTTTTTGACATGTTTTGATTTTTTTTTGGATTTTTGATATGTTTTGGGATGGTATTGGATGATAATTTTGATAGCCTTTGTGCTAGATACCAATGACAAGGGAAAACCAAGTCTAGGTGCAAGGAGGAATGTGGGATGGGATGGATGGATAAAAGGGTGAGTGATATGATGGAATGGATGTGTGCATCATAAGGGAGCTAGGATGTGATCTCCAAAGACTATGTTGCATAGGAATAACATGCCCCATTCTTAGGTGTAATACTGAGGATTTTACATGGCAAAGCTCATGAAAATAGGATGATGATTTGATGGATTGGAAAGGAATAAGGTATATCAAGAGATATCCACAACATGTGTCAACATTTTTCCCGCATATCTTTGTCAAGAACAAAAGGAAGAAGGGAGGATGGATGGATTCAATATGATAGGTGTATGTGTATGATGGCTAAGGATGGTAGGAGGGATAGTATGGAAATGGTATGATGGGAAATGATAGTATGAATGAGACAAGGTGCCCCCAAGTGTAAGTGACATAGAAGATCAACCTACACATGATGCCTATTTGCCAGGTTTTCATCATGGTACTTATCCAAGGTGCCACCAAGGGTGGTTTTCACTGTTTGACGAAGGGATTTCTTTTTACTATTTTGATCTTCTTTTTTTTTTTTACTTTTTTGACTTTTTTTTTTTTTGACTTTTTTTTTGAATGGGAGAGGGGAATGTGGATAAGAGGGATTCAAGCATCTAGTTCCATGGAAGGTGATATTGTCCCATTAGAGATGGATGTCGCATGGACCATGTCAAATGTCATTGTGCTCATAGATGTTGGTAAGAGATTGCATGAGTGGGATGGATAAGGTAGATAGTGGATTTTGATGTGGATTATGAAAGGGAAGATAATGGATTATGATGTGGATTATGTAGGGCTTATGCAAAAGGAGTGGATGAAAGGATTATGCAAAAGCATGGACCATAGGGAAGTGATGGGTGAAATATGTAGGATAATAGTTGAATTATGGGGTGATGGAGGTATGTGGGAATGTTGTGGAATGGAAGGGGACCATGACCAATGGTTGCACACACCATGATAAACTTTGAAGCTATTGATTTGGAGGTGGTGTAGGAAGCAATGGACATGTTTGTTTAGTGGATGGATGATGTAGGAATTTAGGTACCCACATAGACTTAGGATTTTTATGATTTTTGAATTGTTTGTGGGATGAAGGAATTTGAAACTTTTGAATGGAATGGGATTTTTGGGATTTTTGAATGGAAGAGGATGGTTGGGATTTTTGAGATGTGGATGCCTCATTTGACTTGATTGATTTTTGCTTAGGGACCAAAACCATTTTGGTTTTTGACTTTTCTTTTGAAGGTATGGGCTTGTGTAGCTTTTTGGATGGATTTTTCTTTGATTATTTTCATTTGTACCCTAAGGCATGAGGATCCTTAGGATTTGTTACTTTATAGGTAGAGACATCTGAAGTTTTATTTTTGAATCCCATGGACATGGTGGAAGTTTTATGTTTAGACGATGTGTGCATTGATTGGTCATGATTAGGAATGTGAGGGAATGTGTAAATGGATGGATTTGGCATTGGAAAAAGTGGAGGTAAAGTGGATGGAGGGATATTAGGAGTTGGAAGAAGTCGAGGTAAAGTGGATGGTGGAAGGTGTATGGTCACATGCTTTTGACATTTGTATGATGGAGGTGGAATGGCAACATATGTTTTGGGAATATGATAGGACTTGTGATGGGAAGTGGTGGACTTAGGATGCATGGAGGAAGTACCAACATCTTGAGATTGTTTACCTTGGGGTGTATATCCAAGGCCATATAAGCATGGAGGGATGTTGACATGGATGGGCTCCAAAATACCTTTTTCATAAAGGCCTAAGCCTTTGCTATGATAATTCATGTTTTGGAGTATGTGATGGACTATGGGACTAGGTGTGTTTTGGGAACTAGACTTGAGTTCATTATTTTATGGAGAAGGTGAGATAGTGGACAATGGTTGTTGTTGTCCTAAGGAGGAGCATTCATGGATGAATGTGGATAGACCAATAGGATATGACATATTTGAAAGATGGTTGATAGTGGATGTGGATGAAGGATCATTAGGATCTTGATTATGTTAATTATGCTTACTAAGATCAAAGGTATTTGCTTTATCTTCTATTTTTTCTTGGGAGGCATGTGTCTCATCATGACAAGTGGATGTTAGTGGATCATGGATAGGGCTAGATGGAGGAGAAGTTTCTTTGCTTTTAAGGAAGGCCATGAAACGGGGTGAATGCTTAAGTTGATCAACAAGACTTTCATTAGATGGAGTATGTGGATCTTGGGTATCTTGCATATGAATGGTTGTGGGGGTATGGATAGGATCAAGTTGCTCATAGATAGGTTCTTCATCATGAATAATATCTTAATCATGGAAAAGATATATGTTATGAATAGGTTGGATGAAAGTGATTTGATCTTGATTAGGATGAGGACTTGATGTTTCCACATTCCTTGGACTAGATTCTTGACATAACTCTTGACTTTGGGTGGAAGTGGAAGCCTTTTGGGGAGGCTTGATATACTCTTGATGGTCAACTACAAGAGGGCATGATGGAGGTTGACTTGGACTCATGGGAGGAGACTCTTGAATAGGTTCAAGGGGTTGTGGGCTATATGAAGGGGTTGAAGGACTAGGCATGATGTTGGAAGACTCTTTTGTAGGCTCAAGGACATGAATTTGGTTACATGTTTGACTCCTTTCTAGTAACCCTTGGATCACATCCTTTGTAGGTGTATTGGTGGTGGAAGTTGAAGGCTTAGGATTGTGATTAGGTGGAAGGCTAATTGGATTGGATGGATTAGGACTAGGAGTGGATAGGTCCCATGGTGGAAGGATAAAAGGGGTAGAAGGTGTTGGCTTGGGACTTTGATTTGGATGGGTTGGACGGTCAAAGGGATTAGATGAATTGGTCAATTTGGATTTACTTTTGTAATGTTTGAATTTAGGGCATGAAGTTGATGGAGGATTAGATGATGGTGGGGGTAATGAAGGGTTTGATGGATTAGAATGTGGAGAGACCAATGGATTAGGACTAGGACATGGTGGCTTTAGGATAGGCATTCGATTGGATGGTGATATAATATGCTTATAGATCTCGCAAGCTAGAGTGGTATTCCCCCTGTCAAAGGTAACATTAGAACTTCAAGGCACTTGATCTTGTTTCAAGGGGTGACTTAGGCTCACATGTACTTGTTTGGATGTGACTTGATATAAATGTTGGTTGGGATTGGTAGATGTGGAATGGACTTGACATATGGATGGACTAGGTTGGTATGAAGTGGGAGAAGTTGATGTAGCATAGACTTGATAGGTGGATGGATTTGGTTGGTATGAAGTGGAGGGGGTTGATGACACATAGGATTGATGTGGAAATTGTTGAGGTTGTGGTCGTATTTTTTGAATGGATAGGAGATGTGTTTGTTGGGTTTGGGATTGACAAGTGGCTATGAAGTGTTGGGCTTGTGCTAGGAGGTGTTCTATTTGAGGTGATTAGATTTGTTGAAATTGTTGAATGATGTCTTGGAATCGTTGTATAGTTTGTTGGTCTAGGGGCTGAGGGATTTGGTGAAGTGTTTGGATGAGGTCTTGGAGGGATACTAGAATCATGTCCTCTAGTGTTGGCATGGTGTCACACACGTGTTTAAGTCTTTGCATGTCATCTTGTTCCTCAAGGTATGCCACATGATTCTTGTCATCATTAGAAGTAGGAGGAGGGGCCCCACGAAGTATAAGTTTAGGTTTTGGTTTGTTCTCATCATTAGGATTAGGGGAAGGGCCTCCTCAAAGTATAAGCTTGGGCTTTGGTTTTGTCTCATCATTAGGATTAGGGGGAGGGCCTCCTCTAAGTATGGGCTTAGGTTTTGAATTTGTTTTATCATTAGGATTAGAGGTAGGGCCTCCTCTAAGTATGAGATTAGGTTTTGAATTTGTTTCATCATTAGGATTAGAGGGAGGGCCTCCTCTAAGTATGAGCTTAGGTTTTGAATTTGTTTCATCATTAGGATTAGAGGGAGGGCCTCCTCTAAGTATGAGTTTGGGCTTATGATTAGGATTAGGCTTGCTAAGGATTAAGACCATTTTGGCAAGTGATTGACTAGAATGATAATGTGGAATGATTAGGATAGAGTGATTAGGAATGATTAGGGATGATTAAGATGTGGATTAGGTGAATGACAAGGATGATTATGTTGATAACTGAGAGGGGGGGGTGAATCAGTTATCCTAATTATTTCCCTTATTGAACTTTCTTTTAATTGATGCAGCATAGAATCAAACACAAAAACATTAATCATGAAATAAGAAACACATGACACAGTATTTTTGACGTGGAAACCCTGTTAAGGGAGAAAACCACGGGGTGATTAACCCAAAATTATTCTCTGTTAGAAGAATAGGAAATTACAAAATGGCACTTGCCAATTAGGGCTCACTGCCCGAGCACACTGCTCACAAGAGGCCCACTGCCTACAAGAAGACACACTGTCTACAAAGTGATAAGAATCACAGTCTTGAACTAATTGGAAGCATCTGTATATGCTGGAGTTCAGTTCCGGTTAGGCTCAGTACACTGATCTGCTGCACTTCATCTTTCCTCTGTTCTTTATTCTGCTATCTTTCACATACCGGATCCTTTTTGCTACTTCTGCTCTATTCTGGACTTCTTCGCATATATCTTCACACCATCACACACTTCACAACTAAATCCATCCTCTATATATATCCGCACAAGTAATTTCATCACCTTTCTAGTCGGCATCCGGAACAGTCTAGTTTCTTACAAACTCTTGTTCTGTCGGCTGAATCCTTCCTCACCAAGCAATGCGGATCAAGCATATACTTGTAGATATCATTAATCATGTCGGCCAAACATGATTCATGTCTTCACAACCTCTATCATCAACAGTAACACATCCAGAAAGTAGTCTGATACTCTGTCAGTCAGTTCTTCCTCTGTTTTCACTGTCTCTCAGGAATCCGGTACTCAACTATTCATATCTTTTTCCTTGTCCATCACCGGAGGCTAAATCCTTGGAATATACCACTCAAGGTAGTCCTCTTGACTTCCCCAAATCCGCACTGCACCAAGACACTTCCTCTGAGAGATCCGGACCAATCTGTCGGACCTTGCCACATGCTCTGTTCTTGTTCACCGGACCACAACATTCTTTATTCTGACTTCCGGTAGAGACACATCATGACTTGCGGATATGTGGGATGACCTTTGTTGCCATCAATGACAACAACCATGAATCCATATAGTGTCTCTTTCCAACAATCTCCCCCTTTGGCATTGATGGCAACACTTAGTGAAAAATGACTAAGTGTTTTCACTATGCTCCCCCTTTGCTGATGCTCTATCTTTATATACAATTTCCGGAACTCCCCCTTAGTTGGATTCCTCATTTTTCACTGCTCCTCACTCCCCCTTTGACATCAATGGCAAAGGGTAGGGTCCGCACACCAAAATTTGCAAAAATTTTCTATACATAGCCGCATATTTACATACTCACATATACTAAAGAATGTCTGCAAAGGATGTCTGCAATTGGATCATTTCTGTAGCCCAACTTTGCTTCATTCTATCCAAAATTGAAATGTGACCACTCAACAAAAATGCAAAAGCTTCTGCCCGCTTGAGATCTGTCGGATCTTTTGTTTGGGTGGTGGTCTGAGCATCACTGATGGCCTCATGCATAGTTTCCAACTTAGGGATTATAATCCGTCTAAGTTCTCCCATCCGGTTAGTGACGTTCTTCCTTTCCTTCTCAAGATTCTTTATTTCATTCAAGACTGCAATAGTCTGACATTCTTGATTTATTATGGAGGAAGAGAGAGGATCAAAACTTTGAGATAAGCTTTGTAGCTTGTCCTGTTCCTCTTTTATTTTCTTGTCAATTGCTGCTGTTGCCTTTGACCAGGATATACAAAATTTGTAGATGTCACCGCCATCCTTAAGAGCATTCTCTAAGCTCTTTATTCCAATGGTCACAATCTTCCTATCCTTAGAGATTAATTCTAATACTTCTGAAAATCTTTTATCCAAAAATTCCTTCCGGACCTTTTCTTCAGCTGATTTTTCTAGAGAATCAAAATGTGTATCAACACTGCTGACTAAGGTTTTTAGATTACCGGAAGAGGAGGCTGTCGGATCTATCTAGATTGATGGCATAATCTTTACAAGTACTCCAGAAGCAGCCTCTATCAACTCACAGTCTTCCATATGAGACTTCAGGAGTTTTTCATTTGCCTTGGCATTTGCAAATGAAGCTATCTTCATTATTTGTACCGGAGAGAGAGAGTCAAAGTCGAATGGGCCTTTTAGAAGCTCCGGTTCATCAATCTCTAAAGTTTCTTTGCTCAAAAATTGTTGAACAGTTTGTGCAGTGTCTCTTGCCGGAGACAAATGTTTCTTTTCTTCTGCAGTCTTGGAATTGTCAACCTCTTTGTCTTTCACCACTGCTTCCTTCTCCTGTAATTGCTTTTCTTCTTTGGATCCGGAGACTGTAGGGGAAACCGGAGGAGAGATGTTTGTCTGTTCAGGGCTCACTTCTTCCGGAACAGATGATTCCAAATCAGCAGCTGTTTCTGCACCTAAGTCCTCTACAACAGGAAGATTGAACCTTTTGAAGGCCTTCCGGAGGATCTCTTCTGTCTCTTGGGCCACTCTGTCAATCTCACCAAGCATGAGTTGATTCATCCTGGCTTTACTTCTGAACTCATCTTTGCAGTCCTTGAAGATAATGTTCATTGTCTTGGGATCAATTTGAGGATATAGCTGAATAGCTATCTGCTCTTGGATCTCAAGATCTTTAGCATGAGCATTATTCTTTCTTACTTCCAATTCCTTTTCTAGGCTTTTAGGAATAAGAGATATGATCTCAATGAAAGCCTTATTATATATGTTAAGATATTTGACTGTGGCTTCCTGCAGAGTCTTTTGGTCGGCCTCACTGAAGTCATCATAAGATTCAGTCATTGGTTGAAGGTTTCCATCCACCGTGACCGACTTGATTACGCTCTCTAGAGACAGAGTGGGCTTTTCAACAGATACCTCCGCCATTTCATCCTTGTCTTGGCCTGTGGAGGGTTTACCGGATCCTTTCTTCTTCTGTTTCTTTATTTCTTTTACTCCCTCATCTGACTCTGTTTCCTCTTCATCCTTTTGGCTTCCATAAGCCCTTGTGGCTTTTGTCTTGGATCTCTTACCGGATGCCTGGACTTCCGGTTTTGAACTTTTGGTTGTGGGAGGTGCAGATCTCTTTGATGATCTAGTCCGGGTGGGAGCTTCAACCGGAGCACTTTCTTTACTTTTCTCTTCTTCCTCAGCCTTCCTCCTCTTTTCCCGGCTGGCATCAAGTGCCTCTTTTGAGATGCCTAGGCCTTGAGCAATGTGCTCTACTTCTTTTCTCACCTTTCTTTTAATCTCAGGTTCCCTAAGTTCTACATGTATTTTTACACTCAGCTCCTCAAAGGTTCCAAACCTTTCTGCCTTAGGATCTTTGGGCTGACTTAGCATGTGTTGAACATGCAACTCCACTATCTGTTCATCCACTTCATACCCCATGGGCATGATCCAGACAGTCCTTGGCTCCACTGCCTCCATTAGGCACTGATCAGTGTCAACCATAAAGCACACTGAGTCTTTGTATTTTTCAACAAGAGACTGGGGAATTCTCTCTCTTGCTTGCATCATGCTCTGAAAGTTTTTGAAGTATCCCCATAGAGCTGTATTTCTCGCTTTTGCATCCCCAAGTCCATGCAAATAGTCTCTTATCTGGACTGCAACAGGTTTGTCATTCTGCCATACCCATCCACTTGATCCGGGTAGCTCATTCATGAAGTAGAAGAATAGACATACAATAAGAGTACCATACTTAAAGGAATTCTTCTTATCCTTCTTGATTTTCTGTATATTTTCCATTAATTGGCTTAGCAGTAGTTCGCAGAGATCATATTCTGCATTCTTTCTTAGCATTTCATAGGCAGTGTATACTGCAGTTCCGGATACAGAATTCTCCCTGCTGGAGTGATAGATCTTGTATCCTATTATCATGGATGCATATTTGATATCCGGATCCGAAATATCTTCAATGGTCATTGCCCTCTTATCAAATTTTGATCCGGTGGCCTCAGTTACAATGTTGTTTTTGACAGATTTGAGGATAGGTATCCCTCTGGAAGAGTATAGACCAGTTACTGCTCTAATTGCCTCTTTTGTGATCTTGCAGGGTCTATCCAGCCATAGAAAGTTGTCATGCATCCTGCTCAGTACATACTGGACCCATTCATCTTCTTCAAAGCAGGGGAAATGAATAAATTGCTCAAATTGTTTCTTCTGGATATCCTTATACTCTAGTTTAAGCTCAAAAGCATTGTCTATCAGTTGCTTGTGATAGAGGTCTCTTAATTTGAATTCCCCAAATTCCTCAATGCTTGCATGTATGTAAACCCTAATGTCTTCAGTATGTAAAACTCCGTGAGGAACACTAGAGAAGGCTCCTAGTGGATCTACCTCCAATGATTTGTAAGGATGTTTCTTGAATGTGGGGCGAGGTCTATCAGAGATCTTAACTATATTTGGAGTAGCCATTCTTCAAAGATTTGTAGTGAGATAATGAAAAACGGAGAATACCTTATGCGCCTTCGGTTTGCACGGAGTGGTTGGATTGATTTCTTTATGCAATAACTTCGGCAGGAGATCCTTGGTGTGCTTGATGAACCTTGTTGCAGAGCTCCACTTTTCGCTTCTTCTTGAGTGCAGAATGAGCAAATGACTTTTGAGAAATCCCTTAAATTGCTCCATGAACCCTAATATCTGTCTGCAATAAATGCTTCACCTACATCATTCCGGTTTGCCTTGTCTGGATAGCTTGGAGTATCCCGGATTAGTCCTGATCTGTGGATATCATCCGGATCTTTCAATCATGAATAAATCGAGGTAACATATTACAAGAACATCCCAAACACTCTGTCCAATCCGCAGAACAAGATAGTGCACTTCTGGATCTCTCCGGACCTTTTTGTAATCCTTTATCATACCGGAGCATCTCCCTGAACATGTCTTATTTGATCGATCACAGCTTCTTCATGACTCCATGCGGACCTCTGAAAACTTGACTGAAGCATCTCAAGACTCATATCTGCAAACCCTTTAATCCGCATCTTGTGCCACATCCGGCACCACTTGTTTGGCTGGGGGAACAGGATTTTCTTTGAGTCTCCCCCTGAGCCTGAGCTCACCTTTTAGTTTCCGGAAGAAATATCAGCACCAGAGTCTGGTGCGGATCCAACCTCTACATTCTCTGAACTTTTCTTCACCCAAATCTTGCTCATCTGATTCCTAACTTCATCCGCATTCATCTTTTGTTTACCCTTGTCTTGATTCTGATTATACACCGGACCTCTTTTGTCCTAATACTTGTTTCTGCAGACTTTAGCATTATGACCGGACCTATTGCAGATTTGGCAAATAACATTTCTTTGCATATTTGACTGATATCCTCTTGATCTGCATTGATTAGCCATATGACCTACTCTATTGCATGTGAAGCATCTACCTTTGAATGATTTGTTTACTTGCATAATTCTGCATTCATGGGATTTGTGTCCATACCTTTTGCAGTTGAAGCACTGTTCAGAGAAGGATGAATTAATCTGATTCATTCTCATTCTGCACTGATTAGCTTTGTGACCAAAGTGGTTGCAGCTGTGGCAGTATCCATTGAAGGATGGATATCTTTGAGCATTTGGCTGTCTTACCGGAGGTCTTCTAGGCCTGCTCCTTGGATTTTCTGATCCAAGATTCTTCTGACTGGATCCGGAGCTTTCTCCTTTCTCATATCCCAAACCATACTTGTCATCTGTCCTCTTTTGACTTCCAAGAAGAACTTCAAGTTGAGCAGAACTTATCTTGAATTTCTCTTTATATTCATTTGTTGTTTGAAGGTCTCTTTTGAGAGAGGCAATTTGATCCTCAAGTTTTTCTTCATTATCTTTGGCATCTTCAAGATCAGATTCAAGATGTCTGATAATCCTGTCCATCTGGTGGCATTCTTCTGATTTTTCTTTAAGAGATTGTCTTAGATTGTCTTCAGCCTTTCTTTTTTCTTCAATCTCTTGAGTAAACTTTATAGTTCCTGATTCCATTTCATGTCTTAACATAATGACTTCTTTTGATAACTTTTCACATAACTTGGTTTGCTCAGTCAATTCTTCATTTGTATTGCTTTCTTCACTTTGTCTTGCCAACTGTTGGAGCAGCTCCTTTCTCTTTTTCATAGAGAGACTTAATTTGTCTTTTAATTCTCTCATGAATTCATCAGCCTGTTTGAGTCTTTCCTTTAATTCACTGACTTCAGAATTTGACTGTTCAAGATCCTCAAGAGCAGTCTTGAGTTGCTCCCTTAAACCATATGCATCCATTTGAAATCGCAGATCTTCCTCAAGCTGTTAGGCTCTATTAGGAGGAACTTAGCTCTGATACCAATTGTTGATAACTGAGAGGGGGGGGTGAATCAGTTATCCTAATTATTTCCCTTATTGAACTTTCTTTTAATTGATGCAGCATAGAATCAAACACAAAAACATTAATCATGAAATAAGAAACACATGACACAGTATTTTTGACGTGGAAACCCTGTTAAGGGAGAAAACCACGGGGTGATTAACCCAAAATTATTCTCTGTTAGAAGAATAGGAAATTACAAAATGGCACTTGCCAATTAGGGCTCACTGCCCGAGCACACTGCTCACAAGAGGCCCACTGCCTACAAGAAGACACACTGTCTACAAAGTGATAAGAATCACAGTCTTGAACTGATTGGAAGCATCTGCATATGCTGGAGTTTAGTTCCGGTTAGGCTCAGTACACTGATCTGCTGCACTTCATCTTTCCTCTGTTCTTTATTCTACTATCTTTCACATACCGGATCCTTTTTGCTACTTCTACTCTATTCTGGACTTCTTCGCATATATCTTCACACCATCACACACTTCACAACTAAATCCATCCTCTATATATATCCGCACAAGTAATTTCATCACCTTTCTAGTCGGCATCCGGAACAGTCTAGTTTCTTACAAACTCTTGTTCTGTCGGCTGAATCCTTCCTCACCAAGCAATGCGGATCAAGCATATACTTGTAGATATCATTAATCATGTCGGCCAAACATGATTCATGTCTTCACAACCTCTATCATCAACAGTAACACATCCGGAAAGTAGTCTGATACTCTGTCAGTCAGTTCTTCCTCTGTTTTCACTGTCTCTCAGGAATCCGGTACTCAACTATTCATATCTTTTTCCTTGTCCATCACCGGAGGCTAAATCCTTGGAATATACCACTCAAGGTAGTCCTCTTGACTTCCCCAAATCCGCACTGCACCAAGACACTTCCTCTGAGAGATCCGGACCAATCTGTCGGACCTTGCCACATGCTCTGTTCTTGTTCACCGGACCACAACATTCTTTATTCTGACTTCCGGTAGAGACACATCATGACTTGCGGATATGTGGGATGACCTTTGTTGCCATCAATGACAACAACCATGAATCCATATAGTGTCTCTTGCCAACAGATTAGTGTTTTGACTAGGATGAAATGATTGGATTTGAATGTGTTGGAATAATTCAAATATTTTATTTGAATTATTTGGGACATGTGAAAGGGGGATTAATTAAATAAATATGATTTATTTAATTAATTTGCCAGTGGGATAAATGGGATTAGGAGTGGGATTAGGACAAAATGTTACAAGATGTCTCTAGTAATGTGTCAACTAGGTAATGGTCAAGACATGGACAAATTTAAGTGACTACCTTTTACCCCTCTTTGAGATGATGTTGTGAATGTTGTGACTAAGAGATAAAAATAAGGTTCACTAAATGTAGCTAGGGTAAAAATTAGGTCTGAATCATAAACAACAAACTATCAAACCTTAACAAGCACAATGAAGTACAAGATAGCATAGAAATCAAAACATAAAGCAAATGCAAACTGAATCTCCACACTAAGCTTGGCTCACCTCCATTGCTCTTCTCAATCTTGCATAGGTATAGATGATTTCAAAGGATGAATGTTGGGTGCTCACTATTTTAGCAGCATTATGATACTTGGCAACTAGATGATGAAAAGGCTCTAATGCCATTTCGACAGCATGAGGCTACTTCAAAACTCCTTCATGCAAATGGCTTGATTAAGGGTTGATTTATAGGAAAGGGATGATTTGAATTGATGGTTGAAATTGAAAGTTCAAATGAATGATGTGGATGGCTAGGATTGAATAGGGTTTCCCACTCCATGAGAAGTTGTAGTCATATGACAAGTGTAGGGTAGACCTAATTTAAATAAAATATCATTTAAATTAGTTGTGCATGTGACATGTGTTTGAATGTGATGAGAGGTGAGGGAATAATTTAATATTTGAATTATTTGGGACATGTGAAAGGGGGATTAATTAAATAAATATGATTTATTTAATTAATTTGCTAGTGGGTTAAATGGGATTAGGACAAAATGTTACAAGATGTCTCTACTAATGTGTCAACTAGGTAATGGTCAAGACATGGACAAATTTAAGTGTCTACAATATATATGAGATGCAGTTTACGATATGCAGATGCAAGAACACAAGAAATGCTAAAATGAAACATTTACTTCTATTGAATGTCACGAGTTATGACATTAAATTTATTGCTTTGAGACCCTTTTTTAATTTTGATATGAATGCAATGTGGAACAAACAATATGACTGCTCTTTAATACGATTTTCAATCTAGGGGATTGCAAGTTGTCCTGATATAAGAGACCTATTCAAGGCTGTGAGATAGGATTTTAAAACTTGAGTGGGGAGCGGGAATGAAATTGAGTGCTTCTGAATTTAGGTGTTGCTAAAGGCTAAACACTGATCCTTATCTAGATAAGACAAATTGACAAGCTTTCATCTTAGACAAGCAACAAATTTTATTGATGTTCACTATACTTAGATCATAGATGGCAAGTAAGATAGACCTGGGGTAAAGGATAAATGGGAAATAACTAGGGTACCTAGATAGAAGATGATCCTAAAGACTACTAGACTCTCAGCTTTGCTCAGCTAGTGCATATGTGTGTTTTATACCTTACTCTTTTATTTTTTCTATTAGAATGTCACCCTTGAGGATTTGAGCTTAGACTGATCTCCACCCAAGAGTACAGACATTCAACAATCTTCTCTCTTTCACTCTTTTTTTGTATCTCTCTCTTTTTTTGCTTTTTCTCTTTTTTTGTATTTCTAGAATGCCTCACTTGATTTTCTCATTTTTTTGGATTTTTGACTTTTTAAGAAATGAATGCTTTTGGAACTTTTGATATGCAACTATTTGATCTCTCAATTCAATACTCTTGTTTTGATCACTAATTTTTTTATTCACTCGAATTTTAGATTGCTTCCTTTAGAGTTTTGACCCTCCTAGTGTTTTTGGCTAGGAAAGATAAGGGGTTGAGTGCCACCTAAAGTTTTTGTAATCTATTTGGACTTCTCTTCTACTAGGGAAGAATGGGGAAGGTCTTCCTGCAAGCTTCCTTTAAACATTGTAGGTTTGAATAATAACCTTGTTTAGACCTAACATCTTGGCTCATTAAGAATGGGATCAATGTAAAGCTAAGAGCTCAGCTTTGATTAGAATCACTAGGAATGAAGAGAGATATGGTGATTGTGAAAATGGGGAATCTCTAGGTCCTGAAAGGATGATGTATATCTAGGAAACCTTAGACTCCTTACTGAAATGAAAATAATATAAGATCAATTCATTCATTGTAATTCAAGATGAACATAATGATGTTGAAATGCAAGAAACAAATTATTTTTGACATTTTTTATTTTTATAATTTTTTTGTATTTTTATGTTTTATGATTTTTTTGGTTTTTAGACAGTATTTCTTGAGGTGAAAGGCATTGACTGTTTCACCAAATTCCTCTCCCTCCATTGTCCACAAGAGATAGGCACCCTTTCCAATGTCTTCTTTAACCATGTAAGGACTTATCCAATTTGGTCTAAACTTGCATCCTTTACTGGCTCTTTTATTGATCAAGTTGTCTATCCTGAGTACTAAGTCTCCTACTTGAAAAGGTCTTGGGATGACTTTCTTGTTATATTGATTTTTTCATTCTCGCAAGGTAAGAATCATGTCTTTGGATAGATCTTAAGCGTGTTTCATCCATCATCTCTAATTCAGCTAATCTCACTACTCGATATTCCTCATTATCCAATAGTCCTTATAACGATACTCTCAGACTAGGTAGTTCTACTTCCAATGGTAACACCGCCTCTGACCCAAAAGTGAGGGCATAGGGAGTGGTTCCAATTAGAGTCTTTATGCTTA
This sequence comes from Cunninghamia lanceolata, assembly GCA_027924645.1. Classification (NCBI taxonomy): domain Eukaryota; kingdom Viridiplantae; phylum Streptophyta; class Pinopsida; order Cupressales; family Cupressaceae; genus Cunninghamia; species Cunninghamia lanceolata. The sequence goes on along the minus strand of BSBN01000275.1, from coordinate 4,539,232 downwards.
TTCTATAGGCCCAGAGAGCTGGATACAATTGTAAATGCCAATCTCTTTTAGAGTCTTTCATAATTTTGACCAATATTGATTTCAATGTTTTGTTTGTGGCTCATGCCTGTCCATTCCCTTGAGGATAGTAGACTGAGGGAGAGTTATGATTGATGTGGAACCTCTCACATAACTCTCTTACTTGTGGATTTTTAAATGATGACATGTTGTCTATCACTATCACTTGGGGAATCCCAAATCAACATATGATCTAGTTTAATATGAACTTGGCAATTGCGGTCCCTAAAACAGTGGTGAGAGGCATGGCCTCTACCCATTTGGTAAAATATTCTGTCGTGGTGATGATGAATAGATTTCCATCTATCGATGGGGGAGATATCTTTCCCACAATGTCCAAGCCCCAAGTGGAGAAGGGCCAAGGGGTAACTATCAGTTGCAAATCTCTTGTTGGTGTATGATGATCATGGGCATAGGCTTGACATTTTGGGCATGTTTTCATGAATTTGATTGCATCCCCTTGTAAACATTGCCAAAAATATCCCATCCTATGTATTTACTTGTTGTGGCATGACCACCAAAATGTCCTCCACAGATTCCATTGTGGCATTCTTCTAGGATTTTACGTGCTTCTTCTTTGTCAATGCATTGAAGCAACATCCCGTCTAAGGCCCTTCGATAGACCACATCATCTACTAGAACATATCTTGTAGTGAGGATGCACAATTGTCTTTTTCCCAAGGGATTCATGTTTTCAGGGTAAGTTTTGTTTTTGAGATAGTTCACAATGTCTCTGTACCAATATGAAGCGGCATATTTCTCAAGATCAATCACACAAATTTCTTCATCCGGGAAATCTTCGCTTATGGGCTCCTCTTGAGGAATCGAGTTGTCTACTAGCCAATCTTCTATCACTTGTCCTTTGACTAATTTTTGGTTAATGTATGTTAGTTTGAACTCACTTAGTAACGTCACAAACCGGCTAGCTCTTCTTGATAGCATTGGCTGATTTAAGAAAGTCCTCAATTGTTTAGATCATATCATAACTTTGGTCTCTTGATTCAACATCTAGTGTCGTAATCTCTGAGTTGCAAAGACTATGGAAAGACATTCCTTTTCAACCTAAGTGTAATTCTTCTCATATTCTAGTAAGTTTCAACTTATGAAATATATGGCTCTTTCTCCTCCACCTTCATCTTCTTGAACCAACATGCATGCTACAAAAATATCAGTTGCTCTAAAGTATAAGATGAAAGGCTTGTCATGTTTTGGTGGCATTAGGGTAGGAGGTACCAACAAGAACTTATTTAATTGCTCAAATGCATTTTGACAGTCTACCATCCATGTTATGCCAACTTGTTTCTTTAGTAACTGATTGATTGGGTGAATCTTGAAAGCCATGTCTGGTATAAAACACCTGATTGCGCCTAATTGTCCCAAGAAAGTTCTTACAGTTGTTTCACTGGTTGGTGGGGTTGCATTTAGGACTACTTTAACTTTTGTTGGATCAACATCAATTCCTCTTTGTGAAACGATGAAACTCAACAACTTACCTGTCGTAACCCTGAAACACACTTTTTAGGATTTAACCTTACTTTGTATTCCCGAAGCCTATTGAAGATCTTGCAAAGGTCTTCCACATGTGTTGATCTTTTCTCTGACTTAGCCATTTAAAGATCATCAATGTGCGTCTCTACTATCTTGTGAATGTAACCATGGAATATGTGTTTCATGGCTCTCTAATAGGTAGCCCCTGCATTTTTCAGTCCAAATGGCATGACTACATAACAAAATGTTCCCCAAGGAGTGGTGAATGTTGTCTTGTTTTGATCAACCTCTGAATTCTTGATTTGATTATATCCCGAGAACCCTTCCATGAGAGAGACTATTCCATATCCTACGGTTGAATCGACAATTTGATCTATGGATGGCAATGGAAAGTCGTCTTTTGGGCAAGCTTGATTGATATCTCTAAAATTGAGGCATATCCAAATTTTCCCATTTTTCATTAAAACTAGGACAATGTTTGACACCCAACTTGAATAATCCACCGGTTTGATAAAGTTGACATTCAATAATTTCTTCAATTCTTCTTTTACTATCTCAACCACTTGAGGCTTTATGGGTCTCAATTTTTGTTTTATGGGTTTTGCATCAGGCTTTGTTACTAAGTTGTGCACCATGATCTTTGGGTCTAATCTAAGCATGTTTGAGTATGTCCATGCAAAGACGTTAGAATATACAATTAGAAATTTAGTGTATTCTTCCAACTCTTCATCATTTAACTCCTCTCCTAATTTTAACATTTTTGGTTTCTCAGGAGTTTCGACATTGATATCAATGGTATCTCCGGTTAACGATGGATGTCCCTCTTCAAACTTATGAGGGGTAGGTGGTAAGTCTGAATTTGATTCGATCTAGAGGATTTCTTTTTCACTCCCAAAATAGTCTTCTAGATGTGGGAGGAGCATGTATCCTTTCTTGTGATATACTCTTTGGAGGCCATCATAAGCATGTAGGTACTCTAAGATGGCCTCATCGTTCTTAATGTAATCTCGAGTGGGTTTTTCTGTTTGATCCACAACATAATTTATAATGCTTGGTAATTCTTCACTTTCTAACAATGGCTCTCTATGAACTTCAACACAACGTATTCTAAATTTTGAAGTTGAGCATGTGGTGAAAATAATGCAGCGAACATGGCCATTGAATCAGCCACTTGGTTCTCTTCCCTGGTTATGGCTTTTATAGAGAAGAAGTCAAGGAATTGGACCATTTTTCTGATGGTTTCTTTATAAGGTCGAAGTCATTCTAATTTTGTTTCGTAGTTTTCTACAACTTGGTTGATTACTAATTGGGAGTCTCCAAATGCAGAGATCCTCTTGACCCCAATTCTCATGGCTAGCATGATTCCTAAGGATAAGGCTTTGTACATAGTGATATTGTTCATGCAAAAGAAATCCAACCTAAAGGCAAAGGAGATGACTTTTCCTTCCAGGGAGGTCAAGATTATCCCTGTCCCTGCTCCATTTTTACAACTAGCTCCATTGAAGTGGAGAGGCCATAAGTTTTGAGTGTTTTGTGGTTGAGATGTTCTCCAAACTCGTAGGTTGAGTTCCATTTTTCCTCTTTTTCTTCTCCTTCTTCAATGATTTTGATTGTTCCCATTGAGAGGTTCTTGATGTCCCATTCATTAAAGCATGGTATGGCTGCTAAGCCAAATGGAGCATGATGCTTGGTGCTATGAGAATCAAAGGGGAATTCTTTCAGATCATCCATGCTTTGATATGATATGTTTTGAGTACTAGTGTTTGGTTGAGAGTCTTGAGTTTCTTCTTTCGCTTTCTCTTGTGTTTTTAGCTTTTTGTCTTTTTCTTCCTACTCCTTCATGTAAACACTGAAAGGATCAGGGTTTGTTTTGACATTACAGATCTTTCCCAAATGATGGAAGTGGATTTCTTAGAACAAAGTGGAGGTGATGGCCTTCATGGCATGAATCCAAGGTCTTCCGAGGATCATATTATAATTGGTTTCTTTGTTGATGACATGGTAGTCTGTGGAAATAGTTTTATCCATTAGAGTGAGCAGTAGACTGTTTTTCCCAACTGTTTGAATATTATGACTATCATATATCCTTAAGGTGGCAGCCTGTTGCTTGATTCCTATTTTTCTATATCCCATTCTTCGCAGGAATGACATTGGCAAGAGATTATCTATCGATCCTTCGTCCACCACGACTCTCTTTATGGTGACTTCTTTAACCTAAATTTGTATGTATAGTGGTGAATCTCTTTTCTTACTTCCTTCATTTTTCAATAGTTTGGAGATATAAAACGTGAGAGGGGTTGGTTCCTCTTGTGTTGAACATCCACTTCTAATACTTCCAAAAATGTTTTCCAATGTGAGGGTGGGGCTCTCAACAAATTAATCACTTGTGAGAAGACATTTTCTGTCTGATCTGTTTGTTCCTCTTCTTGGATTACTAACACTTCTTGGTTTAACTCTACTTGATTGGAGCCATTTTGATTAGCCTTCTCTTTCTCATTTTGAGGTTCCTTCTCTTTCCTTTGGGATTGGAGGAGTTTGAGGAAGTTTTGTTGTTGATCCAGAGTGAGTTTGGAGATGGCTTTGTTGTATCCATAGAAGGTTTTTGTTTCATGTCCTTTTGTTCCATGGAACCAACAATAAGTGTTGGGGTCATAGGAGTGACGGTTTGACCCTTGATTTCCTTTTTATCACCACTTGTCATTACTGGGATTGCTTTTCACAACATTGACATCTTTGTCTAAAGAGACGTTGGATGTAGTCTTCTCAATTGTTTTAGGCATTTTGAGCCTTCCATTAGTATCATAAATCTTCCAGCCACTGTCGATGGCAACTTGATCGATCCTCAAAGTACTTTCTAATGCTTCTTCATAGGATCTATATGGTAATTTTTGTACGTCTTCTCTCATGTCTTTGTTCAAGGCATGTAAGAAAAGATTGCATAGTTCATGATGGTCCATGTTTAGGGTACTGGTTGAGGAATAGAGGACTTGCCTCCATCTGGTCACAAAATGGGCTACAAATTCATTTGGTTCTTACTTCATGGTTAGGAATTCTCTTATTCCTATTTTGACAAGTTTGTTCATGTCAAATGCCATGACAAACTCTCTAATTAGTTGTCTGAATGAGTGAATTGAAGCCTCTACCAAATGATAGTACCAATCCATGGCTATTCCTTTGAGAGGTTTTAGAAAGATCTGTTGCAAGTATGTGCCTAATCGGTGTTGTCATTGATGTCAACTTATCTGTGTTGTCATTAGTTTCAATTGTGCTCTTGTTTTAATGCTTGATTGTAATGAGTAAGATTCTTTGTATTTACTTATGTAAGTATTGGAGATCCATTTATTGAGGATATTGAGAAAATTTGCTCCTCTGGTGGAAACAGTGTGTTGCAGAGTTTCTTGTATATTGCAAAAGAACAGTCCAGTAGATTGCTCCACATTTCCTAAAAGATGAATATCTTTGTCTGTAGATTGGAATTTATTTATAGGCACATCTGAAGATGCTATGTTTTGATTTTGAGCCTCTGGTATGAAGAATTGAGTGAGTTATGTTCACCAGAGTGAAAACAACCAAGTCGGCCAAGACTGGAGTTAACACTAGGTCTTCTAAGAACATTCTTCTTTCATGATCCAAACTTCTCTTTACGGACCAATCCAAAGGTAGGAACACGATCAGGAGACATCCACAAGCACATTGTAATCACCAGGAACAACTACGCGATCTCTAACCACTCTATTAAGAAGATTCTCCAAACTAGAGCACAAGAACAACACTGTCAGCCACTGTCATAAGGAAAGGATAGCTTGCGGACCGCCAAATCATGAACCATTGTAGTTGAAATCACTTATCATCATTCTAGCCTTAACTCTATAACCACAAACCAAAATACTTCAATGCGGAGGAATACGGAGCATAATACTTTCTCCCTGTCACTGCCAATCATACAAAAAAAGTTGTTTTCACTCTAGTGAACATAACTCACTCAATTCTTCATACCGAAGGCTCAAAATTGGAACATAGCATCTTCAGATGTGCCTATAAGCCATCCCTTGGCAATGAGCCACCCTTTGGTAGTGATCCATTCTTTGCGGTGAGAAATTTGGGCAATGAGCCTCTGTTTTTCGGTATTGTTATAACTCACATATTTTCTGTGGGCTAACACCCACCGTGGTTTTTCCCTTTTAGGATTTTCCACATAAAAATCTGGTGTCTACTGTGTTGAATGTGCGATTTTGATTAAGTCTCTAGTTTTATGCTTTCATGGTTAAATCTAATTATCAGTAATTAAGTAGTTGGTGGTTTACGAAGTTAAGTTTTTGTGACAATTGATTCACCCCCCCTCTTAGTTGTCCTGTATATTTCAACAATTGGTGTTAGAGTAGTAGAATGCAAGTATGTGCCCTTTTCCATTGATGTCAAAGGGGGAGATAAATCATGTGAAAAACTTAGGGGGAGAAAGAATGCAGATGTGTAAAATGAAATGGGGAGAATTCTGTCTTGATGGTCTTTTCAGTTTTTCACATCATATGTTGCTATCAATGACAAAGGGGGAGATTGTTACAAGTATGTGCCTATTCAGTGTTGTCATTGATGTCAACATATCAGTGTTCTCATTAGTGTCAACTGTGCTCTTGTTTTGATGCTTGATTGTAATGAGTTAGATGCTTTGTATTTGCCTATGTAAGTATTGGAGATCTGGATATTGAGAATATTGAGAAAATTTGCTCCTCTAGTGGAAATAGTGTGTTGTAGAGTTTCTTGTGTATTGTAGAAGAATAGTCTAGTGGATTGCTCTGCATTTCCTGAAAGATGAATATCTTTGTCTATGGATTAGAAGTTATTTATAGGCCCATCTGAAGATGCTATGTTCTGAGTTTGAGCCTCTGGTATGAAGAATTGAGTGAGTTATGTTCACCAGAGTGAAAACAACTTTTTCTATATGATTTGCAGTGACAGGGAGAAAGTTTTATGCTCCGCATTCCTCCGCATTGAATTATTTTGGTTTGTAGTTCTAGAGTTAAGTCGAGAATGATGATAAGTGCTTTCAACTACAATGGTTCATGATTTGGTAGTCCGCAAGTTATCCTTTCCTTATGACCGTGGCTAACAGTATTGTTCTTGTGCTCCAGTTTGAAGAATCTTCTTAACAGAGTGGTTAGAGATCATGTGGTTGTTCCTGGTGATTACAATGTGCTTGTGGATGTCTCTTGATCATGTTCCTACCTTTGGATTGGTCCACAAAGAGAAGTTTGGATCATGAAAGAAGAATGTTCTTGGAAGACCTAGTGTTAACTCCAATCTTGGTTGAATCGGTTGTTTTCACTATTTGCGGAGATGCATTGAAGATTATATAAGTGTGTTGTGGTGTGGAGGATTGTGTTTGAGTCCCAGCTAAGGCGTGGTGTGTTCATCATACTTCTCTACATCTTTCCTTAGCTAAATTTGGTAATAGGTCTAGGCCTATTTCTGTGTATGTTTTGTAATGCTAACCTTGGAGAATGTTCCAATGGTTTATGAATGTAATGACGACCTTGATGTACATTCCAAGGCTGATGAATTGTATAAAAGCATGTAATAGAGTTGCAAAAAAGTGTGTGTGTAGAGAAGATGAAGAGGTAAGTGTGAAGGTGTAAAAGAGCAGAGGAGAGATGTTATCTTGTGCTTCAATGGAACTGAACTCTAGTATGGAGTAGATGCTACTTAATCAGTTCACCACTTTGGCAGTAAGCCACCCCTTGGCAGTGAGCCACCCTTTGGTAGTGAGCCGTCCTTTGCAGTGGGCAATTTGGGAAGTGAGCCCTGTAGACAGTGAGCCTCTATTTTTGGTATTGTTATAAGTCATATATTTTCTGTGGGCTAACACCCATCATGGTTTTTCCCTTTTAGGGTTTTCCACGTAAAAATATGGTGTCTACTGTGTTGAATGTGTGATTGTGGTTAAGTCTCTACTTTCATGCTTTCATGGTTAAATCTGATTATCAATAATTAAGTAGTTGATGGTTTATGAATTTAAGTTTTTGTGACAACTGATTCACCCCCCCTCTTAGTTGTATTTCAACAAGATCTTGGCAACAACCCCATTCCAAGGGAGGAGTTATCTTATTGCTGTAGTGTAAGCTTTAATATATGAATTTGGGTCTCCTTATCCTTTGAACTTTGGGAGATCAAGTAATGGCTAAGGTAACTGTATGTTCCTTATGCTTTGATCGAGAGGTTCCTTTGGGTACTCGAGATATGTCCTGAGAAAGGCACTTTGAGATTGACGGATTGATAGTAATAACCCTGTAGGTGGGTTTTGGTAACCCATTGTTTGATTTCCCAACACTACATGATTGTTTTGAATAGGACTCCCATTCAAACATGTGTTATTACTTGCATTTCACGAATAATAGTTGAGTTAGGGGGGGTTCTGAGATACCCCCTGGTCTTATTCATGGGATTTTTATCTTCTCTCAGGAGTAGCTTGTTCTACTTCTAAGATTATAATCCTTTACACTAGAGTTGCGATTAAGTCTGTAGGAGTGGCAGCTCTAGGTGTTTCCTCATTTCTAGGATTTTCTCTCTGAGTATTGTCATGGTGGTATGCTTCTTCTCGTGTTGCATTTTCTCTTTGTTGTTCTCGCAAGGCAACTCTTAATGCTTCTTGAGCGTCTCTTGCCTCTTGCACATGTCTTTCTAATCATTTCATTTCCTCATTGAGATGGGTACTTGATGTGCTTGTGGAAGGTTGATCAGGTCGATGTATTTCTGACCTTACCCTCCTGGCTTTATGTGGCGCATTTCGTATGACCAGATTATGTTCCCAAGTCAGGTTGTTGAAAGACAGAGAACACTTGGATTCTCTTTGGTCTCTTTGGTCTTGTTTGTAATCTAAGTCTTCATAATCATAGTAGTTTGTGATTGGTGCATCCAAATGTGGCGACACATACCTATCGAAGGAAGGAGTTTCAGGTTCTCTTGAGGGAATATTCCCTTGGTTTAAATCAAGTTCCATCATATTCGGGGGTGTCGTAGACACCATAGAATCAATGGAATGGATGATGGCAAAGGTGATAGAGGTTAAAGCGACGAAAGCAGCTATGAAGAATAAAGTGAAAATGCTTTTGATAATTTTTGTTTTGAACTACTGAATGTTTTGAGATCTGAATAATGGGAATGTAAACTACAAAACCAAAAGATTCTGTAGTTCACATCAGGTTCACCAAAATATGTATGCTAAAAATTGTGACCTCAGTTGCTTGGGGCAATGGAGTCAGATTTTAGAACACACATGGACCCTTCCCTCCTCGCCATGGGGTGAACCACCACGTCACTCTCCCTCTCATGGAAGTAGTCATTCGAGAGGAGGCGAGACACGAGGATGGTCTAGATCGTTGGAGATCTGGACTTCATGGAGAGGGGTCAGCACGTCTTGAGGCCTTTGTTGTTGTGTGCTAATGTGTATGTTTCATTCAATGATTGTTGTTGTAGAGATAACCGTATGAACCGAAGGGTCACTAGTTACTCTTCTTATGTTAGGGTTTCTACTGTTCCACCACTGTGTGGGTAAGCTGTTACTTTCATTGATGGCTTCTTGTCTTTCAATTTGTTGGATGATTGCTCGTTGTATTTGAAGTTGTCTAAATGCTTCTAATTGTTGTAAGACAAATGGATCTTGTTGTGGTCTCGGATGGATTTCTTCAATCTTGCTGAGGATTGCCCTCACCCACTCACCTCTTAATCCTTGGCACATTCATGATCCGAGACAAGAGATAGGTGTATGTGGACCAACCTTGACTAGACTTAGGGGCTTTGACTTAGGGTTTTGAGTTGACCTAAGGTTTAGTTGTGCATTGACTTTTGTTGACCTTGTGATGGTATCAAGGGTTTGACCAAATAGTTGACCATGGTTGACCTTGTGATGGTATCAAGGGTTTGTAAGTTATCTATGTGCCTAATGTTTTTGAACTCTTTTCTATATTTTTATGAATGCAACTATATGACATGTAAAACTTGTTTTTGTGCTTTTTTGGTATTTTTGGAAATAAAAGATGCTTTTTTAATCTAGGAAAGGAAATATGAATGCAACTAGAATGAATTTTACCTAATGCAATTATTCTATGTTTTGAGAGTTTTTGAATGTTTTGAAACGATTTAATCTAGAAAAGGAAATTGCAAGTAATTGAATTAAACTATGAATGCAAATTACTTCTAAAATACTAGATCTAACTATTTTATCAAGGAAAAAGCAATAAATTACTAATCCTAAGAGCAATTTTAATTTTCTAATTACTACCAATTGACAAAAAGCATAGAGGAGCCTGAAATATAGAAGACTTGTGAGCCTCTATTACTCTCAGAGATCCTTTATGGCAACCTTGTATCCTCTTGAAGCAACGGATAGACCTCTTGGCAAGAAGACAACACAAAGAAGCAAAAGAAGCTTTGGAATCTTTACAAAATGAGATCAATGAGAGTTATTGATGAGCATGATGGCTTGATTGAAGTAGTGTAATGATGCATGAAGAGCTTTATGTGAAATCTTGATGAACAATGAACAAATAAAAGGCACCTTTGTCCTGTGTGAGAATGAGAATGCTGATTGGAGAGTAAAAACTTATCAAGAGTTATGTGCACAATGAATTTGCCTCCCTTTGTGCTTGAGGGAGGGGGGTATTTATAGGTTGGAAGAAGGGAATTTATTGAGAATTTAACTCAATTGATTGAATAATTAACAAGGATTGATTGGGGAGTGAACTGGATTGATTACCCAGTAAATTTAGTTAATTAGGGAGTGATAAAGCAATAATAGCTTATCACTGAAGAAGAAATGGAGTTAGAAGGATGCATGGGAGAGAATGAGTTGTTAATTTTAGATCAACTAAAGATAATTATGCATGTGTGGGTGTATGAAATAGTCAACTCTAAATTAGACATCAAAAATCATGCGAACTGGAAGAAAAACGGGCGAAAATGAAGTTATTTCAAGTTAGAAACTCAAGTTTTACCATGGTTGGAAATGCGACATGGTCACCCATTGGTTGCTCCTTTCACCAGTAGGGTCACCCCTTTCACCAGTAGGGTCGCCCATGGGTCGCCCGAGGGGAGATCCTGTTTTATGAGGGTTGCCCGATAGGAGATCCGGAAAGAAAGGGGTATGGGTGAAAATGCATGATGGGAGATGGTAGAGGAGATGAAAAGGAGGGGATCTACCTTTGGAAATAGGTCAATCATGTGCAATAATCCAAATCTCCACTTGCAAAGTAGGATCTCCCAACAGGAGATCTGGAAATAATAGGGGGAGATTTGGATTGGTTGAGTGAAACTGGAAACTGAAAGTGGGAGATGGCTCTGGGGTACCTCTAGAAGGCTTCTACGGGGTGGAGAAGATGAAAAACATAGGGGAAAGGTGAAAACTCACCCACAAGATGCATACAAGGCTTAGGAACAGGGTCGAAAGCTCAGAAAACGCAAATCAACAAGTGTCGTAAAAGTGTCAAAAAGCGTTGATGACAAAGAGAGAGGGAAAATGACAAAGAGGAAACAACATGAGACAAAATAAAAGACACGTCACCAGGAGTTTTGCTACTTAGAGGACATTATTTCACACTTACATGTATGTGACAAGGATCATATATCATCATAGGGGTCCTCGTGGAGGCTGTGTGTGATTTTTGTGCTTACAGTTGCAAGGGTCATGTTAACATCCAATCTTTGGATAGAAGTAGGTCATGTAAATATAGCTCTAAGGTTATTCAAAATATAATATACAAACCTGAGAGTGCCCCACCAAAACCACTGACATATGTTATAGTGAAGTCTAATAGTTACTTAGGGATACGATTTGAAGATGAAACTCCATATACAATTTCAATTACTCTAATAAAAAGGGGATGCACAAATCAACTACCCTTACAATTGGCTTGGGTATTGACAATACAAAAATCACAAGGTTGGACTCTTTCAAAAGCTACAATTGACATATGAGAAAAGGAAAGAGTGGAGTTGCAATTTATGCCTATATCCTATGTAAATTCTTTAAAAGGACTAAGAATATTGTCACCACTTACATATGACTTCTATGAAAAGATGAATAAAGGAAAATAACTTTCCATTTATGAAAAGTTCAGTAAGAGAGACTAAATTTCTTAGAAGATAAATAATGTCATGTACTTATTACAAATTTTTTTCTATGAATATGAAATGATTCATTATTTCACTTTTTATGTGATTTGTATGGCACATTTTGATGAATATTAAATGATTCCTTATTTTTTATTTTGTCTTATGTATATTACACATTTGGATGATTTATAAATTTGTTTCATATTATATGTTAAAGAGGAATAGAAATCTAGGAAACAGAGACTAATGTTCTTAGAAGATAAATAATGATATGTAGTTATTACAAATTTCTTTCTATGAATATAAAATGATTTGTTACTTCACATTTTATATTTAATGTGTATGGCACATTTTGATGAATATTAAATTATTCTTTATTTTTTAAGTAGGTTTATCTTATGTAAATTACACATTTGGATGATTTACAAATGCTTCATATTATATGCTAAAGAAAAATGCAATATCCACGGATGCTACTAGCATAACTATCTTAGATAAATTTATATAAAAGATGTTTAGAGATATCATTATCAAGGTTTCTATTCCATGTATATCACAGTTCTAGTAAAAATGGGTGCCTTGAGGATGATATCTCTTGATGTCTTTTACATAGATTTATCTAAGATGGGTATGCTAGTAATAGTTTTACTTACTATTTTATTTATTATTTAGAGTTATTTTATTCATTAAAATTAAATGAATAAAATCATGCACACAATTTGAATTTAATAATTTTAATATATTTTGTTTGAAAATATTTAATCACTCTTACCTTTGTTCTTACTATTCCTTGGTTTTTGGCTTCTTTTTTCTTCTTTTGTACTATGTTATAATATCCTTCTTTTTTGCTATGTTATTTTTTAGTAATACTTTCCATTATTTTAATTTTGTTTTGAAAAGGGTACTAAATATTCTATATTTATATGTAATTTTTCATTTTACTTTTTGAAAAGCCATCATTCATTATCAATCATTTCATTTGACAACTAGCAAGGTTTTTTATATTTATTGTTGTAACACACTCACACTGTTACACTACACCCTTGTTGTCATTGTAGGTTATACCTCTTAGTGTAAATACTAAATATAATAAATACAAAATATAATGCATATTAGTAAACATTAACTCTTAGAAAAGGGTATTGAATGGCATGTTCTTTTTAGATAGGTTCTAATTATTATAGAGGAGAAGAGTGTTTATATTTTTTAAAACTCCTAATTTTATATTATTTTAGGTTGATGTCTTGGATATATAATTTTATATAATTTGAATATTTAGCACACTTACTAACCCAATATCTAATCTAGCACTCTACCATGCCAAATCTCTTAGTTCAAAACTTGCTTGGCCTAGTTTCCATCAAATTGCTCATCCTAGAGTGGAGCACACCTATGATATTATTCCCTAGACAAGATCATGGTTGTGATCATGTCCCCCCTTCCCGCAATTTAAATTCCCACATTCTAAGGTAATAATCCTAAGATCTAATTGTTACCTATTGGCATGGGCACCAAAAATTTTGAATTATGTGTCTAGAGTTATGTATACTAAGGAATCACCCTAGGAGACTTGTATGTCAACAAAAGCATATTTGAAAAAGGTTATAAGAAAAATAAAGGGTAAGTGCATAAAAAAGAGAGATAATTTAGTGGTCAAATGAGAGATTTTAAGCAAAATGCTACACACTTTACAAAATGTGTACGAGCCTTAATATATATATATGTGTACAATAAAGCAATTCTCTTTGTAACATGTGCATGTTATAAAGAGATTTTTTTAAGCTTAAAATAATTCTCTTTATAATGTGTATGCATTATAACTACTATAATTCATTTTTTTTGAGTTCCTTCCCTTTAGGCTTGGATTTCCATGCCTAAGGGTTGGGCTTCTATTTTGGCAATCAAATACATGTTTTCAACATAAAATAACACATTTGAAATTCATCATCATCAATACTATGCACATAATTATGATGAAATTTCATGAAACCACCACCAAAATGTCAAGGTATTTATTTTTATTTTCTTTTAATGTCTTCATATTTCTCAAATACATATGCATTACTTTTTTTTCATAATTTGAATCCATTTATCCAAATTTAAAAAAATAGGATTGTTCTACGCTTTGTTAAAAAAAATTGCATTTACAATTTTTTTTGTTGGAGTTGTGTAACACACACTCAACAATATTATTTTCAAGATGCATTCAATTTAAAAATCACAAAAAAAATATTCAATAAAAAATATATAACTTGTAGTACTCACATTTAGTTATATTTCCGAACAAATGGTTTTAAAAATACTTAACGCAACAAAAAATACATGGAGAGGGGAGCGCAGGCATACAACACATGCTATGTTATAATTTAGTAATAAAAATAGGAACACATTTATGTGTGCTTTTCATTTCACCCTCTTAATCTTAACAATTTTTAAAAAGTCTTAGTAGTTTAGAAACTAGATTCAAAGTACTACAATTCTTGTTCTTATCACATTTTCAAATTTTGAGTGTAGGCATCTCAAATTGCTTGTTGAAGTTTAGGCTCAATTGCTTTCTGGAAAAAAAAAAAAGTGTCCACTTTTGACCCCCTTTTTGTCCCCCATTTCCATGAAATTACCCTAAATAACTTTTCTACTTTTGTAGGAATTAGTCATTAGGAATCGTCTACTAGCATCATGCATTAACAATCACCAACAATCAAAAATTTATATCTATTGTTAAGACACACTTCAAAAGACATCTTTGACTTAGTCTCTCATCAATTTGCATCAGACTTTAACAAAATTCAGTAATCAACTCAATAACATCCTTCGCCACCATATATCAACATCTATTGCCACTCTTTATAAAATGATGTTTGTCACTATTGACTTGGTCTTGGGGCTTGACTAAGGAAAAAGAAAGTCTTGAACTTCAACCCTTGCATAGTAAGTCTCAAGGTGCTCTTTAGTATTGGTACCAAGTTTTCCATAAATGACAACTACCATTAGCTAAACATGTTCTTCATGTGCTAACTTGGTCCAATTATACATTGAGGATGGAATCACACAAATTTGGATAGTATTGTGCTGCTAAGGGTGGAAGCACAAAGGTGTGTCCCACTTTTTAGACTAAGTGGAACACTCATATCAACATTTTAGTTGAATTTTCACTTTCTGTCACTTATAGAAAGCAAACAATTATGAATTTAAAGACAATGTGAACTAGTGATTTTTGAGATTTTGTATGTAAATTCTTTAATAAATTACTCATTTTGTAAATATTTGTTAAAACTAACTTGTTTTTTACACTTTATAGTATTTTTAATGAGTGATTTTCAACATAACTATTTTTAGAAATAAGAGCGATTCATAATTTCTTAAATATAGATCATTAAAACTGATATCTAGGGCATGAATATTTTTAGTATTTTTTTGTTGTAAAATTTAAATCTATTAGTATTTTTGAATTTAGATTAATTATAATTTAGAGTAATATTTTTCCATCTAACATAACTTTTTTTGTATATATCCAAATTAATTTTTTTATTAAACAAGGACATTAATAGGGAGGGTGGACATATTTTTTAGAATTTTTTTCCTACTTTTCTATTTTTGTATGTGTGTTGAATAAAGACCTTTATGTTTGGTAAAAAATATATTTTTATTGGAAAGAAGAAAATAAATATAATAATTAAACAAAAAAATATTACAACTTATACTTTTTGGAAAGCTTACTCTAAGGGTTAGAATTGTGTAAAATATCATGTTGTGGCAACTTCATTTGATTGTTGAAACCTTACTCCAAATCAACATTTTTTGTCAAAAAACAAGTGAGAAATAGTTTAAGGGACAACTAAGGACCGTTATATGAAGGGTATTTAATTAAAGTCATTTCCTATAGGTATTTTTAATGTGAAACATTAAAAAATGGAAAAAAGACCTTCATTTGAACATTTGTGGCCTTCATTCAAACCCTATATACATGTGGTAGGCCATATACCTTTGATTGAAGTTCTTATGAATTCAAAGAAAAACCTTCATCTAAACATGTTCATTAACTTTTGTCTTCTAGGACTGATTTTTGTAAGATTTTCCACAAGTGGGACAAGCCTTTATGCTTCTACCCCTAAACAAGATCATTGATGCAATCATGTCCTCAACACTTAGATTCTTATATTCCAATTGTCTTAGCTCTTTGATCTAAAATCTAGTTTTATATTTTAGGTATCAATCTTCAATCACACCATGACTTTAGTCAAAGTTCATCTTTCACAAATTCTAAGGTACACAACTACAATTTTGTCTAATTTACATTTCAACACATGTTAATTATAGTCTTAATTAATGTACTTCAATCAACTTATAATACTCAACTTGGGTATGTGCACAAAGATGGGGAGCAAAAAGTGGCCAAAAAAATATTTTTTAGTCAAAATAATCATTAATGCAATCACATTATAAAAACCATAATGCAGTCACAAGATAACATAATCATGTTATAAAAACCATAATGTTGTACTCACGTTATAATGTGGTCACGTTATGAAAACCATAATGTGATCACATTATGGTTTGGTAGTGCCAAGCCCAAGATTTGATCACTACCAAGCCTAAATGTGAGTTCATTATAATGTGAGTGCATTATAACCCACTCACATTTTAAACTACATAAAAAAAGCCACAACCTATTTCTATCATTTTCTTAAGAACATGACCGTGTTATTGTGTGAATGTGTTTTGAGTGATTTGGAGCAATTTCATTGAAGGAATCATGTCACCATGATGTGCAAGAGGTAAGTTCATTCATTTTTAGTAATTTAGTTAAAATGGAACAATTCTAATTTGCATTTGTGTTGATTCACTAATTTGTAATTTTTAGCTTTCCAACGCCTATAAGAAGTCAAAAATCTGATACAATAGGTGAAAGTTATGCCCCAAGGAATGAAAACACCCTCTAAGGGCTAGAAGAGGCCCCAAAACGGACCTATCGATACAATTGATGTACGAAAATGATGTTAGCCTACATTAGAGAGTGGCGATTGGGTGGAAATGGCTCGTTGGGTGGTGCTCAGGCCAGTTGTTGAGTGACAGACTCCAAACAATCTTAAATCTAGTTTAATTTTTCAAATTCTCTTCACCGCGAACTTGATGAAGCTTTTTAAATTTTGTTTTAATTACTTTTGAGTTTTAAAAGTTTGTAGGGCTCTCTACATATGATCGGGGGCCAAAAGCTAGGGGACCAAGGGCTTTACTGCCTTGGTTATCATCGATGATCGATCGACATGAATCTTAGCAACTTGTCATCACTTCGTACTCCTACCTCCATCCACACCAAATCTTTATACCACATGTACTCCACATTACTAATCCCTTATACACCTAGATGTCATTTGTTTTTAATTTAATTTTTTTGAAAAAGATTCCATGCACAGGATTTTTTTGAACGATTTTTTTAACTCTATGATTTGTACAATCTTATGACCATACAATAGAATAGGCGGGTTATTTTTTTGGCACCAGGCCTTGGTGTCCAAAATATATAAAATTTTGTATCAATTTTCATGTCTCAAGGTTCCTAGATTAATGACAAGGTGTATTTTGTTCTAGGAGGTCATTTTTGCAACTTCCTCCATAAAACCCTCATATGGTAAACACCTAAAAAAAAATTTATCAAACTCTGGATACAACAACAATAACCACAAATATACAAACTCCAAAACCCCAAATCTATATTTTCACAATTTGCACAAAACCCTTATACATTGGAATATCTCAAATATTTCCAACATTTCCATGGCTTCAACTTTGCACCAGATCTACTCAAACAAAGGTTAAACAAAGCCAAGGAGCTCACACCTCCTTCAACCATAACCATATCTCGGATATCACTTGTTAGGAAATTAACCAAGTTGATCAAACCATTTCCTACATAACCTTATGAGAGAAAAGCATGTGCATACAAGCTTATATAGAATAACCATAATGCAAATATCAAAGACATGTCACAAGATTACACAAGATATATCATGGGAAAACCCTCTATGAGGGAACAACCCAGCCTCCAAAAGTACCCACGTACTCAATGTATTATTCAGTAACAAAACATTACAATACACTTAAAAAGCTTCCATGAGCACTTCTAAAACATCAAGCACCTCCAATGCATCCTCCATGTGTCCAAGCACAATGGGTAACCATGCAATCCACACATCCCATGCAAGCTTCACATATGCAGTTACAAGAGAGCCCCATATAACTAACATCCAACCTCAACCACTAAATGTGTGCTTTCTTTTATAGAATAAAGCTCACACAAAACCACCAAGTGGTATTGGCTAAGCCATGTGTCTCAAAACCATGAGAGCACAAAACCAATGACCCCAAAACTAATTATTTCCCACAAATATTAAATATTCATCCTATGTCTCTCACACATAAAATATCTAACCAATGTTACATACAACTTTACAAGTGGACCCAAATAAATATTTAATGTGGCTAAACACATCTCCTAAATGCATCAAAAATAAATATTTATTTTACATAATTAAAATATCTCTTTCTTGTGCAAGCTGTACAACACCCTTTTCCTAACAAGATGAAGCTCCAAACTTAGAATCATTTGAAATCTTTCACCAATCATATCAAGGTTGGATTACAACTAAATGTATTAACATAAATAAATAAAAAGATATGAGATTGATGTTTTCTATCTTTAAAATGATATAAAATAATAAACACTTATTACAAACTCATATTCCTAATCAATTGAACTTTGATCCTCAAACTCATCAATGATTCCATGTACCTAGAATAAAGTCACTAAGTCCTTCTATGGCTAGATAGAAGCAATAGATGACATTTCAATACCAGTTATTTGTACCTAGTGACATCACTTGAGACAAGAAATTTATAATTGTAGATACATTAAATTCTCATACGTATGTGAATGTCATAATAGATGAAATCACAAAAACAATTGCATCTAATCTTTCCCATATATTTGGAGGATTCTCAATTTAACTCATCCACTAAAACCAAAAAAAGTGGTTTATTTGATAAAATATATGCACAAACTATAACATTACCTAGATTTGATGAATCAAAACACTAAAAATACCTTAGTATAAGACATCAAGGATGACTACCACCAACACACATGTTACTAAATGGTTTAGGATCTATGTGTTCCACATAAAATTGTTAGGAAAGGTGTTTCAACCTTGCACCTAATGTTAAGATTACAAATAATGTGATTTTTAGGTTGAAAAATAGAAAAAACTCAAATTTTGGGCTATAGAGTTAGCTGTGGAAGTTGGGCCTCCTGCATTGGAAATGTAAAAACTTCTAGGACACATAAAAGAGTTATAAGAGGGAGTTACACTTGTTTACCAATATGTCATAAGACATCTTTGGATGGGGATAATGGAGCCAAAATGGAATGCCCAATTTGGTGAGTGGATTACAATGAGGTTATGATAGGTGGAAGGAATATGTTATTTTAGCCTATGGACTCATCTTGGAATTTGGGTGTTGGATTTCTCACTAAGTATTTGGGTGCTACTATTTTGGGTGGTTTTAGATCATGATTTTATAATTACCATTTGATGGTTTCATGTATTGTATCTCCTATTTATTGGATGCTTGAGATGGAGGTTTCATAGTGGGCTTTATAGGTATTGTTATGTCATCAAAATTCCTCTAGATCTTTGTTTGGTGATACTCTTGTGAAGGCTTTCTCTACAAGTGTATTGTAACTTTTTTGTTTACTAAATAATACATTGATATGCTTTGGAGTGTGGGGTTTTTCTATTGAAAGGGTTTTCTCTACGTACACCAGTGTTATGGTATATTGTTTATTGTATGTTCATGTGTTTCTACTTTATGTAATTATTAAAAGATTGAAATTTACACAACACTCTCCTTAGAAGTTTCGTATAGTAAGCATTTCTGCATACCTTGCTTCCTTTCAAAAATTATATTTTTAAAAAACTAATAACTTGCTATGAACAACTAATGCAAGAGCACCCGATGATGTTGGCAATCCTACATCGCCCAAAAAGATTTGTCATTTTGGTTTTGTTGTTTAACCTATGTTGTCTTGGTTCAATTTGGTGTGTGTATGAGTCTATCTCCACCATCGACACCCAAGTTGTCAGTTCCAAATTTTATGCAACAATGGCAGTGCATGAAGGATGAATATGAAAGTATGAAGATGCATCTGCTTCTAAAAAATAGTGTTAATGATTTTATGTACAAAAGCTTAGACTATAATAAAGGTTATTCATGAAACATAGCAGGCTCCATAGAGTAATCCAATGTGGACACCATATTTCTATATTGTGTGCTTGTTTTACAAAGTAGAGAAGTTCATATTAATGGCCATATTTGGAGATCGAAGGAAAGATTACAGCAATGATCATAATGGTGATGACTACAATAACAATGACTATGAATATCATAGTCCAAACTGCGCTCCATTGACTATTCTAACTTTCGTGGTTCCTTTGTATGAGATGGCATTTGTGTCATTACTCCGGCATATGACCTGAAAGGACAATGGTCTTTCTCAACTGGAGCGAATTAACATTGGATTGTTTGTCTTGAGCTTCTCAATGGTGACAACTACTGAGGTAGAGAGCAATAGATTTGACACCATGGGGGTCGATTTGGTTTTCTAGAAACCCACGCAGATGAGATTGATGATATATATGATAAAGTTGATTTTATTTCTACATTAACATCTCAAGTGTATACACCATGGTTTGGAGAATAAGATGGCAGATGAATGGTCATTCCATATGTCACAGTTTCAAGGAAGAGTATAGCCAGTTAGGAGGAGAGGCCACTCTTACAAGAGGCAAAATGCTTTATAAGCATAAGTCGATTCATTTATGGGTATAGAAAAGGATAAGACATCTGAGAAATGCGAATTGGATGGCCACTGGAAGCTGAGATGCCTCATACGAGGCTCATTAAAAACTTTACAGAATGACATAGAAGGTAGCACCACTCAAAGAGAGGGATGAGAAGGAAGGCACAGTTAGAAAGGGAGTTGTTCATTGCAAAGAGAAAACATGAAAGAGATCAATTGTTATTTGCTGCCAGAGAAGAGAGATATCAAGCTGAAGAAAATGACATTAAGGCCAACATATAAGCTGGGTGGCCAATTTTGTATTCTTGATTTTGAATAAAGAAGTTTAATGATCTAGAAGCTTGTTGCAATCTTGTTTTGTGATATCAAGTTTGGGAATTTATGTTTGAGTGATGGTGTTTGAGAGAGTGGTGTTTTTGTCTATGTCAAATGGTATCAGAGCTGGTTATCCTGAGCATGGAGAGTATCCACCAAGACTGTGGGTGAAGAGTTTGTGAGGAGTGAAGAATCCTTGAGAGGCCATTAGTTCCATGGGAATCATGTTGACTATCCTCCAACAGAGATGAGGCTAGGTAGAAGGTGTGCAAATCTATTCCACTGAGAGGAAGTGGGTAGAAGAGATCATGAGGGTGCATCTTCCAGAATCCTGTTGGGTAGAGGATAGTGGTGAGAGTTTGTTGCAGGAGGAACCTACAGAGGTAGTGAGTATTGATTTGATGGTGGTTGTAGATAGAGAGTGTGTCATACTTGTTTGGAAAAATGTCTTGGAAATATGGAGAGAGTTTGTGGATGAAGAAGGAATATTTGAAGCCATGGGAAGTGAAACAAGAACCCGTCCGAAGGAGTGATGTGTTCTAAACTGTATGCAAGTCTGATGGAAATTGTTGCAAAGTAATGGTGGACAATGATATGAGGGATAATCTGGTTGCATTAGAGATGGTTGAGAAATTGAACTTGAAGCAGATGAGGTACCCGAAGCACTATTATGTCTCTTGGTTGCAAGAAGGTCATCGAATTTGGGTAAGTGAACAAAGCATTCTGAGTTTTCATATTGGTTGATATGAGGATGAAATTATGTGTGATATAGTACCCATGGATGTTTGTCATGTTTTGTTGGGACAACTTTAGCTTTGGGATAGGGAGGTTGTACATAATAGCAGCAAAAACACTTATAGCATAGTAAAGGATGGGAAGAAATATGTGTTGAATTAAGGAAATCGCATCAATATGCTCTAATGAGTGTATGAAGGAAGAAAGCAACATCAAGGTTGTAGTAGGTGAGAAAGAAGTGGCTGAGAATCCTTTAAGGGATGTAGAGAAAAAGGAAATGGTTGCAGCAGGTATGCAGATTGAAGAAAAAGAAGAGGAGGTCCTTGTGCAAAATGATCAAGAGGAAAGAGAAGAGATTGCAACTAAGGTTGCAAAGGTTGAAGAAGATTTGTTGCTAAAGATGATGGTGACAGAGGATGAGTGGAAGGAAAAGCTTGCAGCTACCAAGAATAAAGATACAGTTGAGATTGTAGATGTTGCATTAGATGATGAAATTGCAATAGTGGAAGAAGAGGTAAGAGAAACGAAGGTGAAAGAAAATGAAGGAGTGATTGCAGCAGTAGAGGATGTAGTTGCAGGTGACGAGAACATGGAATACATCACAGTGAAGTTCGATATTGCAGTTGTGAATGTGAATGAGGTAAATCAATTATGTGACATTATTTTGTTTTTAGATGTGGTAGTACAAAATAAGATGAATAGAGGACAAGAGAATGTTGTGTGGTTGTGTGTAGAGATGGTTAAGGATGTTGCAGGATATTGGTGGAGGTGGACGGTTAAAGGTGGGTTTGAACCCACGGAGGAGGAGAGGAGTAAGGAAAGAATTTGGTGGAGGAGGTCAAGCTTTGGTGGACATGAGTCCACGAGGGGAAAGAGGAGGAAGAAGCAGTGTTACTGGAGGAAGGTGGTGCGTGTTCCGGCACGATGCTAGAAAAGGTGAAAGAAAGATTGATTTTCAGCTCTTGGACAGCAAAGGAGTTCACTGCAGGTTGATGGCAACCTGGAAGAGTAGTGCAACTACTCAACTCCACCTTTGTGAGCCTATGCTCACAAACTTCTACCCAGCATGTTTGATGCAAGAGCACTTGGGGATGTTGGCAATCCTGCATCACCCAAAAAGATTTGGCATTTTGGTTTTGTTGTTTAATCTTTGTTGTCTTGGTTCGATTCGGTGTGCATATGTGTTTGTCTCCACCATCAACACCCAAGTCATCAGTTCTAAATTTTCTACAACAATGGCAGTGCATGAAGGATGAACATGGAAGTATGAAGATGCATCTATTTTTGAAAATAGTGTTAATGATTTTATGTACAAAGGCTTAGACTATAGTAAAGGTTATTCATGAAACATAACACACTCCACAGAGTAATCCAACGTGGCCACCATATTTCTATACTGTGTGCTTGTTTTATAGAATAGAGAAGTTCATATTAATGGCCATATTTGGAGATCGAAGGAAAGATTACAACAATATCATAATGGTGATGACGACGATCACAGTGACTATGAATATCACAGTCCAAACTGCACTCCATTGACCATTCTAACTTCCATGGTTCCTTTGTATGAGATGGCGTTTGTGTCATTACTCCAGCGTATGACCTAAAAGGACAATGGTCTTTTTCAATTGGAGCAAATTGACATTGGACTATTTGTCTCAAGCTTCTCAATGGTGACATCCACTGAGGTAGAGAGCAATAGATTTGACACCGTGAAGGTCAATTTGGTTTTCTAGAAACCCACACAGATGAGATTGATGATATATGTGATAAAGTTGATTTTATTTTCTGCATTGATATGTCAAGTGTATACACCATTGTTTGGGGAATACAATGGCAGATGAATGGTCATTCCATATGTCACAGTTTCAAGGAAGAGTATAGACAGTTAGGAGGAGAGGCCACTCTTACAACAGGAAAATGCTTTATAAGCATAAGTCGATTCATTTCTGGGTATAGAAAAGGACAAGACATCTGAGAAATACCAATTGGATGGTCGCTGGAAGTTGAGACACCTCATAAGAGGCTCATTAAAAACTTTATAGAATGACATAGAAGATAGCGCCACGCAGAGAGGGATGAGAAGGACGGCGCAGCTAGAAAGGGAGTTGTTCGTTGTAAAGAGAAAACAGGAAAGAGATCAGTTGTTATTCGCTTCCAGAGAAGAGGGATATCAAGTTGAAGAAAATGACATTAAGGCCAACATATAAGTTGGGTGGCCAATTTTGTATTCTTGATTTTGAATAAAGAAGTTTAATGAACTGGAAGCTTGTTGCGATCTTGTTTTGTGATATCGAGTTTGGGAATTTATGTTTGAGTCATGGTGTTTGAGAGAGTGGTTTTTTTTTCTACGTTAACAACAATTAAAAATTGATTAGTGATTTATTAGAAATTTTACTTCTAAAATAAATAGAATTGCAAGATTATTAAGTGGAATGGTACTTTATGTTGCAAGTATGTGCCGAATCGGTGTTGTCATTGATGTCAACATATTTGTGTTGTCATTGGTGTCAACTGTGCTCTTATTTTGTTGCTTGCTTGTCATGAGTAAGATGCTTTATATTTACCTATGTAAGTGATTTTGATGTTGAGGATATTGAGAAAATTAGCCCCTCCGGTGGAAATAGTGTGTTGTAGTTGAAACAGTGTATTAGACTCTGACGAACAATCTAGAAGATAGCTCCGCATTTCCTGTAGAATGAATATCTTTGCCTGTGGATTGAAAGTGATTTAGAAGTCTATCTGAAGATGTTATATTCCAAGTTTGAGCTTTCAGCATGAAGAATTAAGGGAATTGTGTTCACTAGTGTGAAAACTGCTTTTCCTATATGTTTGGTGGTGACAGGGAGAAAGTGTTATGCTCTGCATTCCTCTGTATTGAAGTATTTTAGTCTGTGGTTCTGGAATCAAGTCTGTGATGATGCTAAGTGCCTTCAACTGCAATGGTTCATGATTTGGTGGTCCGCAAGCTATCATTTACTTATGACAGTGGTTGACAGTGTTGTTCTTGTGCTCTGGTTTAAAGAATCTTCTTGACAAAGTTGTTAGAGATTGTGTGGTTGTTCCTAGTGATTACAATGTGCTTGTCGATGTCTCCTGATCATGTTCCTACCTTTGGATTGGTTTGCAAAGAGAAAATTGGATTGTGAATGAAGAATGTTCTTGGCAGACCTAGTGCTCTCATCTGTCTTGGCCGACATGGTTGAATTCATTATTTGTGGAGATATATCGAAGATTGTAGAAGCATGTTGGGGCATGGAGGATTGTGTTTGAGTCCCAGCTAAGGCGTGGCATGATCCACATACATGTTTACATCTTTTCCTTAGCTTAATTTGTATTAGGTCCAGACCTATTTTATGTATGATTGTAATGCCGACCTTAGAGATTGATCCAATGGTTGATGAATGTAATGCCGACCTTGATGCACATTCTAAAGTTGATGAATTGTATAAAAGCATGTAATATAGCTACGAAAAAGTGTGTGTTGCAAAAATGAAAAGATAAGTGCGAAGGTGTGAAAGAGTAGAGCAGAAATATAATATTGTGCTTCAATGGAACTGAACCCTGGCATGGAGTAGATGTTGTTGACTCAGTTCACCCTTTTGGCAATGAGCCACCCATAGGCAGTGAGCCATTCTTTGCAGTGAGCAATTTGGGTAGTGAGCCCTGTAGGCAGTGAGCCTCTATTTTTGGTATTGATATAACATATATATTTATGTGGGATAACACCCACCATGGTTTTTCCCTTTTAGAGTTTTCCACGTAAAAATCAGGTGTCTCTTGTGTTGATTATGTTATTGTGTTGAACTTCTCATTTCATGCTTTCATGGTTATTTCGGAATATAAGTAATTGATAAGTTGATGTTCATAATTGGTTAAGAGTTTTAGGACAACTGATTCACCCCCCCTCTTAGTTGTCTGGTGCAGTTCAACAATTGGTATCAGAGCCGGTTCCTCAGAAGAAAGCCTAACAGCTTGAGGAAGATCCAAGATGTCTTATAGTAAGGAAGCTCCGCAGTTTGATGGGACAAATTATGCTCTTTGGAAGGTACAAATGAAAATCCATCTCCTTTGTCTTGGTTACAAAGTATGGCTAGCTACACAGTCACAATTTGTCATGCTTGAAGGTGGTTTGACAACTAAAGATGATATCAAAGAATATGAGTTGGATGTCAAAGCAAAGGATGCTCTTTTAAACTCCTTAAGTGACTCATTATTGACAAAAGTTGTGGACCTTGAATCTACAAATGAGGTATGGGAGAAGCTAAAAAATATGTATGAAGGAGATGATTATGTAAGAGAAGCCAAGCTGCAGATCTTGAAAATGAAATATGAGGGTTTGAAGATGAATGAAGATGAAAACATAACAGCCTTTATGCAAAGAGTTGATGAACTTGTCACTGGAATAAAAGGTATGGGAGGAACTCTCAGTGATAAGGAAATTGTGATGAAAATTCTTAGATCACTACCAAAGTCCTATAGTCGCAAGGTAGCTGCTATTGAAGAATTTATGATTGTGAAAACTATTGACAGAGATCAATTACTTGGAAAGCTTATAGCCTTTGAGATGAGAGAATTTGGTGATGCCCTGCCGAAAGTTTAATCAATTTTTAAAGCCAGTACTTCAGAAAATATTTCCAGAGATGAGCAATATAAAGTGGATGATGACTTTGATGAAATTGAAGGTAACTTTATTGACAGGTTACAAAGAGGTTTTGGTAAGTTCAAAGGTAAATTACCTTTCAAGTGTTTTTCTTGTTACTATGTTAGAGATAAGAAAAGATATGAGAGCAGGCCTAGAGTTCCAAAGAAATGTTACTATGTTAGAGATTTTGATGATGAAGGAGTGACTGATGAAGAATTTGATGATGCTAGTACTAGTGCAAATGAATGCCTGCTTATTGCTATTAAATAAGATCCTATGTCTACTAATTCTGCTAGTTATGTGAAGGAAGAAAAAGCAGTGGAAGAAAGTGCTTTGGTTGTTCAGGTTGAGAAAGATAAGGATGAATGGATTATTGATAGTGGATGCTCACATCACATGACTGGTGACAAAAGTAAGTTTGTAAGTTTGGAAAAGTATGATGGAGGACTGGTTAGGTTTGGAGATAATATAACTGGTAAGATTTGTGGAAAAGGATCTATTTCATTTTATGGAAAGCATAATACTGACAATGTCCTATATGTGAAGGGTTTGAAGCATGATCTTTTGAGTGTTGGTCATATGTGTGACAAAGGTTATGATCTAAGATTCAAAGACAATGGGTGCAAGATCATGGAAAGCTCTGGAACTGTGATTACTACTGGTAAGAAGACAAAGAGTAACATCTATCAATTAAGAGGAACTAATTATTGTTGTTTATTGGCCCAAGCAGATGAAAGTTGGTTGTGGCATAGAAGGATGTGTCATATAAACTTTGATAATCTGGTAAAGATAAGTTCAGGTCAGATTGTGAGAGATTTACCAAAACTTGTGAAACCATCCAATACAAGTTGCAAGGAATGCTAGTTAGGGAAGCAAACAAGAACAAGTTTTAAGAGCAAAGAGCAATTTTCTGCCAGTTTGTTGGATCTAGTGCATACATATCTCTGTGGTCCTACAAGGGTGAGAAGTCTACAAGGTGATAGCTACTTCAGGTTGCTTATTGATGATTATTCTAGAATGACTTGGGTTACTTTTCTAAGAGACAAATCAAAAACCCTGGAGAAGTTCAAATCTTTCAAGGAAATGGTTGAGAATGAAATAGAGTTGAAAATCAAATGCTCGAGGTCTGATAGAGGAGGTGAATTCACATCAAATGAATTCAACATTTTCTATGAAGAGCATGGGATAAAAAGACAGTTGTTTGCACCTAGGACTCCTTAGCAGAATGGAGTTGTGGAAAGGAAAAATAGGATAGTTCAAGAGGCTTCTAGGACAATGATGAAGGAAGCAAATCTGTCGGACGTCTTTTGGAAAGAGGCTATTCATACTATTGTCTACATTCAAAATAAAGTTCAAGTGAAAGGTAATGGTACTCAAACTCCTTATGAATTGTGGTATGGAAGAATTCCTACAGTAAAATATTTCAAAATCTTTGGAAGCAAATGCTATATCAGGAGAGATGAAGATCTAGGAAAGTTTGATGTAAGGTGTGATGAAGGAATCTTCCTTGGATACTCTACCAAGAGTAAGGCCTACCGGTGCTACAACAAAAGGCTCAAAAAGATTGTTAAGATTGCAAATGTGAAAGTGGATGAAGGCAATGAAAGAATATTAGACATGAATTGCTATGAACTAGATGAACCTATGACTATAATGAATGAAGAAAAAGATGAGCAAGAAGACAGTCAAGATGAAGAAGAGGCTCCAGAAAGTGTTGTCAAGACTCCCAGGTATGTAAGGATCAATCATTCTAAAAATTAGATTATAGGTGACAAAAACAAAGGTGTGCTGACAAGAAGAAGAGTTGCAGAAGAACAAGTGAATTACTATTTGCTTTCAAAGGTTGAACCAAAGACTGTGAATGAAGCATGCAATGGTGAAAGCTGGGTAAAAACCATGGAGGAAGAGCTAATGCAAATAGAAAAGAATGATACTTGGGAATTAGTTCCCAGACCTATTGACAAAAATGTTATTGGAACTAAGTGGGTTTTCAGGAATAAGATGAATGAGAATGGAGCAGTTCTAAGGAATAAGGCAAGACTTGTGTGCAAAGGATATTCATAGATTGAAGGAATAGATTTTGAAGAGACTTTTGCTCTAGTAGCTCAAATTGAGGCAGTCAGAATATTTTAGGTATTTGCAGCCCACAAAGATTTCAAAGTGTATCAGATGGATGTGAAGTCTACATTTCTGAATGGTGAGTTGGAAGAGGAAGTTTACATTGAGCAACTGGAAGGATTTAAGTTATCAGACCAAGGTGATTTTGTGTGTAGGTTGAAGAAAGCTTTGTATGGACTTAAGCAAGCTCCTAGAGCCTGGTATGCAAGGTCAGATAAGTTCTTATTGTAGTTAGGGTTCAATAAAGGTACTGCTGATAATAATCTTTATTTCAAGATTAATGATGATCACATTTTGATTGTTGAAGTCTTTGTTGATGATATCATCTTTGGAGGCAATGGAAGTATGTGTATGAAATTTGCTGGTGAAATACAAAAAGAGTTTGAGATGTCCATGTTTGGTGAGATGAATTTCTTTATAGGTCTGCAAATAAATCAATTAGATAAAAGAATCTTCATATCTCAGTCTAAGTATGTGAAAGAATTGTTGAAGAAGTTTGGGATGGAAGACTCTAAACCGATATCTACTCCCATGGTGATTGGTTGCAAGTTGAGAAAAAATGATGAATCACCTAAGGTTGATTAGAAATAATATAGATCCATGATTGGAGGATTGCTTTATCTAACTCAAACCAAGCCTGATATTATGCATGCAGTTTGTCTTGTTGCAAGGTTTCAATTTGATCCAAGAGAATCACATGTGATGGTAGTTAAGAGAATCCTAAGATATTTAAAAGGTACTTCAGATCATGGCTTATGGTATCCAAAGGATAATGATTTCACTCTCGGTGCTTATACAGATGCAGATTGGGCCAGAGATGTTGATGACAGGAAGAGTACAAGTGGAGGTGCTTTCTTCTTGGGTAATAGATTGGTCTCATGGCTAAGAAAGAAACAAGATTCAATCTCTTTGTCAACTACAGAAGCAGAGTATGTTGCAACAGCATGTTGTTGCACTCAATTGTTATGGATGAAGCGGACTTTGAAGGATATAAGAGTTGTCTATGAAGATTCAATTGCAATCTTTTGTGACAATACAAGTGCCACAAACATTTCAAAGAATCTAGTGATGCACTCAAGAACAAAGCACATATCAATAAGGTATCACTTTTTGAGAGAGAAGGTGACAAAGAATGAAGTAAAGTTAGAATATGTGTCCACAAAGGATGAGATTGCAGACATTTTCACTAAGCCTCTGCCTAAAGATACCTTTGAGTATCTCAGAGAAAAGTTAGGGGTCATTACCCCCTACCTTAAACTACGATGCATAGGAATGCATCAATCCAGTAGAGCTCAAAGTGTCATTCTTTGATCTGGATTGATTTTTTAAGGGCTACCTCTCAGGGGGAGTAGATAGATGTTTCTGACAAAGTAATTGTTGATAACAAAGAAAGTTCAGTGGATCAGAGTAGCAGTATGTGCAAGTATGTGCCCTTTGCCATTGATGTCAAAGGGGGAGAGAAATGATGCAAAAAACTTAGGGGAGAAAGAATGCAAATGTGTAAGGAGAAAGGGGGAGAATCTTGTCTTGATGGTCTTTTTAGTTTTTCGCATCATATGTTGCCATCAATGACAAAGGGGGAGATTGTTGCAAGTATGTGCCTAATCGGTGTTGTCATTGATGTCAACATATCTGTGTTGTCATTGGTGTCAACTGTGCTCTTATTTTTTTGCTTTCTTGTCATGAATAAGATGCCTTGTATTTACCTATGTAAGTGATTGTGATGTTGAGGATATTGAGAAAATTAGTCCCTCTGGTGGAAACAGTGTGTTGTAGTTGAAACATTGTATTAGACTCTAAAGAACAGTCTAGAAGATAGCTCCACATTTCCTGTAGAATGAATATCTTTGCTTGTAGATTGGAAGTGATTTAGAAGTATGTTTGAAGATGTTATATTCCAAGTTTGAGCCTTTGGTAATTAAGTGAATTGTGTTCACTAGTGTGAAAATTGTTTTTTTTGTATGTTTGGTGGTGATAGGGAGAAAGTGTTATGCTCCACATTCCTCCACATTGAAGTATTTTGGTCTGTGGTTCTGGAATCAAGTCTATGATGATGTTAAATGCCTTCAACTGCAATGGTTCATGATTTGGTGGTTCGCAAGCTATCTTTTACTTATGACAGTGGTTGACAGTGTTGTTCTTGTGCTCTGGTTTGAAGAATCTTCTTGACAAAGTTGTTAGAGATTGTGTGGTTGTTCCTGGTGATTACAATGTGCTTGTGGATGTCTCCTAATCATGTTCCTACCTTTGGATTGGTCTACAAAGAGAAAATTAGATCGTGAATGAAGAATGTTCTTGGCAGACCTAGTGCTCTCATCAGTCTTGGCCGCCTTGGTTGAATTCATTATTTGCAGATATACATTGAAGATTGTAGAAGCATGTTGTGGCATGGAGGATTGTGTTTGAGTCCTAGCTAAGGCGTGGTGTGATCCACATACATGTTTACATCTTTTCCTTAGCTTAATTTGTATTAGGTCTAACCTATTTTATGTATGATTGTAATGTTGACCTTGGAGATTGATCCAATGGTTGACGAATGTAATGCCGACCTTGATGCACATTCCAAAGTTGATGAATTGTATAAAAGCATGTAATATAGCTGCAAAAAAAGTGTGTGTTGCGAAAATGAAAAGATAAGTGCGAAGGTGTGAAAGAGTAGAGTAGAGATATAATATTGTGCTTCAATGGAACTGAACCCTAGCATGGAGTAGATGATGTTGAATTAGTTCACCCTTTTAGTAGTGAGTCACCCTTTGGCATCGATCCACCCATAGGCAGTGAGCTATTCTTTGTAGTGAGCAATTTGGGCAGTGAGCCTTGTAGGTAGTGAGCCTTTGTTTTTCAGTATTGATATAACATATATATTTCTGTGGGCTAACACCCACCGTGGTTTTTCCCTTTTAGGGTTTTCCATGTAAAAATCTAGTGTCTCCTGTGTTGATTATGTTATTGTGTTGAACTTCTCATTTCATGCTTTCATGGTTATTTTAGAATATAAGTAATTAATAAGTTGATGTTCATAATTGGTTAAAAGTTTTAAGACAATTGATTCACCCCCCCCCCTCTCAGTTGTCTAATGTAGTTCAACACTCTATACATCCCATCGTGCAATGCATGGCCTATAAATATATAATCTAAATAACATATTTAATTCATATACATTAATAATGAATTTATATATATTGAAAATTTAAAATTTAAAGGAGAAAATATACATTGTAACTTCATATAAAAGTACTTGTGGGTCGATACCAAAGGTTTATGCAAATCTAAATGTCTCCTCATCACATACAACTTCATTAATATTAATGTGAGTCATGGGTTCCATGTAAAACTAGGGAGTTTGCTACCACACTGATAGCAAGGTGGAAGCATAAAGGTGTCTTACATGTGGTCCACTTGTTGATTTAGCAATTTATGAAAAATAATGCCCCAGTCTTGGAACAAAAGGAAAAATCGATTAAGTTCATTATAGATGACATTCTTGACATGTATGGGTGTGTCCCTTAAACATGGAAGGGTTTCATTAGACATAAACTACTGATTCAAATAACATTTTCATGATCAAATGAAGTCATAATAATGTGAGATTTTGTATGAAAGTAGCCCTCACAACAAGGTTTCTAAAAGATATAGATTTAGTATATTTCATTTTGTTATTATTTTTTTTAATATTTTCTAATCAACATAGGTTTATAAGAAAAAATAAGACTTATGTTTGATATACATGGAAAAATAGAAAATAATGGGAAAAGTTTAGAAAATAAGACCGCCCTTTGTATTTGAAAGGAAGCTAGGTGTGCGGAAATTGCTTCCTACACTAATCTAATGAGGGGAGGAGAGTGCAAATTCAATTTTATCCTTACTATTACAACAATGTTAAACCACTAATAGAGATATTGCAGCAAACACATACACAAGAAAGTGAGACAGAAGAAGAGAGACACAAGATATACGTGGGGAAAACCCTTATAGGGTGAAAAACCCCACACTCCAAAACATAGCTCAAATGTATTATGTAATCAATGAAGGTTACAATACAATCACAGAGCCAATGATTTTGCAGGAGTCTTCGACACTCGTATCTGGAGATAATCCAATAGAATAACAATACCTATCAAACCTGTAATACATCTCCTCTCAAAAGCACCTGTTTATATAACAAATACAAGGCAAAATTGGCTCCACATTGAGGTGGGTGTCCAACATGTCTCATGGCCCAAAACCCATGCCTATGGACACTTGTCCAACACTGTAGGATGTTCCTAACACTTGTCAAGTCACCCCATCCCAAGGAGGTCACCTATTTCTAAAATGGGCTATGACAGATGCTCTTACGACTCTTACAACCGTCATAGAATCTGTCATAGTTGTCATAACTTACAGCTGTAAGAGAATCTGTCATTCATAGGCTATAAATAGCATATTCTCTTACAACATGTCATAGTCCACCTTGGGGCACCCAAAGATGCATTTTTCAAAGATGCTCTTTGACACATGTCTTCACCTGTCATAGAATCTCCTATTTCTGACTCTTACATGTCATAACTTCATCATAGGAATCTGTCATGACCGTTTCGATCAAAATTCCCTTACACAACATCCAAGATGCTGACACATGGAAAAATATTCCTACCACTAAGTGGGATGCCTATCTCCTCATGTGAGGACAAAAATACATGTGGTCATATGCCATGTAGGATGACACATCACCGTGGCAACTCCCACAATATGACAACATAGGATTTGCATCCAATTAATACAATAGACAATTAATAAATAAATACAATGTAAAAATACAAGGAATTACCAAGGTTGAAACACCTTAATTCCCAACATTCTCCCACTTGTCGAACACCTTGTAAGAGCCAATAGAATCAATAGGATTTAACTGCTATAGGCCGAGAGGTCCATAGACTCCGAACACCATCTGAACTTTTCTGTGCCCACTGGTTTCGTTAATGCATCTGCAACATTCTTCAAAGTATCTACCTTCTCCAAATTTACCTTCCCATCCTCTACCATGTCTTGCACGAAGTGAAACTGAACATCAATATACTTTGTTCTGGCATGAAAAGTTGGATTCTTCGCAAGGCAAATCGCACTCTGACTGTCACAACAAATCGTAATTTGTCTTGCATCAACACCAATATCTGAATACAATCTCTTAATCCAAATGGCTTCCTTGCAAGCATGAGTTTCTGCCATGTACTCAAGTTCTGTAGTGGACAAAGCAACCACAGGTTGTCGCTTACTCATCCAACTAATTGCACCACCAAACATAGTGAACACATAGGCACTGGTGGATCTCCTACTGTCAATGTCACCTGCCCAATCAGAATCCACAAATCCACGAATACAAACTGAATGAGGAGGTCATGTAACATTACCATGATAACATATGAAATACTCAGAAGTACCCCTCAAATATTTGAACACTCTCTTAACTGCATCCCAATGTACCCGTCCAGGATTAGCCATAAATCAACTAAGGACTCCCACTGCTTGGACAATGTCTGGTCTTGTGCAGACCATAGCATACATCAAACTGCCAACAACACTAGCATAAGGTACTCTGCTCATGTCCTCCACCTCACTAGGAGATTTTAGACAATCATTAATAGACAACTTTGTCCCCAATGAAACAGGAACACACAATGGTCTACAATCTGCCATGCTGAACCTGTCCAACACGGTCTTCACATACTTACTCTGGCTTAACCAAAGTTTTTTTTTAGCTCTGTCTCTTTTGATTTCCATTCCTAGAATGTACCTAGCTGCCCCTAAATCTTTCATTTCAAACTGTGCTACCAACTGAGACTTAAAATTAGAAATCATATTCTTACCCTTCCCAATCAGCAACACATCATCAACATATAATGCAACAATGAGAATATGATCATTGTCTAACTTGTAGTACACACAATGAACCGATTTCGATCTCAAAAATCTAATTGACAACACAAAGGCATCAAACTTCAAGTACCACATCCTAGGAGACTGCTTCAAACCATACAAAGACTTCTTTAACTTGCAAACCAAATTTTCTTTACCTTTCTCTATGTAATGCTCTGGCTGTGACATGTAGATTTCTTCCTCCAAATCACCATGAAGGAAAGTTGTCTAAAACATCCATCTATTCTACCTCTAAGTCATAAGTAGCTGCAAGAGATAACAGAAATCGAATGGATGTCAGCTTTGCAATGGGAGAAAATTTCAACATAATCAATTCCCTCCACTTGTGAGTACCCCTTCACAACCAATCTAGCCTTGTACTTTTCAACACTGCCATTTGCATCGAATTTCTTCTTGAACACCCATTTGCATCCAACGAGTTTCCATCCTTCAGGAAAAGGCACCAAGTCCCATGTTTTATTCTTCTCCAAAGAAGCCATTTCATCCTCCATGGCCTCCTTTCAAGAACCTGCATCTTTCATGCCCATAGCCTCTTTCACAGTTCTAGGCTCATCAGTGTTAGCAAGTAAAGCAAAAGCACAACTAGAATCAAGTAATGAATATCCAAACCTATTAGGTTGCTTTCTTGTTCGTGTAGACCTCCTCAATGGCTGAGGTTGAGGTTTTGCTTCTTCTTCTGAGCTTTCAGAGCTGCTAAAGCTCTCCTCATCATCAAGTCTCACAGGGTCTGTCTGTTTAGTCTTCTCAGGAGTAGAAGGAAACTAAACTGCATCTTCTTTCTTTTCTGTTTGTTCTGGCTGTAGAACAATGGGAGAAGGTGTTAACTCTCTGAAGATAACACTTCTGCTATACAATACTTTTTCAGCCACAGGATCCCAAAGCTTGTATCCTTTCACACCGACACCATAGCTAATGAAAATACATTTAACAACTTTGTTTTCTAATTTAGATTGTTTCTCCCTAGGCACATGTGCATATGCCTCACAACCAAAAATATGAAGATGTCTAACTAAAGGCTTCTTACCAAACCACATCTCCATAGGTGTCTTACCAACAAGCGCTGATGTAGGAGATCTATTTACTAGATAGCAAGCAGTGGCAACAACTTTAGCCCAAAAATTTTGTTCGAGGCTTGCTCCACTAAGCATACTCCTAGCCTTCTCCATCAGTGTCCTGTTCATCCTCTCTGCAACTCCATTTTGCTGCGGGGTGTATGGAGTTGGCTTATGCCTTTCAATCCATTGCTCTTTACAGAGCTTATCAAACTCTACCGAACAAAACTCACCACCGTTATTAGTTCTCAAACACTTAATCCTTTTACTAGTTTGATTCTCAACAAAATCTTTAAACTCTTTGAACCGACTAAAGACTTTAGTCTTGCTTCTGAGAAAATAAACCATCCTTCTACTGTAATCATCTATAAAAGATACAAGATATACAGATTTTCAAATCGAAGGAACATTAACAAGACCAAACACATCAGAATGAATAAGATCCAATACACCAGAAGACTTGTGACAACTAGAGTAAAATTGAACACAATTTTACTTTCCATAAATGCAATGTTCGCAAAAGTTGAACTCGAGATTACAATCATTTAACCCCTCAACGAGGTTTTTATTTTTCAGGGTATGTAGACCCTTCTCACTAATGTGGCCATATCTCAAATGCCATAACATAGTTTTTTCAGCAGGAAGCTTAGCTTCCATAGCATGTGCACTACCATCAAAACTAGTTACAACAAATTTCTTCACTGCTCATTCAGATGGTGGGGATGGAGTGACTGTAGCTCTTTTCTTTGAGTTAGAAGAACAATTGCACTGTGCAGTGCATGCCTCCAACTAAAATAGAGTACCCCTCTGAGTACCCTTCGCAAGTACCATAGATCCTCTAGTCATCTTGCATCCATCCTTCGAAAAGAAAACCTGCACACTTGCATCATTCAACATACTTACAGAAAGCAGGTTCCGTGCAAGGCCTGGAATGTGCATAACTCCATTAATTCCCTTCACTTGTCCATCAGGGAATCGTATTGAGACTCTTCCACGACCAACAATTTTCAAATGAGAATCGTCACCCAGGTACACTCTTCCACCATCGAACTCTTCATATTTTGTAAACCAGTTTCAATGTGAGGTCATGTGGAATAATGCACCAGAATCTATCAACCACACATCATCAGATGCATGGGTTGCCAGCGCTGCGATGAAGGCTTCACCATCATCTTGTGACTTGTCAGAATCTGAATCAGGAGCATTCTTTCTTCTTTTTCTTCTCCTCTTTGCATTCCTTTCAGAAATGCCCAGTTTTACCACAGTTCCAACAGAGAGCCTTGGACTTTCTAGAAGATTTGGATCTCCCATGCAATTTGGATCTGCCCTTATCACCTTTTTTGTCCTTCTTCTTCCCTTTCTCTTTGGGTCTTCCACGAACCGCAAGAGCCTCTTTGGCTGCCTCAGAAGACTTCCTCTGCATTTCTTCAGATAACAGTGAGGACACCACATCTTCCATCTTGAAGGTGGTAGTAGTGCTTCCGATATCCATGATAAGATGATCCCACAAATCTAGAAAAGAACAAAGTAGGGTCATGCATCAATCCTCCTCCTCCATTTTCACACCCACAGATGTCAACTGTGCAACAATCATGTTAAAAGCATTCATATGGTCTGCAATAGATCCTCTGTCTTCCATCTTCAAAGCAAACAACTTCTTTTTCAGAAAAAAGTTTATTTACCAAGGATTTGGCCTGATAAACATCACCCAACTTCTTCCAGAGGTCTTTCGTGCTTTTCTCCTCATGGACATTCAATAGGACAGAGTTAGATAAACAGAGTCTTATGAGACCCTTAGTCTTCTGATCTTTGAGGTCCCAATCATCTTGTGACATTGTTGTATGTTTTACACCAGATACCATTTCCCATAGGTCATGATCAACAAGTAGGTCCTCCATCTTGAGTTTCCACAACTCAATATTGGTGCCATTAAATTTCTCCACCTCTAATCTTCTGGATGTGGTTGCCATCTCCTTGCTACAACAAGATACAAAATACTCTGTACAATACTCCCACTCAACCTAAGATTAGCTCAAAAAACCCCTACCCGACAGCTAGAACCAAAACTAGCTAGGCTCTGATACCAACTGAAAGGAAGCTAGGTGTGTGGAAATCACTTCCTACACTAATCTAATGAGGGGAGGAGAGTGCAAATTCAATTTTATCCTTACTATTACAACAATGTTAAACCACTAACAGAGATATTGCAGCAAACACATACACAAGAAAGTGAGACAAAAGAAGAGAGACATAAGATATATGTGGGGAAGACCCTTATCAGGTGAAAAAACCCACACTCTAAAACACAGCTCAAATGTATTATGTAAACAATGAAGATTACAATACAATCACAGAGCCAATGCTCTTGCAGGAGTCTTTGACACTTGTATCTGGAGATAATCCGATAGCATAACAGTACCTGTCAAACCTGTAATACATCTCCTCTCAAAAGCACCTATTTATCTAACAAATACAAGGCAAAATTGGCTCCACATTGAGATGGGTGTCCAACATGGCCTCATGGCCCAAAATCCACACCTATGGACACTTGTCCAACACTATAGGATGTTCCTGACACTTGTCAAGTCACCCCATCCCAAGGAGGTCACATATTTCCAAAATGGGCTATGACAAATGCTCTTACAACTCTTACAACCATCATAGAATCTGTCATAGTTCTCATAAGTTACAGCTGTAAGAGAATCTCTCATACATAGGCTATAAATAGCATATTCTCTTACAACATGTCATAGTCCACCTTGGGGCACCCAAAGATGCCTTTTCCAAAGATGCTCTTCGACACATGTCTTCACCTGTCATAGAATCTCCTATTTTTGACTCTTACATGTCATAACTTTGTCATAGGAATTTGTCATGACTGTTTCAGTCAAAATTCCCTTACACAACATCCAAGATGCTGACACATGGCACAATATTCCTACCACTAAGTGGGATGCCTATCTCCTCATGTGAGGACAAAAATGCATGTGGTCATATGCCATGTAGGATGACACATCACCGTGCCAACTCCCACAATATGACAACATAGGATTTGCATCCAATTAATACAATAGGCAATTAATAAATAAATACAATGTAAAAATACAAGGAATTACCAAGGTTGAGACACCTTAATTCCCAACAGTATTGATGTTCTTTCAATTAAAAAAATATAATTTGAGTATATATAAAAGAGTTATGCGTTATATGGAAATATGTGTCTAAATTATAATTATTTTCATTTAATAATAAATAAAATATGTAACAAAAAATTACAAAAATATATTTGTACCCCAAATATTAGTGTTAATGACCTATATTTAAGAAATTATGAAAATGATTTTTTTCTAACTCAAGTTATGCATGTTATGAGGAAATATTACTCATGAAAAACTTTAAAGTATAAGAAACATTTTATTAACAAATTTTAAGAAAATGTTGAGTGAAAAACTACACTGACAACAAAAAGGTGAAAGTTCAGGTGTGAATGGTGATTACTCAGATGCAAAGGAGAAAATTAAAAATTTTGTGCATAGGAAACTTGCTCTTCAAAAGGGTTTTCTAGCACCCAAATCATCGCTTGCAAAGGTGGCTTGAGAGAAAGGTAATGGTAGTAATACAACAAGGATAGAGTTTCTTTTGGATCATAGCAATTATGTTCTTGTTATAGAGCAAACGTCGGTGAGTTGGAGGGTAGAAAAACTTTTTTGGGTTGCAAGAATGCTACCAATTACTTAGATGCAAAGGAGAAAATTAAAAATTTTGTGCACAGAAAACTTGCTCTTCAAAAGGGTTTTCTAGCACCCAAATCATGGCTCGCAAAGGTGGCTTGAGAGAAAGGTAATGGTAGTAATACAACAAGGATAGAGTTTCTTTTGGATCATAGCAATTATGTTCTTGTTATAGAGCAAACGTCGGTGAGTTGGAGGGTAGAAAAACTTTTTTTGGTTGCAAGAATGCTACCAACCCCTTTCATTCTTCTAAGGAATTTTGTTAAAAAAACTCTCTCTAATGGATACCTCTTATGTTCCTCCTAAAAAATGGAAAATGGTGAACACTAAATGTTTAGAAGTTCATCTAAAGAAAGAGTAATCTACCAAGAGAAAAAATGGTGATAACAAGACCACTGAAATGCAAAAAGAGAAGGAATTGAATCTCTGTAGTGTGAGGCAAATTATCCCCCCTTTTCTATCTTTCTAAATATAATAACTAAAATAAGTTCAATTCCTTCCCTTAAGATAATGGGAAGATAAAAAAGTAAAAATAATTTTTATTTAATTAAGCACTTTTCTTAGCTTTCGAACAAGAAACAAGGAAATAGATTTATGCTATTTAATAATGAAAATTCTAAAGTAAAAAAAGGAAGGGACTTGGTTCAATGGTTGCAAGATGGAAGCCAAACCTTGGAAGAGAAATAATAGGAGTAGTTACTGTTTTGGGATGCCTTTATGATTGGAGTAGAGATTGTGCCTTTGTGGATTCACCCCCGATATAGAAAAATGGAAAGAAAATTATACACCAACAAAAATATCTATCAAATAGTCACATAGAAACAAATAACAAAGCATAATTATGTATACTACAAGAAAGAAATTAAAGATGACTATTGAAAAGACAAAAGGAGATAAAGAACATAAGATTGAAGAAGAATTTCTTGAGTTCAAAGAAATCAAATAAACAAGCTATTTGTGTCTAAAATATGGGAAAAGGGAGTGACTTTGTATGAGTTTGCCTAAGTAATCAGACCCCTATTTTAGCTTTTTAGCTTCAACTAGTAGTCGATATATTTTGTGTGTTCCCTTAGCCTAATGTGTTGAGTGCTAAGAATTTATTAAAAGTGTGAGAATATCGTAAATAAAATCTAAGAGAGCTAGTTATTGTGCTTGCATCTGAAGGAAACATGAAAATATGAATCCAACTATGCTAATAAAAACAAACAATAATGAATCCCTAAGAAATTTAGACAAAGAACCAAAGAGGATCTCTTTGAATGGATTACAAGAAGAAGAGAAATCAATTCTAGAAAAGAACTTTGCTTGGGAAAGAAAATAAAAGGTGGGGAGCTAATGCTTCCATAGAGAAAATTGAAGCAATAACACGAAAGTTCCATAATATTAGAATTTAGAAATAGAAACTACAGATTAGTGCTATGATGGAAGAAAGGAATTTGTTGCCTCAAGAAACAAAGAGAGTAACAATGCAAAGAAAATATAAGAGATCTTGTACTAATTAATAATAATAGGGAAAACCAACAATCTTACAAACAATATTATAAACTTATAGATAGAATCTAAGGATGAATTTGGATAGATTTTGCCAACAAAGAGGAGGGATTTTGTATGAAAAGAGTACCTCACAATAGAAAAATTACTCAGAGAAGCTCATAGCATTAAAATTTCTTGTCCAAGAAGCTTTTCAAATTTGCACAATGTTCCTTGGAATGACTAGAAACTTTAATAGCCTAACTTGCAAAGAATTTATAACAAACAAATGGGAAAATGAAAACTAGGAAGTAGAAGCTTTTGATACCCAATGGTTCCTTTTGAAGAACCTATTAACATTCCTAAAAAATAAGCAAAAGAAAACGTGGTGAACTAAGTTGTTAGAAAAACATAAAAGCAATCATGTAGTTTCCAAATGGTCATATGGCTTAAATATGTTAGGGACACCTTTGTAATCACAAGGATGTAGATCCACAATTACATAAGAGTTTGATATAAAATATAATAATAATAAAATATCAATAGTAGACACATACATATGAGAACATAAAATTGGTACTAAATATATAAGAAATCATGAATTTGACATTTAGATTGGGAAAAGGCCAAGGCTAAGGATGAAATGAGACCTAAAACTTGCTATGGTAATGAGCATTGAGATAAATGCAATTATAAAGTAGAAATTGCAATGCATGCAATTCCCAATTGTATATTTTGCCCCCAATTTAGTGGGCTTATGTCATGAGGTGATATACCTACATTAAAGTGTAGAAAGTAAAATACAAAAAGTAAATTAAAATATGTTTGGATACATTAAAAGGATATGTTGCAACATATTTGACTAAGAGGCTTATGCCCCCAAACTAAGATCTACAAAACAAACATGTCAAAAAAAATATAACTTACAAAACCACGAGTTAGAACATAACTTGCAAAACAACATCTTAGCACATAATACATATGATCCATATATAAGCTCAAAATACACTAGCACATCTGCAAAAAAATCCTTTTAGAAGAAACTCCACCATCGAAGAGATACTAAGCTTGTACTAATCTTAAGAACAAGATCACACCAATATAATCTACTCAATATTCTTTAGTCTAATAGAATTCTAGTGGCCACCAAAACCATGGTCCACAAGCAAAAACCTATGCCCCATTATGCATTTATTCATGTACTCAAGATGAGAACCACAAAGGGAGGCATCTTTGACTCTATAACTCTTGATAGACACCACTCCCAAGACTAGCGCTTCAAGAAGACTATTCCAATTAATGAGAGCCCTACTAATTATGATAAGATGCTCCACTTTTTCCAATATAACTCTCATTGTTGATCTTTTACCATGACCTCCTTATTCAATTCCATTACAATAATATCCCAAGTATCTTTATATCTTCATTTATAACCCAAAGATCTAGCCTCCTTAAGGGCCTCCACCTCTTACCCTTTTTGTTTTTCTTAGCTATCACATTACAAAACTTTAGAGCTTGTTTTCTCTTTTTAGGGATTTTTTAGTGTTCTAATAATCTCCAAACACATCTCAGATGTGTTTAATGTATCCATCTAATCAAGATCTTCAATTTAAAAAATAATTGAAATTGGAGCTCTAGATCAAAAGTTGTGCCCTCTAGAAGGTGTTCGGAGAAAACAACATTAGAGATAGGATTTAAAAGGAATATCACATTAATTCTAACATTAAGTTGTCCCATGGTAGTATCCCACTTCCATCGAGGCATAGTTTTATTATGTCAGCATCTCCTTGGTAGTACTCATAGCTATAACCATGCTGTGTGCTATTTTACTAGTTGTTCATAGATAATTTGTAGTTATGTTTATGCTTGTTTTTAGAATACTTGATAGATGCAACTCATTAGATCTCTGCCTTCTATGCTTATAGGTTTTCAGGTGGAGCTCTTAATG
Source organism: Cunninghamia lanceolata (assembly GCA_027924645.1). Taxonomy (NCBI): domain Eukaryota; kingdom Viridiplantae; phylum Streptophyta; class Pinopsida; order Cupressales; family Cupressaceae; genus Cunninghamia; species Cunninghamia lanceolata. The sequence goes on along the minus strand of BSBN01000275.1, from coordinate 4,496,796 downwards.
CGAGGAAGTAGTGTGCAGAATTAACATCCTTATTCATATCCTTTATATGGATGCTCATTATTTACTTTCATGTTGGCTACTTGTTTTACTTTGACATTCATCTTCATAGTAGCTCACATGCAACTCAAAGTAGAGGCAAAATTTAATGGTGAAATTTGCATACCTTGCACTTTTCCTATTTATTTTGGGCTCACATTGACCCAATTATCCTTTATGCAATGACATGTGTATAAGTGACATTATTTTTGTTGAAAATATGACACATAACTAGATCCTTCCTTGATCCCATATGCATTCATTCCTAAGAACCAGTTTTGATTCTTACTTTATCCATTTTCTCATCTAGGTTTAGATTTGTAATTTGCAAGATTGACTAGGTTAGTTTTGCAATTTGTGGAATTGGTCCTAAAACTTTTAAAATTCAAATTCAAAATTTGGGCCCATTTCTTTCCCTTCAAATTGAACCATTATATGTTGATTCAAAACACAAAATACCACTATTATGCTGCTGAATTCCAACGAGGAAAGGCCATTTAAGGACATACCCTAATTCATTTGAACATTTAGAATCTAGCACTTGTTGAGCATTGAAAGAACATCTCTTTCCCACATTAAGGATCATCAAAGTATTATCATTGTGATGTCAACATTGCATCATCATTCTAGGACATATTGCATGACTACCTGCTATCTTCAATTTTTATTCAAAGCTGTTAAATCTGTAACCTAAGGATTTGACCAAAAGAGAATATTCTCAACCTAACAATATCCTCTATCCACACCACCATTTTAATACATATTATTGAAATTAAGATGAGCAAGTTACAATCCTAAAACACCTGAAAAAAAATATTAGATATGCAAATACACTATCAATTTTGTATATGTATAAGACAATTTATGTTCACAAAAATTAAACAAAAAATTTAATGATTTCTATCAAATCATTTAATATGTCCTAATTTTTAATGTAAAAACGAATCAATTAAAAATATCTAAAAAAATAAAATTTTAACATCAAACCAAAAACTAAATATTCTTATTTATTATTTAAATTCCAAACATTTATTTCAATTATCATAATTATAACCGTCACTCTTATTCTTAAAATTATGTATTTATGGCTAATTAATTGATTTACTTAATGTTAAAGACTGCATTTTATTTTCATACAATAGAGAACTTTGTGATAATAATCCATATGTATTTCTCACTGTGGAAAAATATCTTAATAATCATTTCGTCTTTATTGTTTCAATATCTACATACGTCACATCGCCGTCTGCTCGAAATCTAATCCCAGCCGTCCATTACCAAATGCAATTTCCATCACCTATTCTTTATACATCTCAAATGCTCGAAGGCATGATTTAGATAAAACAACCCTCTCTTCGTAGCATAAACAATCCTTAAGTCTCTTCTGTTGTTTTTCGATCAGCCCAAATAAAAACTCATTGATACACACAGGAAATTTTACAGAACTTGTGAGAGATTTATATAATTGCAAGCAGAATAAAGAAAAATGGGGGAGGAAACAGCAGTGATTCTTCTTAGCTTTCTTCGTTGCAGGATGTTTGCTGAATAGGAAATTTTACAAGTCTTTACAATAACAATAAGCGAAAAAACCCCAAAAGTTAAAAGACATGGAATTGCTAACCTCTGTTCAGCACAAAACATCATTTATACCCAACTGTTGTAGGGCAAATAGATGCATAGTTCAGAGCGGAAGAAGAATTGTGAATTGCAAAGCCCGGGGCAATGTCCAGGTGGCAAGCGTAGCAGCAAGACCCTTACAGGTGGACCTACCAGCGTCGGACACGTCAGCAGAGGGGAGCATTAAATGGGGTCATACAAAGGTGCAAGGGCCAAGGTCAGAGATGGAGGATGATATAGTGTTGCGAGTGGAGGAGCAGGAGCTCAATGGATTCACTTATGCTGCTGTATTTGATGGCCATGCCGGTTTCTCTTCTGTTAAATTCTTAAAGTAGGCTTCAACATCCCACACTCTGTTTTTGTTTCTTAAATCAGTTTTCATAAATTAGATGCCATGTTTTTCCTTAAAAGAAAAAGAAAAAGAGTTTAGATGAATTAGATGCTATGTTTTCCTTAAAAAGAAAAGGAAAAAGAAAACGAGTTTTGATAATTTAGATGCCATGCTTTTCTACATTGCAAAAAAAAAAAAAAAAAAAAGTTCTGATAACTAAATGCTATGTTTTTCTTTCTTTTTTTTCAAAAATTAAAAAGTTTTGATAAATTAGATGCCATGCTTTTCTTCACACGTTTTAATCCATCATGATGATGGATTATGGGGAGGGATTCAAAACGATGATGTAAAATTTGCTACACATATTTCTCAAAAAAGCTTGAAAAATCACAAAAGTTAGTTTTGATAAATTATATGCCATGCACTGAGAAGCTTGAAACATGTGTAATTATTGAAAAAGAGGCTGGGACACAAGCCTAGGACCTTCTCATGGCTATGCTCATCATGGTGAAGTATTCTACCACTCCAGCTACCGGCCACTTTGTGGTTCAGTCTGTGACTTTTTTTGCTTCCAACACGATTGATTTCAAAGTTTGTTAATAAAAAATGTTCAAAGCACATCCATTCATTAAGATATTAACAACGTCCACGAGACTAGAATTGTAGAGTTGGACCACAAGAATACAATGCGGTCGCTGAAGAATTAGAGAATTGAAGGGATGGGGGAGGCTGACCTACTCAAACAGGAGATAAATGCTAACCTACTTGACTGGTTGATGATACAACTTTACTTGCAAAAAAGCTATTTATTGTTTTTCATAATCTAGTTCTATTACTAATTTCCTTAAGGTTCATTGTAAGGTTAGGTACTTTGTATATGGACGTAGATAAAATAATGGAAGAATTTCCTTTGAGAAGACAGCAACATAATGACATATCAAAGATTTAGAAGGTCCAAAGGAGACACTGCAAGAAAGGTGTTAACCATGTAGAAATAAGATAAAACTGAGTTTGCACGAGAGTGCTGATTGATAGAGAAATCTAAGAGAAATAAGAAGAGACATTGGGCTCCTAAGGGTAGAAGAGATTTAGGTGAAAATTCAGTTGCATAATGAAAATGTTGACAACATTGATCAATGCCCTAGAAGGTTATAAAGCTGAAGATCATAAATCAAAAGAAAAGATGGCAATACTGAAGCCTAAATCGTACGGGAATGTTGCCCACCCTGCCCAAAAATTTGAACCCTCAGCCTTCTTCTCCTTCCCCTTCCATCTGCTCTTGCTTCCATCTACTGTTGAGAACCCTCCCATCCCCTTTGCAGACAAAAGGAATTAATTCTGCTGCTGCATAGTTGAAGTCATGGGTGTTGATTGGAATTTTAATGGTTTTTGGTTTCACATATCATATTTCCAGCAGTGAATTTCTTTGGAATGGAACCTTCAGTCTGAATGTGAACTTTTGCTTCTTCCACATGGGTTTTTATGGTTACCTTCAAAGATACCTCTTACCATGAACCGGTTTTTCTGGGAGGCAGTAGTTTACAGGTCTTTATGAGAGATTTTGGTCTGTAGGTTTTGACCTAAATATTGAAACTCTATATAGAAAAGATGTGTTTGATCAGATAGGTAAAATACAAGGAATTTATTTGTGTGATGACAGCTACTGGGCTTCAAACCCTAGTGGATTATGCTAGGTTATTGGTTTTTATGGACCTGGATTAATCTCTTGTCAAAGTGTTGTGTTGAAATTTGAATTGAAGACAAGTAGTCTATTTAGTATTGACTATGAAGATCTCTCCTATGGGCATCACTAAGATGCAATGAGTGCTAAGTGGATCATTCATGGTCATAGAGAGATGGGTTCTTGTGAACCACTACTCATGAAATATGATTGATGACTATGTTCCACCAAGTTTCTAGGACGGGGGTGGGGGAACATGTTTCCGGGATGGCTTTTCTAGGAGACTATTTTTTAGAGGACGGCAGAGGACTAATTAAAAAATTGGGAAAATTTAAAAATATAAGAAATTTCAAATATTAATATGATAAGACATTCACCATATTCATTATATAACCATATTATGAAACATTGGACTTGAACTGAGATTTCACATGAGTTGACATGCAAATTAACAACATTTCAATGCCTAATCGTTTGAGAATTCATTATCAATGTGCACATACAACAAAATGAAAAGGCTGAAAGACTACAACTACAAAATGACAAAATGTAAACAACCAGATCTACTGCTGCTATGCCTGTGCCTCGTCTTTGCCTAAATCAAAATCAAAGTTTGAATCTAAGTCATTGCCAATAAGAGGGGCTGCCTCATCCAATGGAAGCCCAACCAATGCCTCTTGTGCCTCTCTTCATCAACCTGTGTGGCGTCTTTAGGATCAACATCCCACCATAGACTTGGAGTCTATTGATACTCAGGAGTTTGTGGATCTTAAAGTCGCAAGGCACTATGCACAACCAACAACTTCTTCGCACATCGAAAGGTAAGCCTATTCCTCTTGACTGATTGAAAGAAGTTGTATGTGGACCAATTCCTCTCTATAGTAGAGAAATTGACAACTTGTGAAAGGAGGTGAATGGTGTTGGAAATAAAATCCTTGTTACAATCAAGCAATAGATTGCGATAAAGGAAAAGCTTAAGATTATGTGATCAAAGAACAAAGTATTTAACCAATCTTTTCAACAATATTGAAAGAAACATATGAAATAGTATGCAACCATAAGAAATACATGAGACTCCAAATTTATGTGGGAAACCCTCTACAGGAAGAAAACCCACCACCAAAGAACCATCATAGTTATATTATTCAGAATACAAAGATTCAATACAATAGTTCTCTTACAAAGTCTCAATCTATAGGTTTACAACATACCCTTCTTCTGCAATCATAAAAAAATTACATCAATCTCATGTCCTCACTAGAGCATTTAGCATCTACTATCACATACACATGCCAACCAAACTTGGTTCATCCATACAAGTAGTTAGATATAACCACTAAGACTTCCTCACGAAACACCAACTGTCTTAGCTGTCTAACTACCCTGTGGAATACCAATTGTCATACAACTATACCATTATTATGTGATGACATCAAAATGCCGCACATACTACCAAACATGATGTCTCCACATAGATAATCACTGTAGATAAGTTGTTGATGCACACTAGAAATGATAGCTGTTAGCCAAATACTCCTGGTATGAACATGTCTTCCTATACAACTGTCACAACCAGCACTAGACTTGCGGTAGCAAGGACATCTTCATGAATGTTCTTGTCTATGTGTGGTAGCGAGGACATCTTCATGAATGTTCTTGTCTGTGTGTGGTATCTTAGAACATCCTCCAGAACATAACTATGCCCTTTGCTATTGCCACATGTACTCTAGCTTTGTTGCATTTGCACCTACATAGCCATACATGTTTCCAACAACACTCAGTTCAATATGTGTTTGTGAGTTCTTCTCAAAATGACTTGTGGTTGCTACCACAACATCACTGCATGTAGACAAACCTCCATGCTGAGCCACAACCCCTGAAACTCTCCGCATCCTGTCGCATAGACAATCAATGCTGTTCTTCTAGTCTATAGATAAACTCTCTTTAGGAACTCTCCATAGGTGAATAGCACACCTAAGTTCCAACAAATGGAAAGCATCCTTAACTTTGCTGCATCTTTGCCATGCCATGTCCACCTTCCAATAAGGTTAGCTTGAGCTAATGCAACCCTATTTGCCCTCAACTCTAGTTGGCTAAATATTGGACCTTGAAGATTGAAAAAGGCTAGCCACTACTTCAGTATAGTTGCCCCCTCATTGCTATTCATCTTTTGAAGGGCCTTTATGAACTATTCTTTTACCTCTTCATTCTCAGAAAAGGAGGCACTCTTCTAGGCCTTAGTGTATGCCATTTCGGATTTAAAGCATAGGCTGCCATATGAAGTAGGGTGTTCATAGTGTTCCACCACCACGTTACAATGGACTTGAAATGCTCCTCATATAATCCCAAATCAGGATCCTTACTATGAATTGCTTGTTTCATCTGCCCAAGCATGCCTTGTAAATCTCTCCAAGACTAGGAGAGTCTATGCTGACATATCTAATGACACACACAACAGGTGATATGAGGGTCAAAATATATTTGCAAATAAAGATTAAAAAAAATAAGACTCAAATAATCCTTGTGTAGCTGACCCTAAATGAGACAACCAAACTCACTCTCTCTGATTTTTTTTCCTTGTCTTTGTCTATGGTTGTTGCAAATTGTAAAAGGGTTTTATAGGATTGAATGGGCCCTTTGCATAAGGTTTTAGGCGAGTGGAAGGGCATTCAAATGGGTTATTTGAACCCATAATACCTGCAACACTCCCACACCCAAAAGAAACCCTAGTACCTCTATGGCCTCTTTGTTGAATTTGAATTTCACCTTCACTACACTGACTGCTGCTCATATTGGTCCTTTTATTTGAAAACTCAAAACATAGCTGCAAGTGCAAACATAAAACGAAAAACCAAAAAAAAACAAACAAAACTCCCTAAGTGTTTGAAACTTTGAAAGAAATAAAAAAAGTGCAAAAGAATTTGTGGAAATGAACAATGAATAGTAAACTTACCTCAAATTATGTAATTTTGATACTCTCGTCTTCTTCTCATTGTTATTCTCTTCTCTTCTCACTGTTGTTCACTTTCTTTGTCTTCTTCTCACAACATGCAAAATGGCAATGAGGAAATTTTTTGTTTTTAGGTGTTAGTGTCTCTGTTTTAGGTTTAGGTATGTTGTAAAGGGGTGTGGAGGTCCTTGTGGGCCCCACACCCGCTTTTTTTTCAAAATTGCTCTTTTTCTTTTTTAAATTGCTTTTTAAAAGTTTGGGCAATAGGGGATGGTTAACTGTCCCCGGGACGATTGGGGGATGTCTCGGTGTCCCTTGGCCGTCCCTTGCTGTTTCCTGCTATCCCTTATCTGTTTTTCGATCTACTGGGGACATTTCCTACCCATCTCCATGCCCCCGAAATGTTTGTAGTGGGCGACAGGGTCAAAAAACATAGGGGATGCATCTGGAGTACATAGAATTTGATGAAGGTTGACTCAAAATTATGCAGTTGAATCCGATAAATCATCACATAATACCATCTTTGCTGTCATGTTTGTCCCTGCCATGGACATCTTGATTGAAAATGCCTTCACAAGTCTTTTGAGATAGCTTCATTCATTCCTCCTAAGATTGTGCATGACGAGTTTCTAGACACCCAAGAAATTTGCTAAAGAAGTCAGAAAAGGTCTGGCAACTAAACTCCAACGTTGATGTTGTCATTGGAGGTATTGAGTAAAAATCTGCATTTTTAGTTTTGGAAGGAAATGCTGGCAATGGCCAGATGAAAGATGAAGAAGGGAATCATTCAGAGGTTGCTATTCATCAATCTACAGAACAATGTCCAGAGGAAAATATGGAGATTTCTCAAGCTCTTACATTAAATATATTGAAGGATGGACTCCTAGTTTCTCTACAAAAGGAATCCTCACTTCCCCTAACAAGGTTTGCTTTCTTGGGTCTATTGAACTAATTGCCCCAACTCTGAGGAAATAATATTTTCAGATGGATGATGAACACATACCTCAACTATGAATGACTCAGAAATTTGGCAAAACTGAACCATTACCCTATGAAATATTCCGCTTAGGATATTTGCTAAAATTCTGATTATTATCTTGCAATTTTACCAATAGATACCTAGGTCTGATATCTTTTTTCTGCCTTTAACCCTAGACTGAATTCTGATTTCTACACTTTATCAATTGATTTCGCCAAGCAAACATAGTCTAAAATGATTGTAACTGAAAGTATATATCTGCTGTCCTGATTAGTGATGAATTACACCATGAAATACTCATATGATATGCAAAAATGTGTATGCAAGTCTGCTGCTCCAGATCATATTAATATAGGAAGAAATTACATCAAAAGAATAGACCCACAATGGCCATGAAAATACCAGTTCACTGCTGATGCAAATCAGAGATATAGAATGTGCTCCAAATTCCCAATTTCAATGACAAGATATCCAAATGAAGTGAGCGAACCTTCTCCAAACAACTGACCTCCAAGATGATGATGAAATATGCCAATGAAGTCTTCAAATGTGCAAACGGCTGATGATGAAAGACAACAAGTCAGATCGCCTCCTCCTTTGCTATTCACTGATACTTGTGATGCACACAATGTAAACTCAGGTCTGATATGGATAAGTCTTCAATTTGATGTCAAAATGCCACACACAATGTCACTATTAATGATGTCGCACCTCTCCAAAGCTGATCGCTGGCCCTTTATGCCTGATTTGCTGGTACAATGAGGATCAATAGTGACTGTTAAATGCTGAGCACTGCCTCAATACAGATCAGACCCCACTGGGCAATAATTATTATACCAGAAGACTTCAAAGAATGCAACCAAACACTAGGCGAACTCCTCTTCATGAAATCGCTGCCAAGGAAATGCAAGAACTGGTTCCAAAGTGTATATGTCTAGGCTGCGATTAGGGTTCTGCTGTCATAAACTCAGGTCTGTCACAAATATGATATGAACAGCCAACAACAACTAGCTAGTATGATCTTTCTCTAGAATCGACGCCCAAGCAATGATATAAATCTTCAACTTCAATCATCAACAATGAATCCAAATCTTCAAATTGACAACAAGGGCTTTGACCAAATATCAAATGAACAAACTATGAAGCTCAAACTAGTCGTTGATGAAGCATAATAACGAACTCAAAACCCTAGCAGCTGAACATGCAAATACAAATCATTTCCAGCTCCTCCAAAATATCAAATTCATGCAATGAAATACAAATAGACCTCCGTCATGAAGTCTCCTCAAAGTGAGCTAGGTTTTCGTCCAACCCACTAGGAATTACAAGGGATCATCTCCTTGAATTCAAGCTGAAACAATTTGCAGCCAAGTAGAAGACATCTCCAAATCAAATACATAACTCAATCCTATCCAAAATGATTTACAAATTCTCTTTATAAAGCCCTCAATCCAAATAGGTCTGGCCTAACTTTATTAAATGAAAGTTTTTGTGTACACAATCACTTAACTTTATTAAATGATGGTTTTTGTATACACAATCACTTATGTACACAATGACATAAAGTGCTTTAGGACCCACTTAAGTGACTTTTATAAAATACTTTTATAAAGTAATTCAAAATTAGAACACTTTATAAAGTTAACTTTAAAATAGAACCACTTAAGTCACTTAACTCCTTGTTCCAGCCAATTATTCCCTTGGAACATGATAGCCATATCAAATATGACCGTCACAGAAATGGGAACATCACACCCTAGAAGAGTTGTTGGACTTGTGCAATGGAGGAGAGAGAAACAAATTAAAGCTTTTGACATAGAAAATTCACAATGGAGACAGGACAGAAGAAAAAAGGCAGATCACCAAATTTGGAAGCAAAGGAACAAATAGTTCCAGTCTAATATTGGCTTTGGAAACCAAAATCATTAGGAGGGGATAATCCATTCACTTGCATTCGTAAATGAAGGTCATCCCTAGAACATTAGGGATGTTAATGCCCCTAATAAACAGAGAGTACTAAGGCAACAAGTTTTGGGTGATAACCCAGACACGTTACTCTTGCAAGTAATCAAGGTTAAATAGATCTTTGGATGCATATAGAAAATAAAGTCAGGAGATCACGTTCATTAATGGCAGAAGATTCAAATGTCATCTCTGGGACTCCAGAAAGGTAAGCAAGCATGTTGGAAATATTTGCAATTTTATAGGAATTTATGCCCTACAGAAAAATGGATAGTGGGAAATGATTTTAACAGTCCTCAAGCCAACAAAAGAACCTGGGAGATGCAGTGATTAAGCAATGTTAGATTTGTCTTAGATCTCTGCCTTTCAGATGTTGAACCCAAGGCTGGAAAATCCACTTGTAATAATAGACACCCTAAAAGATGCTTTACTGCAAGGAGTTTGGACAGATTCATGGTTAGCATGGAGTGGCTTTGTGGTAATAGCGTTTTTGACTCGTACATATTTCATAGAGGGGCCTTAGATCACTGGCCAATTGATCTAACCATAGTTAGCAAAAGTTGTTTTGAGAATAAATTGGCAAACCAAAAGATAAAGTTTTTTTATTCAAAAAAATGTGATTTAATTGGGAAAATCAGGTCAGGGTCAGGGTTTGCAAAAAATGAAAAAAATCGGGTCAGGGTTTTGAAAAATGAAAAAATCGTGACATATGGTAAAACAAAACTGCCAAAAATTGCTAGAAAACATGGTTTTATGGTGAATCACAATTTAATCAGGATTAAATTGATAAAATGGATTAAATTGACAAAAAGTCTTTTTAGGTTATTTTTTCAAAATCTAATGATTTTTCAGTGTCCATGTGACTCCATTATTGCCATTAGTTATTGAGTTGCAGGGCCAACTTTAACACATAATTTGGGTTTTGTAGACAAGTTATCCTAAATGTAGCCATTGTTGCAATTGGTTGGGGACAAAATTTGTCACACAAGCAAGCCTGTAATGCCAAAACTAATGATACTAAGGAAAAATTATCAACACTGGTTCAATTACATTTTATAAAGCCAGCATTTGTTTACGATGAGTTCAGATATGGTGGGAAAAGATTAATAAAGCAACTAGGAGGCATGCATGGAAAAAGGTATAAGATGCACATAGAAGGATGCAGGCAAAAAAATGACTAGAGTGACAAGTAAGACTAACTCCATGCTAACAAAGGTTGTAGATATTTATTTAGTTATCCACAATTACATTATATTTGCATGAAAATAGAAAAAAATTAACTTAGGGAAATGAAATTAATCCCAAGTCTAAAGTGTGTGGGTTCTAGAAGGACCACCGACATCTCTTGTAAGATTAAAATTAACTTTAGGGAAATGAAAATAATCCCAAGTCTAAAGTGTATGGTTTCTAGAACGCCCATACACTAACATCTCGTATAAGATTTAACATTGGGATTGGGGGAAGATGATGGGCTAAAACTAACTCTAGGCTAACAAAGGTTGTAGATATTTATTTAGTTATCCACAATTACATTTTATTTGCATGAAAATAGAAATAAACTAACTTAGGGAAATGAAATTAATCCAAGTCTAAAGTGTGTGGGTTCCAGAAGGCCTATACACCAACACCTCCTATAAGATTAACATGTGGAATCGGGGGAAGATGAAAGGACTGTAAACCATTACCCCTTAGTGACAACTTTCTTCACTCCAAGCATGGACCCAAGCTGAACATACTTGGCCTTTGCCAACAATTTAGTAAAGATGTCTGCAATTAGGTCCTTTGTGCAGCAGTATTGCAGATTGAATTACATGATCTATCATGTAAACAATTTGACAATCAATTGATCCAAAATTCCAAATATATATTATAGTATTCAATTTCATCAAGTTTGCAATACAAAGTACAATGGGCCAATGACTAATCTAACTCATTGTTCGATGCAAAGGCCATGGTATACTCCTCATCATGGAACTACTAGACTCATCTTGCTCCTACAAGTGGACACCAACAACCTGATATGTGTAGCCTGATCCTGATCAATTTGTATGGGCTCCTCTAGCACTACATACCATTGTGTGGCTGGACTTTCCTTTTACTCAATCATCTTGTAGTCCATGAGACACAAGGCATTATGTATAGCCACAAGATTCTCCAATTTCCTATAGATAAGCTCCTTCCTCTGAATACAGTAGATGTAGTTGTATGTAGACCAACTCTCAGTAGTAGAGTAACAGCAAACTTGTGATAAGAGTCGAATGGCCAATGTGCTTATCAATACTGGAGGCCCATACAATTGCGACCAACTCATTGAATTCTCTCTCCCCATCTATCTTTTCTAAACTTAGACAGCCCTTGAGTTTGGCAAATTTGGTCCACTCATGTGGGATCAATGTGGTCTCCTTTGCATTGTACATCTTAATGGCCTTAATGAAGCCTCCTCTTCATTTCCATGTAATCTATGGGGAGAACTCTACTAGGCCTCTGCACATGCCACTTTGGGTTCAATGCATATACAACCACGCGCAAAGGAGTGATGAGCTTCTCCCACTGTTGTTGAATGATATGTTAAATGTATTCATTGTAGGATTGCAAGGTGGTGTCTCTTTGTTGTATGACGTTCATATGGCTAAGCATGCTATTGATGCACTTGTATATCCCAATAAGGCTTGGAGCATTGGAGTCCCCATAATTGGCCTATTTGAAAACTAGGGCTATGATAGAGGTGATGTATTTGACATCTAACCAAAAAGTGTCGCTCTTGACCACTTCCTTCACTCACAATCCCTAGTCTTTCCTTGACTGAATCCATCAGTTCCACTCCTGTGACATGATCATTAGTTGCAGGGGCTCTTGCAACTCAATTGTCTTCTCTAATAGAATTAAGTAGGATGCATATTTGGTTTCAATAGGTTTGATAAATTCCTTCTTGGAGAATGACAAAAATGATGCATATGATGTGTGGTGATTGTAGATAAACATTTGCACATATCTTGCATCAGCTACAATTGTTTGATCCACTCAATCTTGTTGATATCATTGAGTGCATTGTTCATGGTATGCACACAATAAAGGGTCCAATAGATATGCTTGTAGGTAGCTTCAGTTGACTCCATAGCTGCCCTATACACATACGTTGCATTTGCCACAACCTACACTACATTGTTAGGGTCAATCTCCTCAATAGTATTTGTAAGGATATCAAGTTGGAACTTTGCATCCTAACGGTTTCCCAAACAATTAATTACACTAAGGACCCTTTGTACAGGTGACCATGATATTGATGAGTGGATAGTGTCTAGTATCTGTCCACCCATTGTAATGTCCCTTTTCTGGTCCATTCCAACATTTTTGGGAAGCTCCAAGATTCTTGGAGAATTCCATCATTCTTGGAGAGTGCCAACTTTTTTGTGGATGGAAGGCCTATGCACTGAAGATGTTGGTGGAGTTATTAGGAAAGTATAATTGTCCCATTGTAATATTTTCTGTAGACTTTGGGAATGATGTGTGGAAAATAATTAAATAATTAACTTAGGTTGTCTTAAAATAACTTTATATTATTTTCTTAAAGGCAACTTATGTTGAGTTATTTATTTAAAAGAAGGGTGGCCAATGTCATAAAGTGTTTTTAAAAGAGGACGAAAAGTGATAACACTAGGCATGGGGTACAAAGTAATGACTTAAAAAATTGTTTTATAAGTGGGTCATAAAAGTGACATTGAAAATGAGAATTAAAAGTATTATCAAATTAAAAGATTTGAAAGTCCATTTATTTTTATTATTGAAGGGAAAAGTGAAAATAAATGAGATAATATTTGGTTGCCCTAAAAGTGCCTATAAAATAAGGAAATTAGAACAGAAAGAGACTATTGTTGATTTTCATAAACCCTTGTTTCTCAAGATTGAACTCTATTCATCTTTTCCTCTGGAGGACGAATACCCTCTTGGTTTCTAGAATGGATTGGAGGACGAAAACCCTTCAATGTGTAAGAGTAGTTCCATCTAGGGATTACTTGTGTGTAGTGACGTTTTCACACATCACCCCATTGCAAATGGGGACCTCCTCTTTTTTCCTCTTTCTGTCGTAGGTTCACTCTAGGTTTAGGTTTTATTTGAGTTTGTAGGTTTGGTAGAATTGATTGGCCCAAGTCTCGCCAAATTCTTGCTCTAGGTCTATATGCCCTCTTCCTGACGCATGTCTTGAAATCCTGAAGCCCTGAAAAACTGACTAACTTTGAAATTTGGTGGATCCTAAAAAATCTAGAACTTGCATGTTAAATCTCATGGATCCGGGACCTATCTCAAACATCCTGATAGTATATTTCAAAATATTTAAAGTATAGGAAATTTACTTAAATATATTTTGAAATATATGTCAGGCAGGGACTTTCAAAATTTGGCAGAATTCCACTTGCCATCAGGATTTGCGCTCAATTTGGGCAGGATTCCAGGTGCCTATAGAAAATGCACTTGGACTTTTGCAAGAGAACTATGGAATTGCCCCCAAGGCATTGCAAGACAATAGTGGAATGCCGCCCAGGATCTAGGAATTCCAAGTACACATCGTCAAAGAGATTGCACTTCAACCTAGGAAATCCGCTCCATATTGCACTTCCAGAGTGAAATTCCGCCCTTAACATTGCAATAGAAACATGGAGTTCCTGCTTCACATTGCAAAGTCAACCATGGAATGCGCCTAAGAGATATTGCACTTCAACCATGGAATGCCGCCTAGGAACATTTCACTTCACATATGGAAGTCCGCCCAAGGAAGGGTCATTGTAGTAGACATATGGAAGTCTGCCCTAGTGATGTTGTAGTAGAGACATGGAAATGTGCCTTGTTTTAGCTATGAATTCTGCCCCTACTGCAGGAGACCCTAGGAATCCGACCATGATCTTTCTCCACTCTACACTGCAAGACAAACAAGAAAATGCGCTAAGGAAGGAACATTTCACTTGAACATAGAAACTGCGCCTCAACACAGAAATCTTGCACTTCCATAGTGAAATGCTGCCCAAGTCAACCTTGAAGAACAAGTATGGAAAATCGCCCAAGGAGACAACTTTTCACTTCAAACATTGCACTAGATACATGAAAATCCGCCCAAGGGGAGGGTAATTCCAGAAGACCCAAGAAAATGTGCCTAGGTCTCAGCATATTCCAAATGACCCATGAAACTGCGCCCTAGGATCATCCTCTTCCACTTCAACTGAAAAAGTCCGCCCCATCATTGCACATCACATGAGGAAACCCGCCTACAAGGAAGAATTGCATGAGACTAGGTAAGATCTGCCAAGGAAAAGACATTGCAAAAGAAACAAGAAATTTCACCAAGTTATTGCACCAAACATGTGGAATGCACTCAAGATTCCAGTATACAAGTGAAAAGCTGCCTAGCTTAGGGAAGAAATTGCACTACACAAGGAAATGCAACCAAGGAACAAGTATTCCACTTCGAGTATGTAAATGCGCCTTAGGAGAATGACATTCGTGTGCAATCATGAAAAGCCGCCCAAGAGTGATAGGAATAAACATGGTGAAGTGACATTCCACTTCCACTGTGGAATCCCACCCTAGATGATAATAATTCCTTTTCACCCTAGAAAAGCCGCCCAAGAAGAAGAGATTGCAGTTAAACAGTGAAATGCCGCCAAGGGAAGATCATTGCAATTCACCCTTGGAAAGCTACCTAGCTTAGAGTCATTGCAGTTGACATATGGAAATGAACCTGAGATCTTGGAAGACAAACGAGAAACTACTCAAGATTATTCCACTTCCGTCATGGAATCCCGCCCATGATTTGCATTCCACTTTCACTAGGAAAATCTGCCCAAGGAATTCCAAGTCCATACTGCACTTTGCATGAGGAAATCCACCCTAGGTCCTTAGGAATTCCTGTTCACTTTAGGAATACACCCAACACATTCCTGTAGACACATGAAAGTCCGCCCAAGATGTGGAAACCCAACTTAGGAGTATTGCACTTGAACTATGGAAATCTGCCCTCTGTTGAAGGAAAGACAAGGATTGCACTTCTATAGTGAAACTCCACCCACACTAAGGTTTATTCCACTTCACATAAAGAATGCCGCCCAAACAAATATACGAAACTGCTTAAGAAAATTCCACAAGACAAGTGAAAATCTGCCCAAGGGAAGAAGATCGTTCCTTTAGACCTATGAGATGCCGTCCTAGAGAAAGTATTCCACGAGACATGTGAAAAGTCGCCCGACTATGCAAAGAAAATTCCTCTTGACATAAGAAAATGCGCTCAGCAAACAACATTCCATGATATACATGAAATCCCGCCCACGGAGTTATGAGCAATCCATGACAAGGTTGGCCCTATGATACAAATGATTGACCTTTCAATGAGTCGGCCTAAACAAGATCCTGATCAAGTCGGCCAAGTGAAAAGATGAAAAACAATTGTTGTCTCCCAGATGAAGTCGGCCTAGGCATGGATTAAATTTCCTTAAGTCAGGTCGGCCTATATAGAGAAGAATTTGCTTGAGGGCATGTATTTATAGAGGAGCGCTCAATATCAATATCATGATTTAACATTAGCAGGGGCAAATTCCATTAGAAAAAGCAGATTTCTTTATCACAAGAACCAAATTTCCTACAGCAGAAGCAAATTTCCTAAGAAGTAAAGCAGAATTTCAATTAAGAAGAAGAGCAGAAACTCAAAAGGAGAGGGCGAATTTGTCAAGGAGAAAGGCAGATTTCACATATCACATAGTGAATTCATTATCCAAGCAGCAGCGAATTACACTAGGAAAAGGCAGAATTCATACTTCAAACTTCACAGTAGATTTAATCCAGCAAGGGTGAATTCCTTAGAAAATAACAAATTTCATCTCCACTGAAGGAATAGATTTCATTAAAGGAAGAGAGATAATTTCATTCATATTTCCACTCGCCAAGGGTTAGGAATGGAATAGTTTTCTATGGAATCCTTATCCTTCATGCATTGTTTGACAAGGAATTCTTTACTTCCGAAGTGAATTTTCTTTACATTTGAAATGAATTTCTTGGAATTATCTTTGATCCTCACATGAATTATTTTTATTTTATAGGTTATTGGCGAATACGGAAACCAGATCCACTTCAGGAGAGAGGACAATGTTCGTGAAGATGTTCAAGCAAAGGTGAAGAATTTCTAATGTTGGACAAGGAAGCTGGCATCCATCAAGAAGACTTTGCAAGGAATTCCAACGCCGGAGAAGGAAATTGTTTTCACTGACAAAGAGACTTCACAAATTTCTGATGAAGACGAAGGAAACTCAAGAAATGAAGTGATGCAAAGAAGAATTCCGCATCAAGAGTTCCAGTTCAGGACAACAGGATACACTTCAAGTTTCACATCAAGGACAATAGGATAAAGGAAAATTCCATGTCAAGAACTTTAGTTCCAGAACAAGAAGGCTAATCCTAGGAAATTCCAAGGAAGAAGAACCTAGTGCACCATTCATCCAGAGAATTGAGCTGAAAGTTAGGAAATCCAAGATCGCACCAAGAATCCCAACGCTATTGCAAGAAATCCAAAGGAAGTACAACACCAAGATGAAATTCCAAGTTCGGGGAACACTCAAGGATAAGCATGCTGAGGTGGCGTCTAGTCATCGTTGACCAATCCAAGCACGCCACATCGACATGTCTAGATACATTGAACTTGACTACCAAAATGTAGATAAAGATGGAACTTTCTAGAAAATCATGTTGTAAACATCTCATTGGTTGAAAGCAAAACTAGTTGTAACTACCTCATGTGTTGTATTAATCTTGGCCATTGATTTCGAGAATCAATTTGGGCCATTGATTGTAATTTTGATTTCTATATAAAGCTCACTCTCTTCATTTGTAAAGGTTCATATAATAGAAGTTCTTTAGAGGTTAGAGGTTAGAGTAGAAGCTCTTGAAGCATTGACAAGACTTTGGCCAATTGTTGTAAAATACTACCAAAATCAATACAATCTCATTGAAGCTTGGTGAAACTTGTGTTATTCTGGGATGTTAGCATGGTTTTCCAATTCTTGAAGATGATTCAAAGCGAAATAGATAGATTTTAGTTAAAGTTCATTGATATGATGAATTAATGTAGAGATATTCGATGAATTCCTTGGTTCATACTTTTTGTCGATTGCCGATGGTAGTTTGCAATGCAAAGTTAGCCTGAACCTCATCTTGCAATAGTTCAATTGTGGATGTTCGTTCAAGTTGTGCCAGCTGTGGGTACTTGGATGCATGTTTGCAATTTGAAAATCCTTCACATTTCCTTTGAAGATTGCACTAGTTTCATGTAGTTGTTGCTCTCATGGTGAAGCGAAGCTCGGTTTGAAGGAATTTGTCTGTCAAAGCATTGTCCATCATTTCATTGTCCTTAGATTAGATTTCTTAACCCTTTCCTTTCGACATTTCTTTTAAGTTTGTTTGAAGGAATTCATTCATTCACACATCCAAGGAGTAATGAATTCCATCGATGTCCATGAAGAAGGAGTGATTTAGTGTAAGTCCCTTTGTGATTACCAGGAAGATCACATCATTCATTGAGGCTATCCATGTGCAAGTCAAGACCTGACATTCAAGGAACCTTGGAGCACTCTTGTTTGATCACATAGTTTAGCATTCGAGAGGCTTTGTTCAAGAGAGGATAGGACACTTAGTGTTTTATTCTAATGTTGTTGTTGTCACAAAAACATCATCAACATGTTGCAAGCTAGATTGGGGGCGAAAACCATTGATTCTTTTAGAGTGATTTAATGTAGGAATCACCAATGGGCTGAATGTTCCAGTTCCTTTTGGTATTTTGGTGTTGAGTTTTCAGACTTGGAGATTTATCAGAGTTGAATGTTTGTATTTTGCAGTTGTTTGGTGTTGTGATTTTTCAGAATGAATAAAAATTGTAGTTTGGTTGAGTTTCAGATTTGTGCTACATCCGTATTATTATTTGTGTGAGTTCATTTTTTGAATGAGAAAGGTTTTTTGACTTGGAAAGATATCTATATCATTTTCTATGCAAATCTTATCTTCTAATATTTGCTAGCAAAGACAATAGATTGCCTTTTTTTGCAGGCCATACCATATTGTACTTCTGCACAATCTGGCCGTATCGTGTGAGTAGGGCCGTATCACTTTAATGAGAAGTCTGAATTTGTTTGTTGACCAAAAACTCATGTTGGATATTTAATCTTGGCTACATATCTAGGACTGGGGAGTATTGTTCTGTATCTGATATCTGATACATGGAGGCTTGTATCTAGATAGGTGAGGGGAAGTATCCAACAATTTTGTAGAAAATATTTGAATCTATTTAGTAATGTTAGAAATTTAGAATATTGTCCATAGTGCTTTTAATTATGAGGAAGTTTTAAGAAAAAATCTATGGGTGAAAAATGTGCATAGCTATCTTTGAACCAAAGCTTTTTCTATAGGACATGGAACAATCTTAGTAATCTACAAAGCAAACTCTGGTTGTCTTGGTGGTAGTGACCCAAAAGGAGATAATGTTATCAAATTTGTGTCTTTAGAAAATGGCCCAACACGGTCCAATCCAATCAAATGAATGGATTGATGATTGACAAGGTAGTTTGCTACGTTATAACACTAGTCAAGATCATAAAAGGCAATTGCATTTTATAAGATTGTACAAAACCTTGGGAAGGATATCAAGGCGTAAATGGGTTTTTATGCTGTTGTTGCTTCCCATCCTCATCAAAACTTTTTCATTGAGTAATGATTGCACAACACCTTAGGAGGCACTCTTAACCCGAATTTAATGTCATTAAGGAAGTATAACTACATAACTCCTAAGGATAACTTTAGGGGATAGAGGGATCTCATTGATGGAGGACTTAAATTTTTCTAGGGATTTAGTGATTTACCTTGTTTTACCTTGTTCAACCTTGGGTGTGTGAGAGTGCAGAATCTGTGTGTGGTATTTGAGCTTAAGAGTCCCTACTATTAGTGTGATCCAACTTGTGGTTGGAAGATTTGGGGTCTAGAATGGACCCACTAAAGGTTCGAAGTATTGACTTTGACTCAAAATTGGATTACATCTAAGATACAAGTTTAGAGGGGTTCTTAAGGTCTATAGTATATAACAGCTTATGTCATGGATTCTAGTTTAAAGCTTATACTTTAAAAAATAAAAAATATTGCCCTGTTTTTGATTTTCATAATGATTACTTCTTAGGATGTGTTTCTACTGCTTACACTGGTTATTTAACTGCTTGGTGATTATAATTTATAGTGCAATATTGTTATGTATCTTAATTCTCGGTAAGCATAAAGAATCTATGATAACCCCCCAAAATAAAAAACAACCTATGCTGCTATCTTTATTGGATTTCCTCTTTGGGGTGTTTTATGTTTATATCTTATGCTCTATATAACATTCATAGAGGAAACTTAACATTGTATTACATTATCATGCTTTTACAAGAGAACTGTTTCGATGTTGTGGGAGATTCTTGTCTAGGCATTTTAACTATTTTGTTATTAAGTCATGAGATTTTGGCTTTCAAGAAGACTTCAAATATATATTATATACATTTCTTATAAACTGTTAGATTTAATGTCTATAGAGATGAACAATCAAACAATGAACCACTATCTTTTCTATTCATATAATCATTTTAAAACTCTTTTTAAAAACAATAAAAATTATAGCAATCAAATCACCACTGAGCACAGAGATGAACAATCAACCTTTGAACCAGTATTTTTTCTATTCATATAATCGTTGTTGAACTTTTTTTTTTTAAATGTTTTTTATAGCAACCAAATCACCATTGAGCATATTGATATTGTTTATATATATAGCACAAAAAGAAAATAATATTAATGCCAAATGGACTTGCCCTTGACATGCATTCTATAATAATCTTTCTATATACAAATAAAATGAATGAGCTAGTGAGCTCCACAATGAATGGTTGATAATGGGCAACACTTTCAGAAGGTTTTGCAAATGGGGTATCAAGCTTAGCGGGCTTGATTGTGGGAGAAACTCCATGGTTAAGTGCTCATGAGCCAGAGAAGTACTAGGATGAGTGACCTCCCAAGAAGTTCCAGTGCTTCAATGTGATTACTGTCTTCGGAATATTTGATTCTTGTGTAATATTTTTATCCATCTCAATCGATGTCTAATATCAGTAATTGATTTCATTGGTACCCATAACATACTGTTAATTTGTAAGAAATTATGGCAATTGTGGTATTTCCTTTTCCTTTTCAGTTGCATTATTTACTTACATTTCTCATGTTCACCATAGCTGCTTGCCACTTTTTCATGGGGTTTGAAATTTTTTGAATTCCTTCTTTGTTGATTTATTTTGAGTTTCTTAATCTTCTTAAAATTTTGGATGTGATAGTTTTCTTTTTTGATGGTTTGCTTCGCATGAATATTCAGGGAAGAATTATATAAAAAATGTGCAGCAGCCTTGCAGGATGGCTTGCTTTTAGAGTCCAAGGATGTAGATGCTACAAGGGAGGCATTAGAAAAAGCATTTTTAGAAGCTGATAGGCAGCTCTTGTCCTGGTTTGTATGTACCATTCAATTTTTTACAGAGCTAAGATTGTAAAAGATTTCTATGTTGAAGTTCACTCTATATGCAACAATTTCATGCATTGTCTTTATCGAGAAAAGTTATTGATTTATATATGTTTCTGAGTTTCAGACCCTAATATCTGTTGATTAGGATCGAAGAAATGGGTGATGATGTTGAATCTGGCTCAACGGCAACTGTTATGTTTGTAGGAGGTGATAGATTGATAGTTTCCCATATCGGTGATTCTTCTGTGGTATGTTTTTCATTAATTGTAATTTGATTGATCCATTCTTGTATGGAAAATGTTCATACCCATACTTCTAAACTTCAGTTGAAAACGTAACTATCCAGAATATAGTTCAATCTCCAATTTGAGTGTCATGTTCTTTTGGATTGTGTATTTGTATAATTCATTTGGAGGTAACAAATTTTTTTGATGGCAATGTTGTCCAAGTAGGTGATAGATTTTGTTAGAAACTAACATTCTTAGTTTAATGGTTCTGATTTTGATTGATTGTTTGGCTTGTTCTAGGTGATATCGCGTTCAGGAAAGGCAGTGCAGATTACAAGTCCTCATCGCCCATATGGAAACAGCAAAGTTTCTCTTAATGAAATTAGACGTGTAAAAGAAGCAGGTGGTTGGGTAAGTGTTTAGTAGTCAATGGAATCAATCTATTGGCAAGATGTTGATCTCAATGTTTTGGAACTGCCCATATATTGTACAAAATGTACGTACAGCAGCATGATTGAAAATTTAAAATATCTACTATAAGTTGTACACGGAGGCATGACAGTGACACACATTATCATGTTGAAATACACCTCACAATAAGTTTTGCTTAGTGGCCTTGGCATTTAAAAGTTAAAACCTCAACAGCCAATAATAGCTTGAATATTTCTAGATAAACAGCTGAACTCTCTTGCTGTATCACAATCCATTCATTACTGACTGCTATATCCTTCATCACCGAATTCAACATACATCAACCATACCAATTATTGCATTAAGATCTGTTTGGAGGGTAGGAAAATTTGGGTGCTCATCTAGTTTGTTCTGAAACCCTAGAATCAGGGGCCCTACTGTAAAACTCAAAATTTGTAATAAAACACTATGAATTGATAAAATCAGCAAGAGCAGTGATAATAATATTTCAAGAATTCACTACATATTAAGAAAATAGTCATTTTCAAAGTTCATCGAAAATAACCAAGAATATGTTTTAGTTCAGTTATGATGGAGTTGTCTATGAGATCAAAGGATGATAAAAAATTCTGTAATACAAAGTAAGGATGTCCATTATAAAAGTTATAACATTGAATAAGGTTGATGTTAGGATGATTGATTTGACAAGGGAATGCACTTTGAAAATGAACTACATCCCTTATATTACACAGGCTGCACATAAAATATTAAGCTATTAGTAGCAGAGTGATACAATGATTGAATGAACCATAGCAGAAATAATCCCCCAGTTCAAACCCAAGCCAATGAGCTTAAATGGGAATTCTTCATTCCTAATATGCTCACTCTTTCCATATGAACTGTCTCCAAGATGGTATCAAAATTCAAATACAAGAAGGATTGTGGGTGGAAAGCAACATATCCCAATATCAGCGAACTCCCTGAAGTGTTTATGAAGCCTTTACCTGAGGCTGTGATACAAAAGAATGTCATACCCTCAAGAAGGTTGAAAAAATAATCAACAATGAGAAAAAATAATTCTTCTATGGCCATAAAAGCAATCAATTGATGGGCTAAACATCCTACACCCCAAATTCACCCATTCGGATGACAGCAGCGATAGTGACTCATGAATGGTACAAGCGCTCCGGAGGGACATGCTCCGAATGATGAAAGAATTGAAGACGGAGAAAGAAACCAGCAAAGAACTCTGGTGTACTGAGTGCAAAAGCGAATGTCTTACCAAAGGTAACTGTCCCAGAAAATTGTTTTGTGAGATTTGCTAGGTTATGGGTCATTTGATAAAGGAGTGCCCGTATAACTTGAAGACCAGGAGTACACAGTACTCTTTACATAGGGAGAGCAGTCCACTCCATCAAAGCCACATAACGCATCCCCAGGTGGTTATCGAAATCAAAGAGGAGGTTGAAGCCAAATATAGTACGACTCTAAAGGACATCCGATCATATAGTGTCGACAATGTAATGAATGGGGACACTCTGTGAGAGACTGCTAGAACAAGGACAAAATGCAATTATTGTGCAAATGGTCTGGACCGAGTGATCATGAAGACAATGATTGTTCGAAACAGTAAGGCAGTATCAATATGATCAATATGGAAGAAGAAGAAGATGCAGTTTTTGCCATCATCCGAGCGCAGACTAAGAAGGCAATTTACCCTGACCCTCGTATGGAGAAAGAGAGACTTCAAGAAGTGAGGATCGAAGTTGAATAGGCTATGGCAAAGGAACGGAGAGGTTCAAGTGAAAAAGCAAGTACATCCACCCAGTTGGAGTAAGATAAAAGCAGAGTTTTGGGACTCGCCCCAACTCGTCCGAACTCGGCGAGTCCCGGGTTGAGTCATCCCTACCGAGTCCAGGGGCTAACATTTTAAAGGGGAAAAAAACATAAATTTAAGTTTAAACTTGTTTTTTTTACTTATATTTCCTCTACATCCCTAAAAGCAACTTTATTTCATTTTGTTGGCAAAATAGGAGAAAAGAGAGTTGTGAGGAAAAATAAGAGTGCATTGTAGGGCAAACAAGGAGGTAGACCCAAAATCTGAGTGGATCATTAAGGCTACGGATGCTGTCTTTAGTGACAAGGACCTTGATTGGGTTGACCAGGCAGATAGAGAGGTTGACGCTGTATGAAATATACCAAGCCAATTTTTTCACCTTTCCAATTACAATAAGCAGAGCAATACACAATCGTCGAAGTTAGCACTTAAACCAAAACGATGCGGAATTCAACTCTAACCAAGAATGTAGACCAGGATGGCGTGATCATATGGTCAGAGGATCTCTATGCAATACTGAAAAGGAACTCTAACCAAGAATGCGCTGATGATGACGAGCATATGGTCAGAGGGTCTTGATGCAATGCTGATTCAAAGAACTCTAACCAAGAATGCGTTGGATGTCGACGAGCATGTGGTCAGAGGAT
Organism: Cunninghamia lanceolata; assembly: GCA_027924645.1. Classification (NCBI taxonomy): domain Eukaryota; kingdom Viridiplantae; phylum Streptophyta; class Pinopsida; order Cupressales; family Cupressaceae; genus Cunninghamia; species Cunninghamia lanceolata. The sequence continues at coordinate 4,472,558 of BSBN01000275.1, read as the reverse complement.
CCCTACCAACTATTATGCTGAAATAACTTGACGTCAAGAATGTGCTTTCCAACCCAAAGTGGAATTGGAGCTACCATATGACGGAGATGCAAGGTATTGTAAAGCAAATATGAGAAGAAGTATGAAGTGCTGACAGTACTACTGTTCAACTTATAATAATTAGAGACTTCCAACCCAAATCAAAAGATAGAAGTTAGCAAACTGAAATGATGGATCAACAACTTGAAAAGACCAAACCAACAACATAAAACCCTACAAAAATGCTCACACCTCACTCATTTCTCAACCAAATGACCTCAAATTTGATGCAATGCACTCCTATGACAATGGCGACCAAGCTACACACCAGAGACCACTCTTAAACCGAAGTATTTATTTAGCATGCTTTCCAATGCACTCCAAAGAGGGGCGACCTGGCAAGAAGGGCGATTTCCTTCTAGAAAAATCAGATTCTTCATAATAAAATCTGCAAATTGGCACAATGGGGCGCCCAGCATAGACAAAGGGAAATATGAAATACCCAGAACAAATGCATTTTTATTTTCAGATTTATGAATGAAACTACAGATTCAGCCCTGTTATCAGCAACTCCAAAAAATGACATAAAATGCAAATAACTGAACTACAAACAGAACTCAAGCTACAATGCAAACCTCACTACAAAAATCACTACTATCATCACACCTCTCCCTAGGTGCTATCTCTTAAGCACGAAGTGAGCCCAGGCTAGGAGGCATTCATTCCTCGAAGCAGTCCCATAACCATTACGGCAACATAACATTATCAAGATTTCGGATCCCCAAATGAGAGCACTCTTCCTCCTTTTATACTTTTCCAACTGGGAGTCTCTAAAATCCTTTTGCATATGGGATGAAACATGAGAGGGAAAATAATATAATCTTCTTCAATTCTTTTTCAACCTCAACATTAAGTCGTTGAGCTTAGGCACCAAGGTCCAATATTAAATAATAATGTTTAATTTACGGACTTTAAAACGGAGGTCAAGATGATGTCGGAAACCAATGATCTATAGCTCGTTGGAAAGGTCTTGACAAGACGAGTCCAACCCCACTCTCAAAATCCCGTTCCGATGTCAATCCCGAACTTACTAAAAATAGTAAATTCCTGAATGTCGGGAAAAACACATCCCTGCGAAGCTCTCTGAAAACCCAGAAATAAACCGCCAACCAAACCACATTCCACGAACAAAAGCAACCACCAAAACATGAAACCCCTATTTCAACCTCCGAGTAGCCTACGGGTCTCCGGAATAGGCCAACGGTCAACTGTAAAAGATCAAGCTAGAAAACGGAACATTACAGTCCGCCCTTCCCAAGATTGCTTGTCCTCAAGCAATTGCAAGCCTGGATGCTGCAGAATCTCATCATTCTCCCAAGTTGCATCCTCTATAGGCAAGTTCTTCCACTTCACCAAATACTCTCTGATAGTTCTTTTCCTCAAAGAACGCTCCCTGGAATCAAGAATCTCTTTTGGAATCAAAACTAACTATCCTTCTTCATCCAAAGGTGGCAACTGTGATGAAGCAACAACATTGTGTCCAAGTGCCTTCTTGACGCGAGACACATGGAATACATTGTGCACTCTGCTATCCGAAGGTAGCTCCAACTCATAAGCTACTGCCCCCACCCTCCTAGTGACCTTGAACGGCCCATAGAAACGTGGTTTGAGCTTCTCAGCTCCACTTTTCTTGAGAGTGGACTGTCTGTAAGGCTATAGTCAAAGATAAACCATATCTCCAACTTCAAAAGAGCGCTCAACACGCCGCTGATCAGCGTACATCTTCTGCTGATTCTGTGCAATCTGAAGATTGTTCTTCAACGAGTTCAAGATATCTTGACTCTGCTGCAACAAATCTTTGGCCTGAGGGGCTTGGTTATCACCAAACACCAAATCAGCAAAGCTAGGAGCCTCATAACCGTAAAGAGCCATGAAAGGTGACATCCTTATTGACATGTGAAAAGTAGAATTATAACAATACTCGCCCATGTGAAGCCACTTCACCCAAGCTCTTTGCTGCTCCGAAACATAGTTTCTCAGGTAACCTTCCAACCACTTGTTCACTATCTCTGTCTGTCCATCGGTTTGAGGGTGATAACTAGTGCTGGGAGTAAGCACTGTACCACTCATTCGGAAAACCTCTTGCCAAAAAGTGCTTAGGAACTTGCTGTCCCTATCACTCACAATGTTTTTTGGCAACCCATGTAATCTAAACACCTCATGAAAAAACAGATCTGCAACTTGGGCTGTTGAAAAAGAGCTGGCAATGGCGAAAAAGTGAGCAAATTTTGTTAATCTGTCCACAACAACATAGATACAGTCTTTTCCTTGAACCTTGGGCAACCCTGTGATGAAGTCCATTGATATGCTTTCCCATTTTTGATTGGGAATGGGAAGAGGTTGCAGAAGACCAGCTGGTAAAGTATGCTCATTTTTGTTCATCTGACAAGTGGGACACTCCTGAATGTATCGTTGAACCTCCCCTTTCAGCCCTTTCCAGTAAAATCTTTCCCTGATCTGCCTATATGTCTTGAAGAACCCTTGATGACTAGCAAGTGGAATGTCATGAAAGGTCAACAAAATCTTCTTTTTGAGCTTAGAATTAGCCACCACAAAGATTCTACCCTTGTAGTGTATTAGCCCTTCGACCACTTTGTACCTTTCGTCAAGAAAAGTACCCTCAATGATGCTGGTTGCAAACTGATTTTTGGCATAATCAGCAAGCAACATGTCCCTTCAATTAGCTGTAAACTCACACAATGAGCTCAAATGAGGTCTCCTAGATAGAGCATCAGCCACAATATTGTTTTTCCCTTTGACATATTCGATGTCAAAATCGTAAGCTTGAAGCTTACTCACCCACTTTTGTTGCCTCTCGTTCAAATCTCTTTGATGCATGAAGTGCTTGAGGCTATTGTGATCAGTCTTGACCACAAACTTGCTTCCCACCAAGTACTGTCTGAACTTAGCTAATGCATGCATAATGGCAAGCATCTCCTTGTCGTAGATGGAGTAGGTCCTTTCAACACCTCTTAATTTTCTGCTTTCAAACACAATGGGATGTTTGTCTTGCATCAAAACAGCCCCAACTCCTTCACCGGATGCATCACACTGTAGCTCGAACGGCTTGGAGAAGTCTGGGATAGTTAACACCGGACAAGAGCTCATGATCCCCTTAAATTTATCAAAAGTAGTTTGAGCCTTTTCTGACCAACAAAAGGCACCCTTTTTCGTGAGGTCAGTAAGAGGAGCAGCATTCTGAGAGTAGCCCTTCACAAATCTTCTGTAAAATCCACAAAGACCCAAAAATCCTTTCAGATGAGTCAAATTCTCAGGAGGTAGCCAATCAATAATTGCCTTGATCTTTTCAGGATCAATCTTCACTCCTTCAGCACTGATTATATGGCCAAGGTAAAGTAACTCCTTCATTCCAAATTCACATTTGGATTCTTTGGCAAACAAACTTTCTGATTCCAGGATGCTAAGCACTTCCTCCAAGTGCTTGAGATGTTCTTCCCATGTCTTGCTGTAGATCAGTATGTCATCAAAAAATATCAATACAAACTTCCTCAACTGCTTCTGAAAGATTTTGTTCATACATGACTGGAAGGTAGCAGGAGCATTAGTCAACCCAAATGGCATGACTAGAAACTCGAAGTGGCCATAGTGACATCTAAATGCTGTCTTCTCAACATCGGATCCTCTCATCCGAATCTAGTAATAACCCGATCTCAAATCGATCTTTGAAAAGAACTTGGCTCCATGTAGCTCATCAATGAGCTCATCTATCCTCGAGATGGGATATCGATTTTTGATGGTGCTTTGATTCAAAGCACGATAGTCCACACACATGCGGATGGTACCGTCCTTCACTAGGACAACTACCGAACCAAAGGGGCTCTTGCTTGGACGAATGAAGCCCATCTCCAAGAGTTTCTGAATGTTTTTCTCAATCTCGTCCTTTTGCTTCTTAGGATACTGATAAGGAGTTGTAATAATTGGTTTAGCTCCTTCCTTGAGCTCTATGACATGCTCCGAACCTCGATCAGGAGGTGGTCCAGGAGGTAGATCTGCAAACACCTTGCTCTTCTTTGTGAGTAAAGACTGAATATCAGGAGGGTAGTCTCTCTTTGTTTCAATCGGACTAGCAGGAAGAATCATACACTTTGCAGCCCACTCAACTTGATCATGACGAATCAGCCTCGTCATCCTCTTGAATGACATAATCCGAGGACCACCATTGGACATTCCTCTTATCACTACATTCTTCCCTTCGGATTGAAACTTGAGCTCCATGGTTTGCAGATTTAGAGTGATCTCCCCGAGTGAACGCAGCCATTGAATGCCTAGGACGGCATCCGTATCTCCAATTTTGACTACATAGAAGTCATTCTTGACTTCATAGTTTCCCACTTGCATGGTCATGTTTGAGATCTTGGTGCAGGTGATGTGAAAACCATCAGCAACCATAACCTTGAAGCCTTCAAACTCTTCTGTTTGCAGCCCTTTCTTTGCCACCACAGCTTCGTCAATGAAGTTATGCGTTGCTCCAGTGTCAATCAAAGCAACTATGCGTTGCCCCTTAATCATCCCTCGAACTTTGAAGGATTCATTCCTTTGAAAGCTCGAAAGTTGAGCCAAAGTGCCTCCACTTCCCTTTTCATCTTCGGATTCCTCTGGGACCTTTTCCACTTCACTGTCTTTAGAATCAGACTGCTGGTCTGACAAATCAGAATTATTTTCTTCAGCTGAATAGTATTCAATTTGATGAAATTTGCCTCCTTTTGGGCAAACATGATCTTGGGACCATTTTTCTTTACACCGGAAACATAACCCTTTTCTTTTGAGTTCATTAAGTGTCTCAGGATCCAACCTTGTGACATGAGGTTGATGCTGTTTGAACTCCTTATGCTGAGGTCTTTTTCCTTTATCTCTTTTGTGAAATGATGGCTTGGGTTGAAACTTTGCTTTAGGAGCAGCCCACTCCATGTTTCTTGCCTTCTTCATTGCCTCTTGTAGAGAGGGTGGATCAAAAGCTTTAATCCAACCCTTGAGTGGCTCCGTCAATCCTTCACTGAATAGGATCACCAAGCGCCTCTCAGTGACTCCTGTCACCATGACTGAAAGCCTCTGAAACTCAGCTATGTAGGCATCAACTGTACCATATTGCTTAAGTTGTGCCAATTCTCTGAAATGCACTTCTGGATCTTTTTTCTCAAATCTCTCTATGAGCTTATTGGTAAACTCATCATAGGTAGTGATAGACCGATGACCCAAGGTGACTAGATCATGGTACCACCACTCGTGCGCCACCCCATCCAGGTGTAGCATAGTGAACTTAATCGCCTTCTTCTCCTCCATGGGTCTAAGAGCTAGATAGTTGTCTAACTTCTGTATCCAAGCTCTGGCTGAACTATTGTCACTCCCATCAAAATGTGGAAGCATAACCTTGTTGATAGCTTGATGCAAATCCCCATGAACTATTGTCCTCCTTTGTTCATAATGTCTTCCTTGTCCTCTATCCTTCCTTTTATGATCCATAAAATCATTATAAGACATATCTGCCTTAATTTCATCAGGTAGAGAATCATACTCAGCGCGGCCGAGTCTCAACTGTTCAACAAATGACACATTTTCTTCTGGATCAATATGAGGTTTTACTGGTGCCAAGAAAGTGGGTTTGAATGGCCTGGAAGAAATGTATGTGTTATTTGAAGCAGGTTGAGCAGCATGTCCATTATGCTGGTTGGTGGCACTGTGTTCTCCACTATGAATTGTTCAGTAGAGGTTGGTTCTGACCCATTCTCCCCATCATGAGAGATATCATATCCATTAAGGTATCCATCTTCCTCTCGAACCTCTTTGCCGGACTTAATGATCTTTCTCTTCCTTTCCCATTATCATCTCTGTTACCTCCCGACGTCCTCTCATTATCCCCCATTTCTTCTTCAGGAGAAGACTCCTAATTGGCTCTTAATACCTCTGAAGTTGTCTGACCTTCTGGGGCTTGATGCCAATGAAACTGACTGGTAGCCTTCTTGTATTCTCTTGCTAAGTACCTCTGTTCTCTGTCACTCATAGAAGGTTGTTTTCACAGGATGGCAGGATGCGTGGCTCTGATACCACTGAAATATACCAAGCCAATTTTTTCACCTTTCCAATTACAATAAGCAGAGCAATACACAATTGTTGAAGTTAGCACTTAAACCAAAACGATGCGGAATTCAACTCTAACCAAGAATGTAGACCAGGATGGCGTGATCATATGGTCAGAGGATCTCTATGCAATGCTGAAAAGGAACTTTAACCAAGAATGCGCCTGATGATGACGAGCATATGGTCAGAGGGTCTTGATGCAATGCTGATTCAAAGAACTCTAACCAAGAATGCGCCGGATGTCGACGAGCATGTGGTCAGAGGATCCCTACCAACTATTATGCTGACATAACTCGACGTCAAGAATGTGCTTTCCAACCCGAAGTGGAATTGGAGCTACCATATGACGGAGATGCAAGGTATTGTAAAGCAAATATGAGAAGAAGTATGAAGTGCTGACAGTACTACTGTTCAACTTACAATAATTAGAGACTTCCAACCCAACTCAAAAGATAGAAGTTAGCAAACTGAAATGACGGATCAACAACTTGAAAAGACCAAACCAGCAACATAAAACCCTACAAAAATGCTCACACCTCACTCATTTCTCAACCAAATGACCTCAAATCTGATGCAATGCACTCCTATGACAATGGCGACCAAGCTACACACCAGAGACCACTCTTAAACCCAAGTATTTATTTAGCACGCTTTCCAATGCACTCCAAAGAGGGGCGCCCTGGCAAGAAGGGCGATTTCCTTCTAGAAAAATCAGATTCTTCATAATAAAATCTGCAAATTGGCACAATGGGGCACCCAACATAGACAAAGGGAAATATGAAATACCCAGAACAAATGCATTTTTATTTTCAGATTTATGAATAAAACTACAGATTCAGCCCTGTTATCAGCAACTCCAAAAAATGACATAAAATGCAAATAACTAAACTACAAACAGAACTCAAGTTACAATGCAAACCTCACTACAAAAATCACTACTATCAGCACACCTCTCCCTAGGTGCTATCTCTCAAGCACGAAGTGAGCCCAGGCTAGGAGGCATTCATTTCTCGAAGCAGTCCTAGAACCATTACAACAGCATAACATTATCAAGATTTCGGATCCCCAAATGAGAGCACTCTTCCTCCTTTTATACTTTTCCAACTGGGAGTCTCTAAAATCCTTTTGCATATGGGATAAAACATGAGAGGGAAAATAATATAATCTTCTTCAATTCTTTTTCAACCTCAACATTAAGTCGTTGAGCCTAGGCACCAAGGTCCAATATTAAATAATAATGTTTAATTTACGGACTTTAAAACGGAGGTCAAGATGATGTCGGAAACCAATGATCTATAGCTCGTTGGAAAGGTCTTGACAAGACGAGTCCAACCCCACTCTCAAAATCCCGTTCCGGTGCCAATCCCGAACTTACTAAAAATAGTAAATTCCTGAATGTCGAGAAAAACACATCCCTGCGAAGCTCTCTGAAAACCCAGAAAGAAACTGCCAACCAAACCACATTCCACGAACAAAAGCAACCACCAAAACATGAAACCCCTATTTCAACCTCCGAGTAGCCTACGGGTCTCCGGAATAGGCCAACGGTCAACTGTAAAAAATCAAGCTAGAAAACGGAACATTACACTGTAGCCATGGTAGAGGAGGATAGAGCACGAGCAAACAGGCACAGCTAATTTTGGTGAGGGTGGCATGGAGTCACATGTAGATATTATGGCTATTGCATCATCCAGGACCTACCATTTACGCATTCATAGGAAAGTGAAGGATGCAGGCTCCTTTGAGCCATAGACTTCTAGTTATTGTTTTGATATTTCATAATTTTTGGAACATTTGATGTCATGGATTTCATATTCCATGAGTTTTGTATACATTTGACTATATTTATACATCTAAATGTTCTATTTCCTTCAGTAGCTCAGCTACAATTTGCGTTTATACTTATGTGATCGATGTATACTTGTGTATGTGATCAAATTAGCTTCTATTTGATGATGTTATTGTGTCTTTAAGGTTTATTTAATAAAGGGTGCATGAAACAAGTTTTAAATCCTTAAAAATCTCTAAATTTCTTGGGTTTTTCACTTTGTCGAGTCTGCGCTGAGTCTAGGTGCCAAGTCCCGAGCCTCGAGTCGAGTCACCCTTACCGAGTCCGCACCGAGTCTGAGTCTTGAACTATGGATAAAAGCATTGCAAAGCAGGTATTACAAACCACCGTACCAATAAGAATGACAGATCTCCTACAGAGTATGCCACAATCAAGGGTTGCAATCTATAATGTGGCAGACAGAGAATGAAGGAATGAGAAAACTAGTGAAGACAAGGAGGATGTCATAGTGGAACCACCACCGTATGGCAAACAAGTTATTGACCCAATGTTGCTGGCAATAAACATGGGGAAAAAATCGGCCGTCGTGCACATGTAGATTCTTGGGAAGAGTTTGACGAATATGATTGTTGATGGAGGCTTGGGAATAAACGTGCTACTAGAAGATACATGGAAAAGCCTCGGGAAACCCACTTTGTGGCTGCCAACATTCCATTTGGTAGGAGCCGATCAACACAAAATCAAAGCACTAGGGGGTATTGATGGCACAAAGGTAATAATTGGTACCCAACAATTCTTGTTGAACTTTGTAGTCATTTCTTTGGAGAAGAAAGCATATGATGCACTTCTCGGGTGAGGTTGGTTGGTAGCCGCTAGAGTCGACCACAACTGGAAAAAGAATACAATCTCCATTGAGAAAAAGGGTCGGAAATATATAATTGATTTGAAAAACCAAGCAGTCAACGAGGGAGAAGCTTCCTCCAATTCGTCAAATTCGGACTTCGAAGAAGGGACAGAGAAACATGATTTGGGTCTGATGGAGCTGAACGACAAAGGGATTTTGGAAGTACAGTCATCTCGGAGGATGAAACAAATTCTCTTTGTGGCCTATTTCACTAGAAAATGGAGGATTATGAGGTATTCCCGTCAACTTGTAATTTTCTCAAAGTTACGACGATCAATGAAGAACAACAGATGAAACACGAGTTTGAATAGTTGGACAGTTTACTCGATTTGCAAAAGAAAGTAGTTACAACTTCAACAAAGGCACCTAACTTAAGGAACGATGGCAAAATTAATAAAGGTAAGTCTCAGGAATAATATTAAAATAATTGATGTGGAGCGTACGACTACTTGTCAAGTTAAATCAAGTCCATTGGAAATTTTTGGAAAAAGAACAAATTTCATTTGACAAAGAAATTTTGAAAAAAGAAAAAATATCGCGAGACAAGAAATTTTTATAGTTGAAGTGGCAGATAATAGGTGGACCTCGTCAGAGAAAAATAAAAAACAAGAAAAAAGAAAATTATTGGAAAAAGTGGAGGATGAGGAAAAAGAAATTGAAAAGGCAAGATTAATTATATTCCAACATAGAGCAGTACGACTCATTACTCACTCTGTTGTGCGACTTGCAAACTTGTTTCCCATTGACGACTTGCTTCCTCCTGACGGCTTGTTTTTTCCTAATGACTTGTTGCCTCTTGACAACTTGCCATTGTCTGACGACTTGCCCTTGCCTGACGACTTGCTTCTTGACAACTTGCCAGTGTTCCTTGATGCCTCATCCTTTCTTGACGCCTCATCCTTTCTTGACGACTTGGCAAATCTTCTTCACAACTTGACTGTACGACTTGTATGACTTTACCAATTTGCTTCGCCCACCGTATGACTTCCTCAATCTGCTTTAGCCACTTCACGATTCCGAGTACACATTTTTTCCGTACAAATTGTTCTACCTACTGTCGTATGACCTCATCTTGACAAGTTGTTGCCTCTTGATGAGTTGCTAACCCTAATGACCTTGTCGTACGACCTATAGCAGCTTCAATCGTAAGACTTGCAAAATGTACGCCCCTGTTCGTTGTACAATTTCCTCTTGTTTCCCAGTCACCTGTTGTACGACTTGCATTTGCCAAATGCCTTAATACTTCAGCCTGCATTGTGGACGTACGATTTGTTTGGCACGCGATCATCGTATGGTCTACATCATTTCTCTCTACCATACAAGTCATCTTGATTGGTGTACGACCTGTATCCCCTTCCATATGATCCCTTGTTAAGTTTGCATCCTTTGTTGTACGGTCTGCATCAACTGTATGACCTGCACTTGACTTGGTTGTATGACCTCACCACTCCAAAACTCTTGCCGTATGACCTGTAAGGTTTTATCATCCTGAAAACTCAGCCGTACGACTTCTCATCTCACTTGTTGTATGGTTAAAAATAAGTCCAACTATACAATGTCCTCTCAGAACCGCCATATGAATTGTTGCATTTCCTGACTTTGCTGTACAATCTTTTCCAAATCTCATCACACACTCTACAAGGTTACTCTTTGTTGTACTCACAACAGTATGCTTTAATTCTTGGGTGATAGAACATCTACTGCAAGTCCGTGTGGTTTGGTTGGTTGGTGACCCCATCAAACTAGGTAGAAACAGAGAATCATTCTTGTTGGTTGGTGAATTAAATGGATGTACATTCATGGCATATGGGGACACTAAACAATCTTTTCATGATCAGAATACTTCTAAGATGCTTGCATTACTATCTCGGTTCAGTGCTCGATTGGGTACAACATTCTTAGCCTCCACCGTGCAATCAGATTGGGTTCTTTGGTTGGTTGGTCTTCACCATTCTCCATCTACTAGCAGGTATTCGAGATGTGTTGACTCTACTTCTACTTCACTTGTCCCTCCAGGTTTTCCTCCAAGTTCTTCAGCATTGTCGTCAGTTTGGCACAACTTACCTAATGTCACTTGATACTTCATGGTTTCCTGTCGTCTAGAAGATGACTTTTTCTTTTGGGGGGGATGATCTAGTCAATGTAAAATGCCGATTATTATATTTGATAATTTGGGTTACCTGACTATGTATTAATTGTTTGTCGACTCTCGGGTGGTTGTAAGAGTCAGTTTGTCCGAATCAATTAGTTGACGGTTGTGTTCCTCTTGGCAACCATCGGGTCTTTTAAATAGTCTTTGTATCATCAAGGAAAGTAGTATGATCTAGTCGGATCAACTATGATCCTTGGCCAACCATCTCTGGTCTACCTTTGTAATACTTCCATGTGCTAATAAAGATATACTTTTACTCCTCTGTCTGGTATGCATTGTTAATTCTATTCATTATTGCAAGTATTCATTTATCAGATAGACGAGTAAATAGTATGCAACTTGGTGCTTTCCAAAAATAGCAGGCTTCTCCAAGAAGTGTGGAGTGCTCCCAGAAAGACGGAACTGCACTTCACTAAGATCTCCTTTACTCACTGCCATTAATAAAACCATTGCCTGATCACACGTGTTCTCCAAGAAAGTTGGAGTTCTCCCTTGCACCACCAATTAGCCTACGGGAAACCTTGGAAAATAGGTTAATTGTCCTTGAAAAAATTGTGCGAGAAGGGGACATTACATTAGTGCATATATTTTTTTCTATATTACTTGGGTTAGGCACCCAGGGGCCACAAAAAAGAGCGTTCAACTTGGATACTAGTAATAAGGTGTGTACACTAGCTCCATTCTAAAAAGATTTGTCCATCTAGATATTATCATACAGCTAGTAGTACCCAAAAAACCTTGACCAACATAGTGGATGAGAAGGTTGACCAAAACCATCACAATTTGATTAGCAACAATACGAAAGATATCTTGACTCACAACATGCTTGAAATAGGAAAGCTATACATATTAACCCATGCTATTACAATGCAGACCATAAAGAGTTTAAACCATAGTGTTTCAACTTCCAGCAATAGGACATCCAACCTTGGAACATGATAGCAACCAAAACCATAACCAAAAGTATCCATAGTAGGAGGAGAGGCAAATTATTATGGCCTCAACCTTTGGGTCATGAAATTGTTAGAGAAGGAAAACAAAACATAGGGGTGAGGTAAATTATGCAGGCCTTGTTGCCCCCCCCTTAACCATGCTTACATTTAGGACATTTACCACCTTTCGTAGGTGGAGAGACTTCAATTGGCTCATTAGAATGTTCATCATCATAGCAATTAGAAAACATGGGTTTAACATTAGACGGCAGGGAGACATATAATTCCTTGGCAATTTTGTTGATGGCCTGCTGCATATACTCTTGGCGATGCTTGATGGCATGGAGATGGTCCAAGAAATAGTTAAAATATACTTCGGCTTGATGCAACACATACTCAATGTCATTGTGTACTAGGAAGGAACTCGCCACATTCAAAAGTATTGTCACACAACTTAGAGACAGCCATATCGAGAACATTTCTTATCCCTCATGTATGACCGACATCTAGCAAGAGGTTGGCAATGGCTGCTTTGATAACCACACAAGGCTTGCCATCAATTTCCTTGTCTAGCGCCCAAATCCTTGTAACCCAAATCCATAGTTCTGGATTTTTAATCTCTTGCTCGAGAAAGGAAATAAATTTGTTTACCATGGCTTCACTTGACACTTCCAGCAGCCATACCTCCTTCCCTTTCCTCATCAGTTCGTTGCATTGCTCCTTGGTGCTAGTCTCCATAGATTGCCTCTTGCCCCTCTACAACTTTGAGGAAGGTGCCAAAAAAAACACCCAACTCTATGAACACACAAGAATTGCAAATGAAGATACCCGTCCAGCAAATATGAATGTCATTCAGCCACCACCATCTCAAGACATAATTACTCCGGCCCATTTTGCATGCATAACCTACCCTAGCATCGAACCTGACATTCACTGCCTTACTTCCTCATTATTATCTCCGTACCCATAACAGCCCATTATTGGGTAATAATATATATTATTCTGATATATATTAATAATAATATATATTATTATATTATATATAATTATATATCTTATTAATTTATTATATATAAATTATAATATATATTATATATTATTATATATACACACAGCTGTACCCGTACCCAGGGGAAATTTCTTTGCCATACCGGCGTACCAGATCCTGCAACATAGATCTGTCCTTATCATCACAATAGCTATCCCATTCATTTGTTACGAGTGAGCTTCATTATATTATAGCAGAGCATAAAATTAAATATAGAATAAAACCAAGATAAAACAAGTAAGGCATGGTGTTATCAGTGTCTTAAAGTTGTAGTATTTGTATAGATACAAACAATTCCATTGTGACATTCAAATTTGAATTCCTTTGGCTAGCATAATAATGGAGATTACTGACTTATAAGTTATAAGGGATAGAATGAGAATCTTACATCAAATTATTCTTAATCGAACCAACTTATGAGTCACAAGCATAAGTTTTTATTGTTGCTATAGATGCTTGAGGTGGATTGATGGGGATGTGAGAGTCAACAATGGAATATTTAGACAGGCAATATCTGGTGGGTGGAAATTTAGGTCAGTCTGCATAGCCTTAATTCAATGCCTACCATGGATTATTGGAGAGACTGAAGTTGTTCTACATACCCCAACTCCAGCACCAAGTCAGACCATTATGGGATTGTATAAACACAAGGTAACATGAGTATACAATTAAGTCTATGAGCATAGTTTTAGCTTCTTATAGGTGTTCTAGCGTGAGTTGAAAATCCAATCCAGAGTTTTATTCCTTTATAAGGCTGTCTATGATTGTCTCCTCCTATCTCCCACCACTTTGGCTGCACTTGTCCTTGGTGAGTACTGTTGTTTAGGAGGTCAAGTTTCTCATCAATATGTTGTTAGCAATAATGTGAGAATACGTGAATGCATAAAGAGAAAGGCATTGAATAAGAACTCATTTACTTTGAGATCTGCAAATTTCAAAATCTAGTGGTAAAAGCAATTGTTTTGTGCTTATTGATTAATCAAAAAGGATATTCTACTTAATCAGTCTTATGATGTTCAAGGTGCAATTTATATGAACCATGAATGCATGCTATAATCTCTGATGTGGAAACTAATGTACTAGTCATGGATCTGGGATTGTGTATCCTCAAGTGAATTCCTATGATATCGATGTATACCTTTTCATCTAAGCCCAAATCATTCTCTAATATCTATTTTCAATGGGTGTTGAAATAACTTTGTTGCCTCTCTGTCCACTCCTCACTTATATTCAGTTCTTGTTTGTTTTTATTTCAGGTTAATAATGGTCGAATTTGTGGGGAGATCTCTGTCTCACGTGCATTTGGGGATATGCGATTCAAGACAAAGAAGAAAGAGTTGGTTTTACTTGTTCTTGTCTTTTATCAATAATTATGCTTGTTTTTAAGATTTTTCAGTTTAGAAAATCAAGTTTGGATCCTTACAATAATACTATGTGTAATATTTTGTGTGCATCAGAATGTTGGAGGAAGGTGTTCAAGTGGGGAGATTGTCACCAAAATTTGTTTCCAAGTAATTCTTCTTCTGAATTGTACTTTGTTTGATTTGAAAAGAAGTTATTCGTTTTGTAATTGTAGGAGGGCAAATTTTCACACATCACTTTGTCAAGGCAAAAATTAGGAAAAATATATATTGCTTTATATTGCCCATGGAGGCCAACACTAATGTAAAGAATGTTAAATCAATATGGTTTCTATAGCGTGATACAAAAGTTTGCTTTTATGTTTCTAGGAAAAAGGCTCTAGTTCGAAACTTTGCATCTTTTATTAATCCATAAAAAACAGGAAAGTCACATTCAGATGCTACCTTTGAGTGATGCTTTCTACAAATGCAAGGAGTCTAGCTTGATTGATTTTGTGCCTTCTTGCAAAGAGTCTAACATCTTTTCCAAAAGTCATAACTCTGAACATAATATGAATTGCCTATTAATTCTAAAGGAGTCAAGTTTCTCAACTGTGAATGAAAGTGATCTTTCTAGAAAGTCGATTTATGGCATATGCCTTCTTTTCTAAAGGGAAGAAATTGCAACAAGCCATACAAGCTGCTATGGTTCATTTCTGTGGTCCTTGATAATCCAAGTATCTCTTAGTACTGTCCATTCCATTGCAAGGAGCCCACCTAAACTTGCCAAATTCCATTTGGCTGTACAACCAAAAGGTTCCAGCTGCTTTTCACCACTAAAAGGCATGTGGCATTGTTTCTTCTTAGTGACATGTATGAATGAATGAAATATATTAATGATGTCCATGAGACCAAGTAGTGTAAAGGACTAAGAGCTGCAGCCCTAAAGCATTTTCAAACTCTTCTTGATGTTGAATCTTCTACTATGGATCTTGATAAAAAACTTGCGGTTTTGTTAAGCCTTGCTTCCCTGGATAAGGCAATTAGGTTGTCTACTTTCAGGTTGTTCTCATACTGGATATGAATATACTCATAGGTTGTGCACTCGAAGTGCCATTCAGTCTCCACCACCCCTTTGTCATAGAATAGGCATGATCTCACTTCCCAATCCTCCTTAGGAATAGTCTATCTACTAGTCTTGCACCTAAGATGATGTAATCCGATCCTCAATTGTGCAATTAACAACTTCGCTTTCCCCTTAATTGCAGCTCCCAAATATGCTTTTTTGTCCTGGTCCCATGTGGGGCTAAACTCTTTGACATAATAGGCTTTATTCCGACCAATTTGCTTTGTCGATATGGCAGTCCTGATAGTTTCTCATTTTTTTATTTCCTCATTGGTGTTAGGACACACTTGCAATTTAATATCCCATTTATTCATCCACTTCTTGTTTTGCTTCATCCATGTCTTCTTCCTATGACTTAATTCCTCCTCCACAACCATTTTGGGCCAACTATGATTGTCTGGATCTTTTGGACCTTTTTTAGATAACTTAGTGTCCAAGTTATCGTTGAAGCCTCCAACACGAAAGTTTCTGCTTCAGCCAAAAGGATCTCATAAGGGATTGAAGTTTTGATTTTTAGGTTGCTTATGATTAAATGCTTTCGAATTCTTTCTAATTGTCTCCAGTTGTAACACATGCAACTTTTGTAACATTTTTTGAAGAATCAACCTACCTTGTACTTTGTTGAAGAAATAGTAAATGTATTAAGATATTCTTTACTTAGAATCTCCTATTTTTAGTTAATGGTCAGTTTCTTGTAACGGTATGTAATTATGACAAGATCGTGTGTCGATCTCTGGCAGTCTTTGGCAGTTTCTAGATATAGAAACTTGCTTTCTTTGTAAGTACTTGTAACCTATTTAAGAGCCTTTGCTCTATGTGAATATCATCCAATAATTTACCAATTACCTGTGTAATATGGTATCAAAGCCAGGTTCGCTTTCGAAAATATAATTTCTTTCGAAATTATTGAGTTTTCTTTTTTGAAATCTGAATTACTTGTTTTTGGCTCCTGTTTTTTGGCACGTAATTTCAAAATTTTTTTCGGGCTCCCTACAGGGTCGTGGACCCTTTGTTTTCGAGGGTTCTCTTGCGACAGGTCGCGATTTACTCGTTGGTTGAAATCGTGATTAGTCTTCTGCAAATTCGTGGGCTTTCTTTAACATTTCTGCCCTTCTTTGTGCCACGATTTCTTTTCACTCAGCTCGCATGGTTCCTGGTCGCGATTTTTCCTTGCTGCCTTCTGAAGGTTTTCAGTGGGTCGGAACCTGTCTGAAGGTCGCATTTCTCCTTGCAGACTCTTGACGTTCTCTCTGGCCGTGATTTCAAGCCAGTGGTGGTCGCGTTTTCGGTAGGACGACGCTTCATTGAGATTTTCTCTCTCGCGATTTCTGTGCATTTCAATCACGTTTTTTTTTGGTATTCCTGATCGTGATTCATTGAAATCACTCGCCGTTTCTGGTATATGCTGGTATATGCTTTGAACAACATTGATTCTTTCAACAGTTGGTCTGTGTTTTCATGGCTGCCATGGCCGCCTAGGGCATCTGGATTTTTCGGCTAGGGTTTTGACCCTCCTTTTTTAGTCGAAATTTTTTTCTGACCAGAGATTCTTTCTGGGTTTTTCGAGATCTTTTTTGGGTTGACTCCAGATTTTTCCGGTTATCTTGAAGTCCGTGCCTCGATTTTTGTCACTAGTTTTGTCTTGAAATTTGTTCCTGTATCTGCCTCCGTACATTCAAATTTGTGCTTTAGGTTTCGTGCTTTTCCGCCTCTTCTTAGTACCTCGTTTTTCATGCCTCGAAAAGTGTGCAAGATGGCGAGTTTGAACATCATGTTGGAAGGCAGTTAGCGATTTAATGGCAAAAATTATAATAGTTGGAAGCAGCGAATGATGACCATCTTTGAATATCGTTGCCTCGCTCAGATCATAGACGGCACTACCACTCGTCCCGCAACAGCGGGTAAAGACTAGGATAAGTTTGACGAACAAACCCGTGAAACAGTCATGCTCATTAAGCTATCAGTCACAGATGATCAGCTACCTCAGATTCTGGCTGGAAAGACAGCAAAGGAGATTTGGGACCATCTGAAGGGTTTGCATGAAACCTCCGACAAGAGCTGTGTGTTCTTCCTAAAAAATATACTATTTTATATCATGATGGATGAGAAGACATCTTTGCCGACGCACCTGAACAAGATCCAGGAGATCAGAGATCAGCTGGAGGCCATTGGTCGAAAAATGGAGGAAGAAGACCTGGTTGTAATCACTTTGAAAAGTCTACCTAAGTCTTATGAACATTTCATTGAGACTCTCAACATTACATCAGCTAATGTTGATCTGAAGTTTCCAGAACTCTGTGCTATCCTCTTGCAGCAAGATCGCTGGAAACAACAGTTTGGTAGTAGTGCTTCTTCGTCCTCTTCAGAGCAAGCTTTTGCAACCAAGTTTTAGGCTTAGAATAAAGGCAAAAGTCAGCCTCCACAGCAGAATCATCAGCCAGCGCCATCTCAAGACAGCGGTAAGAACATTCAGTGTAACTACTGTCACAAGTTTGGACACATCAAGAAAGATTGTCACGCACGTATCGCTTCTGAACAGAAGAAGCAGGGAGGGTCTCAACAGAAGGCCAACAGTGCGGAGCACATTGAGCAGAAGGAGTCTGCGTTTTACGCCTTCATGGCTAAAAGACTCGCAGACCATGCAAAATCCTCTGCCTGGTACATTGATTCAGGTGCTTCGTGTCACTTCACTCATTGTTGTGACTGGTTTACAGAACTCTCCCCTTTCAGTGGTTCAGTGGTCTTCGGTCGTGGAGAAGTGTACACAATTGCTAGGAAGGGCACTGTTTAGCTTCAGTTTGGTGGGAGGAAAATCATATTCCTCAACGTATATTATGTTCCTTGTATGGAACTTAACTTGCTTTCAGTCAGCTAGATCATGAAACATTCTCCACACCTTGATGTGGTGTTAAGCGCTCACCAGTGCTCGATCATCGATCGGGAAATCAAATGCACTGTAGCTGTTGGCATTGAGGACCATGGTCTTTATCATCTTGTGGATTCGGATGGTCCTCCTGAATCAGCCCTAGCAGCTCGACACTCTACGGTTACCAGTCTCTGGCATCAGCGGTATGGGCACCTGAATGTGCACTACCTGGCTCAGCTCTCCTGACAGCACCTGGTAGATGGGCTGCCTGAGATTCAGGCTCTCAGAACTTTGGTGTCTGTGGATCGTGTCAAGCTGGGAAACAACACCGCACGCCATTCCCGACTGACGACTCCTGGCGCGCATCCAAGGTACTTCAGTTGGTTCATGTTGATGTTTGTGGCCCTATGAATATTCTTTTAGTTACTGGATGCAAATACTTTTTACTGTTTGTTGATAATTTCAGTAGGAAAATGTGGGTTTACTTTCTTAGACAGAAATCAGATGTGTTTTCAGTTTTTCAGAAGTTGAAGGCCTTAGTAGAAAAAGAGTCTGGTTGTTCCATTGTAACTCTTAGGTTAGATAATGGGGGGGAATTTTGTTCAAATGTGTTCTCCAACTTCTGTGATACACATGGCATCAAACGCCAATTGACCACACCCTACACTCCTCAGCAGAATAGTGTTGTAGAGCGGCACAACCGCACTATAATTGAGTTAGCCCGTTCCATGTTAGAACACAGGAGTGTTCCTAAGAAGTACTGGGCAGAAGCAGTCTACATTGCAGTCTATCTCCTTAATCGGTCTCTGACCTATGCAGTTAAGGAGAAGACTCCTGAAGAAGCCTGGACTGGCCGCAAGCCACGGGTCAGTCATTTGAAGGTTTTTGGCTCTCTTGCTTATGTTTGGATTCCAGATGCCAAGCGCTCCAAACTAGATTCCAAGAGTCAGAAACTCATGTTCACAGGATACAGCGATAACCACAAAGCCTACAGGCTAATTGACATTGAGATAGAACGTCTCATCTTTAGTCGTGATGTGGTTTTTGATGAAGAGCGGGGACCTTTCTTCTCTCCCTCCTCTGTGCAACAGTCTGAAGACCAGCCTTTGAAGGCTCCTAAATTGGGTGTCCGTATTCCCTTAAGTCCCCCTTGTGGGAGGGATGCTGATAATTCTTCAGATTTTGATGATTCTCAGTTTGACATCCCTGAGGATGATCCTGAGTATCCTCCTGATGCATTTGTTCTCCATGATGCACCTGTTCTAGAACCTCTTGCTGAACCTGAAGTTGTCCCATCTACCCGTCGCCCCAAATGGTGGTCTCAGACGATTGCCGATCTTCATGATGATGAACTTGTTGAGGGTAGATCCTCCCGGAATGAGCAAACAGCAACATACAGTAAACATTGCTCTCATGGCCAATTTGCACAGTGTCTATGAGCCTCAGACGTATTCAGAGGCTAAAGGTATTCCAGAGTGGGATACGGCGATGGAATCAGAACTCCAGAGTCTTCAGAAAAACCACACCTGGGTCCTTTCAGACCTTCCTTCAGGGAAGAAACCCATTAGCTGCAAATGGGTGTATAAAGTTAAGTACAAGGTTGACGGAACCCTAGACAAGTACAAAGCATGGCTTGTTGCTTGGGGTTTCTCACAAAAAGAAGGCATCGACTATGAGGAGACTTCTGCTCCTACAGCCAAGATAAGTACTATACGGCTCGTCCTTGCCTTAGCAGCCCAGTTTTGATGGAAAGTCCATCAGATGGACGTCAAAAGTGCCTTTCTCAACGGTGAGTTGCAGGAAGAAGTCTATATGACGCAGCCTCCTGGTTTCAAGGTTGCTGGACAAGAACAGAAAGTCTGTAGACTGGTCAAAGCACTTTATGGCTTGAAGCAGGCTCCCAGAGCATGGTACATTAAAATCGATAAGTACCTCACAGATCATGGCTTTAAGAGGAGCCCATCTGACCCAAATTTGTACATCAAACATACTGGTACTGATATATTGTTGCTTGTTGTCTATGTGGATGACTTGCTCATTACTGGTAGCTCGGCACACCTGATCGATAAGATCAAACAGGACCTGTGCCAATCCTTTAATATGATAGATTTGGGACTTTCACACTATTGTCTCGGTGTTGAGGTTTGGCAAACTTCGAACAGCATCTTCATCTCTCAGTCAAAGTATGCTCGCAGTCTTCTGGATAGGTTCCGAATGCAGGACTGCAAACGAGCCTCCACTCCGATGGAAAAAGGCCTTAAGCTATCCGCTAAGTCTGACTCACCAGCGGTGGATGAGTCTCTGTTTAGACAGCTAGTAGGCAGTCTTATCTATCTAACTGCTACTAGACCCGACATCAGTTTTGCCGTCAGCTACATTTCACGATTTTTGACAGCCCCTAAGGCTGTTCATTGGGTAGCGGCTAAGCATGTGCTACGGTACGTGAAAGGCACTTCTGACTTTGGAATTCTTTACACAAGGAATTCTGATCCCAGCCTTAGAGGCTTCACAGATTCAGAGTGGGCAGGTTCAGTTGATGACAGAAAATCAACTTCTGGGTATGTGTTCAGTTTGGGATCCGGTGCTGTCACCTGAACCAGTAAGAAGCAACAGGCTGTAGCACTCTCCTCCACAGAAGCTGAGTATCACGATGCAGTAAAAGCAGCTTGTGAGGCAGTTTGGCTTCGCCGGATGCTTGCCGATCTGCAACTATCTCAAGCAGGTCCGACTCCCTTGTTCTGTGACAATCAGGGAGTTCTCAAACTTGCCAAGAATCCGGTCTTCCATGAAAAAACCAAGCATGTCGAGACACATTGTCATTTCATCAGATCGTTGGTTGAAGACGGATCAGTTCAGTTGCTGTATGTTCCGACTGAGGATCAGACAGCTGATATTCTCACCAAGTCCCTTAGTCCTGACAAGTTTGTAAAATTCATGGGGTCTCTTGGTGTAGTGAATCGGTTGACCATTAAGGGAGGGTATTAAGATATTCTTTACTTAGAATCTCCTATTTTTAGTTAATGGTCAGTTTCTTGTAACGGTATGTAATTATGACAAGATCGTGTGTCGATCTCTGGCAGTCTTTGGCAATTTCTAAATATAGAAACTTGCTTTCTTTGTAATTACTTGTAACTTATTTAAGAGCCTTTGCTCTATGTGAATATCATCCAATAATTTACCAATTACCTGTGTAATAAAATGTACATTTTGTTTGAAAGCAATTATATTGTTCTAGATTTTGGCACCATTATAACCAAGAGATTCGTACCCTGACCCTTGGTACTCATCTCCTATATTGGAAACACATCCTGTCTTGGATACCCATATGGTGATGTGTTTGGACATTAGAAGACTTAAGATGAAGTTTCTTTGTGTCTCTATACATCTCCTTGAAGCTAAGTAGTCGGTTTGGATTTGGGTTTGCAGCTTTAGTATGCGGATTTGACAATTTTTTTTGGGGGTTGGGTTCGTCTGTACAAAAAAAAGTAAAAATCACAACATATATTTGCAGGCTAAAAGAAAGAATTAAGTTCATAATACCACATAGCATCATATAATAAACAAAATCACCATAAAAATAAAAAATACCACTTCAATGTCAATTAGTCAAACTTGAATGCCATGATAAATATTCATTTTTCAATATTAAAATAATAATGTCAACAATTAGTGTCATATGGGTGTTCAAAAAGATCATCATCATCATTGACATTAGATGATGTAGGTAGATTGGAAGAACCACAAGTAGTGCCATTGGCACTCACACTAAAGTATGCTCACTATTTGGCTCCTCCTTAAATGCAACATGTTGAGAAGTGAAAGCATCCAAGTCAATATGCTCTAGCTCTATATCCCACGTCTTTATGTCCCTATCCTTGTAGTCATTTTGTATTTGAAAGGAGGTGCAAGTTTGAATGCATGTACACTAAGTCCTTTGCCTTTCTTGAGTGCAATCGGCTGCATTTTATTGAGTGGATGAAGGAGTATTTGCTCCAATTCTGCTTAGATATAGATGAACTAGCAACCTATTAACGCAAGGTTAGAGAGTTAATACAATTTAAAGTTATAATTGAAACTTCAAACTTGAAAATGTTTGTCTTTTTCTTTTTGATAAAAAATAAAAAATTTACTTATGATAAAACTTTGATTGTAAGAGGTTGTAGGTGTGGGAATGCTTGGCCATGAAAGTACCACCAACTATGAGCATCTTTCTTAAACTTGTCATGAAGAGCTTGAATACTTTCACCATTGGTGTGTACAAAATCAATAAATTCACTTGTGAAAACATTCTGCAAATTAGGATCAAGGAAAAGTCTACAAAATGCTACTTTGTACTCTTTGATGATTTCGAAATCTCTATATGATACAACCATTGTTGCTATAGAAAGGATCTCAACACTATAGTGTTTTGGACTGAAATAAACTACCCCAGATCTTATTCTTTTTTTGAAAGGAAAAACACAAACTGAGTTACAGATAATAGGGTTTTCAACCAATCTTCTAAATGATTTATCATCAACATTGTTCTTGTACTTACAAACAATCAAGGATGAATGGAAATATATGAAAAGTTGATTTATACCATAATATCCCTGCTGTCATTCACCAGTGCTGCAGCAAGTCACCTGTAGCTGTTGTACGGCTGCTCCATGATTGGATTGATTAACAAAATTGATCTTGAACAAGCTCAGCCTCATGTCAAGGTGATATCACTGTACTCATTCTCCTCTGTGACTGCTAACACTTCCAAACAACCTTAAAACACCAAAAGCATGCCCAGAATTACTCACGCCCAGCAGCCCAGTTGTACGGCCCTGTCACAGGTACGACAGGTTGTAGAAAATAAATCCCAGCAGATAGAAAGGTAATTATTGCTCCGAAAGGGTCGCCTATGGAATACTTCAACTGGGTCCTTTCCCCTTTTTCACCTTCTATAGTATCACAGACCATGCAACCACAAACGATTCCTACAGTATGCCCAGGTAGAATACGTTTTGAAACAGAAAGTCAGAAGGAACTCTCAGGAAACAGTCATACTAACGAAACACTACTCATTCAAATCCAAACATCAATCCAAAATTTTGCAAGACAGAATTCAGAATACATCAATCTCCATTTTGCTCCAATATGATTTCTGAGGTGAAATCATCAATTACTTGACTGAGCTAGGACTAGTCTTTCACAGTCGAAACTGAGTGATTACTGAGATGTACATCTGCAAACCTCCATTAGCAGGCGCTCCAGAAGACTCTCTAAATTGTAAAATGCATGAAAAGAAAGCCTTCACAATGGCGAATAAGACTATTTATCATTCCCACTCCTCCTTCAACACCCATGCAGAAAAAATCATTTAATGCTCACAAAGGAGCGCTCCCACTACCTGACTTGGCCTAGAATAGGCATAGAGCAAGGTGATGGGCCCACCAGACTCAACGCACATCAGACAGAACCAAAAGCAATAAAAGGATAAAGTTTAAACTTTATATTGAAACATTTGAATTTATTAACCCTTTTAAAGCTCCATTTCCCTTAATGCAAAGTTAGCCTTCGGGAAAAAAGTAAGGCTAACATGTTTTCACTTTTTCAATCACTGAGAAAAAGGGGACATTACATGGACTCAATGCAAAGGCAAGGAGATGTAGTGGGGTGGTCATTGTGTTCCATCTTTCTGTTAGTATAAACAAAGGAATGAGATGAGAGAAAAAGGCCTGCCTCTTATGAAGAGAGCACAACAATTTATAGATCTAGAAAATTACTCTTGCCATATTAATGTTACAACTACCATATTAATGACACTATGACAAGATCATTAAAGAGATGCAACAACTACAACCACCTTGTTTATTGACCACCTAACCACCTAATTTATTGCATACAGGTGTAAACATACACTTTATTACATCATTATGCAAAAATATCCTAATATGCGCTAATACCCCCCTCAACAACTAAATCAGAAGGATTTGGAGGTTTAGTCATTAAATTACAATATGGTTCTTGAGACGTGCATAAATAGGGAGAAACATCTATATGAGCAACCTTCATGATAGCAGACACTTGAGAAAGATATGTAGAAAGAAAAAAATGAACATGCTTTGTTGTGGAGTCACCTCTGATTTGGTGAAGTCATCATTGGGCTCACCTTCAAAGTACCACTGTGGCCTTGGAGGCATAATAGGAAAATGCTGCGAGGACAAAGTCTTGACTAGAGATGAACTTTGTATGGGCTGAATCTCAGCTGGAATGGAGACACCTTCAATTCTGTGTTGCTGATACATTGGTGGAGAAGAACCACCCAAAGGATAATGTATTGGAACACCCCATGAACTAGAAGGTACATTTGTCATTGGTGCCACAGTACTAACTTCTATCTTGATCTCCTTAGATTTATGAGCGGACCATGGTTCCTTCAATGTAGCATGCAAAATAGGATTAGTAAGTTTGTACAAGCCTTTATACACACTGCTTGGCCTTATGCCTCAAGCAATTATTTTATCTTATTTGACATAAGAAACAATGCACTCCATCCCACAAACTTGAACTATAATGTTAGGATTTTCTATAATTTAGCTAATAGAGAGTAGACTTTTGTTCCGAGCTAGAACATACCTAACATCCCATACTAAAATTTGATGCCATTATTAAGTGCAATTCTAACATCATCTATCCCTTTGATTGTATGTGGCTTGTCATCAAGTGAAATAGAATTCTTGTGACTATCTTAAGTAGTAAACTTGACATACTAGTCCTTTCAATATGTGAAATGTCTGGATGCACTTGAATCAAAGAACAAACAACTACTTTGAACATTGTTTGAGAAAACCGTTAATGCAAACTCCTCACCATGGTCTTCCTCAATGGTATCCACCACATTAGCTTCATTTTGTTGGTTGTGGCATAGGTCATATTGTCTTTTCTTGCATTCATTCTTAGCATGCCCAAATTTTTGGTGATAGAAGCACTGCACCTTTTTAAGAGAATTGTGGTTTGTACCTTAAGATAGTGCAGCAAGTGCATTTTTTGAACTCCTAGAAGGAACTTCACTCATCTGTTCTTGTCATTGTTCGTTTTGCAACATGTATGAATTGACCTTGTCAAAGGTCAAAGTCTGGCTTCCTGCCAATAGGTTTAGAGACTCCACAAAAGTCTAGTTGTTGATGATCAGAGTAACCATATCTTTTTTGTCCATTAGTTTATTGGCTGCCACAAGTTGATCCCTCAGATCTTTGATTTTAGAAGGTTAAAATGTCCCTGAGACAGGTCGACTTCCAAATATCAAACAAGTTGAAAAACTCCAAATAGCCGACCTCCTACCTTGGCAAAATTTAAATCTAATAAAATATGGCCGACTATCCCCAGACGAGCAACATTTTGTAAGACAAAGGTTTTATTTATATATGAAGTGGTGCGATGCCTTGAAAAGGACTGCAATTTGTATAAGCAAAAATTATTTGAAGTGGTGTGTGTTAAATGTAGGGTTGTCTCTTTAAAAAGAGATGCATCCTTTTGCTGTTGTTCAAGGATATAAATAGGATATCACCAAAGCACGAATGGGGAGGAATCAGCAGTTAAGGATCACATTCAGAAATATATATCTGCACTTAGCAGATATGGGCGGCATCAATAGTCAATACATTTGTTTCTGAGAATACAACGGTCTTATGATTTACTAGATATTCTGGTATGCTCTATCATGATTATGGTGTATTTATGAATATCTTTATCCCATGATCAATCAAATGTAAGGTTGAAGGAAGCAAGTTAGGAGGATGCTATTTACGGGCCTCTCATGCTAAGCATGCCACTCCGAGGGTGGAATTGTCTTAGTTGGATGTTCCTGTCGCTTGGGGCCAAGGGGTGGGTTGTCTAGGACACTCGTGCTCTTGGGCTTAGGTGGGTTGAGTAGTTTATAGGCACCCCTTTCAAGGTTTTCCTATCAAGCCAAACTATGATTGGTTGTATGGATTCAAGGAGTCTCAATCATAAGAGGGATGGACGAGACAAGCATGGATAGGAAAAGTAGATACAAGTGTATCCACTAAGTAACCCACCCCAAGGGTGGAAGTGTCTTGGTTTGGACGTTCCTGCTGCTTGGGGCCAAGGGATGGGTTGTCTTGGTTAGACACTCGTGGTCTTGGGCTTAGATGGATAGCTTTGGGTGGACTTATCATGTTTCTCATCCGAGTCCTATTATGATTTAACTTCCACTATGCATTATGGATATTGGTAGTTTAGGTAGTCTTGAAATAATTATGTATTTTTATATCACTTAAATAGATAAGTCAATTATTATGTTCTGATCATATGAATTATATTTCCAATATCATCTAACATGATTACAGGACCTAAACCAAGATTTACCTTGCTTGAAGCATTTAAGTGGTAAGTTATAACCCTAACTACATTAAACTTGTGATTCTAGGGCAAGATTTAGGACAATCTCAAAAGGGGACATTACAAAGGTGCTTTGATAGAGACCCACCCTCATTTAGCTTAAGAGAAAACAACAAATTTTTCAAATATAGAACTTTGCTTTTCTCAGAGACTAAACATTTGTTTCTTAAACTATCCCATAGTGCATGTGCATATGTAGTATTTTGGGCTTCAAGAATTAAATCATCTAATACTGACAACTTGAGAATAACATGGCTTCCTTATGACACCTATCATAATCACCTAGGTTATCGATAGGTCTAGTTTTTGTTCCTAATAGGATTCTGTCACATTCTCGATACTCAACAATTGTGTGTATTTGGTGACTCCATATGTTATAATTTTTTCCTATTAATTTTTGTGACTCTGGCAACAGGAACACCAAATTTTGAATATTGGTCATTTACTTAGCAAACCCAAAAAGTTTTTAAATGATCCTAAAGAATTTCAAACTTTCCAAAATGTTTGAAAACCCCTTTTTTGATTTGACCTAGAAAAGGTAAACTTAAATCTTGGAATAAACTAGCCTAGAAAAAATTAGCTAAATTTTTTTCACATCCTTTAATATTTGAAAAACTCCTTTTCAAAAATTTTAGGAAATTAAATGCAAACTAGAAACTAGACTAGTTACTATAACTAGTGTTTCAAACCAGCAAAGAAAATACCCCAAATTTGGTTGACTCAAAAATGCTTTTGACCCTTGTGTGGTTTGTGACCTCTAACTATATTTTTCCCTTGCGATGTATTTTCATGCGATGTTGTAATGTCCCCTTTTTAGCCCAACAGACAATGGAGGAGTTAGTCTGTTATTGAGTTCCCATAGACTAACCAGCCTGGTTAGGGAACCATTGTTGGCAGTATCTTGGATGAGTTGATCAGATGAGTGGATGTTGGCTTGGGTTCAGTTTGGTCTTCAGTTTGGCATGTTTTGAGGTGGCTTTGATTGGTTAGGCCCAGATTTGCTATTTTTGGTGAATTAGGGTTTCATTTCGTTTCGGGATTTTCAGTGTTGGAGATGGAGCATCTCATCGAGACCTTTCCAGCGAGCTATAGATAACTGAATCCCAAGTTCATTTGAGCCTCTGTTTTAAAGTCTGTAAATTAATATTATAATTTAAATATTGGACTTTGGGATTTAATGGGTAAGTGATGAAAAATAAAATATTTAAAAGTCACTTAAGTCATTTTATGGAGCATTCACCTTGAGAAATATTAAAAGTGGAATTAAAAGAAATATTTCCCTCCAAAGTGCATCGACCCTTCTTGGAGAATTATAAAAGAGGAAAAGTGCCTCATTTGTGGATATGTTGGAATATTATGAAATTGTTGCTTTTGGCTCTGCTAGGTTTTTTGAGGGTTTGAAGGGATTTGAACCTTGGTGGCTCTTTGAGACGAAAACCTCCCTGAGTAACAACATTCTATAGGCGTGAAAGACCATCCAAAGGTGCTTGATTGACAAATGCATACAGTGTTTGCATCTTGTGCTTTAATGGAGTTCGATTGATGGGATTTTAGGGGCTTATTGTTCACATCATTTGTAGATTGTTGATGTTCAGCTGATATCAAAGAAGTAAGAGCAGATTTTGGTGTGTTCATGGAAGGTTTGGAGGCTGATATATATTTCCTTACTGGCCGTACCATACACAGCCCAGGCGTACCACATTGGAGTGCATTTTTGGAGTGTTTTGGTGCAGATATCTCCTTCATTCTTGGTCGCCCAGCCTCATATGCAGCATAGAGTCCATTTCAAAGATTTTTCATAGACATTTTAGCATTGTGGTTGCTGATTACTCCTCCCAGCTTGGCCGTACCACCTTCCTGGAGGGACGTGGGGCTTATAGCAGCTTTATCTATTCCATCTTTGGCGTCCAGGGCTGCAGAACACAACTATCATTCTTTAATCCTTTGCCATCTTCTGTAACATTTTGGGAGTGATTCTATAATACCCAGTTGTTGGTCTGGCATACAACATGTAAAATGAAATTGCTTATTTCCATCTGGGTATGTAATAGTAATTCATATTTGGCCTATTTATGATCTGGGTATCAGTTATTTTGCTCATATTTGTTGTAACTTTTCTGGGTTTCCAATATATGCTCTATATTGTATTATTCCAACAAACACATCTCAAGAAAACTGAAACCCCTTCTGCATCTTCTGTCTAGTCTGAAAGAACACATTAATATTTTAAAAAATAACACTATTAAGATCTTAAAAAGAACCAACAGGTACGGCACATTACAGATGTGGTGCCTTGGGGACATGATTTTGATGGATTTTCTACTTGTCCACCCCGCGAATAGTTCCTTGCGATCTGTGATGACCTTGCAGATTGGAAAAAACTTGTGTGAAATTTGACAATGATTGGTAAAATGGCCATGACTTTGTGCTTGCGACTAAGATTTTTCTTGATTCACTGTGACCAAAACTTGTGATTCCTTGAATTAGTTGCGATTTTTTTGCACTGCCTGTGACTGCTATTTGATTTTCTCTACTCGCGAGTGTGTGAATTTTTGAAGCTCGCAATTGTATTTATGACTGCTTCTTGTCGCAATTCTCTACAAAATGCGACCTCGCGGTGCCATGCCCTAGCTACGACCTTGTGACCTCAACCCACGACTCTTTTGCAAAGTTGCATTTTTCAGGGACGTCCCATGCCCTTGACCTTCTCTTCCCAACTTCCTGCACAGGAGCAAACAATGGGTTTGGTACCAATGTTAGTATAAGCAAAAGAGAAAGATAAGAGAAAAGGGCTTGCCTCTCATGGAGAGAGCACAACAATTTATTGATCTAGACATTTACTATTACAACTACTATATCAATGTTACAAGTACCATATTAATGATAGTACAACAAGCTCATTAAAGAGATACAACAACTACAACCTTATTTAATGACCTACACCTAACCACCTAATTTATTACATACATGTGTAAACATACACTTTATTACATCATTATTCTAATATATCCTAATATGCTCTAATACTTTCAACAATAATTTTATGCACTTGTTTGAAGAAAGTTTCTTTAGGATCTTGTTCTTTCTCATTTATGATGGTTTTCATCTTCTCAATCATTGAGTCAATGCCATCATATATTTCTCCTAAACAAGACTTATCCATTTTAGTATGTTTAAGGTGTAAAAAGAGGAGGTTGATTGGATTTAAGGGTTTGTGTTGATCCTCCTTTCACCACTAAACATTCAAGGACATTCAACCGAGTAGAGAACTCTACTGCAAATCTCCTATCACTTGGAACATAGGGGAAGATTGTAATTGTGTAAATTTGTTGTTCAATTAAGTCCACTTATGCTCAAAACCCTAATTTCGTGAAATCGTAAACAAATGGACAAATTACGGAAAATGATCGCACACAGAGATATCAAATGACAACCAAATACATACCAAATTTCGAGGTTCGGTGTGCGGAAAAGTTGGGGACTAATGAGCGGGCACCCTAGTCCAGTGTACTTGCTTTTGTTGGGATCTCTGAAGAATGTCTGCAACCTGTTTCCACTGTCACAGAGATTTCACTGCTTCAGAATCCGGAGGACTAATGAGCGGGCGCCCAAGTCCAAGTCCTAGTTTTCTTCTTAGATCTGCAATTCCGATAGTCTGCACTGCTCTTGCAACTCCACTTCTTTCGCTTCCGAAACCTGTAACCTGCAATCACAGAAAAGTGGGTTGGGGGTTGTGGTGTTTAGAGGCTTGCCTTGGTCAAGCCCCAGAAAGACATATAAGTCTTCCGAACACCGTTGTCAGATAAACAATGTGTATCCCTGCGGGATAGAGGCAAAATCCAAATGATAAATGATAGAAAACACAATTGATCACCTTGTAGTGTAGATTTCACATAAATGAAGGCTCTTCAATCACATGAGAAGATGAAGTCAAATCTGCAATCACAAACACAATAACAATGCTCTACTCTTGCAACAATGAATATCTTGAAATCACAAGTATACCTAAAGTTCACAATCATTTTCTAGTTTACAAATGAATCACTAATTATGCTTATATATGCAACTACAAACATTCCCGCTAAGAATTTCGTAATTCAAACTTGAGATGTCGGCATAGGACCTAATAACAGTCATAAAACCAACACCCAAAAATAGGTCCTGACCTAAAATAGGGGCAGGACTAGGGCACGGGCGCCCAAGTCCTCCCCCCCATTTCAGGTAGGATTCATGCTAAGCACACCCTCTAAGTCCCATTTGCCATGAAACTTCAGGGTTCTCTCATCGGGAGCCACCATTAACATGCAAGATGACCTAAAAGCATTCTAAAGGACCCGAGAGCTAAACCTTAGGAGGGAAAAACCCCTAAGGGGACATTTTCTGATGTAACATAGTATAATAGATATATTCAAAATGGACTCGATGAAACTAAATAGATATTCCACATGATCCCACTAAGTGTCATCTAGGATCAACCGCTTAATATTTGTTGTGTTCTCAATGTTGGATTAGCTCCATATGGACCACACTTAGTTGATGACCATTTTAGAAAGTGCCTCTTGAACCTTCACAAGTTGTCTCAAGATGATTGTGTTGGAGGTGAATGGGTCTTAGCAACTTATTTGAAAATAAAAATTAAAAAATTAAAAACAAAGAAGAAAACATAATTAAGTTAAAAAAATAAATTTATAAAGTGAAACATAACATTTTATATTGTTTCACTTACCTTTAGCAGCTCCAATTTCAAGAATTTTTTGAATATGCCCTGCAACATGTGGTGGTTGGTGATCATTCAGATCCCTTCAGTCTCAGCATACACTTGTTTGATCCAATCAATTTTGGTGCCATTTTTTGTAGCATAAGGTGGAGGGAGTGGATAGCACAAGGTATCTAAATGATGCGTGAATAATGTTCCTCAACCAACAAACTAGATGCTCTACAATTTTTTGCATTGTCTGTTATGACTTGGACAATGTTACAAGGCCCCACTTCCTCAATGGCTGCCATGAGAATGTCAACAATAAATTAACCATCCTTTGCCTACCCCTTGTTGAAATGTGTCGGACAACTCAGAGGGGGGGGGGGGGGGTGAATCAGTTGTCCCAAAAACTTAATTGCTTCTGCACTTTAAACATTAATCACTTGTCCACAATTATTATGATTAAACAATGAATGCATGAAATTAGAAACTCAAACACAGTTGTAACATCAAACACAAGAGACCAGATTTTACGTGGAAAACCCTGTTAAGCAAAAAACCACGGAGAGGATTAGCTCTCAATATATATTGCAATCTTTGAATAATGATGTTTAAGATTGGTCACTCCACGGGCCTAGAACATGCTGACTCACTGCCATGAAGTACAACTAGGTCTAACAGGCTCATTGCCTCAACCCTAAACCTAGAAAGATTACAATGAGGGCTGTTAAACCCTACTGGTGGCTCACTGCCAAGATCAGCATCTTCTTCATGTCTGATATTAATTGAAGTACAATAATTCCTCTGCTCTGCTCTGCTCTACCTTCTCAACCTTTTCCTTATCTTCACATTTTCACCCCTCAAGAACATCGTTTCCATGACTCAATTACAAGTATTTATACACTTCATCAACCTTGGAATGTTCATCAAGGTCGGCATTACAATCATCAACCATTGGAACAATCTCCAAGGTTGGCAGTACAAACACTTACAAAATAGGTCTGGACCTAATACAAAATCATGCTAAGGAAATGTATAGATGTATGCGGATAACACCACGCCTTAGCTAGGACTCGAACACGATCTTCCACGCTACAACATGCTTCTATAATCTTCAAGAGATCTCCGCAATCACTGGAATTAACCAAGTTGGCTAAGACTGGTTACACGCTATGTTATCTAGGAATAATCTTCAAACACGATCTCAATTCCTTAACGCAGATCAATGTAAAGGTAGGAACATGTTTAGGAGGCATCCACAAGCATGTTGAAATCACTAGGAGCAACTGCACAAACTCAAACCACTTTATCCATAAGATTCTTCACACTGGAGCACATGAATTTCATTGTCTTCAACTATCATAAAAGAAAGCTTGCGGACCACCAAAACACGAACCATTGGAGTTGTAGGCACTTATCATCATCCTAGACTTCCCTCTAGAACCACAGAGAAAAATACTTCAATGTAGAGGAATGCGGAGCAAAATACTTTCTCCCTAGCACCAGTGAATAATCAGAAAAAACAGGTTTTACTCTGATGAATGTAACTCAATTCTTCACACCGAAGGCTCAAACTCAAGATTTAGCATCTTCAGACATCCCTCTAAATAACTTCCAATCCGCAGACTAAGATCTTCAATTTACAAGGAATGCGGAGCAATCTTCTGGACTGTTCTTTAGTATGCAACTCATTGTCTTCACTATAATTCACTGTTTCCTTTCTGATTCTTCCGGAGGGGCTAATTTTCTCAATATCTTCAACATATAAAGCTTCTAAACAAATAGCAAAATAGGATACAGTTGACACCAATGACAACAAAGATATGTTGACATCAATGACACCGATTGGGCACATACTTGCAACAATCTCCCCCTGCAATATATGATGTGAAAAGCTGTAATAACCATCAAGACAAGATTCTTCCCCTTTCTCTTTATACATCTGCATTCTTTCTCCACCTAAGTTTTTCACATGATTTCTCTCCCCCTTTGACATCAATGGCAAAGGGCACATACTTGCATTCTGCTGCTCTGAACCAAACTTTCTTCTGAACTCTTTCCATCTGACTACTCCCCCTTACTTGATGCTTTCTCTGATTGCAACTTTGGTTTTCCACATGAACTTCTCTCCTTCTTTGGTTATCAAAGCTCAACTTCAGATCTTTGCTGCTATTGCACTATTTCCTTTGTCAGCAACACTGCAACACTTACTGCTCTTTATTAGAAACTCATATCAGCATCATCTATCTGCTTCCCCTGGGAGATAACCTCATACTCCTCTTGTCTTCAGCAACCATCTTTGATTACTACTTGCACTGCTACACCTTTTTCTTTTTTCTGCTCTGAATACTCCCTCTTAGGAGTACACATCAGCCTGTATCTAGTTCACATGCATATCTTGTCTTCTCAAAGCCTTAGACTTGATTCTGCTTAGGTTAGGGTATGACATCCAACTATGAATTTTCCTTCTTCTTAGGGAACATGACAGTCCATCTTTATCAATCTTCATGACAACTTATGAGAACAACACATATAGCCAATAATTTCCATAGGTCAACACTTGTCTGTGGCTTTTCTCTTGCAGCCTTCCCTCAACATCAATTACAGTTATTAGTTCCCCATTCACCCTGCCATTCAAGCAAGCAGTCTTTCATATCTATTTGATACACTTGAAATCCTTATGTGCCGCAAAAGCTAGAGACAACCTAATAGCCTCCGTTCTTGCCAAAATTCATGACTTGCCAACCTGTCCCTTCAGTGCATGTTTGACCAATTCATTTGTCACATCATAACTCCCAATGCGAACCATGTGAGATTCTAGAATTCATATCTAACCTCATCATTGATCTCTTGTAGGACAAAATGTGCAACGGCGGAGGAATGTGGACCCTTTTATTCTGGTACTGCACATTGTTCCTGACTCAACTTTATTCATCCAGACTTAGACAATTCACAATGTGACTTTCGGAGGAAGTTAGAACTTGAGCACTTGAAAATATGTTCACCAAATATCTATGAAGCAACATATCTGAACCGCATGTAATGACTTCAACTATGGAGGCACATTGACCCAATCTTTGTCACTTACTTTGTATACTACTCATACTTGTTGATGATTGTTTTTGGACAAGTCAACAATAGAGTAAAACACTAGAGTATCCCACTCTCTCTTGAATAAAGCTCTTCAAAGGCTGAACTATGTGATCCAGTGAAGTAACTCCAAGGTTCCTTTTATAATGCATGATGGGTTAACTCAGTGATTACATGTGATCTTGCTGATAATCACAAAGGGACTTACGCAGACTCTTCTCCTTTCATTAGCTTGTTCCTCCTTCGGTGTGGATAAAGTATATACAAGGTCTCAATAATGAAGAAAAATAAACAAAGGTAAGGGTTCAGAAAGCTAATCTAAGGTCCATGAGGCAATGATGAGGTATTAAACAGACAAACTCCTGATTTAACCTAACTTCACTTCGCCAAGGATGCCTACAACTACATGAAGTTGGTGCAATCTCCTAAGGTTTACGCGAATGGTTTTCAAATCATGATGGTTCATATGAGCACCCATTGAACGGCGCAGCTCAAACAAGCATACATAATCGAACTTAAGCAAATGATAGCTCAGACTAGCTTTACACAACACTTCACCGACGATGAATGTTAAAAGCATGAGCTAGGAGTTGATCAAATATTCAATACAACATGCATTACAACAAAGAGCTTCTAATCTACTTCTAATCTACTTGAAACATCTCTCCATTCAATTCAAGATACCAGAAATCATGTTACTCCACAAGATAACACTTAAACACCAAGCGAACTCCAATGTCCTTTGCATTGATCTTGGAAAATATTTACAACAGCTTCAAGTCCTCTCAGAGAATTTTGAGAGTCTCTCCTACTCTACTCCTACTTGCCTACAATCTAAATCTATATCTTACAAATGAGGCAACAAGGCCTTTATATAGTGCTCCAGATTACAATGAATGGCTTAGATCAATTTGATAGCCAAGGGTCTAGATCGTGCCACCTCAGAGGTAGTTACAACAAACTTGCTATTTTTAGCAAAAAAGAGAGGCAATGAAGGCACGTTTTCCAATGTGATAAGGTAAGGCGAAAGCATTTAAAATATTCCTCCACATAGGAATCCCTTTGGCTTCTTTCATTAAATGATACATTTAATGCATTTAAAATAATGCGGCTAATCAAAATTGAATGATGTGTACTCGCCACATAGATGCCACTTCAGCATACTTTGAAAATTGTATCATCTTTATGTGATGTATTCAATGTGATTGTTTGAACTTGTATGTTTAGGAATACATCTTTTGCCTTGTACATCTCTTTGTTGACTGGATATATGATACTTGTTGCTTCACTTGATTAATTTCATGATTCTTTCTTCTTCTTGTAGGTAAGTTGATGATCTTCCTTGATGCCTCTTCATGTGGAGTAGATGATGATGATAATGATGTGGCTTTCTTCATGTAGAGTAGAAGACTCTCTTGGACTTGAAGGTGAAAGGACTTGAAGTTTGAATAGATGAATGCCCTTGCTTGATTTGAGGATGAAGTGCTTCCTGACTTCTCAAAGAGACTTGAAGCTTGATGAATCTTTGAAGATTGGGAAAACTTTTCTTGAAGCTTGGATAGATAAAATGCTTCTAACACTTGATGATGGATACTTGAGCTTGATGTAGATCTCTTGGAATGATGCTTCCTCTGCAACTTGAAGGTGATTCAAGCACTTGCTTTTGATGATCATGATGTAGTTGATGAAATGATTCCTTGAAGATGATCTTGAAGCTCGAAGGAACTTGAAGTAGATTGGATGTCTTAGAAAGTCTTGATGAAGATGATGTCCTTCGGATGGATGTCTTCTAGACAATCTTAACTTGATGCCACTTGATGAAGAATTCCAACACAAGGATGATGAAAGGTTCCTTTGAAGCAGCTACATGATGCTTGAAGTGATCAGTTTGATGAAGAAGCCAATTGATACTTGCCATGCGATCCAAGAGGATATCTTTGAACTTGATTTCTTGGAGCAGCTTATAATGTTTTCTCCGTATAGCTTCTTGTTGACTCCACTCCTAGCATGAAGGTGATTCTAGACATTTGCTCCTCTGATGACTCCTTTGCTTCATCCCTATTGCTGCAACACAAATAAAGAAACAACATCAATCCCCTTTCGAAAACATATAAGAATCAGTTTATGTACTTCTAAGCTAAGTGCATTGGTTTCCAAACTACTTAATTTCTTAAAAGCAATCACAAAATGTCAAACTAAACATCACACTAGAGATGCCAATTCTATCTTTTAGTTGAATGATCACATAGAACTTAAACTAGATTCCCTTCCATAATTGGCGGATTGGTTGAAGAATTTGAGTTCTTCTTGAGACTGAATATACTTTTACCCTTTAGCACAGCAGATTGAGATTTGGGACCTTCTTGACTCTTTGGCGCATCAGTTCAAGGTGTTAAATCCTTCTTGATTCCCAACATTTTCTTGACAATTCCTTTTTCACCAAATTGAATCTCTCCTTACGGTGTATCTGATCAAACCTTTATGCCATTTGGGTGCTTTAGATAAGACTCTTGAGATCCTCATGCCTTTCAAACATCATAATAACTTGCAGCCTCTTCACCCTTCCTTATGACGCAGCAAATAGAAGTCTGAGTTTCTTCCTAATATTGGCACATTAGATAAGATATTTGAAATCCTCATATTGATTGAAACTCTAGAGATCTTCAAAGCATTTAATCATTTTCGTCAATTTTACTTCTGGCGCATTGGTTAAGGAGTTTGAATTCTTCCTTGAGATCTTATCAAATTTACACTTTGACACTTCAAAGACTCTCTCCAGTTTGGCGCATTGGTTCAGCAGTTGGAGATCCTCTAGGCATTGTCGCATTTGATGAGGATTTTGGATCCTCTGGAAATTCTTCACAAAATTTACATTTCACCATCATCCCAAGGCGGCGCATTGGTTGGGGACTTCAAGTTCTTCTTGAAAGTGCATGTCATATTCTTGCAAATTAGTCTTATCCCTTCTATCTAGGTCGCATTGGTTGCTGATTTTGAGATCTTCTTCTACTAGGCGCTTTGGTTGAGGGTTTTGAATTCTTCTTGTTTGGCCTCAAAAATCTTAAACTAGACCACCCTCCACTAGTGGCGCATTAGTTCAAAGGTTTGATTTCCTCTGAAATTTTCCTTTCAAAACTCAACTTTTACTCTCCTCTACAAGGTGGCGCAAGAGAACAAGATTTTAATTTCCTCTAGAAATTCGCTATAAGACTTGACCTTGGATTCTTCTTGAAGAGGCCGCATTGGTTTGATGTTAGGATTTTCTAAGATTTGTGCATTGGTTAAGGATTTGAAATCCTCTGGGATTTCGCATTAGATAGGCATGTCACAATCCTCTTGAAACTTGCGCAATGAATAGCACCTTAAAAATCCTCTTCAAGTTGGCGGATTAGATGGGGAAGTCGGAATCATCATCTATGCTACCTTTGGCGCATTGGATAGAGGTTTCGAAATCATCCTTGATGTTGGCGCATTGGATCAACAATGTGATTTCCTCTTGAAAGTCTCTTGAACATAAGCAATTTCCACTTTGGGCGCATCAGTCCAAGCATTTGGAATGTTCTAGTGATAGCGCATTTCAAGTGTTTGATTTCCTCTAGGGCTGGCGCTTTGGTTAAGGAATCTGAAATCCTCTAAAAACCTAGCATTTTTGCCTTAAAAGTTAGGTTAGATCATCTTCTTCTTAGTGGCGCATCACTTGAGGTGTTCAATTTCCTCTTCTATCCTCTATCCTTGGGCGCATTTGTTCAAGCGCGAGGGATCCTCAAGTTGAAATCCTCTTGAACGCGGCGTGATTTATGAAGATTTTGCGCCACTTAGATGTCCCGTCGCATTAGATCAACCTTTTTGAATCCTCTGGAGCAGTTAGGCATTTTTCAGGGTTCGTGAGGATAAAGGTATATTGAAAAATATATTAAAGTATAAGTTGAGAGATTGAATTTCTTATACTTTAAATATTTTTCAATATACCTTTCAGGATGTTTGAGATAGGTCTCGAATCCACCGGATTTAACATACAAAATCTAGAATTTGGTGGATTCACCAGATTTCAGACTTAGTCAATTTTTCAGGATTTCAGGGTTTCAGGCTCCAGACTCAGTCTTTCAGGATCTCAAACATACATCAAGAAGGGTCTCATTATTCATTACTTGGATAGAATTCAATCAAGAGTCTTCATTTTCCAGATGAGACCTCCAGTTATGAAGCAAAAATCTCCTAGAAGAGGAACTCATTATTGGATTGGCAGAGGAAATGAACCTAAGGCATCATCCAAAACGTCATGCAAAGCATCGGAGCTCAAAAAAAAAAAGGGGGTCCCCATTTGCAATGGGGCGATGTGTGATTTGGTCACAACAATACTTAAGTCATTTTAGGCTTCCGGACCAGAATCCTTTTGTGCCTTAGTCTACGGAGTTCCTTTCAAGCGATCTACCATACAAATCTTCACATATCTTTGTGCCAAATCTCAACACTAACTATCTAGCTAGGGGATTTAGAATTTTCAATACAGCTCCCACTGAGCCAGAGTTCCCAATTTACTTCCCGGAGGAAGTGTCCGTTCCAGAGTCTGGTGCAGACTCATCTCTCGCTTCATTTACTCCCTTCTTGACCCAAACCTTGTTCATCTCCTTCTTGACTTTTGCTGGATCAAGCTTTTCCACTGATTTCCTCAATTCTGATTGATTATCCTTCTTTATGCTCTTACTTCTGCAAAATTTTGCAATATGTCCAGGCTTGTTGCAATTGAAGCACACAGTATTTTTTTGACCATTCATCCCAGACCTGCATAGGTTAGCTGTATGCCCAAATTTATTGTATGTATAACAGTAACCACTGAAAGATTCAATTGTCCTATACTCGCCATAGCCTTTTCTCACTTGACTTCTACACTCATTAGCCCTATGTCCCATTTTATGGCATGCATAGCACCTAATAGAATTCTGACTCACTTTACTTCTGCATTCAACACTTTTATGACCAATTTTGTTGCATGTGAAACACTGACTAGAGAATGATGGAACGTTTTGATTCATCTTGTTTGTACACTGAGTAGCTTTGTGACCAAACTTGTTACATGAATTACAATAACCATTGAAAGGTGGGTACCTTTGAGCATTTGGTTGCCGGACTGATGGTCTTCTAGGTCTATTTCTTTGATCCTGAATTTGTTTGCTTTTGTCCTTATCCTCAGCATTCTCTTCTTGACTTGCTTTGGAACCTTTACCTTTTTCAAGTCTCATGCTTTCTTTGTCATTAATATTTTTCTGATTTGCCATTAGTCTATCACATCTGGCAGCACTCACATTGAGTTGGTCTCGTTGAGCCCATGCATGTTTCAGATCAGCTTTCAGATCCACAACTTCTTCTTCAAGCATTATGCAATTTTTAGTTTTGTCTTTCATACATTCCTCAATTTTTGCTTTTTCTTCATTGTCCTCTTTTAGTCTTTGTTGAAGCTGCCTAATTTGCTCTCTTAACTCTTTGATGTAATCATTTGCTTTTGTTATATTTTCCTTCAACTCCATGTTTTCTTCTTCTGATTTCTCAAGATTTTTAAGTGCAGTTTTGGAATTGTTACTGTCAATACTGGCAATCAAGCATGGATTCATTTGATTCACAACAACACTGTGTCCTTCCACATCACATTTTGTTTTGTCACTGGTGGTCTGGGAACCTTCTTGTGCTTCATTCTACAGTTCCTTATTGATTGAGTTCTCATTAACTTTGACATTTGTACTTTCAACAATCTTTCCCAATCTATTGATGTAACAGTGGTAGGCTTTGTTCCAAGATGAGTATCCAAGAAAAATGCCCTCCTCATACTTAGCATTATCCTTTTCCATTTTCATAAGGCATTTGCTTCCAAAAATTTTGAAGTATTTCACAGTGGGTATTGTTCCATACCATAATTCAAAGGGAGTCTTTTCATTTTTGGTTTTTACCTGGACTCTGTTTAGTGTGTAGACAGTGGTTTGAATTGCCTCCTTCCAAAATGCTTCTGATAGATTTGCCTCTTCCATCATTAATTTTGCAGTTTCCTAAATAGTCCTGCTTGCTTCTTCCATTATCTTATTCTTTGTAGAGAGAGCGGTTTCTCTATCCCATGGGTTTCACAGAACATGTTGAAATTGTTGGAGGTAAACTCTTCTTTGCCAATCCTCAAGCACTTGATTTTCATGCTTAGCTCATTCTCAACCATTGCTTTAAAAGCTTTGATTGCATCTAGAGTTTCTGATTTGTCTTTGAAAAAGCTAACCCAAGTCATTCTAGAATAATATCAATGAAAAACATAAAGTACCTGTCATCATGAAGGCTTCGTATTCTTGTAGGACCACAAAGGCTTGTATGAATCAATTCCAATCGTTCAGTGGAAGATTTTTGTAGTATTTTTCTTGACAGCCTTTTATCTTGAGATTTCTTGCAAATGATGTTATTTGAGCAATCAATTTCTGGTAGGTCTTTTACAATTTGAACTGAGCTTGTCTTTACTAAATCATCAAGATTTGCATGACATAGTCTTCTATGCCAAACCTAGCTTTCATTGGTCTGAGTTGTGAGCCCAAGAATGTCACTTTTCTGAGTTCTTTGTCCTTTTTCCAATGGCCATTGCAGCTCTAGATTTCTCTTTGATTTCAAAGGTATCATTTTCAAATACAAGACTAAATCCCTTTTTGCATAACTGTCCAATGCTTAAGAGACTTTTCTTTAGATTTTTAACATGAAAAACATCATCAAAAATTTGT
The DNA here is from genome assembly GCA_027924645.1 of Cunninghamia lanceolata. Taxonomy (NCBI): domain Eukaryota; kingdom Viridiplantae; phylum Streptophyta; class Pinopsida; order Cupressales; family Cupressaceae; genus Cunninghamia; species Cunninghamia lanceolata. Next base: position 4,431,301 of record BSBN01000275.1, on the reverse strand, counting down.
CTATTGCCAAGATTGATTGATCCTTTTCCACATATTTCAGCAGTGCAGTCATCTCTGAACCTAACTAGCCCTCCATCATATCTTTCCAAACTTACAAAATTAATCTTATTACCAGTCATGTGATATGAACAACCACTATCAATAACTCAACAGTTCTCACCTTGAAACATAGCTTGATTGCTAGTGCATACCTCTGAATTAGAACACCTTAGATTGTTGACACTCATCTTCATAAAACGCTTCCTTGGACAAACGAGCTTCATTATCTCTTGATGAGCATTCGGGTGCATCAGTATGTAGCTGTTTTTCTTGTAGCTCCATTTAGGATCTCCCTCAAGTTGTTAGACTCTTTCCAAAGGGACTTGGCTCTAATACCAATTGTTGAAATGCGCCGAACAATTGGGGGGGGGGAATCAGTTGTCCCAAAAACTTAACTGCTTCTGCACTTTAAACATTAATCACTTGTCCACAGTTATTATGATTAAACAATGAATGCGTGAAATCAGAAACTCAAACTGTAACACCCACTCTAATTTAACAGAATAGAAACTTATCTAATAACAAAATTTCAGCAGAAAGATTAACTAACTTTTATGAAAGAAGTAACGAATACAATAAAATTCGAATTTCAACAAACTTTCATTTTCAGCTGAAATAATCTTTTCTAATCAACATACATGTAAACCAAAGTAATTTAACTTTAATTAACTATCTTTCTTTTCAACAAATTCAAATATTAAAATAGGAAGAGGATAAGGAAAGTACAACTTAAATAGTTTCCTACTGATTTGTTTGTAGTCCTTCTCTGGATTCTGGAAAAAGAAATATCAACAAGGGCTTTATCCACCCAATCAAAACGAACTGGTCTCTCGTGCTTTTTCAATTGAAGAAACCAGCCCTTCACGAGGGTGATTAACGAATAACAACAATATGCCTCTGAGCTTGGTGTCAAGATCCTATACCTCCTGATCAATCTTTTTCCTAAGGTACCTCCTATTGGAAAGATCACTCTGATCAGTGGTATATCTGAAATTTGATAGCTGACAGATGCCTATACTGCATCGTAACCTTGGCCAAGGATTTCTAATATATTTATCTGACACTACTGTGTCATCAACATTCACCCTTGCTTGGCATTTACATTATTTCATATGTTTCTTTTTGGTTGCAGGTTTGAAAGAAAATAATGTATGATCCACTTGACATACTTATAGATTCACAAGAGATGCAGCATAAAACATATAGACAGAAAAATATCTTTTCTTACTTAGTGACCGAAGTGATATATCTCAAGGAAACTATAAATATATGAGCAGATATAATTGTTATATATAAGGTGTAAGGAAGGACAATACTTTTGCAGATTCGAAAGACTTGATAGATGAACAACATATACTGATTTAGAAGACCGATCATGAATCACAGAACAAAGATTACAGAAAGATAGAATGATTTGATAACTACGGCTATCCCAATGATGTATTTCTATTGCATGACAAATAATATGATGAAGGAACTATGGTCTTGCTTGGACGATTCTTTTACTAATTGAAAACTGAAGGAAGTGCCGAGCAAGACAAGACTGGACTGCCAATTTGTTGCTTTGATGATAATAACTTGACAAAGTTAGCAGGTATATAGTTGATACACCAAGGAATGTATGATTTGGATTACTGAAATGCAGAGTAGAAAATACTTCTGAAGAATGCAAAACAATGCTCCAAAATATGTGATTCAGGTTTCAGTATTGTAGAGACAAAGCACTTCAGCGGAATGCAAAAATACTGATCAATGCATAGCTTACAATTCTTGCGAATATTTTTAGAAATGGTGCGAATGTTATTTTCTATCCAAGATTGAGTAAAAAGAATGAATGACAAAGAAAGAATGAATGCCAATAATTATATGCGCGCTCCTCCTACCCTGTCCGTATGCAAGAAGGAGCGTTTCCTTCTTGCGTGTGGGCAGAGTGGGAGTTACAAAACAAGACTCCAGCTTGCACACTACCAAGTGCTCCTCAAAAGGTAAGACACAATTTATATTTTATTTAATAGACATAAGGAAAAGTAATTCTCACCAACTAGAAATATATTTATAATTATATGTATGTGCCTTGGCAAAGGCTACGAAGACTTAGGCTTAGACATTATTATTGTTTTTCGATTCCTGTAATCACCCTCTCTCTATTGATATCCCTTTTTCTTTGTCATTTGATTTGTTCTGCAACCACTTCGACAAATAATGAAGGTTAAATCATTTCCTCGATGCAAAAAATAATATATATTATATTCTTACATCCATTTTCACATACAATTGAAAAATATTCACATATAAAAGAAAATCATTCTCACATAATTATACACATTATTCAACGAATAATTTTTCATATTCACATGAAAGCAGTTGTACACAACCAAGTGCTCCTCAAAAGGTAAGACACAATTTATATTTTATTTAATAGACATAAGGAAAAATAATTCTCACCAACTAGAAATATATTTATAATTATATGCATGTGCCTTGGCCAAGGCTATGAAGACTTAGGCTTAGACATTATTATTGTTTTTCGATTCCTGTAATCACCCTTTCTCTGTTGATATCCTTTTTTCCTTGTCATTTGATTTGTCTTGCAACCACTTTGACAAATAATGAAGGTTAAATCATTTCCTCGATGCAAAAAATAATATATATTATATTCTTACATCCATTTTCACATACAATTGAAAAATATTCGCATATAAAAGAAAATCATTCTCACATAATTATACACATTATTCAACGAATAATTTTTCATATTCACATGAAAGCAGTTGTACACAACTAACAACATAACTAACATTTCATTGTTCAGAAGAAGGGGATGTAACACAAACACAGTTGTAACATCAAACACAAGAGAGTCAAACACAATCTCAATTCCTTAACACGGACCAATGTAAAGGTAGGAACATGTTCAGGAGGCATCCGCAAGCACGTTGAAATCACCAGGAGCAACTGCACAAACTCAAACCACTTTATCCATGAGATTCTTCACATTGGAGCACATGAACTTCACTGTCTTCAATTGTCATAAAAGAAAGATAGCTTGCGGACCACCAAAACACGAACTATTGGAGTTGTAGGCACTTATCATCATCCCAGACTTCCCTCTAGAACCACAGAGCAAAATACTTCAATGCAGAGAAATGCGGAGCAAAATACTTTCTCCTTGGCACCAGTGAATAATAAAAAAAACAGGTTTTACTCTGATGAATGTAACTCACTCAATTCTCACACTGGAGGCTCAAACTCAAGATTTAGCATCTTCAGACATCCCTCTAAATAACTTCCAATCCGCAGACTAAGATCTTCAATCTACAAGGAATGCGGAGCAATCTTCTGGACTGTTCTTCAATATGCAACTCACTGTCTTCACTGTTTCCTTTCTGATTCTTTCGGAGGGGCTAATTTTCTCAATATCCTCAACATATAAAGTTTCAAAACAAATAGCAAAATAGGATACAGTTGACACCAATAACAACAAAGATATGTTGGCATCAATGACAACATCGATTGGGCACATACTTGCAACACCCCTCACAAACCACGGCTTAAAAAACATTGCCCCTTTAGGGGACATTGTCTCAGTGCACAAATCTCTTATGGGCTTCAATGAATCTTTTGCAAGTTTCACCTCCTTTTCGAATAAGCTGCTATGCACCTCATAACTTGTGCTATTGCATCCTTTTGGAACCTCATTAAATTTTTCATCATTTCTTGCCAATATGGTGTGAACAACATTGAAAACCAATCCATTTGCATAGATAAATTTTATAATGTGTCGAATGACAATCTCTCTTGACTCTTTTTGAAATGCCATTTTCAATGGTCTCGTCAGTCTCTTATGTGAAGTGGGCTTTTTTTGAGGCATAGCCAAGATGGGTGGCTCTCTACCATAGTTACAAGACTTGGACTCACCTTGGTCCTGGCAAGTTGATTTTTGACTCGGACTCGGACTTGGTGCCCAGACTCGACAAATTGAAAAACCCATGAAATATAGAGATTTTCAAGGATTTAAAACTTGTTTCGTGCACCCTTTGATAAATAAAACCTTAAAGCCACTGAAAGGAAGCAAGGTAAGCGAAAACAACTTCCTACACCAATCTAATGAGGGGAAGCAGTGCAAATTTTTCTTAGTTCTTTTCAGTTACAGTTAAGATATACATTAATAGAGATTAACACACATTCACAAGAAAGTATAAATGCAATGACACAAGATATACTTGGGGAAAACCCTTTCGAGTGAAAAACCCCACACTTCAAAACTTGCACAATGTATTATCAAATCTGAATAGGATTACAATACACTTGCAATGCAAGTTCTTCCAGGAGTTGTCACAATGTCAAATCTGGAGTAATTCCAAGAGCATTTCTGTACCTGCAAAAATGAATCATACATCTCCAACTCCAAGTACTTGTATATAAAGAGAAGTAGTACGAATGGAGGTAGCTTTTAGAGCAAGTCACACAAGGAACTCGTCCAAATCCATGTGGCCCAATTTCCAAGGTCATAAAACATGCGTATGACACTTGTAAGAGATTCTCTTTCATCTCTTACAACCCCCCAACTTGGGCACCCCAAATTTACCCAATTAAGGTATGACAGATGCTCTTACAATGTCATAAAATCTGTCATATATGACAACTCTTACAACTATAAGAGAATCTGTCATAACTGACTATTAATAGCAAATTCTCTTACAACCTGTCATAGTCAAACTTGGGCACCTACTTCCTCCATGCAAGATGCTTTTTGACACTTGACTTCACCTGTCATAGGATCTTCTATTTCTGGCTCTTACATGTCATAGATTCTGTCATAGGAATGTCATAACTTTTACGTGTCATAAACCTCTTACAACACCCGAAAGATGCCAACATATGGCAAAAGTCTTTTACCACAAAGTGGACGCCTATCTCCTCATATGAGGACAAAAATACACTTAGTCACTTTCCATGTAGGATGACACATCACCGTGCCAACTCCCACAAAGTGACAAAATAAGATTTGCATACAAATTACAATAATAGGCAAAAATAAATATACAATTAAATAATAAATGCTAGGAACTTGCAAAGGTTGAGACGCCTTAATTCTCAACATTCTCCCACTTGTTGAACACCTTTCAAGAGCCAATAGAATGATAGGATTTAACTGCTAGGGGCCAAGAGGCCCATAGACTCTGAGCACCATCTAAACTTCTTTGTGCTCACGAGCTTCGTCAAGGAATCTACAACATTCACCAAAGTATCAATTCTCTCCAAATTCACCTTCCCATCCTCTACCATATCACGTACAAAGTGGTACCGCACATCAATGTGCTTGGTCCTCGCATGGAAAGTAGGATTCTTAGCCAAACAGAATGCACTCTGGCTGTCACAAGAAATGGTAATCTTCCCTACATCAAACCCAATGTCAGAACACAATCGCTTAAGCCAAATGGCTTTCTTACAAGCATGAGTAGTTGCCATGTACTCTGCTTCAGTCGTGGACAAAGCGACCATAGGTTGTCGCTTACTTGTCCAACTAATAGCACCACCAAACATCGTGAACACATAAGCATTGGTGGATCTCCTGCTGTCAATGTCACCTGCCCAATTTGAATCCACAAATCCACGAATACTCACAGAATGCTGAGAACCAGTAGGGTAACCATGATAGCACAAGGCATACTCAAAAGTACCCCGTAGATATCTGAAAACTCTCTTTACCGCATCACAATGTATCCGTCCAAGATTAGCCATGAATCGGCTAAGGACTCCCATTGCTTGGGCAATGTCTGGTCTTGTACAGACCATCGCATACATCAAACTGCCAACCGCACTAGCATAAGGTACTCTGCTCATATCCTTCATCTTAGAAGGAGACTTCGGACAATCCTCAACAAATAACTTTGTCCCCATCGAAACAGGAACACTCAAAGGTCTGCAATCTGCTATGCTGAATCTCTCCAACACAGTCTGCACATACTTACTCTGGCTTAACCAAAGTTTTTTGTTTGCTTTGTCTCTTTTGATCTCCATTCCCAGAATGTACCTGGCTGCCCCTAAATTTTTCATTTCAAACTGTGCTGATAACTGAGACTTCAAATTAGAAATCAAACCTTTACCATTACCAATGAGCAACATATCATCGACATATAATTCTATAATGAGAATGCGATCATTATCAAACTTGAAGTAAACACAATGATCCGATTTTGATCTCAGAAATCCAATACTCAACACAAAGACATCAAACTTTTGGTACCACATCCTAGGAGACTGCTTAAGACCATACAAAGACTTTTTCAACTTGCAAACCAGATTTTCTTTACCTTTCACAATGTAGTACTCTGGTTGTAACATATAAATCTCCTCTAAATCACCATGAAGGAATGATGTCTTCACATCCATCTGCTCCACCTCTAAGTCATATGTTGGTGCAAGAGATAACAGGAACCAAATAGATGCCAGCTTTGCAACTGGAGAGAAAATCTCACCATAGTTAATTCCCTCTTCCTGTGAATACCCCTTCGCGACCAACCTTGCCTTAGATTTCTCAATGTTTCCATCTGAACCAAACTTTTTCTTAAACACCATTTACATCCAACAGGCTTTCTTCCTTCAGGCAAAGGTACCAAGTCCCAATTATTATTCTTTTCCAAAGAAGCCATCTCTTCTTCCATGGCCTCCTTCCAGGAACATGCATCTTTCATACCCATAGCCTCCCTTACAGTCCTAGGCTCATCAACATTAGAAATCAAAGCAAAAATACAACTGGAATCATGTAATGAATAACCAAACCTTTCAGGTTGTCAGGTTGTCACCTTATTCTCGTGGACCTCCTCACAAGTTGAGGTTGAGGTTCTTCATCTTCTTCTGAACTTTCAGAGTTGCTAGAGCTCTCTTCATCATCAGATCCAACTGGTGTCTTCGGTTCAACTTTCTCAGGGGTGGGAGGAAGCTGAACCACATCATCTTTCTTTTCTTCTTTCTCTGGTTGTAGAACAACATAAGAAGGATTGAGCTCTTTGAAGATCACACTTCTGCTATACAGAACTCTTTCGGCCATTGGATCCCATAGCTTGTACCCTTTCACATCGATGCCATAACTGATGAAGATACATTTAACTACCTTGTTCTCCAACTTGGACCTCTTTTCCTTAGGCACGTGCATATGTCTCACAACCAAATACTCGAATGTGTCTTAATGAAGGCTTCTTACTAGACCATGCCTCCATAGGGATCTTGTTAACGAGCTCCGATGTAAGAGACCTGTTAACCAGCTAACAAGCGGTAGCAATAGTTTCAGCCCAAAACTTTTGTTCTAGACCAGCTCCACTTAACATGCTCCTAACCCTCTCCATCAACATTCTATTCATTCTTTCTGCAACTCCATTTTGGTGAGGAGTATATGGAGTTGTCTTATGCCTCTCAATACCTTGTTCTTTACAGAACTTGTCGAAATTTGTTGAGCAAAACTCACCACCATTATCAGTTCTCAAACATTTAATCTTTCTATCTTTTTGATTCTCAACAAGAGCCTTAAACTCTTTGAATCTTGCAAAAACTTCAGATTTACTCCTAACGAAATATACCCATGTCCTACTGTAGTCATCAATAAATGAAACAAAATATATAGATTTCGAAATCGAAGGAACATTAACAGGACCAAAAACATTAGAGTGAACTAGATCCAACACCTCAGAAGATTTATGAGAACTATGGTAAAACTGAACACGATTTTGTTTTCCATATATGTAGTGTTCGCAGAAATCGAACTCAAGGTTACAATCATTCATACCCTCAACGAGGTTTTTATTTTTTAGGGTCCTCAAACCCTTTTCACCAATATGGCCAAGCCTTTGGTGCCACAACATTGTTTTCTCGGCAAGAAGTTTCATCTTCATAGAATGAGCACCCTTGGGTACCCAAAAAGCACGACCATCAGAAGTAGATGCTACAGTGTTCTTGGTTGTTGGTTCCAGTGGTGGGGATGAAGAATCTGAAGCTCTCTTCTTCGAAATAGAGGCACTATTGCACTGAACCGTGCATGCATCAAGCTGAAACAGAGTGCCAATTCGAACACCCTTAGCCAACACCATAGCTCCTCTTGTCATCTTGCATCCTCCATTCGAGAAAACAACCTGCACACCCACATCATTTAGTTTGCTTACAGATAACAGGTTTCATGCCAACCTAGGGATATGCAGTACACGATTGATCCACTTCACTTGACCATCAGGGAATTTGATCAGGGCTCTTCCACGACCAACTATTTTTAGGTGAGTCATCACCCAGGTACACTTTCCCATTGTCGAACTCTTCATAGTTCGAAAACCAGTTTCTGTGGGATGTCATATGAAACGATGCACTAGAATCAATTAACCACACATCCTCAGTTGCATGTGTTGCCAAGGCAGCAACAAACGCTTCTCCATCATCTTGAGAGGATTTGTCGGAGTCTGAATCATGGTTTTTCTTCTTTTTCTCCTCTTTGCAATCCTTGCGGAAATGACCAAGTTGCCGCAATTCCAACATAAGGCCTTGGACTTTCCAGGAGACTTTGATCTCCCACGGGATTTGGATCTTCCTTTGTCTTCTTTCTTCTTGTCCTTTTTTCCTTTTTCCTTGGACCTACCACGAACTGCAAGAGCCTCCTTAGCCGATTCGGAAGACTTTCTCCGCATTTCTTCAGACAACAATGAAGAAACCACTTCATCCATCTTGAAGGTGGTAGTGGTACTCCCAATGGCCATCACAAGGTGGTCCCATGAATTTGATAAAGAACATAGCAATGTCATGCAACGATCCTCCTCCTCCATCTTCACACCAACAGAGGTCAACTAAGCAACAAGCATATTAAAAGAATTGAGATGATCTGCCACAGATCCTCCATCTTCTATCCTTAGAGAGTACAGCTTCTTTCTCAGGGATAGCTTGTTTTCAAGGACTGAGCCTGATAAACATCACCAAGCTTCTTCCACAACTCTTTTGTAGTTTTCTCCTTGTGGATGTTCAGGAGCACAGAATCAGCCAAACAAAGCCTTATGAGACCCTTGGACTTCGGATCCATCTAATCCCAATCTTCTTGTTTCATGCTCTGGGGTTTGGTGTTTGATATCACGAGCCATAAATCTCTATCCACCAACATACCCTCCATCTTGAGTTTCCACAACTCAAAGTTACCTCCATTGAATTTTTCAATCTCAAATCTCCCAAATGTGCTTGCCATCTTCTCATTGCAACAAGATCACAAAATACTCTGCAAGACTCCCACTCAATCAAAGTTTAGTACAAAAAACCCTCTACCCAGCAGTAGTATAAAAAACCCTCTACCTAGCAGCTAGGACCAAAACTGGCTAGGCTCTGATACCAACTGAAAGGAAGCAAGGTACACAGAAAGAGCTTCCTACACCAATCTAATGAGGGGAAGTAGTGCAAATTTTTCTTAGTTCTTTTCAGTTACAGTTAAGATATACATTAACAAAGAGATTAACACACATTCACAAGCAAGTATAAATGCAATGACAAGATATACGTGGGGAAAACCCTTTCGGGTGAAAAACCACACTTCAAAACCTGCACAATGTATTATCAAATCTGAATAGAACTACAATACACTTGCAATGCAAGTTCTTCCAAGAGTTGTCACAATGTCAAATCTGGAGTAATTCCAGCAGCATTTCTATACCTACAAAAATGAATCATACATTTCCAACTCTAAGCACATGTATATAAAGAGTAGTACGAATGGAGGTAGCTTCTAGAGCAAGTCACACAAGGAACTCGTCCAAATCCATGTGGCCCAATTTTTAAGGCCATAAAACATGCACATGACACTTGTAAGAGATTCTCTTTCATCCCTTACAACCCCCCAACTTGGGCACCCCAAATTTACCCAATTAAGGCATGACAGATGCTCTTACAATGTCATAAAATCCATCATATATGACAACTCTCACAACTGTAAGAGAATTTGTCATAACTGACTACTAATAATAGATTCTCTTACAACCTGTCATAGTCAAACTTGGGCACCTACTTCCTCCTTGCAAGATGCTTTCTGACACTTGTCTTCACCTGTCATAGGATCTTCTATTTCTAGCTCTTACATGTCGTAGATTCTGTCATAGGAATCTATCATAACTCTTATGCGTCATAAACCTCTTACAACACCCAAAAGATGCCGACACATGGGAAAAGTCTTCTACCACAAAGTGGAATGCCTATCTCCTCATATTAGGACAAAAATACACTTAGTCACCTTCCATGTTGGATGACACATCACTGTGCCAACTCCCACAAAGTGACAAAATAAGATTTGCATACAAATTACAATAATAGGCAAAAATAAATATATAACTAAATAATAAATGCTAGGAACTTGCAAAGGTTGAGACACCTTAATTCTCAACAGCCACAATAAACTAATCAAATAGAAGCTATTTTGATCACATACACAAGTATACATCAATCACATCAATATAAAAGCAGATTTTAGCTGAAGGAAAAAACATTGTTAGATATATAAATATTGTCAAGTGTTTTAGGTGTACAAAACTCATGGATTATGATATCCATGACATCAAAAACAAAAATCACAATATGGAGTCATGAACTATGGCAGAAAGGAGCTCGACCTAGCATTGCTTGGTCTATGTGGAGCTGTGTTTGTATCTCAGACAAATCTACAAACATTGCTACAACAATAGGAGCATTACTTAGGATAGGGATTGACTTAGCAAATTAAAAGCTAAGTTGCCGAATTGGGTACGGGTATGAGTACGTGGGTATGGTACGCTGGTATGGCAAATTTTTTTTGGGGGGGTTGGGTATGTCCATGCAAAAAAAGCAAAATCATAAATATATATGTATTTGCAGCCTAAAACCAAGAATTACATTCAGAATGACATATCATGCGTATGTTAAACAAAACTATTACATATAATTTTATACTATTACTAAATCAAAATGTATATACTATTACATATAATTTTATAAATATAAAAGCTTCTAAAATTACATACTGTAAAAAATTTAAAAATTAAATATACTCTTACTTTAAAAAAATAAAAATTATAATAAAAAAAACAACTTTAATTCTGGTTTTTATTTTACTTTTATTATTAATATTTAATTATTCATATAATACTATAATATTATAAACTGGTTTAAATTTTATTTTTTAAACTTTAAATAAAAAAATTTAACTTCAAAATGAAAATATAGTAATAATAAATTAATAATACTAAATATTACTAATAGTAATTAGTAATTTTTTATATTATATATAATATTACTATAATAAAAATTTAATATACCATTTGAACATAAACTGTATATTTTTAATATTTTTAAAGAGACTACAAACTACAACCACTCCAATTTAAAAAAAAATCATTCGAATTTTTAACATTTTTAACAAAACCTTAACCAAACCATTCGATTTTTTTTAAAAGAACTTGCAACTGATTGGCATCGTTTGGTCTGGGAGCGGCGTCTTCTCTTTTGGAGCGGCGGCGTCTTTACTTTTGCGAGTGGATAACTTCTACCGTCTGCGGCATTTTGTCTGTGTTGGCGGAAGTAAAAGTCTATGCTGATAACTTTGTTATATTTTAGCTTTTAGGTTAAAAGTTAAAAACACCGACACACGGAGGATTAAAAAAACATTGAAGTGAAAAATAAAAAATCTCAAAAAAAGACTTTAAAAAACCTCTCGAAAGCTCCCCGAAGCACCACGCCAGCAACAGAATCGCATGGAATCCCTTGAAGTCACCTAGAAACGCTTCTGGAATGGATTTGCAAAAATTTGGTTGATTCCACAGGGATTCCTGGCCGTACTCGATTTGGGTACAAACTAGTACCCGGAATCGCCAGGGCAGGGGGAGATTCGGTAACTTAGATTAGAAGTATAAATGTAATTCAATTACTTGGGATTTAATTGGAAAAATTCAAAAGAATAAAAAATGTTGCTTTTCCATCCAACATGGCCCAAAATGATTTTTATTTTTCGCTTTTAAAAACTAGTGTGGGGGTTTGGGGGTAGCACTCCCAATAGGGTTGAGAGGTAGTGCCCCTTGCGGGGGTCTAGGGGTAGTTCCCCTAGTGGGGTCGAGGGGTAGCACCCCTCGTGGTGGTTTGGGGGCAGTGCCCATCACGGGATTGAGGGGCAACACCCCTGGCACACTTCTTTTTACGATACAGGGCGAGGTCGAGGGGCAATGCCCATCACGGGATTGAGGGGCAACACCCCTGGCACGCTCCTTTTTGCGATACAGGGCGAGGTCGAGGGGCAGAGCCCCTACCACCAAGACCAAATTAAAGCCTTTGAGACCAAACATACCTTCATGGCGAATGCCATATTTCATAATTTTATTGCTTTTAAATAGCCTTCAAAAGTCCTCCAAACCATTCAAAAAATGCTAGACTTTCACGCTTTTACATTTAATCTTTTTCCATTTTTTATTCTTTTTTTCCTTGATTTTCATTGACTTTGCCAAGTCTTCCTAGCAAGACTCGTCGGTTTCAACGAGTCTGATCAAACTCGTTGAGCACCTGGGTCATGAGTCCCTGGTACTAGTTTTGACTTGCTCGCCTTGGGATTCGTTGAGTCTTGGTGAGTCTTGGCGAGTCTTGTAATACTACTCTCTATTACAAGCTTAAGATTAGATGGGGGAAGAGGGGTTTCATTGCTTGAGATCCTTAGCCAAAGATGATTTGACCTACGACTTGCTATGTCATCTGCTTGTCCTAGCTCTCTAATATATTCTATCACTTGAACTTGTGGCATGGGTACACCATTCTTTTTGGGGCAAGCTTTGATGCCCATGCCAAAAATGCCCCACAAATGGGCTTTCACTCGATTGTATGAGTTTGTATATTTGACACCACACCCTTTGGAAATCCAAACATATCCCCCACCACCTAGAACTTGTTGTATTGTTTCAACAAACTTCCAAGTTGGAGAATCTGGTTATGTTTTGAAACAAGGTTTGCCGACAGAACTAGAACTGATTGGCATTGTAATCCTTATGACAACAAGTTTGATAAACAACGCATTCAAAATAGATGAAAACAATATATGTAACTTAACTAATTGAATATTTTAAGCATAGATGCATAGATGAATGAAAACAAAACAAGAAATTGAAAACAAGATAAGAGAGTTCATTTGTAAAACAAAAATGGAAAAAAAACCAAAAAACTATCACTTCCTCTACAATCTCTTTGGCAATGAATGGGTTCTTGCATATTTGTAGGATTAGCAATCTAACTATTTTGGAACCTTCAATGATCAATCTTCAACTCTATTTGTATGATGGCAAGCAAGAATGATTGTTTTTTGTCTTTTGCATTCACAATGAGGTAAAATTACTTTGTTTTAGTCTTTCAAATGCTTTACAACAAACTTTTATGGTTAAGGATCCCATTTTTGTGAATAATAGTCAAAGTTGAGGGCCTAAATGATTAAAAAAGAAAAAAATCAAATAAGTCATCAAAATCCTATAGACTCATTTTGGGTTCTACAAAATACTGTGAAATTTGGTCTAGGTTCACTTGGATTTGTTTGGGACAAACCCACAAATAAAAGCAGCGCCCTAATGAAATCCTTGGTTGGATTGCTCAAAATCCAAACTAGGTTCGATTTGGACTTGGATTTGGGGCCCCTAGGGAGTGGACTGGAAACTTAGCCTCTAGGGAGTGGATTGGTAGCTTATCCTTGAAGCATACCTTGAAAATTGGGAAACATCCTATAGAGGTTTCTTAGATATGTGGTTGACAAAAGATAAAAGAATTAAAGAACTACACCAATAGATTTGTAATTTTCAATTTTGTACATAAAATTTTACAAGTTTTTTTTGTAGAGGAATTTTTTCTTATCAAATCCCAAGGAAGCAATAGTATGAAGAGAAACAATAATAAGGCTTAAGATGTGTACATGCATTGAAGTTTTATCAATTGATTGATAATATAATCATCTTTGAGGACCCCCATACCATGTTTTAAAAAATAATGGCATTCCCCTCCTAGTCTTTGTCGGTGATTATGGTTTAAAATAAATTTTTATATCATAGTAATGATTATCAAATATCAATATGATTAATCTTTGCTTTTGTCGACATCAATTTCAATACTTTAAAAATGTTATCTTAAAAAACTTTTAAGCATTTTAGTATTCTACCATAGTTCCAAGGAGTTTTGGGGATGCGGGATATCTAGGACAGGGGGACCAAGGACCAAATTTGGGGATGGCGGGGGGCGACAGTGCAAATAATAAATAGTACTTTAAAAATTAGTTATAAACAAATGTATAAGAAATAACAATTGAAATTGTAAACTACTAAACACAATGCATTGAAAATGCCGAATATCAATATATTATTATATTTAAATGTTAGTATGATGATTACATTGAAATTGAAATACAATTGGGCAATACCTCTAATCATTATCCTGAAAGGTTCTGGCAAACTCCTCATTGTTGGAATTACTAGTGTTGGACTCATCTAGCTCCAACTCCTCTAGATGAACACCAACCAACCCTATTTGTGCTACATCATCATTAATTTGTGTTGGCTCCTATGGCTCTACATCCCATTTTCCTGTTGGACTCTTCTTGTACATAAGCATGTTTCTGTCAATTAGACACAAGGCGCTATGTATAGCTACAACCTTCGCCACCCTCCCAGAGGTAAGTGTGTTCCTCTTAGTAGAGTGAATGAAGTTGTATGTAGACTCTTTCCTCTCAACAATAGAAGTAGAAACCTGGGACAAGAGGTGAATGGCTAGTGTGGTTGTCAATGAATGAGGCCCATGTGTAGTCCACCATAGAATTATGTCCTATGCCATGGTCTCCCTATCCAACTTTTGTCTCTTTTGTATATCTCCTAAGTGTGGCAAATTTGGTCCACTCAGTACAAACAATGGTGGCATCCTCAACATTGTACATCTTTAGAATTGCCTTCATGAAGCTTGCCTTCACCTGAACATTTGCCATAGAGGAAACTTTGCTAGGCCTTTGTGCGTACCACTTTGGGTTCAATGCATAGGCAACCATGTGCAAGGGAGTGTTGAGCTTTTTCCACCTCTGTTGAATGATAGGCCAAATGTGATCATTATAGAATTGCAAGGTAGGGTCTTTTGCTTGTACAATGACCTTCACTTGGCCAAGCATGCTGTCAATGCACTCATACACCTCTCCAATGTTTGAAGCATTAGAGTCCCCATATTTGATGACTGTAAAAATTGGAGATACGATTGAGACAATGTATTTGGCATCGACCCAACAAGTCTTGCTCTTCACCACTTCTTTCACTTGCTTTGCTCTGATTTGAAATGAGCCATAGATTCCACTCTTGTGTCATGATCATTAGTTGCAATATCTCTTGCAACTCAAGCATCCTCTCAAAGAGAATGAAGTATGAGCTATATTTGGTCTTTATAGGTTTCAAAAATTCCTTCTCAGAGAAGGTTCGAACTAGTGCATGTGATGGGTGGTGTTGCACATAAACATCTGCACATCTCTTGCATCAAGAACTACTTATATGTATCAATCTATTTTTTGTATGTTCTTGAGTGCATTATTCATGGCATGCACACAAGGAGTCTACCATATATGTTTGTAGGTTGCCTCAACCAACTTCCTTGCTACTCTACACACGTAGGTCACATTTGTAATGACCTAAACCACATTCTCAGGATCAACCTCCTCAATAGCATCTTTGAGAATGTGAAATTGATACATTGCATCCTTGTGGTACCCTAAACAATCAACAACCCTAAGTAAGGGTCCTTTGTCCATGTCATCATGATGTTGAAGAGTGGACGATGCCTAATGTCGATCCACCCATCCATGATGTTGCATTCACTTATGACCCATGTAACCTTCATTTTCTCTATAAGATTGTTAATTTTGGAATGGTTATTACCCAAAATTGTGGTCCTTAGTTTTGTCTCCTTTGGTGGCACATATGAAGGCCCTACTCTTGTAATCTTAGCCACAATCTTCTTATAATAAGGAGAGTGAGCAACATGGAATGGAATGCCATTGCCAATGGGATCATCTGCCTCATTTTTCATTTGAATATTAAACATCTTTGCCACCAAGTTGGGAGAACTTGTCACCCTATGTTTCCCTTAGGCTTTACTACACTTGATGGACAAAGAGGAACATGAGGTGGTTGGGAAGTGCTAGCAATCTTCACTGGCATAGTAGTAGGTGGTGTTTCATGTTCTTCACCACTACCAAACAATCTATGTATGTCTGCCCTCTGTTTAAGTGACAACTTGCCACATAGCCCAATGCCATTGCTTGGGATGTAAAGGAGATGTGCATTAACTCTAAGAATGTTGCCTTGGAATTCAAGGCCACAAAAACGGTATTTTCATAGCCTAGCCCCCCTAAAGTGCTTGATTTATTTGATTGTATTTTGGAAGCAAAATGTTTGAAAGGGACTTTCTTTTGAAAAGGACCCTTGGCAAAATCTTCCAACAACTTGGAAGGGCAATTGAAATGAGCACTCCCAATAGAACTAGTTCCCTCATTACCCCCCACATCTAGATTTTGATTCTCTCATTCAATTGCAATGTTTGGATTCCCAACTGCCTCATCATCACTCATGCTATGAGATCTCATAGTGACATAGCAAGAGATGAAATTTATGGTTTAAAATTTGAAATTTAGTGCATATACATAATGCAGGGGTTTAAGACACAAGGATTTTCCTTTTGTTTTTCTCACCTTGGGTTGCACAAAGCACAAATGTAGAGGATACACAAAAGATGAAATCCTAATTTGACTATTAGTGATAAGTAATAAAATTTAACATTTAACATTTAAGCAAAAACTTAAAATTACTTTTGTTTTTCTTACTTCAGATTGCATGAGTTCAGAAACAAAGGATACACAAAAGCCAAATGAAAATCAGAAAATCAGCTATATCAGTATGCAAATGATCATTTAAAAATAAATAAATTTAAAATCCTAAAATATTAGATATTTAAAACAGCCCTAAAAACTGCTTTTATAAAATAATAAAACCTCAAATAGTAAAAATAGTTAAACAACCCTAATAACAATATTTAATAATTTCTAAACCCCACAAATAATTTGCAGTTTGCATGTATAAACAATATTGAATATTTAAATTGAAACCAAACAAAAAAAACAAATGATTTCAAATTTATTATTTAGCAATGAAAATGCAAATGCCAAAAACAAAGTATGAATTTCCAAATTTGTGGAGTCTTACCTTGATGGCTTGATGAATGCTTCGAATGGTTGATTGATGAAGATGATTGATGTCTTCCTCTTCCTCTTCCTCAATGCAGTGACAAAATGTTGGTAGTGATTTGGATTGAGGGTAGGCATGTATATTTTATATTTTTTTTGAGGGTTTGTGGTGTGGGTGGGACCCATTAACGTTTTTGGGGTAGTGTTAGTGAATTAGATTTTCCAAAAACAGTAGGCCTTTTTAAATAAGGGAAGTGACTCAGGGATGTCCCTTTTTGTACTGCCTTGTTTGTGGGGAGGCGTGTGTCCCCATGGAACACTATATTTAACATTCTTTAAAGTTGCATATCCATAGTAAGATATTTTTTTTTCTAAATTTAAATTATATATATAATTTTCTAAATTTTTTTCTCTCCAAGTACTCATCGCCAACTTTTTTTGAAAATGGCATATCGGTACACGTCCCTGTCTCCCGCACCAGTATCCATCTCCTAGTGACTATGTTTTGCACCTAAGAAATCATTGTTTCTTGTGATCTTAGGTCCTTAATTTTATATTTAATGGATAAGAAATAAAGGACTTATGCTTAATGCTAAAAAAATATTAGTTGCATGGAATTATAAGGGATTCCCATCACTCCAACTTGAATCTCATGACACAAGCTCTACAACCTCCATTTGCAATTTGATAAAGCACTCCCAAGGAATAGCTTTGCAGCTTTGGATAAATGAGCATGTATGCTCTTGCTAATCTTTAGCTCTGATTCATTGTCCATTTTTTCTAACCATTTTGTTCTGTATCACATAATTCTCTACTGAAAGAGCCTCTTGTGTGACAAGCACTTCATTGTCAAACTGATGATCTCTCATTTATCCTAAGGGAGGGAAGGGTCTGAGCAGGCTTGCAGCTAGGTCCCCAGGTCTCATGCTGTCCTACAAATTCCCAATGCAAATGGTTGGAAATAAGATTCCTTTATTGTCAAATCATTTTTGTCGTCATTTAACCATAGATATCAACATTCTTGCTCCAGAAAAGATTCCACAAAGATTGAAAGGATCTTTAATACCTATCATGTGTAAGGGTGTTATGACCCTGCGTCTAACTATTGTTTTCCATGGGTGTTTCCATTTACAAATAGAGCCATCCATTTTCCAGATAATATTGTTCCCTGTGCTCTGATGTTAGTAAGTAGCATAAAAAGCCCTCTATTGATGGGTATGGTACATAACTCAAAAGATGTCGAGTGTAAAACTCTTATATTGGCTTGTTTTCCCTATAGGAACTCTTTTAGCATTGATTCCAATAATGACAAGAGAAAACCCTACAAATGCTTATCGGTTTCCTTGCCAAGGAATGGTCTTTAACAAACCAATTCTGTATTTTCTTCTTGAACTTGTCTTAGATCCGTCTTCATTGGTGAATTGGAGAAACAACAATATCAAAGGAGATACACTGATTTCTAATTTGTTGCTAAATAACATTGTAAAGTGATGCTTACTGTCAAGTATTGCAATTCAAAGAGTTTCATTTGTGCCTTACATTTTCATCATCATTTATTCTTGAGGTAAAGAGCTGTCTTGAAAGGGTATACTGTTTGTACCTGTATTTAATTTTGAACACAGATAAAATAAGCTCGTCTTGGAGTTCTATGATTCAAATTCAATAAATAGATGCCTGAATGGATTATGTATCAGAATCAAGTTCAATGGTGACTGGGTTACTGCTTCTCCTGACATATACGATGCACAGTTGGGCCCTGATATTGAGTTTATATTACTTGCCTCTGATGGCCTTTGGGATTGCATGAACAGGTACTAGATATTTCTTCTCTTCTGAATATATCCTGGTATTTGAAATTTGATGGATATTTAAAATGCATAATCTATTGTCTTCCACTTTCCATGTTTTGAGAGTAGTGTGAAAAGTGTTGTCTAGTTTAAATCTGACAACTTTATCTGTTCAGTGTGGATGCGGTAAGGTTTGTTAGAAATCAGCTTAGACAACATGGTGATGTGCAGGTATGGTTCTATATCTTTTGTTTCAATTTCACTATTTCCTAGCTGTAAACAAGATATTTCATGCTTGATTTTAAATTTTTTCTACGTAGTCAATTTCTTACAAGTTTGTTAATGTTGGTGGTTTTCAGTCAGCTTGTGAAGCACTTGCTAATGCTGCTCTGGTAAAGATTTTTGCACATGTTTACACAATTAGCTCTTTAAGGATATCAACTTTTCCTGAATGTTGATGTTGCATATGAATTATTTGGATGGTAACTTCACATTTGGATGACTAGGGATTTTTCTAAGTTTATAATGTTGTGACAATAATATGGTTTTTATTGCAGAATCGAGATACACAAGACAATGTTAGTGTTGTTATTGCAGACTTTAGGTAAGTAAATGCATTTCCATTTGCATATTATCATCTCTAAAGGTGTGGGCTTTCTGAAGAAAATGATTTATTGCTGGCCCTATGCTTCTTAGAATGAGTTGTGGGCTGTTATTATCTCTGGGAGAGTTAATTTTTACAGATATGGCATGGCTAGCTTGTTGCAAAGACAGACTATAAGCCAATCATATCTGGCATAATTGTAGGACTTGTAATAGAGTAGCCAAGTCATTGTAATTGTTCCTTCAGTATTCTGGGCCTTGCTTGACCACATGTTATATTTAATCATTCACAACGCTCTTTTTTATAGGAGAATACAGCAGCAAGATGGGCCTGAGGAAGAGCAGAATTTGGGGGGTGAAATCTTGCAAGCTGCTGCAACAGTCGCTATTGTATCCTTTGGAATTTGGTTATCCTCTGTATTTGGCCAAGAGCCTGTGAGCTGAAGTTGTTTCATAAATTCTTCTCTTGTAACTTGATCACAAAAAAGTATCTGCATTGTATTTAATATTTCTCATCTTTATGTGGAGGAGATTACTATGCATGTACCACATCATTGCATTTTTGGAAATCTCCACATTTTTGTTATTTAACCTCTGTTCAAACTTGTAACTTGGCACCGTAAGGTGTGATTATTACCAAGTGCTTTCAGCCTAAATTGCTTGTTACGAGGGAAGAGTTTATCTCATGCAAAAATATCAAATTCTTGTTTGTTAGATTGAATATTGTGGAAATGCACAGAAGGCATAAAATCCCCTCACAATACTCTTGGTCTCTTCTAGTTCACCAGACATTAGCTTCCTTGGTTTAGTTTCGTACTTATCATCTTGAAAGACATGTATCTGACAAGCTGTTTCCTCAAATATTTCTTTTTGCCTAGACAATTAAAGGCAACACTTATATTTCTGAACCTAGAGTTTGACATTTAGGTATTTATGTTCTATAGCCTTTTGATGGTATGAGTCAATATCAATATCAAGTTTTCTATATCAAGCTTAATTAGAGTTTTGTTTTTTAATGGAAAAGACTATTAGAAAACACATTTAATAATTGGATGTGTGTGTTCTTTTAGTCTTTCTATTTAAAATATGAGTCAATATCAATATCAAGTTTTCTATATCAAGCTTAATTAGAGTTTTGTTTTTTAATGGAAAAGACTATTAGAAAACACATTTAATAATTGGATGTGTGTGTTCTTTTAGTCTTTCTATTTAAAATGATAGCAGCATTCACCCACATTGATCCCACATTACATTCAACCATCACATTATAATTGTTAGAAAATCATAAGGAAATAACATAAACAAGTTATAGAAACATCACATAAAAAGAGCGACACAAGTGATTTACCCTGGATAGACCCAATATGGGAAGAAAACTCCATTATCAATCAATTTTGGATAAGTTTGTTCTCTTCACGAGGGTTCTCAAGAACACCAATCTAGCATCCTAACACCTGCACCAAGTAAACTCAATGGTTAAGTAATAGTTGCATTATCTTTAAAATTTATGACAATAGACAACCTTCTTTAATTGCCACATTATCTAGAATTAATATTTGGAAAACAGTCAACAATTCTCAAATTTGAGTTATCTTGAAGCTCTCCCAACCTCCATTCTTACATGAAGATCCTATGAGTGGCTAGCACATAGATGTTGGGTCTATTTATGCTAATAGATGGGTACATGAGTTGACCATAAGACAATAGATTGCTTCCCATGCAAAGGGGTAGGAGGATCAATTAAACTCCTCGGATGAATCTTTACTTATACTATTTTGACCTATATGAAATGAATTTAATTAGGACCAAAATTGTCAATTGTGCCCTACTCGTACTTGTGATGTTTTTTACCTTGACCAGAATTGCAAGACATTTTTAGTTGTGGCTGGAAGTTGTAGAATTATAGAATTAATTCTAAAACCTTTACCTAAGACCTTTGGCAATTAAACTAATTATTCCCAACTTTCTATATGGAAAGAAAAATTCCCAACTTAGGTGAATAGAAATTGGCATTCCCATTGTTTTATCATTCTATATTCAAAAGAAAAATATATGTATTTATAGTCCTCTTGGATGGATGAGTAATAGTGACAGCGGTTCAAAAGGAATTGAGTCAACTTCAATGAAGAGGGGAGTTAACAAGTGAAGGAAGTGGTGGCATCTAATTGTTTTTAACCAAGGAATGCCATATGTGTCTATTAGCTACTCAAGGATAAAACATATTTATCTAAGCCAACTTAATAAAAGAGGCGTGATATAACACTATACCAATACCCTACCTTAAATGTAACTTACGGAGAAAAAAATGGGTCTTGGCAAGCAGTGCCATGTTAGGTGTCCATGTAAAAAAAATATCTCCCTAAAGAAAGAGAGAAGTCCCCTCAAGAAACAACTCTAATGTTGTTGAAGATGAATGTCGAAGAAGAGTCTCATAATGAGAGTTGAAGTAGGCCCCCCCTACATCAAAAAATGCAATGTTCTATTTGAAACAAAGAACCTGTGTGGTATATCTACTAAATTCCACTCCAAAAGTGGAATGAAGGGTGGAAAGATGGTCTCTAGAAAATGTTCATATTTTCTCATGACTATGTTGAAATGTGATTGGATTTGATTAGAAGACTTAGGTACAACTGAATGATATGCCATCATTAAAGCATGTAGAGGTGAAGGAGAGTGAGCATGAGGGTTTATATGTACCCTCATTACATCTAGAGAAGGTGATGAAGCTACATGAGAGTTATTAAAAAGGAGAACAATGTCTTTGATAGTGTTATCTAGTTCGCAAAAGTTAGATTTTGCAAACAGACATGAGATGTTAGATAGATATGTATCCTAATATGGTGGATCTTGTACACACGTATGAACTTATTGAAGGGAGTCACCATAAGTTGTGATCTCTACAAAAGAAAGAGGAAGATAAATCTTTGTAGTAGTGTTTGCAACTTTAGGTGAGAAAAGGTTAAGTGAGGAGTCATTACAAGTAGTTGGAGGTTCTAATAGATCTCTACACAAGTCAATTGAGGAGTCATCACAAGTATATGGAGGCTCTAATGGATCTCTAGAGAAGTCATCACAAATAGATAAAAGTTCTATTTGAGTTCCACACAATTGTTTGAGAGTGGACCAAGTAGTAAAATGACACTCTAAGTGCTCTATGTGATGTAAAAACGTCTTAACAACAAGGCATAAATGTCCACAGTCATTACAACTAGGTGGAGGTTTTAATGGATCTGTGTACAAGTCAATTGAGGAGTCATCATAAGTATATGAAAGTTCCAATGGATCTCCATAGAAGTCATCATAAATAGATGAAAGTTCTAGCTAATTTCCACAATTGTTTGAGAGTGGACCAAGCAGTAAGATACCACTTGAAGTCCTCTATGTGATGTAAAAACTAAATAGAAATAGCAAGACATAAATGCCCACAAACTTTGTCATTATTGTTAAACCATTCATTCTTTTGTTAAATATTGATGAGTTGTTTGTAGCTTCGATCAAATAACGTATTTAGTATGATCATAATAAATATGAATATATAAGTAATATTAAATATTACTTATATATTCATACTTAATATATAAGGTATGTTAAAATAAATATCAATATAGCATGATCGAATGATATATTACCAAAGTATAAACATCGACTGCATTCTAACGGTGATTAGTAATTGTTAAAGCAATGAAAAGGTGACGAAGTCACACTTGTGATAGGCGTGACTCCTTGAGGAGTCACGTCTATCACAGATGTGACTCCGACCATCACTCATATATATATCAACGTCTTTGCCCTGCAATACCACGGAAAAACACAAAAATTGGAAGTGTATGAGAAGTGGAAATTGCATCTGAAAAATAAAAAAAAGTAATAAATTAAGTCTGCAATACAAATATCCAACATTCAGAAGTTATCCAAGTTAGAGATCATAAGTTCGATTTGAATTTACATGGTATCAGAGCCAGGCCCAGGCTAGGAGCCCCAAGACATGAGAGGTGTGGCTTAAGGGGGGGTGTTGGTGTTGGAAATAAGCCACACCTGCACCGACGATGGATTGGTCCAAGATGGGCCAATAGCTCAGTGGTAGAGCACTCCAGCAGCGAATGGAAAGTCCTAGGTTCGAGTCCTAGCTGGTCCATGTCTAAACATGGTATCAAAGCCAAGTTAAGCAGAATCTGGGCAGAAAATCGAACTTGAGAAATTCAGATTTAATACATCTCATTTCTCAAATGGCAGCAGCAATCCGATTCGAAGACAGATTGGAAGGGAAATAACTTTTCATCATGGAAATTCAGAATTGTGATGATACTAAAAGAAAATAAAGTTGATTCATTTGTGAGAGAAAACAAAATGGAACCAGAGAATGATCCTGATAAAATGACATGGATTGAAGGAAATGACAAAGCCATGAAAATCATAGTTGATGGAGTTAGAGATCATATCGTGCTGATTCTGACAAAACATGAGACTACATATCATATGTTTAAGTCACTTGAAAGCAATTATGAAATTAATAACTCCAGCAGAACCTTAGCCCTAAAGAGAGAAATAAATCATATAAGTATGAACAAAGGAGAATCTATCAATGCATACTTTATGAGAATATCTGCATTAAGGGATCAACTATCAACACTTGGGTACCAAATTGAAAGCAAGGAACTAACACTTATTGCCCTAGATAGTCTCCCAAATTCCTAGGAGACATTTGTTCAAGGCATTAGTGCAAGGTCTAAATTTCCAAAATTTGACCGCCTAGGATCAGACTGTCTTCAAGAAGAATCTAGACAGACAAAGAAAGGGTCAAAACAAAAAAATATAGATGAAGATCTTCATGTTCTAAATACAAACTCTCACAAGAAAGAGAAGAAGAAACACTTCAAGAAGAGGAAAAATCATCATGGGAAAGGTTCATTCAAGAAAGACATTTCTCGCATCCAATGTTTCAGATGCGACCAATATGGACACTATGTAGTTAGATGTCCTGACAGAACCAAGCAACAAGCATCTTATGCCAAAATAAAGGAGCATGAATCCGAGAAATATGTATTCTACTCTGCACTTTCAAACCAGGTAACAAATAAATCCAACACCTGGGTTATAGATAGTGGTTCATCAAGACACATCACAGGGTTCAGGGAACTACTTAACACCATGGTAGAAGAGATTGATGAAGAAGTATCAATTGGAGATAACTCTGTACATCCAGTCAAGGGTGTTGGCACATGCACCCTCAAATTAAAGACTGGCATCTCCATCCAACTTACTGGAGTATTGTTTGTCTCAGGCATCAAAAGAAATCTAGTCTCCATATCTGCACTTGAAGATAATGGATATAGGGTGACCTTTATGGGTAGCAAAGTATTGGCATGGCCAAAGAATTCTACTATTAAGAAAGCCAAAACCATAGGTCATAGACAAGGGTACTTGTACAAGTTATGTACGGAACCAAATCTAGCCCTAATTCATGAAATTGCAGACTCTAATGAAATATGGCATAGAAGACTAGGACACCTAAATTTCCGTGCCCTATCTTCCATGGAAAGACTAGTTACAGGGTTACCCAAACTCAAACAATGTAATTCAGGGGTATGCAAGGGGTGTGCCTTAGGGAAAAATACAAAGGGGTCCTTTCAAAATAGTTCTAGCAATATAAATAAAGTATTAGAACTAGTCCCCTCAAATTTATGTGGACCCATGTCTGTACCCTCCTTAGATGGGTTTCTATACTATGTAATCTTCATTGATGACTTCTCCAGAAAGACATGGATCTATTTTCTTAAATGTAAAGAATCACAAGAAATCCTTAAAAGATTTAAGGAATTCAAATCCATTACTGAAAACTCTTCTAGGAGAAAAATCAAAACCTTAAGAACAGATAATGGGAGTGAATACACTTCAGACATTTTTAAAGACTTTTGTAAAAACACTGGGATTAAGAGGGAGTTCACTGTACCTTATAATCCTCAACAAAATGGAGTTGCAGAAAGAAAAAATAGAACCATTGCAGAAGCTACTAGGGCTATGTTACTTGATTAGAATATAGACACTTCACTTTGGGCAGAAGCATATAGTACTGCTGTCTATATATAGAACAAATGTCCTCACTCTCATATTGATGACAAAACTCCTGAAGAAGCCTTCACTGGCACAAAACCAGACATTAGTCATTTAAGGATATTTGGTTGTCCTGTTTACATTCATGTGCCCAAAGAGAAAAGAACTAAGCTAGAACCTTCTGGGAGAAAAGGCATCTTTGTAGGCTATAGTGAAACATCAAAAGCTTATAAAATATATATACCTGGTGAAAGACAGATTGAACTAAGCAGAGATGTGATTTTTGAGGAAGACATAGCTTCCAAAAGAGCCATAAATTATATTGAGTCAGAAATTCAAACTTCCAACTCAGGCATAGAAGAGGATCCTACACCTGAGTTTCAGAGGGAGTATCCTAAGGAAGATGAAAACCATGAACAAATCACATCACTAGAAAATCCCAAGAAAAGACCACTTTGGGCCACCAAAATAATGGAAGAAGCTAAAAATTATGCCGCTCCATCAGGGACTTTTAGGGAAAGCACAAGACCTAAGAGATTCTCTAGTTATGTAGCTTTAATGAGTGAATTCATTAAATCAGAACCTTCTAGTGCTATAGAAGCTCTTAAGAACCAAGTATGGAAGGATGCCATGACAGAGGAGTATCAATCCATCCTGAAGAATGATGTGTGGGATATAGTACCTAGACCAAAAGGGAAATCTGTTGTTTCTTCAAAATGGCTATTTAAAATCAAACATGCTGCAGATGGTAGTATAGGGAAATACAAAGCAAGATTTGTAGCCAGAGGATTTTCACAAAAGGAAGGAATTGATTACGACGAAACCTTCACTCCAGTTGCTCGATATATATCAGTTAGGGCAGTTCTAGCTATTGCAGTAGCCAAAGGGTGGAAAGTCTATCAAATGGACATAAAAACTGCTTTCTTAAATGGAACCATTGAAGAAGAGGTTTACTTAGAGCAACCCAAAGGATTTGAGATTCACAATGCAGGATCCCATGTATGTAAATTAAAGAAAGCTCTATATGGACTTAAATAGGCCCCTAGAGCCTGGTATGAAAGAATTGACAGTTACCTATTGAGATTAGGCTTCTCAAAGAATGATGCAGATCTAAATCTCTACTTCAAACAAAGCAAAGGTGATATGTTAATATTTATATTATATGTTGATGATCAATTGATTACAGGAGAAAATCACCTTATTGATCAGTGTAAGAAAGATCTAGCTTCAAAATTTGACATGAAGGACTTAGGTCTATTACACTACTTCCTTGGACTGGAAGTATGGCAGAAATTAGACTGTATTATTCTAAACCAAGGGAAGTACACAATTGTTATATTAAAAAGGTTTGGTATGATGGAATGTAGACCTGTCTTCCCCCATGGAAACAAATCTTCATAAATTGAAGGAAGCAGCAACAGATTCTCCATTGGCAGATCCCACTCTTTACAGACAGATAATTGGATCCTTGCTGTATTTGGTCAATACCAGACTTGATATCTACTATGCTATAAATGCCTTAAGTCAGTTTATGTGTGAGCCCAAGGAGATACATCTTGTGGCTATGAAGCATATAATGAGATACCTTCAAGGTACTCTAAATTATGGCTTAAAATATGAAAAGGTTGACATAGATCTACATGGATTCACAGATTCAGATTGGGCTGGAAGTGTAACTAACCGAAAGAGCACCTCCGGATGTTGTTTCAGTTTAGGGTTAGCAATGATATTGTGGATCAACAGAAAACAGTCTTCAGTTGCTCAGAGTTCTACAGAAGCCGAATATATTGCAGCTTCTATGGTTGCTAGAGAGGCAGTATGGCTTAGAAAACTGCTTGTGGGATTATTTGGTAAACCTCTGAAACCAACTATCATCCACTGCGACAATCAAAGCTGTATTAAGCTATCCGTGAATCTAGTATTCCATGATAGATCTAAACATATTGAGATTCCTCATCACTATGTGCGTGATATGGTGGAAAGGAATGTGATTCAATTGGAGTATATCAATATAGGAGATCAAACTGCAGATATTCTTACCAAACCACTCCTCAAGGTGAAAGTTGAATACTTTAGGAAAAATCTCGGTATGATTGAAATGTAAGATTCTAATTGATTTGTACTAATATATTAAAGATGTTTAATGTGTAAACTTCTTGTGTCATATGTGTGACTCTATGACATTATGGGCCTACCCATTCTGTGTTTATTTCTAAAAGGTGATGATCTTTGGATAATCTACACTTGTACCTAACATTATAAGGTGATGATCTTATAATGTTAGACTGATATCATGTGACTTGATATTTGTATGAATCATGGAGTTATCATGATTAAGTTATGGTAGACATTATGTGACTTAATGTCAGTGCACATACCATAACTAGGATATATAAGGAGAATGTAATGTTCTCGAGTATAGTATATCCTTTAGTATCACGAGGTAGGTGATGCTACATATCACGAGATAGGTGATACTATATATCATGAGTTATGTGATATTAAATTACTTTGAGTAATTCATTACAGATCAAATAATTGATATTCACAGAGATTATTGTGATATTGTTATCTTCCCGAGCTAAGAGGGAGTGTTGAGTTTGTAACTTCGATCAGATAACGTATTTATTATGATCATAATAAATATGAATACATAAGTAATATTAAATATTACTTATATATTCATACTTAATATATAAGGTATGGTAAAATAAATATCAATATAGCATGATTGAATGATATATTACCAAAGTATAAACATCGATTGCATTCTAACAGTGATTAATAATTGTTAAAGCAATGAAAAGGTGACGAAGTCACACCTGTGATAGGTGTGACTCCTTGAGGAGTCACGTCTATCACAGATGTGACTCCTACCGTCACTCATATATATATATCAACGTCTTTGCCCTGCAATACCATGGAAAAACACAAAAATCAGAAGTGTATGAGAAGTGGAAATTGCATCTGAAAAATAAAAGAAAGTAATAAATTAAGTCTGCAATACAAATATCCAACATTCAGAAGTTATCCAAGTTAGAGATCATAAGTTTGATTTGAATTTACAAATATCACTTGGCTAAGGAATAATACTAAGGAGACAGGGTAGAAAATACTTCCTAGTTTAATAATCTTCTATATATTCTCACTAGAATTGATAGTTATTGTGATTTATAATAGCAACAAATTTTATGAGTTTATGTTTATAAATCATGAGTGAAATTTCCTCAAAATGTATGGAACTTCATTTCAATTTGAGAGTACACAAACCCCTTTAATATTAATTTATAGCTTTTAAATCTAAAGTTTTTTTAGTTACAAGAAAAGTACCAAGAACTAAATCCACTAAACTAAATCAGAATAAGAACAAACAAAAGTCACCAATGAGATGTTCATAAAAAATTATTCACTTAAAAACAATGACACTAGAAAATGAGCTTGTATGAGCACAAACAAACCTCTGGAAGTTCAATAAATGAAAATTGCTTAGCAAGAATTCGATAAAATTGTAAAATTTGAAAATTGGGGGCACAAATCCCAAGCACTAATATTACCACTATGTAGCTAGGAAAAAGTAGTTAGAATAAAAAAATGATTTCTATCAAGGTTTCGATGAGTGAGAATGAGTCCTTCGAAGTTTAGGTGTCAAATTGAATTATTATTCTATCGACAAGGAGTCCCCAAGCAAGTGATGATGTCATGCTAATATCATCATACTAACTAGGAAAAAAGTGTTGATGTAGGGTCATGTGATAGGGTATGTCTACTAATAGGGATGACATGGTATCACTAACAATGTTGATGACTGGGTGACCATACAGTCTAACATGGCAAAAGTTAAAGTTGATGAATGGTGTTGATTGTACCATTCAGTAGGAGTTTGTGTTGACATAGATGTATTGATTATTGAATGGGTGTCTTTAACCAACACTTAATGGTACGTGGCTTGGGAAGAAGGGAAGCACATGCTTTGGGAAGCATCACATACTCAACCTTGGGTGCACAGCTCTAGGAAGGCATTTGGATTGCACCTACACTTTAATTTTTTGTACACAGTGCTTTGACCCTTGTGCTAAACAAAACTGGAAAAAAATGGGACCTTTGGGGGCTGTGTAATTTAGATGATTTGATAGGCAATCCTCAAGTTCTCAATCACTTGATGTAATGGTGAGTGTAGTTTTACTCTAACATGCTTCCAAACAAAGCTACTTGTACAAATGACAAATAACTTGCAACCTTCAAACTTTAATAGCTTGGCCATCGATTATTTGATTTGATGTAATAAGAGGAAAAATAACTTGGATTGTTTAGATACAATGAACAACACATATTTACTCTACCATTCCCCCATGATAAAATACCTGCACTATATGCTTCCCAAAATTGAAATTGTATGCGATAAGAACTAACAATGAGAAAAAGAACTAGCTTAATAGTCAAATTAGCTTTAATATCACCTAGAATTTTAGAATTAAACCTAAAAACTCTACCCAAGACCTTTATCAATCAAACTAATTATTACTAGCTTTCTATATGGAAGTAAAAATCAACAACTTAGATAAATGGAAAATTTCATTCTTAGTAGGCATGAGTTTTCCATAGTCCATAGAATATAGATAGAAGTGATTTTCCACATTTATCCTCTTCTTGATGATGGGTCACTAAGTGTGATCCGAAAAGTCGATACAAAGAAATATACAGTTTAGACATTTATCCTCTTCCTGATGATGGAGCACCGAGTGTGATCCGAAACGTCAATACAAAGAAATATACATAGTTTAAAATCCAAAAGCACTTCTATCTAATTTCATTCTAATTGACTTCTCATTCCATATTAAAAAAACATATTTATACCACCATGGTTGGATGAGTTGTAGTGATAAGTGTCCAAGAGGAGTTGAGTTAACTTCAATGAAGAGAGGAGTTAACAAGTAGAGGTAGTGGTAGCAATTGATGAGGCATAGGTGCCACTTAATTGCATTCAATTAAGGAATAATGAGGCATATGTGACATCTAGTTGTCTTTAATCAAGGAATGCCACATGTGCTTATTAGCTATCTAGAAATAAAATATTTACCTAAGTATACTCAATATAAGAGGTGCAATAAAATATTATACCAAAAGCATTTATATACAATGTTTTGTAATTTACAGAGTTCATAACTTTCTCATAGAGACTCAAAATGGGGTGTTGTTTTTGTTGAAAGTGTATTACTTTTCAAGAGAAATATGAATATGTACAAAATATTCCACTTTAGATCTCCCTTCTAGTTTTTCCTTCTACAAGAAATCTACATTTACATGTTGGTAATAACCCAACTATAGTTGAATGTTTATTCAATAACTTTTTGAATCATACATCTAAAATATATGAGGCTTGTAGTCCCACAAAATCTTATAAATATCCTGCTAGAAAGATTTAAATTCAAATTTCTCAAATGTGACTCCAACCTTTACTCTCTTAAGAGTTTTCAAATTGTAATAAATGAAATGCAATGGAAAGACTTATCACAACCTTATATGAACTGCACCCTTTGGGTCTTACATCTCATCTTACATTGAAAAATGCATACCTACATATACATATGGAGGATACAATTTCTACAAGGTTGCAATTTTCTTGGGTCTTACTACTTACAACTCAATCATTACACCAAGTTGTAATTGTACTTGTCAATATGGATGTCTCACACCTATGAACCAACAATCTTCTTATGGGGTGCCTTCTCATCTTGCCAACCATGACAAATGGTCATGCCACTTCTTCCCACATGGAAGAACCTCATTAGATTATGAGAATTCTTGAGATGCCTAGTCAACTATGTTGATGCTATATTCAAGTTAGTTTTTGGAATCTTGTTGCCATCACAACTAAGTGCATATGAAAAATTATAAAGGAACATCCTAATCATCAAGAACTTGTCATATTCTTCAACTATTATCTAATCATCTCTTTACATAGAATGCTATCAAAGTTTAAACTCTTCCATCAATGTGATGTCTAAGATACGCTATCACAACCATGGTAATGAAATTACAACAACCATTTGCAAGTATAATGCCAAATACATCATCCAATAGTTGTTAGATCAAGACAACTTAAAACATGCACATGACAATGAGAAGCACCTTATTATCATCTATGTGGTGCCTTATAGACCTCTTTGATGTTGAACTAACCCTTAGGATTGACTAACTATAACTTTTGTATGTTGTTGTCCTCTTTTTGGTGATCTTGATCATAGTTGAAATTGTTTGACATTATCAACCGTGATTGAAATAGTCACTCATGGCTATTATTATTTTCTATTCCACTTGCAACTTTCTATTGCCTCTTTATGTCTCTTCATGCCCAATTGCTTCAATAGTTTATTTGCTTTAAGTGTTTATCATCTGTGAAAAACTTTTCTAACTCCATTTCAACACAAGCAATAAGGGAAAATTATGCAACTTCATATGGACAATGCATTATGTAAAATGGATAGATATAGAACCTCTTGAATAACATAGATTGTTCATAGTTGTGCTCTTCAAGAAGTGTGTGGTTGCTCTATGTTAACCTTACATAAGTGAAAGACCCAAGTACTTTCTCATATAAGTGGGGTTAGTTCCTTACATATGTCAACAAAATAAATTATTGTTGGGTTTGGAGCTATATCTATGGCTCTACTAAATCTTGAATTTTCTATTATTGCAACTATCTATTTAAAGAAAGAACTTTTACCATATTTACATTCTTGGGTGTGTGTTGGGGAAATTACTATGGGTTCCTCCTCCTTCATAGCTTCTTACTTGGATAGCTTGCCTTCATCTTCTATCTATTTCTCTATAGGTGCTTCTACATCTTGCTTCTTCTCTTGAGATACCTCTCCTTCTTGGAAACCCACTTGTTCTTTGTTCTTGGGTGAAGTTGTAGATGAAGTCTCAAACCCTTAGCATGTCAATGACCAATCATATTATACAATGTGTGTAATAGGCCTTTCTCACTTTAGATGACAACTCCTTACCTTTGTCTTTTATGAAGAGTGGTTTCAAGCTCTACATGTCTTTTGCTTCTTTCACCTTAAACCTCTCCTTGAGAATGGTGCCAATTACTATCCCTTCTTTGTCATGTCCCCTTTATAGAAAAATTAAGTTGGTGAAATTATTGGTCCATTCCTATTTTTCCATGGGCTAATGTAAATCAAAAGGGAAAATATTTTATTTAATAATTCAATTGTAATCATGCAAATTAAGGATTTATTATTTTCGGGAGCAATTAAATATTAAATATTTTTATTTAATTGCACAAGTGGGGACATGGGATTTTAATGAGGTGTAATTATAACTCCCAAAAGTGAATTTAGAAGATGTTATGATGGGCATTTGGATTTGGAGCTATTATAAATATGCAAGTAGTTTCTTTTAGGACGACTTTTTGATCATTTTACAACTCAATCTTCTTGTTTGAGCACTTGTGCTTGGATTTTCTTCAATGGATGAAAAACCATTGGAGTTGGAGGATTGTGGATGAAAACCCATCAGTATCAAGTGATTAGAGGATGAAAACCCTTTGGTTACAGAGAGTAATTCCATCCAGGGATTGCATTGGGCATCAAAGGATTGTGCAATTTCAGCAGTTTTACAGTATTGTGTTTGTAGGTTATTCTGTTGTAGTTTTGGTGATTTCCAGTGTGTTGTGGAGTGTGTTTCTATTCCATGATCATTTAGAATCCATTCCAAGCATCTAGGAGTTGTTCTTATCAGTTGGGGTTTGATTTGGTGTTGTTTTCTACAATTTTCAGTAGTGCAGTTTTGCATAGTTTGTGTAGTTTGTAGTGGATTTTGGTAATTTGTGTTGTAGAAGTTTGCTACTGTTATTACCAGTGTATCAAACCTGGTTATATGTTATTTATATCAGAAAAATCAATAAATATATTTGTGGAGTTTACAGCTTAATTTGTGTTGTTTTTGTGTATGACTAGCTAACTAGTCTTAGTGAATTTGATGTATTTTTGGTAGAGTTTATTAAAATCATTTTCATATCTGATTTAAATTATAAAATATCAGTTTGGAACATTGCATTCTTTCTCAAAATAGATTCCTTCCAGCACATCTCTACACAATGGCTACACTTCCCACAAAACAAACATGAATAAAGGTTCCAATATTCTTGTAATATATGACTCTTCTTATCATAGAAATAAACAATGGAATACATTCTTTTTGCACAACTTCTTGGCATAACCTTATGCTTACTTTCATAACCTTTGGGAGTGAGAAGCCACTTGTCAATATGTGATTATGTTAAGTCATTCCATAAAAATATGCCCAAAACTAAATGGGAATTGACATGGGTATGCTAATTTCACCATTACATTTTGTCCCCACTTTGAGGTTCATGTAAATATAATATGAGCATGCATTTCAAAGTATATAATCATTATCAAGCATGCATGAAAAGTGAATATCTAGACACTCATAAAAATGGCATTTGGTCCATGTAAAGTAACACACCATTCATGTAATTTTCTTGTGTCTTTGTTTGCATGAGTGCTACATAGGAACCTACAAAATAGAGAAAAATATGCAATGAATAGTGTTGACTTGTTTGAGCCTCCCCGGCTTCAAACAATCATCTTGTGCCTTAAAGAGAAATAAGGGGGCATTTTAGCTTTGTTCAAAACCATATTTCTATTCAATAGGTTTGTAAGAGTTTAAAAATTGTCCCTATAATGCAATAATATACCCCTTTATTCATGACATTATGGATTTACATAAATTCATGCCTTTTAAGTATTAGAGGTTAAATTTTCAAAAGGTCTTAAAACTTAAAAAATGGCTCGTGCTTTGTCTTTGAAGGGAGTTGTATCAAAAAAGAAGTCTAAGTCTTTGGGAAAAGGTTTTAGGTCTTTATGCTTGAGAAAGGCTACTAGGACTTTTCTACCTAACCTTGTAGGTTCCAGCTTCATAAGGAGAGCATACCAGAGGTTCATGAATTTTAGAAAATCCATGAGAAAGAAGGAGAAGCCATGGAGAATAAATAAAATCCACCTTCTACTCTATAGATCTATTGAAATACACACTGTGTATTTCATAGATCAGTGACAAACACAATGTGTTTTTCAAATGATAGGGTTTGCTAAAACGTGCAAAGGCATTGAAAAATCAGCTTTAGGGACTTTGTGAGGCATCTCAACAGTGTATTTCAATATGTCTAAGGTCCGATAAGACCATTCCAATAGCATTCAAGCATGTTTAGAGGAAAATGAAGATCATTTCCATGGTGTGTTTGAGCGTCTGTAGGGGTTCATAGTGTGCAGAGAAGCCATCTAAACCCACCAATGACTTACATAAGGATATATTCATGCTTCATTGCTCATACATAGCTACAACATCAAGAGTCTTGATAATAGAAACTTGTAGATATATAAGTTTTGAGAATGAAGTATGGGGTCTCATGGGTGTTTACATGATACAAAAGAATGTAAAGTCTACATTAATGATAAGGAATCTATGAGAACCTGAGGTCTGCACCCTAAAAGAATTTTGTTAATCCCTAAAGAGGCCTTGCACAAATAGTTTGTAGCCCTGTCAATGAACATTGGAGGTTTGTGAGGCCTATGAAATCCCTAAATGGGTTAGTTGATCTCACATTGCACAAGAATATATTGACATCCTTTTGATGCTTTCAATAACGTGATGGTGTGAATGGGGTTTTGTGTATTCTATTGGGGACCCATTTCTACATTTGTGGAAGTGAGGATGTTTGTAAGGAGGTAATATATATGGGATTCTTTGAATCATGCAGCATGGGCTCTAGGTGTTCTTCTGCATGTTGTCCCTGTAACTATGCTCACATTGGGGTTTCATGTGATAACTCCTTTTTTTTGCAAGATTGTATGAAGAAAACCTGGTGATGCCCTTAAGGATATTATTTGTGGTGGGGTTGTACCTCTTGCAATGGTCTTATTATGAAACATAGTTGTTTTAGTCCTTGCTTAGTCAAGAACCCATTCTAGGGTATTGGATCTAATGAAACTTTTGCTATCTCTTTATTCCTCTGCCATAACCATATAAACCCTAAAGGACCCTATTGAGCATTTAGAGGTCTAGTGTGCTCTAATAGACTATCAAATGTTCAAAGACTTTGTCAAAGCTAGTGAACCTATCATACCCTTGGACATTCAATCTAAACCCTGCACGAGTTATTGGAAAGTCTGTCAAGTCTTATACAAGCAAATACATAGCCTGATATAGTTTTGTCCTCATTCTAAATTCTTGTGAGACCACCAAAATACTGTATCACCAACATAAAGGACTGTATAAAGTTGTAGGTCCTTAGAGGGTTTAAGGCAGCATGCACATGTCCAAGAATGTACACAAGTTCTAAAGACCATGTACAAATAGATAAACCTCATAAAGAAATCTCTTAAGCCTGGTCCAACCTTATATAGGTCCGCACATTCATTTAACAAGGCTACACTTGATCTGTATAATCACTATAAAGTTTGCATTTTCATTCTAAGATTGTTATAGTCTTTTGAATGATTTGCAAAGTCAAAAGACTTAGAAAATGTTTGAAGGTCTATCCAATAACTTGAGAGAGCTTTGTTAAGAGTAAAAGGATTTGTTGCCAATCTAGGAAGCCTGCACAGGAGTAAAGAAGCACTATTAAGACAATATAAAGGTTTCTTTAATAGTGCAAAGGTCTATCCAAGACTTGTGAAACTATTTTATTAACCTTTTATGATCATATGAAGCCTTGTGAATCTTGAGATACCCCTACAGAGGAAGAAATAGTCACAAGGAAGGTCTGATTAAACCCTAAGACCATGTATCGAGCCTATCTACTATTGGTCGAGTCTGCACACGTTTATCCCTTGTCAAACCTTTTTCAAAGTTTGTAAGAAGAATAAAGAATGTTTCTATGAAACCAAATCAAGTATTGTATAAGCCCCAAGAGTTATTCTACAAGTTTTGTTTAGTCTAAAATCTCTATCACAACCCTAGGTCCTTGTTAAAGCTCTTAAAGTCCTATCAAATCTTTGTATGGTTTGTATGTTTCATTAAATGTTTGTATAGCCCTAAGAGGGTCTAGAACAACATGTACATGATAGAAAGATCCTATATAGGTCTATGAAGTTTTTGAGCAAGATTTTTCCCTATTATATGGAACCATGTAGACCTATATGGGATTTATAAATCAAGGCAGAGTGCTTAGTGATCAAGGTGGAGGGAAATACAATGATAAAGACATACTAGCTCATTGATACCCTGTGAAGAGTTGATTGATTTGACTAAATGCTAAGAGCTCTGTCTAAATGTTGGAAACCTTGCATCAAATCATTCTTGAGACTGTCAAGTATTTCCTGGTTTGCACTCACATCATAAGGTTTGTATATCCTTAAGGGGCTTTGATAGAGAGTTTGGAAGAACTTTTAAGGAGCATATGAGGTTTGCCAAGAGTATAGGAGGCCTTGCCAAGAGTGAATACTATTTTAGAGACCATGTACAAATAGTATGAAGACATGAAGGCATGAAGACATGTATAAAGCTACATGCATGAGCTTATAAGAGGCCTATTTAATAGTCCACAAGTCCACTAAAATATTCAAAGAAGCATGAATAAGTCTTATAAGAGGCTAACCTGGTCTGTGGAAGTGTCTACAAGTTTGAGTAAGTGCTTGGAAGTTTGTTAGGAGAGGAGAAGAGAGTTCAAAGATTGCCAAACTAGTTAATAGCCTAGTGTTAAAATACACACTGTGTATTTCAAATTTGAGCTTTGGTAGGTTAAAATGGTCTGTTCATCTTTTCCAAGGCATGGTTGACCCTTTTTGAAGGTCTTTTAGGATTTTTGAAGCATGTTAAAACCATCTACAAAAGTGTTCAATGTGGAAAAGGTAGGTTATTGGATAAGATTGGTTGAGAACTATAAAGGAGTCTGGAACATATAGTTGAAAGTCATGATGAGAAGAAGACTTCTCCCATGACCTCAAGGAATGAAAGGTGTCTGTCCTATTTCCATGGAAGGAATAGTTTGAAGGAAATAATGAACAGTAGGAGCCCTTGTAAAGCTTTTTTACCATCATGAGCCTATTTAGGGAAGTGGAAGCAGTTTTTAGAGATTTTCCAGGAGTGTTTTCAAGATTTTCCAGTAGAGGAAGTCAACCAACCTCTTTTCCCATGCTCTCAAAAGAAGCTTCAAGGAGAAAAATTAGGAATATGTCTTCTATGTGCCTAGGACTAGGAGGTTTGACTAAGACTTGGAATGAGAAGTTAGCTTTTATTCTCCACAAAAATACTTCCAATATTCTCTCTAGGATGTTTTGTACTTGAATAAATATGCATTGTGATGAAACAAGTATCTCTAATTCTATATTATTGTAATAGACGTAATTTTTTTGAGTTGAACAACAAGTTTTTGTTAGGAATTCACAGGTTCAATAAACCAATTCCACATAACCCAAAAGGAGAAAATAATGCATGGAAGTAACCATAATGCAAAGATAAAATGACAAACATAAGATAACACAAGATATACCTTGGGAAAACCATTAAGAGGGAAAAACCTAGCCTCTAAAAGCATCCACACTCAAATGTATTATTCATCTCAATAAGATATTACAATACATTCCATGAGTCCCCATGAACACCCCTAAAACATCATGCTCCTCCAATGCATCCTCCATGTGTCCAAGCATGAATCCACACATCCCATGGCCATGCTTTACACAATGCACTCATAGGAGAAAAATCAATACAACAATAGCCTCTCGCACAACCTCCCATACAACCACACTAATCAATCAACCAACTCACTGACTAATGACCATGGGATTACTTTTATAAATCAAGATCGCACAACTACAAGATGTAGTATTGGGTAAACCATGCGTTCCAAAACCATGTATAACAAAACCATTGACCCCCACATTTAATTATTGATACTAAGTTTTCCCAATAATTAAATAATTACAAATAAATAATTAATTACTCTATGTGTCCTACACACAAAATAATTAACCCAATGTTACATACAACGTTTACAAGTCGCACCCAAATAAATATCTAATGTGGATAAACACATCAATTAAGATGCACCAAAAATAAATATTTATTTTACATGTGTAAAACAATCCAATGTTATGCAAGGTGTACAACACCTATTTCCCAACATTCTCCCACTTGTTGTATACATTGCATAGAGTCATTCAATGAAATACATCATCATAGGGAAACACGAAACCACATGAATCTCCAACACGCTCTCGTGCTCCATCAAGATGCTTGCAATAAAATCAAAGTGACCACCATCTAAAGAAAGAGCTCCTCTCATCCTCCAACATGCCACCTATGTAAGAAAATGAACATGACAAGATGAAGATGCACCAATCTGAATAACACATGAATTAAATCCAATGTGATAACAAAATAGCTCCAAGCCACTATCAAAGGTAAAAATTGACATGATTAAAAATAGAACCCACAACATATGCTAATACATCCAACCATCCACATGCCATAGGTATCAACAACATTAGTAAACTCGTGCCAACAACATATCCAACCCATATATTGCAATCACAAGCTCAGTGTATAAAACTTGTCAACGAAGAACAGATACATCCAAGAACTCCCACTGCATGGGTAATGTCAAATCTGAAAATAGATCAAGGCATACCAAGTTTGCCAATCAACACTCAAACCAAGGTGTGACCAATCAATAAGCTAATGTAGTACCAAGAACAATCATAATGATCCACACATGCAAGATAAATCATTGCATACTCTCTCATAACACATCATCATAACTCTCCCCAAGTCCAACCATATCAACATGATCCTCCAGGAAGTAGCCATAAGACAAAGCGAGAAAACCTGTAAATCATAATGTCCTACCAACACCTCAAAGTACTAAGTTGTTTCAAGTATGATCTCCTCTACAACTCCAAATGAAAAGCCTCAACAACACCCAACCATTCAATCTCATAGATCAAATGAACATATGTATCATGTAACCAACATGGATGTAAGCCTCTCTTACCAAGGTAGATCAAACTCATAACTATTCCATAACCAGGAATAAGCCTAATCACATCTCCTACACTCCTCATAATGAACATCATAAATCAAACCATATGAACAAGGAGATAACCATGCCAACATCCCTCAAATGAACCCTCCAAAACCAATAACCATAGATCAAGATCCATATCCATGAGAAGATAAAACATAAAGAAAAATGCATCTAAAAGGATGGGTAATACCTCATAGATGATAAACCATTGAGTAGACCAAGAGTGGAAAATGAGAATGCTCCTCCAGGATACACCAAGCCACAATGACTTTCTTTAGGTCAATAATGAACTCACGTCCATATCTAGGTGTAGGCTCCTCGGTCTTTCTACTGAAACCTTCAATGAATAACCATCTCAACTCTAATCCTAAGAGAACTCTAGCCTCACACAAGTTTCCAAGTATCCATGAGCATCTCCATGATCAATCCATGCTAAACTCCAAATGCAACACCGCACTATCATAAATCTCTTAAGCAAATGACCAATGTACTCAATACCAAGAGAATCAACAAGATCACTGTCACTGCTCCCACTGCACATTTGCATTATCAAGGAACCCATCATGACATCATGATCTAACATCTCCTCCTAGGAGATCACATGTACGAATGCACACATCTTGTCTCAAGAGAACTTATATCATCTCAAAACTCAAATGCACGATCAAGAGTCCATCAAGACACAATATCAACATCTCTAAACCAAGGATCAACATGTCAAATTGACAAAAGTTGTCATAAAATGACACCTCAACCAAAGACTCCAAAAGTCCTCCATGGTAAACCAAGATGCCAACATCTCTAAATCACATGAAGATAATCATAACCTACCAAAGATCCCACTGAACCATGATACCGAGCTATACATGGAAACAAAGTAACCATCTCCTAAATGAAGATTATCCATGGATGCAACACAATCAAGGAATCCTATTGTAACATCAACAACTCCCAAAAGTTAGAGTAAAACCATGATCTCCAAACCAAGAAGTTAAAACCATCATTGTCAAAAGCTCACATAAAACCATGTATCCAAGCTATCCATGACATCGTGATAAACATGTTATAAGTATTGTTATGTATGAAAAGTGGGAAGATGGTGGATAATGTTAAAATCTATCAAATCAAACCCTCCTTTCACACCAACATTCAAGGACAACCACTGATCCAAGTCACTACAGATGAATGAAGACTTAGCTATAGGTTTGTGTACTCAGGAATGATATGGAAAGATTGATTAGATTGAGAGATTTGTCAAACCCTAATTCAAATAAGCCTCAAACCCTAATTATAATGCAATTAGGTACAAACAAACATAATACTATAGAAAACCATACAGGAAGACACTAAGGAAGGATCATAAATATACTAGAAGTTGGATTTCTAGAAGTGAAGACTTTGCGGACTATGGGGCAGGCGCCCAAGTTTGATAGGGAAATATTTATGCAAATCTAGAGTAGTGAGCAATGTTAGACTGTAATTTGTTCTTGAGTTTGGGGAAAATCCTATTGGGAGAACTATAGGGTGGGTACCCTAGTCCAGTAGGGTAAAATATTAGTAACTTTTCTCTAGATCCTGAATCTTTATCCCCTCAATTCCTTCTTTCCACCTGCACTTCACCAAATCCTGCACTTATAAGGAGCTTGCCTCAGTCAAGCCCTAGAATGACATTCAAGTCTTCCAACACTGTTGTTAGATAGAGTGCATGCCCAAGGAGGGCAGAGGTCAAATCCAATGATGAAATAGAATGATTGAAACACAAATAGATGTCACCTTAGAGGTGAAGCCCTCACGGAGATGAAGATCCTTCAAATCATGAGGAGATGGATTGATGGAGCCAAATACATAACAAAAAAACACAATAACAACACAATTATACTCTGTAACATAATGAATGCCTTGAAATCCCTTAGCTCAAGATCACAAGTTTGCATTATCCATCTAGGTGTAAAATGAAGTCATAAACTCACTTATATAATTCAAATTGAAAAGGCCGACAGAGGAAAACCTTTTTAAAGGTCCTATGCTGACACAATAAAATTTAGATCTTGACAAATTAGCTTAGACTTGGGCGTGGGAGCCCAAGTGCCAAGGCCATTTTTTGGTCTTGGTTAACATTTAGAATGTGTCCTTAAGTTCTAGTTGACATGGGTTTCGAAGGAAATTGCTTCGGGATGAGTTCTAAGCTTGCATAATGTAAATGAGGGGACCTACAAGCTAAACTAGGAGGTAAAAAGGCACAGGGATACTCTTTACTCCATAACATTTAGCCCCCACTTTAATGTATGTATGATCTTACGATTGGGTACATGCATTAAAGTATAGTCAAAGCACATCAAACACATCAAACATGCCAAGAACATAGAGCTAAGGCGTACCCAAAGGTTGGAGGACTATTTCTAGCCCCCAATCTTAGGTAAGCACTAGAAAACACATGGAAGACACGCAAGACACAAAGAAGACAGTAAGAAGCACACAAAACATGAAGAATATAGTGGAAGCATGCAATACATGAAGAAGACATGAGAGAAGTCACACAATACACAAAGAATACATTGATTTAACAACTAAAATAAATCCTAAACTAGGGGGCAAAGGGAGCTCATTGCTACATGCATTTAGATTGCCAAAAACATGCAAAACAAAGCCCAAAATATGGAGGGAGCTCATTTCTACGCACCTTTAGACCATATCAGGGGGAAGACACACCAAACAAATACCCAAGGGTGGAGGGAGCTCATTTCTACATGCCTTTAGACCACACCCAGAGGAAGACATAGAAGACACATAAGGGACAAATGGAATACACGAGCACCGCATAACATGCCATAGACATACTATACATCTTTTACACAACAAACATGAGCGATGGGAAGGAGATTATTGCTAAGTCCCACCATCTAAAACATGCCAAACACACCTAACGGTTGAGCTACACTACCACAACTGCTAAAGACATGATTAAGGGTGGATGACTCAAGATCCAGCCCTGCCTTCATAGAGGACTTTGTATAAAAGGATGTGCACTAGCTCAAGAGATACACCATCCCACCTTCCACAGAAGGGATTTGTATAAAAGGATATGCACGATCTCAAGAGATATGTCATTCTGCCTCGCAATGAGGGCTTTTTGCTTTCTTTTTAAAAGGATGTGCACTAGCTCAAGAGTTACACCATCCCACCTTCCACATAGGGATTTGTATAAAAGGATACACACTATGTCAAGAGATATGCCATCCTACCTTGCAGTGAGGGATTTTGCTTTCTTTTTAAAAGGATGTGCACTAGCTCAAGAGATACACCATCCTGCCTCATGATGAGGGATTTCAAACATGCTTTGTTAGTGTCAAAAGATAATCAAGCATATACCATTATATATGCCCCCACCTTAAGGTGGTTGATACCAATTTCTGGTATCAAGCACATTAAGGTAGAATGAAAACATGCAAGGGAATGTAAGAACTTTGGCAAAGCCCATGCCCCCAAAGGTGACATGTGCCATGATCACCGAATGTTACCACAAACACATTGATATGAATTGCTAAGATAATCAACAAGAGATAAGGTTAGAACATCTTAC
Organism: Cunninghamia lanceolata; assembly: GCA_027924645.1. NCBI lineage: Eukaryota > Viridiplantae > Streptophyta > Pinopsida > Cupressales > Cupressaceae > Cunninghamia > Cunninghamia lanceolata. The sequence continues at coordinate 4,387,964 of BSBN01000275.1, read as the reverse complement.
TCTAAGATAATAACCAAATAAAATCATGAAATTTATGCATAAATCAAAATTTAGATCACATCAAGGACCAAGGCTACACTTATAGGTTTGGAACTAAGTATATCCATTAGGCTTATAGATACACAACCATCCAAAGTGTGTAGAAGCAGATTGAGAGTATTGCAAAAGTTTGTTACAAGAGCTATGACAATCATGATATATCACACAGAGTGATTCTACTAGTCAAGCGTCGAATATATATATTAGGCCCATCTTCATATATGGATTGGGTCCATTTTTTCTTACTTTCTGAATGGACATACGGTCCTTATCAGTATTTGTTTGTTTTTGTCATCCGCTGACTAGGTAGAATCACTAAAGAATGTAAACAATAAAAAATGAGAGGAGAATCAAGTGCCTTAGGGACACCATATAGGAGGATGCCCCCAAGACATCATCCGCAATGCTATGCCCCAAGGCACAACACACAACAAAAATAGGAGAGGAAAGATAGAAGAATAGTCACAACAGAGGTGGTCTCTCGGTATCCTTGACCTTACAAGAGTATCAAGGATCATCCTAGGAGACCTAAACAACACTTATCATAACACAAGGGAACAAAACACAACACAACACATATATCATAGCTTATATATCTAAGAGGAGTTCAAACTTCTGAGAATCTTAGAGGGGTGCTCAATCAAGTATGGTAAAAAGTGTGAGTAGTTCCTACTTGTTTGATGCTTATTTCTAGAACAATCATGTGGTGCTTGTTTCTCAAGACCCTGTGTGTTTAAAATATTTTTTTGGTTATGATGAGGGGAACCATTGCTATTTCCCACTGATGACAGTTGCCTTGTTCTTTTCCAGTCTTTTTCTTTCTTGTTCTAATTTTCTTGATGAAGGAGTCTTTCGTGATGAAATGGGATACTTTCCATTGTGACAACTTTTTCTTGATTAATGTTATCCTATTGAGGTTGCTTAATTTGCATATCTAGTGCATTTTGGTTGTCTCCCGATCCTCTGAGGGATAATGGTGGAGAAAAATCAACATAGATACCTTTCCCATGTGGATGAGGTGACTCTTCAGTCTTTTCCATATCCACTTCTATCATACCAATTATTTCATCATAGTTGAGGTAGTCATCTTCCTACTCTTGTATTTTTCTCTACCATATTGTTGTCATTATGGTTATGAAAAGGATTTGTAAAGATCTGTAAATTCTAATTTAGAGAGGCAACTGACTTATTTCCATTGTCATTCATGCCAGTTACCTGTATTATATTAGAATAGATGAGGTCTTGAATTTCATGTTTAAGACATGCATTGCTCGGTATCATGTCCTGCCGAGCGGTGATAATGACAAAAAGCATTAGCATCAAATGATGGTCCTTGTATCCTATTGCTATCAAATGGTTTAACAAGAGAAAGCTTTGAAAGGTTGTTGCTTATTGTTTGATTCATAATTGATTGAAGAGAGTCAGATAATGGAGTAAATTGTCTTTGTTGTTACCTAAATTGAAATGGTGCTCGTTTAGGATTACTGATAGCAGACTCTTGTGATTGAAAATTATTCAAATACTGTCCATTGATCTTGATGAAACTCTTGTTATTCCTCTTGAATTTTTTTTGAGATGTTCCAGCTATGGATTGACCAACTTGAGCCGATGGGGTTTGATTCTCATACTGACTAGATGAAAGATGGTAATTGCGAAAAGCTATGCATAGATATTGAAAAGAGCTATACTTCATCAAGTGGATTTTATCACTAATGTTAGGTTGTAAACTTGTAATGAATATCTTTTGAACATCCTCATCTGTAATAAGATATTGTATCTATGCAAAAAGATCTTGATATCGATTGATAAACTCTGTTAACTTTTCTCTCTGACCTTGTTTGCAATTAACTAAATCAATCAATGAGACTGAAGGTCCAATATTTGCTTGGAAATGTTGCAAGAATTGATCAACAAGTTGTGAGAAAGAATGTACTAAATTCAGAGGTAATAAGCAAAACCATTCCAAAGTGGTATCTTTGAGGGATCATGAAAAGAGTTTTGCTAACAAGTCCTCTTCAAAGAAAAAATCACTACACATACCACATGAATATTAGGATTACCTTTACCACTGTATTTTTAAAAGTGAGGAACTTCTTAAACTTATCAATTTTTTGAGCTCTTAAGATTGAAAAAGATAAAATACTACAGGCATGGTAAGTTGGTATATTAGGTTGAGAAGAAGAATTGGTCAAATTTTTTGCTTTCTATTGTAAGGAGGTCATGCTTTGTAATAGTTGGTTAAGATAGCATCATTAGGTGATGCAGTTTGTAGGTTAGAAGAATTGGAAGCTGTAGTCATGAAATTTAGAGGTGATTGGTTGTGAGTGGCAATGAAAGGTGGTCGAGAGCAATTGTAAGTGAAAGGTGGTTAAGAATAGGTGGAATGGAGAGGTGGTTGAGAATGATTATTCATATAGGAAGACACCTTAGGTGCTAGGTTTTGATAATTAAATCCCACAACCTTGTAATTTTATGAATTAATGCCATTAGATATTCCCATGCTAGTGGTAGCATTACTACAAGCTTGTGCATTAGTAGTGAGGATTGATGATGTGAAAGTGGACATTCTGGTAGTCGGTATAGGTACCGATACCTATGTATGATTCAGTGATGACACATTGTTAATAGTATTCATGCAGTCAATCAATGATATAATGTTATTACCCACTATATGGGCTATCCCATGGAGTGTGTTAACATTGTCTTGTCCTTATTTTCATAGCTCTCTTAGACTATGAACAATAGGTACAACCTCTTTAGCTATCCTTTCCTTTTCCACAAATGCTTGAAAATTAGCTAGTTCTTTATCAAGTTTGTTGATTTGATAATCAGGTACATGTGTTATCAAATCAATTGGATCTTCAGGATCATTAAATGTATGTTCTTCCATCATGGTAGGAGGTATGATATCTTGCAAGGTTTGTGTTTCACCCTTTGTAAAGTAAGTGTTTAATGGATTTTCTGATGTTTGCATATTGATCTATTCAAAGCACTAGAACCCATTAGTTTATGAATTCTCCTTACAAGGATGTTTCTATTAGGGTAGAAGGTTATACAACTCATGCAAAGGCATACAACACTCAATGCACAAACTAATAGAACAACTAAAAGGAGTAAGGTAGTTATGCTTGTTAAAATACACAATGTGTAATTGTAAAAGGTAAAAATTTCAAAGCTAGGATGCAAATGTATACACTATGATCCAACACTACACTTCAAAATCAGATTTGAATGAATGTTGAAAAGGAGTAGAAATATCTAAAATTTTGACTACAAACCCTAGTTTTTGTAGAGACTAGGTTATATGAAAAATGCAACTTTTAAAGCAAAACCCTAGAAATGCAACTTGTAAATGCAAGATTTGATATGAATTAATGATGAATTACTGTAATAAAGATCAGATTTGATGTAAAAATTAGAAAATTAAATCTTTTTATGATAGACAATGCAAGATATACAAAACTATGCTTTAATACAAGCCTAGAATGCTTGTTTTTTTCAAAATTTTCAAATGTACGCAAAATTTTTCAATGTGAGATGATAAATATGATATGAATGAATGAAAGGACTGATTAAAACACTCAACAAGATGCAAGTTTAGTAAAAACATGGGTTCACCAAAATGTTATGTATGAAAAGTGGGAAGATGGTGGATAGTGTTAAGATCTATCAAATCAAACCCTCCTTTCACACTAACATTCAAGGACAACAACCAAGCCAAGTCACTACATATGAATGAGGACTCAACTATAGGTTGGTTTACTCAGAAATGATATGGAAAGATTGATTAGATTGAGTGATTTGTCAAACCCTAATTCGTATAAGCCTTAAACCCTAATTATAATGCATTCAGGTACATACAAATAAAATGCTACAAAAAACTAGATAGGAAGGCACTCAAGAAGGATTAGAAACATATAAGAAGTTAGATTTATGGAAGAGAAGACTTTACAGACTACAGGGCAGGCACCCAAGTTTGATAGGGCAATATTTCTATAGATCTGGAGTAGTGAGCAGTGTCTGACTATAACCTATTCCTGAGTTTGGGGAAAATCCTATCGGGAGGACTACGGGGCAAGCACCCTAGTCCAGTAGGGTAAAATATCAGCAACTTTTCTCTAGATCCTAAATCTTTATCCCCTCAATTGCTTCTTGGCACCTACATTTTTCCAAACGCTGCACCTATAACTTACAATCACAAAGAGAGGGGTTTGGGGGTTGTGGTGTTTAGGAGTTTGCCTTGGTCAAGCCCTAGAATGACATTCAAGTCTTCCAACACCGTTGTTAGTTAGAGTGCATACCCAAAGAGGGTGGGGGCCAAATCTAATGATGAAATATAATGATTGAAACACAAATAGATGTCACCTTAGGGGTGAATCACTCTTGGAGATGAAGATCCTTCAAATCATGAGGAGATGGGTTGATGGAGCTAAATCTACAATAAACAAACACAATTCTGCTCTGCAACACAATGAATGCCTTGAAATCCCTTAGCTCAATATCACAAGTTCACATTTTCTATCTAGGTGTAAAATGAAGTCATAAACTCACTTATATATGCTTTCTCACTAAATTTCATAATTCAAATTGAAAAGGTTGACAAAGGGAAACCTTTTTAAAGGTCTTATGCTGACATAATAAAATTTAGATCTCGACAAATTAGCCTAGAATTGGGTACGGGCACCCAAGTTCCAAGGCCATTTTTTGGTCTTGATTAACATTTAGAATGGGCCACTAAGTCCCATTTGACATTGGTTTCGGGGGAAATTGCTCCGGGATGAGTTTTAAGCTTGCATAATGTAAATGAGGGGACCTAGGAGCTAAACTAGGAGGTTAAAAGGCATAGGGATGCTTTTTACTCCATAACAAATTCCAATCACTAACTATCCATGCACTCTAATCATCCATCCTCTCATCCTAATGCAACATACCAATACATACAAATGACCACAGACAAGGCCAACTAACAAAGTCTGCAAAAACATTGAATCAATCTCATGGATAAAGATAATCCACATCTGAGTCATCCCACTATAGTCAAAGGGGTAGCTAATCCACAAAACTACATAACTAAAAGATCCAAAACAAAAGTAACATGAAAACTCATCATCACATTAGTAACATGCAAACTGAGATATCAACAAAGACAAACTATAGACTCCAAGATGCAAACACCAAATCAACTCTAGATTTAATTTGTCAAACAAGTCCACAAATAAGTAACCATAGTCAGGGAACTACTAAGCATCTAGGAGATAAGAACAACCTCCTAAAACTACACCACAACACCACCTGTAATCATGAATCAAATATCATAGCCTATACCTGTCAACCGCATACATGATCATGTCATGCCAATGCAAAAGTGTACCTGCATATCCATGACACTATAATCATCATCATCGTTGTACATGTACTCAACTCCCACTAAAACAAGACTCCTAGTCTCACACATGTATGAACCATGTCCTGAAACCAAAAGACAACCTGTGTACCTGTCTTCATCAAAGTACAAACTCTAAAAACACTTGTGAACCTGTAATTTGAAGTATCAAATCTAAAAACTTGATATACCATACTGATGGTCACATAACAACATGCGCTCCCACAAGTTTGTGCCCAAAAATCTATTTGAATGCTCTCACAATTAACCCCTAAATCTCAGGGTCCCACAAGTAATCAAATGAGTACCAATATCTCTTTGCATACCCAACTAAAAATCTACACAATCCAAACTATAGTACACATCAATATCTCTCTAATGCCTATATGAAATCAAAAAATCTGATTTCGCATGCAAAAGTTATGAGCATAAAACTGTCCCAGAGTAATGTTTGGATTTAGGCACCAAATTATGACACAAAAATAAAAATCTAATCACCAATCCTATACCACTATTTAGTTCTTGGAGAGGCCTTTCCGATGCCTATGAGAAGTCAAAAATCTGACACTGTGGGTGAGAGTTATGCCTCCCAAAAGAAAATGTCCTTTGAGGGCTAAAAGGGGACTGCTGGTGGGACCCTATTCATACAATGCTGACGTGGCATGATGTCGCCGCTGAAATCATCATGCCAACTAGGCAGGGTGATGTGGAAGAATGCCTAGGTGGAATTGACGTGGTGTTTGTTGACATCATCATGGGCTTTGGCAGAATCCAAAATTCATTTGAAAGGGTTTAAATTTCCAAAAAAATATAATCTTCATCAAACCTGACCACAATTTTGAAAAAGGGTTTAATTTTTCTTTTGGGGTTTAGCTAGCGGGAGGCTTGTGCCTACCCAGCTGGATTCAGGCTAGGACTCCAGCCAACCTGGCTAGCCCGACCATGATTGGGGGCAGGGATTGGGAGCCTAGGGCTCTACTAGCTCAGGCACTGTCGACAGGCTCTGCTATGCTGTGCTATGTAGCCTTGTCAATGAGACATGGTGTACAAGGGTCTGTAAACCCCATACCCTCTACCCCCCTTGAAATTTTTTTTTTTAATCTTTTAAAAAAATTCTATATTTTTAATTAATTTTTTTTATTTTAATTTTTCAACTATAGAAAAATTAAACCATAGGATTTTTTTTTTGTACCTTTATAGACTGATGATGGTCGTACAACCATACCGTCAACCTAGGAGAGTAATTTTTTTTGCCTTTGATCACAGTGGCCAAAATAGAGCAAATTATATGTTTTTTTTCGCTTCTTGGGCCTCTTGAATCTAATGGCGAGGTCTATTTTTGTATACGATCTCATCTGTGAAAAATTCCTCCACAAAATTCTCATTGAAGCCATCTAAGAAACCCTTTTTAGCCATGATTTTTTAACACATAGATCTACAAAATACACGACCAATTTGCAAACAAAAATCTTGCACGAAACCCTCTTGTAATGTCCCAAATCTTTCATGCATTTCCATGGAATCCACTTTGCATCATATCCACACACACAAGGTTATACATAGACCTCCCACAACCATGAACACGACTCTGGTACCAAATGTTAGGAAATTGTAGGTTTAATAAACCAATTCCACATAACCCAAAAGGAGAAAATAATTCATGCAAGTAACCATAATGCAAATATCAAATGACAAATACAAGATAACACAAAATATGCCTTGGGAAAATCCTCAAGAGGGAAGAACTCAGCCTCGAAAAAGCATCCACACTCAAATGTATTATTCAACAATAAGATATTATAATACATTCCTTGAGTCCCTATGAAAACTCCTAAAATATCAAGCTCCTCCAATGCATCCTCTATGTTCCCAAGCATGAATCCACACATCCCATGCCATGCTTCACACAATGCACCCATAAGAGAAAACTCAATACAACAACAATCTCTCACACAACGTCCTATACAACCACAATAATCAATCAACCAACCCATTAACTAATGATCATGTGCTTGCTTTTATAAATCAAGCTCACACAAATACAAGTAGTATTGGGTAAACCATGTGTTCCAAAACCATGGATACCCAAAACCATTCACCCCCACATTTAATTATTGGTACTAAGTTTTCCCAATAATTAAATAATTACAAATAAATAATTAATTACTCTATGTGTCCCACACATAAAATAATTAACCCAATGTTACATACAACATTTACAAGTGGCTCCCAAATAAATATCTAATGTGGCTAAACACATCAATTAAGATGCACCACAAATAAATATTTATTTTACTAAAATAAAATAATTCAATGTTATGCAAGGTGTAAAACACCTATTTCCCAATAGTTTTAGCCTTTTCTATCATTAAAGAACTGATATGTTTCCCTTTCTTGATACTATAACATTGTGTTTTCTGGAAGATTTATGGTTTTCTCTTGTGGAAAACAGTCCCTTTTATAAATTCAATTTCTTCTCCTAACCTATGTGAAGGTATTTATGAGTTTATGCAAGTATAAGGTAGATTCTTAAGATGGTTTTGTGTTAGACAAATAGGTCCAGAAATCTTTCAACTATTGGTGCATCACCACAAGTATTTTTAGTCATTTTCCTTCAATCTCTTTTCACCAACAAAGTTAGAGTAGGGTTAGTCTTAGTTTTCTTATTTGAATCTTAGGCTTAGATAGGAACCAACCTTCTCTAGAGTTTTGACCTCAAGTTTAGTAGGGTCCCACACCTAGAGATCATTGCCATTGTGTCAATGGAATGTTGAGCTAGGTTCAACAAGGGTACAAATCCAAGTGATAACAAGTAGATTTTGTAACACAAGTGAAAAAGGCACAAATAACAAGTAATTTTAGCGATCTACAAAAAGTGAAAAATAGAGAAAGAGATTAGGCTTAGAAAATTTTCCTAGATGAAAAGTGATGAAAAATACTATGCTCGATTCTATGTTAGAAATGAAGGTGCAAGCCACACAATGGAAACTTGATTCAAACCTTATTTATGTCTTCTAAATAATGTAGAATCAATGGAGATTGTAATAGAAATAAAACCCACTACACAAAAATAGCATGCATTAAGAACTAAACATATAACACACTATGTAACGTGGAGAAAACCCTTTTGAGTTATAAACTCCACCAAGAAAAGAGACTCCAAGTTGTATTATCTTCAAATATGAGATTATAATACATGAACTTCCTCTTCTTCTTCAGTCTTCAATCTTACGGTGCCTATTACTGTCAACTCTGCTAAAAATGCAGTAGAAATATCCTTATAAAAGGGGGTTGCCTTCTAGGGCAAGAAAACTGACATAATATTGACCATCAGATCTGTGACCTAATGATGAACGGTCCAAATTTACAATGATAAAATATAAATAAAATGTGGTTTTAGGGGTGCTACCCCCAAACTCCCACCTAGGGGATGATCCCCTCAGACCCCTTGTAGGGGGGGAATCCCCCGTGACCCCCTGTCACGGATGAATTAGTGTTGCGTACTAGATATAAACATGCGACTGAAACAAGATTGCTGCTGGTGAAATCTTTCATCCATTATGGGTGATTTACAAACAATAATAGGGAGAATAAATTACATAGGATTTACAAGGTTGATGGCACATTAATCCTAACATTCTCCCACTTGACATCATACATTGTAAATACCCATAGGAAAACAATAAAATAATCAGGCACTAGAAACAAGGCCCATGGACTCTCTGCACCAAACAAATTTCTCTATGCTCATAGGCTTGGTCAAAGCATCTATAACATTCTCCTAAGTGTCTACCATCTTCATATCAATTTGTCCATTTGCAACCATTTCTCAAACAAAGTGATACTGTACATCAACATCCTTAGTCTGAGCATGATACATAGGATTCTTGGCCAAACAAATAGCACTCTGGCTTCAAAACCCATACCTGTACACAATCTCCTCATACAAACTGCCCCCTTAGAGACATGAATAGCAACCATATACTCTGATTTGGTGGTGGACAAAGCAACCATGGGATGCCTTTTGCTCATTTAACTCACTGCTTTGCCAAACAAAGTAAACACATAGCCACCAGTGGACCTTCGACTATCCAAGTCACCTACCCAGTCTGCATAAAAAAATCCCTTTAAGTCCAAAGTTTTGTCAGCACCGTCAGTACTAGAATAAACCAAATAGTAATCAAGAGTACTTGCTAGATATCTAAACACCCTCTTCGTATAATTCCAATGTTGTCTACCAAGGTTAGACATAAATATGCTCAAAACTCCCACTACTTGGGCAATATATAGTCTAGTGCAAACCATTGTATACATCAAACTCCCTACATCACTAGCATATGGCACATAAGACATATACTCTAAATCATCCTCATTCTTTGGACACATATCTAATGAAATCTTAGTACCAATGGGTAAAGGAATTCTAACTGGGTTATAGTCATGCATACTAAATCTTTGCAAAATGGTATTCACATACTTACTCTAAGACAACCAAAGCTTTCTGTTACCTTTGTCCCTCCTGATCTCCATACCCAGAATATACCTAGCTACTCCAAGATTTGTCATATCGAATGCACCTAAAAGTTGGGCTTTCAATTCACTGATCATACCCTTAGTATTGCTGAAAAATAACATGTCATCAACATACAATGCAATGATCATAATAGAATTATTAATACAATGAATGTACACATAGCGATCCTGCTCACTTTAACAAAACCCAATTTCAACACAAATGAGTCAAACTTTTGGTACCACATTCTAGGGGACTGTTTTAGACCATAAATAGACGTCTTCAATATGAAAACCCAATGTTCTTTCCCTTTTACCTCAAAACCTATAGGCTGTTGCATGTAAATTTCTTCCTCAAAATCTCCATGCAAAAATGTAGTCTTAACATCTATTTTCTCTATTTCCCAGTCAAAAGTTACAACAATGGATAAGATAAATCTTATAGAAGTTAATTTAGCAATAGGAGAGAATATTTCATCGAAATCAACTCCCTCTCTCTGGGAGTAGCCCTTGGCTACTAGTCTAGCCTTGTACTTCTCCAATGAACCGTCTAATCTAAACTTCTCCTTGAAGACCCACTTGAATCCTATGGACTTTCTTCCTTTGGGCAAACAAACAAGATCCCAGGTGTTGCAAGAGTTTAAAGCCATCATCTCCTCTTGCATGGATAACTACCAAGAATCACTATCATCTACATGAATAGCTTTCTTATAGGATCTAGGCTCATCATCAGTACTCAATAAAGCAAATAAACAATAGAAATCTAGTGGCTGTACCTATCAACTGGGTTCCATTAACTTGTGGATCTTCTTATAGGTGGAGTAATAGACTCTTTAGGTTGTTCTACATGCTCATATGTACCAACTTCTTTTGTCACAATAGATTCTTCCTCATTAGAATTCTCACCTGATTCTTCATCTGTTTCTTCACTCCCAATCCATCATTATGTTATTCTTGAGGTGTATCTTTATGCTCTAATTCAAAGTGCACTCTCTTCACCTTTTCTTATTTTTCCTTTGGCTGTTCAAGTTTTGAAATAACACTAAGTTCCCTCAAAATAACATCTCTAGAATAGATATTATTTTGGGTTAGTGGATTCCAAAGCTTATAACCTTTTACATTATCACCATATCCAGTGAAAGTACACTTTTTAGCTTTTGGATCCAACTTAGTTCATTTTTCTTTAGGCACATGGACATAAGCCTCATAGCCAAATACTCTTAAATGTGAAAGAGAAGGTTTCTTACATGTCCACATTTCACAAGGAGTTGAAACAAGAGCCTTACACAGAGATCTATTACCCAAGTAGTTCACAATACACAACTTCTACCCAAAAGCATTTGTTCAACTGTGATTCACTCAACATACTTCTGGATCTTTCCATTATTGTTCAACTCATCCTTTCTACCACTCCATTCCATTGTGGTGTATATGGAGTTGTTTTCTATCTAACAATATCTTCATGCTTATAGAATTCATCAAATTCCTTTGAAAAGTATTCCCCTCCGTTGTCAGATATCAAAACCTTTATCTTATGGTTTGATTGCTTTTCAACTAAAACTTTAAATTCTTTAAATTTAGTGAAAAATTTAGATTTGTGATGCATAAAATAAATCCAGTTAAACCTTGAGACATCATCAATGAAGGAAACAAAATATCTAGATTTTCCAATTGATTCAACATCTATTGGACCAAAAACATCCGAATGAATACATTCCAATTTATCATTAGATTTATTATTGCCTAAAGGAAATGGAGATCTATTCTATTTTCCAAACACACAATGTTCACAGAATTTGAGACTCTCATCAGAATAGGATAATCTATCTAACAATTTTTTATTTAAGAAGTCTTTAAATCATATTGACTTATGCATCCCAATCTATGGTGCCACAACATACATGTATTTTTAGTATTAGCCTCAGATAAATAAGAGGCATTACAAATAGTAGTGGCTTCTAGCTTAAACATAGTTCCCAATCTTTTTCCCTTTGCTACCACCAAGTTTCCTCTCACCAATCTGCAACCATGCTTATCAAATGTCACATGCATTCCCAAATCATTCAACTTTGAAATAGAAAACAAATTTCTAGCCAATATAGGAACATGAAAAACACAAGGGAGGGTTTTAATTCTCCCATCACTGAAACACAACATTATCTTCCCTCATCCAACAGTAGGATTGTTGAACACCCAGAATATTAAGAGGGGGGTGAATCAGTCTTCTATTAAACATTTTACTTATTAAATCATTAATTCATTTGCTACATTTGATAACAACAAAGCAAATTAAGCACATAAGAAGTAACCATAAAACATCACACATTAACACCACAATTTTTACGTGGAAAACTCTAAATAGGGAAAAACCATGGTGAGTGTTAGCTCACAATAATTATGTAATAACAATACTGAATTAAAAGAAGGCTCACTACCTAAGGCTCATTGCCCAAAGAAATGCTCACTGTAAAAAGGCTCAATGCCTAGAGAAAAAGAGAAGGAAAGAAGAATGGCTCACTGCCAAAATGAACTTCTCTGATTGCATCTAAGAATGCATGGTTACAGTTCCAATGAATCTCAGAAACACTGTCTCAAAACTCTTCATCTTGACTACTATGTTTCATTGCTCTACTTTTACATTAAGCAAGATCTCTCTTCTCTTGCTCTTGTTGCCTGTGCTATACTTCACATATTACACATACATTCATATATGCACATATATTCCCTCAAACATCAAATTCTATCCCATCTATATATCTGCAACACATGAAGTCTTCATATTAGGTCGACCTAATAAGGTGTAGCGTGTAGTCATGCCTTATGTAACTTGTCAGCCAGATTCATTCACCAAAGTTCATAGAGGACCCCAAAAATACTTGAATTACATTCACATATGTCAGCCTCAACTATTCCACCACTTAGGATTAAGTTCTGAACAATATAACTTACTGTACACAATTTAAACTTATCATGTCGGCCTCCACCACAAACTGTCACTGGTTCAGTTCATCTTTTAGACTAAAATTTTTAATGTGGACACAAGATGCTTTCAAAATAATATCAAAGACTCTTCACACATCCCCAAGCTTACCTTTAGAACTGCAAGGCATGATATCATCTTGCGGCAAAATGCGAACCATCAGAACTCAGACCCTGTCACAGTCAAACTCTATCAAGCCATGTAGCGATACTTAGCATCTTATAAATATGTTTCTGGTGTACTTTAGAACATGCAACTCTAGATTTAGACTCTTCATACAAGTGTTTACAACACCTCAAAATCATATATCAAGATATGCAACACCGAAGGAATGCGGACCAAATTAACTGAGTGTTCTGCTCTGAACAACATATTTTGCTTTGTTAGACTTAGAGTGTTTAAAGATATGCTTCTGATGTTTATCTAGGGCTAAAGTCTTGAATATAAGATCACTTAAGTACTAAAAACAACATACTAGAACTGCATGATATGATCTTCAACTGCAGACCAATGCTAGCCATTACACTGTCTCTTTGTCACTATCTCTTGTGCACTGCTAACACTTAGCCAAAATGACTGAGTCTTCTTCACCGGACCAAAATCTGTGTCACAACCTTATTCTTTTTATTGTTGGCATCAATGAAAACACTCCCAAACATCATGCTCGGCCAACTTGCCTACAAGCTTCCCCTTTGGCATTGATGGCAACACATGATGTGAAAAACTGTTACACTGCTCCCCCTAACATCATGCTTCTCTTCTTACTTTTCAAATGTTTTCACATGTTTCATTCTCCCCCTTTGATATCAATGGAAAAGGTGTATGATACTAAAATATGTATAAGTTGCCAAAAATTCAAAACTATTTTTCTACTATCCACATATATGTACAAGTGAAATCACAATATCTTATTGCTTTGTTGGGAGAATGTCTTTATAGATCTTCTTCAAATGTACTACATCTTCATCCCATTTATTCTTAGCATGCCTTAGAACTTGTATGTGCCCATTGATTAGAGACACTAGTTCTCCTTTTTTAGTAGTAGTAGGGGCTTCCGTATTTTGCCTTAACTTGTCTGCATCTACTACTAGTGCAGTCATAGAACCAATCTTGAAACTTATTGTCTCCCGGAGTTGTGTCATTCTATGTTTTATAGTCTCCTTCTGGGTCTGCAATTTATGAATGTCAAAGTGAATGGTCTCAACTTCCTCTCTTTGATTTCCATTGACATCCTTTATCGGATCATAGTTCTTGAGATCTTCGTTATTTGATCTTCCCATTCATCTATTTTTTCCTTTATGTCCTTAGTCCTTTTCGGCCATGTAAGATAAAATGATGCAGGAGCATCCAGAGGTGTAAGGGCAATCTTGCATCACCCAAAAAGAAGTTAATTCAAAACCATTGTAGTTATTTTCATTTCTTTCCATAATTAGTGTTTTTGGTTCCATAATATCTAGAATAATAATGTAGGACTTTCAGTTTTTCCAAAACTGCTAAAAATAGCGACCTGCCTGTTTTGGAAAGTGTACCTGCTATTTTTAGAAAGTTTGCATTTGGGCACGTAATGAAGCAAAAACTTTCAAAGAGTTACATAATAGAAATATAAGACCTTTGGCGAAGGAATTAGGCAAAGATCATTTGTGAGCTGAAAGATATTAAAGTTTTTATTTTCTGAAAAACCCCTGAAAATTTATGGAACGACATATGAGGCACTAAAACATCTCAAAAAGTTGATAGAAATCCATTTATGAATTTCTAGCGTGATAGTTCACATCGTGAGCTTTCCGGCGCTTAAAACGGTTCATCAATCGGACACCCGGATCAAAAGTTATGCTTTCCGGAAGTTGACCTACTTTTGGAGGGAGTTGCAAATTTTGAAATTTAGTTGGAGGCCGCCAAAAAGTGCTATATATGACTATTTGGGGAACCCTGGACAGCAGTATAGTTAAGGGAGCCAGTGTAGAGTCTAGAATAGTTGGGAAAATAGAAACCCTAGCTGATTTGGGGTTACAAAAGGCTGAAGATTCTAGAGTCTTGAGGTTGGGAAAACTGTAATGTGTGGCAGCCAGTAGAGGACTCAACCTCTGATTGTAATTGAGCTTCTGTAATGTAATGAGTTGCCCAGTTCAATAAAAGAAAGTTCTATTTGCTGTGTTCAATATCTATTTTTGTGTGTTTTGTGATTTACCCTCTTCATCAAGTGGTATCAGAGCAAGGGTTCCTGAGTGTGTAGGTAGATCGCCGACCGTGAGGTAGTTTGCACCAGGACCTGAGGTTGTGGGTTTGCTGCAAAGATCAATATGCCTCCATGAAGAAATCATGTTGGGAGAAATGCTTTGATGGAAGAGGGTTTTAGAGCCCTACAAAGGCAAATCGATGCATTGCAAGAGGAGCTGCGAAGAGGGTTTGATCCGAGAACAAAAGAAGAAAGTGAAGATGAAGCTGAAGAAGAGCTATCTGAGGAAGAGCAAGAAGCTGCAGGAGATCCTACAGAAGTTAGGTTGTTGAGGGCCATTTCGAAGATCGGAAAGAGGCCCAGAATTGAAGTTTCTACATATTTTGGAGATTTGAATCTGGAACAGCTTATTGATTAGATCAATGACATGGAAGAGTATTTCGAGTATGAAGATGTGGAGGACCCAGATCGGGTCAAGTTGGTAAAAACAAAGTTGAAGGGTCATGCCAGTATTTGGTGGAAGGAGGTCCAATTAGAGAGGAACAAAAGAGGAAAATGAAAGATCACCAGATGGGATCAGATGGTGGAGAAACTGAAGAAGCAGTTCATTCCTGTGGACTATGAGATGGATTTGTTAAAGAAGTTGCAAGGACTGAAGCAAGGTAATAAGTCTATTAAGGAGTATACATAAGAGTTTTATAAGATTACTATTAGAACCAGTCATGCAGAGGCCAATAAGGAGAAGGTAGCCCGTTACATTAATGGGTTGAGGCCAAGTATCCAAGAAGAACTGAGCCTGGTTATAATGACTGCCATAGAAGATGAGTATCAGTTTTCCTTGAAGGTGGAAGAGAAGTTGAATAAAAGATTTGATAGCAAGCAAAGGGGAAGAGGTCAAGGCAGAAGGACTAGTGGAAGACCCTATGGAGGCTGAAATGAAGATGCAAAGAAAAGTGAAGAAGCTGGCACCAGTCAAAATTAGAGAGGAGATAATACCTATCGCCCTCATGACCAAAACAATGGTGAGCAAAGAGGAAGAGGAAGAGGCAAACCTGGGCAAGGACCTGGAAGAGGAGGTTTCAGAGGAACCCATTTCCAATGTGGAGAAGAAGGGAATCAAGCATACGAGTGTCTACAACATCAAGGAATGACAAATAGAAGAACTGAAGGTAATGCACGAGTTGCACATGTAGATGAAGATGCACAGTTTGAGCATTTTAAAGATGCTGAAAGGGGAGAAACCCTAGTTGTCAGAAGAACCTTGTTGAATGAGGAAAAAGAACCAAATCAGAGGAAGAGTTTATTCTGCACAAGGTGCAAATGTGAAAGTAAGTGTTGTGATATTATTATTGACAGTGGAAGCACTCATAATCTTGTTTTAGAGGAGATGGTTGACAAATTGAAGTTGACAAGAAGAAAGCAACCGCATCCATATCGTATTACATGGTTGCAGGAAGACCATAGAGCTTTGGTCAATGAGCAGTGTTTAGTGAAGTTCAATATTGGGGACTACCATGATGAGGTGCTGTGTGATATCATACCGATGGATGCATGTCATATGCTGTTGGGGAGGCCGTGGCAGTATGATAGGAGCGATGTCCATGATGGTTGTGCAAACACATATTCCCTAACAAAAGAAGGAGTTTGTCATAAATTGAAGCCCTTGAAGGAGGTGGAAGAAAAGGTATGTAGTACTGCCAGAATTTGCTTGGTAGATGGTAGGAAATTTTTGGAGGGTATGAAGCATGAGCGTCATTGCTTTGCATTGATTCCTAAGATTAGTCAAGAGAAATGTGAAGATGTACCAGTGGAAGTTTTAGATATGTTGGAAGAGTTCTAGGACATTATCTTTGATAACGTACTAGAAGGTTTACCACCAGTAAGGAAGATAAGTCATCAAATGGATTTGATACCAGGAGCTAGTTTGCCAAACAAGGCAGCCCATAAAATGACCCCTGTAGAGAATGAAGAGCTAAACAGACAAGTTCAGGAGTTGTTGAGGAAGGGACTGATAAGGGAGAGCTGAAGTCCATGTGTGGTACCTGCAGTACTAGCACCAAAAAAAGATGGAGAATGGAGTATGTGTACAGACTCTCAATCCATCAATAAGATAATGATCAAGTATAGATTTCCATTGACAAGAATGGATGACATCATGGATTGTTTGAGTGGAGCCAAGTACTTCACAAAGATTGACTTGAAGAGTGGGTATCACTAGATCCGTATCAGAGAAGGAGATGAGTGGAAGATAGCCTTCAAGACAAAGGAAGGTTTGTATGAGTGGTTAGTCATGCCATTTGGGCTAACCAATGCACCGAACACATTCATGCGGCTCATGAATGAGGTACTAAAAGAATTTTTAGAAAATTTTGTTATTGTTTATTTGGATGATATTTTAATTTTCAGTAAGACTTGGGATGAGTATCTGATGCATATCAGAAGAGTTCTAGAGAAACTGAGGGAGGGGAATTTGCTGATTAATCTGAAGAAATGTAGTGTTGCAAAGAAGGAGTTGGTATACCTGGGATTTGTTGTCTCAGAGGAAGGTCTTAAGATGGACCCAGAAAAAGTAAGGTCTATCATTGAATGGCCTACGCAAAGGAGTACAATGGAGGTAAGATATTTTCATAGTTTGGCAAGTTTTTACAAAAAAGTTTATCAGGAATTTTAGTAGCATTTGTACACCCCTAACCGAGACAATGAGAGGGGATAGAAAAGAGTTTAGATAGACGAAAGGAGCAGACAAGAGCTTTGATACATTGAAACAGAAAGTCATAGAACAACCTGTTTTGGTACTTCCAGATTTTAATAAGGTATTTTAGGTAGATTGTGATGCTAGTGGTAGTGGTATAGGAGCTATTTTGAGCCAAGAAGGTAAGCCCATTGCCTATTTTAGTGAGAAGCTTAATGATGCCAAGAAAAAGTATTCTATTTATGATCAGGAGTTTTATGCAATAGTTTAGGCTTTGAAGAAATGGAGACATTATTTGTTGCCAAAGGAGTTTGTTTTATATACTGATCATCAGGCTTTACAATATCTTAATAGTCAAGGAAAGTTAAATCAAAGGCACTTAAAATGGGTTGAGTTTTTGCAGAGCTATACTTTTGTTTTGAAGCACAGGAGTGGGAAGTCCAACAGAGTTGTAGATGCCTTGAGTAGAAGGCAAAATTTGTTGACAGAAATGAAGATAGAGGTTGTTGGGTTCGATAAGCTCAAAAGTTTGTATCCTGAAGATCCAGATTTTGTAGAGGCTTGGAAAGCTTGTTTGGAACCTATTACTTTGGATAGGACAAAATGGTTGGATTTCATAATCTAAGATGGCATGTTGTTTAGAGGAAGCCAATTGTGCATTCCGAGGAGTTCCATGAGAGAGAACCTAATTAAGGAGAAGCATAGTGGGGGATTAGCTGGACACTTTGGTTAAGATAAGACAATTTCCATTGTTGGTGAAAATTATTATTGGCCACAGTTGCAACAGGATGTGAGGAAATTTGTGCAGAGTTGCAGAGTGTGTCAGATGGCAAAAGGAACAAGTCAGAATATAGGGTTGTATCAACCATTACCTGTACCGGAGAAGCCATGGGATGACATTAGTATGGATTTTGTTCTTGGTTTACCAAGGACATAGAGAGGACATGATTCTATTTTTGTGGTGGTGGATAGATTCTAAAAAATGGCACATTTTATTCCTTGTAAGAAGACTAATGATGTTGTTCATATTGCAGAGTTATTTTTCAGGGAAGTGGTGAGACTACATGGTCTTCCAAAGAGCATAATTTCAGACCGAGATACCAAGTTTGTTAGTTATTTATGGAGGACATTGTGGAAGAAGTTGAAGACAGACTTGAAGTTCAGTTCTGCACACCATCCACAGACTGATGGATAGACTGAAGTGGTGAATAGGAGTTTGGGTAACCTGCTACGATGCTTAGTAGGAGATAAGCCCAAGGGATGGGATTTAATTTTACCATAGGTAGAATTTGCTTACAACAATTCTGTCAATAGGAGTATTGGTAAATCACCATTCCAGATTGTATATGGCAATAGCCAAGAAATGCCTCTGAGTTAAGGAAGCTAGACAACAGAGAAAAGACAAGTGCCGAAGCTGAAGACTTTGTAGAACATCTAAAGAATTTGCATGAAGAGTTGAGAAAGCACATTAATAAAATGAATATTCAATACAAGGCTAAGGCAGATCAGAAGAGGAGATATAAGGAATTCTAGGTAGGAGATGAATTCAAGGTTCACTTGAGAAAATAAAGATTCCCAATTGGAACATACAATAAGTTGAAAATGAAGAAATTTGGACAATACAGAATCCTAAAGAAGCATGATTCAGGAAATGCATATGAGGTAGAGCTGCTGAGTGGGATCAATATTTCTCCTATTTTCAACATTACCGATTTATTAGAATATCATGAAGGTGGAATAGAGGACGGACCAACAGAAGTGCAGTGGGCTATTCTAGCATCTACTTCAACAGAGGAGATAGAAGAGATCTTGGATAGCCATGTGGGAAGGAGCACTCGAAACAGGCAATACGAAGAATATCTAGTGAAACGGAAAGGAAGGCCTGTTGAAGATTTTTCTTGGTTGTCTAAGGCAGAGGTTGACCATTTGGGTTTTCCTCACACAAACACCTGAGACATGACAAGGTCACTTCTCAAATTACCCTGGGTGTCTGATGCAGGAGCATCCAGAGGTGTAAGGGCAATCTTGCATCACCCAAAAAGAAGTTAATTCAAAACCATTGTAGTTGTTTTCATTTCTTTCCATAATTAGTGTTCTTGGTTCCATAATATCCAGAATAATAATGTAGGACTTCCAGTTTTTCCAAAACTGCTAAAAATAGCGACCTGCCTATTTTGGAAAGTGTACCTGCTATTTTTAGAAAGTTTGCATTTGGGCACGTAATGAAGACAAAACTTCCAGAAAGTTACATAACAGAAATATAAGACCTTTGGCAAAGGAATTAGGCAAAGATCATTTGTGACCTGAAAGATATTAAAGTTTTTGTTTTCTGAAAAGCCCCTGAAAATTTATGAAACAAGATATGAGGCACTAAAACATCTCATAACATCTTAAAAAGTTGACAAAAATCTATTTACGGATTTTTAGCATGATAGTTCACATCATGAGCTTTCTAGCACTTAAAAGAGTTCATCAATCAGACACCTGGATCAAAAGTTATGCTTCTCGGAAGTTGACCTACTTTTGGAGGGAGTTGCAAATTTTGAAATTTAGCTAGAGGCTGCCAAAAAGTGCTATTTATGACTATTTTGGGAACCCTGGATAGTAGTAGAGTTAAGGGGGCCAGTGTAGAGTCCAGAATAGGTGGGAAAATAGAAACCCTAGTTGATTTGGGGTTACAAAAGGCTGAAGATTCTAGAGTCTTGAGGTTGGGAAAGCTATAATGTGTGGCAACCAGTAGAGGACTCATCCTCTGATTGTAATTGAGCTTCTGTAATGTAATGAGTTGCCCAGTTTAATAAAAGAAAGTTCTATTTGCTGTGTTCAATATCTGTTATTGTGTGTTTTGTGATTTACCCCCTTCATCACAAAATTGATATATTTCACTGGCCTCCTTGATGGTTGTCTAAGAATACTCTATACTCTTTTCCAACAAAATTTTATCTTGAGAAAATTTGTCACTTAGCTCCACTAGCCCTTTGCTATCAATCTCTGCCCTTACCTTCTTCTTTGCTACTTTTTCAAGGGACTCAAAATGAGAATTGATTGATTCCATTAACTTTTTCACTTGTGCAAGAGGGCCCAAAGAAGTATCTCTTTTTAATCTAGGCATCAATTTTCCAAATTTTCTAATGCATCTCCTATCAGCTCACTATCCTCCATATGGGACTTCAATATTTCTTCTTGTGTTGTAGCTTGAAAAATTGTCCCAAGTCTTAGTTTTTGCAATGGGGACAATGTAGAAAGGTTAATGGGTTCTTGCAATAGCTCAGGTGTAGTCAAAATATGAGCTTCCTTTTGTTTTTCCAAAAACTCTCTCAAAGAGTCAGCAGTGTCTCTGTTTTATTCAACTTGAGATACCTCAGCATCTTGCCTCTCCGGAGGATTTTCTTGAACAACCTCTTATTCATTTCCCTCTACAATCGGAGTAGGATTGTCATTCATGTGTTCAATGGCTTCTTCCTTCTACTCACCTTGTTCCTTAGATATATTTTGTTCAGAAGTCACCTTTGCTTCCTTAGACTTCTTCTCTTCCTCAATATCTTTCATCTCTTCATCCTTTCCTGAATTTTTCAGAGTGATTGTAGCTTTGTCCATGCTCTATTCAATATTCACTTCCACAGCTACATTATCAACATTCTATTCTATATCTAGCTCCTCTTCATCAATGTCCATCATAGTTGAAATCTGTATCTCATGGAGCACACTCAATGTTATTTCCTCAGTTTCCTTCACTAGATTTTTAATGTCTCCAAACACACATTTTTGCATGGAGATTTTGAGGAAGAAATTTACATGCAACAGCCTATAGGTTTTGAGGTAAAGGTGAAAGAACATTGGGTTTTTAGATTCAAGAGGTCTATTTATGGTCTAAAATAGTCCCCTAGAATGTGGTACCAAAAATTTGACTCATTTTACACTCAATGGTTGATAGATTTTCAAAGATGGCTCATTTCATACCTTCTAAGAAGACAACTAATACAGTGCATGTAGCTGACCTATTTTTCAAGGAGATTGTGAGATTGCATGGATTACCTAAGAGTATAGTTTCAAACAGAGATACAAATTATGTTGGATACTTTTGGAAGACACTTTGGAAGAAGATGAAGACAAATTTAAATTTCAGTTCAGCTTTTCATCCATAGATAGAGGTAGTGAATAGGAGTTTGGGAAACTTGTAGAGAAGTTTGGTTGGAGATAAAGCCGAAAGTTGGGATTTGATTCTTTCAAAAGTAGAGTTTGTGTATAACAATTCAGTAAACAGGAGTATTGGAAGAACACCTTTTGAGATTGTGACTGGAGTGAATCCTAGAGGAGTAATATAACTAAGGGATATCAGTGTAGAGGAAAAGAGGAGTGCAAAAGTAGAAGAATTTGTAGATCATATGAAGACAATACATAATCAAGTAAAGAAGCATTTGGAGGACATGAACAGTAAGTATAAAGAGAAGGCTAATGAGAAGAGAAGACATAAGGAATTTGAAGTGGGAAATGAAGTGATGGTGTACTTGAGAAAAGAAAGATTTCCAGTTGGGACTTATAACAAGTTGAAGATGAAGAAGTTTGGACCTTGTAGGATACTCAGAAAATTTGATTTAGGAAATGCATATGAAGTGGAATTATTGGAGACATTGGGTATTTCACCTATTTTCAACATTGTAGATCTTTATCAGTATTATGAAGCAGAGTTCAGTGACAACATGAAAGAAGACTTGAAGAAGTAGCTACCACATAAAGCAACGGAACATATTGAAGACATTTTGGATAGTAGAGTTGGATGCAACACTAGAGGAAGACAATAGAAATAATATCTTGTGAAGTGGAAAGGCATACCAGAAGAAGATTCATCATGGATTTCTCAGGCTAAGGTGGACTGTCTTGGTTCTCCCCTAGCCCTAACAAAGTAAGGGACTCACTTTTTCAATAACCCAGGATGTCTAATGTAGGAGCATCCCTGGTTCAAGAGTAATTTTGCATCAACCAAAAACATTTGCATTTTAGTTTGTTTGCATTTTAGTTTAGGCAGTTTAGTTAATAGAAGTTTTCAGCTTGTGGTCTAGTTTTGGCATTTCACATCTTGTGGACCTGTATTTAGCATCTACATCATATCAAGAATTCAAAGCACTTGGATTAGTTACCAGAAAGATATCTCTATCAGAAGATCAACTATTTTCTTAGTGCAGAGCATTCTAACAGTTCTTGATAATTAGCTGAAGGAGAAGGCTTGTGGATCATTCCGTGACTTGCAGATCATTCCATGACTTGCAGATCTCAATGACACATCATTCAATGTCCTATGGTTAATGGCCAAGCTTCCCCAAGGGTCTGCACATTATTCCATTCATTTGAGGAAGTGTTCTATGCATTTAGGTCTGACCTATTTGTGAACATGTTACAACTCCTCATTGGAGTTTGTGATCTTCCTTGGCCGACGCGGAGGAATCTATTGGTTCAAAAATGATATATAAAGATGTAATAGATCCTTAGGAAAGGAGTTAACAAGTTCTCATGATTTAGAAGTTTGATTGTTAGGAGCTTCAAAGATTTATCTTGCGCATGTATGTAATCAGGCCTGTGAGCCCTAATTGTAAGCCCGCATATTGCTAGCAGATCTCTATTTTGAATTCTATGATATACTAAATGATTGAATCTGCATTTGTTCTATTTCTTTGAGTTGTTTCCATTGTGTTTACTCTTACTGCATGGTTCGGACAATTCATTCTATGAACCCTCCTACTGTGACTACACCATTTCATTTGGCCACTTTTTTGTCCCCCAATTTGGTGCACTCACCCTTTCATGAAAGCACTAGATGATTATCCCCTAGTTGCATCTGGGTTGTGGAGTTGGTCTTTTAGTGACTTGGAAGCTCTTGGACAACCTGTTTCTTTTGTTTGCATGTACTTGGTGATGGTTGTGGAATTAGTATTTTGGTGGCATGGATTTCTTGGATATCCCTTTAGCCCTTTTAGATATTTGTAATTGCGTGTTGTAGATTAATGTTACTTGGATGTATGGGTTTTAAAATTTCTCTATTTAAAATCTATGGTTATGCTTATTTGCAACATTCCATTATTTGATTTATAAATTTGGTGTTTTCAAATTTGTGGGTTTTTGAATGTCTAGGTGGATTCAAATTTGCATAGATGGTTTTGTAGGTTTTGCATGTTAACTAAAATCTATGGTTTTGTAGATTTGTGATGAGGTTGTTGTTTATGGATTTTTGGATGGAGATAGTTATAGATTTGTATGCATCCTTCATGCATGGTTTAATGAGGTTGGTTGTAGCCTTCTCAGTGTAGAAGTGTTGGTATGTGTAACATTTCTATAGATTTAATTGTTAGGTTCCTAAATTGTGGTTACTTTATCATAGCTTTTTGACAAATTAGATCTAGATTTAATCTAGTGTTTAAGTTGTGGAGGATCTATATGTTATCCTTGGTTGTCTCTATTTTGCATGTTACTGATGTGGTGTTGAATCTATTTGTGGTATTGTTTAAGACCTATGTGTTTTATAGTTTCTTTGGTTTCAGTCAGAACATTGAGCATGCTTTTGTGCCACCTTCAAGATGTTGCATGTGTGTAGATTTTGTAGGTTGTTTTGTGTGGATTCTATTGGATTGGCCTTTCTTGATCACCTTGGTGTATTGGTATGTTCATTGTAGTGAAATAGAGTGATGGTGTTTGGAGTACTTGATATAGTTATACTTTGGGACATGTAGTAAGGTAAGTACACAAAGATGGGGGACCAAAAGGGTGTCTTAAGATGCCACCTTTTTTTTTTTTTTCTGAAATCAGGAAAGATTGATAGTGGATGAGAAATTGAAGATAATTACACTCAAATTTCAAAGATGCAACAAAAAAAGAGTCATAGTGCTCTGAATCTAGTTTCTAAACTACTAATTTTTTAAAAAATGGTTGAGATCAAGGGGCTCAAAAAGGGGGGCCACACAAATTGGTCCTGTTTTTTTCAAAAAAACATAACATAGCATCTGGTGTGGCCCCCCTAAAATGTTAACTTTTTTTTAGTAATTTAAAAATCACTTTGGTGAGAAATTAACTAACACCATGTAGTTTACCCCTAATTTTTTTGATAATTTTTTAATGAATAATTGATTTTTTACTAATTTTTGAGAGAGAGAAAGAGATGTCCAAAGACATAGGGAGAGAGATTGAAAGGTAGAGGGTTGATAGAGATAGGGAGATAAGGGAGAGATAGGAAGATAGAGGTTTAGGGTTTCTTGGGTTTAGGGGTTAGGGGTCAGGGTTTAGGGGCATTATTTAGGGTTGCTTAGGTTTAGGGTTTAGAATTTAGGGGAATTATTTAGGGTTTAGGGTTTAGGGGTTAGGGATTAGATAGAGAGAGGACCTATAGGGAGAGATAGAGGAGACAAAGGGGAGAGATAATGATATAGAGAGTAAGGGACATGTCCAGAGACATAGGGAGAGAGATTGAGAGGTAGAGGGATGATAGAGATAGGGAGATAGGGGAGAGACAGGGAGAAAGGTTTAGGGGTTAGGGACTAGGGTTTAGGTGCATTATTTAGGGTTTAGGGTTGCTTTGATTTATGGTTGAGGAGTCAGGGGTTAGGGTTTAGGGGCATTATTTAGGGTTTAGGGTTTAGAGAGAGAGGACCTATAGGGATAGATAGAGGAGACAAAGGGGAGAGATAGGGAGATAGAGAGTGAGGGACATGTCTAGAGACATAGGGAGAGAGATTGAGAGGTAGAGGGATGATAGCAATAGGGAGATAGAGGTTTAGGGTTGTCTGGGTTTATGGTTTAGGGGTTAGGGTTTCTCAAGTTTATGGTTTAGGGGTTAGGGTTTATGAGCATTATTTAAGGTTTAGGGGTTAGGGTTTATGAGCATTATTTAAGGTTTAAGGGTTTAGGGTTGTTTGGGTTTAGGGTTTAGGGGTTACAGGTTAAGGTTTAATGGTTTAGGGTTTAAAGAGAGATAGAGAGAGGGGGGACTGATAGAGAGAGATAGAGGGGAGAGGTAGGGAGATAGAGAGTGAGGGACATGTCCAGAGACATAGGAAGAGAGATTGAGAGGTAGAGGGATGATAGACATAGGGAGATAGGGGAGGGATATGGAGATTGAAGTTTAGGGTTGCTTTGGTTTATGGTTTATGGTTTAGGGGTTAGGGGTTAGGGTTTAGTGCATTATTTAGAGTTTAGGGTTGCTTGGGTTTATGGTTTAGGGGTTTAAGGTTGCTCGGGTTTATGGCTTAGGGGTTAGTGGTTAGGGTTTAGGGGCATTATTTAGGGTTTAAGGGTTTAGGGTTGCTCAAATTTAGGGGTTAGGGGTTAGGGTTTAGAGAGAGAGAGGACCTATAGGGAGAGATAGAGGAGACATAGGGGAGAGATAGGGAGATAGAGAGTGAGGGACATGTCCAGAGATATAAGGAGAGAGATTGAGAGGTAGAGGGATGATAGATATAGGGAGTAGGGGAGAGATAGGGAGATAGAGGTTTAGGGTTTCTTGGGTTTATGGTTTATGGTTTAGGGGTTAGGGGTTAGGGGTTATGGGTTAAGGTCTAGGGTTTAGGGGTTTAAGGTTTCTCAGGTTTAGGGTTTAGGGGCTAGGGGTTAATGTTTAGGGGTTTAGGGTTTAGAGAGAGATAGAGAGAGGGGACCAATAGGGAGAGATTGAGGTGACAGAAGGGAGAGATAGGGAGATAGAGAGTGAGGGACATGTCCAGAGACATAGGGATAGAGATTGAGAGGTAGAGGGATGATAGAGATAGGGAGATAGGGGAGAGATAGGGAGATACAGGTTTAAGGTCACTTAGGTTTGTGGTTTATGGCTTATGGTTGAGGGTTGCTTGGGTTTATGGTTTAGGGATTAGGCTTTAGGGTATAGGGGTTTAGGATTGCTCATATTTATAGTTTATGGGTTAGGGGTATTATTTAGGGTTTAGGGTTGCTCAGGTTTAGGGTTTAGGGATTAGGGGTTAGGTTTTAGGGTGTAGGGTTTAGAGAGAGAAAGGACCTATAGGGAGAGATGGAAGAGACAAAGGAGAGAGCTAGGGATATAGAGAGTGAGGGACACATCTAGAGACATAGGGAGAGAGATTGAGAGGTAGAGGGATGATAGACATAGGGAGATAGGGAGATATAGGTTTAGGGTTGTTTGGGTTTATGGTTTAGGGTTTATTGGTTAGGGGTTAGGGTTTAGGGGTTAGGGATCTAGGGTTTATGGTTTATAGAGAGATAAAGAGAGGGAACTGATAGGGAGAGATATAGGAGATAGAGGGGAGAGATAGGGAGATAGAGAGTGAGGGACATGTCTAGAGACATAGGGAGAGAGATTGAGAGGTAGAGGGATGATAGAGATACAGAGATAGGAAAAAGATAAAGAGATAGAGGTTTAGGGTTGATTGGGTTTAGGGTTTAGGGTTTGGGGTTTAGAGTTTAGGGGTTTAGTGTTTCTCGTGTTTAGGGTTTAGGGGTTAGGGGTTAGGGTTTAGTGGCATTATTTAGAGTTTAGGATTTATGGTTTAGGGGTTAGGGGTTAAGGTTTAGTGGTTTAGGGTTTAGGCTTTAGAGAGAGAGGATCAATAGGGAGATATAGAGGAGACTGAGGGGAGAGATAGGGAGATAGAGAGTGAGGGACATGACTAGAGACATAGGGAGAGAGATTGAGAGGTAGAGGGACAATATAGATAGGGAGATACAGGTTTAGGGTTTAGGGGTTTAGGGTTGCATGTCAAATCCTCTCTCTCTCTCTCCCCTCTATACCTCCTATCATCTCTCTCTCTCTCTCTCTCTCTCCCTCCTTGCCTTACCTCCTATCCTCTCTCTCTCTCTCACCTATCTACCTCCCTCCCATATTTACCTCTTACCCTCTCCCTCCCCTCTTTATCTCCTACCCTCTCTCTCTCACCTCTCTACCTCCCTCCCCAATTTCCATGCACTTAAAACACTTATAACTTTCCATCCATGACTACATTTAAAACTTTCCATCCATGAAAAATGCGCTCGCATTATAACATGATAACATTTTGGGGAACAAAAAATAACAGACAAAAAGCATGTGGGATCTATGAATTAGACCCACATGCTCTATTATTCTATGTTTTTCATGTAATATCAGACAAAAAATGCTTTTCATGGTGTTGACATTTTGACAATCATTGTTTACTTAATCCACCACCTTATTTCTTGGTTTTTCAATGTAGAAGAAGTAAATTAGATGTTTTTAGACAAAATTTGGTTATATAAACTAATATTTTCATGTTTATATTGTTTGAATGCTATTTTTCATGTATTTAGATTGAATTTGATGATATAGATTTATTTTTTTCATAAATTTGACTAATCCTATTAGAGTTATATAGAATTCAACATTGAATATGAAGAAACTTTCCAAAAAGCTCAAATTTTTGAGGATTGGGAAATTCAAATCTCAAAATCTAAGGTATGTTTTTTATGTATTTGTTTACTTCACTTTGTTATTATGTTAAAGCATGAAATCTCATGTTATAGGACAACCATGAGGGAAGTGAGAGGATTATCATTTTGACAAGTTATTATCATGACAAAGTGAAAATTTATATTTATTTGAAATAACAATCTATGAAAACAAACCATATCACCATGGGAAGGAAATCATCAAGATAGTATTAGTGTATATTTATGAAGGAAGTCTTATCAACATTCAAGGATAATTATCCTAAACTAGAGTAAGGTCATGGAAATAGTTTCAATATGGAGTAGATGTGGAATCATGTTGCTATTATCCTGATTCAAACACTAACCTAAACAATTAGAAGGATACTAAGGGAAATCATGTTAGTTAAATAATTATCATCATGCTAAAATCAAGCTAAGTATTGTGACTTGAGCATACTCACTTGCAAGAACTATCATATCAGCCTAAAGACTATTATACCACAATAGAGATCATGCAACCCTAGGAACAACTACGACCTCTCACCCATGGGTAGGATAACAACTGATACACAAGGTGACAATAGAGACTAACTGATAATTCAATTAATCTCAAATCCATGCAAAAAGGTATCCATGATACTATATAAACATAGAGGTGGTCTTGAAAGGATATTCATATGCTAGGGAAGATTGTTGTGGATACTAGATGGCCAAATTTGACACTTGATTATAATTTCACAACCAATTTGACTAGGAATGGGAGAAGGATTAGAGTATAAGGGATTTTTCCTAAATAAGAATGAATATGTTTCATCTTTAATCTAACTTGTCATGTTTTTAGATCTTTCATTGATCTTGATTAAAATCTTTGTGTTTCATTTTTCATTTATCTAGAGACATGATTTGTTGCTCTACATACACTATTTTAACAAGAATATGATAGAGGAAGAAAGTACTATAAGAGAACATAAGAAAAGATCATGAAAAATGTTGGATAAGAGAGTGAGATGAACGAAGGACAAATTACTGATTTGATGACCTGATTTATTGTTCTAAAAAACCAAGCTACATACAATTTTATCTACAAATATGAGAATAAAAGAAGGTAAAAAAGGTAACAGATTATTCTATTGCTAGAAGGAAGTTAAATATTTATGGTAAAAGAAGGAATACTACATGATTTGAAGATCATTATAGAATAATTTATGCTTGTCAACTAAAGTTGTTACCTTGGAAATTGCATTCCCAATTCACCTAGGTGAAGGAGACAAGCATGTTTGAGAAGATATGCTAAGAAAATGTGAAATTAGTTCCTAGAGATTGTGCCTACCACCATTTGTAAATGTTGACCATATCCTAAGAGACCTTATTCCAGTGATGGAGAATTCTTGTAGCCAAAATGAAATGATTTTGACTTGAGAACATATGACTAAACCTAAGCCTTAGGATCAAATTAATCTTGGCCATTGATGTAATGCTAAAAAATTAGTATGGAAAAGTTGATTTCTATATATAGAGAGAGCTAAAAGATATTGTAAGTGTTTGAAAAGTTCCTTTGTATTGCTATGATACGTTCTTAATATCATATGAACAATGAATGTTGGTTACTTCATTAAGTTCAAGAATGGTATGATATGTCATCTTGACTTGTAATTCAAATGTTATCCTAGCTTAATCTTGATTTGTAAAAGATTTCTAGTATATGATATGTGTGCGATCTGTATGTTTTGGGTTGGACCACCCTAGGAAACTATAAATTTTTAGATTTATAATCATTTATTCACTTTGATTATATGATTATTTTGATATTTTTGTATGAGATTACTTTACTCTATTGTACCTGTTGTCATGTGAAATTGCACCCTTCTTGAAGTCTGTTCAAGCATTTTAATGACATAATGGGACTGATCTCAAGGTGTGGGACCTTGTAGATGAGATCAAACCTGTAGAGGTCGGTTCCTCTTTCTGAGCTTAAGGCTCAGAGAATTGAACTAAATGTAATGCTACTCACAAGGAAAAGAGAGAAGAAAATACCAAAATTAAAGGGGGAGGTGATGCACTAGATTTAATATGTTAGCTATGATTGTATTAATACAATAATGATTTCAAAACTACCACAACTCACACAGGCCCACAAACATCACAGAGGTTCAGATAGAGAACTGAAGCTATTAAAGGGATCATTTTGCCCACAATGCAAGCATACAATTTTCAAATAAACACAGTGTAAAAATTCATAGAGAGAGGTGAAATAATAGTTTGTATTAATCATGAAGGCTAGAAAGCCATCACAAAAGAGAGATAACATCATAGGAAATAGACATAAAATAACTAGCTACATTCATGGGTGAACAATAAACTAGAGACAACAAAGCCTCAAAATTGAGTACAATGTATCACATCCAGTTAGTTCTTGTAGGTGTGTTACAAGGTCTGTAGAGACAACTATCTAACCTATATAAAAGCCCAAAAGAATAGATAACAACCTTTTTACATCTTTTTTACATGTATATATAGCATTCATAGTCCATCGTGTAGTAGTGGGCACTAAAATCTAGTCAACTGGCCACACAGGCGCCCATGCTTCATTTAATTTAGCTCAGAAACACTGTCAAAAGAGGGATGGCAGCCATACTTCTGATGGGCCTAAAAATAGCAGAGGGAGATTGCCTGCATGCATGGGTGCCAGGAGTATTTATGAGAGAAGGTTTGAAGTCCTTCTATGTACCTTCAAATTCATTTTGTAGCTTCTTTGTACAGGCATTTTGAAGAATTTTATTGTTCCAATTCCATGCAATTGACTTTGGTTTGTGAAAATGCTAGGTACCTTCATTCTGAGAAAATGCTGTGATTCAGGGGGCTGCAAGCTTTTACAACACTTTAAAATATTTAAATTTCTTAAATATGCTAAATTATTACACTTCATTGATTTTCCCTTTTTTGGTTCTCTATTTTATCCTTTATTGGCAAAATCTCATTTTCCCAAACTGTGGCTTCTTTCTTCTTTTAGTCAGTGATTTCCTCATTTTAAGAACCTCCTTGCATCAATTTTTTTGCCTTATTGGCAAAATCTTAGCTTCAGAACTTGGCCCGCTTTTGCTTTTGCTCTATTGGCAAAATTCCACTTTTTAGAACCTTCACTTGGCCAACTCTTTATCTCTCCTTATCTCCTTTTCACCTTATTGGTGATTTTTACATTTCATGAACTTATCAACAATTCACCCTTTCCCCTTTGCCTTATCAACAAAGCTACATTTTTTAGAACTGGGTTCTCAATTGCCTGGTCGGTGAATTCTTGAAATCTCAAACTAGTTGACAAGTTACTCTTTCCACTAGTTCCCTGACTAGCCACTCAGTTCCCTCTTTTGTCAGTGAAAACTGAGCTTCTTGAACTAAAATTGCTTTCAGTTTTGCCCTATTAGCAAATTTACCTTTTCTGGAACTTTCCATGCCTTAGCCATATTTCACCTTGTTGGCGAATTTCTTATTTTTTGAACCATTTCCCTTTGGCGCTAATCCTTCTTCATTCAGGCTCTCATCACCTTATTGGATAATCCTTGAAAACTTGAACCACTTAGTCAATTAGACATTTGGTCAATTTGTCAATAGCATTTGATTTCATGCCTTAGCTTTTCTTTGCTCTTGATGAAGAGATCCTCATTGACTTGCTTTATACTTTTAGTCGATTAAATGCCCATTGACAAAAATGTTGATTAGCAAACTATGAAGTTCATGAACCATTCATTTTTTTGATGGAATGGGCTCCCCTTTTCTTCTTTACCTTCACCCTACATTGTTTTTCCTTATCCAATTTGCCCCTTAGTCGGCAAACCAACAAATCAGTGAACTTTTGAACTTGTGAACGAAAGGTTCACCAAACTAAAATTTTACTGACTAAGGCAAAGAAAGGGGAAAAACTTGAAATTTTTTGGGGATTTCTTCTAGGTTTTTTGCTAAGGGAAGCCTCTTTTATTTAAGGCATCACCGATCAGATATTTTTGATGGAAGAAGGGATTTTTGGGTTATTTGTCTTGGGAAAAAATAAGACAATAGTACCAAGATGGACTAATTTATCTGTCTTATTCATTATGTACATATAAATCATCATCATGCCGTGGAAATGAGAAAAGACTCTAACCCCAAAAGAGTGTGAAGCTAAGAATGTGAAGAAAAGAGAAGGAATGAGGCAACTTCGTGAAAGTAGGAAATTTTCAACCATAGAAGAAGACATACCACCATTTACAATTGAAGAGGAACATGAATCATCTAATCGAGCTAAGAGAGAGATGGAATTGATGGCACAAGGGCAACAAATGCAAAACCTTAATTCAATGAGGAAATTGAATCTCAAAGTTGGAGGCACTCCATCTTTCACAGGTTAAGTTGAAGGTACATCATCATTCTCTTCTCAAGTTGGAGGCACTCCATCTTTCACAGGTCAAGTTGAAGGTAAATCATCATTCTCTTCTCAAGTTGGAGGCACACCATCATTCACATGTCAAGTTGAAGGTACACCATATTCTCCATCTCAACTTCAAGGCTTTTCATCTTTTCCATCTCTAATTGAAGGTATGCCATCTATCCTATCTCAAGTAAATATTGAAGATATTCCTAATACTGAGTCAACTTTACTATTGAAAATACCTCCTAGTTTTTTTCATGTATAGATCAAGCTTGGTATGAATGTAAGTCAAATGAGTGGGTCAATGAATGGTGTACAAGAAGTCTAAGCCTGATTGACACGTATCAACTCTCGACAACACTACAACTCACAGAGATTGAAACATCAGTTGACTTTGACCATGTTTTAGATCTAGTCCAACCAGGTATTATCAGCATTCAAATTTAATAAATTCAATATTCCATCTTATTTTGTAGTTTTTTATCGTTGACTATATTCATCGAACTAAATGCACATATCAATGTAGGGCATGTTTATACAGTTATTGTAGCTGAAGACAATGAAGAAGGAACATATTATTATTTGTGTCATTGTGTTGAGGCAAAAAAGAAATTAGATGCCCCTGTTATAGATGGAGAAAACATCGAGTACCCTAAAGGATCAGTGCTTGTTACTAGAACATGGATTAGAAGGTACCTAGTGAAGAAGTCTAATGTGTGGTTGTTCAAGGACTTTGACACACATAGGAAGATTCTTTATTATTCTAACCTTGTTGTGGCATCAAATGCTCATTTGATCAAATATGGGAGTAGACCATTGAATAGAAACTTGTGGAAAGTTCACGAGTTTGACCATGAAGCAATACTCGACACAATAAAGAGTATACAAGACCCAGATGGTTCATTATATTGAATTAGTGGAATGATAGAAATGTATTTTATTTTTCTTTTCTATCTTTATTTCACCTTCTATATTTTTAACATTTTTCTTACCTTCTTATATGTGCTCCTTGGTCCTAGTTGATTAACTTCATTTCATTATAGAGCTCATGATTGAATGGCATGGTTGTTGATGCATTTGGATATTCCCTAGGGTCATGATTGGTATTTTGATGGTACTGTCTCATTTCATCATGTTGGTGTACACATTTTAGCTAAATAGTGCAATTGCATTTGCATCCAGGATTTGAGTATGATGGAGTTAGGCATAATGCTTATGAAGTTGGTTTTGGAAGGAAAGTAAGGTAGGTTTTCATGATTATTTCATGATGATATGTTCTTTGGAGTCAATTTTATGATTGTTCATTCACTTGAAGGGTCATGCCATTATGTTTTCTTAAAGGGTCTTGTTTTCTTGAAGGGTCATGCCATTATGTCCTTTGGAGTCAACTTGACGATTGTTCTCATTTTTCTTGCAGGCCTTGAGATTTCAAAGGTTTCATAGTACCAATGATGGCATTATTGTCCAAAATATCCTTTATTAGGCTTGGGAGTAGCCATGGTTCTTCATGCATCATAGTGATAGGGATCCTTCAAAGATTGTTTCATCATGTTACATTATGGTTTCATTCATAGAAACCATAGTTACAAATTGTACATCAAACTTATCTTTGTATCATGAAATTATACAAGGATCTTACTTCAAACTAGATTTGTCATATCCTATGAGGAGATTAAGAAAATAATATCATGATGTTACTATGAGTTTTAATAACAAGGATGTTACTATGAGTTTTAATGATTTTTAATGATGTTACTATGAGTTTTAATGACAAACTCTCATTTGTTTCTTCACATTTGGTGCTATCAATTGATAGAAGTGGTAAGGGAAACCTTAATTGATACCCTACAACAAATTGGATCAAGTGAGAACACCTTTATAGTACTAAATTTTCTTCTACTAGAAAGGTACTAGGACTGAATTTTTTATATTTGACATCTCCTGGGGCTAAATGGATGGTGCCAACATGTTTGGATGGGCAGGTGAATGCTAGGGGAGATGTATTTTTGGTGGTGAAGCCTCCTAGTCATTCTCAGCTACATTGGATAGAGACAGTCTCTTAAGAGCCCTAAGACAAAAAAGGTGTCAAACTTTAGACTGGCTCTTCTGTCAAGCTGTGACACCTAGGAACATCTTCTTTGCATGTATAGGTGGATGTCAGGTCCACCTATAAATACCTACCTCAATTTTTTTTAAAATCAATTTCATTTTACTGTGGTGGCAAGGAACACATTGTTCCAAAATATTTTAGTTTCATGTAGTGAAAAGGTGCTAGGACTGAAGATTTGTATTCCACACCTCGTGGGCCCAATGGACTATGCCAACATGTTAGGGTGGGTGGGAAAATACTAGGGGAGATTTCATTTCATGTGCAAAGTGTCCCAGTTGTTTTAGGCTGTAGGCTACTGACAAAGTCACTTAAGATCCCTAAAAAAACTACCAAACTTTGACAGAGCTGTTCTTAGAATTCATGGAAACTAGGAATGTTCCATTTAGACCTATAGGTGCACATGGGGTCCACCCACAATAACCTCTCTTAGTTTTGGTCAACTCCATTATGTTTGACTATGCCAAAATTTAATGCATTCTTGCAAAATGCATTAGTGGCATGCAATACAAGCTTGTTAGGAGCCATATTTTTTGTTCTTCTCATCATGGGGCCAAACCAACTGTGCCAACAAATCAGGGTGGGTGGGTAAATGCTAGGGGAGATCTCTTTTCATGTGCCAAGTGTCCTAGTCATTCCAGGCTATAGGCTACCGACAAAGTCACTTAAGATCCCTAAGAGCAAAAAATTGCCAAACTTTGACGAAGTAGTTCTTAGAATTCATGGTAGCTGGGAATGTTCCATTTGGATCTACAAGTGCATGTGGGGTTTGTCCACAATAACCTCTCCTAGTTTCGATCAACTCCAATCCCTTTGACCGTGCAAAAATTAAATGCATTCTTGGAAAATGCTTTAGTTTCATGTAGTGGAAAGGTGCTAGGACTGAAATTTTGTATTCCACAACTTGTGGGGCTGAATCAACTATGCCAACACATCTGGGTGGGTGGGTAAATTCTAGGAGAGGTCTCATTTCATGCGCCAAGTGTCCCAGTCATTTCAGGTTGCAAGATATCAACAAAGTCACTCTGCCCCATGATGAGTAGAATGAATAATATGGCTCCTGGCAAGGTTGTGTTGCATGCCATTGATGCATTTTGCAAGAATGCATTTAATTTCGACATGATCAAATTGATTGGTGTTGACCAAAACTAGGAGAGGTTATTGCGGGAAGAACCTACATGCACCTGTAGGTATGAATGGAACATTCCTAGCTACCATAAATTCTAAGAACTGCTCCAAAGTTTGGCAATTTTTTGCTCTTAGAGATCTTAAGTGACTTTGTCGGTAGCCTGTAGCCTATAATGATTGAGACACTTGGTACACAAAATGAGAAATCCCCTAATATTTACCCACCCACCCTGATGCGTTAGCATAGTTAGTTTAGCCCTACGATGAACATAATGAAGAGTATGGCTCCTGGCAAGGTTGTACTACATGCCACTGATGTATTTTGCAAGAATGCATTTAATTTTAGCATAGTCAAATAGATTAGAGTTGACCAAAACTGAGAGAGTTACTGTGGGTGGACCCCACATGCATTTGTACATCCAAATAGAACATTCCTAGCTGCCATGAATTTTGAGAACTACTTCGTCAAAGTTTAGTAGTTTTTTGCTCTTAGGGATCTTAAGCAAATTTAGCAGTAGCCTGTAGCCTAGGATGACTGGGATACTTGGCGCATGAAATGAGACCTCCCCTAACATTTAACTTCTCACCCTGATGTGTTGGTACAATCAATTTGACCCCAAGATGAGAAAAATGAAAAAAATGGCTCATGACAAGGTTGTTCTGCATGCCATTGATGCATTTTGCAAGAATGCATTTAATTTCAGCATGGTCAAATGGTTTGGAGTTGACCAAAACTAGGAAAGATTATTGTGGGTAGACCCCATGTGCACTTGTAGGTTTGAACAAAACATTTGCAGCTACCACGAATTCTAAGAACTACTTTGTCAAAGTTTGGTAATTTTTTGTTCTTAGGGATCATAAGCGACTTTGTCAGTAACCTGCATCTTGGAATGACTTGGACCCTTGGTGCACAAAATGAGACCTCCCCTAACATTTACTTTCCCATACTGACATGTTGGCACATTCGAATCAGCCCCATGAGCTATGGAATGCAAAATTTCACTCCTAGCACCTTTCCACTACATGAAACTTAAGCATTTTGTAAGAATGCATTTAATTTTGGCACGGTCAAATGGATTGGATTTGACCAAAACTAGAAGGGGCTATTGTGGATAGACCCCATGTGCACGTGTAGGTTTGAACAAAACATTCCTAGCTACCATGAATTTTGAGAACTGCTCCATCAAAGTTTGGTAGTGTTTTGCTCTTAGGGATCTTAAGTGACTAGTAGCTTGTAGCTTGGAATGAATGAGACACTTAGCACATGAAACAAGACCTCACCTAGAATTTACCTACCTACCCTGATGTGTTGGTATAGTCAGTTCGGCCCCACGATGAGTAGAACAAGAAATATGGCTCCTGGCCAGGTTGTGCTGCATGCCACTGATGCATTTTGTAAAAATGCATTTAATTTTGGCATGATCAAAGGGATTGGAGTTGACCAAAACTAGGAGAGGTTATTATGGACAGACCCCGTGTGCACTTGTAGGTCCAAACAAACATTTCTAGCTGCCACGAATTCTAAGAACTACTCTGTCAAAGTTTGGCAGTTTCTTGCTCTTAGGAGTCTTAAGTGACTTTACTGGTAGCCTGCAACCCAGAATGATTGGGACATTTGGCCCATGAAATGAGACCTCCCCTAGAATTTACTCACCCACCTCAATTTGTAGGCATAGTCAGTTTGGCCCCATGAGCTGTGGAATGCAAAATTTCACTCCTAACATCTTTCCACTGCATGAAACTGAAGCATTTTGGAATAATGCATTCCTTGCCACCATAGGCAAATGAAATTGATCTAAAAAAAATGAACTAGGTATTTTTAGGTGGACTTGACATCCACCTATACATGCAAAGATGTTTGTAGGTGTCATGGTTTGATAGAACAGTTGGTCCAAAGTTTGACACCTTTTTGTCTTAGGGCTCTTGAGAGATTGTCTGTGTTCGATGAAGCCGATAATGACTAGGAGGCTTCACCCCTAAAAGACACCTCCCCTAGCATTCACCCACCCAACTCAATGCATTGGCATAGTTAATTTGATCCCAGGAGATATGGAATGCAAAACTTCACTCCTAGCACCTTTCTAGTAGAAGAAACTAAACTAAAAGCTATGTTGTAATCTTTATTTTTAGATCTTTTCTCTACTCTCCTTAGGTTGATATGGTGTTCTCACTTGATCCAATGTGTTCTAATTACATCTATCAAATCATAAAGGATATGGGAATTTTGTCAAATGTTGTAGTTGCAATTGCCCTGATAGACATGTATGCAAAGTGACAGGTGTAAAGCAAATGTAGAAAGGAGAAATGAGGATATGCAAAGCATAGAAACCATATAGAAGGTTAAATGAGGATATGTGAATCATGCCAAATGTGTGTCTCTCTCTTACTCTATTCCTCATTTTGCAAGAGAAAGACAAATGCACAGTCAACGTAGGTAATGAGAAATTTGCATAAGATCTATAAGAGAGTTGTTATCACATGTATTACGTAATTTCTATTGTGAATTATAGCTAACTTCACTCATTGATTGGTGAGTGTGAGGAAACAAGTCTACCTGAAGGTAATGAAGGACAAAAGGGTAAAGTTTATGAGGCAATGTAACTTCATCCCTCACATTTCTTGAAAATTGTACAAAGAACACATCCATTATCATCGATAGCAAACATGTACAAATCTATTATCCATTATAAGATGAAAACATAGTTGATCCATTTACATGAGAAAGTAAGGGATAGAACATGTATTGATGACATGAGCAACACTACTACATATTCTCAAGTGTTATAAATATGTATCTTGTTATTTCATCATGTTGTGCTTCAATGTAGCATGAATCATTTGTTGTAAGCATGTACAAGTATAGCATGTTATGCACATCACAAATGAAGGAATATTAAGCACATCACAAATAAAGGAATGCAATGATTGCAAGATGTGAACAAAATGGATTTTTTGATAAGGCTTGAAAGAAACTTTCAAGCAAATACAATTGGCATGTGTAAAATGAAATTCCACAACCTTATCCAACATCCTCCTTGCCTATGCCAAAATGGGATCTTTGGAATAGGGTGTCGACAACCATCAAAGCATAAAGGATATAGGAATTTTGTCAGATGTATTTTTAGCTGCCCTTGTAGACATCTATGCAAAGTGTGGAAGCATAGACAAGGCATGTGAGTAGTTTGGCATGACACCTCAAAGAGATGCCATCTCATGAAATGCAACGATTGCATGATATGCAAAAAATGGATTTTTTGAAAAGGCTTTATAAACTTTCAAGTGAATGCAATTGGCACATGTAAACCCAAATTCCATAACCTTTGCAATTATCCTCCCTGTCTGTGCCAAATTAGGATCTTTGGAATAATGCATGGACAACCATGAAAGAATAAATGATAAAGGAATTTTGACAGATGTTGTAGTTGTAACTGCCCTAGGATACATGTATGCAAAGTGTGGAAGCATAGACAAGGCACATGAACTATTTGACATGATGCCTCAAAGAAATGTTGTCTCATGGAATGAAATGATTGCAAGATATATGCACAAAATGGATTTTTTCAAAAAGGCTTTAGAAACTTTCAAGCAAATGCAATTGGCAGGTATAAAGCCAAATTCCAAAACTTTAGTCAACATCATCCTTGTCTATGCCCATATGGGATCTTCAAAATAGGGTATGGACATCCATCAAAGCATAAAGAATATGGGAATTGCATCAAATGTTGTATCTGCAACTGCCCTATGAGACATGTATGCAAAGTGATGAAGCATAGACAAGGTAGGTGAATTGTTTCACATGATGCCTCAAAGAAATGTTGTCTCATGGAATGCAATGATTGCAATATATGCACATCATGGTTTTTTTATAAGGCTTTAGAAACTTTCAAGTAAATGCAATTGGTAGGTGTAAAGCCAAATTCCACAACCTTAGCCAACATCCTCCTTGTCTATGCCCAAATGGGATCTTCAGAATAGGGTATGGACATCCATCAAAGCATAAAGGATATGGGAATTTTGACAGATTTTGTAGATTCAACTTCCCTAGGAGACATGTATGCAAAGTGTGGAAGCATAGACAAGACACATGAACTATTTGACATAATGCCTCAAAGAAATGCTATCTCATGGAATGTAATGATTGTAAGATATGCACAAAATGGATTTTTTCAAAAAGGCTTTAGAAAATTTCAAGCAAATTCACAAAATAAAATTTCAAGCAAATGCAATTGGCAGGTGCAAATCCAAATTCCACAACCTTATCCACCATCCTCCTTGCCTATGACAAAATGGGATCTTTGGAATAGGTTATAGACAACCATCAAAGCATAAATGATATACAAATTTTGTCAGATGTTGTATTTGCAGCTGCCCTTGTGGACATGTATGAAAAGTGTGGGAGCATAGACAAGGCATGTGAATAGTTTGGCATGATACCTCAAAGAGATGCCATCTCATGGAATGCAATGATTGCACGATATGCATAAAATGGATCTTTTGAAAAGGCTTTATAAACTTTCAAGCAAATGTAATTGGCACATGTAAAACCAAATTCCATAACCTTTGCAAGCATCCTCCATGCCTGTGCCATATTAGGATCTTTGGAACAAGGTATGGACAACCACGAAAGAATAAAGGATAAAGGAATTTTGACAAATGTTGTAGTTGCAACTACCCTAGGAGACATGTATGCAAAGTGTGGAAGCATAGACAAGGAAAATGAACTATTTAACATGATGCCTCAAAGAAATGTTGTCTCATGGAATGCAATGATTGCACAAGATATGTATGATGGTGACTGATTGTCATTGATGTCAAAAAGGTGTTAAGTTGATTATGATGGATTTGTTCATATGCAAAGGGTTCATATAAGAAGGTTTGGTGTTCATCCTTCATGCCTTAAGAATGATCTTTGTCATCATTGAATCAGGTTCTTCATTCTCTTAAGGATGTGTTTGTAGTTCTTGTAAGATCTGAATGCTTTGTTCAAGGTATGATGTGTGATAATGTTTTTGGTGGGAGATTAGTTTTGAGACTTGATCATTTGTCTTGTAAAGTGTGCTTGGCAGTGTTGATAATTGGTGCTTACTTATTCTACAAAAGTTGATATTTTGTAAGAATGTGTTTAATAATGATATTGCATGTTGTTAATGCTTGTGAGAAAGGGTCATCATCATTTTGATAGAATTAGGGATTGTTTGATGTCAGTAATTGAAGTGGAGAACATTATGTTGAGGAATGTTATGCTTCATGCTTCAGGGTGTTTAATGTTATTGATTGTGCTTTAATCAGGTTCATCATGCTTGTTGGGTTGGTGAAGGTTTGGTGACATTCAAATAGAGGATGATTGTTCTCTCATACTCAAGGTTGCATGATATAGTGTCAATGCTTCTAC
The DNA here is from genome assembly GCA_027924645.1 of Cunninghamia lanceolata. NCBI lineage: Eukaryota > Viridiplantae > Streptophyta > Pinopsida > Cupressales > Cupressaceae > Cunninghamia > Cunninghamia lanceolata. Next base: position 4,346,755 of record BSBN01000275.1, on the reverse strand, counting down.
TTCATCAAATTATGGTCAGATTGAAGTTTGCAATTACAGTGATAAATATCATTGTTATCATTATGATCCTCTCAGTGTGCAATAATAGTGATCTTATTTATATCATTGGCATTGAAATAATTTTATCTCAAGGTCTTTAAAAGCTAAGTTTAAATTCATTCTAAATAAGCACTTTTTGTTTTAATATTGAAGTGACTTGCAGTCAAAGGTTATAGTCACTTAAAGTGACTTGTTTAAGGGCATAACCATCATAGGGCAACCGACCCTTTCAAATCCCTTTACGTCTTCCTCTGGTTGATTGTCTTATCCATAAGTGCCAAAAAGTAATTCAAATTGCCTCGATGCTATTTAAGGAGAACATGTCTTTTTTTAATAATTTGATTTTTGAAATGCTAAGGGGATAGTAGGCATGAGTTTTTCATAGTCCATAGTAATTTTGCATAAAGCTTTTGGATTACACTGTGTGTGTTTTTGTCTCAACATTTCGGATCACACTCAGTGATCCATCATCAGGAAGAGGATACAATAAGAATATGATTGCAGAAATGTGCTCTATAAAAAGGAGAGATGGGGGATGACTGAAGGGAAAGTAGCTAGTTAATTGCCCACCAAAGAATTGGAAAAGTCAAAAAAGGAGGAATTAAAAACAAGAGGAATAATATAGTAATAGTAGAATATAAAAAATCAATAAATCTAAAATAAGACACCAATTAAATATCATAGTAATAACTAATAGATTAATATATATGACAAAAAATAAAGGAACAACAATCTGATTAGGAAGTAAAAGAAAAGAAGGATCAATAAAATAACTTGCAAATTAATATCATAGGGGCAATAATTAAGATACATCTAAACTAATAGAATAAATCTAAATAAGAGAGAACACATAAATGAATAACTTAATCACAATAAGGTTAGAATTAGAATAGAAAGTATGCTAAAATAAATAGATTAAGAAGCAAACCAAATAAACAATGCAATGTAGAAAGTAAGATAAAATTTTGTCTTACTTTCTACATTGCATTGTTTATTTGGTTTGCTTCTTAATCTATTTATTTTAGCATACTTTCTATTCTAATTCTAACCTTATTGTGATTAAGTTATTCATTTATGTGTTCTCTCTTATTTATATTTATTCTATTAGTTTAGATGTATCTTAATTATTGCCCCTATGATTTTAATTTGCAAGTTATTTTATTGATCCTTCTTATTCTTTTATTTCCTAATCTGATTGTTGTTCCTTTATTTTTTGTCATATTTATTAATCTATTAGTTATTACTATGATATTTAATTGGTGTCTTATTTTAGATTTATTGATTTTTTATATTCTACTATTACTATATTATTCCTCTTGTTTTTAATTCCTCCTTTTTTGACTTTTCAAATTCTTTGGTGGGCAATTAACTAGCTACTTTCCCTTCAGTCATCCCCCATCTCTCCTTTTTATGGGGCACATTTCTGCAATCATTTTCTTATTGTATCCTCTTCCTGATGATGGATCACTAAGTGTGATCTGAAACGTTGAGACAAAAACACACACAGTGTAATCCAAAATCTTTATGCACAATGCTAAGGGGAGATCGAATAAGCCATGTCAATAGCTTTGATTTTTTAAAATTTAGAAACCTTGTTTTTACCTCTTTTTTGTTGGCCCTAAGAGATGACATAAGTAAAGTGGATTTTTTTTTGAGATTCCTTGTCTATTTCGTGGCAAATGAATGTTAAAAGGAAGTCATAGTGAAAGTGCCTTTTTGAGGCTATATTTAGTATTTTTTAATGAAAGATTTTGTGAGATTGAAAGGAGATTTTTTATAAGTTTTTAAAGCATTTTTTTATAGAAAATTTCCTTTCTTATTTTGACTCATTTTGAAGTGTTAAAGGCAGCAAATGAAGAATACTTGTTATGAGAAGAAGATTAAAAGTCATTTTACAAGTGTATGATTTTATTGGAAGCCTAAGAGTTTTTGTTATTCAGATGGATCTTTGCAGAGGTTTTTGTATGGGAAGAAGAATATGAATTGGATCGGGAGTTGAAGAATTTTTTTATGGGAGTTATTTTTATATAGATTGAAGATATTTGTTTATAGAGAGAAGAGAATATGAAGAGTTTTTGAATGGGATTTAATATTATAGGATCTTATTTTGTTTGAAAATTTGAGAAGGTGAAAATAATGCAATGAAGAGATAATATGAAGAAGATCCAATTATAAGAGATTTTATTTACAGGACATTGATTGATTTCATTATGATCTTATTTTTCTTAAGATGTTTTTTGTAGATTGAAAAGAAGATTGAGTGTGAGAAGATGAAAGGTTTTGAAAAGAGGATAATGAAAATTTGTTTTGAAGGTGAAAGGACAATCAATTTGTATATAATGGTTTTTTAGGTGCATTGATGTAACTTCTCTGGAGACAGATGAAACATACAGATGATGAGTTCATAGAGGTTGAATATATATAGTGTGTGTTGTAATGAAGACAGAGATGGAACATTTTGTAGAGGTTTATTTGCAAGCAAAGATGAGAGGCTTTATATGTATCAGGAATATACACAGAGATGATTTAAATTATTTTGCAGAGATGTGTTAATATTTGCAGAGACACATGTTTGTGCAAAGAAGCCAAATAAATTTGTAGAGATATTATTGAATTTGTGCAGAGATTTTGTGTAAGGATAAAAAAACCAAAAATGATGACCTCCTTGTGCAACAAATTTATGAAGACAATATGTGGTTGATTGAGTATCAGGTGAATTGGTAATGAGATTGATATTCAGATTGTAATTGAACAGAGATATGCAAAAGAGAAGATGAGTTATATAATGGTGCAAATCAGATTGAGTGGCAATCATTTCTTGCACACTTTGCAATTTATTTTGTATGTATTAGGGGTTGGTGCTCCTTGAAGTTGGTGCTTCTAAAAATTGTAGCCAGTGAGGCTTGTATGGTCAGTGAGACCTCTTTGTAGCCAGTGAGGCATGATTAATTGTCAGTGAGACAACCATTGTTGTAATCAGTGAGATTCAAATAAGCCAGTAAGGTAAATTTTTAGAGTGGTTTTTATTCCCCTTGAGGGTTTTCCACTCATCAATACCTGTGTCATGTGTTCTCTTTGTGGTTGATTATGTTATAACTATTTGATCATCTTTATTTAAGTCTTTTGTATCATGATGACTATGTTCTCAGTGAATTCCTTTGCACAACATTTTTTAGTCAAGTTTTGAAAAGTTAAAAATTATACAACACTGATTCACCCCCCCTCTCAGTGTTGTCCTGTACTCCTACAATGTACAAAATGGGTTTTTTCAAAAAGGCTTTAGAAACTTTCAAGCAAATGTAATTGGCGGGTATAAAGCTAAATTCCACAACCTTAGCCAACATCCTACTTGACTATGACTATATGGGATCTTTAGAACAAGGTATGGACATCCATCAAAGCATAAAAGATATGGGAATTTCATTAGATGTTGTAGTTGCAACTACCCTATGAGACATGTATGCAAAGTGAGGAAGCATAGACAAGGCAGGTAAACTGTTTGACATGATGCCTCAAAGAAATGTTGTCTCATAGAATGAAATGATTGCATGATATGCACAAAATGGTTTTTTTGATAAGGCTTTAGAAAATATCAAGCAAATGCAATTGGTGGGTGTACATCCAAATTCTACAACCTTAGCCAACATCCTCCTTATCTATGGGCAAATGGTATCTTTGGAATAGGGTGTGGGAATTTTGATAGATGTTGTAGTTGCAACTTCCCTAGGAGACATGTATGCAAAGTGTGGAAGCATAGACAAGGCACATGAACTATTTGACATGATGCCTCAAAGAAATGTTGTCTCATGGAATGCAATGATTGCAAGATATGCACAAAATGAATTTTTTCAAAAAGGCTTTAGACTTTCAAGAAAATGCACAAAAGAAAATTTCAAGAAAATGCAATTGGCATGTGTAAAACCAAATTCCACAACCTTATCCACCATCCTCCTTGCCTATATGCCAAAATGGGATCATTGGAACAAGGTGTGGACATCCATCAAAGCATAAAGGAAATAGGAATTTTGTCACATGTTGTATTTGTAGCTACCCTTGTAGAAATGTATACAAAGTGTGTAAACATAAATAAGGCTTGTGAACTATTTGACATGATACCTCAAAGAAATGCACAATCTCATGGAATGCAATGATTGCAAGATATGCACAAAATGGATTTTTTGAAAAGGATTTATAAACTTTAAAGAAAATGCAATTGACATGTGTAAAACCAAATTCCTATAACCATAATTGATCATATTATATTTAATGTAAATTGTCATATACATAATGTCATGAACATAACATATAGTCTATATATAAATCCATCTAGGCATGTACATATATATACATCAGTAACATACAAAAGTATGTATACAAATCCATATAGCCATACAAAAATGTCCCAAAATCTAATTTCCTATGAATTACTATCAAATAATCGGTGGCCCTTGCTTGGCCTTGAAGATGGAGGGTCAATCAGTGACTCATCATCTCTCTCCCATCGACTAGACCTCCTCGACAAAGATTCTTGAAGCTCCACCTGTTAATACAATTAAACAATATCCACATTAATATAGAAAACATTAAATATAACATGGCATATTTAAACAATCACTTACCACTAGCTGATGATCCCTCTCGATCATTTTTTGTCTCTCTTCATCTATAGCTAGATGGGTTGGAGTTGTGACCTCTTGTGAGAAGCATCAAGAAGTAAAATTGAGTAAACATGAATATCATTTACGTACATTAAATGACATGAGATAAAATGAGATATACAAAATGATATTTACATGTTATTGGCTCATACCTCAATCAAAGGATTTGCAGACGGAATAGCTACAACAATGCTCACCTCTATTGACTAATGAAGAAGAGGAGTCTCCATATTCAACATCTAAAAATAGAGTTCAAGGTTATTTAAACAAAATAGATACATAACATTATTTAAATGCATAATGATTACAAATAGTAAAACTCACCTCTGTGAAAGTGCTTCTGCATGTAGGGGACCAAGGAAATCATGGTGGTGGTGGTGAAGCTCCCTATTCATTATAAAATTGTCACTAAATACGATTACCATTGATATATGTACTATATTTACAATCTTGTGATAAATTACATACCTGTTGACTAGACTTCCTCTCATAACCTTGCACTAGACGACTAATAGATGCAAGATGAATACTTTGACCCTAGAATTTCATAGTACAAATAATTACATACATTACTTTTGACTTATAATATAGATAGTCTGTATAATTAATTAGAAATTTCAAATACAAATATATCAAATCAAGATGAACCTTGTAAAAAATTACCTGGGAGTAAATACCAAAAGTATGTTGTAAGAGGTCATTTGTGAGAACAATATTATCCAATACGGATGTGTCCATCACTGGCTATTGTGCCCCTACATCACAACATCCTGACACTTTGTAGCATCATCTGGACCACCTAAATGGCCATATTCCTAGGTCCCATAATCACACAAGTTCCCACATGAACTACAAAGATGTGGGCACAAATGATGCTTGCTACTCTCACCCTCATCAACCTAGGTAAGATCTAAGATCATTGCCATGATGTGCTAAAGATTGAGTGAAAGAACTCAATGAATGTAGTGTCTCCACCTCAACACTCTCCTTTAAAGTCAAAAGAATGAGATATGTGTTGGCCTCACGAGGGGTCTAGGTATGTGGTTCTAGTCTCGATGTGCCCCTTGTCTATATTGGGCAGAGCCACCACTTTTGGCCTAGAACTCTCAAATATCAAAGTAATTAGGAATCTTGTTGAGGACAAACTCACAATAGAGTTTCCTCAAGAAATATTGTGGCACATCATTTTTATTACAAGGACGCTCATCAAGGACCATGTACCATCTATCCCAAAAGTTTTGGGATATACCAACGTGCACACACCAATGAATTGGGAACCATTTGCAACTCTCTTCTAGTGTTTGGTTAGTTTTAGGATTGATAAAATGTGAACATAATTGAGATTTTGTAATTTTTTTGTCCTTGACTTGTTGGTAAGACAATTTGTCGACATCATATTTATGACTCCTCTCCCTATAGTCATTCCATTTAGTGATTTGGTTTGTCACTAATTCAATATGAGAAACAATGACCTCTAATGACTTGCCAAGGGATCTCCTATAATCAGTGCTTGCATCTGGAGAGTATTTAATGTTTCAATTAGGGTTTTGAGATTTTTTTGTTTTCTTCAATTTGCCCTAAATAGTTTCTTGTGTGTCTCTTTGATGGTGAGGACATGAAGGTGGGGGGTTTTGAGGGTTCTCCTTGGTTTGAGGGGGGTTGTTTTGAGCCTCCTCTGCTAGATTAGGGTTTTGTGGTGGCTCATTGGCTGAACATTCAACATAAAAATCCAATCAAAACATTGCAAAATCAAACAATTCTTTTCAAATTCACAAAAAAAATCAAACCCTACCTTGTTTAGCTACTACTCCCCCTAAACTTTGTCCATGACATCCTTGGGAGCAATATTAGTGAGGTGGCATGGTGAAATTGTAAATTTCTCTTTGAAATTGCTTTCTAGGTCTCTTATATCATGCTCACATTACCAGAAGTGAAACTTGCAACCTGTATTTCCAAATGAGCCGCGGGTTTCACTTTGTGGTCTTTTTATTTTTATTTTTAGAAAAGAAAAACATGAGCACATTTTAGATTGTATGAGACCAAAAAGTCCTTGTGGCAACTTTTTGGTCCCTCATCTTTGTGCATATACCTAGTAGTTGACTATGGTGGCATGAAAGGCTCTACATCATGGTTTATTGGGAGATTTGTGTAGTTACATAGCCAATCCTATCTTCTTGGTTGGAGATCATGGTTCTACTTTGGGAGCTACTACTATTGTAGTCATGTTATTTATTTGCATGGATGATATTTAGTTGGGAGATGTTTACATCATAGTGCCATGTGTAGATTAGGATCATTTTCAGTGGGAGTGTTGGTAGTGATGTGGATCTATCACTATGATGGATGTTCTTCTATAATGGTTGTTGGTGTCATGAGGATCTCTTGGTACCTACCTTGTGTGAGTAGTGAGAGTTCATTGACATCTTTAGTTCTATTAATAGTAGATGCTTATCTTCATGTTTTTTGAAGACATGGAAAACTTACCATGGAGGGCTCTTGGAATCTTTGATTGAGTTGTCAGTTATGATCTATCATTTAGAAAAATTATCCTTGGTTTATGAGGATGTGGATATCTTATTTCCATGTAGAGATCTTGGGGCTTTTAGTTGACCTATGATTATGAGGTAAATCATGACATCATGGAAAGTTCCTAGATTTTGTAGCGATGTAGTGGGATTTTTAGTAGTAGTTTGTGGTAATCTACTAGATGAGTATTATGATCATTTTGAATTGTGAGATTTTGGTTATTTTGGTGTTGCAGTTGGAGTTTTATTGACATGAGATGATCAATTGTACATCTATATAAGATTTGGGTGAGGTTGGATCTCTTGCTTTCAAATATTTTTTGTTGGAGTGGTGAGTCTCTTAACTTGTTTTTAATAGAAAGACCAAGGATCCTACACCTAGAGATAGATGCAAGTTCATCACGGACTTGTTGAGGAGATTGTACTTCATTAGCGGAACAATCTCATACCCTGCTCTTGGTTCACTCAATGGTAAATGATTTGATAGGTATTTCCCACTGAATTTTTAGATGCATTATTTATTTGTCTTGTCTTCTCACATGTTTTGAGTTTTGAGATGTGGATGTCAGTTTTGAGGACTTGTTTTTAGAAGTAGATACATGGTCATGTTTCTCATTATCTCCTTATGTTTGTGTCTTGAGTTACAATGTTAGTTTTGAGGATATTGTGTTTTGAAGAGTACAAGAGATGGTTAGTGGATTTGATTATATTCCCTTATTGTGAGAGTTATTGTTTTGTTTGATCTTGCTTCAGTTTAAGAGGTTTACATCTATTGTTACTATGTTTGACATTGCAATTGAGTAGTCAGATTTGACAACTTTTTTGTTTGGGGATTAATAAGGAGGTCATAATTATCACAAATTGAGTAGGTGTTGGTATTGGCTAAAGGACAAAGTTTGATTTGTGGTTTTTCTCTCTATGGTCTATTGTGTATCCTAAAAGTTTGGTTCATTTCATGTTAGAGTTGAGATTTGTTTAGAGTTGATCATTTATTGTTATTGTACCTCATTTTTTTTTGGTAATAGTAGGGATGATTGGGCTCTATAATCTCTATTTTCTGTGTGATGTGAAGAACTTGGAGAGTTGAGGTGATCTGGGTAACTAATTTTGTAGTAGTTTAGTTTGTAGGTTTGTAGATTGGTGTGTTCTTCAATGCTATGTGATAGAGGATTTAGCCATGTCATTTATGTGAATGCTATTAGTGGATTCTCTAGATATTTTGGTCATTTTCAAACTAGACACCACACATGCAATGGTAGTCTTAGGGAGGTATATGTATCATTGGATTGTGTTGTTAAGAAAGAGATCATAATTATCACAAATTGATCATGTGTTGTTGGAAAAAGAACACAATTTGATCTATGGTTTTTCTCTCTATGGTCTATTGTGTATCCCAAAAGTTTGGTTCATTTCATGTGAGAGTTGAGATTTGTGTAGACTTGATCATTTACTATTATTGTACTTCATTATTTTTTGGTAATAGTAAGGATGATTAGTGACAAGGGTCACTGTACCTTGGCATTTAATCATGTTTTCATGTGTCAAATCCAAGGCTATGTCTTACGTTGTTTGTAATAATGAACTTCATAATCAACAGTCCTCAAACTAATCCTACTAATTTTACTATTTCAAGAATTAATGCTACTAATTTATCTGCCGTGAAATGAAATTCTGAAAACACAAATGCTAAAGAAGTAGATTGCCAAAAAATAACCTATTTTAATATAAAGCTAGAAACATGCATTTACTAAAAACAACTATTAGAAAAAATGAATCTATCTATTGAAAGTAATGAAATTGTACTTTCAACGAAATCTATAAACAAATTGAAGCAATAGATACTAGCCTCCTGTCTTGATGGCGGGAGTGGGCCCTTTCTCTACACCTTTAGGACTGAAGACTAAAGAAAGAACTTAGTATAGAAATGAAATAACACAATCTTTCCTTCAGTCTAATTTCATCAAGGTACACTTGTACTCAAAAAGTATGTCTGTCTGAAAATGGAAATTACAATAATCTCATAGAAAAAATCTATCCATATTTTACTACTCCTATCTAAACATATATTAGTCCAAACAATGAGACATCTTTGGAACTAACTATTCTATCCATTAGTCTATCTATGAGATACAACCAATCTCTTATTCTAACTGAAACATATAACTATTTAACTCAAGAGTATAATCATGCAACTAGAAAAAGGCTTTAGTGGAATAGAAGTCCCACTAAATATGGAGTCTTAACTTAAATAACAATGGGCATAAAGGTCCTAAAATATAGGTCTTAACAAGTCTTTAGAACTCATACAAAATCAAAATAAAAAGGGAAATAGATCCCTGACAATCAATTGGAGTCTTCGCTAGATCTTTTGGTGTTGGTTGAGTAGACTTCGGAGCACTGTAGTGGCCTCTTGAGATGTAGATAGATAGAGGCACCAGAGACTCTACATTGTCGCCAGCAGCTCCTAAGACTATGTGTTGTTGCCAACAGCTCTAGAGATGTATCCTTGATTCATGTATGGCTCTGGAGATGATTTGCCCCTTGCTTTCCTACTCCCTCTTCTCCAGAATACCTCCAACACTTTGGGAAAATGTTGGAGTCTCATATAGTATCCTCCATATCGACTCCAGAGATTATTAGGACCAACTATGGAGATCCTCAAAAATGCCTTCTCTCATACAATTGCACCTATAGATGAAAAAAGAGACTTTTCTACACATTTTCATTAGTTTACTGCACATTAGTCATTTAATAAAAAATAATGATCTTCAATAATTCAACTCTTATTAGTGTAATTAAGACAAGTCTTATCAGTCTCTATGGTGCAATTACCAAGACAATAGTATGAAAGGATGGGAAAAAGGGAAGTAAAAAGGTGTATTATTCTAGTTGCTACTTGACACTCATCATCCCCCTCAAACTTAAAGGTTGGCTGGTCCTGTTGTACTTCACAGCCTAGACTTGTTGAGGTGGTATATTCTATCAGTCAGATTGTACTCCTTCTTATGAGTGGACCAAGTAGTGGATTTTGTATTGCCATTCCCTTTGAATTGCTCACCCTGTTTCAACATTCTTGAAATTTGGGATCCTCCATCGTTTCAGACTATATAGGCAGTGGCTCAATAATGAGGGGTGGCCTAAAACAACCACCTATCCAATCTTGTTTATATTTGTCCATCAATATGGATACTGCTCGTGCTTTCCTCATAAATAACTAGAGGTTGGATGGGGATACCACTTCTTTCATCTTTTGCTCTAGAGTTAAAGTGCTCCACCTCTTCTTGCAATTGTGATCATCTGACTGGAGGAGATGTGCATGAAGAGACCAAACTCAATAGCACACTCTTGCAGGTGTTTCTAATATAGGGGTAAGATTTTTGTTCTACCTTTTGGGGAATAAATTTTTACTTTGAAATAAATTTCAAAACCCATGGGATTGGGGCATTCTCTTCTTAGAAACAAGCCTATCTCTGCATCCTTTTTGGTGTAGGCCTCTATTCTTTCATTCCAAATCTGATGATTTTTCATCAATGACATGAATTCCCTGAGCTGACATTCACCTACAAAGTAGTTGATGAAGAAAGTGTGATCTTTTATGAAGAAATCATGTAGTTAGAATTCACATAATTTTTTTGTCTTCATCAAAGCTTCTCATATGTACCTCCATGAAATCTTTCTCATCCCGTATATTTTTAGTTAAATCAGAGAAGACCAGTGATATTTTCCTTTGGAGGATCCTCTCTTGTAAAAATAGAGCATAACTTCCACTAGGAGATTTGTAGGTTATGATCTCAGTAGAGAGAGTGGCCACCTTGATGACTTTTTCCTCTAGGGCTTGTACTTTTCCTGATAGGGTGGTTACTACCCTTTACAGTTACAACATTCACTTGGATTCCTCTAACTCCTGACATCTCCTTTCCCAATGGAATAGGACCTTAGGAATGTCTGTTGGGAGCACCCCCAAATATGCATCTATTTGGGTCCCTTGTTCAACAATAACAGCTAGATTGGTCATCTCATGAATCAGTTCTTCCTGATCATCTATCTTATTGTTGGCCTCTATTAACTGGTTAGCCTAATTCTACATTTTCTCTATTAGTGCTAAAATCAATGTGATTCTATTATCTCCAGCTTTAATGATGCCAGAGGTATTCTTTGTTGCTTCCTCATCCTTTTCCATGATTTCAACCTCTTTTCTTTGAATGATCCCCTATTTTTATTTGAGCTCATTTTTTAGCTCCTCCATTTCTTGCTTTTGCTTTGTTTCTTTTTTCTTCATGACCTTCTTGAGGTTAGTGATAATCAAGTTCTTCCCCCATAGAAACCTCTTTAGATTATCAATCTCTTCCATCAACTACTATTCTCTTGGAACCTCTACATCTTCTTGATGAGAGGGGTGTGAGTAACTTCCTATTTCTCCCTCTTCTGTCCTTTCCTCATTAGGGGTTTCTATTTCTCCCTGTCCCACATTGTTAGTTTGTTCCCCCTGCTCATTTGCTTCTACTTGATGATCCTCATCTTTTCCTTGGGTCTCTTCTTCTTGAGCCTCTTCTTACCTTATTTCTACAAATACTGGGGTTGATGAGGGTCTATCCTCCTCCATGGAAGTTCTAAATCCCATGAGGACCTCAGTTGGGAGAGCAGTGTCTTGTTCTGCCTGAGTTGGTTGCCTCTTCTATTTACTTCTCCAAAGCATTGGTGGGGAATGTGCCTCCAAAGTTGGATCCTCACCCTCAGAATTAGAAGAGATGGTCAAGGTTACTCCCTCTACTACCTCCAGAGATTGAGTGCATTGTGGTTTTGGAGTTTCAGTCTGTGGAGGGGCAGTAGATTCCAAAGTACTCCCCTCAACTACTCTTCTTTTTATTTTTCTTCGAACCATGGGAATCTCATCCAAATCATCTGACTCTTCTTCTACCCTTTTATGCTTACTGGGCTTAGGTGTTTTTGAAGTCTTTTTTTGTTTTCTCCCTCTGTCCTATTTCTTTTCTATGCTTTTTGTGGCCAAAAGTTTGGGTAGATTTTGGAGTTATCTCCTCTTCCATAATCAGAACTCCCTTCATTTGTTTAGTTGGGGTTGACTCCTCAGCTAAGGTTAACTTATGTTTTGTTGAGCGAGTTAAATAGAAGGGTTGCTTTATAATTGTTTCTACTAGTTTCTTAGCTATAGTTGAGGCTTCTCCCATGGTTTCTTTTTCTTTCTTTTTATTCTTAGTAGTGGTGGCAGGTGTTGGGCTTCCTATTGATGTTTGTGGGGTAGAAGTTGGTGTTTCCCCCACTATCTCTTCTTGCCCTTGCTCTTCCCAATGGCTGGGGAGGAAGTAGAAGGTGCTACCTCCTCATCCTATTGAGTGAAGGAAGTCTCTTCTGCATCATGTGTTCTCCCCGGTGTTTTAGATTGTGATGTGTCATCTAAAAATGACTGCCACAGAGCCTCTCCATTAACTTGAGACAAGAAATGATGTTTTACAATTAAGAAAATGAGGTCGTGATGCTTCATGGGACCCTTCCCCTATTGGTACTTATCTACTGAAGACACAATGGAAGAATACAAAAAAATTGGGAGATTGATGCTATATTTTGGATGAGTATGCCCATGTCTCAAGAAAATTAGCATTTTCATTATGGGTCCTAAAACTAGGGAGAATTTCCCATCACATGTAAAATATTTCATGAGCCACATGCCTAAAGACTACCATGGTTGGGGAAGTGAGGTTTTGTCAATTCCTTTGAATTCATTTTTACTTAAATGTAACTAGACCTCAGGTTCAACTTCTACTGAAAATTTTTTAATCAAATTAGAGTTTAGGGTTTTGAGATGATAAAACCTCACCTTGTTCTAGTAGCCTTGAAATGTGGCTGATGATGGTGGCTGAGGCATTGATTAGGACTCCTTGTACTTTGGTTTGGTTATTCTTTAGGTGGCACAAGAAATCATCTACTATGTCCTCTTGAAAGCCTTTGAATTTCTCTAAAAATTCCAACCATCCAACATTTCTAAATATATCTACTATAGCTTGATCTTGGAGTAGTCCTGTTGTAGTTTCAAGTTCCAACTTCTTCGTCACCCCCATACTACTTCTATCCCTTTTTTTCTTCTGTAATGAATGAACCTTCTCTTATCAACTCTTCCCTTGGTTCCCTCTGTAGCTCTTTGTCCTATTTATGATAGACCCCTTTATCTATTCTCTCAAAGGACTCTATTGTAATGGCTCGAAGATTATTTTTGTGATTTTGAAATCTCTGTAATTTTTGAAGTTGGGACTGGATATCCTTTGATGGCAATTTTCTTTTTTTACAGAGGGGTTAATTAGTTTAATTAATTTGAAATTATGGTTCAATCATAATCATAGGGAATGATATGACACTCTGGAGTGAAGTCATTAGTGTGGCAATTAAGGCGGCATGCATAGGTTGAAAAAGGAAATGATGGTAGGGGTACGTGTCTAAGTAGTTTTCACCAAAAATAGAAATGACAAGACATTTAATAATTAACTAACTTGAGTGAATTACCTAGATCACTTTTCGTGATGATTTCCCAATATACTTGGCTGCTGCATCGCCACTTTGATGAGGTGTGATGGTGACTTTACATGTGTGTAGCCTCCTTACACCTTGTAGTGATGTTAGCATCATCAGTGTTGCATGGATTAGAATCTTTTTGTGGATAACCTTGAAGGTGACGAGTTGGCTTGTGACGTCAGGAGGTTCAACTTGGGTGACGTGTGCCGGCAGATGCAACTCATTTATCTTGTGTGGGTTTCCTTTTTTTATGGTGGAAGATGAGTCATGCTAACCTCATCGATTTTGTTGTCCCCACTTGATGCTTGTAGAGGTGGGTCCCCATGTTTTAAAATACTTTAGTTGGATGAAGCATCGGAGGTGCTCCTAGTTTGCTCTAGAGGTGTTCTCAATGGCTCTTGAGGAGTGCCTGGTTAGCTCTAGAGAGCTTCTGCTAGAATTCTGAATGAAGAAGGGAACCACCATTTACTAGTTTTTAGTCCCCTTGACAAGAAAGACAACCATTTACTAGTTTTCCATCTTTCCCCAATTATTTATTTATTTATTTATTTTTATTTTTTTTATGAAGGGCTGCCATTTGCTGGTTTTCAACCCTTATTTTATTTTATTTTTTTATATATTGTCCTTGAATTTCTTCAACCTGTGGCAGAGGTTGTGACCCCTATCACCAAGAACAAGTCCTTGGTAAAATCCTCCTTAGTAGCTGGTCTCGTATAGAACCAAATTTTGTGGCCATTTACTAAGAACGTGTCTTCACCTCCATCAATGGGTGCCAACAAAACTATTCCATTCTCATAGACTTCCATGATTTGGTAAGGACCAACCTAATGAGTTCGTAACTTCCCCTTGAACTCCTTAAACTTAGAATCATATAGGAGAACCAAATCCCCTTGTTGAAATGTCCTCTTTTTGATGTGTTGATCATGTCATTTCTTCCTCTGGTACTGAATAAGTTTTGTCTACTATATAGCCTCTGTTCTGATTTCACCCAACTCATTAAGTTGGAGAATCCTATCCTAATGTGCTATAGATAATGGAAACTCAATGTTCAATGAGGTCTTAAGTGTTTTTGGTTCAAATTCTATGGATAGTATGGGTTACTTTCCATAAACTAGTTCATAGGGTGAAAACTTGGTTGTTGACTTCCATGTGGTATTGTAAGCCCAAACTACTTTAGGTAACCTGCTGGCCTAATCTTTCCTATTCATGGCCACTATTCTTGTTAGGATGTTTTCCAGCTCTCTATTTGTCACCTCAACCTTCCCATTAGCTGGGGGGTTGTAAGGTGAAGACTTCCTGTGCTCAACTTGGTATAAGTCTATGAAATCTTGGATTACCTGAGAAGTGAATTGTGGTCCTCTATCTGAAACTATGAATCTTAGAGCTCCAAACCTCAAGAAGATTCTATTATAAAGAAAAACAACTTTTTCTTCCCTTGCAAACTGTAATGCCTGAACTTCTACCCATTTGGTTACATAGTCTGTGTAGACCAAAATATATTCTTTGACCCAAGATGGTGGATAAATTCATCCCATAAAATCTAGACCCCATTGCTCAAATGGTTCCAACACTACTTGAGGGTACAGTGACATTTCTTGGGTAAAGGTTGGTTGACCCATCCTTTGGCACTAATCACACTATTGCACATACCTCTTGGTGTCCTTATGAAGAGAGGGCCAGTAGTAACTAGCTCCTATAATTTTGTGAATGGTTCTTTGTGAGGAATAATTTCCACTAGATGGTTCATCATGACATGCCCTTAAGACATAAAAAATTTCATTAGCTCTCAAGTACCTATGTAAGATAAAGTCAAGTCCACATTTAAACAACAAACCATTTAACCATTTGTAAGATAAACTTTCTGTTACCAATCACTTCTTTTTTTTGAGGAGAAATGGGATGCAAATAGGCATGTAGCTAAGAAATTAGCTATGTCAGCAAACCAAGGTATATTAGAAGAAACAACAAAGAGATGTTCATCTAGAAATTTATCCTCCACTAGTTGGTTTTCTCCACCTATATGTAACCTTGATAGAAAGTCAACAACCAAATTGAATTTTCCTAGATTTTCTATGATGGTAATGTTAGCAAACCAAGGTATAGTAGAAGAAACAACAAAGAGACGTTCATCTAGAAATTTATCCTCCACTAGTTGGTTTTCTCCAAATAGGCATGTAGCTAAGAAATTAGCTATGTTAGCAAACCAAGGTATAGTAGAAGAAACAACAAATAGGCATGTAGCTAAGAAATTAGCTATGTCAGCAAACCAAGGTATAGTAGAAGACAAAACAAAGAGACATTCATCTGGAAATTTATCCTCCACTAGTTGGTTTTCTCCACCTATGTGCAACCTTGATAGAAAGTCAACAACCAAATTGAATTTTCCTAGATTTTCTATGATGGAAATGTCAAATTCCTGTAATAGTAACAACCATCTAATTATCATTGCACCCACTACAAGTCTGTTTATTAAGTACTTGATGGCTACATGATCAGTATGCACGAATATTTTGTATCCTATGATATAATGCCTGAATTTGTTAATAACATATATGACTGCCAATAATTCATTTTTTAGTTGTTGTATAGTTTTTTCTACTGGAGTAAGGTTCTTACTGATGTAGTAGATGGCATACATGCCTTCCCCTTCCTCTTTCTACCCCAAGACTATCGCAATTGACTTGTTTGAAGCATTAGTTTGTATGTGGAATGGTAAAGTCTAATTGGGTCCCCTTAAGACAAGTGTGACATTAAGTTTTTCTTTAATGGTTTCAAATGCTGATTGGTAATCCTTTGTCCATGAGAAGTCATCATCCCTGGTAAGTAAGGAAAACATAGGGGCAACTATTCTGCTGAAATTTTCTATAAATCTCCTATAGTATCATGCATGACCTAGAAAGCTTCTAACATTTGTTTAGTTTTTAGGTGAGGGTAACTAATTTATCACTTCTATTTTATTTTGGTCTACTTTGATTCCTTTGGTTGATATGTGGTGTCCAAGTACAATTCCCTCCTCTACCATCATAAAGCACTTTTCATGGCTTAAGGATAGCTAGTTTTTTTTTCAATGTATTATACCACCTTATCTAGGTTTGTGAGAGCTTCCTCAAAGGTGTCGCCATAGACAATAAAGTCATCCATATAGACTTCCATACACCCATTAGCCAATTCAGCAAAAATGGCTAAAACAACGCTCTGAAATGTAGCTAGAGTGTTACATAGTCCAAATGGAAGAACTCTATATGAAAAAATCCCCCATGAACAAGTGAAGGTGGTCTTGTTCTGGTCCTTCAGTGCCACTTGAATCTAGTTATACGCACTAAGTCCATCTAAGAATGAGAAGTACTTTTTCTCTACCAAGTTGTCCAGTACTTGGTCAATGAATGGTAAGGGAAAATAATCCTTCTTTGTGGCTTTATTTAGCTCTTTGTAATCAATACACACTCTCCACTTTCCATTATTTTTAGGAACTATGACTAAGGGTGAGACCCACTGACTATTTGAGATAGGATATATGAACCCTACTTGTAGCAATTTCTCTATTTCAATCTTAACAATATCTTCCAGGGCAGGGTTTAATCTCCTCTGGGGTTGTTTGGTAGGTTTGACATCTTCAGTGTATATATGATGAATACGGATCTCATGAGGAATTCCCTTCATATCTTGGTATTCCCAAGAAAAAGTTGTTGAATGGGAGACCAGGAGATTAAGGAGTGCTTCTTCCTATTTTTCTACTAACTGGGTGTTGATGTTCAATGTTTTCCTAGGTAGAATCATGACCTCCTCTCTAATTTGATCCATAGATGTCCCTATCCTGGAGTCATAGTGTTAAGAGGATAGGACTGTGGAAGTAACATATGGAATGTAACCAAGTCTCTAAAAGGTTTCTCTATAAGGAAAAATATTTGCAAGGGTACAATGGGTAGTAGTGAGGAATTCTCTTTTTGAGTCTTGGGCTAATTCCATTATATCCTTGTCAATAAGAATGTAAGTAATGTCTTCCATTGTGTCAGCTTATTTCTTCTTCTAACTCACCCAAATGTTCCTCGATGGTAACCATAGCTACTGAGGCACTATTTCCTGTGTTATTAGGCTCATCTACCCATACTTTCCCTGAGTAATGTATTGATGGTTTAGCTAGAGGATATAAAGAGATTTTATTGAAATCTATCCCATTGGAAATGTTCATGTCTCCTATTTGACAATCAATAGATGTTGCCGTTGTAGCCAATGATGGTCTTCCTAGGATCAAGGGGTAAGCATTTCTTTGGTTTCTAGGTTCTAATATTAGAAAGTCTACTAGAAATTCCCATGATTCCACAATGACTGGGACATCAGATAATGCCCCTTTTGGAATATCCACTGACTGGCCAGCCAATTGGAGAATTGTGGATGTGGCTTGGACACTAGTCAAAGCTAATTTGTCCAGGGTGTGCACTGTCATTACATTTATTATTGTCCCCAAATTGACCAAAACATTAGATATTTCAACCCCTGAAATATAGACAATTATGATAGGGTTCCCAAGGTCGCTATACTTTGGGAGGAGCATTTCCCCCACAAGAAGGTCTACTACTTTCCCTTCTACTTGAATGGTGGCAGGGAAATTTTTCTTCCTGCCCTAGGTTTTAACACAATGATGTTTGATGAGTTGGTTTAGTTCAGACACATCCCTGATTGCTTGTAGGAGTGGAATTTCAATATTTAAATGTGTGATTTCTTGCAAAAGTTCTAATTCCATGGTGGATTGGACTTGTTTTTGTAGGATAGTTTTCTAAGGGACATGTTGTTTGAGCCGTTCTAGGTGTTGGGACCCAAAATAGCTACAACCCTAAACCCTAAAAAATTCCTAAATCACCCAGGCCAAGAATGGTCATTCTGGGTGAAAGGAAAAGTTCATCAACAAGTTTAGGGTGATTTTGGCCAACTAACAGGAGTGGGTAGGCTTCTCTGCACTTTGAGCTCAACTTAGACTTAGGAGGGATATTCCAAGGGGTGTACCTAAATAGGTATTAGTTTCAACACCAGATGAACAACTAAAAATGAAAGGACAACCAAACCTAACTCATCTTTTAGGCCCCAAAGGCTATCACTGGACCTAAAACAACTGGTTGTCACTAGTAACCCCTATGTAACTGATGAAAAGGCACTCCCATTGACAATGGAAAGTGCAGGTATACTTGTTTGCAAGACATACAAACTAATTACTTGCTTCACACATGATAAGTTTTTTTTAATTTTTAAGAGTGTGGGTGATCAAATACTTCATATCGGTGCCTTATATATTGGGTTATGGAGTCAATAGTTCAAGAGAAGGAAGAAAACAACAAAAGAAATAAAAAATGCACTTTCTAGATACCAGATGCAACATATAATCATTCATCTATAACC
Organism: Cunninghamia lanceolata; assembly: GCA_027924645.1. Taxonomy (NCBI): domain Eukaryota; kingdom Viridiplantae; phylum Streptophyta; class Pinopsida; order Cupressales; family Cupressaceae; genus Cunninghamia; species Cunninghamia lanceolata. Next base: position 4,327,620 of record BSBN01000275.1, on the reverse strand, counting down.
ATAAAAAAGATCATTACACAGCATGTAATGTTTTAAGAATTTGTCTAATTCATCTAATAAATGGTTATAGTCATACCACGAAGTGTGACAAGAGGAAACCTAGCTGATGAGGGTCGTTGTAGTCCTCATCATTTAATTTTAATAAATATCAATCCAAGGCAGTGTCCATGGCTGTATGCAAAAGGGAGAAGGAATAACTTGCATGGTAGTCTTTTCTATAGAAGGGATTTGACAACAATTGCATGAAACAAATTGGGTTTAAAATCCACTGAAAAAGACAACCTAATTTAAGGAAATCAATAAATTGAACAGCTAATCTAATTCTAGAATAAAGGAACAGCTAAAGGAATTCTGAATAAACAAATTGCATAATAGAAAAGCAACTAAACAAACTAAGAAATGTAGTCTCCGCCCTTCAGTTGGAGTGGGCCCTTTCTCCTTCCTCCAGAGAGACTAATCAATTCCAGTAATCAGCAAATAGGTAGAACAACTTTCTTTATTCAAAAATCTTCAAGATCCAAATTACATGCTGCTGTAAAAAAAATAGAGTTCTTCTTTCCTTCAAAATAATTCTTTTACAACTTCCTTTCTTTTATTCTATGCCATAGTTCTCTCTATATAACTATGGTTATTAAATTCTAATTGAGAGTCTCTCTAGAGTAGAGAACTTATTCATGCAGCTAATTAAACTTATTTATCTAGTTAAGTAAACTTATTCATTTAGTTAACTGATTATACAATTGCTGATTACAAGGCAAAACATGAAGTCTTTTAGAAAGTCATGCAATGACACTAAGTGTGTATTCTTTGCATGGAATAATTACTCATAATTAGATCCATTAATTTAGGAGTAATTATGGTCAATCTATCCTTCAGAAAATCTCAGAGTGTGTGTTGGTAGATTAGAAGAATCCACAGCAACTTCATAAATTATTTCTGGAACATCTCCAGAGCTTGTAGAATAGTCAACTTCTGTCATAACTTGCTTAATTGTTTTACTAGATCTCCTCAAATGATTTCTGGGTTTTGTTCCTCTAACTTCCAACTTCCTAGATCATTTTCAATTTCTAAATTTCATTAATAAATGAGAGAGATATCATAGTTTTATTGAAACTAGTTTTCTTGACTTTTCTGTTCTGCATCTTCGCGCTCTGTAATAGTTAACTTATATCATTAACTGTTTATTCATTTTAATGAATCTCTTCAAAATGCATTCATAGATTTATTTCTCTCTCTTTAAGATTTCTAGATCATTTTGAAATTCTAATTTTTATTAAGAAATGAGTGAGATATTGCAATTTTACTGAAACTACCTTTTTGACTTCTGCATCTCTGACGCTCTATAATAGTCAAATTCTATCATAAACTTCTCATTTGTTTTACCATATCTCCTTAAATGATTTATGGGTTTTGTTTCTCTCTCTTCCATGTTTCCAGATCATTTTGAATTTCTAATTTCATTAAGAAATGAGAGAGATATCACAGTTTTACTGAAACTGCCTTTTTGACTTCTACATCTCCAGCGCTCTGTGCATCTCTAGAGCTCTGTGCATCTCTGGTGCTTTATACATCTTTGGAGCTCTATGCATCTTTGGCACTCTGTGCATCTCTAGTGCTCTGTGCATCTCTAGAGCTCTGTCCATCTTTGACACTCTGTGCTTCTCCGGAGCTCTGTGCATCTCTGGCGCTCTGTCCATCTCCGGTGCTTTATGCATCTTTGGAGCTCTGTGCATCTCCGGAGCTCTGTCCATCTCTGGCACTCTGTGCATCTCTAGAGCTTTGTTCATCTCTGGCACTCTGTGCATCTCCGAAGCTCTATGCATCTCCAGAGCTCTGTGCATCTCTGGAGCTCTGCAACTCCGAAACTCTGCAACTTAACATAAAATAGACTTTCTCTTCACTTTATTGATAAAATAATTGTTGATCTTGAGGTGAACATGTAATATCAAGACAAAATCATGCATGGCATTGATTGTTGCATTTAGACAAGTTTATTTGATATTTAGCTAAAAATCTTCAAACCCATGCTCAAGTCCACTTCAAAAACTGATTTAATGAAGAGAAAATATATGCTTTTATTTGACTAAAGATGAGACACTTTACGGTCTCATCACTAGCTAAACTTAGGCTTTTCTTGAAAAATTACAGAAGAAGAAGGAGAAATTAATACAAAGATAACTGAAATCAATTTGAAAAACCTTTCATAACCTATGTTTTTTTCTACTAGTGAACCATCACTTTTTTGCTCTTTGAAACCCTAGATAGCTCTGTACTTTAGTTGCTTGAAAATGGTAAAGATGCCTAACTCTCCAAAATAATTTCAATTCTCCTTTTATATCATTTGCAACTCAGATTTAATCTTGGAATGGGAAGAAAAATCCTACCAACTCCACCAAATGCATTAATAACACCATTTTCAACCACCCATTTTGTATTGATGGCGATTCAGAGAGTTGGTGGTGCATTTTTGCATGTTTCTCGGTGTTTTTGGGCCTTCGACAGGTGTCGGGTCGGTGGGAGCACTTAGGATTTTCGGACCTTTGGAAAAAATTCGAAAGTCCACTTTGGTACCAAAGTCTCGAAATGCATCAAGGTCCCAAAGACCACTTTGGTCTCGAAGTCCACTTTGGTCCCAAAGTCCTGAAATGACCAAAAGTGTCAAAATTCAAAGTTGAATGTTTGACTTGATTCTTCATGAGAAACTTAGCCCTTTCCTCAAAAAAACATTTGAAAACTCAAACTTTTGCACCTCCAAATTGGCATGGAAAGTTCAGGGGGTCTGAGAAGACTTTGCACTAGGACCAAAAGTCCACTTTGCTAAGGGGATCAAGAGAATGGGAACCGGATTCATGGGAGGACTTAGGACTTTTGGACCATTGGAAAAGGTCCAAAATCAACTTTAGTCTCGAGGGCCCAATTTCTCCTCAAGGCCCAATTTTGCCTTAGGGCTCGAAATTGAACCAGGGCCTGAAATGCAACTTGATACCGAAATCTCGATAGGACCAAAAGTGCCAAATTTTCAAAGGAAGGAAAACTTTGGGATTTTTGCTTATAACTTTTGAAGGGAACCCATTTAAAATTGTCTCATATTGGGTATAATGGATGGTTTTTTAAGGAAGAAAGGCACAATTAAGATTTTTGATGGAACTTTTACAAGATTTTACAATTTTGAGGCATGGAAAATAGGAGTCCCAACACTAGGTAAGGTGCTAGTTTTTCTATCTCCAGAGCAACTCTAGAGTTCTTCACAGAAGTGGCTCTAGAGGTGTTCTTCAAAGTTGTTCCTTTACAAGGAACTCTGGAGTTACATAGGGGTTGTTCTTCTAGCACCTTTTCAATAGTAATCTCCTCCTGAGGTTGAGTGGATGGATTTTTAGGTTCCATATAATTAGTTACTTCAACTATGAGTCGGGAGATGGTCTTGGTAATGCTTTCCTCAAATGTAGCTAGAGGTTGTGCAAATAAATAGAGTTTACACCAACCATGTTTTCTTGCTCTATCATGTAAACAGCTACTCCCTGTTTATTTCGTGGATTTTCTACAGGTTGAGTTGGTAAGGTTGGCTAACTAACTAGCTCATTTTGTGACTGTCCCTGTGTGTTGGGGAGTCCAGTTAGTAATTCTTGTTGCTGAGGTTGGAAACCTCTAGGTTGTCCTGATATTGTTGACTATAACCCTATTGAGGACCCCACTGAGGCTACATGTTTTGTGATCCAAATTGTTGTGGGAACTGTTGTGGCCGTTGTTGATTTCCCTAGGCTAGTTTTTCCAGTGCTGGTTCTACCGTTGCTGGTTTGACTAATCTTGTGGTACCCAAGGAGGAATGTTTTGAGGCCCTTGCCAAGTTGGATTCCATTGATTGTTTCCCCAGTTCAAAGGACCCATATAGGAAGCCTAATTTGGGTATTGATTATATGGGAAATTGCCAGTTTGTTTTTGTCCTACGTAATTCAACTCCTCTTCTATTATGCCATTCTTTTTAGTCATCCTTTTTAAGGCCGAGAGCTGATCACAATGACTGGTAGGGTGCTCCCTATCATAGATCTGACAGATTTATGACTTGTCTAGAGGACATTCTCTCAAAAGGTGTTTGTTTCTACATCTAGGATGATATATGGAGAGGTTCAACTATTCTACTCTATTTAGTTGTTCTAGTCTTTGCCTGAATTCCATCTAATGTGGTATTCAGCTAGACAAGAATATCTATCTTAAGGTTTGCAATCTCCTCCATTAACTATCCTATTTCATTCTTTCCTTTAAACTATCTAGTTGTTCTCACTTCATATTGGGTTCTAGAGTAGTCCTTTTAGAGTTCTTCTATAGTAAGCATATCCATTTTGTTAATATTTCCTCTCTCCATTAGATCTAGTGCCTATTTTAATTCTCTGTCCAATTCTTTTACAAATAGAGTTTTGGCCAAGGGGTGAGCCACAGGATTGCCATATCTCCTCAAGGAAAAGTTGAACCTATCCATATAGTCCTCTAAACTTTCATCCTCTCTTTGTTTGATTTTGAACAACTCCTTTTTATCACTGACCCTACAATAATCTTGGTATTTGCCCAGGAATTTAGTTTCCATTTCATCCCATGAATGAATGGAGTTTGGGGCTAATCCCATGAACCATCTCATAGTAGAATCTTTCAGGGTTGATGGGAAAAGTTTGAGTTTTTGATTATCTGATCCATAGTCATAGGTTTGGCATACAACTTTAAACTCAAACAAAAATTGATCTGGATCCTTAGAAGCAAGACCCCTAAAGTTTGGTAAGTTTCAAGGTGAAATGTTCTTCATAGGGGCATTATCTCTATGAGCAAGGACAATAGGGTATGAGAAGGTTCTAACAACTTGGTTATTTTCTTCATCATGATTATCATCCATGTCTAGTGTTTCTTCTCTTTGAGATTTAGCGTGGGGTTCTGAGGAAGTGGATTCTGATAATGGATCTGCCTTGTATCTTTCTTGTAGTTCTTGGATATACTTAGAGAGTGAAGGATTTTGAGGATTTGAGGGAATGTCAAGTTGGGGTGTAGTTTCCAAGATAGGTTCTAAGTGTTTCTCTTCAACAAGATCTTGTGCTTCCCTACTGCTTTCTCCTATAGTTTGCTACTGGGGTGTTTGTTTTATGTATCTACCTTTTGAATCCCTAGGTCTAACCATGCATATTTAATTTAGCCTAAAGAGGACTGCTAACTAAGTTTTTCTTATTAACACATACATCCCTAGAAACGGTAGCAAAAATGACAAGGGTCATTGTACCTTAGCATTTAATCATGTTTTAATGTATCAAATCTAGGGCTGTGTCCTAGGCTATTTGCAATAAGGAACTTCATAATCAACAATTCTCAAACTAATCCTACTAATTTTAGTGTTTCAATAATTAATGCTACTGATTTATCTGCTGTGAAATAAAATTTTGAAAACACAAATGCTAAAGCAGTAGATTGTCAAAAAATAACCTATTTTAATATAAAGCTAGAAACATGCATTTACTAAAAACAACTATTAGCAAAAATGAATCTATCTACTGAAACTGTACTTTTAATGAAATATGTAAATAAACTAAAGCAATAGATACTATCCTCCTATCTTGATGGTGGTAGTGGGCCATTGCTCCATGCCTTCAGGACTAAAGACTAAAGCAAGAACTCAGTACAGAAATGAAATAGCACAATCTTTCCTTTAGTTTAATTTCATCAAAGTATGCGTGTATTCAAAAAGTATGTCTGAAAAATAGAAATTACAATAATCTCATAGAAAAAATCTATCCATGTTCTGCTACTCCTATCTAAACATATATTAGTCTAAATGATGAAATATCTTTAGAACTAACTATTCTATCCATTAGTCTATCTATGAGATACAACCAATCTCTTATTCTAACTAAAACATATAACTGTTCAACTGAAGAGTATAATCATACAACTAGAAAAAGGCTTTAGTGGAACAAAAGTTCCACTAAATTTGGAGTCTTAACTTAAATAATAATGGGCAACAAGGCCCTAAAATATAGTTCTTAACAAGTCTTTTAGAACACATGTAAAATTAAAATAAAAAGGGAATCAGATCCCTGGTAGTCAACTAGAGTCTTCACTAGATCCTTTTGGTGTTGGCTGAGTAGACTCCGGAGCACTAAAATTGCCTCTTGAGATATAGATAGATAATGGCACCAGAGAGTCTGCACTATCGCCAGCAACTCTAGAGACTGTGTGCTGTTGCCAGCAGCTCCAAAGATGCATCCTTGATTCCTGTATGGCTCCAAAGATGATTCATCCCTTGCTTTCCTATTCCCTCTTCTCTAGGATGCCTCCAACACTTTGGGAAAATATTGGAGTCTGGTATAGTATCCTCCATATGGGCTCTGAATATTATTAGGACCAACTCTGGAGATCCTCAAAATTGCCTTCGCCCATACAACTACACTTGTAGATGCAAAAAGATAGACTTTTTTGTACATTTTCATTAGTTTATTGCACATTAGTCATTTCATCAAAAAATAATGATGTTCAGTAATTCAACTCTCATTAGTGTAATTAAGACAAGTCTTATCAGTCTCTATGGTGCAATTACCAAGACAACAATATGGAAGGATGGGAAAAAGGGAAGTAAAAAGGTTAATTATTCTAGGTGCTACTTGGCACTCATCAATTAGGTCTCTTTAATCTCTATTTTCTATGTGATGTGAAGAACTTGGAGAGTTGATGTGATTAGGGGAGAGAGTTTTGCAACAGTTTAGTTTGTAGGTTTGTAGATTGGTGTGTTTTTTAACACTATGTGATAGAATATTTTTCCATGTCCTCTATGTCAATGCTATTAGTGGATTCTCTAGATGTTTAGGTCATTTTCAAACTAGACATCACAAATGAAGTGGGAGTCCTATGGAGGTATATGTATCATTGGATTGTGGTGTAGAGGTTTCTAGGCATTTTTGTATGTCTATGTGTTTGTTATCAATGGAGATGAAATTTGTGTAGGAAAATGAATATATGAGGACTTGTGATTGTAGATTGGGATGGATATGAGGTCTACTTGTGTTGTGTTTACCCTATTTTGAGGTATGATTAGTTGGATGTGTTAGTAATATGTTGTGGCTATTATTCCAACTGTTGATTATTTTGTAGATACCCAGTCCTATTATGGGTGAGATGGACTTTAATATTTGTGTTTAGATTGAGATATGATATAGTGATTTCTATGGGACATTCAACTTGTGTTATATTGACTTTGGTTTCTTATATTTCATGCTTAGGCATGATGGAAGATGAGAGTGTTGTGGTCAATGTGGTAGTCACTTTGTGGATGTTATAGGTTGCTTTGTTGAGCCTATGAGCATAGAGGGGTTAGTTAAGACTATGGACATTTTGTATCTAGTAGTTAGTTCATTTTGTTGGATCTCCTTATGCCTTTGCAATGCAAATATCAAGTGGAAGAATGTTAGGATTATGTGTTTTATTCATCTTGCATATCCTAAGTTCAAATTGTTCATAGATGATTAATTATGTATGCATCTTCAAAGTTCATGGAGTGGGAAAATGGGATCCCCATGTGAGGTTGGGGACATATATAATTATTTTATTATTCTCCAGGGACTTAGACATATTTTTTGTAATGAGTCATTAGATAGGGAATTACATAGTGGACTTGTAAGAGCATTTTCTATTATTAGTTGGGCATGGGATGTAAAATTAGCGCTTCATGGGGGATTATTTGGGAGTTACATATGTCAACTTTCATAATGGAAGTAAAATTTTATTATGTGGGGAGTTACATTCTATTTTGGAGGACACTATCTTGAATGGGTCATGAGAATTATGTTAGTGTAATATTTTATTCACCTTGGATATGTTATATCCTAAGTGGGATATTGCACCTATTTAACAAGTTTACTAATGATAATATGAATATTTAATTATTCTCACCTAAGTAGCTAATAATAACATGTGTACACCTTGACTTGAGGTACACAAGTGCCACCACTACCTCATCAACTTTTAATTGATGGTAGTTAGGTGCCACCTCTATTTAGTCAAGGCCACCTCCATCTTAGTCAAGTTGAGTTAACTAATCCAGTGATTGACATCTCAACTCTTGAATTCTCAATTATGTTGAGTTAACTCATCTCTCAATTGAGAGTGATTGAGAGTTAACTCATACCTCTTAGGCATGTCATCTCATTAATTCATGCATTCAAGAGGCATATATATGTATGTTACTCATTGTAATTTTGTCTCATAATATAGAATATAGAACAACATTATTTTGTTTGTCTAGATTTGCAATTAGATTATAGACATTTGGTCTTGCATAGGTTTGTTGTTCATAACAAATTGTAACAAGTTCTTACCATGGCATTACCTTTTGGTGGTTTTATGGACCTCTATGAATTTATATATTGAGGGCTTGAGATGGAGGCATTATGCATTATTTTTGGTAGGGGGTTTGGTACTAGTTTCCTCTTGGATTGAAGAAGTGTTGATCTCCATGGAAGGCATGAAGCTTGATATTGTATTGTAACATTGGTGTTCTTGGGAATACATCAGATTCACTACTTCAAAGGCTTGGTTTTTCTTCAAATGGTTCTCCTAGGGTATTTTTGTGTCATTCTTATTTTTTATGGTTTTTTCTACTCTCTTTCATTCTTTATTTTTTGTGTTGTTAATAAGTCAGAATGCTTCTAAAATTTCTATATATTTGTTTATTGTGATATTCTTCTCAAAGAGTTATGTAGAAATATTTACATGCTTAATAATTATGTTTAAGTGCTAAGGTGTTTTTGGGTGTACTTTTCCTTACAAAATTTACTAGGATCATTTTGTTTAAAATAAGGAATACTAGTAGTAGAAATTTGATTAATAGTTTTTGTCTCATCCTTGTAATCATTTCCCTTATAAAAGATGTATACTTTTAAAAATTTGAAGGCTATGAAGAAGAATTAGGTGTTGATAGTCCATATTTGAATACAATTATTGCTAGTAGCTTAGATTCAACCATTTTAACATGTGCACAAGGATCCATGAAAGATACAAAATTTTTGAGGTAAACACTATTGACAATCGGCTTAAGAAATCCCTCGATATATATTTTCCAATTTCAAATCATGTAAGGGATAATGTAATCTAGAACGTAAGGACTAAAATTGTATGGCATAATCATATGTGCATTCATTAGGTTCTTGTGAACAATCAAATAGATCAAAAATATGTTGGGAAAGGTTTCATAAAACTTACATCCTAATATTTGTATTTATTTATTATTTGTTAATAATTCATGAGTCCTCATGGAAAAGGGTGTCCCATTATGAATTGAATGCTATTACAATCAATATACTTTGTTATGATGTGTGTATGTGTGTAAGAGAATATTTTTCATGTAAGATGTGTAAGAGCACTTGTGAAAATGTATGTGGTATAAAAGAAAATGTATGATGCACATGAGAGCATGTAAGAGGGGAATTACATTGTTCACTTGATTTTTTGACCAACTTATGATGCATGCTATGATGCACCATAAGACATCTTTGAATGGGTTTGAAAAGGCCAAAATGGAGCACCCATTTTGAGGAGGCTATGACAACTTATGACATGTTATGACAAGGCGTAAGGCATCTACAAATAATCCTATTGACCACCTCATGAAGATTGGCATTGTAGTTTGGGCTAAAATATGGTGCCATTTTTGGTCATAGTTTTGGCACATGATTTTATAAACCACACTTAGTTTGTGGGTTGAGTTTTCTTATTTATTAAATGCTAGAGATGGAGGTTTCATAGCAAGTTTGCAAGTACAGTTATTATTCTAGAATTCCTCTAGATATGAGTGTTGGTGATTTCTCCTATGAAGGCTCCTTGCCTAAATTGTATTGTAATAACTATTATTGTTGATTAAAACCTTGATTTAGAGTTTAGAGGACATGTTTTTCTTAAAACAATTTTCCCAAATTATGTTATTGTGTTATGCTTGTTTCTATGTATCTTAGTCTTTCATTTAATTATTGACCATTATTTTTTGTATATCTCCTTTCATAGACTAGTGTATGAAGAATATTCATAATTTTAGCTTCCTTTCATTTAATATTAGAGACTAATCAACTTAGGTCATAAGTGTTAGGAATAGAGTTTTTTGTTCTAATCTTAGTTTGAGTGGAAGCATGTGTAGAGAAGGTATTTATTTCATGTAAGGTGGAATATACTTGGAGATTGGAGATGTAAATATTCAATGGTACTAACTTTGAGTTGTGGAATCTCAAGATGGAGGATTTACTCATAAATCATAATCTATGCCCATTGTAATATCTATAAACAAACAAGTTGCAATGTCAATAAAATATTGTCTAGCGTTGGACAAAAAGGCAAGAAACCTTATCAAGCTTTGCTTAGTTGATTCAATGTTGCCAAATGTCTATGATTCTAATCCATTGTACAAAATCTCTAGAAGAAGTTGGTGAACCTTTACTAGACTAAATCCCTAGTTAATAAATTTTTTCTATGGAAGAAGTTGCATATTTTGAGTACGAGTGATAGTAATTTTGTTGTTGAGCACTTGAGTGAATCCAATATGATTGTGAGCTAGATACACTTAGCGTGTGTGAAGAAGAAAGAGGAACATCAATGCATGACACTTCTGTGTTATTTGTTAGATTCATAGGACAACCTAGTAATGGCTATTGGAAGCATTGCTACAAAACTTTTTCTTGATGAGATTGTGGCTACTCTTCTCTTGGAGGAGATGAGTTCAAAGGCTACCAAATCCACCAAGGAAGTCTTGGTTGTTCATGAAGGTAAAAAGAAAAAGGAAAGAAGAAGGATAAACATAGATATAAATCTTGACGGAAGTCTCATAGAAATTCCAAGGCCAAATATTGGAATTGTGGAAATATAGGTCATTTAAGAGATTGCAAGGATGAGATAGAGGAGAAAAATGATGAATATGAAGATGATTTTGATTCTAAATCTTCTTAGATGATGTGGGGGATACATTTGTCTACACCTCTATCATTCAAAAATATAGTGAAGAGATCCATTATATCTAGTTTTGATGGTCATGCATTTTGGGTACCTAAGCATGCTTCTACCTTAGAGAAAACATTACCCATAAAGAAGATGTTGTTATAGGACCAAAACATGGGACATATTGGTAAGAAAGGTCTATGGACCTTGAAAAATAAAAATCTTGTAGAGGGGCTTGTTGATTGTTATCTTGAGTTTAATTTTTGTAAGTATTATATTTATGGAAAACACCATATTCCATTTTATTTGAGTTCTCATAAGTCTTCTATGAAGTTTGGATCTTATTCATTCTAATGTATTTGACCTTGTATATGTTCCTTCTTTGTCAAAATATTTGTATTATGTATCATTTATTGATGATTACTCCAAGAGGACATGGGTTTATTTTCTCAGGAGAAAATATGAGATCTTTGGTTAGTTTAGGGAGTTTAAGGTTGTCATGAATAATCATATGAGAAGAAAGATCAAGGTGTTGAGGATTGATAATGGTGGAGAATTATATTCAATAAAGTTTGATAGATTTTGTAAGGAGAATGACATTGAAAGGAATATGCAATTCCATACACGTCTCAACAAAATGGAGTTGCAAAGCACATGAACATGACATTGATGGAGAGAGTGAGTCTAGATTAGAATATAAATTTTGGATAAAGGTCATTGTTACTACATGTTATTTGATCAATAGGTCTCCTACATCAACACTTGTCGAGAAAAAATTATGGAGGTTTGGATGGACAAAAAGCCCCCATTTTAGCATTTTCATGTTTTTGGTTATAAGCCATATGCTCGTGTGCCTAAGGAGAAGTCACCAATGTTGGATAACATGACTATTAAATGTATCCTCATTGGCTATGCTATTGGTGTAAAATGGTACAAGATTTGGGATTCTATATGTTGGAATAAGGTGCCATAAACCTTTTAAATTTCAATATTGCATTTATCCTATTTATTATTTGTTATTTGTAATTACCCATAAGGGAATGCGGTAGTCTCATTGACAGTGGTTATTTTAGAGTTACCGGTGAGAGTTATGGAGTGACATTTATTGTTGGCAAATGTAAAACTCATGAGTAAATGAGTGTAGGCATTCCCCTTGGAGAATCTAATATTTTAGGCATGCATGACAACTTGTCATAATGTGGTGTAAGTGGATTTATGACAGCTGCAAGTTGTCATAAGATTCCATGCACGTATGACACATGCGATACCCATTATTAGTTGTAGTTTCTATTATTAGACCCAAGTGCCCATATTGGGGAGATTATTTGTTAGTGGTATCTATGACAGTTATGACACATCATAAGATGCTTTTACATGCTATTCTTGGACCTAGGTGCCCAACCTTGCATGGGCAAGTTATTGCCACTTAGTGGTTGCATGTATGACACCATTTAATGCTTTCATGTGGGGTTGTTGTAGGAGACAGAAAGTGGATGCTCAAATTGGAGGGAAACTCCTCTATAAATATTTTCCATTGTATTTGTTGTTGTATGTGAGATTTTAGGTACTCAAGTGTTGTCAGAATACTGTCAAGTTGAAGACTGGTGGAGAGAGTTGTTGAGTGATTGTATTATACAAAACTTTTTAGATTAATACAAGCTTGTGCGTCTTTCATGGTGGAGTTTTTTATGCGCAAGGGTTTTCTCCATGTAAAAATTGTGTAGTGTGTTTATTTTTCTATTTTGATATTTCTATGTTTATATATTTTCATTTGCATATTACAATCTCCATTGGTAATACATAGTTAAGATTGCAGAAATTACATTTGAATCATATTTCCATTTGTGTAGTTGTGCTTTTAATTTCTAACATTTGGTTTCAAAACTTGGCCAACTTTGACTCTTGGTTGGTAGTGTGGAAGTTGTAGTTGTAGTGGGAGATTTGGTTGCATTTGTTTTGCAGATCTTGTGTTGATATTATGGTTGCATCCACCGTTGCATCAACCTCTCGATTGGACATTGAGAAGTATAATGGAATGGGGTATGAGTTGTGGAAGCTGAAAATGGAGGACTTGTTGGAAGAAATAAACCAGTGATTGGATGTCCAAAAAGGGAAGAAACTCAATGATGTCTCTATGGATGAATGGGCCAGACTAGATAAGAAGGAACGGGGAACCATTCGTTTACATCTGTCAGACTCTATCCTGTTGAATGACGCAAAGGAAGAGACCGCACACAAATTATGGAATTGGTTGGGTGAGATCTATCAAGCCAAGAGTATGGTAAATAAAATCTATTTAAAAAAAAAATTCTTTTCATTGAAACTAAAATTAGTTGCAGAGCATTTGAATTCTTTTAATTTATTATTGAGTCAGCTTGCATCACTAAATGTCAATGTTAGTGAAGAAGATAAATGTATCTTGGTTCTTTGTACTTTACCTAAGTCTTGGGAGAATGTTATACTATCTATTATTGATCTCCAAGTTGGATGCCCTTCTATTAAGATCTGACAATGGAGGAGAATATTGCTCTAAGGAATTTGATGAGTTTTCCAAGCATCTAGGTATTATTAGACAAACGACAACTCCGTATACACCATAGCAGAATAGTGTTGCAGAAAGGATGAATCGAACAATCATGGAAAGGGCTAGAAGTATGCTGAGTGATGTATAGTTGGATAAATGCTTTTGGGTAGAGGTTGTGTGTACTACTTTCTACTTGATAAAAATATCTCCTTTTAAGGCTCTTGATTCAACACCTTATGAAGTGTGGACAAGTAAGAAACCTTTTGTGTCACATTTAAGGGTTTTTGGCTATGAGGCTTTTGTTCATGTGCCTAAGGAAAAGTGATCTAAGTTGGATCCAAAAGTTAAAAAGTGTACATTTATTGGATATGGTGATAATATCAAAGGTTATAAGCTTTGGAATCCACTAACCCGCAACATTATATTTTCTAGAGATGTTATTTTTAGGGAACTTAGATTTATTTCTAAACTTGAGCAACCGAAAGAAAAAGATGAAAATGTAAAGAGAGTGCAATTTGAGTTAGAGAAGAAAGATGAACCTCAAGAAGAATAGGATGATGGATTTGGGGGTGAAGAAGAAGAAGAAGATTTGAGTAGTTCTAATGAAGATGAATCTGTTGTTATAGAAGAAGTTGGTGTTGACTTTTTCCCAGACTGGATGCTTATTCCCAGATATCCCTACAAGGTAGCCATCAGTGATCAACAGGAGCTTTGGGCCAGGGGGTCAACAGTATAGGAGATAGACTCTATATTTTATCTCCTCTTCTTCTTCAGGCTCTGCAAGACCTAGGGGGGTATTCCCTACTCAACATCCATAAGGATATGCATGCAAGGCTGGGATGTTGACAGAAAGCAGATGAGTCCTCCTGTATGTAGACCAAAACTGAAAGATAAGGGCAAAGGGGCTAGCTTTGGGCCTATTTGCAGTTGTAGACAGAGGACTGAGGATCCTAAACTAACTCTAATGTCCTAATGTTGGTTTTAGATTTTGCTTTGGAGTTTAAGTGTGGATGCAAAGCTGGATATGGTTATAACACAAAGCAAAGCATGATTGGTGCCTATCCAGGGCCTGGAGTCAATAGACATACACCTGTGAATGTTCAGCATAAACAACTAAAACTGGATTTCAAGGGGATCTATATGATACCTGCCTTACAGGCATCTCCCAATACAAAGTGTTAGGTTATCTCTACTTATGGTATCCCTACTGCAGTATATCCCTCCCAATGTTCAACCTGGAAACAGTTTAATCTACCCCTTGAGTAGAAGTTAAAAGGTCAGACAGTCAACATAGGAATTCTATGCTCTAGAATCTAAACATTACCAAACATCCAGATTCAGAAGAAGAATACATGCAATACTGGAGACAGAATTAACACAACACATGCCAAACAACATTTCTCATATAAGTTTAATCATGAAATCAGTGGGTTCATGCCAAAAACAAACAAAAGGAGATACATAAACTCATAGGTAAGCTGTACAGAGCAACCAGATCAGCTTGTTATGCATTACAGAGCCAAAATCATCAACTTTCAACAACCCTTCAAACGAGCAACACAACCTGCTTATAACAGCCAGGTAGGTGCTCAGCAATTAATTACAATGTTGACCAAAATTTCGCCAGATACACAGTATCATGAAAATGGCGCTCAAACACAACCAGATTGGCGCCCAAACTTGAATGCAGCAGGTAGGGGAGGAGACAGGAAGATTTCTCGAGCCCTGCGCTCCTGCCCGCTGATTGACACCTTCAGTCGGGTACCAGATCGACCCACGCCATCGCCCATACCTCTGCAACCTTCGCCATTAATGGCGCACCAACCCGCGGCCTCGGGAAGAACATCATACAGACTATCGCAAGCATTTCCCGCCGAGATTCATCATCATGATATTTGAAAATGCAGGATAACAATATCCCACATGCACCCCGCGATGACCTCAATAACACTTTATATACTAGGTCATGAGCATATATCATGTCGGTGCTTTTGCTCCTGACGACATTAGTATATAACCTCATCATCATCATCCCTCAGCAGCATGATATCCTGTTGTTCGAAATATCACCCTGACGTCATCATGATATTTGAAATATAACCTGCATGATAATCGGCACAACCTGATCCATCGGAGGAACATCCTCCTGCTGAGCTTATACCAAAAGTCTGGCCGATGATCATCCTGATGACGTCATCATCATATCCTGCTGACGTCATCATCATATCCGCCTACTGCGCACCTCCTCACATCCGGATGACGTCATCATCATGTTTGCAAATATCAGGAGGTCTCTTCAAGATGATCAGTTGTTAGAAATATGACCCCCGCGGACCTTGATGACGTCATCATCATATTAACATCATCATGATATTCGGAAGACAACCGGATATTTGGAAATATCCTCCTGACGTTCGAACATCAGGTTGCACTGTAGCTCCTCTGTAAGATCAGGGCGAAAACTGAACATGATGATGCTGCTTGAAAAGATCACCCTCAATAGATAACACGCGAAACCAGCAGGCGGATATCTCCTTGATATCAACATCATCATGATGTTCAAACAAACATATATCCGGGTGATATGAAAATATCACCCCCTCCTTCGCGAATATCATGATGCAGATAGGCAGAAAGAAAAATATCACCCTGATATACGGATGACGTCAGCATCATCAGGATGAGAAACAAAGAACAAGAAGTGATACAACATCATCAGGATGATATTGACTAAGATCATCCTGACGTTCCAAAATATGATGACCCTAGTGAATATCGGGTCGCAATTACAACTCTTCAACAACATCATCGGGATGATGTTAACCAAGATCACCCGATGATAAAAATATCACCCCGGCGAAATATCATGAAGGCAGAAAATATGATGACCTCCGCAAGCAGCAGGATGATAACTGGAAATATGATGATGATGAACACGACCCTTAGGAAAAAACAAGTTAGGTCAAGCAATTCAAAGAATAAGCAACATCATCATCATGCTCGCGCAAGGTGATAAATGGAAGATCACCGGAGACTTTGAAACATCACCCTCGCAAGCAGATGAGGGCGCACTGTAGCTCGGCAGCATCATCATGATAAAAACCAAACATCACCCGATGACTGAATATGATGATGACGACGATGAAAAACCCAGTCGACGAAGAACATGATGATGCAGACCATCGAAGACAAGATGATGATGATGACCTCCTCCTCAGGAAAACATGATGCTGCAGTTGAAAAATGCTGAGGAGGTCCAACACTTAGAAAAAATGGGCAAGAAGATAAAGGCTTCAAATGAAGAAACCTCCTGATCATGACAAATCAACCCCTGGTCAAAATGAGTGTCAACAGTTGGTATAGATGATCATGCAAAAGAACAAGTTGAGACTCTTGCTCCACCCTTGAGGAGATCCACAAGACAATGGAATCTAGTTGATAGGTATAGTCCACCAGATTTCCATTGTGTATTTTCTTTATTGAGTACTAATAATGACCCTAGATCCTATAGGGAAGCTATTCTTTTAGATGATACTGAGTCTTGGCAGTTAGCCATGCAAGAGGAGATGATGGCTTTAGACTCTTGTAACACCTAAGATCTTGTTCATTTACCCAAAGGGAGAAAGGCCATAGGTTGTAAGTGGGTCTTCAAGAAGTTTGGAGCAGATGGGTCATTAGAGAAGTACAAGGCTAGATTGGTAGCCAAGGGCTACTCCCAGAGAGAGGGAGTTGATTTTGGTGAAATTTTCTCTCCTATTGCTAAATTGACTTATATTATATTTCTTTTATCCATTGCTACAACTTATGATTGGGAGATTGAGCAAATGGATGTTAAGACTGCATTCTTGCATGGAGATCTTAAGGAAGAAATTTATATGCAACAGCCTACAGGTTTTGAGCTAAAAGGGAAAGAAAAATAGGTTTCTAGGTTAAAGAGGTCTCTCTATGGTTTAAAACAGTCCCCTAGAATGTGGTATCAAAAGTTTGATTCATTTGTTTTGAAATTGGGTTTTGTTAGAAGTGAGGAGGATCATTATGTTTACATTCATTGTATTGATGATTCTATACTGGTTATTGCTTTGTATGTTGATGACATGTTATTTTTCAGCAATACTAAGGGTATGATCAGTGAGCTTAAAGCCCAAATTTCAGGTGCATTTGACATGAAGGATCTTGGTGCTACTAGGTATATTCTGGGAATAGAGATCAGAAGGGATAGAGGTAATAGAAAGCTTTGGTTATCACAAAGTAAGTATGTGAATACCATTTTGTAGAGATTTAGTATGCAAGACTGTAACCTAGTTAGAGTTCCTTTACCCATTGGTACTAAGATTTCATTAGATATGTGTCCAAAGGCTAAGGATGATCTTAAGGATATGTCTAATATGCCAAATGCTAGTGTTGTAGGGAGTTTGATGTATGCAATGGTTTGCACTAGGCCAGATATTGCCCAAGCAGTGGGAGTTTTGTGTAGATTTATGTCTAACCCTGGTAGATAGCATTGGAATTATGCAAAGAGGGTGCTTAAGTATCTTGCTGGTACTCCTGATTATTGTTTAGTATTTTGGTACTAATAGGGTTGATAATCTTTGGACATACAGGGTTTTATTGATTCAGATTGGGTAGGTGACATGGATAGTTGACAGTTCACTAGTGATGCAGAGTGGCACAAGGGAAGCAACACACAAGGGTTTACTCTATTGTCCTTTGCCCACTCACCCACTTCAAACAGCCTTCAACCAAGCAACCAAAGGCACATTCAAGGGTGTATGAAGGATTTGGTATCCTAGTGATGGCTCCACCTTCTAGGCTTCTCCAACACCTCAGGACAAATTAACAAACACCTTCTATGTAGTTGGTTTGGTCTCCAACTTCCCAAAACTCTTCAACCTATACCTTGACTAGTAAGGCTACTAGCCCTCCAAACTAGGTTTTCTCAACAAAACTTGACAAAATCCCAAAGGTCTAGGCAAAAAAATGATGGAATTGAACACCCTTCAGGGGACCCTAACAAACCTCCAAATCTCCTACTCCAACTCTACTCCAGCAATCCAGAACGCCTACTAGGTCTCTAGGCCTAATTGATCAATTTAGGCTAGGTTACAAAGCAAGTGCTCAAAATTGGGTGCATAGGTTAGGGGCAGGAACTTGGAATGACTCTACCATCCCCAAAAAACACAAATCCACCATTCATTCGCTCACTCTCTCAGACTTTTGTCATTTACATCATCAAATTGCATAATTTCAGTCAAATACATAGAGATATTTGACCTAGGGCATCACATTAAAAATAATAAACTGTATTTTCTCAGAAAATGCTTTTGGAATCAAATAGTATACACCCCTAGCCTGCATTTCACTGAGTGGCATGAAATTTCATTGGTGGAAATGCATTTTAGGGCCAAATTTGTGGGACTGCCCTAGAAAACAGGGTTTCTAGACCAGTTTTGAAAGAAAATTCAATAACTTTTGACTCCAACCACTTCAAGACCTCAAACTAGTTGCATTTGAACCTAGACTCTCTCTAGTTTCAGAAAAAGTATATTAGGCCAAGATTTAAGTCCGTACAGTCCGTACACATCAAGAAAAATAGCAAAAAATAGTCAGTTTTCTTGATTTTTGTGCCTAAATTCCGTACAAAAACTTCCTCCTCCGTACTGGAGCAAGATTTCCTCCATATCAACCTATCCAAGTTAGTTTACAACTTCTACAAATAGTTTTAATAACCAAAATAAAGTTGCAACCGGTCAATGTGTCATTGACACCATTGACAACACTTGACACTATGGAGTTTTTGCATTTTCCAAAGGATGGCAATTTGTTTTTCTTGTCCAATGGAATCAAAACATCCTCCATACTCCCAAAACATGATAAAACACACAAACAATAAAAAAAACTCAAAAACCAACCCTTATACCTTCTAGGCCTAAGTGCCATAACAAGGATCCAAGTGGACTAAGCATGATTGAGATTTATATGGTCACCTCAATCATCTTGACCACACAAAAAGGACCATATACTCATGGCTAAAGCCTTATTACAATCAAAACCACAACTTTCAAAAAAAAAATGCAAACAAAGTGACTTTAGGAACCAAGGTGCTCCTAGGTGCCCTGCACCATACACCCACTGTGAAACCTACCTTCTCAATGTCTGCCCTGCTCATCCAAGTGGCATCCTCCTGAGGTTTGTTTAGCCACTTCACCAAATAGTCATGATAGGTGTGCCTTCTAGTTTGTTTTGCAATCCTCTTGTCTAAAATGCACTCAATCTGATTTGGTGATGAAGGAATGAGTTCCTGGAGTGTCTGATCAGTTTGATCTTCTTCAACAACAGTCTGAGGATCAGATCCTTTATAGGGATAAAGGTCTGAAACATTAAAAATTGGAGACAAAGCAATGCCATCCAGAAGTCTGATTTTGTAAGCATTTTCTCCACATTTCTTGAGCACTTCACAAGGCCCAATCTTCTTCATGAGTAGCTTGGTATGTTTTCCTGTAGGGAGCCTCTCCTTCTTCAGATGAACCATTACTAAATCACCTTCCTTGAACTGCAAATCCCTTCTTTTTCTGTCAGCAAATTGTTTATATTTCTGAGAAGTGGACAACAATTTCTGTTGTACTTGTTCATGGACATCTTTCATGACTTGAACGAAGTCTTCAGCCAAGGCACTGCTTTTTTCTAGTCCTTTAACCTCCCTTAGTTCCAAAATACCCCTTGGGTGAGTGCCATAAACAATTTGGAAAGGAGACAGGCCGGTGCTTCTATTAACAGTGTCATTGTATGAGAACTCTGCCTGAGCCAAAATTGAATCCCAACTAGCACCCTGCTCCTTGGTTAGGCATCTTAGGAGGTTGCCAAGTGACCTATTAATCACCTCTGTTTGTCCATCAGACTGAGGGTGATAGGCAGATGATAAGGACAAATTTGTACCTAGTCTCTTCCACAGTGTCCTCCAGAAGTGTCCAATGAACTTGGGGTCTCTGTCTGAGATTATGGACAAAGGTAAACCATGTAACCTGACTATTTCCTTGAAGAAAAGACCTACTATGTGTGAGGCATCATGTGTGGTTCTACATGGGATGAAGTGAGCCATTTTTGAGAACCTATCTACAACCACAAAAATGCTGTCATGTCCATTCTTTGTCCTAGGCAAACCAAGTACAAAGTCCATACTTATAGAATCCCAAGGCTTTGAAGGAATAGGTAGAGGAGTGTATAAACCTGCATTGGATGTATGCCCCTTTGCTCTTTGGCAAATTTGACAAGTTTCAACAAACTTCCTTACATCGATTGGCAATTTTGGCCAAAAATAGTACCTCCTAACCAATTCTAGGGTCTTATCAATACCAAAGTGACCTGACATGCTGCCACAATGCTTTTCCTTTATTATATTCTCTCTAATAGATCCTCTTTGGATACACAACATGCTATCCTTGAAAAGATATCCATCTTGCAACAAAAAATCAGAAAAATCAGTATTATACCTTCCTGTCATGGCCTTGCAAGATAGGTATGGCTCTTTGAAGTCTTCATCTGCTGTATACTGATCTTTAATGGCATGAATACCTGTACTTTCCAACTGAATAGTTTGCACAACAAGATTTCTCCTGCTTAAGGCATCGGCTACCTTATTGGCCACTCCTTTCTTATGTTTTATAGAGAAGGTGTATGCTTGGATGTACTCCATCCACTTGACATGTTTGTGATTCAACTTTTGCTGCCTGTTCAAGAAGCTTAATGCATGGTTGTCAGTAAAAACTATAAATTCCTCTGGCAATAAGTAGTGTCTCCATTTCTTTAATGACTGAACCATGGCATATAACTCTAGATCATAGGTGGAGTAGTTTTGTTTTGCCTCATTTAACTTCTCACTAAAGAATGCTACAGGCCTCCCATCTTGACTTAGGACTCCCTCAACAGCCCTCTTACTTGCATCACATTCTACCACAAAGACCTTGTCAAAATCAGGAAGAACAAGGACCGATTTTTCTGATATTTTTTTCTTTAATAGTTCAAAGGCTTGGTTGGCCTCATTTGTCCATAAAAACACACATTTCTTGCCCCCTTTTATGGTGTCAATAAGTGGAGCACAAATGCCACTAAACCCTCTAATGAACTTTCTATAAAAGCTGCATAAACCATGGAAACTCCTTACCTCCGAGGCTATTTTAGGTGTGGGCCAATTAAGAATGGCTGCAACCTTACTTGGATCCATTTTTAGGCTACCCTTGGAGATGACAAACCCCAAAAATATCAACTCTTCTTGTAGGAAGACACATTTGTCAAGATTGATTCTCAACTTCTCCTCTTGAAGCCTCCTGAGCACTTGATGGATATGCCTTATGTGATCTTCCTTGCTGTCACTAAAAATTAGTATATCATCCAAATATACAACAATAAACTTGTTAAGGAAAGGTTTTAGCACTTCAGTCATCAATCTCATGAAGGTGCTTGGTGCATTTGACAAGCCAAAAGGCATGACAACCCATTCAAATAGTCCTTCATTGGTTTTGAAGGCAGTTTTCCACTCATCCCCTTCCCTTATCCTGATTTGGTGATAACCACTTTTTAGATCTATCTTGGTAAAATACTTAGCCTTACCCAAGCAATCCATTAAATCTTCTATTCTAGGCATTGGAAATCTATACCTGATAGTAATCTTGTTGATGGCCCTAGAATCAGTGCATAGTCTCCATGTTCCTTCCTTCTTGGGTACAAGTACTGCAAGTACTGCAGGTACTGCACATGGGCTAATACTCCTCCTGATAAGCCCTCTATCCAACAAGTCTTGGATTTGTCTTGCCACTTCAGCATTTTGCTCTGGAGTCAACTTGTAGGCTGCTTGGTTTGGTAGGGTGGATCCTGGGATGAGATCAATGCAATGACTAATCTCCCTCTTTGGTGGAAGCGCATCCTTGCCTTCATCGGCTATCACATCCTGAAACCTCTCCAATAGTTCTTCCACTTCCTTTGGTCCAATCCTCTTAAGAGGTTGCTGCACTTTGACCTTCTTGGGATTCACATCCTTGGGCTTGATGACTACTGCAAAACATGGCACTTTCTCTTCCTTGAGGTTAGCCAAAAACTCTTTTTCACCTACCAACATAACTGAACTAGAAATGACTTTCTCTTTGCAATCATCAATCAAAGGAGTCATTGTAAACTTTTCACCATTCTTGGACAAATGAATCACATTGTTCTTACCATCATGTTGGGCACTTGTGTCATGTTGCCAAGGCCTTCCAAGAAGAAGGTGGCATGCATCCATATCCACTATCTCACAAAGAACCTTATCATGATATTCACCTATCTTGAATTCAACCCAACATTGCTCTTTCACCACAATTTGTTGTTCCTTGGTTAGCCAAAAGACTCTATAGGGGTTAGGATGAGGCATTCTTTCCAATCCTAACTTAGTCACCATTTCATTAGAAGCCAAATTTTCAGAAGAACCTGAATCAACTATTACCTTGCACACTTTTCCTTTCACCTTGCAAGTGGTTCTGAACAAGTTGTTTCTTTGGGGCTACTCCTTGGTGGCTGGCATGATGAGTGACCTATTGAACATGATGCATTCTCCACTCTCAGGTGTTGTAGACTTGGAAGAGGCTGTTTGGCAACTTGTGGTGCTTTGACAGTCCTCTTCTTGAAGGAGTTGTACTCTTCTTTCTTTCTGATTTGCAGCAATGTTTCCCATCTTCTCCGGGCACCTAAAGGATTGATGTCCAATCTGATTGCAAGAGAAACACCTTCCAGTAAACACATTGGGACCTCTACCCCCACTTCTTCCTCTGCCATTACCTCTGCCCCTAAACTGACCCTTATCAGCACTGTTTTTATCAGCTTGCCCTTGGCTGCCTTCTTGTGATCTGCCACCTTGGAATCTAGAGAAATTATCTCTGTTTTGAAATCTGCGCCTGCCCCTAAAGTTCTGATTTCCTCTGCCTCTACTGCTACTATATGAATCACCTTTTCTTCTTTGTTTATCCTCAATTCTCAATGCCATTTGAAAACACTTATGGACTGTCTCTAGGTTAAAGAGAGTTAATTCATCTTGAATGGAGAACTTGAGGCCATTAAGATACCTTGCAAGCTTCTGTTTTTCATACTCAGGCATCTTGGCTTTCAATGTCATCTTGTGAAACTCCTCTGTGTAGGTGCTCACGTCCATGTCCTTCTATCTCAAGTTGTGCAACTTCTTGTTCAAGTTGACTTCATAATCCTCAGGGACAAATTGCTTCTTGATTTCAAGTACCATCTTCCTCCATGTAGAGATAGGATTCCAATCATCTTCTATCCTTTCATTTTGAATAAAATTCCACCAACTCAAGGCTGGCCCTTTCATTCTTGATTTGGCAATCTTCACTTTCTGATTTTCTACCACTTCTTCACATTCAAAATAGTTCTCCATTGCCTCAATCCAATCAAGGCACTCCTCTGGATTCATCTTACCAGGAAACATAGGTAAGTCTGCCTTAGTGTCCTTCCTACTCAACTTTCCAAGTGCATCTAGGAATTGTCTCTCTGACATGCCTCCTTGTGGCTCTTCCATAGGCACTTCTTCTTCCTCATCTTGATCCTCTTCATCTGAATCTAAGATGACTTCTGACTTCTTCTTCTTGTCTTTGTCTTTCTTCAACTTTTCTATCTTAGCCTCCATCCTTTTGTTCTTGGCTGCTTGCTCTCTCACTATCTTTGCCAATTCGGCATTATTCACCTTTGAAGGAATTTCCTCCTCTTCTCCTCCATCTCCCATCTCTTTGATGGCTCTGATACCACCTGATGCAGAGTGGCACAAGGGAAGCAACACACAAGGGTTTACTCTATTGTCCTTTGCCCACTCACCCACTTCAAACAACCTTCAACCAAGCAACCAAAGGCACATTCAAGGGTGTATGAAGGATTTGGTATCCTAGTGATGGCTCCACCTTCTAGGCTTCTCCAACACCTCAGGACAGATCAACAAACACCTTCTATGTAGTTGGTTTGGTCTCCAACTTCCCAAAACTCTTCAACCTATACCTTGACTAGTAAGGCTACTAGCCCTCCAAACTAGGGTTTCTCAACAAAACTTGACAAAATCCCAAAGGTCTAGGCAAACAAATGATGGAATTGAACACCCTTCAGGGGACCCTAACAAACCTCCAAATCTCCTGCTCCAACTCTACTCCAGCAATCCAGAACGCCTACTAGGTCTCTAGGCCTAATTGATCAATTTAGGCTAGGTTACAAAGCAAGTGCTCAAAATTGGGTGCATAGGTTAGGGGCAGGAACTTGGAATGACTCTACCATCCCCAAACAACACAAATCCACCATTCATTTGCTCACTTTCTCAGAATTTTGTCATTTACATCATCAAATTGCATAATTTCAGTCAAATACATAGAGATATTTGACCTAGGGCATCACATTAAAAATAGTAAACTGTATTTTCTCAGAAAATGCTTTTGGAATCAAATAGTATACACCCCTAGCCTGCATTTCACTGAGTGGCATGAAATTTCATTGGTGGAAATGCATTCTAGGGCCAAATTTGTGGGACTGCCCTAGAAAACAGGGTTTCTAGACCAGTTTTGAAAGAAAATTCAATAACTTTTGACTCCGACCACTTCAAGACCTCAAACCAGTTGCATTTGAACCCAAACTCTCTACTTTCAGAAAAAGTACATTAGACCAAGATTTAAGTCCGTACAGTCCATACACAGCAAGAAAAATAGCAAAAAACAGTCAGTTTTCTTGAATTTTGTGCCCAAATTCCGTACAAAAACTTCCTCCTCCGTACTGGAGCAAGATTTCCTCCATATCAACCTATCTAAGTCAGTTTACAACTTCTAAAAATAGTTTTAATAACCAAAATAAAGTTGCAACCGGTCAATGTGTCATTGACACCATTGACAACACTTGACACTATGGAGTTTTTGCATTTTCCAAAGGATGGCGATTTGTTTTTCTTGTCCAATGGAATCAAAACATCCTCCATACTCCCAAAACATGATAAAACACACAAACAATAAAAAAAACTCAAAAACCAACCCTTATACCTTCTAGGCCTAAGTGGCATAACAAGGATCCAAGTGGACTAAGCATGATTGAGGTTTATATGGTCACCTCAATCATCTTGACCACACAAAAAGGACCATATACTCATGGCTGAAGCCTTATAACAATCAAAACCACAACTTTCAAAAAAAAAATGCAAACAAAGTGACTTTAGGAACCAAGGTGCTCCTAGGTGCCCTGCACCAACTAGTGGCTATGTGTTTACTCTATTTGGAGTAGTGAGTTGGATGAGTAAGAGGTTTGTCCACCATAGAAGTAGAGTATATGACTACTACTCATGTCTCTAAGGAGACAGTTTGGCTGAGAAAACTATGTACAAGTATTGGATTTGATTGTAGGATCATTTAGATTGGTTGTGATAGCCAGAGTGCTATTTTTTTGGCCAAGAATCCCATGTATCATGCTCGGACTAAGCATGTTGATGTTTAGTATCACTTTGTTTGAGAGTTGGTTACAAATGGACAAATTGAGTTGAAGAAGATAGACAGTCAGGAGAATGTTGTAGATTCATTTACATAACCTATGAGCATAGAGAAGTTCGTGTGGTGTAGAGGCCATGAACCTTGTTTCTAGTGCCTACTTATATTTCATTTGTTTTCTTATGGGTTAATTTAAAAGGTATAATGTCAAGTGGGAGAATGTTGTAATAAGGTGCCATCAACCTTGTAAATTTTAATATTGTATTTATCTTATTTATTATTTATTATTTGTAATTACTCATAAGGGAATGTGGTAGTCTCATTGACAGTGGTTATTTCTGAGTTACCGGTAGGAGTTACAAAGTGATATTTACTATTGGCAAATGTAAAACTCATGAGTAAATGAGTGTAGGTGTTCCCCTTGGAGAATATACTATTTTTTGCATGCATGACAACTTGTCATAATGTGGTGTAAGTGGATTTATGGCAGCTACAAGTTGTCATAAGATTCCATGCATGTATGATGCATGCAATACCCATTATTAGTTGTGGTTGTTGTAGACACCAAAATTTGTCCATGTCTTGCAACACCTAGTCAAATACATTATTAGAGACGTCATGGAGCATTTTGTCCTAATCCCATTTATCTCACTAGCCAATTAATTAAATAAATCTCACTTATTTAATTAATTTCCCTTTTATCCCACTAGCCAATTAATTAAATATATCCTATTTATTTAATTAATTTCTCACCTTTCCTCTAATTTAAATAAATAAAATATTTATTTAAATTATCCCTTTCACATGTCCCAACTAATTTAAATAAAATATTTGAATTAGGTCCTCACCTTTCATCTCATTGCAACACTTGTCCACCTTTCAATTGAGTCATGTGTGGTAGTACAATTTTTATTTAATATCCTTCACATGTCCAACTAATAAGTCTCGTTTATTCTCCTTCACACACTTGTCACATGACTACAACTCCCTCATGGAGTGGGAATCCTATTCGATCCTAGTCATCCACATCCTTGAAATCAACTTTCAATCTCAACCCTTCATTTAAACCAACCCCTTCCTATAAATCAACCCTCTCACAAGTCATTTGAGGACATCTAGTTTTTGAGTATTCATACACTGTCGAAATACCATTAGATCCTTTGCATCATTCATCCTCATGCCATTGTTATGCTACTAAAATAGTGAGCACCCAACATTCCTCCCATCAACAATCCTTCAAAATTTTGCATGCCTATCCAATGTTGAGAAGAGCAATGGAGATGACTCAAGTTTAGCATGAAGATTGGTTTACAATTGCATTTGTTATTTTGATTTTCATGTTATCTTGTCCTTCATTGTGCTTGTTAGTGTTTGATAGTTTGTTTTTTATGCTTTTACCCTAGATTTTTACCCTAGCTACATTTGGCACGCCCGATGGGACTACTTGTAAATCTAACAATTTTTGATGATTTTTGAAAATTAAGTTTTACAGGTGACCTCTTAACCTAGATCTGACCTCACCATCATGTCTAGGAGGCCTCGCAGGGGAAAAATGACATATAACACTTACTATTTTGCTGCAGGAAAAAAATGAAGTTTTTTTAGTTTAGCCCCTTTCACAGGGCTGTACGGACTCGTACAACACTTGCGCAGAGGCCTCAGTCATGATTTCTGGTTTCTCTATTGATTTTCATGACTAAGATTTTCATGGTCATAGATTTTATATTGGTTGTTGGTTTGGGGTTAACGTTTGATCGCAGGCTTAAAAATTTTTGTTTGCAGGGTTAATGTTTTTGCATTCTATGTGATTTGGTTTTGTAGGTCTTAGTTTTCATGGTTGCAGTCTTTGAGTGTTTTGCTACAATGGATTGGCTATCTTTGAAACCCTAAATCTAGTCACTACCATTTTCTTTCCACCATCTGCTGACTATTAAAAGCCCTAACCACTGCCTAGAATATTCTCCATCCACCACTTCGTCGAAACCCTAGATCCATCCCTCAAAGCTTGTCGCTGCTTTCATTTAAACTCTTACCTTTGTTCAAATATTCAGCTTCCATCCTAAACATTAAACCCTGATATTACTTTCCTCTGCCTGTGGTTATCAATTATTGATCTTTGACTTTGACTGCCTCCTTCTTCGTTGACCACTGTGGTCGATGGCTTCACCCACTTCTACTGATTACCACCATTTGTAAATACTCTAGTCTTCAGCATTGCCCCTGGCCACTTTGATCTCTACCCTAACTAAAGCCTAACAGCCATCAAAAACCCCTTGAAGTCCTTGATAATCTTAGTCACTGCTATCTACAGAATGGTCTCCATTGACCTTTAAACCTTGAGAATCAGCTTTAAAACCACGATAGTCATCCATCGCCTTAGGGCCGTGGTCACGTCCATGACCAGCCCCTTTTTTAATTTTTTCACTCCTTGGCCCCTGGTCATATGAATGACTAGGGGCACCGCTTCTAAGCTGCCCCTTTTAAACTGCTAACAGTAACCATTACCTTGTAACCACACATGTGACTAGGTACCAAGTTAACTGCTAGCAGTTAACATCAAACTATTAGATTTGCCTAGTGTCTTCTACATGCACTGATAGGGCATTTTTTCTTTTGCTCATAACTATGTCATACGTTATCAGATTTTAGTAAACAAGGAATCGTTGGAAAGATGACTCAGTTGACTATGTAATGGTGTAGATTTTATCAGGTGACTAAATCATTTTAATAGGTTTTTTCTTAGTCAAAGTCATCTCTTCTTTTAAACTTTAAACGCTTATAACTTTTGCAATTTTGATCCGATTTTCATGAAATTTTTAAAAAAAGTGTTTAGAATTTTGTCTAAATTTTGTTTATGCCATTCATTTTTTTGTAGCTTATCATTTTGATCAGATTTTATCATCTTTCTTTATTTTCACATAATACGCTTGTTTGCAAGTTTACTTGCTTCCTTCTTGTTTTCATGGCTTGTAGGTGATCACACAGAGCTGGAACAACATTTGTATCAACACATATAGTAGATTAGAAAGTGATTTTATCAGGTGCACTCGTTTCATCTTTCATCTCTCATTTCAATCAATAATCATTGTTTGCAAACACACTTCAATTTGGGCATAAAAAGAACAACTTGTTTGCATCACACATTTCAATTTGGGATCTAAAACATACTCTTTTCTTCATTTACATTAAATATTGGGCTCTAAAACAAATCATTGTCTTCCTTTCACACATTTTGACTTGGGATTAAAAAGAACAAGTGCTTGAATTGTTTGGTG
This sequence comes from Cunninghamia lanceolata, assembly GCA_027924645.1. NCBI lineage: Eukaryota > Viridiplantae > Streptophyta > Pinopsida > Cupressales > Cupressaceae > Cunninghamia > Cunninghamia lanceolata. The sequence goes on along the minus strand of BSBN01000275.1, from coordinate 4,298,395 downwards.
AATTTGCATGTGATTAGTGGTGTGTATGCTCTTCTCATGCACTTCACATGACCTTGAGAGTCAAAAACACCTCTCATCCATTCACTTTCACACCACACATTTCATCTTTAAAGGGGAAATTAACAAGTACAAGTGTGAATCTAGTGTGTGTGTATGCTCTCTCCTCACATTGCAAGGTGACCTTGGAGATCAAAAACACCCACTCAATTTGCTTTTGTCACCCTTTCTAGGAGGCCTTCTTGGAGACACACCACTCCAAGGGACGACCTCAACTCTAGCATTCTAGTGGAGTATAAATAGTGAGGTGTGAATTGAAAGACACCCTCTTTGGAAGTCAAAATCTTGTCACTCTTAGCTAAGCCCCAAATAACTTTATACATTTGGGAAGTGAAGGTGAAGGGTGGGTTACCTATTTCTCCCAGCTGTGTGGCATTATTTTACTTTCATTTCATAGAATTGGGCTCCTCATACCTCATGTATATTGGGGACATCCTTAGTCAACTTATGCAACCTAGCTTAAGACCTAATTGGCCATACCCACTTGACTAGTCTTAGGGCTTGTCAATGTGTCTTCAAGTGCTTGCTTAATCATCACATTTCATTTTCAAAGTCAAATTTGCTTATGTGTCTTGCGTGCATGATTCATGTGTACACATGTGTAATCATTTGTTTGCAAATTGCCAAATCAAGCTATAAACACCAAACATATAAACAAATCATTCTAAACATTCTTCTTAGTCAACACAATCATATCCTAATCATCATCATCCTCTTTCTAATCCAAACAATTTCATCCTAATAAATTCAAATCATCATCCTAATCATTCCACATCATCATCCAAATCTTAGTCAAGTACTTGCCAAAATGGTCTTAATCCTTAAACATGTGTGACACCATGCCAACGTTAGATGACCTAGCATCCCAATTCCAAGACATCATTCAAACACTTAACCAAATGCCACAACCTCTAGACCCACGAGTCATTCAAAGGCTCCATGTCCTCATCCACCAACTTCAACCAAGCCAATCATGTCAAATTCAACAACTTCTAGCACATGCCCAACACTTCATAGCCACTTGTCAAACCCAACAAGTACATCATCCTTTATCCATTCACTATCAACCAATGCCACCTCAACCCTACATGTCATACCCCTCCATTTCATACCAATCTAATTGTCAAAACAATTCCACATCAGCTTATCCCATTTCATACCAATCTAATCCATCCACATGTCAAATCAATTCCAAATTAGCTTATCCCATTTCATACCAATCTAATCTATCCAGATGTCAAAACAATTCCACACCAACTTATCCCATTTCATACCAATCTAATCCATCCACATGTAAAATCAATTTCACATCAACTTATCCCACTTCATACCAATCTAATCCATCCACATGTTAAATCAATTCCACATCAACTTATCCCAATTCATACCAATCTAATCCATCCATATGTCAAATCAATGCCACATCAACTTATCCCACATCTTTCCATGTCAATGCCACATCAACATATCCACTCACATCACAACAACATGTGATCCCAATTCCACCTTGGCAACATGATCAAATGCCCTCAACTTCATACCAACTCCAAGATCTTTTTTCTACATATCCCTCCATTCCACCTAACAACACTATCAATGGCCTTCACAACAAGAACAAGCAAGCCTAAGTTACCCTATGCAACAAGACCTAATATCCTTTGACAAGGGAGATACCAATCTAGATTATGTATCCTATGAATATTGTCCATCGCCATCCACTCAAATGCCAATCCATGAGCCTACTAGTCCTATCTTGACACCACCATGTGATCCTACTCCTAGTCCATTGATCCACCAACCTTCTAATTCATCCAACCCTTCATTCCCTTCATCACCATGTTCCTTCAATCCTCCACCAAAGGATCCCTTGGAGATAACCATACAACAATTGGTCCAATCAAATTTGATTGAGCTACTATCGATAAAACCCTTTGGAGAAAACTACTTTAAACCCCATTGGTATAATGAAAATGATTATTGTGCATACCCTAGGGTTAGGGGCCATACGATACTCAATTGTGCTACACTTAAGAGATTGATCAAAAACCTCATAAATTGTGGTAAGATTGTGCCCAATCCTAATCCTAATGCATCCAATCACATTATCCCTCCATCCAATCCAAATCCTAATATGTCCAATCCCATTATCCCTCCATCCAATCAAAATACTAATTCTAAGCCTACAACACCATCCGCCATCATTATCCACCCATTATATTTTCTATTCACCCATACACTTGTAAAGGATGTAATCCAATGGTTATTAGCAAGGAATAAACCATATTCATGTTGAACACCTATCCTTGAGCCTATCAAAGAGCCTTCAAACACCTTGCCTAATCCTCCAAATCCATCATGTAGTCCACAACCCATTGAGTCTATTGAAGAGTCTCCCCTGATAAGTCCAAGTCAAGATCCATCATGCCCTCATTTTGATAACCCTCAAGAGCATGTCAATCCTATCCAAGAGCCTTCCACTTTTATTCAAGTGACCCAATAGGTATGTCAAGAACATAATCCTAAGCATGGGAAAGCATCAAGCCCTAGTGCTAATCAAGATCAAATCCCTTCCATTCTGCCCATCCACAACCTATACCTTCTTTATGATCTAGATATTACCTATGAAGAAGCTATCCATGAGAAAATTGATCCTATACCTATCCATGAGCAAACAATTCAAATACAACCTATCCATAACACATATATTTTCTATGATCAAGATGATATCTATGATGAAGAAGCTAGCCATGAGCACCTTGATCTTATCCATAATCCTATACCTATCCATGAGCAAGATATTCAATTGCTCCAATTCATCCTCCATCTAGCCATATCCATAATTCCACAACATCCACTTCTCTTGATGATACACTTGGCTCCCAATAAAACATAGAAGATCAAACCAATAGCTTGGATCATAATGAACATAGGCAAGATCTTGATCCTTCCACATCCACTATCGACCATGTTGTAAATCCATCATCATATTCTATTAGTCTTACCACCCTCATCCATGAATGTTCTTCCTTAGGGGAACAACAACAATTGTCTACTATCACTTCTTCCTCATCAAATAATAAGTTCAAGTCTAGTTCCCAAAGCACACCTAGTCCCATTATCCATCACATACTCCAAAACATGAACTACCAAGGTAAAGGCTTAGGCCTTCATGAACAAGGTATTTTAGAGCCCATCCATGTCAAAGTCCCTCCACACTCATATGGCCTTGGATACACACCCCAAGGTAAACAATATAAATATGTTGGTAATTCCTCCATGCATCCTAAGTCCACCACTTTACATCACAAAACACATCATATACACAAAACATATGTGGCCATTCCACCTCCACCATCCTACAAATGTCAAAAGCATGTGACCATACACCTTCACCCATCCACTTTACCTCCACTACTCCAACTCCTAATATCTCTCCATCCACTTTACCACCACTACTCCCAACACCTAATGTCCATATCATCCAATCTCCTTATCCATTTATCCATAAGTACCCTCACATTCCTAATCATGACCAACAAATGCACAAATTGTCTAAACATGAAGCTTCCACTCATTCCACCAAACCCATGGGATTCAAAAATAAAAATTTGGATGCCTCCCTTCATAATACAAAAAATCTTAAGGATCCTAATGTCTTAAAAAGTCAAAGCAAAGTACATTCACAAAGCTACCTAAGCCCAAACCTTCACAAGAAAAGTCCAAAAACAAAATGTTTTGGGTCCCTAAGCAAAAATCAAGCAAGTCAAACGAGACATCCACATCTCAAAAATCCCAACCATCCCCTTCCATCCAAAATTCCCATTCCATTCAAAATTTCCAAAAGTCCCACAAGAAAAACAAAACTCATAAAAATACTAAGTCTATGTGGGTACCTAAATGCTTATGTCACACATTCACAAAGCCAACATCTCCATTGCTTCCTACACCACCATTCAATCAAAAGCTTCAATGTTTATCATGGTGTGTGCAACCATTGGTCATGGTTCCCTTCTATTCCGCAACATTCTCGTATACCCCCATCTCCCCATATTTCATCCATTATCCTACATATTTCACCCATCACCTTCCTATGGTCCATGCTTTTGCATAAACCTTCCCTCCATCCATTCTTTTTTGCATAAATCTTCCATCCATTCTTTTGAATACATTCCTACATAATCCACATCATAATCCACTATCCCCCATCCATCCTTTCACAATCCACATCATAATCCACTATCCACCTAATCCATCTTCCTTTCATGCAATCCCATACCAACATCTTGGGTATAATGACATTTGACATGATCCATGTGATGACATCCCTATCTAGTGGGACAATATCACCCTTAATGGAACTAGATGCTTGAGTCCATCCTATTCATATCCATAGCTCCCTATTCCATCCAAATATTCCAAATACAAAAAAAAATAAAAAAATAAAATAGTAAAGAGAAATCCCTTCATTCAATGGTGAAAACCACTCTTTGTGGTGCCTTGGATAAGTACCATGATGAAAACTTGGTAAACAGACGTCATGTGTAGGTTGATCTTCTATGTCACTTACACTTCGGGGCATATTATCTCATCCAAACTATCTATCCCATCATACCATTAGCATACCATCCTACCATCCTTAGCCATTATACCCATATACCTATCCTATTGAGTACATCCATCCTTCCTTCCTCCTTTTGATCTTGACAAAGACATAAGGGTAAAAATGTTGAAACATGCTTTGGATATCTCTTGATATACCTTACCCTTTCCAAACCAATCGATCATGTCATCCTTTCATCATAAGTTTTGTCATGTAAAATCATAAGTCTACTACCCAAAATGAGGCATGTTATTCCTATGCGACATAGTCTTTGGAGATCACATCTTGACTCCCTTATGAGGCATACATCCATCCACTATAGCCTATCCTTGTATTTATCTATTTATCATAAGCTTTCTGTTCCATGGCCTATCCTCTTATCTACCCATCTATCATGAGCCTTCCATCCCATCCATCTATCATGAGCCTTCCATCCCATTTACTATCACCCATCCTTTTATCCATTCATCCTACCTCCATCTTTGCATCTAGACTTGGTCTTCCCTTGTCATTGGTGTCTAACACAAAGGCTATCAAAATTGTCATCCAATGCTATCCCAAAACATTTCAAAAGTCCAAAAAAATTGAAACATTCAAAAATACAAAAAAAATCAAATATTCCCACAAAAATCTAAAAAAAAATCAAAACATCCAAAAAAAAAATCAAAATATCCCAAAAATATGCAAAGCCAAAAAATTAAAATATTTCAAAAATACAAAAAAATCAAATATCCAACAAAAATACAAGCAATAAAATCAATTCATCATCATCAAAATCAATCAAATCAATCCATCAAATTGAATCAATCAATTCATCCAATCATCAAATCAAATCAATTCATCACATCAAACTCAAATCAAATCACTCTATCTACTCAATCCAATAATCAATTCAATCCATCACATCATTCAATCTCATCAAATCAAATCATTCTTTCAAGTCAATCAAATTAATTCCAAGATATCAATCCAAATGCAAGTCATCCTTCATCCATACCAATCAAGTTAATCAGTCTTGTCAAATTATCCAATCACATTCTTGGTCTTGATCCTAATCTTGTCATAAACCAAATCAATCAATCATCATCATCATCAATGAGATATATCGTTCCCACATCCTTGTGTTGATCTAGGGATATATCATTCCCCACAATGACAACACTATTATCATCATCAATCAATCACTTAATCATTAGTTTACAACTTGATAGGGGCAATACCTTGTTTGTTTTTGAATCATTTGTGCATGCTTTCTTACTTTCTTGTGTGTGTTATCATTTTATCTTGTATTTGTATCAAATCTGTATCTTTCCAGCTAATATTCATAGCTTGTGTATGTTGGAATAGATTTTTGCATTATCCTTTGCATCTAAGATCATATCATACCTTTTGTGTATTAGGACTTTAATGTTCTAAGTTTACTTCCTCATACATTAGACAAGGTTGTATTATGCTGGTGCACAAGACACATCGTCACCTTGGTCCTTATACCTTGGCACATAATTTCTAGTGCTTTATCAAACATCATCGTTGCTCACCTTCATTGCAACATAACACATCATTCATTTCTTCTATCCATTCCCTTATCTTTCTTTCTTGACCAATCCCTTTCATTTCGAGAGCCTACCCATGTTTGTCCAACCTACCTATCCTCTCGAGGGGGCATCATCATCCTATCTTTCCATCACCATCTATTTTTCTCTATCTATACCTTAACTTCTTTGAAATGATGTTAGTCGACACAAATCTTATCATCACGAACATCATCTCAAAGAGGGGCAAAATGTAGACACCCAAATTTGTTCATGTCTTGCAACACCTAGTCAAATACATTATTAGAGACATCATGTAGCATTTTGTTCTAATCCCACTCCTAATCCCATTTATCTCACTAGCTAATTAATTAAATAAATCTCATTTATCTAATTAATTTCCCATTTATCCCGCTAGCCAATTAATTAAATAAATTCTATTTATTTAATTAATTTTCCACCTTTCCTCTAATTTAAATAAATAAAATATTTATTTAAATTATCCCTTTCACATGTCCCAACTAATTCAAATAAAATATTTGAATTAGGTCCTCATCTTTCATCTCATTGCAACACTTGTCCACCTCTCAATTGAGTCATGTGTGGTAGTACAACTTTCATTTAATATCCTTCACATGTCCAACTAATAAGTCTCCTTTATTCTCCTTCACACACTTGTCACATGACTACAACTCCCTCATGGAGTGAGAAACCTATTTGATCCTAGCCGTCCACATCCTTGAAATCAACTTTTAATCTCAACCCTTCATTCAAACAAGCCCCTTCCTATAAATCAACCCTCTCACAAGCCATTTGAGGACATCTAGCTTTTGAGTATCCTTATGCTATCGCAATACCATTAGAGCCTTTACATCATTTATCCTCATGCCATTGTTATGCTGCTGAAATAGTGAGCACCCAATATTCCTCCCATCAACAATCCTTTGATATCTTACATGCCTATGCGAGGTTGAGAAGAACAATGGAGATGAATCAAGTTTAGCATGGAGATCGGTTTGCATTTGCATTTTTTATTTTAATTTTCATGTTATCTTATCCTTCATTATGCTTGTTAGGGTTTGATAGTTTGTTGTTTATTCTTTTACCATAGATTTTTACCCTAGTTATAGTTGCTATTATTAGACCTAGGTGCCCATATTGGGAAGATGCTTTGTTAGTGGTATCTATGACGGTTATGACGCATCATAAGATGCTTTTATATGTTATTCTAGGCCTTGGGTACCCAACCTTGCATGGGCAAGTTATTTCCACTTGGTGGTTGCATGTGGGGTTGTTGGAGGAGAGAAAAAGTGGACGCCCAAATTAGAGGGAAAACTCCTTTATAAATATTTGCCATTGTATGTGAGATTTTAGGTACTCAGGTGCTGTCAGAATGCTGTCAAGTTGAAGATTGGTGGAGAGAGTTATTAAGTGATTGTATTGTACAAATCTTTACATATTAATACAAGCTTGTGCCTCTTTCTTGGTGGAGTTTTGTACCCACAAGGGTTTTCTCTACATAAACACTAGGTTGTGTATTCAATTTTTTGTTTTGATTTTTCTGGGTTTGCATATTTTCATTTGTATGTTACAATCTCCATTGGTAATACACAGTTAAGATTGCAAAAATTATATTTAAATCAGATTTCCATTTGTGTAGTTGTGCCTTTCATTTCTAACACTATAGCCATGAAAGTTCTATATAGTCAAAATGTGATCTTAGGGAGATTAGATCTTCTTCTATAGATGAGAAACCAAAGGAGGAGGGGAAGCCAAGTATATAGTTATAGCCAAAGATCGAGACAGTTGCAACAAACAATGAACAAGAGGTTCATGATAAACTTGATGAGTAGAAATCATAGAGTTAAGAAGTAGAAAATCCACCTCAACTTGTGAGGAGGTCTACTTGATAGAGGAGATAGCTAGATAGGTATAGCCCACCTATTTTAGTTGTATTTTTTCTTTGTTGACTAACATTGATGAGCCTAGAATAATTAAAGAGGAAATGGAAATGGATGATTGCAAGTCCTAGAAATTAGCCATGGATGAGGAGATGGCTACACTAAAGAAGAATGAGACATGGGACTTGGTTCAATTGCATGAATGCCATAAAATTGTTGGCTACATTTGGTTGTTCAAAAAGAAGTTTGTCTTTGATGGCATTTATGAGAAGCATAAAGAATAGTTGGTTGCAAAGAGTTATTCTTAGGTTCAAGGAATAAATTTTAGTGATATTTTCTCTCATATTGCAAAGTTGACATCCATTAGAATGTTATTATTCTTTGCTCCTCCTTTTGATCTTAAAGTTGACTAGATGGTTGAGATGATAGATTTCTTATATGGTGATTTGGAAAAGGAGATCTACACATCACAATTAGAGCACTACATTGTGAAGGGTAAGGAAAACTTGGGTTGTGAGTTGAAGAAATCCCATCTATAGTTTAAAACAATCTTCTAGAATATGGTATAAAATTTTTGATTCTTATGTTATGGAGTTGAGGTTTATTAGGTCTAAGTCAAATCATTGTGTTTATTATAAACAAATTGGTGAAAATTTTATCATTATTTCTTTGAATGCTTATGATATGCTATTATTTGATAATGGTAAGGAAATGATTAGGGACTTGAAACCTCAATTTAATTTATAGTTTGAAATGAAAGACTTAGGGGCTACTAAGTTCATCACAAGGATGGAGATTAAACAAACTAGGACTAATAAAAACACCAAATTTGTCAAAGGAAGTATATTAATTCTATTTTATAACATTTAAGTATGGTTGACAACAAATTAGAGAGTGTTCCTATTTATGTGGGAACAAAACTTTTAGTTGAGTAGTGTCCTTTGACATCTATAGAGATGGATGAGATGAGTCTAGTGCCTAATGCTAATGTAGTTGGGAGTCTTTTGTATGCAATAATTGTTAGGATAAGGTGCCATTAACCTTGTAAATCTCCATATTGTATTTATTCCATTTTATTATTTGTAATTTGTAATTACCCATAAGGGAATGAGGTAGTTTCATTGGCGGTATTAATTTTGGATTCACCAAAGGTAATTAAGGAGTGACATTTATGGTTGGAAATTGTAAAACTCAATATTAAATGAGTGTAGGTGCCACCTTGGGAGATTCTACTATTTTAGCATGTATGACACACATCATAATGTTTGGTGGGTGCATTTAAAGAATCTATGATAGCTACAAGTTGTCATAAGATTCTATGACACTATGACACATATGACAGATATTAATGAGTTGTAAGTTGCTATGTTTAGCCCAAGGTTTCTATCTTGGAAAGATACTCTTTGGTGGAATCTATGATGGTTATGATGTGTCATAAGAAGTTGTAAGAGGCCAAATTTAGTCTTGGGCACCTAACCTTGCATGGTTTTTTTTGGACAAGTGTAGGGTGCTCGTAAGATGGCAATTAATGTTTACAAGTTGGAGATTCTCATGAGAGAGACTTCTATAAATATTTTTCCATGTATTTGTTGCTATAATACATGTTTTAGATACTCAGGTGTTGTTGGAATGCTGTCAGATTGAAGATTGAAGGAGAGATTGGTGGTGTTGTTGTATTGTAAAATCATTTTTAGATTAATACAAACATTGGGCCTCTATCCTGTGTGGAGTTTTTTTACCCAAAAGGGTTTTCTCTACGTTAAACATTGTGTTATGTGCTTAGATTTTTGATTTTGCATTTCTGTGAAGCATAGTTTCTTTTTTATGTTACAATTGTTGATAACTGAGAGGGGGGGTGAATATGTTATCCCAATCTTTTCACTTTCTAAACTTTCTTAATAGTTAATGCAACATCAAATCAAATAAGCAAGCATAATTAAAAAATGGAAATAACACCAATACACATGACACAATGATTTTGACGTGGAAACCCTGTTAAGGGAAAAAACCACGGGGTGATTAACCCAAGATTGTATTCTTTGTTAGAAGAATAGAAAGAACAAAATGGCACATGCCAATTAGGGCTCACTACCTGAGCACACTACTCACAAGAGGCTCACTGCCTACAAGAGACTCACTGTCTACAAGAAGGGAAGGTAACTCAAAGTTTGAACTGATGAGAAGCATCTGCTCATGCTGAGGTTCAGTTCTGGTTTGGCTCAATAAACTGATCTGCTGCACTTCATTCTTACTCTCTGTTGGTGCCTAAATTGACTGTCAGTTAATTTAGCAATTTTCATACAGGCACCATCCCAAAATATCCAAAAGGTTCTAAGTTTTGGCACCCCTTCAGTGTTTTTCAGCATCTGCATCTCATTTCTTGAGGAGGGGTCTTCGTCTTTTCTCCATCGGCATGGGTTCGTTTTTGTGTCTTCGGCATTTCAGTTTGAACTTGAACCCTTTTTTCTCTAAGTTCAGTGGTTCAGCGGTTCAGGGTTCAATTTTCTTCTAACAGGTCGCATTATGCATTTGCCTTGCGCAAATATTGCATCGTTGAATCTCCCGCTTGAACCTTTTTGTTTTGGTTCAAGGTTCAATGGTTCGAAGCTTTGTTTCCTATGGAGTATTATTTTTGATGTTTGAACCATCGCATTGAACCCTCATGTTGAACCCTTTTGGTTCGGGGTTCAATGGTTCAAAGCTTTATGTTTTTGGTCTTATCAGAGTGATTAGCTTCATCGGCGAAAGATTTCTTGAGTGCTCCGATTGTTTTGGTCTGGCCGATGGATGTCCATCAGCGTGTGTTTGGCTATCGGCGAAGCAAATTTTTGGGCCGCCGATGTAAGGAGTTTGCCCGATGGGGAATGCCATCGGAGTAAGATTGCATATCGGGCTAGCAGTTAGAGGGTCCGTCGATGGGGTAGTGTCAGGCCGATGAGGATTTGGAGTGGTCATCGGTAAGAGTTGTATTGTCGGCCGAAGTGTTTTGGGTTGTACCGACAATGGGAGGTGTGGCCGATTGGGTGTCATCGGCGTGTGTCTCGCCGAAGGATTGTGTATCGGGGTGATCGGCTATGTCGGCGAGGGCAATTCTTGTTGTGCCGATAGAGTTGGTTTCACCGACAGAGATAGGAAGCGAGGGTGTTGTCAGCATAACTTGGTAGATCGACGAAGGTTTGGAAGGTCAGCCCGATGGTCTATCTCTGGCCGATGAAGGGGAATGCGAAGCAAGTTATATCGGCTAGACAATTGAGCTTGATGAGAGATTTTTGGGGCGGTCCGATGGTGTTAGTCTTGGCGATGGGCTTTTAGCGAGGGCATGTGTGTCGAGCGCAGCAAAAGTGCTCGACACTTGGTATGTATGCGGCCCCATTTTTAAACTAATGAAGTGGTCTCGGCAGCATGCATGTGGGACTATTCTTCCTGCATTTTTTTGAACCTGTGGTAAACGCGTTTTGGCAGGAAACTTTTGTTTAAACACAGCGACGGTTTCCAGGAAGGCCGCGGGTGGTTGAGGCCTTTAATGGCGATGGTGCAGAGGTATGGGCAATGGTACACATGATCATGTCACCTGATTTTTGAGTGAAGACTCCCAGATGGCGGCGCAGGGCCCGAGGCTTCTCTTGTCTGTTGCTGCAATAACTTCTGAGTGCCATTCCTTTGTGGAGTCTGTATCTGGCGGATTTTTGATTTTTGACCATGTAATTAATTGTTGCGGGTACACTTTCTGGCCAATATAGGCAGACTTTGTTACCATTTTTGACGTTGTTGAAAACTAGACATTTTGGCTCTGTAATAAGATACAACTGGTTTTGGTTGCTCTGTGCAGCAAAACTTGCGAGTTTATGTATCTCCTGTTGTACGTTTGTGCATGAATCCACTGATTTCATGGTCAATTTTATGTGAATAATGCTATGTTTGCATGTGTTATGCTGATTCTGTCTCCAGTTTTGCATGTATCTTTCTTCTAAGTCTAGGCATTCAAGGAATGTCTGAGATTCTAGAACATAGAATTCCTGTGTTGAATGTTTAATCTTTTAACTTCTGCTCAAGGGGTAGATTAAACTATTTTCAGATTGAATATTGGGAAGGGTATACTGCAATAGGGATGCCATAAGTATAGACAGCTTAACACTCTATATTGGGAGATATCTGTAAGGCAGATATCATGTATATCCCCCTGAAATCCAGTTTTAGTTGTTCATGCTGATCATTCACAGGTGTATGTCTACCGATTCCAAGCCCTGGATAGGCACCAATCTAGCTCTGTGTTGAGGTTATATACCATGTCTAGCTTTGCATCCAAAAATCAAATCAAACCATTTCATCCTTCCACCTGTTAGTTGTAGGAGTAGGATTAGGATCCCTGCATGCTCTCATACCCAACCAGACATCATGTCCAAGAATGTTGCCAACCTTGTGATTTGTTACACAAATCTTGGTCCATACATGAGAGTATTCTGCCTGTTGCTGTCAAGTTAAATCCTTCTGTCATTGAGCTAGTCAAGGTTATACTTTTATCAAATAGGGACACCCCCTTGGTGCGGTAGAACTAGAAGTGAAGGGGAGGAGCTCATGCAACCTCCTGTATTCAGTTGGCTAAATCTACCTGTGCATTAGAAGTGGCAAACCCTAATGCTGATTCAGAAGAAAAACCAACACTCTCTTTTAATGCAGTCAATATTTTGGCTAAATAATGTCTAATGTTTTGTCAGTCAGTTCTTCCTCTGTCCACACTCCCAATTAGGAACTCGACACTCAAGTATTCATATCTTTTCATTCTTTCAACACCGATGGCTAAATCCTTGGATTCTATTAGTCAAGGTACTCCTCTTGACTTCCCCAAATCTACACTTCACTGAGATACTTTTTCTGAGAGATCTAGACCTTTCTGTTGGACCTTACTGACTGCTATGTTCTTGCTTACCGGACCTCAACACTTCTTCAATCTGACTTCCGGTAAAGACTGATCATGTCCTATGGATGTGTGGGATAACCTTTGTTTCCATCAATGACAATATTCATGAGTCCATATAGTGTCTCTTTCCAACAATCTCCCCCTTTGGCATTGATGGCAACACTTAGTGAAAATTGACTAAGTGTCACACTATACTCCCCCTTGGCTGATGCTCTATTTTTATGTACACTTTCTGGAGCTCCCCCTTAGTTGGATTCCTCATTTTTCAGTGCTCCTCACTCCCCCTTTGACATCAATGGCAAAGGGTGGGGCCCGCACATCAAAAATTTATCAAAAACACTTCTATACTTAGCTGCATAAGTATTTATACATGCTATACTTTACATAAACTGAAGGATATTTGCAAAAGATGTCTTCAACTAGACAAATTCTGTTGCCCAACTTTGCTTCATTCTATCCAAAATTGTGATGTGACCACTCAACAGGAATGCATAAGCTTTTGACTTTTTCAGATCTGTTAGATCATTTGTCCTGGCTGTAGTTTGAGCATTACTTAGGGCCTCATGCATGACCTCCAACATAGGGATAATTATTCCTCTAAGTTCATTCAACCTACTAATTCTATTTTTCTTCTCTTTTTCAAGCTTTTTAATTTCATTCAAAACTGCAATTGTCTTACATTCTTGATTTATTATGGATGTGGTAAGTGGATCAAAATTTTGAGAAAGTTTTGTTAGTTTGTCCTCCTGTTCTTTCACTTTCTTCTCAATCTCCGCTGTTACTTTAGACTAGGTTAGACAAAATTTGTATACATCTCCTCCATCCTTGAGAGCATTTTCCAAGCTCTTTATTCCAATACCCATAACTCTCCTGTCATTTGTTATTATCCCTTGCAGCTTAGAGAATCTCTTATCCAAAAACTCTTTCCTGACCTTCTCATCAGTTGATTTCTCTAGAGAGTTGAAATGTGTACTAATACTATTAATCAGAGATTTGAGATTACCAGATGAGGAGGCAAAGGGATCCTTCTAAAAAGATGGCATAATCTTTTCTAACACTCTGGATGCGACTGCTATAAGCTCACAGTCTTCCATGTGAGACTTCGGGAGTTTTTCTTTGGCCTTTGCATTAGCAAATGAAGCTATCTTCATTGTTTGTACCAGAGAAAGAGAGTCAAAGTCAAGTGGCCCTTTTAGTAGTTTTGGTTCATCAATCTCCATAGTCTCTTTTGTCAAGAAGTCCTTGACAGATTCTGCAGTGTCTCTTGCCATAGACATATTCTTCTTTTCTTTTGCAGTCACAGAACTGTCTCTTGGAGCTTTCTCTCCTTCCACAACCTTAGTACTGTTATCTTCTTTTTCCTTCACTTCTACTTCTTGGCTGATTTTCTCTTCTCTTCTTTCTTCTCCTTTAGATTCGGAGACTACAGGGGAAACCAAAGGAGAGGTGTTTGCTTGTTTAAGGATTTCCTCTTTTGGAGTAGAGGATTCAAAATCCTTATCTTTTTCTGCACCAGTGTCCATTACTTCTTCTGCCATTTTCTCAGTAGACTCTTCCTCAACACCTGTGGTTGAGGGATCAACACCTAAGTCCTCTAAGATAGGAAGATTGAATCTTTTGAAGGCATTTTGGAGGATCTCTTTAGTTTTGTTTGCCACTTTATCAGTTTCTCCAAGCATAAGCAGATTCATTCTAGCTTTACTCTAGAACTCGTCCTTGCAATCTTTGAAGATCATATTCATTTGTTTCTAAGTGATTGAAGGATAGAGTTGAATAGCTATCTGCTCCTGGATCTCAAGATCTTTTTCCATGGCATTATTCTTTCTTACTTCTAACTCTTTTTCTAGGCTCTTGGGAATAAGAGATATAATTTCAATAAAAGCCTTATTATATATATTCAGATACTTAACTGCTGCTTCCTGCAAGATCTTTTGGTCAGCTTCATTATAGTCATCATAGAATTTAGCCATTGGTTGAAGGTTTCCATCCACAGTAACTAATTTGATGACATCATCTAAAGATAGAGTGGGCTTTTCTACAAATTCCTCTACCTTTTCTTCTTCACCTTGACCGGTAGAAGGTTCACCGGATGTTTTCTTCTTCTGCTTCTTCATTTTCTTTATCTCCTCATGTGATTCAGTTTCTTCGTCATCCTTTTGACTGACATAAGACCTTGTGGCCTTTGTTTTAGTTCTTTTCTCTCCTCTGCCAGATGATTTTGCTTCCAGTTTTGATGCCCTCAAGCTCTTAGTGGTGGTAGGTGCAGATTTCTTTGATGATCTGGTTCGGGTGGAAGATTCTACTGGAGCACTTTCCTTTTCTGCCTCTTCCTTTTATTTATCTGCTCTTTCCATCTTTTCTCTATTGGCATCAAGTGCCTCTTTTGATATGCAAAAGCTTTTGGCAATGTTTTCAACCTATTTTCTTGCTTTTTTCTTTATTTCTAGTTGTCTAAGTTCCACATAAACTTTTACACTCAGTTCTTCAAAGGTTCCAAATCTTTCTCCCTTTGGATCCTTTAGCTGGTTTAGTATGTGTTGGATATGTAGCTCCAAAATTTGTTCATCAACTTCATACCCCATAGGCATGATCCAAACTATCCTTGGCTCCACTGCCTCCATTAGGCATTGATCAGTGTCTACCATGAAGCACACTGTATCTTTATATTTCTCAACCAATGATTTTGGGATTTTTTCTCTAATTTGCATAGTATTTTGGATGTTCTTAAAGTACCCCCACAGAGTTGTATTCCTTGCCTTGGCATCCCCAAGTTCATGCAAGTAATCTTTGATTTGAATTGCTACCGGTTTGTTATTTTGCCATACCCATCCATTGGATCCAGGCAGCTCGTTCATGAAGTAGAAAAATAAACACAATATCAGTCCACCATATTTAAAGGAGTTCTTCTTGTCCTTTTTGATCTTCTGTATGTTTTCCATCAATTGACTCAGAAGGAGTTCACAGAGATCATACTCTGCATTCTTTCTCATCATCTCATAGGTAATATACACTGCAGTTCTGGATACTAAATTCTCCCTACTGGAGTGATATATCTTATACCCTATTATCATAGATGCAAACTTGATATCCAGGTCAGTGATATCTTCAATGGTCATTGTCCTCTTATCAAATTTTGATCCAGTGGCCTTAGTTACAATGTGGTTTTTGACAGATTTGAGGACAGGTATCCCTCCGGAGGAGTGTAAACTAGTTACTGCCCTACTTGCTTCCTTAGTGATCTTGCAAGGCCCATTCAACCATAAGAACTTATCATGCACCCTACTCAATACATACCAGACCCATTCATCTTCTTCAAAGGAGGGGAAATGAATGTATTGATCAAAATGTTTCTCCTGGATGCCCTTATATTGTGGTTTAAGTTCAAAAGCATCATCTATCAATTGTTTGTGATAGATGTCTCTTAGTTTGAATTCCCCAAACTCTTCAATATTTGCATGTATGTAAACCCTAATATCTTTTGTATGCAACACACCATGCGGAACACTGGAAAATGCTCCTAGGGGATCTACTTTCAAGGATTTGTATGGATGTTTCTTGAATTTGGGGTGAGGCCTATCAGAGATCTTCACAATATTCAGAGTACCCATCATTCAAGGATTTACAGAGAGATATTTGATAATAGAAAATACCTTTTGTGCTTGTAGGGTTCGCGGAGTGAACTTGAATAATTTGCTGACTGAATCTACTCCAATGGTTAGCCTTTGACAAGTTTGAAGCAGTTTGTTGCAGAGCTCTCCTTTCTTTCCTTTTGAATACAAATGTGCAACTGACGAGCGCAAGAACCCTTTTATTTGCCAGAGAAACCCTAAATTCATACTGCAATAAATGCGCAACTTAAGTTATTCTAGTTGCACTGTTCTTCTTATTTTGAAGTAGATCTCTTTCCAGATCACTATAATATGCTTAGAATTGTCCTTGGTGATTAACAATGAGCTTTCTTACTTTCCTCAACCATTTGATCTATCCATAGATCAAGGTATCTCAAAATTTGAATCGTACCAGATTTAACTGTGAAAGTCCTATTCATACTGGATGACTGTTAAACCGGATCAATCTTGATACATTAAACTTTTCAAATTTTCTTGCGGATCTTCCCAATCTTAACCAAGCCTTCTTTTGATGTTTCTCTGAAAACCCTTTTGATCCGCAACCTTTCAAGTGCCAATTTCAGGCACCAATTGACTGGCTAGGGGAATTGGTTTTTCTTTTGTTAATCCCCCAGAGCCAAAGCCCATCTATTCAATTTTTGGAAGGAATGTCAGCACCAGATTCTCGTGTGGATCCATCCCCTACATTATCTATACTTCTCTTTACCCAAATCTTGTTCATTTCACTTTCCCTTTTCCTTTGTCTTGATTCTGATTATGATGCACCAGACCCCTTTTGTCCTGATTCTCGCTTCTACAGATTTTGGCAATATGACCGAATCTATTGCAATTGTAGCAAACAACATTTCTTTGCATATTTGACTGATAACCTCTTGATCTACACTAATTAGCCATATGACCTACTCTATTGCATGTATAGCATCTACCATTGAATGAATTGTTCATTTGCATATTTCTACATTCATGAGATTTGTGACCATACCTTTTGTAGTTGAAGCACTGTCTAGAGAAGGATGAATTAGTTTGATTCATTCTCTTTCTGCATTGATTAGCTTTATGACCAAAGTTATTGCAGTTTTTGGTAGTATCCATTGAAAGATGGATATCTTTGAGCATTGGGCTATCTTACCAGAGGTCTTCTAGGTTTGGTCCTTGGATTTCCTGATCCAAAATTCTTCTGACCGGATCCTGAGCTTTCACCTTTCTCATATCCTAAGCCATGCTTGTCATCTACCCTCTTTTGGCTTTCAAGAAGAACTTCAAGTTGAGCAGAGATTATCTTGAATTTCTCTTTGTATTCATTTGCTGTTTGAAGATCATTTTTAAGAGAGTCAATTTGATCCTCGAGTTTTTCTTCATTATCTTTGGCATCTTCAAGATTAGATTCAAGATGTCTGATTATTCTATCCATCTTGTGGCAGTCTTCTGATTTCTCCTTAAGAGTTTGTCTTAGATTATCTTCAGTCTTTCTTTTTTCTTCAATTTCTTGGGTGAATTTCATAACCCTTGATTCCATTTCATGTCTTATCATAATAACCTCTTTTGACAATTTTTCACATAACTGAGTTTTCTCCTTTAGCTCTTCATTTGTATCATTTGCTTCACTTTGACTTGCTAATTGCTGAAGAAGTTCCTTTCTCTTCTTCATAGAGATGCTTAGTTTCCCTTTTAATTCATTTATGAAATCAACAGCCTGTTTAAGTCTTTCCATCAATTCATTGACTTCAAAGTTGAATGTTCAAGATCATCTAGGGCAGACTGAAGTTGTTCCTTCAAACCATACATATCCATTTTAATTCCTAGATCTTCCTCAAGCTGTTAGGCTTTGTTCAGACGAACTTAGCTCTGATACCAATTGTTGATAACTAAGAGGGGGTGAATCTGTTATCCCAATTTTTCCAATTTCTGAACTTTCTTAATAGTTAATGCAACATCAAATCAAATAAGCAAGCATAATAAAAAATGGAAATAACACCAATACACATGACACAATGATTTTGATGTGGAAACCTGTTAAGGAAAAAAACCACGGGGTGATTAACCCAAGATTGTATTCTCTGTTAGAAGAATAGAAAGAACAAAATGGCACATGCCAATTAGGGCTCACTGCCCGAGCACACTGCTCACAAGAGGCTCACTGCCTACAAGAGACTCACTGTCTACAAGAAGGGAAGGTAACTCAAAGTTTGAACTGATGAGAAGCATCTACTCATGCTGAGGTTCAGTTTTTGTTTGGCTCAATAAACTGATCTGCTGCACTTCATTCTTACTCTCTTTTAATGCTGTTGTACTTTCACATTCTGGACCTGTCTCCCAGTCTTCACTCTACTTTTTGTTTTTCTTCGCACAATACAATACACCACACACACCTTCACATCTAAATCCATCTTGTATATATATCCGCACAAGTGGTTTCATCACCTTTCAAGTCAGCATCCGGAATAGTTAATATTTTCCTCAAACTCTAATCTGTCAGCTGAATCCTTGCATACCAAGTAATGCGGATCAAGGATATACTTGTAGAATTCATCAATCATATCGGCCAATCATAACTTATGCCTTGAGAACCTTTACCATCATCAGTAACACATCTGAAATAATGTCTGATGTTTTGTCAGTCAGTTCTTCCTCTGTCCACACTGCCAATCAAGAACCTGACACTCAAGTATTCATATCTTTTCATCCTTTCAACACCGGAGGCTAAATCCTTGGATTCTATTAGTCAAGGTACTCCTCTTGACTTCCCCAAATCCACACTTCACTAAGATACTTTCTCTGAGAGATCCAGACCTTTCTGCTGGACCTTATTGACTGCTCTGTTCTTGCTTACCGGACCTCAACACTTCTTCAATCTGACTTCCGTTAAAGACTCATCATTTCTTGCGGATGTGTGGGATAACCTTTGTTGCCATCAATGACAACATTCATGAGTCCATATAGTGTCTCTTGCCAACACACTCAACAGGAATGCATAAGCTTCTGCCTTTTTCAGATCTGTCGGATCATTTGTCCTGGCTGTAGTTTGAGCATCACTTAGGGCCTCATGCATGACCTCCAACTTAGGGATAATTATTCCTCGAAGTTCATTCAACCTACTGATTCTATTTTTCTTCTCTTTTTCAAGCTTTTTAATTTCATTCAAAACTATAATCGTCTTACATTCTTGATTTATTATGGATGTGGTAAGTCAATCAAAATTTTGAGAAAGTTTTGTTAGTTTGTCCTCCTATTCTTTCACTTTCTTCTCAATCTCCACTGTTGCTTTAGACCAGGTTATACAAAATTTGTATACATCTCCTCCATCCTTGGGAGCATTTATTCCAATACCCATAACTCTCCTGTCATTTGTTATTATCCCTTACAGCTCAGAGAATCTCTTATCCAAAAACTCTTTCCTGACCTTCTCATCAGCTGATTTCTCTAGAGAGTTGAAATGTGTACTAATACTATTAATCAGAGATTTGAGATTACCGGGTGAGGAGGCAGAGGGATCCTTCTGAAAAGATGGCATAATCTTTTCTAACACTCAAGATGCGGATACTATAAGCTCACAGTCTTCCATGTGAGACATTAGGAGTTTTTCTTTGGCATTTGCATTAGCAAATGAAGCTATCTTCATTGTTTGTACCGGAGAAAGAGTTTCAAAGTCAAGTGGCCCTTTTAGCAGTTCCGGTTCATCAATCTCCATAGTCTCTTTTGTCAAGAAGTCCTTGACAGATTTTGCAGTGTCTCTTACCAGAGACATATTCTTCTTTTCTTCTGCAGTCACAGAAATATCTCTTGGAGCTTTCTCTCCTTCCACAACCTTAGTACTGTTATCTTCTTTTTCCTTCACTTCTACTTCTTGGATGATTTTCTCTTCTACTCTTTCTTCTCCTTTAGATCCAGAGGCTACAGGGGAAACCAGAGGAGAGGTGTTTGCTTGTTCAAGGATTTCCTCTTCCAGAGCTGAGGATTCCAAATCCTTATCTTTTTCTACACCAGTGTCCATTACTTCTTTTGCCATTTTCTTAGTAGACTCTTCCTCAACACCTGTGGCCGAGGGATCAACACCTAAGTCCTCTAAGACAGGAAGATTGAATCTTTTGAAGGCATTTTGGAGGATCTCTTTAGTTTTGTTTGCCACTTTATCAGTTTCTCCAAGCATAAGCAGATTCATTCTAGCTTTACTCCGGAACTCATCCTTGCAATCTTTGAAGATCATATTCATTTATTCCTGAGTGATTGAAGGATAGAGTAGAATAGCTATCTGCTCCCGGATCTCAAGATCTTTTTCCATGGCATTATTCTTTCTTACTTCTAACTCTTTTTCTAGGCTTTTGGGAATAAGAGATATAATTTCAATAAAAGCCTTATTATATATATTCAGATACTTAACTGCTGCTTCCTGCAAGATCTTTTGGTTAGCTTCATTATAGTCATCATAGAATTCAGCCATTGGTTGAAGGTTTCCATCCACAATAACTAATTTGATGACATCATCTAAAGACAGAGTGGGCTTTTCTACAAATTCCTCTACCTTTTCTTCTTCACCTTGACCAGTAGAAGGTTCACTGGATGTTTCTTCTTCTTCATTTTCTTTATCTCCTCATCTAATTCAGTTTCTTCGTCATCCTTCTAACTGACATAAGACCTTGTGGCCTTTGTTTTAGTTCTTTTCTCTCCTCTGCCAGATGATTTTGCTTCCAGTTTTGATGCCCTGGAGTTCTTAGCAGTGGCAGGTGTAGATTTCTTTGATGATCTGGTCTGGGTGGAAGATTCTATCGGGGCACTTTCCTTTTCTACCTCTTCCTTTTCTTTCTCTGCTCTTTCCATTTTTTCTCTATTGGCATCAAGCACCTCTTTTGATATGCCAAAGCTTTTGGCAATGTTTTCAACCTCTTTTCTTGCTTTTCTCTTTATTTCCGGTTGTCTGAGTTCCACATGAACTTTTACACTCAGTTCTTCAAAGGTTCCAAATCTTTCTACCTTTGGATCCTTTGGCTAGCTTAGCATGTGTTGTATATGTAGCTCCAAAATTTGTTCATCAACTTCATACCCCATAGGCATGATCCGAACTGTCCTTGGCTCCACTACCTCCATTAGGCATTGATTAGTGTCTACCATGAAGCACACTGTATCTTTATATTTCTCAACCAATAATTTTGCAATTCTTTCTTTGATTTGCATAGTATTTTGGAAGTTCTTAAAGTACCCCGACAGAGCTGTATTCCTTGCCTTGGCATCCCCAAGTTCATGCAAGTAATCTCTGATTTGAATTGCTACCGGTTTGTTATTTTGTCATACCCATCCATTGGATCTAGCTAGGTCATTCATCAAGTAGAAAAATAAACTCAATATCAGTCCACCATATTTAAAGGAGTTCTTCTTGTCCTTTTTGATCTTCTGTATATTTTCCATCAGTTGACTCAGAAGGAGTTCACAGAGATCATACTCTGCATTCTTTCTCAGCATCTCATAGGCAATATACACTGCAGTTTCGGATACTGAATTCTCCCTACTGGAGTGATATATCTTATACCCTATTATCATAGATGCAAACTTGATATCTGGGTCAGTGATATCTTCAATGGTCATTGCCCTCTTATAAATTTTTGATCCGGTGGCCTTAGTTACAATGTGGTTTTTGATAGATTTGAGGATAGGTATCCCTCCGGAGGAGTGTAAACTAGTTATTGCCCTAATTGCTTCCTTAGTGATCTTGCAAGGCCCGTTCAACCATAAGAACTTATCATGCACCCTACTCAATACATACCAGACCCATTCATCTTCTTCAAAGGAGGGGAAATGAATGTACTGATCAAAATGTTTCTCCTGGATGCCCTTATATTATGGTTTAAGTTTAAAAGCATCATCTATCAATTGTTTGTGATAGATGTCTCTTAGTTTGAATTCCCCAAACTCTTCAATATTTGCGTGTATGTAAACCCTAATATCTTCTGTATGCAACACACCATGCAGAACACTGAAAAATGCTCCTAGGGTATCTACTTCCAAGGATTTGTATGGATGTTTCTTGAATTTGGGTCGAGGCCTATCAGAGATCTTCACAATATTCAGAGTACCCATCATTCAAGGATTTATAGAGAGATATTTGATAACGGAAAATACCTTTTGCGCCTGTAAGGTTCACGGAGTGAACTTGAATAATTTGTTGATTGAATCTACTCCAATGGTTGGCCTTTGAGAAGTTTGAAGTAGTTTATTGTAGAGCTCTCCTTTCTTTCTTTTCAAATGCAAATGTGCAACTGACAAGCGCAATAACCCTTTTATTTGCCAGAGAAACCCTAAATTCATACTGCAATAAATGCGCAACTTAAGTTATTCTGGTTGCACTGTTCTTCTTATTTTGAAGTAGATCTCTTTCTAGATAACTGTAATATGCTTAGAATTGTCCTTGGTGATTAACAATGAGCTTTCTTACTTTCCTCAACCATTTGATCTATCCACAGATCAAGGTATCTCAAAATTTGAATCATACCGTATTTAACTGTGAAAGTCCTGTTCATATTGGATGACTATTAAACCAGATCAATCTTGATAGATTAAACTTTTCAAATTTTCTTGTGGATCTTCCCAATCTTAACCAAGCCTTCTTTTGATGTTTCTCTGAAAACCCTTTTGATCCACAACCTTTCAAGTGCTAATTTCAAGCACCAATTGATTGGCTGGGGGAATTGGTTTTTCTTTTGTTACTCCCCCGGAGCCAAAGCCCATCTATTCAATTTTTGGAAGGAATGTTAGCACCAGATTCTAGTGCGGATTCATGCCCTACATTCTCTGTACTTCTCTTTACCCAAATCTTGTTCATTTCACTCTTAACTTCATCCGCATTCACTTTCCCTTTTCTTTTGTCTTGATTCTGATTATGATGCACCAGACCCCTTTTGTCCTGATTCTTGCTTCTACATATTTTGGCAATATGACCAAATCTATTGCAGTTGTAGCAAACAACATTTCTTTGCATATTTGACTGATAACCTCTTGATCTACACTAATTAGCCATATGACCTACTCTATTGCATGTATAGCATCTACCATTGAATGAATTGTTCATTTGCATATTTCTACATTCATGAGATTTGTGACCATACCTTTTGCAATTGAAGCACTGTCCAGAGAAGGATGAATTAGTTTGATTCATTCTCTTTTTGCATTGATTAGCTTTATGACCAAAGTTATTGCAGTTGTGGCAGTATCCATTGAAAGATGGATATCTTTGAGCATTGGGCTTTCTTATCGAAGGTCTTCTAGGTTTGTTCCTTGGATTTCCTGATCCAAAATTCTTCTGATCGGATCCGGAGCTTTCACCTTTCTCATATCCTAAGCCATGCTTGTCATCTACCCTCTTTTGGCTTTAAAGAAGAACTTCAAGTTGAGCAGAGCTTATCTTGAATTTCTCTTTGTATTCATTTGCTGTTTGAAGATCCTTTTTAAGAGAGTCAATTTGATCCTTGAGTTTTTCTTCATTATCTTTGGCATCTTCAAGATCAGATTCAAGATGTCTGATTATTCTATCCATCTTGTGGCAGTCTTCTGATTTCTCCTTGAGAGATTGTCTTAGATTATCTTCAGTCTTTCTTTTTTCTTCAATTTCATTGGTGAATTTCATAACTTCTGATTCCATTTCATGTCTTATCATAATAACCTCTTTTGACAATTTTTCACATAACTGAGTTTTCTCCTTTAGCTCTTCATTTGTATCATTTGCTTCACTTTGACTTGCTAATTGCTGAAGAAGTTCCTTTATCTTCTTCATAGAGATGCTTAGTTTCCCTTTTAATTCATTTATGAAATCATCAGCTTGTTTAAGTCTTCCTTCAATTCATTGACTTCAGAGTTGGAATGTTCAAGATCATCTAGGGCAGACTGAAGTTGTTCCTTCAAACCATACATATCCATTTTAATTCCTAGATCTTCCTCAAGCTGTCAGGCTCTATTTAGAGGAACTTAGCTCTAATACCAATTGTTGATAACTGAGAGGGGGGGTGAATTAGTTATCCCAATCTTTTCTCTTTCTGAACTTTCTTAATAGTTAATGCAACATCAAATCAAATAAGCAAACATAATCAAAAAATAGAAATAACACCAATACACATGACACAATGATTTTGACGTGGAAACCCTATTCAGGGAAAAAACCACGGGGTGATTAACCCAAGATTGTATTCTTTGTTAGAAGAATAGAAAGAACAAAATGACACATGCCAATTAGGGCTCACTGCCTACAAGAGACTCACTATCTACAAGAAGGGAAGGTAACTCAAAGTTTGAACTGATGAGAAGCATCTACGCATGCTGAGGTTCAGTTCTGGTTTGGCTCAATAAACTGATCTGCTGCACTTCATTCTTACTCTCTTTTAGTGCTGCTGTACTTTCACATTTTGGACCTGTCTCCCTATCTTCACTCTACTTTTTGCTTTTCTTCACACAATACAATACACCACACAAACCTTCACATCTAAATCCATCTTGTATATATATCCACACAAGTGATTTCATCACCTTTCTAGTCGGCATCCGGAAAAGTCAATATTTTCCTCAAACTCTGATCTGTCGGCTGAATCCTTGCATACCAAGTAATGGGGATCAAGGATATACTTGTAGAAGTCATCAATCATGTTGGCCAATCATAACTTATGCCTTGAGAACCTTTACCATCATCAGTAACACATCCAGAATAATGTTTGATGTTTTGTCAGTCACTTCTTCCTCTGTCCACACTGCCAATTAGGAACCCGACACTCAAGTATTCATATCTTTTCATCCTTTCAACGCCAGAGGCTAAATCCTTGGATTATATTAGTCAAGGTACTCCTCTTGACTTCCCCAAATTTGCACTTCACTGAGATACTTTTTCTGAGAGATCTAGACCTTTCTGTCAGACCTTACTGACTGCTCTGTTCTTGCTTACCGGACCTCAACACTTCTTCAATCTGACTTCCGGTAAAGACTCATCATGTCCTACAGATGTGTGGGATAACCTTTGTTGCCATCAATGAAAACATTCATGAGTTCATATAGTGTCTCTTGCCAACAACAATCTCCATTGATAATGCATAGTTAAAGATTACAAAAATTTATATTTGAATCAGATTTCTGTTGAGTAGTATTGCTTTAGTTTCTAACATTTGTTATCAGAGCTTGGCTAGCTTTGACCCTTGGGTGGTATTGTGGAAGCTATAGCTACAGTGGGAGATTTGGTTGCATTTGTTTTGCAGATCTTGTGTTGATATTATGGCTTCATTCACCGTTGCATCAACCTCTCGTTTAGACATTAAGAAGTTCAATGGAATAGATTATGAGTTCTAGAAGCTGAAAATGAAGGATTTGTTTGAAGAAAGAAACTAGCAGTTGGCTATTAAAAAAGAGAAGAAACCCAATGTAGTCTCTTCGAATGAGTGGGATAGACTAGATAAGAAGACACAAAGAACCATCTGATTTTGTCTTTTAGACTCTATCCTACTGAATGTCACAAAGGAAGAGACTACACATAAATTGTGGAATCACTTGGGTGAGATCTATCAAGACAAGAGTATGGTAAATAAACTCTATTTAAAAATAAAATTGTTTTCCATGAAAATGAGAGAGGGTGATTTAGTTGCAGAGCATTTAAATTCTTTTAATTTGTTGTTGAGTTAGCTTGCATCAGTAGATGTTGATGTTAGTGAGGAAGATAAATGTATCTTACTTCTTTGTTCTTTACCTGAGTCTTGGGAGAATGTTATCCTGGCTATCACTACTAACCTCAAAGATCCCAATTTGAATGCTCTTGTTTTAGTTCTATTGTCACATGAATTAAGGAAGAAGAGTTTAGATAGTTTAGGGGATGCTCTCAATGTCAAGGGAAGGTCTAAGGAAAGAGGACCGAAAGGAGATCAAAAAGGGGCTAAGGACAAGTCCAAGGGCAGATCTAAGACTCTTAGGAAGAATAACATAGTTAAGTGTTGGAACTACGGTAAAAAGAGACATGTGAAGGAGTACAGAAAACCAAAGAAATAGTGGGAGAATGCTTCTGATAAGTCCTCAAATGTAGGTGAATATGTGTTAATTTTTGCATGTAATGTTGTTTCTAATGATTAGTGGTTGGTTGACTTAGGATGCTCATTTTATATGACCTCGCATAAGCAATGGTTCTCCACATATGAGAATTATGATGGAAGTAATATCTACCTTGGAGACAACTCTATATATCCAATAGTTGGGAAAGGCAAGGTATTGTTGTGTTTTAGTGATGGGAGGATTAAAACCCTCCCTAATGTTTATCATGTTCTTAGGTTAGCTACAAATTTGATTTTTGTTTCAAAGCTAAATGATTTGGGAATGCATGTGACTTTTGATAAGTAGATTGGTAAGAGGGAACTTGGTGGTAGTAAAGGGGAAGAGATTGGGAAACCTGTTCAAGCTTGAAGCCACTATAGTTTGTAATGCCTCCTATCTATCTGAGGCCAGTACTAAAAATATATGTATGTTGTGGCACCGTAGATTTGGCCACACAAGCAATAATATACTAAAATCTATTAAGAATAAAAATTTGTTGGATGGCTTCTCCTATTTTGATGAGTACTTTGATTTCTCTGAGCATTGTGTGTTTGGTAAACAAAATAGAAAATCATTTCCTTAAGAAGTAATAGAGCAAAAGAGAAATTAGAAATTATTCATACAGATGTGTTTCGGCATGTGGATAATGAATCAATTAGAAAATATCATTATTTTGTCACCTTCATTGATGATGTGTCCAGATTTAAATGGATTTATTTTATGAAACACAAATATGAAGTTTTCACTAAGTTTAAGGATTTTAAAGTCTTAGTAGAGAACCAATTAGGTTTGAAGATAAAAATATTAAGATTTGACAATGGAGGAGAATATTCCTCTAAGGAATTTGATGAGTTTTACAAGCATGCAGGTATTATCAAACAAAAGACAACTCTGTATACACCACAACATAATGGTGTTGCAGAAAGGATGGACCAAATAATCATGGAAAGGGTTAGAAGTATGTTGAGTGACGCACAATTGGATAAATGCTTTTGGGCAGAGGTTGTGTACTACTTTCTACTTGATAAACAAATCTCCTTGTAAGGCTCTTGATTCGACACCTTATGAAGTGTGGATAGGTACGAAACCTTTTGTTTCACATTTAATGGTTTTTGTCTATGAGGCTTTTGTTCATGTGCCTAAGGAAAAGTGATCTAAGTTGGATCCAAAGGTTGAAAAGTGTACATTCATTAGATATGGTGATAATGTCAAAGGTTATAAGCTTTGGAATCCACTAACCTGCAAGATTATATTTTCTAGAGATGTTATTTTTAAGGAACTTAGAGCTATTTCTAAACCTAAGCAGCCAAAAAAAGATGAAAAGGTAAAGAGAGTGTACTTTGAGTTAGAGCAACAAGATGCACCTTAGGAAGAACAAGATGATGGATTTGGGGATGATGAAGAAGAAGAAGATTTTAGTAGTTCTAATGAATATGAATCTGTTGTTACAGAAGAAGTTGGTATAGATGATCATGCAAAAGAACGAGTTGAGACTCTTACTCCACCCTTGAGGAGATTCACAAAACAATGAAATCCAATTGACAGGTATAGCTCACCAAATTTTTGTTGTGTATTTGCTTTATTGAGTACTAATGACGAGCCTAGATCCTACAGGGAAGCTATTCTTTCAGATGATAGTGAGTCTCAATAGTTAGCCATGCAGTAGGAGATGATGGCTTTAGACTTTTGTAACACCTGGGATCTTGTTCGTTTACCCAAAGGAAGAAAGGCCATAGGTTGTAAGTGGGTCTTCAAGAATAATTTTGGAGCAGATGGGTCATTGGAGAAGTACAAGGCTAGACTGGTAGCCAAGGACTACTCCCAGAGAGAGGGAGTTGATTTTGGTGAGATTTTTTCTCCTGTTGCTAAATTGACTTCTATTAAATTTTTTTTATCCATTGCTACAGCTTATGATTGGAAGATTGAGCAAATGGATGTTAAGACTACATTCTTGCATGGAGATCTTGAACAAGAAATTTATATGCAACAACCTACAGGTTTTGAGGTAAAAGGAAAAGAACATTGGGTTTGCAGGTTAAAGAGGTCTCTCTATGTTTTGAAATAGTACCCTAGAATGTGGTATCAAAAGTTAGATTCATTTGTTTTGAAATTGGGTTTTGTTAGAAGCGAGGAGGATCATTGTGTTTACATTCATTATATTAGTGATTCTATACTAGTTATTGCATTGTATGTTGATGACATGTTATTTTTTAGCAATACTAAGGGTATGATCAATGAGCTTAAAGCTTGACTTTCAGGTGCATTTGATATGAAGGATCTTAGAGCTGCTAGGTATATTCTGGGAATGGAGATTAGAAGGGATAGAGGTTAAAGAAATCTTTGGTTGTCACAAAGTATGTGAATACCATTTTGCAGAGATTTAGTATGCAGGACTGTAACCCAGTTGGAGTTCCTTTACCCATCGGTACTAAGCTTTCATTAGATATGTGTCCAAAGACTGAGGATGATCTTGAGGATATGTCTAATGTGCCATATGCTAGTGTTTTAGGGAGTTTGATGTACGTAATGGTTTGCACTAGGCCAGATATTGCCCAAGCAGTGGGAGTTTTGAGCAGATTTATGTCTAACCCTGGTAGACAACATTAGATTTATGCGAAGAGGATTCTTTAATATCTTACTGGTACTCTTGATTATTGTTTGGTTTATTCTAGTACTAATAGTGCTTATAAATATTTGGACATATAGGGTTTTGTTAATGCAGATTGGATAGGTGACTTGGATAGTTGAAGGTCCACTAGTGGCTATGTGTTTACTCTATTTGGAGGAGTAGTGAGGTGGATGAGTAAGAGGCAACCCATAGTTGCTTTGTCCACCATAGAAGAAAAGTATATGGCTGCTACTCATGTCTCTAAAGAGGTAGTTTGGTTGAGGAGATTGTGTACATGTATTGGTTTTGATTGCAGGATCATTCAAACTGGTTGTGATATCTAGAGTGCTATCTGTTTGGCCAAGAATTCTATATATCATGCTCGAACTAAGCATGCTAATGTTTAGTATCAATTTGTTCGAGAGTTAGTTACAAATGGATAGATTGAGCTAAAGAAGATAGACAGTTAGGAGAATGTTGTAGATTCATTGACCAAACCTGTGAGCACAGAGAAGTTCGTGTGGTGCAGAGAGGCCATGGGCCTTGTTTCTAGTGCCTATTTTTGTTCATTTGATTTCCTATGGGTTGATTTACAATGTATAATGTCAAGTGGGAGAATATTGGAATAAGGTGCCATTAACCTTGTAAATCTCAATATTGTATTTATTCCATTTTATTATTTGTAATTTTTAATTATTCCTCCTCTTTGGTGAAGTCTCGAGGAAGTCCCTTAGGCACTGGTAGGCCTCCTATCGAGGAGGTGGGTGAGGGCACTCTAAATTTGGAAAAGAATTCTAGTGTCCCAAACTCTACGTGGATAAAGATAATTTTAGTGACATATCTTGCTATCCTCTCAAGTATTGTCAGGGGTGCTGCTTGACGCTGTCAGTGAGGGACCCCCTGTGGCCTATGAGGCTGTGGGAGTGGGTTCTAAGGAATAGAACACTGAGAAGTATGAAACTCAAGAGAATAAAAATGCACAACAACTCGCATTAGACAAAATTATAAAACAAATTAAAGAATGTAAAGTTTAGAAATTAAAAATGAGAAGGTTGAAATAAAGGTTGGGAAAAAATTCTACCCTACTAGCCCTGCTGGTGTTGGCAGTGAAGAACCTATTGCAAATTCTAAAGATGCCAACTTGACCAACCTAGATAGGAATGAGCAAAGCCTAAAAGGGATGATTTCTTCCATTCTGTAGAATAAAACATAAGAAAAGAATTAGAGAAAATATGTTAAAAAACTCTAAAATAGAGGTTAAAAAAGGAGAGAAAATCTTTGTTTGCTTTAAGAAGATGTATAAAAAGAGGAAGATGGAAACACCAGAACCAATGAATTATGAATTATTGTAGTTGGAACATAAGGGGACTTGAGTGCCCAGATAGAAAATACCTAATTAGAGAGTTCTGTAACAAAAGAAAGGGTCTGGACCTCCTTATGCTTCAGGAGGTGAAAGCCACATGCTTTACTCTAGAGAATAACTTGATATTTATATGGAAAGATGTAGAGCATATTTTTATTGATCATGAAAGAGGCAGAGGTGGTATTGCCCTGCTTATTAACAGAAAATGTGCTGGACCGGTCACTCAAAAAGGGCATTCACCTTGCAATAGATGTTTATGGGTAGTTTTTGAGAAAAATGATATGCTTTTTGGGGTTTGCACAGTGTATGCTCCAAATAACTATCTTGACAAAGCTGAGCTTTGGAAGTGGATGGACAATAATTTACCACATATCCCTTGGATAGTGGGTGGGGACTTTAACATGATAGAAGACATAGAGGATAAGCTGGGGGGCCTCAAATGGGGTTGGAAAGGCAATGAGTCTTTTTTTTGGATAAATTTAAAAAGTCTCCCAATCTTTTTGACCCTTTAGATGGTAAAAAGATTGACGGTAATGGCATTTAGTATACTTGGTGTAATATCCAAGTAGGGAAAATAGAATATACTCAAGGTTGGATAGGTTTTATGCAAATGAAGACAACTTCTACTTTCAAAGTAAAAATAATAGCAACTGTGTAGAGGTTATTCCTTCTACCCTATCAGACCATCATCCCATAGAGGCTTGCATTAGGTGGACATGACAATAGACTAGATCAAGATCTATAAGAGATAACCTGGTCAAGCTCAATTGTGAATTGCTTCAAGACAGGGACTTTTGTGATGGAATTGTCAGTCTAAGGAATATCACAAAAGCCCTATACTCCAAGTCTTCCAAACGTCATTACTGGAATGATTTAATCCAAAATTATAAAGTCCTATTTTAGACAGTGGGGAAAAAATATGCTAAAGACAGAAGGAGAGAAGAAGGTCTACTTTAAAAAAAAATTAACTTGTGAAAAAAGACTTCAAGAAAACCTAGAAGATGGAGAGATTGCTAGAGAGTTGGGAGAAATGAAGAATAGACTAAGGAAGTTCCAGACATTTAGGAACCAAGGATTAAAAGTGAGGGCTCTCTTGAATTGGTTGGCAGAGGGAGATAGGGGCTCAAAATACTTCTTTAACTTGCTAAAAGCCAAAAATATCAGAGAGAATATAGGTCCTATTTTTAAAGATAATACTTGCTTTTAAAGGAAAATGAAGAAATGAAAGAGGTTTATAGGGCCTTTTATCAAAAATTATTTACAATAGAAGGTGGTTCAGAGGAATGAAAACAAGCACAAGACCTGTGTAGGAAGATCTTCCTCAAAAAAATCACAGATGGAATGAAGGTTAAGTTAGAGAACAAAATATCTAAAGATGAAATTATTAAAGCCATTAGAACAATGGAAAGTGATAAAGCACCATGTGTTGATGGTATGCCGGTGGAATTCTGCAAAAGCAATGAGAGTTGGATAGCAGAGGACTTGTTGGAAGTTTATCAAGAAGCCATAGATAAAGGCTCTCTAGGGAAGGATATAAATAGAGGTGTAATCAAGTTGTTACCTAAAGACTGGGACAAATCTAATATTAGGAATTGGAGGCCAATAACCTTGTCAAATGTCTCCTATAAATTTTTATCTAAAGTACTAGCTATTAGACTTGTTGATATCCTTCCAATCATAATAAATCCCACACAAACTAGACTCATAAAAGGGAGATATATCTTAGAAAATCTCCTTACAAGTTGGGAAGCATTGGATTGGGCTAAACAAACTAGTCAAAATGTATGTATCTTTCTATTAGATTTTGAAAAGACATATGATAGAATTGAGTGGTCCTTTGTAATAATGATGCTTGATGCCTTGGGTTTCTCATAATACTATTTCAATATGGTAAATATGTTGTTTAGGGATGCTACTGTTTAGATAGATGTTAATGGCTCACTTTCAAGTACCTTCAAATTGATCTATTAGACAAGGGTGCTCTTTAGCTCCAACACTCTTTGTAATAGCCTCTAAAGCCTTATATTATATGCTAAGGATAGATCAAATAAGTGGGACCTTGAAAGGAATAACTCTATCAAATAATGAACCACTGTTAAATGTTCAGTTTGCTGATGACACTGCTATATTTTTGGCCCTAGAGGAAGAGAATTTCTAAAATTTTGAAAAAATACTGTCCTTGTTCTACAAAGTGGTAGGTGCTAAAATATCCCATTCCAAATCTTCTTTGCTTGGCTAGGATACGGCTCCTCCTTTGTGGCTTGATGACGCCGAGTGGAAATGGGGGCACTCATCTATGTTGGTAAGATTCCATAGCATACCCTTTTCTATCAGCCCTTCCTTGAGAGAGATGTGGGATTGGATATTTGGGAAGATCAACAAGAAGCTTAATATGTGGAATAGGCACTATTTATCATTGGATGGTAGATTCCAGGTCTGCCAAAAGATTTTATTATCCTACTGCATTTACTATGCTTCATCTTGGTTTTTTGAAAGCTATCAGGTGAACATTATTCATAAAAGGATTAGATACTTTTTGTGGTCAGATGGGAAAGGTGACAAAAAGAAGCATAAAGTTTCTTATGATTGGTGCTGCTTAAGTAAAAGATTAGAGGGATTGGGATTGAAAGACTTAAAAATCTAGGGTGCCACCTTGGTGGCAAAGTGGATTGTTAGGGCTTTTGACGGCTCTGAACCTTGGAAAGTCTTGATTTTAAATAATTTGAGAAGATCAATGCCCAAGAAGGCTAAGGACTGGACATAATTGAGTCTTTAGGACATTGTTATATGAGAGTTTAGTGTCAAACCTACAGGGTCAGTTATGTTTGGGTCAATCTAGAAAGCATGGGAATCTATTAAGCCCTTCATAGAGAATAGAGAAGCTATTGATCTTAATAAAAAGGAGATAATTTAGTCCAGGTCTATATGGTGGAATTTGAAAGTAAATGGAAAGGCTTTGGCCCTGTTACAAGGGTGTTCTTATAAGAAATGGCACAAACAAGGTATTAACTCCTTTAGTGACATCATTTCAAACATTGGCATCAAAGACTGAGTTCAAATGAAATCTAATTTTAATCTTCTAAAATCTCAAAAAGGAACATACATTGTCCTTATTAAATATTTTTAGTTGGTTATAGACCATGAGACCAAACTAAAAATAGAAGATTGGAGTAAAATCAAGTGGAAAGATGGAACATAATTTGGGAAAGTTACACCTTTAAAGCTCTATCAATTGGTCACTAATAAACCTGATGTATTTGTGCACATCAACCAGGCAAGTCAATCTTGAACCCAAAGCCTTGTCCAAATCATTGTCTTGTGTCTGGTCCAATGCTTTAGAACCTAAGAAGTCTTGCTTTAGGTGGTTGTTGTTACTTGATAGACTGGCAGTGGGTCAGGGTAACTTGTGTCAGTATTGCAATTGTCCTGAAAGTAGTAATCATATTTTTTTGAATGTCTATTTGCAAAATCTATATGGTCTATTTTTTTAAGTTCTTTAAAAGGAAATTTGTCAATTGTTAGTGTCTCCAAGGTCAATATGCTATGTGGTTTTATTTGTAATGTGGATAAAAATGAAAGTTTGTTTTGGCTTCTATTCTCTACTGAAGTTTTGTGGCCTTTATGGAAGGCAAGAAATGAGAACCTATTCTAGGATAGGGAAAGGTTGCTTATAGGGTCCTTCTTTGGACTCACATTTTGAATAATTTGTGAATAGGCCATTACACTTATGAAGATACCAACTAAGAGATTTATGCAAATTTGGGATGAAGGATCAGGTATTGTGTGTAGGGAAGACAAAGAGGGCCAAATTTTGGCCACATGACTATAGAGAAGAAAAGATTAGGCTCCAATAAAATCTCATAGGTGAACTAAACAACCATATGGGCAGTGTGCTAGACAGCGACTATGGAAATAAGGGGATACGGGTTGTAGATGGTTTAGACTAGATTGAGGACAATGTTGTAGGCTTTATAAGTAACTCTCCAAGGTAGAATGCCAATATGGCAAGAAACTATGCAGGTAACAGTGAGAACAATGGTGCAAATAGAATTCCAAGCTAGACAGTTGAGACAGTCTAGACAGACTTCATAGATGGTTCAGTTAAAGCCTGACAGTGAATATGAAGATCTTTCAGGGACAAGAGACAAGGAAAAGTGACTCAAATATTTTGAAATGTGTGAACATATATAGTTATAGTAAATGATGTATAATGTATAAGCTTTAACTTGTAGTATCTTAAGGTGGACATATGATATAATTGTATTTTGATGTGGCCTCCTTGGCCACCTAATGTACTTATTTCCTTCTATTAGTAATCTATATGCAAGTTTAAAAAATTGTAATTACCCATAAGGGAATGAAGTAGTTTCACCGGTAGTGGTAATTTTAGATTCACCGGTAGTGGTAATTTCGGATTCACCGGAGGTAATTAAGGAGTGACATTTACGGTTGGAAATTGTAAAACTCAATATTAAATGAGTGTAGGTGTCGCCTTGGGAGAATCTACTATTTTTAGCATGTGTGACGCATGTTGTTTGGTCCTACCTTTTGATTGTATTACATTATGCCCTGTTCCTTTCCTCTAAGTTCACCAATGCCTTTATAACACCCTAGGGATTGCACCTACATTACTACTTGAACATCTCTTGTGGTTAGTTACTGACCCCTAACACTTTGAATTCCTTTTCATGCATTTAAAGCTTGTACCTCGATTTAGTTATAACATCCTACCTTCAAATCAGAGGGTATGTTTGCAACCTTTTATGCCCCCTCTTTTAAGAAACCCCCTTTTGTGCACATGATGATATTTGGATCCTCAAAAGTGCCCAGTCAGCATAGTCTAACATTCTGCTTGAGAATGCACTCTCACCGAACAACAAGCAATCTGTTAATGAAGTGGCAAAGATAGTATGGTTGTGGGTCCTACAGTGTTTCGCAAGGGAATGTGTTTTCGTAGATGCCAACGTGGAACTTCCGTGAAACAACAAGAAATGAGCTATCATCAGGGCATTGACACTGGCATGAGTGACCTGTCTATTGATGTGGTACTAGCTTGTTGGGGTATAGGGCTATTTTTTGCAAAAGCTTCCACCTCCACATGAAGTGTTTTGGGCCCTTCCCGAGATAGTGAAAGATTCAAGAGGAGTTTGCATGTGTTGGCATTCCTTGGCAGATGTTGATGGGATTTGCAAATGTGGATCTAGCAGGTTAGAATAGATGGATTGACACAATGGAGAAGCACAAAGATTGGGAGGTTAGGAGTATTGTTTCTAGGCAGGAAGGGGCATGGATCAAATGCATGTTGGGATTTTGTCCGCTCATATGGTGTGTGATATGGATGTGATTCGAGGGTGATACCTGCAACCTGATGGGCCTCTGGTAGCTCCATTGTGCCATCGTTGTACATGTTGATTTGATTTTAGCAAGGAGTATCAGGATTTTATTTGGCACTATGGAAAAACAAGATTTTCTAGTGAACCATCCATACTAGAAAAGTCCTATAATTAAGAGCTTCCATCCATCCATTCTTGATGAGGGTAAGGTACAAATCAGGTTGTGCACATATCAAAACCAGAAGAAGTGTGATAGGCCCCCTTTTTTCTATTGGTATTCTTGGTTTGACTCCCAAGAGTTTCTAATTAAGGCTATTAATACTATTGAGCTAATGAGTTGGAGTAATCAAGGGTTAAAAGGGGGTCACCGAGGAATTATGGGCATGTCCTATTATAAATAGAGATCTATGGTATACAGTGATTACAAGTCTTCCTTTTTGAGATTAAATCAGTAAATCTGTCTCATTCTGTCACAATGTATTGACCACCTTATGCTTTCAGGAATATCTCTCCCTTTTCTTGGTTGCTTCTCTACAACTTTTAATTAATGAATGGAAGGCACTTCTTGAAGGCATGGGAGGTTTAGGCAAAGCCTGAGGAGTGAAGCGGAAAGCATTAAACTCCAAGATGTCTTCCTCTTTCCTATTCATTCATCCATCTGAGGGCTTGGTGCCCTCGCTTGGTGACTTTTGTGACTCCTAACTCTTATGGGTTCCCAAAGCTAGCTAGATGGTAGAGGAGCAGTGTAGCTCTCTCTACCCTTCCCTTAGCATAATTGGTTCTAATAGAGCCTAGCCAAGGATGAAGAAAGTGTTGATGGTCAGGGTGGCGTACAAGAAAATGGAAGGGTAAAATGCAAATGTTGCTGCTTCCTCTAGGATTGGAGGTGCAACTCCGTTCAAGTCAGTTGTATGTGATTTCCATATACAACCTGAGGATTCTAGTGTTAAGAGACTTCCCGTCGAAAGACAGGGAGTTATTTCTTCATGCCTGAAGCCTTGTGGAAGATGATGATCATTGCCACTGGAGTGATGCCCACAATTAAGACTTTTACAAGTGTCCTCCTATGGGGTGTATCTGGGCTAGACATGCATATGATTAGCCACGTGGAGGGGTGATCATCATGCCATAACGATCTTGTTTTCTAAGGTGGCCAAGGTGGGACAAGTGGATGACAAAGCAGTTAGTCCTCCCTTTTTGGGACAATGATTTGATTTCTTGGCGCATGAGTCACAATCCTTGTGACTATACTGTGATAGGAAGATTTGTTTCATATTATTAGACTCCAAAAGATGCTTTTTGGCATTTTGGGAGAGGAAGAGTGGGGAAGTTTGTCAAATGAAAATTTGACATCTGTACATGGCCTGTAGCTTGTTTTTCTCCCATGTTCTTATAAATGGGAATCAGGGCCATGTTGTAAGGGTTCCAAGTTTTAGAAGTTTTAGAGTTTGCTGTTGGAGATGGTAGTGTAATTCTGATGTTGTAATATGTTGCAAATAGAAAGAGATGCTACACTTTGATACATGTTCAAATCTGTAGAACAAATGCTTTTCATCTTTTAATGAAGTATGGTACTAATTTTCTAAATTTTCTCCATATTGAATTTGCATGAAGTCAACATGAATACTGGGTATTAAGGATATCACAGTTCATCTTTACAGTTTTTTGTGTTGTGAATGTTTTTTGTGGCCTTCTCTCAAGGAGAGAATTAATTTTCTTGAAATGCATTCTGTTAACTTTGTCTACATATGGTTTTAAAAGAGAGTTTCAAAATATCATGTGGAGGATATATTGGCATAAGGTGTTGATGTAGTTAGTCTAGTTTTGATCAAATGTTGTTGTTTGAATGATACATGTGTTGTGTATTGCCTTGACTCTGCCACCCAATGGACAAAGAACTGGTCTTTCACTAACCAGACGTTCTAATATGGACCACTTTAAACAAACTAAAATCATTTTAAATTCCATTTTCTATTTCTAAGAATAGTGTCCCATGGTTTTGTTCTCAATCGGGGTTTGCATTGCACTTCCATATAGATTATGCCATTCCAAATGGGGTCATGTATTTCCTTGGTGAAGTGTTATTGAGAATCTTCTACTATAACACAACATTTAGAAAAAGCCTAGATGTATCCCCTAAATGTTGTATAGGTACACCCACCTTGGTCCTGCAGAACCAAAAGTGTAAAGGATTCACTAGTAGAATTTTGGAAAATAAATGACTACGTGACTAAAACTTTTAGTCACGACAACTAAAAATGATTAAATTCTAGTCATTTTTTACAACACAGCTATAAATGACTAAATAAATGATGAATTTGATGGTGGGTAAAAAACACAACTATAAATGACTAAATAATTAGTCACATAAGTAAAAATTAGAAAGAGAGGGAAATTAAAAAAATATTTCAAATTGGAAAGAGGGAAATTTAGAGAGGGAAATTTTTTCCATGAAAAATAATTCAAACAAAAGAAATCTAACTGCCTCTATGCTCAAGACATTGTTCATGCATTGGACGCATTGTACAAGGGCTGAATTCACACTCAAAAATAGGTAAGGCTCATTGATGTCCTTCTTTTTGCATTGATGATTTGGAACACAATCGCTTGAAGATGTTAATTTTATTATATTTTGTTAAATTTTGTATTGGGTAGACCCATTTCAGGGGGATTTCCTTGAAGTGATAGAAGAGTTTCTAGAGAAGGGCATGGCCAGATGCTTTGCAATTGATTGCTAAGGAACCTTACTAGTAGGTCTGGTATTCATGCATTTTTTAAACCATAATTTTTTGTTGTGTTTGGTACTCTGTTTCAGTTATGCCCATTTTCCAATTGCTATAAATATAGACACCGAAATCTAATTCAATCTATTGACTATTAATACTAAAACAATACCCCACTCTTATTAGAGATCAGGGTTTCAAAGCTCAATTGTGAAGGATCAGGATTTCACCTAATTGTAGAAGAACTGCCTCAATCTTGCAAACTTTTTAAAAAGAAAACAACAAATAATCTTATATTGCTTCATACCCATTTCAATTTCTGCTAGCCCTATCGCAGTTTAGTCCCTTGAATAGTCATTATTGTGTTGAAGTATTAGTTATTAATACTAGTGTTGGTGTGTTCTGAAGAGTATTCAATATGCTCTGTTGTTAAAATGAGGTTTTATTTTTCTTAATTGGGGTCATCTTAGGTGGTTCATCTTGGCTTAAAATGCCCAAGTGACGAGCTTGAAGATTAATCTAGGGTTTCTATCTTTTTTCTATGATATGGAAGTCACCCTTTTAGATGTTTCTCTCCCTGATGGTCGTCTAACTAAAATGTCCTTTTAGCATGATGATTTTTCTCTCATGGGCAATTTCATGGGGAGAAGACTAGATGACGTAAAACTCTATGGATGGATATGGAATCTACGAGGCTAGATATAGAGTTAAATTCTTCCTTTTAAGAATTTCTTTCTTCTTCAAGTCTGCCAAGGATAGAGAGTTTTCTCAAACAAGGGTCATGATATTTTTAGCAAATTTGGGTTGTTTTTATGTCCTCTGGTGACCATTTTTAGACCTAGATCATCTCTTTTTCAAAGGTTCCCTTTTGGATCCCACTTCTACAACCTCCGTCTGGTTTGTAGAGCAATGAAGATAGTTCAGTTGCTTGCAAAGATCTATACCTCTAGACCAATGCTAGTCACAAGTTACATAGTGCATCATAACGATTGCCTTACACCCTATGTAGTTGTTAGTAGCTAGATGACACAACCAATTTTAATCATCAATATCAACACTATAAAATTATATACTTCTGTACACCATGCAAATGATACTCATGCTTCCTAGCACTTGAAAGTACTCATTGCCACATGTTTACTTGCATTCAGCACATCTAAAAAACTAAACAAAAAATAAAGAGCACTTGATAGCAAGGTTTCCCTTCAAATTTAACTCCAAAACCCAACATATAATTCAACAAAATTACCCCTCAGATTTCATCTCTATTATCTAATTAATTTACCCTCAAAATTATCAAGCATAACAATTTAGCAATATGACATCTCAAATTTCAACTCTAAAATCTATCAATTTACTGTGCAAGATAACTATTCTTTGGGTTCTCAATTCTTTATCTTTCTACTTCCTTTCATTCAGAATCATATGGTCATTGGCTTCTCAGGTCTTTATCTTTCTACTTCATCACATACTTGCATTATCATGTCATAAGATCTCTAACACAATACCATGGAAGCCTCAATGCATCTTGTATAAAGTGAAATAGTTAAAAAAAAAACAAAGTAAGAAACATACTTAGCAAAAGTGATGACAAATTGGCACATTATCTTCTCATTTTTTTGTATAGTTGAGAACATCCAAATTTCAAATTCTTTGATACATCAAATGACTCCTCCAAACTACTACTTTTTTTAAAATAGAAAGTTCATAGTTTATAATACTAAGAAATCATCAATCTTTTTTCCATTTCTATGATCTAAAAGCAAATAACAAGCACTCAAGAAATAATAACAAATAATAAAGTCAATTAATATGGCATCCTAAAATAAGCCTCAAACAATTTTGAATCAAGAGTAAACCACTAATGATAAGAAACAATAATAGGAAACATGGTCTACAACTTGGTCCCCATAAATTGTTGACACAAAGCAACCTAAAGAAAAAAGAAACTAAAAGATGACATTTTTAAATAATCAAAGCTCTATAATTGTTTAATTATGATTAAGTATGTGTACATGCTAAGCCTTCTCTATATGACACATAGTACTGGCATGCCCAATGTGTTGATGATTACCACCACCATGAGGATGCTCAACAGGATTCATTGCCA
Source organism: Cunninghamia lanceolata (assembly GCA_027924645.1). Taxonomy (NCBI): domain Eukaryota; kingdom Viridiplantae; phylum Streptophyta; class Pinopsida; order Cupressales; family Cupressaceae; genus Cunninghamia; species Cunninghamia lanceolata. Next base: position 4,257,580 of record BSBN01000275.1, on the reverse strand, counting down.
CACCATGAACATTGGGCCAATAGTTTCTTTTGACCCTATATTTGTGATATGTATTGCCAGCTTTAAGCATTGGCTTTTCTGTCCTTCCACCACCAGTAACCTAACCAATCATGGCGCACAATCTTCTTAGCTCCAGATGGAAGCTTTACCCTGTAAATTGAAACCAATTTCCAAGACTCATCAAACAAGGCTATTAAAAATATGCAAAATCAAAAATTACACAAATCTGAACATTAAGCATAGAAATTTTCCATAAGTCTCCACAAGGTGTACACCTAGAACTTAAAATAGTTTGAAAATAATTTGGAAAAATCCCCCATCCATAGGACATCACAACAAATGCATCACATGTTTGTTGCTAGCCAAAAAGCAAGATGATAAACAAAAATGATAATGATTCAAGGGGAACGTCAAGAAGCAGTACATTCAAATTAAATTTCAACCAGCTGCTAAATGAGTACAATCCACTTTGACTTGTCATAAGTTCAAAATATTAGAATAGGTACATTTTTATGTCTATAAAGGTGATAACAATCCAACAATGGATCAAACGTTTTAGATTGAAATGCAATAGAAATGCATTGCAAATGACAAGAATCAAATTTGAAATTACTCAACTCATAAAAGAATAGTGGAGAAAAGGTGGAAAAAGTGTTCTTTGATTTGATTAGGCCAATGAGAAATATTGTCTCAAAAATTCAACTATATCACCATGTCTTTGGCAACTTCGTTACCAATACCTTGGCCAACATTATTACACAAATGAAGAGCATTATGGGAAAAAATAAAAATTGATTTGAGGCTTCAATAAGATATCTTGACAAAGAGAAATGATATATCTTACTAAGATAGGCATATGACCCCGGAGATGGGATAATACCAAAAGCTAAAATAGATCATACATCTAGACACAATCCACAAAATGCTATTAATGGTGCTATCATCTAGGATACCAATAGGCATTGAAAAAATGAGATTAGCATGATTGTCTACTGTTTTGACTTATTTTAACAAATGAGTTTCCAATGTGAAGTGTCAACCAAGGATTTATTACCATTCTATTGACTGTCATTTTCTAAGTCATGACTATCAATTTTGAACCAAATGAGGCCTTCCAATGCTTTGGCTTGGGGGCTCATGATTTTATCTATTGCCTATGATTGAGTTGCCTATTGTGTCTGCTTTTATGACTCCGAGGAACACACTGAATCAACAATAGAAACAAGATAGGATGGCAACTATTGGAGCCAATGGGCCATAGATGCAAAATTAAAGTGAATGTCTAAGCATGGTTAATGATCTTTTATTTTATATTTGTTTAGATGTCAAGGGGGTGTAAGTCATGGCATAGCTCTATATCTCTTTATTTCCTTACGGTAGATCCTCACATATTCTTATCTTGGTAGCAGGGGTATCTCAATACCAAAAATTATTTAGAATCCCACTCCTTCATGAAATGTAATGACTGCAAACTACTATCCCTTGAATTATCTCTACCATAAAGACAACTCTATGGAACATGTAGAGGGTGTAAGTCATGGCTTGGTTGTGTCTAAGAAAGTTCATAGTTTTTGCTATCCCCATTTTAGAAATATTGTCTCAAAAATTCAACTATATCACCATGACTTTTTCCCTGTCGCAGTACGATAAACTATTTCTTTGACCATCGTGGGACCGTGGTATACTAAACATCACTTGAAGCCTTTCACTGCACTACCACACTCCTTCATTGAAACTATCACGGGGCCATGGTATTCAACACTTACATAACTTAAACTCCTTATACCGCCATACCACAAGCCTCACTTGAGGTCGCCGTGGGGGCACGGTGTACTATTTTCCTCTGGTCCTTCTTACCGCCATACCACAAGCCTCACTTGAGGCTGCCATGGGGGCGTGGTGTATTATTTTCCTCTGGTCCTTCTTACTGCATTACCGCCGGTTATTCTCTTGACTGATGCGGGACCACGGTGAAGTATCATATGCCACTTAAATTTATCCTACCAGCCTGCCACTTTGTTTTGAGACCACTACAGGGCTGCAGTAATCGATCTCTACATACTACAATGATGCCACAAGTGTAATCTCTTCATGCTGTGGGATAATGATAACTACTCCCTTGTTATCCTTGGTTCTCGCACACCCACCAAGACCTTTTGAGTGACCTGTGGGACTATGGTGAGAGACAAAAACACATCAATGGTAAAAAAAACAAACATATTTCACATGGACTTGGTATGGGGTGCTTATGAATGACTCCTGGAATAATTTTAAAAGAAATATGGATCCCTAAGATGGATTTATGGAAGGAAATTTGCATGGATTTATTGACTTATCAAATATTTTTTTATCAAATGTATGAAGGTATCTTTATTGTAGGTTATTTTCTCTATATTAGTTATTCTTAGTTTGAACTCCTTGATTTTGTGGTTTTTTGTTAGGACCTAGAGCTTTCATATGTAGGACCACCTACAAGGTGCCAAAGGAGTCGTCTGGATCATGACTTAGAAGCTAGTTAGTATTCATTGAGTGGTATAATGGTGGTTGAACTATCTTAGTCTATACAACTAAGAGATGTACTTGTGTGCTTTGTAGTTTATTTGTTTAATTTTTTGATGAAGGGGGTAAATCACAAAACACACAATAACAGATATTGAACACAACAAATAGAACTTTTTTTTATTGAACTAGGCTACTCATTACATTATAGAAGCTCAATTACAATTAGAGGATGAATCCTCTACTTGCTGCCACACATTACAGCTTTTCCAACCTCAAGACTCTAGAATCTTCAGCCTCCTATAACCCCAAATCAGCTAAGGTTTTTGTTTTTCCACCTATTTTGGACTCTACACTGGCCCCCTTAACTCTACTACTGCCCAGGGTTCCCAAAATAGTCATAAATAGCACCTTTTGGCGGCCTCCAGCTAAATTTCAAAATTTGCAACTCCCTCCAAAAGTAGGTCAACTTCCAGGAAGCATAACTTTTGATCTGGTGTCTGATTGACAAACCGTTTTAAGCACTGGAAAGCTCGCGATGTGAACTATCACACCAAAAATACGTAAATGGATTTTAGTCAACTTTTTGAGATGTTATGAGAAGTTTTAGTGCCTCATATCTCGTTCCGTAAATTTTCAGGGGCTTTTCAGAAAACAAAAACTTTAATATCTTTCAGCTCACAAATAATCTTTGCCTGATTCTTTCACCAAAGGTCTTATATTTCCATTATGTAACTTTTTGGAAGTTTTTTCTTCATCACATGCCCAAATGCAAACTTTCTAAAAATAGCAGGTACACTTTCCAAAATAGGCAGGTCACTATTTTTAGCAGTTTTAGAAAAACTGAAAGTCCTACATTATTATTCTAGATATTATGGAACCAAAAACACTAATTATGGGAAGAAATGAGAACAACTACAATTGTTTTGAATTAACTTCTTTTTGGGTGATGCAAGATTGCCCTTACACCTCTGGATGTTCTTGCATCAGACACCCAGGGTAATTTGAGAAGTGACCCTATCACGTCTTAGGTGTTTGTGTGAGGAAAACCCAAATGGTCAACCTCTGCCTTAGACAACCAAGAAGAATCTTCAACAGGTCTTTCTTTCCATTTCACTAGATATTCTTCGTATTGCCTGTTTCGAGTGCTCCTTCCCACACGACTATCCAAGATCTCTTCTATCTCCTCTGTTGAAGTAGATGCTGGAATGCTCCACTGCACTTCTGTTGGTCCATCCTCTGTTCCACCTTCATGATATTCTAATAAATCAGCAATGTTGAAAATAGGGGAAATATTGATCCCACTCGGTAGCTCTACCTCATATGCATTTCCTGAATCATGCTTCTTCATGATTTTGCATGGTCCAAATTTCTTCATTTTCAATTTATTGTATGTTCCAACTAAGAACCTTTCTTTTCTCAAGTGAACCATGACTTCATCTCCCACCTGGAACTCCTTATACCTCCTCTTCTGATCTGCTTTAGCCTTGTACTGAATATTCATCTTATTAATGTGCTTTCTCACTTCTTCATGCAATTTCTTCAAATATTCTGCAAAGTCTTCAGCTTTAGCACTTGTCTTTTCTCCATTGTCCAGCTTCCTTAACTCAGAAGCATTTCTCGGGCTATTACCATATACAATCTGGAATGGTGATTTACCAGTACTCCTATTGACAGAATTGTTGTAGGCAAATTTTGCCTATGGTAAAATCAAACCCCATCCCTTGGGCTTATCTCCTACTAAGCATCGTAGCAGGTTACCCAAACTCCTATTCACCACTTCCGTCTGTCCATCAGTTTATGGATGGTGTGCAGAATTGAACTTTAAATTTGTCTTCAACTTCTTCCACAATGTCCTCTAGAAATAACCAACAAACTTGGTATCTCAATCTAAAACTATACTCTTTGGTAGGCCATGAATCTCACCACCTCTCTGAAAAATAAATCAGCAATATGAACAACATCATTAGTCTTCCTGCAAGAAATAAAATGTGTCATCTTCGAGAATCTGTCCACCACCACAAATATGGAATCGTGCCCTCTTTGTGTCCTTGGTAATCCAAGAACAAAATCCATACTGATATCATCCCATGGCTTCTCTGGTACAGGTAATGGCTGATATAGACCTGTGTTCTGACTTGCTCCTTTTGCCATCTGACATACTCTGCAAATCTGCACAAATTTCCTTACATCCTACTGCAACTGTGGCCAATAATAATTTTCACCAACAATAGCAATGGTCTTATCTCAACCAAAGTGTCCAGCCAATCCTCCACTATGCTTCTGCTTAATCAAGTTCTCTCTCATGGAACTCCTTGGAATGCACAACTAGCTTCCTCTAAACAACATGCCATTTTAGATTATGAAATCCAACCATTTTGTCCTATCCAAAGTAACAGGTTCCAAACAAGCTTTCCAAGCCTCTGCAAAATCTGGATCTTCAGGATACAAACTTTTGAGCTCATCGAACCCAACAACCTCTATCTCAATTTCTATCAACAAATTTTGCCTTCTGCTTAAGGCATCTGCAACTCTGTTGGACTTCCCACTCCTATGCTTCAAAACAAAAGTATAGCTCTGCAAAAACTCAACCCATTTTAAGTGCCTTTGATTTAACTTTCCTTGACTATTAAGATACTGCAAAGCCTGATGATCAGTATATAAAACAAACTCTTTTGGTAACAAATAATGTCTCCATTTCTTCAAAGCTTGAACTATTACATAAAACTCTTGATCATAAACAGAATACTTTTTCTTGGCATCATTAAGCTTCTCACTAAAATAGGCAATGGGCTTACCTTCTTGGCTCAAAATAGCTCATATACCACTACCACTAGCATCACAATCTACCTAAAATACCTTATTAAAATATGGAAGTGCCAAAATAGGTTGTTCTACAACTTTCTGCTTCAATGTATCAAAGCTCTTGTCTGCTCCTTTAGTCCATCTAAACTCTTTTCTATCCCCTCTCATTGTCTCAGTTAGGGGTGCACAAATGCTACTAAAATTCTTGATAAACTTTCTGTAAAAACTTGCCAAACCATGAAAAGATCTTACCTCTGTTGCACTCCTTGATGTAGGCCATTCAATGATAGCCCTTACTTTTTTTGGGTCCATCTTAAGACCTTCCTCTGAGACAACAAATCCTAGGTATACCAACTCCTTCTTTGCAAAACTATATTTTTTTAGATTAATCAGCAACTTCTCCTCCCTCAGCTTCTCTAGATCTCTTCTGATATGCATCAGATGCTCATCCCAAGTCTTACTAAAAATCAAAATATCATCCAAATAAACCATAACAAAACTTCCCAAAAATTCTTTCAGTACCTCGTTCATGAGCCGCATGAATGTGCTCGGTGCATTGGTTAGCCCAAATGGCATGACTAAGCACTCACACAAACCTTCCTTTGTCTTGAAGGCTGTCTTCCACTCATCTCCTTCTCTAATACAGATCTAGTGATACCCACTCTTCAGGTCAATCTTCATGAAGTAGTTAGCTCCACTCAAACAATCCATGATGTCATCCATTCTTGGCAATGGAAATCTATACTTGATCGTTATCTTACTGATGGCTTGAGAGTTTGTACACATCCTCCATTCTCCATCCTTTTTTGGTGCTAGTAATGTAGGTATCACACATGGACTTAGGCTCTCCCTTATCAGTCCCTTCCTCAACAACTCCTGAACTTGTCTGTCCAGCTCTTCATTCTCTGCAGCGGTCATTCTATGGGCTGCCTTATTTGGAAAACTAGCTCCTGGTATCGAATCCATTTGATGAATTATCTTCCTTACTGGCGGTAAACCTTCTGGTACATTATCAGAGATAATGTCCTGGAACTCTTCCAACATATCTGAAACTTTTGCTGGTACATCTTCACATTTCTCTTGACTAATCTTAGGAATCAATGCAAAGCAATGATGCTCATGCTTCATACCCTCCAAAAATTTCCTACCATCTACCAAGCAAATTCTAGCAGTACTAGATACCTTTTCTTCCACCTCCTTCAAGGGCTTCAATTTATGATGAACTCCATCTTTTGTTAGGGAATATGTGTTTGCACGACCATCATGGACAATGCTCCTATCATACTGCCACGGCCTCCCTAACAACATATGACATGCATCTATCGCTATGATATCACACAGCACCTCATCATGGTAGTCCCCAATCTTGAACTTCACTAAACACTGCTCATTGACCAAAGCTCTATGGTCTTTCTACAACCATGCAATTTGATATGGATGCGGATGCTTTCTTTTTGTCAACTTCAACTTGTCAACCATCTCCTCTAAAACAAGATTATCAGTGCTTCCACTATCAATAATAATATCACAACACTTACCTTCACATTTGCACCTTGTGCGGAATAAACTCTTCCTCTGATTTGGTTATTTCTCCTCATTCAACAAGGTTCTTCTAACAACTAGGGTTTCTCCCCTTTCAACATCTGCAGAACGCTCAAACTGTGCATCTTCATCTACATGTGCAACTCGTGCATTACCTTTAGGTCTTCTATCCATCCTTCCTTGATGTTGCGGACACTCATATGCTCGATGCCCTTCTTCTCCACATTGGAAACAGGTTCCTTTGAAACCTCCTCTTCCTCTTCCTCGTTGCTCACCATTATTCTGGTCACGAGGGTGATAGGTGTTATCTCCTCTTTGATTTTGACTGGTGCCAGCTTCTTCACTTTTATTTGCATCTTCATTTCGACCCCCATAGGGTCTTCTACCAGTCCTTCCTGTTGGATCTAGGGCATACAACTGAGAGGGGGGGGGTGAATCAGTTGTATAAAACTTCTTGTCTTTCAAACACTTAACTCACTGTTGTTAGTTAGCAGCATATCAAATAATCATCCATGGAAGCATAATACATAAACACAAGAGCAGATAAGCATCAACACATTGAACACCAAGATTTTGACGTGGAAAACCCGGTTAAGGGAAAAACCACGGGGTGATTAACCCAAGAATTATTCTCTGTTAGAAGAATAAAGAAAAATGAATGGCACATGCCAATAAGGGCTCACTGCCCGAGCACACTGCTCACAAAGAGGCCCACTGCCTACAAGGAGACACATTGTCTACAAAGTGATGAAAATCACAGTTCTTGAACTGGAGAATGACATCTCTACCATGTCCGGATCAGTTCCAATTAAGCCCAACAATCTCTGCTCTGCCTTTCGCACGTTTCTTCGCTATATCATACTCATCCTCACACCACACACTGAAATGAACTTACAAACCGTTATTTATACAAGACATCGACTCAGGAACAAACATCTAAGTCGGCAAACAACCATAGGAGTATCCGCAAGATGAATAACACATCCGGTCGGCCATCACAAGAACATTCGCAGGATGAACAACTCATCCGGTCGGCTACACAGAGCAAGAACTTCATCTGGAAGAATAACTTCAATTCCGGGCTCTACCATCAATGCGGACCAACAACACAACCTGAACATGATCCAAGAACCTTCACAAGCCTATCTGAATGTCCGGATACATCCGCACTTCCTCTGCTTACTGGGATCTCATGTCTTCCTCATCCGGAACTTCAAGAACACAGTCTGTCACCACTGTCATAATGTAAGAAGTACTTCCGGACCTCCAAATCATACACAAATCAGGATGATACATCACAAGAACATCCCAAACACTCCTTCCAATCCGCAGATTAGGATAATACAATTCCGGACCTCACCGGACCTTTTTGTGATTCTCTGTCACCTCCGGATACTTGCCGGACCCGGTTCTATACCGGCAGCCACAACTCCTTCAGATCTTCATGCGGACCTCTGAAATCTTAACTGTAGCATCTCAAGACTCATATCTACTAACCCTTTAATCCGCATCCTCCGGTTCTCATCCTATACAGTACTTTTACCTTTTTCTCATCACTGTTCTTCACTGTTCCTGACTGAGACTAATTTTCTCAGTATCCTCAGCACACAGCTCATCAAATCCTTCTTGTCAATGCAATATGAGTATGTTGACATCAATGACAACACTGGATCACCTCATACTTGCAACAATCTCCCCCTTTGTCATTGATGGCAACATATGATGTGAAAAACCATTAAGACAAGAACTTCAACTTTTCATATGTCTTCTCTTCCTTTACTGCTCCCCCTTTGATCATCAACCACTTGTTTTTCACATGTCTTCTCTCCCCCTTTGACATCAATGGCAAAGGGCTCATACTTGCAATTCTTATGCATCAGAATCATACTAGCTGCTCCCCCTTAGTTGCAGCTCCTTATTAGTCCGGATCACAAGATATGACTGTGATAGCCACCGGACTGATGCACATCAGTGTATCTTAGTTCATCACCGGAGGGGCCATGACCCCTAACTTCTCTCGGAGATATTCAAAAGAGTCTTTGGGAAGAGGTTTTGTAAAGATATCTGCAATCTGATCCTTGGAGGGAACATACTCCAATCTGACTTCTTCCTTGTTTACTTGTTCTCTCAAAAAGTGAAATTTAATAGATATGTGCTTAGTCTTAGAATGCAATACCGGATTCTTGGAAATATTAATTGCACTTGAATTATCACAGAAAATTGTGATAGGCTCCTCATATTCAACTTTGATGTCTCTTAGCATCTGCTTCATCCATAGGATTTGAGTGCAACTACCTGCTGCTGCAATGTATTCTGCTTCAGTTGTAGACAGAGATATTGCATCTTGTTTCTTGCTTAGCCAAGAAACCAATCTCTTCCCCAAAAAGAATGCTCCACCACTAGTGCTCTTCCGGTCATCCACATCTCCTGCCCAATCTGCATCTGTGTAAGCATGAAGAGAGAAATCCGGATCTCTAGGATACCATAGACCATACTCAACTGTTCCTTTCAAGTATCTAAAAATTCTTTTGATTGCCATAACATGAGATTCTCTAGGATCAGCCTGGAATCTTGCCACAAGACCAACAACCTGCATTATATCTGGTCTAGTTTGAGTGAGATACAACAATCCACCAACCATTGATCTATACTTTGTCTGATCTGCCTTTGGAGAATCATCATCTTTGCTTAACTTACATCTGGTTGCCATTGGAGTGTTCATAGGCTTTGAGTCTTCCATACCAAATTTCTTTAACAATTCTTTCACATATTTGGTCTGAGAAATGAAGATCCCTTCTTTTGTTTGAGTAATTTGCAGACCCAAGAAGAAATTCATTTCACCAAGCATAGACATTTCAAACTCACTTTTCATCTGATTTGCAAAAGTTTTGCACATACTATCTCTTCCTCCAAAAATTATATCATCCACAAACACTTCAACAATCAGAATGTTTTCATGATCAATTTTGAAATATAAGTTACTGTCAGCAGTACCTTTGTTGAATCCAATCTGCACAAGATGCTTATCCAACCTTTCATACCATGCTCTTGGGGCTTGCTTCAATCCATACAAGGCTTTCTTCAACTTGCAGACCATATCATTATTATCAGACAATTGAAATCCATCCGGTTGTTCAATGTAGACTTCTTCTTCCAGATCACCATTTAGGAAGGCAGACTTGACATCCATCTGATATACCTTGAAGTCTTTGAAGGCAGCAAATGCAAGAAGTAATCTGACTGCTTCAATTCTTGCTACCGGAGCAAAAGTCTCTTCAAAGTCAATTCCTTCTATTTGAGAGTAGCCTTTGCAGACCAATCTGGCTTTGTTTCTGATTACTTCACCAGCTTCATTTAGTTTGTTCCGGAAGACCCACTTGGTTCCAATTACATTCCTGTCTCTAGGTCTGGGAACAAGATCCCAAGTATGATTTTTCTCAATTTGCATCAGTTCATCTTCCATTGCTTTGGTCCAGTTTTCATCATTGCAGGCTTCATTTATTGTTTTAGGTTCAATCTTTGAAATCAGACAACATTCATTCTGATCTTGAGCAATATTCCTTCTAGTTTGTACACCTTTGCTTCTGTCACCTATGATCTGATCTTCAGAGTGATTCAGTCTTACATACCTTGGAATTTTGGGAGTATCCAGCACTGCTGTTTCTTGATCAGGCTCATTCAAACCTAACTCTTCTTCCTGATTTACCGGATCAGGCTGACTCTGTCTCACCGGAGAGGATTGAGGTCCTTGAACACTGTCTTGGTCATCTTCATCAAACTCATAAAATCTTGAAGGCTTCTCAATTCCTTCATCAACCTTTACATTGGTGCTTTCTATCATCTTCCTCAATCTCTTATTGTAACACCGGTATGCTTTGCTTTGAGTGGAGTAGCCCAAGAAAATTCCTTCATCACTTCTAGCATCAAACTTTCCTAGATCTTCATCTCTTTTAATATAACACTTGCTACCAAATACTCTGAAATATTTCACAGTAGGAGTGATGCCAAACCAGAGTTCATAGGGGGTCTTACCGGTGTTGTTTCTGATTTGAACTCGATTGAGAGTGTAGACTGCAATGCTGATAGCTTCTTTCCAAAACATTTGAGGAACATTTGCTTCCAACATCATTGTCCTAGCAGCTTCCTGGATGGTCCGGTTCTTTCTCTCAACTACTCCATTCTGCTGTGGAGTCTTAGGAGCAGACAACTGTCTCCTTATACCCTGTTTCTCACAAAAGTCAATGAATTCACCAGATGTAAATTCACCACCTCTATCAGACCTTAGACACTTTAGTTTCAATCCGGTTTGATTCTCCACCATAGCTTTGAAGATTTTGAACTTCTCAAAAGCTTCTGATTTTTCTTTTAGAAAGGTAACCCACATCATCCGGGAATGATCATCTATTAGCAACATGAAATATCTATCACCTTGCAGACTCTTGATTCTTGTTGGTCCACATAGATCAGTATGTACTAATTCCAACAATCCGGTAGAAGACTGATCTTTGCTTTTAAAAGAGACTCTGCTTTGTTTGCCTAACTGACATTCTTTACACACACTATTTGTAGGTTTTATCAACTTTGGAAGATCTCTCACAGCCTGAGTATTGCTTATCTTGATGATGTTATCAAAATTTACATGACACATTCTTCTATGCCATAACCAACTCTGATCAATTTGAACAAACAAACAACTTTTATTTGAACCAACCAGATGAAAGATGTTACCTCTTGTCTGAGTACCGGATGCAATTTCAGTTCTGGAGCTTGTAAAGATTCTGCATTTTCCATTCTTGAACCGGAGATCATAGCCTTTGTCCACTAACTGACCAACACTGAGAAGATTGTGCTTCAATCCTTCAACATACAGTACATTACCTGTTTTGCTCTTACCATCAAAGGAAATAGTTCCCCTACCTCTGATTCTGCCAGTAGAATTGTCACCAAACTTTACCATTCCTCCTTCATATCTTTCCAAGTCTAAGAACTTATTCTTGTCACCAGTCATATGGTGAGAACATCCACTGTCAATAACCCAATCATCCTTTTCTTCTACTTGAGCAGCCAAGGCTTTTTCAACAACTTTGTGATTGACAGATTCAGAGAGCAAGGAATCTTCTTCCTTGATGGCTATAAACACCCACTCATTTCCGGATTTGCTTCCTGGTTCTGATTCATCATCTGTTACTCCTTCATTGTCATCTTCTTCATGAACATAATAGCAATTCTTTTGAAACCTTTGTCTGTGAGTATTAGATCTTGCAGATCTCTCCGGACATCTTGAGGCAAAATGACCAATCTTATTGCAGTTGAAACACTTAAAGGGTAGTTTTCCTTCATACTTACCAGATCCTCTTGGCAGTCTCTTTGTAATGAGGGCTTCAAGTTGAGCTGTTTCTGCTTCTTCTTCTTCCATGTCTCTTCTTGCTTGATCATACCATGACATTTTCTTTGATGAGTTTTCACCCGGATCAAATCTCTGTTTGCCTTTCACATAGGCACTGGCTTTGAAAGCAGATTCAGTCTTGGGAGGATCATCTCCAAACTCGGTCATTTCAAATGCAGCTAGTTTGCCAGCCAGTTGTTCTCTTGTGACAGTTGTGTGGACTCTGAATTCATCAATGGCAGCAACTTTGATTTTGTAGGCAGCAGGAAGGGATCTTAGGATTTTGCAGACAATCTCATTTTCATCTAAAGTTCCACCAGCATTTCTGATTCCACATACCAGCTCATTTACTCTTGGCATAAAGGTAGTGATGTTTTCATCATCTCTCATTTTCAATCTTTCAAATTTCCCTTTCAGACTTTGCAACCTTGCACTTTTGACAAACTCATCTCCTTCATACAGAAGTTCCAGTTTAGTTAGGATCTCATATGCAGTGGGTAGGTCAATGACATTCGAGAGATCTGAGTCATTCAATGCGCTTAGAAGAGCTTCCTTGGTCCGCAGATTGTTTTCAGCTTCTGTGATTTCATTCAGAGTTGTCGGACCACCTTGTGGAGGTACATATGGTTTTGAAATCATACCCAGGTATGCTTTTCCCATGCATTCCAAGTGACACTTCATGCGACCTTTCCAGAGAGTGAAGTTGGTTCCATCGAACTTCGGACTATCCTTCTTGTATGACGACATCCTGGATCTCCTCAAGCGGTTAAGCTCTTGTCAGAGGAACTTGGCTCTGATACCAATTGTTGGATCTAGGGCATACAACTGAGAGGGGGGGCTGAATCAGTTGTATAAAACTTCTTGTCTTTCAAACACTTAACTCACTGTTGTTAGTTAGCAGCATATCAAATAATCATCCATGGAAGCATAATACATAAACACAAGAGCAGATAAGCATCAACACATTGAACACCAAGATTTTGACGTGGAAAACCCGGTTAAGGGAAAAACCACGGGGTGATTAACCCAAGAATTATTCTCTGTTAGAAGAATAAAGAAAAATGAATGGCACATGCCAATAAGGGCTCACTGCCCGAGCACACTGCTCACAAAGAGGCCCACTGCCTACAAGGAGACACACTGTCTACAAAGTGATGAAAATCACAGTTCTTGAACTGGAGAATGACATCTCTACCATGTCCGGATCAGTTCCAATTAAGCCCAACAATCTCTGCTCTGCCTTTCGCACGTTTCTTCGCTATATCATACTCATCCTCACACCACACACTGAAATGAACTTACAAACCGTTATTTATACAAGACATCGACTCAGGAACAAACATCTAAGTCGGCAAACAACCATAGGAGTATCTGCAAGATGAATAACACATCCGGTCGGCCATCACAAGAACATTCGCAGGATGAACAACTCATCCGGTCGGCTACACAGAGCAAGAACTTCATCCGGAAGAATAACTTCAATTCCGGGCTCTACCATCAATGCGGACCAACAACACAACCTGAACATGATCCAAGAACCTTCACAAGCCTATCTGAATGTCTGGATACATCCTCACTTCCTCTGCTTACTGGGATCTCATGTCTTCCTCATCCGGAACTTCAAGAACACAGTCTGTCGCCACTGTCATAATGTAAGAAGTACTTCCGGACCTCCAAATCATACACAAATCAGGATGATACATCACAAGAACATCCCAAACACTCCTTCCAATCCGCAGATTAGGATAATACAATTCCGGACCTCACCGGACCTTTTTGTGATCCTCTGTCACCTCCGGATACTTGCCGGACCCGGTTCTATACCGGCAGCCACAACTCCTTCAGATCTTCATGCGGACCTCTGAAATCTTAACTGTAGCATCTCAAGACTCATATCTACTAACCCTTTAATCCGCATCCTCCGGTTCTCATCCTATACAGTACTTTTACCTTTTTCTCATCACTGTTCTTCACTGTTCCTGACTGAGACTAATTTTCTCAGTATCCTCAGCACACAGCTCATCAAATCCTTCTTGTCAATGCAATATGAGTATGTTGACATCAATGACAACACTGGATCACCTCATACTTGCAACACTTCCACCTTGACCTCTTCCCCTTTGCCTGCTGTCAAATGTTTTATTCAGCTTCTCTTCCACCTTCAAGGAAAACTGGTATGCATCTTCTATGGTGGTCATTCTGACTAGGCTTATCTCCTCCTGAATACTCGACCTCAACCCATTAATGTAACGGGCTACCTTCTCCTTGTTGGGCTCTGCATGGCCTGTCCTGATAGTAATCTTATAAAACTCTTCTGTATACTCCTTGATAGACTTGTTACCTTGCTTTAGTCCTTGTAGCTTCTTCAACAACTCCATCTCATAGTCCACAGGAATGAACTGCTTCTTCAGTTTCTCCACCATCCGATCCCATCTGGAGATCTTTCCTTTTCCTTTTCTGTTCCTCTCTAATTGGATCTCCCTCCACCAAATACTGGCATGGCCCTTCAACTTTGTTTTTGCAAACTTGACCCGATCTGGGTCCTCCACATCTTCATACTTGAAATACTCCTCCATATCATTGATCCAATCAATGACCTATTCCGGATTCAAATCTCTAGAATATGTAGAAACTTCAATTCTAGGCCTTTTTCCAATCTTTGAAATGGCCCTCAACAACCTAACTTCTGCAGGATCTCCTGCAGCTTCTTGCTCTTCCTTAGATAACTCTTCTTCAGCTTCATCTTCGCTTTCTTCTCTTATTCTTGAATCAAACCCTCTCCGCAGCTCCTCTTTCAATGCATCGATTTGCCTTTGTAGGGCTCTAAAACCCTCTTTCGTCAAGGTATTCCTCCCAACATGATTTCTTCATGGAGGCATCTTGATCTCCGCAGCAAACCCACAACCTCAGGTCCTGGTGCAAACTGCCTCACGGTCAGCGATCTGTCTACACACTCAGGAACCCTTGCTCTGATACCACTTGATGAAGGGGTAAATCACAAAACACACAATAAAAGATATTGAACACAACAAATAAAACTTTCTTTTATTGAATTGGGCTACTCATTACATTATAGAAGCTCAATTACAATCAGAGGATGAATCCTCTACTCGTTGCCACATTACAGCTTTTCCAACCTCAAGACTCTAGAATCTTCAGCCTTCTATAACCCCAAATCAGCTAGGGTTTCTATTTTCCCACCTATTCTAGATTCTACACTGGCCCCCTTAACTCTACTACTGCCCAGGGTTCCCAAAATAGTCATAAATAACACTTTTTGGCAGCCTCCAGCTAAATTTCAAAATTTACAACTCCCTCCAAAAGTAGGTCAACTTCTAGGAAGCATAACTTTTGATCTGGGTGTCTGATTGACGAACTGTTTTAAGTTCCAGAAAGCTCATGATGTGAACTATCACACCAAAAATCTGTAAATAGATTTCTATCAACTTTTTGAGATGTTATGAGAAGTTTTAGTGCCTCATATCTTGTTCCATAAATTTTCAAGAGCTTTTCAGAAAATAAAAACTTTAATATCTTTCAGCTCGCAAATGGTCTTTTGTTGATTCCTTCGCCAAATGTCTTATATTTCCATTATGTAACTTTCTGGAAGTTTTTGCTTCATTACGTGCCCAAATGCAAACTTTCTAAAAATAGCAGGTACATTTTCCAAAATAGGCAGGTCACTATTTTTAGTAGTTTTGGAAAAACTGAAAGTCCTACATTATTATTCTGGATATTATGGAACCAAAAACACTAATTATGGGAAGAAATGAGAACAACTACAATGGTTTTGAATTAACTTCTTTTTGGGTGATGCAAGATTGCCCTTACACCTTTGGATGCTCCTGCATCATTTTTTTATTCTTAGAAAAACATCATAAATAGATATGATGATATTTTTTGTAATTTATTCCCTCAATCACTTGTCATAGGTCCAGTTGGAGGTAGCAGGGCTAGTGGAATGGAGGGTGTACCTTATCCGCCTATTTATTCAATTAGAAATGTTGCAAGTTCCACTTCGGATCACCAAAGCCTTCACAAAAACATCTGCACAAAATTCAATAATGAAGAATTTATGCACAAATTCTCTTTTGAATGATGCAAAAAGCCTCCACCGCAACACCACATTGTTGCTACCCAGCAACAAACTATGTGGGGTTGTGGTGGCGGCTTTGTGCATCATTCAAAAGAGAATTTGTGCATAAATTCTTCATTATTGAATTTTGTGCATAAATTTTTGTGAAGGCTTTAGTGATCCAAAGTGGAACTTGAAACTACAATATCTGATAAAAATCTACTTCTAAATATGCTTTTTATGGATGTTCATGTCCTCATCCAAAGCTCTAATTCACACATAGGCAGGAAGGATGCTTTCAAAGGTTGAGGAGTTGGGCTTGACACCCACTGGTTGCATTTTCTTAAGATTTTCTAAGGACTTTTTAGAAAAACTCATTTTAAACATATCCTTTAATCATGACATTCCATGATATCACATTTCTTTGAGGCATTTTTTGAAACGGTTTGCTTGCCTTGTCTATGCTTCCAAATTTTCATGTATATCTAGCAGGGCACTTGTAATTACAACATATGACAAAAAAATCCCTGCTGTTATGCTTTGATGGATGTCCCTTCATTATTAATGGATATCTAATGTAGTGCACATTATTATAGTGCAAGCCTATTTTTTAGATTGTTTCATTTAGCATCACCAATATTCTCCACAAGAACATTGTCCTTGTTTAAAATGAAGGAAATGGTTCACGTCTCTTAAAATAATTTCTCTTGCAACAATCTTGGAGATGAATTTAGATGCAGTGTGAAAATTAGAATATACTTGAAGGTTCTTAACAACTCTAATGGGTGTACCAGGAGCCATGTTTAACAAACCAAATGCAATTGCTAACTTTTCACTATGGTGGCAGATAAATGATTCTTTTTTCTTCTATTCCACAACATTAAGTAAAAGTCTTGAATTTGGAAATACCCTACTGCCTTCATTTGCCAAGCCAATTTCTCCAATTTTGCATAGCTCTCCCATGTTTGTGGATGTGATCTATCTCCAACATAAAAAAACATGTACCATTTTATGCCCTTCGATCCAACTACATGCAGGTATCTTTTTAATTCCTCTATCTTTCGTCAATCTCCTTACTATTTGAACCTCACCATACCCGCTCACTTCTACATAAATGTTTTAGAGAAGATCATAAGTTGCAGCATTTTTAGGATCCAACTAAAAAAGTAGTGTTGCTAGAATACTCAGCCTACATTCAAATTCTAAATTCTATGAAATTATATACAGTAAATAGATTGATGGCTGTATGGATAGTGAAATTATTAGCTTTCTTAGAAATTAATTGAAATATCTTGTCTTGAAATATCTAGAAGGATTATTTTAATTAAAGAGGATTTTGTGGTTATTTTTGTAACAATGATTAACAATGATTTTAAAGTGTAGCTAGCTTGCTATTTTCATTCAAGATACAAGTCATCAAAGTCAAGCACATACCAAGAAGATGGTACTCTACTTCAAACCTTGAACTTCACTTAGTTTAGTATCCTTACATGGGGATATTAAGGAAGTTTCTAAACAATTAATATATATCATTTGTTGTTTGTGAAGGAGAATCCTGTGAGATCTTGTCATGCTTGCATCTCCCGTGTGGACACGACACACAAATGCCCATGTCACGACCACATTCGCCATGTGGTCACAACACGGGCCACGAAAATTTTTTCTCCTAGCCCTAAAAACCACCTCGCACGCGCTTGCATGCTCGGTGGCAACATGCCTGAGGCGTAAACATGATAACAAGATCGATGAGGTGTAGGTTGTCTAGGGGTAAGCGACACGAAGAGTGCCACTCCTATGGTTAGGTCGATTCCTTCTGTACTCCTAAGTCTCCTAAGTGCGGAAGATTTTTCCAACATTGATCTCTACTAAACTCGGATCAAAAGGTGATCAATTAAGTTGACTTGTTGGTGCATGAATGAAGTGGATAGGTGGATCAAAAAGTATCAAAGGTTAAATAAAAATCGCATAAACTTAACCCTAGGAATCTAAAAATAACTTCGGCAGCATTATGCGTTTCGATAATCGCAATAATAAATTTAAATAACACGTCCATAGATAGGAGAATAAATAATTCAATCATTATATTTAAATATAATAATAAGCAAAATAATACGATTAAATATAGAATTAGCTTAGAACAAAATCAACGATGTAGGTAAAACAGTAAAATTAATTTAAACGTCAAGTCACAAATAAATTTCAAACGAGGGACCAAATTCATCATTAACCATAATTTTGGCATTTTATCTAATGTCTCTCCCGAAGGTTTAATGGAAGAGGGAGGAGAAGGGTTTAGTTAACTCTCCCCGAATGACAATAATATTAAAATCAAAGATCAGCTAGTTTGATGAGGAAAAAAAAACCCTACTAAGGTAGAATGATCTCAAGGGTCAAATTCTCCCTAGTAGACATAAAAATAACGCCTCTCAAGATTTTAAATTTAAGTCACAAGATAATAATTTAATTTACAAATTTTACCCCACTCCAAATTTGAAAACTAAATTAAGAGAAACCAAAAAAATAAATTTAAACAATAAAAAGAGAATAGAGGATTTAAAATAAATAAAGGGGTTAAAATAAGTCAAAATACTAGCCTAATCCCATTCCATATGGGAATCCTAATTTAAGAGCCCTAAATGAAACAAAGAGGTAAATAGGTTCTCCACATAAAAAAAAAAAGCCCTAGCACAAAATGTTTTAAAATAATAGAAAGAGACTTAATTTCCTCTAAACACTAAGTTTACAAAATGGAAACCCTATTTTTTTTAATATTTCTTTTGCTTCCTTTCTCATTTTGCCCTAATCACTTATCTTATTTCCCTTTATCTATTTTTTTTTTCTTTTACCCTCATTGTGCCCTACTCAACTTTTATTCTTCTTTTGTTTTCTTTATTAGGTTTTCTGGTTCGCAGGTTTGGGGTTAAGGAGTTTATGGGAGGAATTTTTTTTGGCAGCGGTGGTGCTCATTACACAGTGGAGGTGGAGAGACAGAGAGGTGAGTGTTGGTGGCAATGGCGTGGTCGGTGGGGAGAACACTGTGGTGGAGTGGCGTCACGGAGGTAGAGGTGCGGTTTTGGAGTGGGGACGCGAAAGGGTTTCAGGCTGTGTGTGTGAGGATGGAGTGTATTGGGGGCCGCGGACTTATTGCGGCGGAGGGAGAAGCTAGCGGCGCTGGGCACGGCAGTGTCTGGGGAGCTGGCGGAGTGTGGCGTCGGCGGTGGGAATGGTGGCTCGGGATACTGGCGGTGCGGGGGACAAATGGGACTACATGCTGCGAAGGAACCGCAGGGCACGGCGGCATTTTTGGGCAGTGCTACGGAGCGGGTAAGGGGGCGTAGGGTCTGAGTGAGGTGGGAGGGGTGTGGAGCTGCGCGGTGGCGAAGTTTGGTGGTTGCGGGAGTCTAAAGGAAGCGGGGTGCGGTATCCGCTACGGGAGGCACTGCGTGGTTGGGGGTTGTGGGGGTGTGGGGGGGGGAGCCCCCACCCACACCCCTCTCTGCACAATGGAACGGTGGGGGGGGCTATGGCAGCGCCACAGCCCTCCAAAAAAAAATTATTATTTTTTTTTTATATTTTTTTTAATATATTTTTTTAATGTAAAATTTCATTTATTCTTATGTAACTATATTTGCATAAATATTCATATGAATATATGTAAGTATAACTTTTTACCAGAGTGTAAATTTATATCTTTTTTTTTTGTCTTTATCTCAGCGTCATAAACAAATGTAATATAAATCAATGTAATATAAAAGAATGTAAAATATATATATAGTCCATCGTATATAAACAGTTTGGTCAATAACATTGTTATAGAATATAATTTTTTTGTGAATGAACATCCTACAAGAATAAATAGCAAACTTATGCTATAGAAATTTCCCATACATTTTTTTTTTTTTCCATAAATTCTTTTAGTCAAAGATGTAGATTACTTTAGAAGGATATATATACACAGTAATCTAATAGAAACATTATCACAGAGTCTAAATCTTTTTTTTTTGTACCAAGTGCTACAACAGTTGAAAGAACAACATACATATATTTTTTTTTGCAAGAGGAAATTTTATATGTAATCTGCCTAACAAGTAGCTTGTATTTTCTTTCCTGAATTAGTTGTATATAATTGGAAAAACATTATATAAATCAGAAAATGCTCTACTCTTCCTTGTTTTTTGATATACAGGTATGAATCCACAATTGTCTTATTTAGATATATTTTTTTTTACATAGAATAATGGAACTATATTTTTTTTTGGAGTAGTTCTCTATGGTAGAAAGTAAGTCCTCATCCCACTTATTCAACAGCCATATCTGAAATATTTTCTCAAACAACTAAACATAAAACTTAGTTTAATCCTTCCAGTTTTTTTCTTTGTAAAACTCATGGATCTAACTCACTTGTTCATACATAATTTTTTTTTAAGGTTAATAACAGATATGTGAATGGCCTATCTCATGCATACATTTTTTTTTAAAGGAAGAAGACAACAATTTATTGTATCTATTCACACATTCCACATTACATACTCTCTTTGTGAGAATAAGCACATTGACAAAACCAAAACAATACATGTTTCTTATTCAACATATACAACTTAACCAATTGCTTATATTTCAAATTCTAACTCAGCCAACTCCATGGCAAGTTTCATAGCATCCTTAACAAGATTTTATCAAACAACAAGGCCACTAAGACCATGGCTAAATCAGCCATTGATATACTGAAAATGACCACATAAGGCAAGGTTCTATACACTCCATCTCCTCACTTATCAACCTGTAGCTAAACACAACGATGAAACAACAAGGACAATAGCCACTTCTAAAGGAAAAGCTCTCCTCCCTACCATAGACCCGCAAGTGGGTCACCCCCGAGCTAGGGAGGTAGAGGATTTCACACAGGTGTACATTTCACAACAACAATTTTAAACACATTAACACAAAATCAAAACACCCCATAGATTTAACACATAACTATGCCCACAACAATGAGCTTGGTGAGGGTAGGGGATATACCTCTCAACTTAAAGGGGCTCCCAAATGATAAAAGAAAATCTCATCACATGGCCTCAAGCCAAATATCCAAAACACACCATCCTCTAAATCACAAGTACTTCATGTCACTCTTGCCATCCAATAAATCACAACCCATGGCCTCAAGCCAAAAATGATGCAGAGGCACTATAACCTTAACATACAGCATGGATGTCTGCAGCCCATCATCATCATCATCATCATCATCATATTTGACTTAACACTGTCAGCATCATCATATTTACTGTGTCGACCGATATCCTCCTGATGACAAGCCCTCGCCCGTTCGCATGTCAACAGCATCATTTTATTCGATTATCGACAGCATCATCATGTTCGACCAGCGCGAACATCCTCCTGACGTCCACTGTTCATCTCACCGACAACTTCGACCTTCACTATCTTCAGCATCATGATATTCAACATCATGATAATCAACAGGATAAAGAACATCCGGTTCCTTCCATTTATCTTGATGATGACAAACCTTAACTCCTCGCACCATCCCCTCGATGCTTACGTCACCCGATATCCTGATGACGTATATCCTGATGACGATGACGTCACCTGCAGCTCCGAAATATCCTGCTGCTCCGAAATATCCTGATGACGTATATCCTGATGATGATGACGTCATATCCTGCTGTTGGCCAAACTTAACTTTTTTTTCGGCCCGCGATCAACCCGATCTTCCTTATGCCGATACGCTCCTCCTCGGCACCTCCTGATGATGATCACCCCGACGCACATTCACTTCATGCACTCAACTACATCATGCCGATCTCCTCTTACTCGGATGATGATGCCCGAAGCGACTGCAGGATATAAGCAGAAATACCCTGATGATGCCGTTTTAACGACTTTTCAACCTTAACGGATTTTCACTGTTCTGATCCGCCGAACCTCCTGGGATGACTCGATCCACTTCCAGGGTGATCTTCCACACTTTATCAGCTCGACCTAGCACATGCCCATGCTAGGGTCTTCAACACCTTTCAACCGCGATCCTGCACACCTGCATGCAAACAAGCAAACTAAATCCTACCCTACTGTACATAACCATTCCACCGATCAGACGAATCAACCGGTGGAATGGATCAGCGAATCCATGAAACCACCCAAACTAGCAAATCGATCAAATAATGGAATTCAACAGAGGATGAACACAAACAGGATCACTTTATTTGATTTCAAAAGATGCAAATACAATGATCAATCTCTCTCTCTCTGTCTCACTCTCGCAAAGTCTGATCGATGATCTATGCAATATCAACTGATCCTCATGCTTAAATAGATTTTCCTGCGAGTACTACTGACCCGACTCCAAGCGGCTGGGAAATCTCTCCAGGCGGCTGGGAGATCCAACCGATCCTACAACATGACAACTGTCCTAACAAACTTCCTAAAAATAGTAAAAGCATGGTCAGCATGATCTTATCATGATCAGCATGACCTTATTACATGCATTTGGTCTTATCAGACCTTCTTGAAAACATAAACAAGACTCAAACTAACTAACTGCCTTATGAAGGCCAGCTGTCAGGTAGGTGCTCCTGCACCAAAAAACCTCCATAACACCAATCTCCACAAAAATCACATAACATCCCCATGGCACTCTTGCCATACAATAATCTCCTCCACAAATAAAAAATCCCTTAAGGCACAAATACAACTAGGCACAAATACAACTGTGGGAGAGCCCTCAAGGATTGTTCTTCTCCCCTACCCATACAAGTTGAGCATTACCTCCATTGGAGGTGCTCTCACCATGACACCCAACCCAACATCAATGCAGAACCATACAATGCAACAAACTTACAATCAAAATCCAAACATGAAACATCATTTAAGCAAAGCAAGAAGCAAGTTTAGAGGCCTACCTTCAAGGCCTTGGCAATGGAGGAAGAAATTGGTGAAGAGCTCCAACCCTTCCCAAGCCTTCCAACTTCTAGAAATTCCTTCCCAACTTCACACAACTCCCTCAAGGATAGCAAGAAAACTGAATTTTTGCAAGGAAAAGCACCATAAAAATTCTAAGGGAAAGAGCTAGGAAAAAGAGAACCCTCACTCCTCTACAAGAGGAGCTATTATAGGCCCTCTACTTGGCCTTGACAGAATGAGGTGGTGACATTTGTCACCATCTCTTCCCTCCACCAAAGCCACTTGGAATGGAGAGAAGGTAAGAGGATGACAAGTGTCCTCCTCTCCCTCCACCTCCATCTCCACCTCATGGAGACAATGGCCTTGAGTGGTGCTCCCACTCACTTGGGAGTTTGGGAGGAGTCTTGGAGACCTCCCTAGTCCTCCTTGGGAATGATTCCAAAAACATGGGGATGGGAGATGAGCTCTTCCCAAGGCAAGGCCCATCCCCATCTTCCCTCTTCCCAAATTCGTCACTTTAACTCAACCAAGGTTTAGGGTGACCTAAGGTGAGTCAAAACTAAGGTTAGGTGGTCCAAGTTGACCCTAGGCTCATGGTTGACCACCTAGGGTAACTTTTGGGACCCTAGGGGTCATGAAAGGGGTCAAAAATCCACATATAAATGGCCCAATAAAATAATAAAAAAATACCAATTGACATAAATCAATTAAAATTTTACAACACAATATTATTCAAAATAAGAAAGAGAGGGAGTACTAAGGCTTAAATAAAAATAATTAAAATTTAAACCGAGCACAATAAATCATGCAATTCCACACGTGATCCTTATCCCTCTTGGGAACGATCTGGCTTCACTGGGAATAACATGGTGTGAATCCTACCTCTGATTTCCCGTGGCTAGGAAACGTAAAACCTACACATCTCGATCAAGTGTCAATCTTGTCATGATAAGTCATAGCCGAAGCAACTAAAATTAACTCCACGTACTCAAAATAAACATCAATACATACTACAAATCAAACTGCATTTTTCATCACATGTCAAATAGTTCACATCACGTAAATAACTGGAATCTCATAACCAAATAACATCTAATATAAATCCCACATATCGAACGACAACAAATCATCCAATATGACCGAACCAAATCACATGTAGCAAATCAATGAGATAAAACATCAAGTCTGTA
This sequence comes from Cunninghamia lanceolata, assembly GCA_027924645.1. NCBI lineage: Eukaryota > Viridiplantae > Streptophyta > Pinopsida > Cupressales > Cupressaceae > Cunninghamia > Cunninghamia lanceolata. The sequence continues at coordinate 4,233,165 of BSBN01000275.1, read as the reverse complement.
GAATCAAACATAATTCCAAATTAACTGCACTATCCAAACAAATGTCAATTGGTCCATATCACATAATCACTAGAATCACAACACATCATCAAATATAAACTCGTAAGTTGAATCACACAATAAGCATCACTATGATCAAATCGAGTCACAGATGTCAAATCAATGTCCTAACATAAACAATGGATAAAAATTAAGTCTACACAGTGAAACATAATCACCAAGGTCTGATACTGTCATCTACTGCATGGCATAATGATCACAACATAGAAGGTAAAATAAGCGGCCTCACAGATCCAATATGGCAATGGATCAATATCTAGTTTCTTAAGTAAAGATGATGTCACAGTTGGGAAACTTGTTGTGAAACAATAGGTTAGTAATTTTTGGTGTTAAGGCTTCCCCATTGGAAATCAAAGATCTTTTCTCATCAACTTAATTTGGAATTTATGTATAATTAATGGATTCTTTCATGGTGCAGGATTTTATTGAGACAACACATGAACTAGGGTTGACATTTTTTTTGAATCGGTAAGGATGATTAGAGAATCATAATATATTAGTATTAATCAAAATGTATTTACAAATTACAAAAAAAGTCCTTCCTGGCCAAAAAGATAACATAACAGAGCATTTTAACTAAGAGCCCCTTTTTGGCCAAAAAGGAAATCAAAGTTACAACAAAGCCAAAAACTTAAAACAAAAAGAGTGGTTCACATGTTGTCCATATTTAAATCTCCAACCTTAAAGCCATGAACCCCCAATTGGATTCTTTGTAGAAAGGACTATGTCATCATTGGTGAAGGGAACCACTGGAGATTGGAAATTTGACAAGAAGCTCCATGCATTGAATACTTCCTCTATTCTTTCCCTCTTGGACCTTCCAAATGCAGAATTGTGAACCTGCAGTGAATTATCAAAGAGCTCTCTATTACTTGAGTGCAAACTTGAAATCATCGCTTGATAAACATAGTTAAAATTGGGTTTATTAATGATAGCTTCATGGAGGAAGAGTCCCCCTACCAAGGTTGAGCCATCATCAGATTATAAGTAGAAAAAGATTTAAATAGCGTGACATCTGGGACTAGATAGTCATGAACAAACATTGATGCTATCCTTTTAGCCTTATCAACCTAATGAAATAAGTCCATCGCATTTGAGAGAAAATGAGCTACCAGATGTGAAGCATAACATACCCTAGATTGTAGTAGAAAATCTCTATCACATATATCTATCAAAGCATCCTCCACTGGCTCTTCATTGAGCAGTTTAAAGGCCCTAGCCATGAAATCTGAGTTGATGCTTCCATGCATTGGTTGTTCCCATGGTTGAACAGGCAAGTGAAGTTAACAATTGTGGAGATATATAGACATTGTAGATACACAACAAGAGCAAAATGAAGAGGCAAGAATGAAATAATGACACAGATACCATGGTCTCTTGCATAAAAGAGGATAGCACGAGCCAACATAATGAATTGAAGTCATTCAAGTTGGTGGGGAAATAAAACCAAGGCAGATGAGATCCAAATGTGGATTATATTGCTCAACTCCTAACACTCCTCTTATAGAGCATTTAATGAATATAATCAAAGAGACATGCACGAAGCAAACAATTAATGCTAGATGGAAATCTACATAGATTGCAAGCTTCAAAATGACTAAATAGACTACTAATTCACATCAATTACTAATTAAATTGACAAAAATATATAGAAATCAGTGAACAATGAATAAATATGACTAAATATATGACCAATGTTAAATCAGTGAATAAAAAATGACTAAATATACTACCAAATTGATCAAAATGATGATTAAAATTAATGACTAAATACACTACCAATGGACATAAATTAGTGAATAAAAATGACTAAATAAGTGACCAATTAACAACAATCAATGACTAAATTAATGACTAAATATATTAGTGAATAAAAAATGACTAAATAAGTGACCAGATTACAACAATCAATGACTAAATCAACGACTAAATATACTACCAAATCGATCAATCAAAACAACCAATAAATGAGTAAAAATGGTTTAGTCATCAATTTGGTCGCATTATAAATGACTGGTAATAAACTACTAATCGTCACGTGACCATGTTTGGTCATTTATATGCAGTTTTTAGTTAACATATTATTGTTTTTGTACTAGTGATTTTTTAGCTCTTATGAGTTGTAATCCTATTCGTTGGCTACTAACCCGAAATCCCTTAGCATAAGAAAGTGGCTAGTCTTTAGGGGGGTTTGGACTTAATCAACTAGAGGAACCAACAGATTGGCAAATCTATTGGGGAATTATTATGAAATTGTTAAAATATAGTATAGTAGTTTGTCATGGGTATTTAGAGTTTGCATATGAACAAAGTATTATCATTCCCTTTAGAGGGTGGTGACTCTACTTGCTATTGAACTGGTTGATCAAAGAAGAAGTTCTCAGACCTGGAAGGGGTGTTGTTGCAGCATATTTGAAGAATTTTCATGTGGTTTTTCTTTCATAGAAGACCCAAGATGAAGAAGGATTTAAAAGGCTTTGTGTTGTTTAAAGATCACTCCTCTGTAACTAATAAGTTGTAGTAAGGTTGTGGTACTTTTTTGGTGAATGAACTCAGAAAGAAAGAAAAAAGAAAAGATAGTGTCCTCTTTGGAGGTGGTGACTTTGCTATTGAAGAATCCAATAGCTACTCCTGTCAGGTACATGAATATTTCTTTCCACGCTATGATTTTGAAATGAAAGCTATGGCTTCTCAGAATATAGATTCATATAAAGAGAAATTTGGGTTAGAGGCAAGGTTGAGGAAACTTGAAAATGTTAAGAATCATTAGATTCAACACCCATGTTCATCTAAAAGATTATATAGGATGTTAGATCTTTGTTGAGCAGGCCCTATAAAAAATATAATATGCCACAAAATTTTTATGATCAAATGTCTTTATTTGAGGGACAAAATGTTTCAAAAGATTATGATCATATTCAGGTGTTTTCAGAATTTATGGATAAGTATGATTTGATAGGGGAGGACGCGCATATGAGATACTTTGTTAGGTCATTACATGGTGCAACTGTAAGGTAGTTGTTTGGTTTTCCTGATCACTATTTCTCCACATGGGAGGATCTTGTCATTCATTTGATCAAGAATATGCATATGTTGAAAACCCTATATCCATCTTCAATAGGTTCACATCTATTAAAAGGAAGGATGATGAATGTGTTCCTTTATTTCATCATAGATTCATGAAGGGCCTAAATAAATCTTTAAAACATGTGCAAATTGATGAATTAGAGATCCTATCTATATATTGTGCAGCCTTCGACATTGAAACAAATATTAGTTTTAAAAAATTACAGCTTGTATGTTTGAGGGAAGCCTTTTACCAAGCATTAAATACTGAAAGGATTCTTAAAAATGTAGTGATTAATAAAGAGGAGGGACTGATTTGTAAAAGGGCTCATTCCCAATTTTAGAAAGGTAATGTGGAAAAGAAGGATGACTGAGTAATGAGTAGGCAAAAGAGTTGTGATGAGTTGTATAAATCACCCAATATTGCTCCTATTTATGAGGATATAGGAACATCTATTCTTCTTGTTCAGGAATTGTGCAATATCAAAAGAAAACAAGATGAGTTACCTATTGATCTATATGCAAAATTTATGGCTACTCTATCTATAATTTTTGAGCATCATAGACCTAAAGATTTAGTGTGCATTTATTTATTTTATGAATCTTATGAATTAGGTCTGAGTGCTGCATCTAGAGATTTGAAACCTGTTAGGCTAGACCATGCCTGTGAGTGGATTATGGGTATGGATAAGGTTAGAAATGAATATAAGAAAACTAGTATGGTTGACTTGAATAAACAAAATAGGGACTTAACTTTTGTGAGTAAAGGATGTGGTGAGGAAAATGAAGTTTGTGACCAACTCCTTGACTACACAGATGATGACTCCAATCATAACATTCAACCCACAAGATATGATGATCAAGTGGAGGTATGCAAAGTTATCCCTTATTGTAGCTCTACTATTCAACATGGTGAATCAACCCAAATGATTGGTGATACTAAAGTAGTGTGTGTAAATGACCAATCTAAAGAACAGGAGGCTAAATACATGTTTGGTATCCTCCCTGGCCTTAATTCTTTTGAAGATTCCATTACCTATAGTCCTATAAAAGACATAAGTCTATATAGTCAATTCGAAGGGCCTAAACATGGCTTCAATACTGGCATATATTTTCCTTAGAAGGAGCAACCTTCTTGCAGTGAAGAGTTTTCAAGATGCAAGTCAGAGGTGTTGAGTATTGATGGTGTGAATGACTCTAAAATTTCAATTGTAGGTTTTTTCAATGATTATGATGTCTTTGAACATATTGATGCTAGGAGATTCTCAGGTTCTTAGGTTGAAGAAAGGGAAGACAAAGGAACTAATAAAGTTTGCTATAATTACAACCCTTCCATGACAAACTTAGATGAGGAGTTAGAAATTGATGAACAATCTGAATGGTTTGTTCCTTCTTTTGAAGCATTTCATGTTGAGATATATGAAGTTTTACAAAATGAATCAAGTTATATTCTCATTCCTAAGATGGATAAAATGCTTAACATATGTGATAATGTCACAAGCTAGCAACCTGAGGTTCAAGGATTCAGTGAAAATATGAACATGGTTGGAGATGCACGTTCCTGTGATGGTCATGACTTGACTTGCGATGAAGGTGTTGTTGATACAACTCAGTCTCCTCTGCATAGCATCAAAATACCAGGTGATGTGAATAAATTACATTACCCAAGTGAAGGTGAATACATAATTCATATGGATTGAATAAAAAATGGGCCTAAATATGAACATTTTCTATTTTCTACACCTAATGAATGCTTGCAAAATGTGGAACATAATTTAGATCATGGTGTGGTTGGTATATCCTACCTTTATAATCTTTGTCAAGATATCTTTTTAGACCCAAGATTGAGTCATGTTACAGATGTGTTCACTGAACATAGGACATATGAAGTTTTCAAGTTTGATTTGACAGTAAATGACAAGGGTAATCACTTCGTGGATGCAAATCACTGCGATGACTTGTAAGGTATGATGGATGAATATACTGTTTACATGACATATGAGGAGATGTTTCAGTTAGCATCTGATTGTAAAGATTGTAAGAATACATAACACCTTGACAATGGCAAGTTCAAGAGTTTTGTGAGAAAGATAAGCTTCTATTTTAGTAATTTGATGGATTATGGCAATGTCTTCACATATGGTTTGGGCAGTCATTTGAGAAAAGGATATTCGATAGAGGAAGGCTTTGGTTCTTCCTTTTTGGGGGGTTGGGGGCCTCCAAATAAAGTTTGAAATTGTGTGTTGGTGCTCTACAGGATGTTGATTGAAGCATTTTTCATAGCCGTCCAATGGATAAAGCACCTGGTCTACATCCCAGGGATCTGGAATCTCGCCATCCCCACAAGGGTTATGCATCCCTAATTAGAGCCACTATTTAGACCCACCTTTTGATGGTATTATGTTCATAGCCCTGTTCCTTTTCTCTGAGTTCACCTATTCCTTTATAGTACTCTAGGGCTTGCACCTACATTACTACTTGAACATCTCTTGTGGTTAGTTCCGACCCCTAATACTTTGAATTCCATTTCACACATTTAAAGCTTGTATCCTGATTTAGTTATAACATCCTACCTTCAAATCAGAAGGTATGTTTGCAACCTTTTATGCCCCCTATTTTAAGCAATCCCCTTTTGTGCACATGATGATATCTGGATCCTCGGAAGTGCCCAGTTAGCATAGTCTAACATTTCACTCGAGAACACACTCTTGCCAAAGAACAAGCAATTTGTTAGCAAAGTGGCAAAGGTAGTATGGTTGTGGGTCCCATAGTGTTTCACAGAGGAATGTGTTTTCATAGACACCGCCCTGGAACTTCCACGAAACAATGAGAAATGAGCTATCTTCAGGGCATTGTTGGGAATTAAGGTGTCTCAACCTTTGCAAGTTCCTAATATTGTATTTATTTATTCAACACTATGTTGTAAGATCCCATGTTGAGTTGGCATAGTCGGCACCTTGTGTACATGCAGCAAGATAAATTTTGGTGACTTTGGTAGCCGCGATTTCCCCTTGAATAATTAACGAGGGTTTGGGGGTAGCACCCCCAAGATGGGGTCAAGGGGAAGTGCCCCTTGTGGGGTCCTAAGATCATTAATTTTTTTAACCGAAAAAATGAAAAATGACATTGTAAAGCCCTAATTTCTGGAAGCTTCTAAAAGATTGTTATAAGCGGCTAGAGAGTGTGAATGGTCACAGAATGTGAATGAGAATTGATAGTGTGTACTCTTGAAATAATTTGCATTGCAAGTGTCTTGTAATCATCTTTTTGATTTGATAATACATTGTGCAAGTTTTGGAGTGTGGGGTTTTTCACCCAAAAGGGTTTTCCACACGTATATCTTGTGTTGTGAGTTTTGTTTGCATTTGAATGTTGTTATTACCTTCCTATTAATGTGCATCTTAATCTGTAACTGTAAAAGGTTAAAATTTGCATAAATCTTTCCTCAATAGATCAGTGTAGGAAGTGTTTTCTATGTACCTTGCTTCCTTTCAGGCATCAGCACTCACATGAGTGACCTGTCTACTGACGTGGTACTAGCTTGTCCGAGGTACGTGGTTATTTTTTGCAAAAGCTTCCACCTTCATAGAAAGTGTTTTGGGCCCTTAGCGAGATAGCGAAAGATTCGAGTGGAGTTTTCTTGTGCTAGCATTCCTTGGTGGATGTCGATTTGATTTGTAGATGTGGATCTAGTAGCCTAGAATAGATGGATTGACATGATGGAAAAACACAAAGATTAGGAGGTTAGGAGTATTATTTCTAGGTGGGAAGGGGCGTAGATCAAATGCATGTTGGGTCTCTCTCTACTCGTATGATGTGTGATATGGATGTGATTCAAGGTGATACCTGCCATCTGATGGGCATCTGACAGCTCCATTATGCCATCGTTGTACATGTTGATTTGATTTTAGCAGGGAGTATTAGGATTTTATTTGGCACTATGGCAGAACATGATTTTCCAGTGAACCATCCATATCAAAAAAGTCCTATAATTAATAGCTTCTATCCATCCATTCTTGATGAGAGTAAGTTACAAATCAGGTTATGCACATATCAAAACTAGAAGAAGTGTGACAAGCCCTCTTTTATCTACTGGTATTCTTGGTTTGACTCCCAAGAGTTTCCAATTAAGGCTATTGATACTGTTGAGCTAGTGAGTTGGAGTAATCAAGGGTTAAAAGGGGGGTCACCGAGGAATTATAGGCATGTCCTATTATAAATAGAGATCTATGGTATATAGTGATTACATCTCTTCCTTTTTGAGATTAAATTAGTAAATCTATCCCATTCTGTGACAATGTATTTACCACCTCATGCTTTCAAGAATGTTTCTCCCTTTTCTTGGTTACTTCTCTACAACTTTAGAATTAAGGAATGGAAGGCACTTCTCTGAGGCATGGGAGGTTTAGGCAAAGCCTAAGGAGTGAAGCACGGAAAGCATTGAACTCCAAGTTGTCTTCCTCTTTCCTATTCGTTCATCCATATGAGGGCCTGGTGCCCTCACTTGCTGACTTTTGTGACTCCTAATTCTTATGGGTCCCCAAAGATAGTCAGATTGTAGAGGAGCATTATAGCTCTCTCTACCCCTCCCCTAGCATAACTAGTTCTAATAGAGCCTAGCCAAGGATGAAGAAAGTGTTGATGGTCAGGGTGGCACACAGGAAAGTGGAAAGAAAAAATGCAAATGGAAAGTGGGACACAGTTTTTGTACGAATCTTGGATTGAGTGGGAGATTGTGTAGAAATAATCTTATTGTAGGAAAAATAGAAAGTGCATATGATGTAGGAACATCACATCAAAAACTTACCCAACACATTTATTTTTATGGCAAACAATTTAAAATTGAAAATCTTCTATTACCATTTGCCTTTTGGACTATTTAAAATGCCAACTACCCTCATTGAATCACCAACTGTAAGATTTAAGGAGAAGCTATTTTTTGGGGGTAAGCAACACAATTAGAATTTATGATGGATAGTTTTGGCACTCAAGGACTTTGGGTGGGAATTTGAATGAGATTTGGAGGAAAATTTTGGTGGGAAAAGAGTTAGGAGGATAGATAGAATAGAGAAGAAGGTCTAAAAATATTCTTTTTGGGGGGATAGAAGAAAGGAACATCCAAGTGCATGGCCATAAAAGATATTTTCAAGTTGCAAGTGACAAGGAGAAGTTTTTTGTTTTAGGAGTAGAATTTTATCCTCATGTAAAATAGTATAAAGAGATTGCATGTAAGTGAGAAGGAAAGAAAAAAGAGTCCATGTGTGTGTGTGATAAGAGCAAGAGAGAGGTGTGCAACTATATAGAAGAGAGATAGTCTTGATTTTCTATGCATAGTAGAAGAGATAGAGAAAAGTGCCTGAAAAAAAGGGAGAAAGAAGGGAGGCTACATGGAAGATGAGAAGAATAGAGGAAAGATGTAGGAGAAAGATACCAATGAACACATGGGGAAGAGAATAGGTAGAGGAAAAATCCAATAGAAGTGTTTAGGCACCATAGGCATGTGAAGGGAAGAGTTCACCATTTTAAAACATATTTTATCCTTATATGTGTGACTACATATTAGAAAAGCAAGGCCAAGGAGAGAAAACTAGCGAAGACATCCATCCATATTATTTTTGTATTTTTCCATGAAATCTAGGAGTAGTTGTAATATTTTTATTTTTATCAAATATGAATGAAAACGAAATCTTTACTTTGATGCTACTCCATTAAATTTGCTATTGTATGATTATCTTCAGATTTTATTTCTAGGTGTCTTTCTTGCTAGTAAGAATTAGTTGGTCTTGTGTGGGTTGTTGTGTGTGGGTGGATTATTATTTACTTGTACTCATGTGTATGTATGTTGTCTTTATTTGAAACAATAGGAGGAGGTAAAATTAGTGATCTATAATTACCTACAACAAGTAATCCTTGATTTATTGGAGGGATGTATGTATTGCTTACAACAACATAACCTTTCTTGCCTTCATTCATGCATTGTTTGATCACCTACACCTAGAAAATCCATTATCATATCCTAATGTGGGAGTGTTTGTGTGGATTGTGAGTCTAGAATAGAGCATCATAGGGGTGTGGTACCGTCAACTTGGTATTAGACTAGGCTACAACTCTAGGGAAAAGTGTGGAGACTATGGTGTGAAGTTAGTTGAAGTCTAACAAGGCAATGGTTGTGTGTGGGTGTGTATCACTTGCAGAAAAGAAGGTTGCAACTAGGAGAGTTATAGAGATGAGAAAGGGTGATTGAGGACAACAGGATGCTTCTTAGGAGAAGAATGGTAGAGGTTGCAGCAATAGAAGCTACATGAAGGTTTGATGAATGTTAGAAGCCATGAGGGGACTACAAGAAAGGGTGGATGCCTTTGAAGGTGATAGAAGGATAGACTGACCACACATAGGAATTGATAGTTATAGTGAATATGAAGAGGAAATTGCAATAGCAACACAAGAAGATATAGACATGAAGATGGATGCAAGGGAAAGAAGGCTCATCAAGGTCATTTCAAAAATTGTAAAGAGGATAAAGATGGAATTGTCATGTTTCTTGGGAAGTCTAGAACTCAATGAACTGATAGATTGATAACGAAGATAGAAGAGTATTTTGATTATGATGAGATATAATAAAATGGAATTACCATTCTTTATCACTGGAGATAAAGCATGGAAGCACAACAAATAACAAGATGTGTTCTTATTCCTTTGATTGGATATTTATGCACAACACATCAACATTGTCATTTTTAAAAACAACTTTATCAAACTAAAAATGTATTTGTACCTCCCTCACTTCATCCACATGGATACCATGAAATGTAGAACCACACACCATAGCTTCCTAGGAACACTCACTTGCAACTCCATCTCCATGAGCGCCCTCTAGACGAGATATATCTTTGCTCATTTAGAACTATAACTTCATTGTCAATACTTGGAGGTGTGAGACTCACAACATATATGACTAAACAATGTTTTTCTAATCAAAATCTTGATTTAGATTTGTAGGGTTTAAATTCATTGAGTATATAAATTGAACCAACTGAAAAAGCCTCACAAAATAAAATCAATGCATACATTTTTTAGGCCAATGCTCCTTTGATAAAAAATTAAAACTGACTCTCCCTCTTGCATGTTAATGTTTCTTATTTCTTAAACAAGAAGAGAGGTTCATCATCACATTGTTAAGATTACTATAAGGTTGTCCCATGAAGAAAAGTGATGTCTTGGAAAACTACCTAGCCATTTCTCAGAACCCTCATTGAAGGAACTAATAAATACCTCATCTACATGTCATCTTCAAGCTACAATTCTTCCAAAAATTAGAAAATGCTTGCACATGTGCATCTCCTTGTGAGTCATCCTGCTTAATAAACCTAGGCATTTGGTTGTAGACTTCTCTTGGCATTGATTTTAGACTAAGTTACCTAAGATAAGTCTAATTTCTTGTACTCACTAGTAAAGGGGATATTGAGAGGTTTAGCTTTCTAGTTCATTATGGTTATAAGTTAGGGTTTAGAAAGTGACTCATTAAGCTCAAGCATCCCTATATGGCATTTGAGGTCAACAAGATCTTATATGGATGCACCTAAATCTTGACTTTGATTAGCAGGGGGAACAATAGGATTGACCCTATGGGTATTGAATTCAAGTATCTCTAAATAATCTTTTAGTTCATTTTGATGGATTATACCTCAATCTCAATCACCAAAATAATAACACAGCAAACTCTTGAAAATTAGACAATTTCATGTGCAAGAAATGATTCTAAACAATTTGATTTGCACCAATAAATGCATACCACTCCCTCTACAAGAAAGAAATGTTCAATATAGCAACTTCATACTCCCTTCTAATCACCCAAAAACATCACTACAACATCAGGTACTATTCCATTTTGTATCATATTACACTTTCTCAGCCATATACCTAATACTCAATGTGTATATCAACAAAAACTTACTGTGTTAGCACAATTCAAACATACAATACCCTCTACAACAAACAATATTCTAATCAACAAAACATATACTTGACAGTGCCTTGCATTTCATGTTTAACCATTATCTCTACATATCAAAACCCTGTTGTTCTCTATAATCACATTACCTTTCTCTACATTATCAGCCCAAAAAAATTGAATAAGTTCTATCATTAATCTTACTATCTGTTCTCTTCACCAAGAAACCCTAAAAACCTTTGAGAGGACCTTTAAAAGTTCTAAGATCACCATATAAAAAATAGTTATCAAAACTATCTACAAGAATTGCATTGGACACCTTCAAACTATCTACACGTCAAATTACATATTGTCAAGATAGACGTTAGGTTTTTAAAACAAGTTTAACATTGTTCGTTGATTCACACTTCCACGGGCTCCAAAGATTAAAAGTTAGCCATTGATCCTTGTTAGGCATAGGCACCCATTGGTAAGTAAGATACCTACGAGGGCTGATTACCCTAGGAGAGGGGGCTGGTCACTCAACGTAGATGATCCCTTCACTTCATGACTTAATTGAAGGTTACTTGGAATAATGGTCACTGATCAAATAAAAAAAAGCAACTCTGTCGAGTGACGGGCACATAGGGTTAAAGGGTTTAAGATTTTTAGGGTTTTAAGGGCTTTGGACTAAAAGAACACAAAACCCCAGACATTGTAAAAGATCCTAATTTCTTGTGACCACTGAATAGACTATAACTCTTTCTGTGATAGTGGCATAAATGTATGCATAACCCAATGAATATTAGAACATCTAAAGATTTAAAAAAATACCACTTAGGAATTTGAAGACATTTAAGCTCTTAGTACTAGGTTTGCATTAAAGATAAAACCCTAAGGTTTCAACCAACCAATACTGACTCTAGAAGACCAAAAATCTAAGTAGAATCAAAGGGCATATAAAGTTTGAAACAAGAAGACATTTAACATTTAAAGATCATCATAAAAAACCCTAGATTGAACACAAGAGAGGAAGACTTTGCATTGAACTTCTGAAATTATACAAAGGCAATAAGGAACACTTTGAGAAAAGAGATCATCATAGACTTTGGCATGAGGAATGTATCTTAAGAAAATAACCAAAAAAGGGATGAACATCAAATCATATTAGGAATACATCCATAAAATGAAGTATCATAACATCAACAACCCCTTGAATCACCTTTAACATGATCAACCTCAAGCCATCCTATCACCTTGACATAATTCTAATAATACATGAACACTGGACACCATCATAAGACCTTGATGAATCAACTTCATCAACTCAAACAAACACCATCAAATCATATAGAGAGAGTCTAACACAAAGTCCTTAACTAACAACATGAAGCAACTCCTGACATGAATGAACAACAAATGCAACTGCTACAAGTTGACTCCTGTGGTCTCCAAATACAACCCCATCTCCTGAAGCAAGAACACCAGAAGCAACACTTCTGACATGAAACATCACATGAAGCATCAACTCCTACAGCCACTGTGATTCTGAAGCATCAACATAAACAACCTCAATACTTTTGACATCAATGACAACATTTTTCAACATCTTCTTAATAGGATAATTAAAGAGATATAAATAATTAGACATAAGGCCCTCAAGAAACCATTACCCATAGTGATATGAATCCCCATGACTTATCACTAGATTTGTGATAGCACTAGATACATATAGATCTACAAGACCTCTAACAACTAGACACAAACATCCTTGCCCTTGCAACAAGAAATAACAATAGTGCTATATCCTTATGAATTAGTCTCCTTAAGCTATGCATACACATGTACAAGAGTAAACACACTCACATGACCCTCCACATTGTTTATCAATTCTATCTTGCATATAAGATAAAGCATAAGTTGCACTATTGGATCACAAGAGCATGGTGGAACCTAATAGTTACTCCTATACTAATATATAGAACAAGAGATATGATTATATTTGAGGGTTGTTTGGTCTCTTACCAATCAAGAATGGTTCCTATTCTAATGGGAAACTGGGCCAAAGCTTGCAAGAAGGGAGAGTGTGGACTTGAAACCATCAACAAAACTAGACTTACATGTACATAAATAAAAAATATGAGATAATTTGTAGCTAAACATATATCAACGATCCATCTTAGAACTATAACAATCCACATGTAACAAGAAGAGATAACTATAAGAAGTCTTGAAATGCATTTAAAATGTTATCACACATTACTCTACTTCCAATTGCACTTGACCAACAAATGTGGTAAGAGAAAACAAATCGCTAGGATCAAAGGTTCCTCTAAACTTTAACAATCTATGGAGACATTTAGTTACAAGTATACCCTTGCATGAAGCATCTTCCTTTGATATATAAAATGTGTTTATCCCCTTACAAAACTTGACATACATCACTTGATGCTCTAAAAACACCTAAGACACACACAACCATAAAATTGGCTCAAGAACAAACCCTTTGAACATATACAAACATGTATATATAACATTCAGTCTCACAATTCAACTTCATGGGTATTGAGAACAAGTGACATGTTATCTAAACCAACATTATACCATGTTACAATCATTGTACAAGGTGTGTGTAGAAAGATGGGGGACCAAAAAGTGGCCAAACCACTTTTTGGTCCAAAACAAGATATAACATGAGTGTGTTATAATGTGCTCATGTTATAACAATCTTATGTTAAGGCTCAATAGATATCAATCCATAACACGGTGTTATTTCTTTATAGAGATAAAACCATTAAAATATCTTTCTTCTTTATTTAAAATCTACATATAATTTTTATGATAAAAGACAATTGAGCAACCAATAAGAAAGAGTTTTAAGGTATTAATATGGTCAAGAAACAAGATAGTGGGGAATTTATGTCCATGTTAGACATACACTAGTACTATAGTCAATACTATAAGAAAAAGCAATAGATAGAGAGATAGAGAGGGGGAGAGGAACAAGGAAAGATAGAGATAGAGAGAGGGATAAATAGACAGATAAAGGAGGAGACTGAGGAAGGGATAGAGATGGAGAGAGGGAGAGGGAGATAGAGAGATAGAAAGAGATAGAGGGATGGATAGAGGGAGAGAGAAGGAGATACAAAGGGATGGAGAGATAAAGATAGAGAGAGGGAGAGATAGAGATAAAAACATATAGAGATAGATAGAGAGGGTAGGGAAGAGAAAGGAGGAAAAGGGAGAGAGAGAGAGAGAGAGAGAGAGAGAGAGAGAGAGAGAGAGGAGAGAGAGGAGAGAGAGAGAGAGAGAGAGAGAGAGAGAGAGAGAGAGAGAGAGAGAGAGAGAGAGAGAGAGAGAGAGAGAGAGAGAGAGAGAGAGAGAGAGAGAGAGGAGAGAGAGAGAGAGAGAGAGAGAGAGAGAGAGAGAGAGAGAGAGAGGAGAGAGAGAGAGAGAGAGAGGAGAGAGAGAGGAGAGAGAGAGAGAGAGAGAGAGAGAGAGAGAGAGAGGAGAGAGAGAGAGAGAGAGAGAGGAGAGAGAGAGAGAGAGAGAGAGAGAGAGAGAGAGGAGAGAGAGAAGGAGAGAGAGAGAGAGAGAGAGAGAGAGAGAGAGAGAGAGAGAGAGAGAGAGAGAGAGAGAGAGAGAGAGAGAGAGAGAGAGAGAGAGAGAGAGAGAGAGAGAGAGAAGAGAGGAGAGAGAGAGAGAGAGAGAGAGAGATGAGAGAGAGAACATTTGTAGTGTAAAAAATTGTCCTTGACGATGAGAGAGAGGGAGATTGAGATATATAGATAGAGAGAGAGAGATAGAGACAAAGAAAGAGATAGAGATAGAGATAGAGATACATATAGAGATAGAGATAGAGAGAAAGGGAGGATAGAGAGATATAGGGAGATTCTCTTTCTAGACCTATTCTCTATCTCGCTATCTCTATCCTCCCTCTATCTCTCTATCCTTCCTCTATCTAGCTATCTATTTTTCTCTCTCCGCCCCCCTCTCTCTCTATATATATATCATTTGTCTATAGGTGTATGAAATTGGCTAAAAGACAAACCCCAATTACATAAATTACATTTGTGCATATATAGACCCTTGTGTCTCAATTCAATTCATATAGTACTAAAGGCATAGATCTTCAGTCAAATCATGCCACATACATCTTGACCAAGTACAATAGATTAGCATTAAACACATATCTTGATTGACACACAATTATAGATAAAGATTGCACTTGTAAGAATATGAATTCCACCTAGGATCAATGAATAGGTGTATAAATAGGGAGAAGATTTCATGGTGGATATACAAGTCAATCAAATTAAGACCAAGGGTACAAATTATGTGTATTAAATTTACTTTAGCCAATGATTGTAGGTTGCAACAATGATAGTCCATGCTCATAAATGGAAGTAGGTCACCTGAAGAGAATCTAGAAGCTTCTCCCACTCTTTGTCCAGGGAAAATTGATCTTCTATAAGTCTAAAGTGGCACTCTAGTTCAATGTTGCATTCATAGGATACCTCCTATGCTTACAAGGGCCTCTAGCTCTATCAATGTCTTGAAAATTAATTTAACCTCTTTGAAAAAATGATCTAAGGACCACATGTTGAATATAGTTTCTTCTTGGCTCTTCTAATTCACTAGCTCTAGAAATTTGGCTCTTCTCATTCAAAAGGCTAGATGATGTGGCCTCCATTTTGGCCTTGCAATATGATCTTCACAAGACCTTGATGTGGTCAAGGGAAGCCACTAACTATTTGAGCTCTTTAATTTGGTCATTTAACCTCTTGACCAACTCATTTAATTCTTCTATTATATTCTTTAGGTTAGCCTCTTTTTCTCTTAGGCCCTTGAGTTTCTAGGCATAGGTGTCCACTTTATTATCTATCCTCACTAGCTCATAATCTTGGCTAGAGGCCTTTTCCTTTAGTGATCCTATTTCAATAGTCTTGGCACTAGTTTTAGCCTTTTCATAGTTCAATTATACCTCCAAGTTTTTTTGGAGGCTTTGATAATGTATTCTTGGTGGTTGTCTTAGTTACCATCTAGCTTTTCCCTAGTGCCAACTCTATTCTTGCTTTAGTCAATTGTTTAACCTCTAGGAGTTATTTTTTAGTTGCTTCTACCTATGTTTCTTTAGCTTCAATGGCTTGCTCTATAACTATGGTGACCTAGCCTTCTAATGCCTTTATTTTCACTTCAAATGCTCTAAGTATGTATAGATTAAGTTCAATGTCTAAAGCACTTTCTATAAAGGCTTATATTCAACTCAATATCTCTCTATCTCTTCATCTCTCCTCTCCTCTCTCTCTCTATATATATCCCTCCCTCTCTATCTCTCCATCTCTTTCTATCTCTATCTCTATCTCTCTCATTCTCTATCTCTCTCTATCTCTCCCTCTCTCTCTATCTCTTTATATTTCTCTCTCACTATCTCTATATGTCTCTCTCCCTCCCCATCCATCTCTTTCTATCTCTCTCACTATCTCTTTATATCTCTCTCTCTCACACTATCTTTCTATGTCTCCCTCTCTCTATCGCCATCTCTCCCTCTATCTCTTTTTATCTCCCCCTAGATCTCCCTCTCTATCTCTATATCTCTCTATGTCTCCCTCTATCTCTTTGTCTTCCTCTATCTCTCTCTATTTCTCCCTCCCCCTACCTCTTTCTATGTCTCTCTCTCTAACTATAATCTCTATCTCTCTCTCTCTCTCTATCTTTCCCTCTCTATAGTGTTATCTCTCCCTCTCTCTATCTCTTTCTATCGCTATCCTTTTGTCTCTATATCTCTCCCTCTCCCTCTCCCTCTCTATCACTACATCTCTCCATCTCTCCCTCTCTCCATCTCTAGCTCTCTATCCTCTCTCTATCTATATCTCTACCCCCTCTCTCTATATCTCTCTCAACCCCTCTCTATCTCTCCCTATTTTCCCCTAGATCTATATCTCTATCTATTTCTCCCTCTATCTCTTTATCTATCTATCCTCTCTCTCTCCCACTCTCTCTCCCTCTCTATCTCTATATCTCCCCCCTCTCTCTCACTCCCTCCCTCTCTCTAACTCTATATTTATCTCTCTCTCTCTCTCATATATATATATCACTATCTCTATATTTCTCCCTCCTTCCCTCCCCATCTCTTTCTATCTCTCTTGATATCTCTTTATATATCTCCCTCAACCTCTCTATCTCTCTCTCCCCTCCCTTTCTCTCTTTTTGTCTCCTTCTATCCCTCTAACTCTATCTCTCCCTCTATCTCTTTCTATCTCTCACCCCCTCTCTTTGTCCCTCTCTATCTCTTTATGTCTCCCTCTGTCTATTTTAACTCATCTAAAATGCATTCACATTATACACGAGTGCATTTTCCATTACTTTGGAAAATTCCAACCCTAAGGATTGGATTTGCCTTGGGCATCCAACCCAAAGGGTTGGACCTACTGATACGTGTTTTCAACAAAACATAGAAAATTATCAAAATATCGAGCATGCTCTCCATCAGGTTTACATGTTTTTCAATGTTAATACAAAAAATTCTAGGATGACTTCAAGTTTTTTGTTAGCTTTCTAACCATGTATTTTTTCTAAATCTGATAACGTTAAGGTTTCCATCTTCAATTTATTTTTCTAATGTGTTCTTTTTTTTGTAGAAAACCTATGTGTAGTATTTCTAAGTGTCATTTTTTACATGTTTGTCAAAATTGAAAAAAATTACATTTTTGGATTCTAGACTCTATTCTATACACATTGAAAAACATGATTTTTGATTAGTTTTTTAAAAAAATGATTTTTGATTAGTTTTCAAAAAAATTAGTGGGAATCATGCTCAAATTTTCATTTTTCAGGATGTGTCCACTTTGAAAACTCATAAAAAACATATATTCATTAATAATTAACAGAAAAATCAAGCATAAAGTACATGATGTTAGCTAATTTTCTACTAAGCGATTTGTGAAATACTTTTAAAAAATCAACATTTTAGGGGGAGCACACTAGATGCTATGGTATGTTTTTTGACAAAAATAGGAGCACTTTGTGTGCTCCGCCTATTTGACCCTCTTAATCCTCACCATTTTTAGAACAAAATAGTAGTTTAGAAACTAGCTTCTGAGCACTACAATATTGTTCTTATCACATCTTCTAATTTTGAGCATGGCTATCTTCAATTTCTCATCCAAGATCTAGTACAAATGAAGAAATTTGCCTTAGATCATGATCTAGTACTCTAAGGTACATGAGAGAACTTCCTCCATTCCTACAAGTCATCACTACCAATGTATAGGCCTATAGAAGCATGGAACACTCACTTAAAACTTAATTTCGCTCGATATCACATGCATGTAGTAATAGAGCATAAAAATAGGTTCATGAAGATAGTAATCAACTTAAGGAAAGGGAGAAGGAAAATCTAGTTAGGCACTAGATAAGCTTAGATAGGTAAGAAGTCATGCTTATGTCATAATTTGAATTGTTTTGGAGTAGGTGAGATCTGTTAACTTAATACTCATTCTTGTATGCATATAAATGACATAGCCAAGCTATGTACATCCACATAAACCACATACAATATCATTTATCACTCCATGGAGTACCAAGAAATCATGTATACAACACTAAAGACAAGAGGGGAACATCCATGGTCATAGAAATTATATTACTAACTATAACCCCAAAAATGGAGTCTAGAAGCATGCAAAAATGTGTGTAGAGCCAATCACAACCACAAAGACCATAGAGATCATGTGTTGATTTGTAGAGAATTATGTAGGAGCCATTGGGTTGAGGAATTGGCTAGCACATCCCTCATAACCATCACAATTTTTCTATAACAGTGAAAAACCCTAAATATGGTGTCTATGCACTTGAAGAATACATAGGAATGATGTTAAATATTTTGAACTTTCAAGGAGGATTGATAGTGAATGATGAAGGTCCCATAGATCCACTGCTAGCATGTAGCATTGAACCAAAAGTGCACGCTACAAGGATTGGCTGTTGGCTACAATTTATGCACTATCAATAGGGAATCACCACATCATTATGGGACACATGGCCCTTTTCCCTTGATTTGAAGAGTTTCTTAGGCCCACCATATGGCAACCATGTGCCATGAAAAATTTATTGTTTCATAGGAGAGTAGGCCCTCTCAATGTGGTGCAAAGGGGATGCATGGTAGATAGTAATTTGATGATGACTCCACCTCAACTACTAGAGAGACAATGTTCCAGGGATAACTAAGTCTCAAGACCTAGATTGATATGCATGATTGGTCTCATGGACCAATAAAGAATTTCCATAGGAAGCATTGAACAATTGAGCAAATGAGGAGAGAGGAGATTGGGGCCCATTATAGTCATTAGCATAAAGGTACATGGAACAACAAGGAATTTATCCCCATCCAACATTTATGATCAAGTTTCCACTTAAGAAAATGTGGCCCAATGAGGTATCACCACATGAACAAGGAATGCCACATAGTGCCATGGGGAGATTGGTCTTCTCAGTAAAGAGTAAAGTTCAGGGAGCTCATAGGAGATTAGGTAGTTGATATGAATGAGAGGAAGATCTATTATACAATGTAGAGCAGACAAAGTGAAGATGCACATGATTAATTAAATGTCATTTTTCACCACTAATGGTAAAGTGATAAATAGTGAATATGAATAGAGCATAGTGGAAGTGATTGGAGGTAAGTGGTGAGGTTAACTAGGTAGGGTAGTAAACATAGAGAAAATGAATAAAGTCATGTATGTTAAGTTGTGCACTTGTGGAGTGTATGTAATCACTAGAGATTAAAGCATAAAGTGTGAATAGGATTTTGTTGGCGCTTTACTTGTGAATTAAAGTGCAAACAAGAAATGTTAATTCAAGGCTTGGAAAGAAAAGTGGGATCTAAGGGCATTACTACTAGCAAGTAGGATACCATTCAAGTTGGAGGGGTTGAACTAGAGACATGAACAAGAACACCAACAAGCACAAGAGGGACCACAAGACATATAGTACACCATGAATACCATGGAAACACCTAAGACATAACCCCAAGAACATGAAACATAAGTAGTTTCACCATAAGAGATTATACCAATGTAATGGGGCCCATTGATTAGACACCATGGAACCCCAAAAGCACTTGGAAACACCATAGCATGTATAGGATAGAGATAGGTATGTAGGAGAAAATACAATGAGCCTTTAAAGGATGAATAATTGCACACAAGTAAACCCTAATACCAAGTTTGGAAACTCTAAAACAAGATTTCTTAGATTAGTAATTAGAACTAAGGTTTGCCAAAGTACTAGGGGCACAAAAGACATGAAATTTTGTAATTTTGGGGTAGGTACTACTAGAACAATCTATTCTTTGGTACTGGATTTTTGACTTATTACCTCTAACCACATGGATCATGTGTGGGGATTATAAGATGATGGAGGATGGTTGGCAATGATCTTTATAGATTTTATATAAAAGCTTATAATTCCAAATACTTATCAAATATTATTCAAAAAGGTACTATTAAGTTCATGTACCTAGGACTTGGTATTTAGATAATATTTACAAGTGCTATCTAACCATCTTTCTCAATATTTCTTACAAAATCTTTGCTAAGGCTTTTGTTCTCAAGTTGTGTCATATTCATCCTTTGATTCTTAGGCTAGAGAAAAGGTTTGTATCAAGTCTAGATATATTATTGATAACATCATTGATGTTTGGGAAGGAATGGAGTGGGCTCTAGACATTATTAATAGCAATCCACATTTGTTAACATTGATTTTATAAAATCCTATCATAATATAGAATGGCTCTTTATTCTTTCCATGCTTCAAACTTTAGGTTTTGATCCCAAATGTTTGAGGTCTATTGAAATGCTTTTTGTTGATGCTTCTACACATATCACTATGAATGGACATCAATCTTTTTCTTTTGGGATTTTTTTCTCCATATAGGAAAGGATGTCCTATTGCTCCTACCTTATATATCCTAGCTACTTAGGGCTTTGGATATCTTCTAGCTCATGTTGTTTCACATAATGGGTCAAAGGTATCACTTTTCCCAATTCTTCTCAACAACTTGTCAATGGTCATTTTGTTGATGATTGTTTTCTCACTCTATTAGAGGATGATAATAATGTCAATTAGGTGCTTTAATGCTTATATACTTTTTCCCTTGCCTCTAGTTCAAGTATTTGGTGGTAGAAGACTCAATGTTATAGGCAATCTTTCTTGCCTGAACTAGCATGGATTAACTCTTTTGGTTGTGTTGATAAGTGTTTTAGCACACAACAACACAGGTGTGATTGTTGGTTTCACACCTCTCTTGAAAAGTATCCTACCGTAGGTAAGACTACTCCAAGGTTTCTACAACTAGGTCTTAGCTTGCTTGGAATCTCTTAGTTGGAATGTTCTAGCTATGCCGACAAGGGGTCTTACAAGCGATCTACATATTTTAATGGTTGGAACAACAATTTTTGCAAACCCTTTGTGATTTCAGTTGATAAGACAGTGTGAAATACTACTAAAATTCCTAAACTAGTGACTGTTTTCAAAGAAAATGTAAAAGAGAAATAGGGTTTAAGGGAATCCTAAGTGACATTCACAATATGTGGATTATTGTAAATAGACAAACACTCTAAAATTTAACCAGTTTTCTGAGTTACCAAATGGAAAATGATTATTACAAAATTGCATAAAATGATGCTATCTTCAATGGAAATCAAGAAATTTTCAAATTACATTCATTCATCAAATACCCAATAAATGACACAATTTAATTTATGAAATGCAATCAAACTTAAGCACAACTAATCATCCCAGACTAGCTTTACACAGTTACCTATCATTAGCAAATAACTAAAAGTATGGACTAAGAACATTCATCAGATACTTTCAACAAACCATGAACATTGCAAAGACACAACTAATTAACTATTGAAGATCAAGAAGCAAACCATGAAACCAAATAAGCCAATACAATACACAAATTCTCAAAATAACTATAGAAACTTGGTTTGTATTACTTCAAATGGCAGAATGTCAACAATTCAGCATCAAGAATTCTCTCCTAGACAATGGAAATGACAACCCCTTTATATAGGAGAGGAGCCATACCGAGTTTTTAAATGGACGGTGGAGATTAACTCAACACTAATGGTCTAGATTTACATCATTAAATGCATTCATGACAATTCATATCAAATCTTGGATTACATTCTGTCCTTTATGAAAAAGATGAAAAACAGTCCCTAGATACATTGAATCTAGACAATTTGACTACCCAACTAAATATATATAGAAAAGGTTAATTTTGAGGCATAATAAAAACAAAATAGTGTCATATGTCACTCTAAATATAACTATTTACATTAGTGGTAGGATTGTATTCCAAAATATTCAAGAAAGAACATATTAAGACTCTCCATCCAAGTCTAGTTTGTCTTCTTCTACTAGCTTGTTGCGGTAGTCGATCCAGGCTGAAAGTGCTGGGTTGATATCTGTGGGGTTCGGGTTCTTAAGATGATTGACCCGATATTTGAACATTTCCAATTCTTAGCTATATTGATTGTATATCCTTTCTATTTCTTCCTTTGCCTTATGAAATGCATTGAACTCAGCTCTGAGGTCACTGGCCTTATCCATTCTGGCTTCCACATTTAACTCAACATTTTCAAAATTTATCTTGTGCAGTTTATCTTTACAACTATCCATATCATATGGCACCAAATCATTGTAGTCCATTACTAGACAATCTCTCAGAGTATCATTTATGCCATATATCAAAGCCAATATGTTTTCATCTACTAGTTTGCAAGCTTCCCTGATGCTGTCAAAAATTTCCTTCCTCAGTTTAATCTATTGATACCATTCAGTTGCTTTATACAATTTGTCACTAGTCAAAATATTCTCAGCCAATAGTGTTTGGGCAGGTAAATCTCTGATACCTTTAACCCAAGGAAACATATGAGAGTAATATTCATCAAAAGAATCACATTCTTCCCGCAAGTCTCTACACTACTCAACAAGTTGGACCAAACTCTTTCGTGATTCAGTTGTAGCATCAATCATCTTACATCCCCTTTCATAGACCTTGTCCATCCATTTTTGGGCACCTTTTGACAGAGTCTAAACTTCACCAAGCCTAGACATTTCATCTCTTGACAAAAAGGTAGGGATTGTCCTTATCTCCCCTTTAGAATCCACTAGTTTTATTAGAAATTGAAGGCATGCTTGAAGTTCCTCATTTTGTTGCTTCAATTCTTTCTTTGAAAGTTCATCCTTATCCAGTTTCTCTAGAATTGAAGTAATGGATCATTTGAACTCATCAACCCTTTGTGCTCGTGTAGTTGGTCCCAAATTTATAGTTGTTATGACATAATCCTCTGTCTGACCTGTTCTCTATTGGTATCGGGTGGTAAGATAGCTACTTCAGCTATTCAAGCTCCAGTTTCATCCTTGTAAATCCTAGACTGTACCTTTACTTTCTTCTATTTCTTTGGCTTTGAGCCTGTGACAAAATTGTGCTCAAGTCTAATTTCATTATCTCCACCTGGGGCTCAGGATATGATATTCTTCTTTGCAACCAATCAGGAACAAAGGAAGAAGGTTTTTTAGGCCCATCAAGGTCTTTATTTTTTGCATTAGATGGCCCTTCAAGCAGTCTATGCTCCTATTCTAATTCTTTATTTACTTCCTTATCTTCCTCATCTGTAAGATTTCTGCAGTTCATCATTATATTTTCCTGAGCTGCCTTGAGGCTTGCCTCTATTTGGTCCTTCTCTGGAGGACTGTCTGATATATCAATTATCTTTGCACTAACTGTCTTAGCTAATGGGTCATCAAGTACCTCATTATCTTCCTTATTAAATGCATCTTTCTCTGATTCTTTCTCTTGAAGACCTAGATCGACACTTACCTTCTCAATACCTGGTAGCAATGGCATAGCCAAGGGGGTTGAATTCTGGTCCATGGGTATTTGAGAGATAGGAGTAGCAGAGGATATAGGCATTGCAACTAAAGACAAGTTCATTTTTGTCAAATTGGTAAGTATGGCCAACCCCAAAGCTGATGGGATAGAAGAAGTTGGCAAGACAGAGGAAATGACTATGGGGGAAGAAATGGACAAAGAAGGCAAGGGAAGAGAAGGTGAAAGAATTGTAGAAATAGGAGGTAATGCAAGGGAAGTAGACAGTGGGGTGGAAGATATGGAAGGTAAAGGTGTGGTAGTGATAGAGGAACATAAGGTGGCAGCAATGGAGGAGATGGGACTACTAGGAGTGCTAGAAGATATTGCCAATGAACAAGAGATAGTTGAAATAATAGTGGAAGGTGAGGTGATAGTAGGAACAACTTCCTAAACAATGGTTATCGAGGTCATAGGTGCAGTAGTGGAAGCAACAGAGGGAGATGTAGCAGAAGCAATTGTTGGAAAGGGTACAACAACATTCACATCCGGGGCAGAAGGAGATGCAGAAGTTGGCAAATTAGTATCATCATGCATAGTAGCAGTCTCCATAGCTTGTTTAACAACCTTCACCTTAGTCTTCTTTGTCTTAGATCCTTCTCTAGGACCACTAGGCATATTTCTTTTCTTTGAAGTTATTGTTCTAGTAGAAGGAGGCATTTCTTTCTTCATGGTCTTTGTAGTGACCTTCTTGCTTTTCTATGCTTTAGCCTTTTTTGCCAAGGTTGTGTGGTCTTCACTGTCTAATTTTTGTCCTTGGGTTGGTTCTGCCTCATCAATGATTTCCATGGGCTTATCCTCTTCTCCTTCAAACTCTTTTTCTGATTCAAGTGCAGTGTAGGTGAGTTGTATCCCTTATCCCTCCAAGGTAGCAATTTGACCTCTTACCCAAGCTTTGCTTAATCTAATTGGTTCCTTCATTATGACATCAAGGGAGCTTTCTTTAGTATTTGCCCAATTAGGTAAGGGAATTGGATGGTGATATTGTGCCTCTCAAGCTCCTCTCTACATCACATTATCATCATCTTCTAATTGGTCAAGAACTACGATAATATGGAATTTTCTTATAAATACCATAGATAATCTAGAATGGGCTTTCTTCATGACCTCATAGTCATCGATACAATTTTCCCAAAAGTCTTCTATATGCATTTTGTGGAATAACTTTATACTTACATACCTCTCTGTCACCTTATTAGGATCAAAATGATCTCTTCTATTGTATTAATGAAGATTGAGAAGTTGGAGTTCTTTGTCAGAGTGCTCAGCTGACCCCAATGAAGGACATGCATAATTTCCTTTACCTAACAGGATGGGAAATTGGACATTTGTTCTATGCAGGTGCTTAAGTTTTTTAGCCCAAGTTATCAGTTGTCTAGATAATTCCAAGAGCAATACTTTATCTATAGGATACCTAGGGAGTCTATAAGCCATTCCTATGAAGCCTTGTATTCTCAGATATGTGAACTTTTAAAATTGAATATACCACCTCCCATACTTGGTGATTTCATTCATAGCTTCTGTGGATATTCTTAGAACTATACTACCTTGCAATAACCTGGTTATGTACATGGTAAAGGCATCATTTACCTCTTATAATGCATAAGAGATTGTGTCAATGTGAGTTATGTCTAGCATTCATAAACCTTGATCTGGGTTTGTTCATCATTTCCTACTTCCCCCACCTTGGACAAACTGGCATAATGATTCCTCCTTGCCAAAGCATAAACAACATAAGATGTCCACCTAAAGAACTGTTTCTCTTTGAAGTTACTGAATGCTTCATGGATCATGTTGTCACTTAAGATTTGTGACCAATGGAACTTAGTTCCCTTTAATATTTATTCAATTATAACAAACATCCATCCCTTGAAGGTTGAGGCTGTAGACAATCCATATATTCTACTCAAGAAAGTTACTAAGTCCTTTATTTCATCGTGAAAGTCACTTCTGTATAGTACTTGGGGAAACTTAACCAAGGTAGACCTTCTGCTCTTTGCCCAGTGTTCATTCATATGTTTCCTACATCCATTTTCATATTTCTTATAGGTGTTCTCTGATCCTACCTTATCTGGCATGGTCATTATTGTATGCCATGGAATATCAAAGGTTTCAGCCAAGGAGGGTGGGCTTAAGTCAGCTAAAATATCTCCACTAGCAGTTTGTATTGTCTTGGTCATGACATCATACCTATCTGCACAGGAAACTATAAGTTTAGCACACTGAACAAATGTAGGGAAAGCAACAACTTGTGTAATCCCATTGTCCTTCACTTTCTTGGCTCTCGAGGTCAGATTTGGGCCAAATACTCTAATTCTGAAATCATCAAGGTCAATATGACCTAAGTTTGTGTCTCCGATGTCCTTCCATCCAGTTACAATCTTCGTTTCTGGAGGAATCCTTTGAACTCGTACCTCATGATTTGAGCTCGTGCAGTCATCTAACCTACATGATTGGACCTTATAAGTTTGAAACCTTGGGATGTTTTCTCTAACTCCTAAGTTTAAAGTTTATGATTATCAAGTTGACTACTACACTATCCAACCATGTTATAACAAATGAATCCATCATGAATATGCTAAGTTACCTAACATGTGTTTATGATAACAAAAGTCTAAAATTTATTATTTATCACATGATAAAATAATGAAGCAATCTTATACTAATGCATGTAATAAATACCCAAATGCTGCCCATTAAAACATGTAAAACATCATCAATTACCAAGTGCAATCATTATTTTGTCCTAACAAACATTTCTTCTTTTGAAAATTCCTTAAAAATAGTTATTTTACCTAGTTTGCGCTAAATTTGGGGTCAACTGACCTATAGGAGGAAAAGCACTAGTTTTGAGTTCATCCGACCTCAACGAAGAAATTGAGACATTTCAACTAACTAGTCTTTCTATGTCATGCCTTCATAAAATTTTGCACAGATTTTATGGTCAACTAACTTGCGCAAGTTTTAGGGTGGACCGACTTATGTTAGTCATTTAGGTCAGTTGGTTGTAAGTTCAACACAAGATGATTAGGACAATCTTTATTGCTTTTGCGCGAGATTGGGTGCTGCTCAACCTTGCGGGTTTTTCAAGATCAACTGACTAAGTCAGTGATAGCGCATTTTGGTGCAACATCGGATGAAGGGCATTGTAACACAATTATTTTCTATTTCTTGGCAGAGGTTTAGGCCATCACGGACCTGCAGGACTTTTTCGTGCATCTGACCTAGGTGGGTGAGATGGTCTTTTAGCGTAGGGTCAGAGCAATCAAAACCCAGCGCAAAGCAAATCTCAAGGTTGTGCGGGACTCCTCGGATCCTCCAACTAAGTGAGTTAAATTGATTAACATTGTGAAGTCAGAGAACTAGGTTTTTAGCGCTAAATTGGTTTTGGGTCTCAGTGTAGATTTTCAAGGCCACCGACTGACTGGATTGGTCATGAAGTTTTGAAGGTCAGTTGGACAATGTTTGGTGCAAGAACTACTTTCACTTCATTTTTTTGATCAATTTAAGGCATTTAAGATTGTTTTGTTTTCAGTAGGGTTTGACATGTTACTAGTTTCATTTCACCTACGGGAGGTATTTTGAATAATGCCCAAAAATTGTATTTCCCTCAAAGATTTAAAGTAGGGTTTATATAAAAATAAATAGTTTAGAAATGAAACCCTAGCCTATATGCCCTAATACATTTCATCCATACGTTCATCATGCCTGTGAAAGGAAATGCATTTGATTGAAAAAAAAACCCTAGTTGAGGAAAAACCCTAAGTGAAGAATGAACTCCTACCTGGTTCACCGAGATGGAAAGAGTCGAAGCTTGCAGGCGTGTAGGAGGTCTCTGGGTTGATTCGCGGGTCGTGCAAGGAAATCATTTGAAATGTCACCAGAAGCTCTCTAAGTGTGTCAAATACGAAATGAGCTTCAAAACCTCAAAATTCTTCTTTTATTCCTCCAAATCAATCACCATTAATGTAGATCATACGTAGTGTCAGTTGCAAGATTCGACAAAAATTTAGGGTTTGCGTGACTTTGGTTGTTTTTGACTTGGTAGGGATTTGGGGTGTAAAGGACTTAGTTGGTAGGTATCATTCTTAGTGTTGAGGCAACCAATCCATTTTCATGTGTTGCGGGAGTTTGGGGTTCCTTAGACTAGCAGAGAATTTACCACTCTCTGACTTGATTACTGAATAAACTTTATAGCGCAAGGTCAGTAGCGACTAGTTCTAGCGCTAAGGTCAGAGTCAATGAAATCCAATGCTAAGGTAGGTCAGGCAAGAGAATAGCACTGGGTCGGGGGCAAAGGATTCTAGTGCAGAAGTCAGACAAAGGGATTTTTAGCGCAAAGGTCGGTTGGGAGCAATTTCAGTGCAAATAGACTATTAGACCTCTTTTATGAAATGTAGAGACTTAGACTTAGAATATTTTGAACGAACCTATTAACATCAAATTTCTAACATGGTGAAAAGTGCATTTTGACCACTTTGACAACTTAGGAGATAGAAAATCCACTTGACATTCTAAGCCAAAATTTGAAAGAGGGGGTCCCTATTTTTTTGAAATGGGGCATGTGTACAAGGCACAATAGGTTGGAGGTGGATTGATCATGGAGATTTCTTTAGGATCTTAGATATTCCATTTGTCTTTTAGGATTTTTAATCTAGATAATGGCACACTATTATCAATCAAGTGGAAAAAATGGCTTCTTGGATTACTAAGCC
The DNA here is from genome assembly GCA_027924645.1 of Cunninghamia lanceolata. NCBI lineage: Eukaryota > Viridiplantae > Streptophyta > Pinopsida > Cupressales > Cupressaceae > Cunninghamia > Cunninghamia lanceolata. The sequence continues at coordinate 4,204,448 of BSBN01000275.1, read as the reverse complement.
TCTATCTCTTGTAGGTAAATTTTAGGTTTGTTCTAAAGTTCTAGTAGCCACCCATGTGTATTATTTCTCATGTTACTTGCCTTCCAAAGCTTCTTACCAAAAGATAGAAAAAATCCTCAAATAATACTTATAGACTTCCTTAGAGACAAGCAAAGGATTTCGTAGAGTTGCTTGGGAAATCCTTTTTCCTCCCTCATAAAAATGAATCTTAATGTCAATAAATCTTACATAATCACATGCTTAAACTAGATAACAAGCACTATAAAATATTATACATAATTCTTTGGCAACATGCCATAATACATCCAAAATAGGTACAATAATCAAGTACATCAATAATAAATAAATCAACACACTCTCCAACTACACGAACCAAGTTGTCCACCTCCTGCAAACAGAGAGATGGGAACATGGCTCAGGTGCTTTTCCACCCAACCATGAAGTATTTACACTTCCCCGGATCCCTTCCTGAAATGAAGGAAACCTAGCCCTACATGAAATGTCTAGCTACTTGGTAACAACTATAGGAGGGAACACCCGATGCAACCCTGATGTATGAATGTGTAATTCGATGTAATGAAAAGAAAATTGTCTCACAACAGGATGTGGTAGAGATAATAATAAATAAGTTTGCTAGACAATAAACATCTATTTCAATGTTATTCCAATTAGATTTAATCATTTCAAGTAAATTGGTCAATTCCCAAAAAGGGGAAAAGCCATATCTGATATACCCACATTCGGCATCGCCATCCCAAAAGTAACCCAATACATTCCTAGATAAAAACTACTTTCCCAAAGAAGCAAATTAAATAAATAAATTAAGAAAATAAAAGCCAAATTTGCCAATAAATCATTGAAATTCCCTTTTCCCAAATATCATTCAAGGAATACACTTTTCCAATAAAATTATTCATCTTTGCTTACACAATTTCACTCATAAGAACGTCATATATATATATGATCCAAAGTTTGACCATAATCTTCATACAAAAGTCATTTTAAATTATATTTTCATCTAACTGTCATAACAGTAACAAGAAGTCTCAATAAAATGAAAACAGTCTTCCTGTTGCTGTTGCGATAGGAACTACCACAATTAATAAAGAAAGAACATAGAACATGGTTAAATCTGGTTTTAGGTTGAATATAAAATAATAGGTTTTTCAGCATTCGTATTCATAGAAACATATAACATAAAAAGTCTAGTCTCTATTTTAACCTCACTATCATTTGCTTGTGACAAGATCTATTCTGTTTTAAATGAAAGTTGTCATACTATTCAACAACCCTCCTGCCACTTCAGAGACAGGAGTTTACGATAGAACCATTAATTAAATACAACACAGATTTGGTAATAACTTGTCATCCAAGATAATGGCTCAAAAATAGGGTCTTGCACAGCAATAACTTCTTCTTATTATGCCAAGATATTAATGGATTTGCTACAGGGATATACAAAACTAAAAATGTAGCTACAAGAATAATAGATCTGTCTAATCTTTAATGGTCATCATTTAGCATAAAGGGGGTCAATTTAATAAGTTTTAAACTAATTTCAGCCAAGTAAGAATGTGTAGTCATAGCAATGTTTTTACCTAGAGTAATCTACAACCAAAATGTTAGAGTCATACAAGGACTCATAGGAGCCAAGATCATCTACTGGAAATCTTTTACAAGAGAGAGCTACAAGAAAATATTGCAAAAGTCAAATGCATGCATGAATTAGTGTTTCACATTCCCATTGCATTATTCAAAAATAAATACAAAGGATATACACAACCACTATCCAAGAATAGACAAAGTGGGGAAAGAAAGCATGTGACACATGTCACAATGCTCTCAAGTGAAAAGAAAGCCTATGACACATGTCATAAGGCTCAAAATAGAAAAAGAATCTCTCTAATTAACTTCTGTAAAAGTGAAATATGATTTTTCACCAACACCCCCTCATAAGTGCAACTTAGGGAGATTACACAAGCTAAAAAGAAAGAAAGAAAGAAAGATAGGTCCTGGCAATAAAACCATGTTAGGTACCCATGAACAATAAGAATCTCTCATAAGGTGAGAAAATGAGAAAAACACAGTGGGAGAAAACTCCTCTCCAAAAGAGAGAAAAAACAAAAAAGAAAGTACAAGAACATGTGATGGAAGAAGGACACTAATACCCCCCATGGAATGAATCCATCACAAGAGTACAATCATGAGTGCCCCCCCATAAGAGAGAGTGAATAGAGAATATGAATCTCCTCCAAGAAGAAGCTCTAGAACCAATAAAGAGATCTTGAAGACGGAATCCAATCCACTGCCTACAAACAACATTTCTCCCTTTCAGAAGAAACAAATCCACTGGTGAATGTAGAAGCCATTCCCACATCTTGGACGAATAGTGAATTCATATCGAAATGTGTGCCTCTAAATGCAACTCAAGTGACCTCATACTAGGAAAATATGTCTTCTCTAAAATAGAAATTGTTTGCCCAATTATAGAAGAAGAACTAGGAGAGGATATGATCTGAACTACATCTAAAGACACAAAAAATGAAGGTGGTGATGCAAAGCCACTTGAGATAGCATCAAACAAAAGAGATAAACCCTCAAATGTGTCCTCCAAATTAGAAATGTGAGAGTCCACAAATAAGGATGATATGTTTTAAAGATAAAAGTCGCAATGAGGTGGATTTGAAAGACTGATATTGACCTGCTGCATAGAATTACTAGAAGCCAATGATGATGCAACACTAAATTCTGAAGTAGCAATAGGTGATGAAGAAGATGTGATCTCAATAGGAGGAGAAGAGGGAGCAAGAGAGGTATCTATCTCTGAACATTCAAGACATGCCATATACTCAAGCTCCTCTAAAGTATCATCATCATAAGGTATATTATCTGCATCATCAAGTGGAATGAGACAATCTGCTGTAGGATCATTTGGAAATGGTGAGACATGAGGGTCTCCATACAACTCCCAAATTTTTATCCAAAGTGTGCATGGGCTCTCATAGATGGGAAGATCACATGCAATATCATAATCAATAGTGGTACAAATTAAACCTACAACATGATCTTGATTGTTACCCCAAATAGATTTCTTCATAGGTGTCTCTGGTTCAAGTATGAGCCCATAAAGATGAGGCAAAATATGTAGCCACCTGAGATGTGTTAGGATACCTCTTTGCTAGGACTCATATTTATCCTTAGTCAGATTGACTATAGAAGGATGAGTGGCAAAACCCATGATACCTCCTCAAAATGATAGAGATCAAAACATGCAAATAGATTTATGCTGATAACAGAAGCCTATCAAAGCAAACAAAACCTTTCTAGGAGGCAGCATGTCCAAGGTTTCTAACAGAAGCCATAAAATTCACAAACTAAATAAAAGATACCTAGGACTGAATCTAAACAAATTACATAGATGACTATGTAGAGCTCTCTGATAGCTTTCCAATGCCTATTCATTTTCAAAAAATAAAGATTCTGGGCGCAAGAACAGAGCTTGGAAGCTAGAAATGATGCCTTGACTTCAAACAGCAAAAACAAGTTTCAAACAAAAAAATTTGGGGAAAAGACCAGCATTACTAGATAGTGCTCAGAACCAATTTTTCAATTCTTTTTCGTTTGCCAATTTTCGAGTCTGTATGCTCAAGTTATGGCCTCTGGAAGAAAACTACTTTTTTAGGCCTCCACATGAGCGCGACACAAAAATCAAGGCAAATTCATATATTGAGGTGGCATGGAAATCGAGGCAGATAGAAATCTAGCGGCACAGAAATTGAGACAAATTAAAAAAATTTTGGCATGCAAATTGAGGCAGCTCGAAAATCAAAATAGACTCAAAAAAATAGGCATGGAAATCGAGGTGACTGTACATAAAATCTGGCATGAAAATCGAGGCAGCTGCACAGAAAATCTGGCATGGAAATCGAGGTGGCATATAGATTTTTTTCTACACAAAAAATCAAACCCCAAAAAAAATGCCCAAAATTTTTTCTGTCACCAAAAAAAGAGCGCCTTATATAAAAATAGGGGTTTTGACACCTTCTAAGCACAACTGTGAGGTCTGTTTTGCTCTAGGATGCATAGATTATCTACTCATGGCTAAAACCCTCTCTGATTTGAGAAGAAACTGATAGAACTTGGCTTTGATACCATGTTAGAGTCATACAAGGACTCACAGGAGCCAAGATCATTTGTTGGAAATCTTCTACAAGAGAGAGCTACAAGAAAATATTATAAAAGCCAAATGCATGTGTGAATTAGTGCTTCACATTCCCATTGCATTATTCAAAAATAAATACAAAGGATTTACACAACCACTATCCAAGAATAGACAAAGTGGGGAAAGAAAGCATGTGACACATGTCACAATGCTCTCAAGAGAAAAGAAAGCCTATGACACATGTCATAAGGCTCAAAATAAAAAAAGAATCTCCCTAATTAATTTATGTAAAAGTGAAATATGACTTTTCACCAACACAAAATTGGAGGTCAATTTGATTATTATCCACAATAAAATCTAGATCAGAAAATAATAATGTTTGCTAGATATGGTGACAAAGATAACAACATGGTTTTCAACAAACTAATTTTAACTAGGTGAGTCAACTATCAATAACTCAGATTTTCAAGCTAAAAACTAGGCAGATCAACCATCAGGGAGATCATCTGAGTTAAGTTAGAATTTCTTGAAAGAGGATAGATATACGTCCAAAGTTTAGCTCTTGGAGACTAGTAACAGTAGGAAAACAAGGGTCGATTCATACAAATCGCCCAAGAACAATTGAAAATTGCCATAAGAAAAGGCATGGCCAACATGAAACTAGGCAGCCAGTTTAAATGCGATAGCCAAGACATACGTCTAGGATAAAAGGAGAGATGGCTAGAAATAAAGGTTGACGGCCAAGGTCAAGCAGCCAAGATAGAAAGTATGACCAGAAAGAAGGCATCAACCCACTGAAGTATGGGCAGCCAGGAAAATAAGGGATCAGCCAGGCAGAAAGTAGAATCGGCCAGATAGAAAAGAGGTAGCCAGTCAAACATGGGTTGACTAAACAAGACAACCACCCTCTAAATCGAGTACATAAAATGACCTCATAACAGATACAACCAAGTTTATTTAAATGCAACAAAAGAAATATCGAAGAAAACCTATTCATAGCAGTTGAATGATAAAGAATTTGCAGTTTGAAGTCATTGCCTTGGTTTCTTTCTCCTGCCGCAGACTTCAATTCTTCTTCCTATCTCTTTGGTAAAATAGTTCTCTGTAATTCGTAGTATTTTCTAGCTAAGCGATTTTCTTTTTAACAAAGTTTTTTTTTCTTATTTCTGGCGTTTCTCCCTAATAAGTTTTGAAACTGAAGTTATATTTCAGTTTCCATGACATTTTCCACCAATAGAATTTTAGAAGAATTGCTATTTAAAACAATAAAATAATATCTACTTGTGTAACTTATTGTTACATGGGTGACAGTAATAAATTTAATTCTTTTATTTACTCGTCTAAATATAATAACACTATTTTTAATATAATTTAACTTTTTTTTTATTCAACATGGGTAAACAACCAAGTACAATATCAGGTGGGCAGGGGAGAGACTGGACCTCATGACCTTGTGCCTACCACAAGAAGCTCTCGCCAATCAAGCCAGGCTCCCTGCCCAATATAATTTAACTATTTTAATTAAAACACATATTTAAATAATCAAAGAGATATGCAATATAATATTGCATATTTATCTATATAATTTAATATATAATATCTATTTATTTTTAAGAGTCATATTGTCTTCCAAACATCTTGTAAACAATATTTTATTATTTATTTAAATAACACACAATACATCATTTGAATATATATTTCAAAAAGATATTAAGTCAAAGTAATCACATCATGCATTCAAAAATGATTAAAAATCACACATTAATGCAATCAAAACCATTCAGTAATGTATATGCAACTATGTGATGTGTATGATTGCATCAGGGTAATCCATCCAGCAGTTCTTGCCAAGTGGCTAGAACATCTCTACCTCAGCCATGCTCTCGTCTTCGACAAGTACTTGCATCCATTTGCACTCAACTCAACGTCAATAGGTTACTCTCTCCAAAAGATAGCTGAAGCAAATAATTGCATCAATATTCCATATTTAAAATAATTTCTAATTTTTATCAATATAACTCATAATAATTACCTCCACTTATGCAAAAGTACTTAAAGTAAAATCAGTCACAATAATTGTTCACTAAACTAGAATAATCATATTGTTCATAAAAATGAGATGTGACATTGCCACAACCAAGGAAAGTCATATTTAAACATTTCTCATCAAAACCCAATGGTCCATAACCACTTTTTAACCATATGACTGTTCACCTTCCATGTATACCAAAAAATTGTAAAGTTACTTGTGTAACTTTTGCAACATTTTGCCACAAATGACAATTTGACTTCAAACCCCCCTACATGACTAAAAACATCACCTATGGTCTAAGCAGACCTTATTACATAAAAAACATGACTCAACACATAAAAACTCACATTAGACCATATTTACATCATTTGATTAGGTGTCCCTGCACCATATACTCTTTCATTTTCTTAGAATTATAAGAAATCAAGTGAGTAGAACGAATTGTTTAAATTCTGATTATCTAAAATAGTAATATAAATATTGGTTACTAGAAGTTCTGTGAACAACCATGGAATATGTGTATAGGTACTTTATGTATTTTGATATGTGATCAATTGTACCCTATTGCACGATAAAATCAATAATAGTGTTACACATTTCAAATCTAATTATTTAATTAGATATTGGAATTTGATTATGTGTTTTAAGAATGTGAATGATAGAGTCACCTTATATAAATTTATGTTTCCCTTGGATAATAATTGTAGAAGTATAATGTTTAATAAGAATATCTTAATAGACAATATTGAACTAATGATTACATGAGGGAAATGATTATTATATGGAGCCAATACATAAGCTTTTGTTTCCTTGGGAATAGATTTCAACATCAAAGGTTAGATTAATTGGTATAATATTTAGTAAAAGATTATAGTGAGAATCAAAGATGGATTTGAAATATTTCTTTAAACAATTGTTAATCTTAAATGTTTTAGGAAGTACAAGATGAAAACTTAGTGTTTTAAAACAACTTCTCTAATCTTGAAATGTGATCGAAGAACCCCTCATTGTGACCTATGAAATAGAAGTCAAAATTATTCATTTTGCTTATGATTTTATAATCTCAAGTAATGAAGTTTAAGTTAGACTCTTGTTGAAAAAATTATCTTGTTTAGATTACAAGCCTTAATCGAGTTCCATTTATATATAAGTTTGAAATGATTGTGTAAGAAAGGAATCTAGTACCTTACTTTTGGAACAAAGATTAATTTGATATGCATTAATTCCTTATTTTTTTAGACTATACATTATTGTTTTAGTACTTTACTTTTGAACAAAGTTTACTTGATGTACGAAAATTTAATTATCATAAATTTGTTATTTCATCTTAGACTGAATGATTAAGTATCTTTTCTAGTTTGTGCTTGTGAATAATGTGAAGTGAATTAGTATCTTTTCTAGTATTATGCTTTAAAATTATTTGAGTATCTTTACTTGACTATTCCTTATGTATGTATGAATGGATCAAATACCTAGTCTTATTCTTTACATGCATTATGATTGATCAAGCAAAGAAGTTTATTTTCCTTCTCATTTCTTTATAAGTTATCATATAAGTTTTTTTTTTTCATCTAGATAGGTAAACTTTATAAATCAACGTCCAAAAAATCAAACAAATTGTAGTGTTCAATTTTTATGGTACCTCTGTGGCATGTTTACGGATAATGTCGTTGCATTGAACTATATACCTCGTGCCTAACATAGCTGCAGCAACGATGCCTAGGCATCGTCCCTTTAAATCGTCGGGGAGTAATAAGGGACATGTTGAAGCTAAATCCGCAGGAAGGGAAAATCTCCTTGGATATCTCATTAAAAAAATTAACTAAAGGATGAGTCTATTGAAATAGTTGTATGATTACCATTTTTAAGTATTGAGGCTAAAATGCTCATTTAGAAAACCTTTCAAACTATCAACAAAAAATGGGGCTTATTGACAACATGAGTCTAAATCAGAGATGACTTGTAAAATGTTAGATAGAGCAATTGTTAGGGTTAGCTGATAGAAGATATCAATTAAATGCAAATAAAGATTAAAGAGAGGAATAAAAAATATACAGAAGTAATAACAGCAAGAGACAAGTTTTAACGTGGTTCACCCAAACTCGGGCTACATTCACCAATAGAGAGTCGAATATTATTATCCAGTAAATGAAACCAATTACAACCAGCAATCCTTACAACTCAATACCACTACAAAATGCTATAATACATCATTAGAAACCCTAACCCTTAGCCATTTTTATCACGACTTTTGTCGATTACAAAATAGGGTTTTTTTATATTGGCCAATGAAAAAATAACTCCCAACACCTTAATAAAATAATAAAAAAACTGTGAGGTTTTGGGGGTGCTGCTCCTCAACCCCACCCTGTATTGCGACAGAGGCGTTGCCCCTTGACCCCGTCTTGGGCGCTACCCCCAAACCCCCACAAGGGGTGCTGCCCCTTGACCTCGTAGGAATTTGGGGGGAAACTACGCCAATAAAAGTGGGGTAAATTTAACCTTTGAGTTTGATTAGGCTCTATATAACAACAATCTTCCACTTGGAGACTGATCATATTCCACACCATATCATCTCCCACTTGGAGATTGATAATAACACCACTGACCCTATAGCTCCCACTAGAAATAAGCATCCTGGACTCTACTATTCTAATTTTTTGTCTTCAGTCTTGAAGACCAACCAAAGTTGAAGAGGAGATCAGCTTCTCCCTTATCACTGCCTTTGTAAACATATTCGTTGGATTTTCATCTGTATGTATCTTTTCCAGCCTTAACTGCACATCATCCAACATGGACCGAATGGAGTGATACCTCAATTGTATGTGTTTGGTCTTTGAATGCAAGGTAGAATTCTTGCAAGATGTATGGCACTCTGACTTTCTGTAAACAAATAATTGTTAGCCTTTGTTTGCCTAATTCTTCCATGAAAGATTGTAGCCATATCATCTCCTTGCTTGCCTCTATTGTAGCTACATACTATGCCTCTGTGGTGGATAAAGCAACCACCTTTTGCAACTGTGAGATCCAACTCACCGCTATCCCACCTACAGTAAAGACATAACCTGTAGTACTTCACCTGGTATCAACATCCCCTACCAAATCTGAGTCTACATAACCTACTAAATCAGTATTAGAGCTCCCAAAACATAAGTGTTTATTGGATCTACCTCTCAAATATCCAAGAATCTATTTTACCGCATTCCAATGCTCCAATCCGGGATTACTCATATACCTGCTTACGACTCCTACAACATGTGCAATATTTGGTCTTATACATATCATGGCATACATTAGACTTCCTACAGCTGAAGCGTATGGTACCTTGGACATTTTTTCTTCCTCCTCTTGTGTCTTAAGACACATCTCCCTAGTCAATTTCAAATGACTAGGCAAAGGTGTGCTGATAGCTTTTACATTCTCTATATGGAATCTCTGCAACACCTTTTCAACATAATTAGCCTGAGATAGAGTCAATTTTCTGTTCTTCCTATCTCTACAAATTTTCATACCAAGGATTTGTTGTGCTGCCCCCAAATCCTTCATAGCAAATGATTGTGCTAACTTCTGTTTTAACTCTCTTATGTGATCTATTTTAGACCCCGCTACAAGCATGTCATCAACATATAAACATAAAATAATATAGTTGTCATTATCCAACCTCTTAAAATAAACACAATGGTCAGAATTGCATTGGATGTAGCCTTGCTCAACCATAAAACTATCAAATTTTAAGTACCATTGCCGAGGTGCTTGTTTTAGTCCATACAAACTCTTCTTCAACCTGCACACCAGTGTCTCCTTACCTTTGACCTCAAATCATTGGGGTTGTTCCATGTATATCTCCTCCTCCAAATCACCATGGAGAAAGGTAGTTTTCACATCTAGCTATTCCAAATGCAAATCTTCAATAGCCACAATATTTAAAATAGTACGAATAGAAGTCATCTTGACAACCGGAGAAAATATCTCATCAAAATCAATACCCTTTTCTATGCAAATCCTTTTATAACTAACCTAACTTTAAATCTTTTCTTACCTCCATCTTCCTCTTTTAGCCTATAAACCCATTTATTTGGTAAAACCTTTTTATCTGCAGGTAACTTATATAATTCCCAAGTCTGATTTTTTAGCAAAGAGTCCATATCTTCTTTTATTGCAAGCTCCCACTAAACCTTTGTATCCACCTACATAGCTTCATCATACCCTTCTGGGTCACCAGCATTTGTTAACAAAATAGAATACAAAGAGGGAGAAAACCTTTTAGGAGGTGTACTTAGCCTTGTTGACCATCTAACATTCACTAGAGTTTGTGGTATTTCTGGTTACTATTGTAGAGCATGCATCACTATTTGGAGTATCATCCAGCACCACATAATCCTTTTCTTTCTTTTCATGCTACTACAACTGATATTTGTACAACACCTTCTCATTGAATACAACATCCATGCTTCTCACAATTTTCTGATTTTCAAAATCTTAAATCCTATAACCAAATTCATCAATGCCATATCCAACGAAGGTACACTTTTTTAATTTTGCATCCAACTTGGTTCTATTTTTAGAATCTACATGTGCAAATGCTTTACATCTGAAGGTTTTGGGAAAAGAATAACTCACCTTCTTACCTGTCCATCGTTCCTCTGGAATACCACATCTCAAAGGAACTGAAGGACCTCTATTAATTAAATATACAATGGTATTGACAGCCTCTGCCCACATGTTTAAAGGCAGCCCAACATGCAATCTCATGGTCCTTGCATGCTCCATTATTGTCCTATTCATGCACTCAGCCACTCCATTTTCCTATGGAGTCCTTGGAACCATTTTCTACCTACGAATTCAATCAAAGGAACAATAATCCTCAAATTCTTTGCTACAATACTCACCACCATTATCAGATCTGAGACATTTTAATCTTTTACCTATCTCATTTTCAACCAAGGTTCTCCATTTCTTAAATATTTCAAATACATCAGATTTCTGTCTAAGAAAATAAATCCATACCTTCCTAGTTGCATCATCTATGAATGTAACATAATACTAAGAGCCGCCGAGAGAAGATACCTGAGCTAGTCCCCATACATCTGTATGCACAAGCTCCAACTTTTTATTTTTCTTTTGCTTCCCATCCTTGAGAAAATGACTCTCTTTTGTTTGCCATACACATAACTTTCACAGAAATCTATATTAATACATTTCAAACCTGGTAAAACTTTCTTAGAATGAAGTACCTTCATGTACCTTTTGCACTCATATGCCCAAGTTTGTTATGCCACAGTGTTGTCTCAAAACTTGTAGCAACTATTTCAGTCTCTTCCTGTGAACCTACAGCAATTGTTCCTAAACCTATTTATTTTTTCTCTACAACAGCTAAAGTAGAAGGAATAGTATGACCTGTATAAAGATATAAGGTGCCTACTTTCACACCTTTTTCTACTATTAAGGCACATTTTGAAACCTTTCAATTTTTATCAGTAAATGTAACAATGCAACCTTCTTCAGCTAGCTACCCTATTAAAATTAAATTTCTACTGAGCCTTGGAATGTGCCTTACATTTTGTAGTAGCCAATGATTCTCATTCTACAACTTAATCTTAATTCTTCCCTTTCCAACAATCTGACAGGGTTCATTATCTCCCAAATAAACCAGCCTAAAATCCCCTTGGACATAATCAAGAAAATAACTTCTATGGGGAATAGCATGAAATGAGGCCCCTGAATCTAAAACCCATGAATCATCAACATTATCTAGGGAAAGAATCAAAGCATCATCTTCATATATATTACTTACCACATTTCCCTCTTTATTTCCTTCTTGTTTATCTTCTTCTTTATTCTTCCAAGACCAACAATCTTTCTTCAGATGACCTAGTTTCCCATAGTACTAGCAATCCTCCTATCATCTGGATTGGGATCTCTTGTCCTTTGATTTTCCTCGTGACTTCCCATGACCTCCAAAACCTTTTCCTCTCTCCTTTGATCTGCCCCTGCATTTTACATTCAAAACACTACCTGATGTGAACCCTCCTGAGCTTTTCTGTGACATTTCCTCGCTAAGGATAACACCAACAACATCATCAAATTTTAAAGTATTTGAACCAGAGACAAAGTTACATCCATTAATAATCGTACTAAACTCATTCAAATGATCTGTCATAGATCCACCTTCAATCATTTTTAGATTAAACAAATGTTTCATGAGAAATACCTTATTTGAGGATGAGGGTTTTTCATACAATTTAGCCAAAGCTTTTGTCAGACCATTTGTTGTCTTCGCTTCCGTTATATTGAATGCCACTGATGGTGCCAGGCACAACCAAATAGTTCCTAGTGCCTTTCTGTCTAGAAGATTCTAATCCTCATCAGTCATTATTGTTGGTATCTTGGCTACTCCTTCCAATGGCCTCCATAAATCCTTCTAATAGAGATAATCATCCATCTGCATCTTCCATAACTGATAGTTTTGCCCATTAAATTTGTCTACCTTTAATTTACCCTCGTCTGCCATTGCTCCCACTCAACTGTGAGACTTCCACTCAACTATGAGACCTTCCTGCAGATGATAATCAAACACAACCTGCTCTGATACCACTTGTTAGACTTAGCTGACAAAAGATATCAATTAAAAGAAAATAAAGATTAAACAGAGGAATGAAAAATGCACAGAAATAATAATAGCAAGAGACAAGTTTTAACATGGTTCACCCAAACTCGGGCTACATCCATCAATAGAGAGTCCAATATTATTATCCAGTAAATCAAACCGATTACAACCAGCAATCCTTGCAACTCAATACCACTGCAAAATGCTACAATACATCATCAGAAACCCTAACCCTTAGCCATTTTTATCATGACTTTTGTCGGTTACAAAATAGGGTTTTTTTATATCGACCAATCAAAAAATAACTCCTGATGCCTTAATAAAATAATAAAAAATCATGTGAGGTTCTAGGGGCACTACCCCTCGACCTCGCCCTGTATTGCGACAGGGAGCGCTACCCTTGGACCCCGCAAGGGGCGTTGCCCTTGGACCCCGCAAGGGGCACTACCCCTTGACCCTGTAAGAATTTGGGGGGAAATCGCACTGATAAAAGTGGGATAAATTTAACCTCTAAGTCTGATTAGGCTCCATATAACAATAACAACTAGTCCGATCCAGAAACCCTATCTGTCGTATGCTCTCACCTCACCTTCACAGATCTTGGTGATCAAAAAGCACTAGGGAATCGAGAACGGACTTGTTCATGAAATTACCTAATTTTTCTTGAGGATGTAAACTATATTTCATGAGCAAGCACCTGAAAGGGATTCCTCCACACTAGTACTAACTTACAAACACCCCTTTATGTGTTTGTGGTAGTGGACTAATTTCTGTCTCTGTTTCACCTGAGTGGGTGGCAGCCGATAAAGAACTATCTATGGCATGGAATAATCCTAGAAAGGGCTGGATACCCACTCACAGTTGCATCAAACATAGTGCAAGATAGAACTACATATTCATATACCCCAGTGTCAGTTGCATCCAAAGGGGGCCTTGATCCCATGGATATAGGGTACGTAGGCAGTCTGGATGGTGAAGGATACCTCTAGCACTCAGGTCCCCCAGATATAGGGTATTCTTCTATAATTAACATCATGATATTAACTTTCTATGTAGTGATTTCTGAGTTGTGTTAACATGAGATTGTTTAATTAGTTTTGTGCAGATAATAAGGATACCAGTCAGTGGAGAAAAAGCAAGTTGTTGAAAATGAATGCAGGGTGTAGTGAAGAACTTAAGGTATGTGTTGTTCAGTTGTTCTTATATGTTATCTTGTTAAATGTACTATATCTCTCTTCACTAGATCAAGATTGGTGATCCTTTCAGGACTTGATGACCTATTAAAACTAAGCTCTAGTTGTCTAACCACAATAATAGTTATTGAGCAATTCCTAGAATTAATAATAAAATTTCATGAATCTACATTTCTTGCATCTGTTAGATCAAAAATTTTAATTCCTTGGTATTTTCAAATTTAGAGTTTAGTATTATTTTGTTAATAAGGAGTCGGGTCCTTACAATTTGTCTAAACTATTGTGTTCTAATTCAGTTGCCTTCCTACCTTTGATCACCTGTTGATGACATACCCTTATCATTTGAACTAATGATATTACATATTTAAACATTCAAGAGGAGAATGTGAACTTAAGGTATGTGTTGTTCAGTTGTTCTTATATGTTATCTTGTTAAATGTACTATATCTCTCTTCACTAGATCAAGATTGGTGATCCTTTCAGGACTTGATGACCTATTAAAACTAAGCTCTAGTTGTCTAACCACAATAATAGTTATTGAGCAATTCCTAGAGCAATTCCTAGAATTAATAATAAAATTTCATGAATCTACATTTCTTGCATCTGTTAGATCAAAAATTTTAATTCCTTGGTATTTTCAAATTTAGAGTTTAGTATTATTTTGTTAATAAGGAGTCGGGTCCTTACAATTTGTCTAAACTATTGTGTTCTAATTCAGTTGCCTTCCTACCTTTGATCACCTATTGATGACATACCCTTATCATTTGAACTAATGATATTACATATTTAAACATTCAAGAGGAGAATGTGAACTTATGAATCAAGAAACCTTACATATCTGTTAACTTCATCCTTGTATATAATCATGAAATCTCCTTTTTTAAGACCATGTGCTTAAATAAAATCCCCTAAAATATATGTAAAAAACAATCCATAAAACTCCAAAATATATGTAAAAAACTATCCATAAAACTTCAATTCCACTTCCCCAATTCAGATTGAACATTTAGATTTCTTGAAACCTACCAACATTTTTCACTACATGCATCTTATTCTTATTGTTTGCCAACTAAACATTTAAATTTCTTCAAACTCACATGTATTTTCTAATATATACATTCTACTCTTATTGTTTGGCCAAAACCTACACATTAATCACTTTAAGATTAGATTGCATAGATTTATTCCTTTTTTGTTTACTAAAGTAAACAAGATAAGCAGTCTCCACCTCCATAGGCTCTAAGATTGGTTGCTTCTCAACTTAATTTTCTTTGTCTATATATGTTTATCTATAATCATTGTCGCCTTTGAACCTTGAAATTCAAACTTCTTATTATTATACTTAATTTGTGAGCTACAATTAATTTCATTTATAACTAAATTCTTTTTCTTGTTTCAAATCTTCTTTTCATATTAATATAATGATATTCAACAATGGCATAGTTTAATACTTTACATGTATTTGAGACTCCATATACGATTAATTTCAAAGTCCTCTACTGATATGGAGATGCCTTCCTTCATAACTAGGTATGGAAGGTTTGCCTCTGTAGCTTTCTAACATGTGATAAAAACAAAAAGAAATATTAAAGACTTCATTTACTTGATAAAAGTCTGGAAAATATTTAAATTGGAGGTGGAAGCTTGTGATCTAAAAGATACATATTTTTTCAAGACAGTGAACTCTAAAATGAAATAGCATTATGCCTGCCTGCATCACTAAGCATGGGAGGCATGGAGAGAAGTGGGAAAAGGAAATATTAAAGACTCTTTCATTTGTTTCATTGAAGTACTTAAAATATTTATATTCCAAGTAGATTGTTTTGATTGAGTAAATGTTTTTGACCAGAGCTATGAACATAATCATAAAGGAGGTGACATGCCCTAAGCATCGAAACAACAGAGACAACCCAAGGTGCCCAAATGATGCCAAGAAACACCAAGGAACAACACAAGAGACAAC
The DNA here is from genome assembly GCA_027924645.1 of Cunninghamia lanceolata. Lineage (NCBI taxonomy): Eukaryota > Viridiplantae > Streptophyta > Pinopsida > Cupressales > Cupressaceae > Cunninghamia > Cunninghamia lanceolata. The sequence continues at coordinate 4,188,491 of BSBN01000275.1, read as the reverse complement.
AACAAAAAAACCAACTACAACAAAGATTGTTATCATCTAAAAGTTATTCTTAAAATATTGAGCTATAATAAGAAAAAGTACTGAGAGGGAATTTACCAACCTTAGGAAGAACTATTCATCCAAGATTACCAACATCATTATTTTGCAACTCCTTCTGCAACAAGAGTCTCAATCCTTCATGTGAGAACTGTGTCTAGGTGTATCAAAGAAACCAAGATATTAGATTCAATTATATGACAAGGTATTTATAAAAGCAACACATACCTTAGTGTCCTTAAATTCATAGAGAAAATACCTTGGTTTCATCTTTGGTATTTGTTGGATGCAGACAACATTGCATAGAGGTATTGAGTCTTCTATTCTTATATGTAGAGTGCCTCTTCTCAGAGAGTCGATGTGGACAATGTTCTTTAGACTTGTAATCCCTTCTTACCCAAGGATCTGTAACTTCTTCGTTCAAAACTAGTTGCCTTCATGTTAAAGGCATAAGATTACATTTCTTTAAGTGCAATTTATTGTTTGTATATGTTTCATTTGGAGCCTGGTATCAAAATTTTGTTGAAGTGATGTAATCTCGTTATGAACCCAACTAGAACTTCCAGATAAATTCGTTGAAATGGGAATTGATTTGGGGTTTTGGAAAGTTGATTCAGCAAGAACAAGTTCTATTTTTGGTAACAATGGTAAATCTATCGCTACATATATAGGAGACATCATTAGAGGAATTTGATCTAAGAGTGGATTGGCATAATTGGCCATTGGAACATGTGAAAATTTCTCATGTGCATTGTGGGGAATTGACAATGGAAAACCAACTTCATTCTTGATTGATGTAAAGTACTATATTCCATATGCTAAGAACACGAAAGTAAAATCAACTCATTTCACATTAACTTTAAATGGAAAGATAAATCTCTTATACAATAATCAATAAAGTTTACATTACATCTTACAAGTCATTGTGCCATAATCAGGTGTTAACACAATAAAAGAATATTCATGTTACATCTCAACGATCTTGCCATAAAGCCATTTCAATACAATGAAATAGTACAATGTCAGAATCATACAATAGATCAATAATCCAAATAACCATCCTGGGCTGCCATTAACTAACTAGTCTTCTGCAAATCAAAGGACAAGAACATGGTTTAGGCATTTTTTTCTGCCCAACCATGAAGTATTACACTTCCCCAGATCCCTTTATATCACGAAAGAAACCCAGCCCTACACGAAACGCCTAGTAACCTAGAAACAACTGATAAGAGGGAACACTCAATGCATGTCTGATGCTTATATGCATTCTAACCAGAATGAACATAATCTCGCAAACAAGATGTGGCAGAGAAACATATACAAATAACTAAGCATAAATGATCCATCTATTTCAATGGTACACATAACTTTGGCCAAAGCATAGAAACTTATTTGGTAGATCCCAAAAAAGAAAATCTACCTTCTTTGTTAGCCCACATTCAACATCCTACCCTGGGAGGTAAGTTCAACAATACATAGCAACAACAACTAGAATCAAAACTAGACTAATTTCATTACAATTCCGATCTATATTAACACATACAATTTACCAATTTCTTTCCTTGCATAATTTAAAATGACTCTACTTCACTTAATCAACGATGATAACTATGATGAGGTAAACATAACACACTTTGATTTATGCCTAATACGTAGATTTAAACCATGTAAGTTTCCGTTTGTAACATCAATTATAATTCATGGATCGATATCCGTTGCACAACTGTGGCAATCAAGAAGAAAATTTAATTTCACTCTACTCATAGCTTTACACAACTCGTATCAAGCATTTATTTGAAGCTAATGCATATATATTTCTTCGAATAATCACATAACACCGTACACAATTTTGACAAAAAAGGATATAAGGCCCTACGGACGTTTTGAGCAAGGTCGTTTCAAAGTAAGGCAGTTCTAAACATGAAGCAAACCGACTCAGAATATTACAAAAGTAGTTTTTAAATATATATCTGACCGTTCCAAAGTTTAACAGGCATCTAAGAGAGTATCAGGCCGATCAGACTGAATTTCAAGAAAGCGAAAAGGATCGGTCTGAATAATAATAGGTCGATATTTCTATTCTACGCAATATTGTTGGAATACAAAAGAGAGAACCATATCAACCAGGCCGCTAACAATAAAAGATCCATACTGATAAAAAAAAATTAAAGAGAGGTCGATTGAGTTTTGATGCAAGGTTATTCAGATATAAGAGGGTCGTTGCAGAAGATAAAGGATGAAATAACATTTAAATCAGCCTAGTATGAAGAGGTTTTATAAAAAGAAAAAGATCAAACGATGCAGATCTGATATACATACAGGGTCGATATTCATCACAGATGCCACACTTTTCCCATAAGCATAAAATCGGTCTTAATTGAATGAAATCAATACTTTTCAATCATATGGTTGAAACAAAATAAATTCCCCATTTTCAAGAAGGAGGGAGTGTTTTTTAAAAGTTAGAGAGAGTTTTAATATTTATAAAAGCTCATGCGTTTTTGCATGAGTACTACTACAATTATAACTAGATTCTTAATGTGCATGTGAACTATATAAAATAATTTTTTGAAAAAAAGGAGATCTCTCATATTATTTAAATTTAGCTAAGATTAACCATTCGTTTACTTTCCCTTTTGAATGGAGACTGATTTCTCTTATTATCCTTCTAATAGTTTTCTTTTTGTCTTTACTTTAATTAGGTCTTAGAATATGCTACTTTCCCTTTTGCATGGAGACTGATTTCTCTTATTATTCTTATAATAGTTTTCTTTTTGTCTTTACTTTAATTAGGTCTTAGAATATGCATATTCTTTATTTTAAGTATTAGCAAAAGATATCTTCTATAAAATATAGAGTATTATATTTATATCTATATAAACATTATAAGCCGATGATGAATGGTTCGGTGGTTAAGTCGCTCAGGATGTAGTGGTGGCCACCAGAGTTCAAACCCCTGCTGGGCCAACGAGCTCGCAAGGCTTTACGCCTTCGCTGGGCCAATGAGCTCGCGGGCCAATGAGCTCGCGGGTTTGAAGTGTTCTTCCTAGGGGATGAGGTCCCCCAGTTGTGGTCACGTTAAAAAGTTTACCAGGCACATTTAAAAAAAAAAAATATATATATATAAACATTATAAAATTGGAATGTTTATATTTATATTTATATTTTTAATAACTATATGTAATATTTTTATCCTTCTCATGATTTATTTATATTGTACCAACTTATATCTAAAAAGATAATTAATAGTTCTTTAAATCATATATAAAAAAAAAAGTTAAATGAATCACCAGGATCATATGCATTTATAATAGAATGTTTCTAAGTAAAAGAATTTTAAATAATTTAATCTTTTCAATCCATCATGCAAGCATTCATATCAATGAGTTTACAAGATCATGTCATAGAAATGCGATGCAAAACAACATCATGCAATAATGAGCTAAGTGAGTGTGTGAGCATGCATTGGTTCCATCATGTCAATTCTTGCCAGGTGGCTAGGACGCCTCTACCTGAACAATGTTCTTGTCTTGGACTTATTCTTATATTCAATTGCACTTGAATCCATGTCAATATGTTAGTCCATAAAACTATAGCCGAAGCTAACATATAAACATCGTAATCCGTCCTTAATGACATTGCATTCATATTTTACTTTCACATCAAAATAAATACCTATTAGTAATATAATCACAAATAATTATCCAAAAGTCTTATATATAAATGTATCATAAAAGTTGGAGATGTGACAATTGAAGTAGAGGGTTTGAATTTGAATATAGATTCAAGGCCTCCGATCATAGCGATAAATTTTTTTCTGCAGATTGAAAGTGTTAGATTTTGTACTACTAGTAAAATCTTCAATCCAATTAGTAAAATTGTTGGCATATTAAAAAATAATATCTATTTTTAATGATGATGAAAGACTTGAGTGCTAGAGAAAATATGAGTGTACATATGAAAAAGGATTTACTTATATCTCTAATTATAATTGTGTGTTTTTTAATTGAACCAAGTTGAATAATACAAGAAAAATACAGTCTCTAAACTTTCAATAAGGAAAAGAAGTAAACAAACAATAAATCCAGCTAAAGATTATAAATATCAAATACCATAACTATTATGCTTTAATTATAATTGGACTTTAAAATAGCTTTATAAATAACTTAAGTTTATTTTTAAAAACTAAGTACACTTATTTTTAAAATCTAGAATAGAATTTAGAATATAAAAGAAATATATATAAATTTAGAATGTAAGAGAGATATATATAAATTTAGTTTATGCAACAGTAAAGAGTCGTGTTTATCTTGTTTTCTTAGCCGTCCAAAGATTTTTTTTAATGAATTTTTATTTATATTATATTGATTATTTGATAATTAGAACTAAATTTTTGGGTGCAGCAACTCATTTATTTATTACTTAATAGTTATAATTAAATTTTTGGGTGGAGCAATTCATTTATTTATTATTTAATAATTCTAATTAATTTTTTGGGTGTAGTAATTCATTTTATTTGATATGATATTACTGTTATAGTTTTAAGAATTTAATTTTAAAGAAATGTTTTTTATATAAATGAGGAAGAATTAAGTCTTTCTTATGTTGTAGTTAATGTGTAGGTTCTTTATATTAGAAGTGTGCCTCTGCATAAATAGTTGAAGATTTAAACTGAACATACTAACTAATATATATAGAATTAGTGATGCATATTTTATTATGGGAAAGGCCTTCTATAATGATAAATGTCAAAGAGTAAAAACTAAAATATAATTGACTTATATTTAAAAAAGTAAAACTAAAAATAACAATAAATAAAAATAATTCTTCAAATAAAAATAAATTATTAGATAAATATATTTAAGATATTTATGCTACTTAATTTAGTTATTTTTAATTAAAGAAAAAAGGAGTTATCATTATATATTTTGAAGGAAAAATTTACATTTAAATAAATGAATTTGAAATTAAAAAAATTAGATAGATTAATATATTTAATACTATTTAATTTGGATTATTCTTAATTTAAAATATTATATATTTTGAAAATAAAATTTGCATTTGATGTGAAATGAGATTAAAATATAAGAGTTTCTTTTATTAGTAGGCCAGTACTATTGCAATGACTTTGCACTTATCTAGTTATTAATCTATTGATTGTAAACCAATTAAAAGACAATAAATTTTTTCTTATCAGGCAAATTTGATTTAAATTTGTACTTTTCTTATGTCAACATGATAAATTTTTAACAAAAAATAATTTGCTATGTTATTACATTTTTTATTTTATTTTTCAAAAATACAATATTTTAATACATTTTAAATTATCATAGTATTAATATTATTACATTTTAATATTTTAAGTAGACATTTCAAATCTCTATACACTCAACTAGGAGACATTTTAAATATGAATATGTTATTGTTATTATATTGTGTAATTATTCTTCAAACTTAAAATATTTTAATGCATTTTAAATTGTAATAGTATTCAATATTATTACATTTTAATATCTTAGGCAGACATTTCAAATCTCTCCACACCCAACTAGAGTTAGGTTCTACACATTTTATTTTATGAAATTAGATTATTTTTGGGATCTCAATTTTATTTACTCAAGAGTTTAAAATATAGGATTTCAATTTTATTTAGTCAAAAGTTAAAAATCTACAATATCACGAAAAATATTTCACCATGTTATTACATTTTTTGTTTTATTCTTCAAACTTACAATATTTTAATACATTTTAAATTATAAAAGTATTAGTATTATTACATTTTTTGTTTTATTCTTCAAACTTACAATATTTTAATACATTTTAAATTATAAAAGTATTAGTATTATTACATATTAAGGAAATATTTGTGTTATTTAATAGGCTTTGTAAAGTTTAGTTTTATAGTTAAGGAAATATTTTAGTTCTATTTTATTTTTACTATATTAGATTATTTTTGAGATTTCAATTTTATTTACCCAAGACATTTCAACACTATTCAAAAATTATTTTTTCAATTATTGGAATGTAATTTGTCTATACAACCAATACCTAATCAACAAAAAAAATTACAACTAAACAAATACTATATACAACCAATAGCTAATCAATAAAAAAAATTACAACTAAACAAATACTATAATAACAACACTACAAGGTTGGCCACTATGTGACACTTGTTTAGATTATGTAATCACTTTTTAAATTTAATATTAAATTTTATTGTTCTTGAAATTATTTGTAATAATTCATCTATATTATTGAAATGAAATAAAATATTTGTAAAATATAATCTTTTGACTTCTATTTAGTGATGGTCCATATATCCATAGATGATAATTAAGATGAGATAAAATATTAGCAAAACATAGAATTAGATTTATAAGAATGTTATAAAAATATATAGAATATAAAACCCTAGTAGGCGTTTATTTAAGTCCATGATGAGAAGATTGTAAAGAATCTTCTAGAAGTGGCAATTTTGTGTGAGATATAAAGAAGGAAAAAGACTTCGTGACAAGACTAGGAGTAACTTATTTTTTCATTACATTGCATTCATCTACGCTATAGGCCAATTTTTTTTTAAGCTTTACAAGTGATTTGATAGGATAATAGTATACTTAGAAATTTACCATTAAAAGTTGTAGGAAATTTGACTAATTGTGTAGAGATATATTTAGATGTTCAAATGAGTTATTTGTAAAATAAATTTATAGATAGTATATGCATTTACACGATAATATAGAATATAAAATAAATTTCTATTTTTAATTTTTCATATAGTATGTTTTTTTATTAAGAGTAAAAATAGATTTTAAAAGTGTTTGGAAGTTTTTATAACATGGGCTTTGGCCAACAACAATCTAACACTAGTGAAGATATAATGATAGACCACACCAAACCAAAATTGACCTACACAACACTTAGCCTCATCCTTACAATCTTAATACCCTTGAACCTAGTGTGAGATTCATATACATGTTTACGAAGACCTCTCTTCCTTCTTTGAGCAATCACCCATGATACATTATTTTCCAAATCCTTAGATTAAAGAGAGAGGAGCCACCAAACTTGAGTCATGATAAAAAGTCCCATCAAGAGAAAAATTAGTAGCCTCAACATCCCCAAGGGGATCCACCTCAAAAACAAGATCCTCTGGGGCCGCATCTCTGTCATCCTCATAATAAAAAAAATCACCAATAGTCAAGTGGTTGGGGAGAGCATTCCACAACCAAGTAGCTGAAACCACATTATTGTCACAAGAATGGGGGCAATCAGATGCTAGGTGTCTAATAGTGAAGCATCACCTACAACAAAAGGGGAGACCCTCATAATCGAGCATCTAAGTCCAAGGTCTATCCCCCAGCATCAAGACAATATCCCCAAGAAGATCAAATGTTGGAAAGGTTAATGTCCACCAAAATACAAGCATAGGTAATGTGACCAAAGTTTGAAGAAGTTGAATCCTCCTATAGAAAATGACCAAGATCATTGCCAATAGACTCAAAAAAATCCATGTCCAAAAAGTAGAGAGGGGGATTGGGTAGATTAACACAAACTAGCATGATATGAGAGTTTTTGTTAGAGGGTTGAAAGAGGGAAACCATAGTTTGAGTGAGAGGGAATGATGACCCCACATCCAAACCCTACCATCCAATACCAGCTCCCTATCATCTTCCAATCAAAAGGTCACAACAAAAAAAACCTTGGCACAAGGATATAGCTCAATCCTATCCTTAGTGAGAGGCTAATAAGATTCTAAAACCCATTTATTCAAGTTAGGAAGGGAAGCCCATAAGTGATTGAACCTACAGATCAGGCCTTAATGTTTAAAGTAATCTTCATTGTCAATCAAATCCTGTCCACACATGGTGAGAGGAGAGGACTAAGAACATGAAAGGGGATTAATTATACCATGCAAATATGGGTGAGCATCAACTCCTGCTACATAGTGCTTCCCAAGAGGACCAATAGGGACCCCCAACCCAACCATGGTTGCATAGATCAAAGGGGATTCATGAGCCAAACTAGATGTGTTTCCCAAAGAGGTAGAGTTGCCATCCTTTGTATCACCAAAGGAAACACAAGTGGGAGAAAAAATAGAGGAAGTGCGTGTAAGATCAATGCCCCCTAGCAAGCACCAAAATGTAGGATTTGTCAACAACAAGAGTGGATGTGACCATAGGAACGCCACCAGCAAGCACACCACCAATAGATGCCACACAAACATCTCTAGCCTCAACTATGAGTGGCAAAAAATCTACCTCCGAATGTAGGGAAATGGTATTTGAAGCAAACCCGAGAGCTCTCAAAAAAATGATATATTAAATCCTTATATAGTATGTATAAATTCCAATTAAATTAATTTTGATATTATGATTATTATAAAAATTATATTTCTCACAATGTTTTAATATTTTTTTCTCTACACCTTCTATGTTTAATGGAAAATGCTAAAAGTCCATTATTATTATAAATAAACTTTAAATAATATTTTTTAAACTATAACTTTTGTTTCATAAAATATTTTCTTTTTTTTTATCCATAAAATAGGCATAAGGGAGCCATACCCCATAAAATAAAAATAAAAATAAATCAAATGCTTGCCCTAAGAATAGGGGTGCAATAAGCAAGCAACAATGCTTGCAACAATTCAAAGACAATCATTAACAAACCTTGACAGCCCATTAAAGTGTGGGCACAAACACAACTTATGATTTTGAAACTTTTGCATCAGCCAAAACAAAAAAGGCCAACCCCTACCCAAGTCAACAATCAAGAATTACAAATCAAATAGCTCTTGCCTATTGAATTTTGGTTGTAGATTTGGTGCTAGCATTAGTGTGAGAGTGCTGTTGCAAGTTCCTCTTAAATTCCTCTAATTTGCGGATGCAATTTTTCCTTTTCTGCACTAAGTGCCACTCCTTGTCCTGGCCATAGTTTTAATCTTCTAAAAGAGGAGAAGCAAACTGTGTAGGTATATTTTTAACTCCCAGGATGAGGGAACCCATAGATTCATCTGAAACTTTCATTTTTGATGTGCTGACAACCTTTGCATTTGAGAGGTCTAGGCCTTTAGTAGCACCAAACTGAGACAAGTTCTGCTCCCCCACAAAATCAGAAGAGGGATCAACTTTCTATAATTCCTTTCTCATAGGAGAAATCTTGATATCCTCCTTAGCACTCTGCTTCCTAGAGCCCACCTTTGTGGGAGAAATATTTTGTTTAGGAGAGTTCACCACAAAATAATGTTTAGGGGAAGAGTCCTTCCACCAGAAGGCCACCCAGTTTGACCAGAGCTTAACTGAAAGGCAATTTGTAGCAATGTGGCCTGTTTCATAGCATTTCCTGCACCTAAAAATTAACCCTTCATAATCCAAAGGTCGCTTCCAACATTGTCCATTGGCCCTCAAAACAATTTTGGCTAGAAGATCCTTGGAGATATCCAACTCTACTAGGATCTTGGCATAGGTTGTGTGAATAAAATTTCTTGAGTTGTCATCTGAATAGACAAATTTACCCAAAGTGTTCTGAATGGCAACAAAACATGGTTCAAACCAGTAGTGGAGAGGTAGATTTGGGAGGCACACCCAAATAGGCAAAATTGAGAAAGATTCATTAGATGGGTCAAAATTTGGATGCCAGGGTTTCAGCTGCAACATATTATCTTCCCAAGACCATACATAATTCATAATGGTGTTTTTGTCTTTCCTGCAATCAAAAACCACAACGAAAACACCTTTTGCACTAGGGTAAATTTCTAAATTGCTATTCATAAGAGGGAGCCAGGATTTTGAAATCCAATCATGCAGATCTGAAAGACTGGGCCAGAGGTGATTGAATCTACCAATTAAACCATTGGCAGAAAAAAATTCTCATTTTCCCTTAGCTCCTTTGACACAGAAGCATCAAACTCCAGAGATAGAGATTTTCCAGAGCACTGAACCATCCTTCTGTTACCTACACAAAACTAAGGTTTTTGTGTAGCATCTGAGGTAGAGGAAAACCCCAACTTGACTGCCTCCAAAAATGAGGGTTTGCCCTCCACCGACCTCAGCTCAAGAGGTGAAACACTGCGTGCCCAATCTGTATGCAATGGATCTTTCAAGGATAGAAGAGGGGTAACATGGGAGGAGGGATTCGATGCCCTAATCTTTGAGTCACTTGAAGGAGCATCAAAGATCAAAGCAGAAGCAGAGGCGAAGGGGGAAGCCAATGCACCATGTGAATCCACCAGTTTCCCTTGCAAATCCAAACTATAGACAACCTTTGCATCTGCAACTGAGGTAGCCACCGGAATGAACTCCCCTTGCTTTGCATCGTTTAGCCCAGAAACCCTAGCCTGGCAATCATTCAACAGTTCCGTAATTTTTGGAATTTTTGACACTTCTCAAGCAAGGTTTCATAAAATATTTTCATTATTTATATAATTATATATTACTCATAAAGACAAATCTAAATAAATTTTATTAAAATTGAATTGTTTGATTTTAAAAATAACTTACATAATAGAAAATGTAATATTAAGAATTGTTTATGATCTAAAAATGAAAGATTAGTGGAATAGAAATATTATAATAATAGTATTTATTTAATAATAGTAGTGGCAAGTACTTGCTTTTGAAGTATTGTAATAATAGTATTTATTTTGTAATTGAAAAATTAATGGAAATGCATTAGAAATAATATATCTAGTAATATTGTCAAAAGGCGTTCTAGAGTAACTACAAAACTGAAACACATTCAACATATATTATTCCCAATCCTAATATTTGTCCTCAAACTATCCACCCCTTGTTAATGAGTCTCACCTCCTCACTGATATAACCTTGTTCCCTTGCATTGGTAGTGAGTGTCATTTCTGAGGAGTGGACCATGTAGTTTTGGGAGCGAACACCATGTTTGGGATGTAAATACAACTTTGAAATTATGTAATAATTAGAGTTTAATTTGAAATCATATATTTTTGATTAAAAGGTAGTAAAATAATATTTTGAAGGTAATTTGGAACCCTATTACAACTAGTAAAACATTAGCTAACCCAAAGCTAACCCAAAGCAAGACAACAACAACATTACAACATGGGACAACAACTGAAGAGTAGACTAAGCTAAAGCTATAGGAAACAATAGCTCATGGCGGTTTGCACCCAAAACATTGAACCCCTTCCGATGAGTTCATACACGTGTTTCTTTTTGGTTAGATGACCACTGATGTCAACCCCAGAGGCCTAATTGTAGATCTGCTTCCTTGTTGAAGTGTTCTTTCTATGGACAAACCCTTCCATAGGGATGGTTAACGATTGTTTCCCAAACGCATCCCTAAGCTTATTATCATTCTTATCCAAAGGCTTATCAACATTATTCTCATCCTCCTAATCTTTAGGATTGATTGGAATGCTATCTTTTTTCTCAAGCCCATCTACCTTAACATTCGATTAATTGGATAGGTACCCACAAAAAGAGTGACAAACCAAAGGGCATAACTAACACATAACTAGAGAGACCTCATAATCAATTTTCTGCTTCCAAACTCCCAATTTTGAAGACAAGGAGCAAGCAGATGGAAGCTTCTTATCTGGGTCAACAAGGACACATAATCTAGCATAAAGTCTAGGTGTCATCTAGAGAAGGTAACTTTATCTATACAAATGATTTGATTGATGCCTAAAGCAATACGTTTCAAACCTCTTCCTCCCAATATTCCAAAGTAAATCTTGGGAGCTTCTCCCACGCAAGAATATTGTTGATACACTTATCTAGATCAAAACTTGGCATCCACTTCCTGAGGGAAAGCCCCCTTCACCCAAGAACCAAGGGCCACTCAAAAGGATTTCTTCATAATCTCCAAGATTAGAGAAGGAGATTAGAAAGAAACCCCTAGCAATGGCAACGATCTCAAACTCATTGCAGGAAACCCATTTTCTTCTATACAAGCTATGAAGGAATCAATGTTAGGCCTTTCATTTGAGAATTTACCTAACAACAATTTTTTTAGTATTGCAAATGCCTACTCCAAGACAAAATTTGGTGCACAAATGGAAACCTACTCCATCCCTAGCATCACAGTTAACTTGGACACCTCCAAACTAGCACTCAGAGTAGCAAAACCACACCCAACAACATTCATGCTTTGGGTAGGTTTACAAGAGCATGTGACATTCCCACTCTCATCCACTTATCTCTCCATGAAATTTTGTTTCACAACTTTGCGCAACACCTTAAGGGACTTTTCAATAGGGGACTTTCCCTGCATGAGAGTCCCTTCATCAACAATATCTTTTTGTGACCCACCATTGCATAGTGTTGGAGTCACAATAGTAGCAACATTAGAAAATGCTTCCATACCCCGTAGTGGAACAACCTTATAGGACACCCCCACCGCAAGGAGCCCTAAAACATTATCTCAAGCCAACAAAACCTTACATGCTGGAGGAAACTCAACCACATTCCTCACACAAAAGCTAGCATCATACTACGTAGACACCACACAGGATCCTAGACCATGTTGCTTTGCATCTTTCAACAACTCTAGATTCTGCACTACCTTAAGGGAACTTTTAGAAGCCCTAGAAGTAGGGTCAACAATAGTAGATTCGTAGGCTGTTATACCCTCCTTACTTGGCAACAATGAAGGTTCAACTCTATCATGCATATAGGAATCCTTCACCATATTATCTAGAGGGAACCCTAAGCAAATTTCCATATTAGTTCCTCCTTCACACAAGAGCTCATGACTTGTGACTTCACCTCTACACTAGAATTTGAGGATATGAAAGAGATAGAAATAAATCCCCTTCTTAATTCTTGACTAAGGTCCTCCATATCTTCTCTAGATACTAATGATTTCTCCAAGACAGAATTATGTGAACTCACCATAGATCTCTGAGCCTCCAACCAAATATCCAAGAATCTCTCATCTTCACACTCCTCTAATGTGAAATCCCATTCATCTGGGTCTTCATTCTCCAATTCGTCATTGTCTTCATTATCCTCATCACCTGCATCCAAGTTGCTTCCATTCCTGCTTGGAGTAGGATTTGAGAAAGTTTTCCCTCTCCTTGTCATCTCCATTTCAAACCCAAATTTAGGACGTTACTATTATCATTTGAAATCACATGTTTTTGTAGTGGAAATCTCATTTATTGTAAGTCCCAAGTTTTTTGACTTTTGGGCCTAATGTGTAATCATGTTGGAATATGGTTTACATATTTTGTTCATGCTCTATTATGATGCTAGAAGTAATTGTAATTCATTATGGATCATTGTCATAATTTGACTATTATACTAGCACATGATACACAACTCTTAATTAAAGTGTATTAGCTTTTTTGTTTCCTCACCTAGGTCAAACTCCTCTTTCTCACTATTTGATCCTAGTTAATTTTCTCATTATCATTCCCTCCTCCATTTTCCACCTAATATTCTATCTCCTTAACAAAGTTCCCTTCACTTTTTCCTATCTTACCCAATGGGTTTAGCCTAATTAATGATATTTTTTTTGCCCTTGTTCTTAATTATGACATTTCTAGATGTATTTTACATATTTTTAAAATATAAGATAGTCTCAAAGAATAATATTGCATTGCACATTGAGCCCAAGCAAAAATTTATAAATAATATACCAAAAAATTATGAAACTATATAATTTTTTTTGGAAAAAAATGTGCATGCCTCTGTTCTCTCAATATATAAACTAAAATAGGTATGTTTCATGCCACCAACATTATTTTATAAATAATATATCTAAAAATATTTAAATAAAATATGTAATTTTTATGGAAAAATGTGCATGTATTTATTCTCTCAATATATAAATAAAATATATATGCATTGGTATTTTTTAATAGATAAACTAGCCTTTATTACTAAAATTAATGATTTTATGTTTTAAATAGTAAAAATACAATAATTAATAATAATGAAGATTTTTAACATTATTCAAATTAATATAATATTTTAAAACTGGAGATATATGATTTCTATAATTTTTATAAATAAATAAATATATTATTTAAGATTTTGATTATTAGAATGAGGTAAAAAAATTAGAGTTATTTAGTATTTTTTTATTTTCTTTAATTATTTAAAATGTTTTATATAAATTGAAGATTTATTTTTAAAATAGATAAATAGTTTTCTGAATATTTTTAATTAAATAATTTGCATATTATATGAGTAACTAAGAAAAATATAATATGTAATTGGTTCATAAATATAAGTAGTAATAACTAGTTAAGGAATTCTCATTGCAATAGTACTGCTTATAATAGGTACTAATAAATAAGATATATACAAAAATATGAAAATAATTTTTAAAAACATATAATTTTGTCCTAGACTCAAGATGTTTAAATTTGAATATATAACTTCTTCAAATCTTTTTAATTTGAATTCTTTTCCTAACACATAATTCTTTTGGGTGAATGGTCATAAACTTAGGTTAAATTCACCCAATTTTTTTTTAATGTTTTACTGCACATTTAATTTCAAGTTAGCAAAGTTATCATAGAAATTGTTCATTTGTAGATTCTTGTTAAACATTAGACAAATACTCCTTATACTATCACTCATGTGCCACTTTCCCCTTTTCAAGGGTCCTTCCCCTCTTTAAAGGCATGGATATGGCTGCAGTCATAGTGAGTAGCCGGACACCATTCTCATGGTTCACATGGTACACATGGCTCCTCTAAGAGAACTTGTGATTGGTCCTACTAGACACATGACTAACTTATTTTTTCTCAATCTCATGAGAATGGAGCTTCTAAGTGCCTTAACATTGGCAAATTCCATTGACTAAATCTTACCATCTCTAATAAAAAAATCCTCAACCTAAAAAGAAAAAAAAAATGAAGATGCCATAATGTAGTGGAGACCAATTCTTAATAAATAAAACCTTTTATATGACTCAAAGAAACCTTCAAATCATGATCTACTGTCTTAGACCAGGTCCAAATTTGAGGGGCCTTTAGCTGTTTACATAATTACATTTTTATAAGTGATAGGGTATCCACGTGCCAGCAGAACTGTCCGATCATCTCCTGTTGAGCAGCATACTTATGATGCTTGTTGGCAGCTGTCTATACGTGTCACATCCTTGTTCTTTACAATACATCTTTCTTGTTATTATTGGTGTTGCAGCCTCTGGAGATTTATGTTACAGGACGTCTATGGAAAGGCACTGCTTTGTGACTTTCATCTCTGTTTGTAGGGATTCAGGCATGCTATCTTTCTTCATCAAGAGATTTTGTTTCTTCACTTTCATCCACCACAACCTATTGCTTTCTCTTATTTCTATTTTTATGTACATTTATTGTTTGTTCTGCTTTCTAATTAAATCTGGTTGAATTTCCACAAGTGTTTTGAATATATTCCATTTCAATCTGCTTGGTGATACCAGTGCAGCTATGACAACAGGTGGAGCACCAGCTATCATAGTTGCAGCCTTAAACCTTGACTTTTCAGATTTGTTCATTTGTGCCCAAATGCCCATGAGAATGTAATTCAGATTTCACCTTATTTGTGTTGAAATGAGATTATCATGGGCAAAAATAGCAACAGGCAAATTTCCACAGTCAAAATGGATCTGAATTGTGTGCAATAGACTACTCCTGCTGCATTTCATGTTCTTCTAGCTTGCCATGTCTGTCAAGCCGTCTGATTGCTACAATTCTTTGGCTCTTGAAAAGCTAAAAAAACTTTTTTTTAGTGATATAATGTATTTTCTTAAAAAAATATAATTAATATAAATACCTATTCCATAAAAGAAAAAGAAAATAAATAAATTAATCATACAATTTCAAATCAAATCATTCTTCTAAACAAATATATAAAAAATACACAACATAATATTCAATCAACCTTCATGAATAGATCCATGAATATTCACACTCGCATCATAATAAATTAATGAAACACTGACTTTTCAGGTTTCTCAAATATAAGAACCATAACAATGGCTATATGAAAAATACCTCGGAAAATCAAACATCTATAGCTAATCAATAAGTTATTCTCTTATGTTCTTATAGCTGTTAGGGTGTATCCATTCCAACAAATTTTAGGAACTCCTCCAATTGCTTGTCTTCAAAAGGTGCATTCTTCACGTCCACTGGATACAAATAATCTCTCTCTTCAAAATATGTAAAACTTATGTCCAATGCAAGTTCATGAGCCATGATGTTTATCTCTTCCTCTTCTTCTTTTATTGGTACGATGCTCTGGTTTATTTCATGACCAGTTTCAGATATGTTTGCATTTTCTATACCATTTGAAATAAGAGCTCTATCCACGAGCGAGATTTGGTCAGCTCCATCTTCACTAGATTCTGCCTTTAGCTCAGGCTTACATGTGTCTGAACTATTGTGTTCTGATTCAGTTGCCTTCCTACCTTTGATCACCTGTTGATGAAATACCCTTATCATTTGAACCAATGATATTACATATTTAAACATTCAAGAGGAGAATGTGAACTTATGAATAAGGCAACCTTACATATCTGTCAACTCCATCCTTGTATAGCATAATGAAATCTCCTTTTTTAAGACCGTGTGCTTGAATGAAATCCCCTAACATATATGTAAAAAACAATCCATAAGACTCCAAAATATATGTAAAAAACTATCCATAAAACTCCAATTCCACTTCCCCAATTCAGATTGAACATTTAGATTTCTTGAAACCTACCAGCATTTTTCACTACATACATCCTACTCTTATTGTTTGGCAACTAAACATTCAAATTTCTTCAAACTCACCTGTGTTTTCCAGTATATACATTCTACTCTTATTGTTTGGCCAAAACCTGCACATTAATCACTTTAAGATTAGATCACATAATAGATTTATTCCTTTTAGTAAACAGAACAAGCAGTCTCTACCTCCACAGGCTCTAAGATTGGTTGCTTCCTCAACTTAATTTTCTTTGGCTATATATGTTTATCTATAATCGTTGTAGCCAAAACCTTGAAATTCAAACTTCTTATTATTATATTTAATTTGTGAACTACAATTAATTTCATTTATAACTAAAGTCTTTTTCTGTTTCAAATCTTTTTTTCATATTAATATCATGATATTCAACAATGACAAAATTTAATACTTTACCTGTATTTAAGACTCCATATGCGATTAATTTCAAAGTCCTCTGCTGATATGGAGATGCCTTCCTTCATAACTAGGCATGGAAGGTTTGCCTCAGCAGCTTTCTAACATGTGATAAAAACAAAAAGAAATATTAAAGACTTCATTTACTTGATAAAAGTCAGGAAAATATTTAAATATTGAAGGTGGAAGCTTGTAATCTAAAAGATACATATTTTTTCAAGACAGTGACCTCTAAAATGAAATAGCATTATGCCTGCCTGCATCACTAAGCATGGGAGCCTTGCTTCTGCATCTCTCTAACAATGGAGAGAAGAGGGAAAAGGAAATATTAAAGACTTACATTTGTTTCATTGAAGTCCTTAAAATATTTACATCTCAAATAGATTGTTTTGATTGAGGTAAATGCTTTTGACCAGAATTATAAACTAGAATTACAAAAGAGGGGACATGCCCTAAACATCAAAACAACATAGTTTTGATTGAGGTAAATGCTTTTGAGCAGAGTTATGAACTAGAATTACAAAAGAGGGGACATGCCCTAAACATCAGAACAACATAGACAACCCAAGGTGTCCAAACGATGCCAAGAAACACTAAGGAACAACACAAGAGACAACAACAAGAACCAACTACAACAATAATTGTTATCATCTAAAAGTTATTCTTAAAATATTGAGCTATAATAAGAAAAAGTACTGAGAGGGGATTTACCAACCTTAGGAAGAACTATTCTGCCAAGATTGCCAACATCACTGTTTTGCAACTCCTTCTGCAACAAGAGTCTCAATCCTTCATGTGAGGGCTGTGTCTAGGTATATCAAAGAAACCAATATATCAGATTCGGTTATATGACAAGTTGTTTATAAAAGCAATACATACCTCAGTGTCCTTAAATTCATAGAGAAAATACCTTGGTTTCATCTTTGGTGTTTGTTGGATGCAGACAACCCTGCATAGAGTTACAGAGTCTTCTATTGTTATATGTAGAGTGCCTCTTCTCAGAGAGTCGATGTGGACGATGTTCTTTAGACCTGTAATCCCTTCTTACCTTGGATCTGTAACTTCTTCGTTCAGAACTAGTTGCCTTCATGTTAAAGGCATAAGATTGCATTTCTTTATGTGCAATTTGTTGTGTGTATGATTCATCTGGAGCCTGGTAAGCAAGTACTGATCTATCAAAATTTCGTTGAAATGCTGTAATCTCGTTATGAACCCAACTGCAACTTCCAGATAAATTCGTTGAAATAGGAATTGATCTGGGGTTTTGGAAAGTTGATTCAGCAAGAACAAGTTCTGTTTGTGGTAACAATGGTAAATCTGTCGCTACAGATATAGGAGACATCATTAGAGGAATTTGATCTAAGAGTGGATTGGCATAATTGGCCATTGGAACATGTGAAAAATCCTCATGTGCATTATGGGGAATCGGCAATGGGAAACCAACTTCATTCTTGATTGAAGTAGAGGGTTTAAAATTGAATATAGATTCAAGGCCTCCGTTCATAGCGATGAATTTTTTCTGCAGTTTAAAAGTGTTAGATTTTGTACATTAGTAAAATTATTGGCATATAAAAAAGTAATATTTATTTTTAATGATGATGAAAGATTTGAGTGCCAGAGAAAATATGACTGTACAAATGAAAAGAATTTACTTATATTTCTAATTATAATTGTGTGTTTTTTTATTGTACGAAGCTGAATAATACAAGAAAAATACAGTAAAAAAAGCTGCTAAACATTCAATAAGGAATAAAAAAGCAAACAAACAATAAATCCACCTGAAGATTATAAATATCAAATACCACAACTTTTTATTGTTCTGTTTAATTATAATTGTACATTAAAATAGCTTTGTTTTGCTTTATAAATAACATAAAAGTTTGTTTTTAAATGCTAAGTACACTTATTTTTCAAATCTAGAACAGAATTTAGAATATAAAAGAAATATATATAAATTTAGTTATGCAACAGTACAGAGTTGTGTTTATCATGTTTTCGTAGCCGTCCAAAGTTTTTTTTAAATGAATTTTTATTTATATTATATTGATAATTTAATAATTATAATTAAATATTTGGGTGCAGCAATCTATTTATTATTTAATCATTATAATTAAATTTTTGGGTGCAGCAATTCATTTTATTTGATATGATATTATTGTTATAGTTTTAAGAATTTAATTTTAAAGAGATTTTTTTTATATAAATGAGGAAGAATTTAAGTCTTTCTTATGTGGTAGTTAATGTGTAGGTTTTTAATATTAGGAGTGTGCCTCTACATAAACAGTTGAAGATTTAAATTGAACATACTAACTAATATATATAGAATTACTGATAATTATTGACATGGGATATGCATATTTTATTATGGGAGAGGCCTTCTATAATGACAAATGTAGAGAGTAAAAATTAAAATATAATTGACTTATATTTTAAAAAGTAGAACTAAAAATGACTCTTAAATAAATAAAATAAATAAAATAAATAAAAATAATTCTTCAAATAAAAATAAATTTTTAGTTAAATATATTTAGGATATCTATGTTACTTAATTTAGTTATTTTTAATAAAAAAAAAAGTTATTATTATATATTTTGAAAGAAAAATTTGCATTTAAATCAAATGAATTTGAAATAAAAATTTTAGATAGATTAATATATCTAATACTAGTTAATTTGGATTATTCTTAATTTAAAAATTATATATATATATATATATATATATATATATATATATATATATATATATATATATATATATATATATAGAGTAAAATTAAAATGAGGTTAAAATATTTTTATTTAAATTATATGATTAATTTTTAAATTTGAAAATAGATTTTATTGTTCTTGAAATTATTTGTGATAGTTCATGTAAATATAGATGATAATTGAAATGAAATAAAATATTTGTAAAATATGAACTTTTGACTTCTATTTAGTGATGGTTCATGTATCTATAGATGAAAATTAAGATGAGATAAAATATTGGCAAAACATAGACTTAGATTTACAAAAATTTAAAATAAAATAGAATATAAAACCCTAAGAAGCGATTATTTAAGTCCATGACGAGAAGATTGTAAAGAATCTCGAGAACTAGCAATTTTCCGTGAGATAAAGAAGGAAAAAGACTTCGTAACTAGGAGCAGACTCATTTTTTCAATGAATTGCATTCATCTACGCTATAGGCCCAGTTTTTTTTAAGATTTACAAGTGATTTGATAGGATGGTTAATTTTTCCAATAAAACTAACAATCTCTTTTAAAAACTTCTCTTGGTAAAAATTCTCTTGATAATAGTACAATGTACTTAGAAATTCACCATACTAGGAAATGAAAAGAAGGATGATAAAAAGTTAGTAGGAAAATTGGCCAATCGTGTAGAGATATATTTAGATGTTCAAATGGAGGGTGATTTGTAAAAGTTTTTATAGATACTATATGCATTTACACGATAATATAGAATATATAATAATATATTTTTTTAATTTTTTATATAGTATGTTTTTTTATTAAGAGTAAAAATAAATTTTGAAAGTGTTTGGAACTTTTTATAACATGGGGCTTTGGCCAAGAACAATCTAATACTAGAGAGAAGATGTAATGATAGACCACACCAAACCAAAATTGACCTACACAACCCCTGGCCTCATCCTTGCAATCCTAATACCCTTGAACCTAGTGTGAGATTCATATACATGTTTAGGAAGACGTCTCTTTCTTCTTTGAACAATCATCCATGATATATTATTTTCCAAATCCTTAGATTAAAGAGAGAGGAGAGGGCTATCCTTTATCATCATCCTGATCTGAGACATGTTACATGCAAAATGTTTAGTTGAAGAAGTTGTATGTAGCACCTAAGTCCATAGGTAGAGAAGGAGTAATGGACCCATCACCCTTCACCACAAGGGTTGGGGGTCCAATGGTGGAGCCACCAAACTTGAGTAACGAGAAAAAGTCCCATTAGAAGAAAACTTAGTAGCCTCAACATCCCCAGGGGGATCCACCTCAGGAACAAGATCCTCCGAGGCCACATCTCTATCATCCTCGTAATAAAAAAATACCAATAGTCAAGTGGTTGGGGAGAGCATTCCACCACCAAGTAGTTGAAACCACATTCTTGTGGCGAGAATGGGGGTAATTAGATGCTAGGTGTCTAAAAGCATTCG
This sequence comes from Cunninghamia lanceolata, assembly GCA_027924645.1. Taxonomy (NCBI): domain Eukaryota; kingdom Viridiplantae; phylum Streptophyta; class Pinopsida; order Cupressales; family Cupressaceae; genus Cunninghamia; species Cunninghamia lanceolata. The sequence goes on along the minus strand of BSBN01000275.1, from coordinate 4,167,183 downwards.
AGCATCACCTACAACAAAAGGGGAGACCAGGTCATAATCAAGCATCTAAGTCTAAGGTCTATCCCCCACCATCAAGACAATATCCCCAAGAAGATCCTTGGAAATGTCAATGTCCACTAGAATACAAGCATAGGTAGTGTGACCAAAGTTTTAAGAAGTTGAATCCTCCTATAGAAAATGACCAAGAGCATTGCCAACAGACTCAAAATATTCCATGTCTAATAAGTGGAGAGGGAGATTGGGTAGTTTGACCTACTAGCATGATATGAGAGATTCTATTAGAGGGTTGAAAGAGGGAAATCATAGTTTGAGTGAGAGGGAATGATGACCCCACATCCAAACCTGACCATCCAATACCAGCTCCCTATCATCTTCTAATCAAAAGGTCAAAACAAAAAATCCCCTGGCACAAGGATATAGCTCAATCCTATCCTTAGTGAGAGGCTAATAAGATTCCAAAACCCATTTATTCAAGTCAGGAAGGGAAGCCCATAAGCGATTGAACCTATAGATTAGGCCTTAATGTTTAAAGTAATCTTCATTGTCAATCAACTCATGTCCACAAATGATGATAGGAGAGGACTAAGAACATGAAAGGGGATTAATTATACCATGCAAATATGGGCGAGCATCAACTCCTGCTACATAGTGCTTCCCAAGAGGACCAATAGGGACCCCCGACCTGACCATGGCTACATAGATCAAAGGGGAAACATGAGCCAAACTAGACGTGTCTCCCAAAGAGGTAGAGTTGGCATCCTTATCATCACCAAAAGAAACACAAGTGGGAGAGAAAAAAATAGAGGAAGTGTGTGTAGGATCAATGCCCCCAGCAAGCACCAAAATGCAAGATTCATTAACAACAAGAGAGGATGCGGCCATAGGAATGCCACCAGCAAGCACACCACTAATAGATGACACACAAACATCTCTAGCCTCAAGTATGAGTGGTCGAAAATCCACCTCTAAATACAGGGTATTTGAAGCAGGCGAGAGCTCCATTTTAAAAAAATGATATATTAAATCCTTATATATTATGTTATTCCAATTAAATTACTTTTGATATTATTATATATTATAAAAATTGTATTTCTCACAATATTTTAATATTTTTATCTACACCTTCTATGTTTAATGGAAAATGTTAAAAATCTATTATTATTAGAAATTCTTTAAATAATATTTTTTAACTATAACTTTTGTTTCATTAAATGTTTTTATTATTTATATAATTACATAATTCATAAAGATAAATCTAAATAAATTTTATTAAAATTAAATTGTTTGATTTAATTAATAACTTAAATGTAATATTAAGAATTCTTTATGATCTAAAAAAAAAGATTAGTGGAATAGAAATATTGTAATAATAGTATTTATTTAATAGTAGCAGTGGCAAGTACTTGCCTTTAAAGTATTGTAATAATAGTATTTATTTTGTAATTGAAAAACTAATGGAAATGCATTAGAAATAATATATCTAGTAATTATGTCAAAAGGCATTCTAGAGTGACTACAAAACTAAAACACAATCAACCTATATTATGCCCAATCCTAATATTTGGCCTCAAACTGTCCGCCCCTTGTTAATGAATCTCATCTCCTCATTGATGTAACCGTGTTCCCTTGCATTATTAATAAGTTTCATTTCTATGAGGAGTGGACCATGTAGTTTTGGGAGCCAACACCATGTGTGGGATGTAAATACAACTTTGAAATTATGTAATAATTATCGTTTGATTTGAAATCATATGTTTTTTATTTGAGGGGGGTAAAAGAAGATTTTGAAGGGAATTTAGAACCCTATTACAACTAGTAAAATAGTAGCTAACCCAAAGCAAGACAAAAACAACACTACAACATGGGACAACAACTTAAGAGTAGACTAAGCTAAAGCTATAGGAAACAGTAGCTCATGGCAGTTTAAACCCAAAACATTGAACCCCTTCCAATGGGTTCATACACATGTTTCCTTTTGGTCAGATGACCACTGATGTCAACCCTAGAGGCCTCACTATAGATCTCCTTCCTTGCCAAAGTGTTATTTCTATGGGCAAACCCTTCCATAAGGATGGTTAACGATTGTTTCCCAGACGTATCCCTAAGCTTATTATTATTCTTATCCAAAGGCTTAGCAACACTATTCTCATCCTCTTGATCTTTAGGATTGATCAGAATGCTATCTTTTTTCTCAAGCCCATCTACCTTAACATTTGATTGCTTGGATAGGTACCCACAGAAAAGAGTGACCAACCATCATGCATAACCAACACATGACCAGAGAGTCCTCATGATCGGTCTTCTACTTCCAAACACCCAATTTTAAAGACAAGGAGCAAGCCGATGGAGGCTTCTTATCCAGGTGAACAAGGACACATAATCTAGCATAAAGTAGGTGTCATCTAAAGAGGGTAACTTGATCTATACAAATGACTTGACCGATGCCTAAAGCAATACCTTTCAAGACCTCTTCCTCCCAATATTCCAAAGGAATTCTTGGGATCTTCTCCCACACAAGAATATTGTTGATACACTTCTTTAGATCAAAACTTGGCATCCACTTCTTGAAAAAAAGCCCACTTTTGCCCAGGAACCAAGGGCCACTTGAAAGGATTTGTTCACAATCTCCAAGATTAGAGAAGGAGATTAGAAAGAAACCCCTAGCAATGGCATTCATCTCAAACTCATTGCAAGAAACCCATTTTCTTCTACCCAAGCTCTGAAGGCATCAATGTTAGGCCTCTCATTGAAGAATTTACCTAACAACGAGTTATTTAGTCTTGCAAATGCCTTGTCCAAGACAAAACTTGACACACAAATAGAAACTTACTCCATCCCTAGCATCATAGTCAACTTGGGCACCTCCAAACTAGCACTCACAGTAGTAAAACCACACCCAACAACAACATTTATGTTTTGGGCAGGTTTATGGGAGCATTTGACATTCCCACTTTCATCCACTTATCTCTCCATGACATTTTGTTGCACAACATTCCACAACACCTTAAGGGACTTTTCAATAGGGGACTTTTCAATAGGGGACTTTCCCTACATGAGAGTCCCTTCATTAGCAATATCTCCGTGACCCACCATTGCATAGTGTTGGAATCACAATAGTAGCAACATTAGAAACTGCTTCCATACCCAATAGCGGAACAACCTTACAGGACACCCCCACCACAAGGATCCATGGAACATTGTCTCGAACCAACAAAACCTTACATGTTGGAGGAAACTCAATCACATTCCTCACACAAAAGATAGCATCCTACTACGTAGACACCACACAGGATCCCGGAGCATGTTTCTTCACATCCTTCAATGACTCTAGATTCTACACTACCTTAGGGGAACTTTTAGAAGCCCTAGAAGCAAGGTCAATAGTAGTGGATACATAATCTGTTAGAGCCTCCTTACTTGCAACAGTGAAGGTTCAACTCTATCCTTCATATAGGAAGCCTTCGCCATATTATCCAGAGGGATCCCTGAAGCAACTTTCCAAACTAGTTCATCCTTCACACAAGAGCTCGTGACCTGTGACTACACCTCTATGCTAGTATTTGAGGATTTGAAAGAGGGAGAAATAAATCCCCTTCTTAATGCTCGACTGAGGTCCTCCATATCTTCTCTAGATAGATCTCTGTACCTCCAACTAAATATGCAAGAATCTCTCATCTTCATCCTCCTCTAATGTGAAATCCTATTCATCTGGATCTTCATCTTCCAAGCCATCGTCATCTTCATCATCTGCATACAAACTTCTCTCGTGTCTACTTAAATATCATCCACTTTAATGGTCAAACAATCAATAGCAATTTTACACCTCATTCACAATAAAAAGTGTTAAATACTTGTCCAAAACTGAGCTTTGACTATTGAAGTGGATGATATTTAAGAACAACCACTCAGAGTAAGATTTGAGATAGTTTTCCCTGTCCTGGTCATCTCCATTTCAAACTTAAATTTAGGAGGTTACTATTATAATTTGAAATCACATATTTTTAGTGGAAATCTCATTAATTGTAAGTCCCAAGTTTTGTAAGTTTTGAGCCTAAAATCTAATCATGTTGGAATATGGTTTATAATGTTGTTCATACTCTATGCTCTATTATGATGCTAGAATTAATTGGATTTCATTATGGATCATTGTCATAATTTAGCTATTGTACTAGCATATGTTACATGATACAAACTTCTTAAATTAAAGTGTATTAGTCTTTTGTCCTCTTTCTCACTATTTGATCCTAGTTAATTTCCTCATTATCATTCCCTCCTCCATTTTCCACCTAATATTCTATCTCTTTAACAAAGTTCCCTTTATTTTTTTAAATTTTTCCTATCTTACTCAATGGGTTAACCTAATTAATGATATTTTTTTTTTTGCCCTTGTTCTTAACTATGAACTTTCTATATTTTTAAAATATAAGAGCATCTCAAAGTGTAATATTGTATTGCACATTGAGCCCAAGCAAAAATTTATAAATAATATACCAAAAAATTATGAAACTATATATTTTTTTTGAAAAAAATTGTACATGCCTTTGTTCTCTCAATATATAAACTAAAATATGTATGTTTCATGAAACCAACATTATTTTATAAATAATATACCAAAAAATATTTAAACAAATTATGTAATTTTTATGGAAAAACATGCATGTATTTAGTCTCTCAATATATAAATAAAATACATATGCATTGATATATTTTATAGATAAACTAGTCTTTATTACTAAAATTAATTCTTTTATTCTTTAAATTGTAAAAATACAATAATTAATAATAAAAGATTTTTAACATTATTCAAATTAATATAATATTTTAAAGCTATAGATATATGATTTCTATAATTTTTATAAATGAATAGGTATATTATTTAAGATTTTGAGGTAAAAAATTTAAAGTTATTTAGTAATTTTTATTTTATTTAATTATTTAAAATGTTTATATAAATTGAATATTTGTTTTTAAAATAGATAAATAAATATTTTTAATTAAATAATTTGTATGTTTATATGACCCAAAAAAAAGTAAGTAAGAATAATTATAATATGTAATTGGTTCATAAATATAACTAGTAATAACTAGTTAAGGAATTCTCATTGCAATAGTACTGTTAATAGTAGGTACTAATAAATAAGAGATATACAAAAAATATTAAATAATTTTTAAAAACAATTAGTTTTGTGGGTACACTCAAGATTTTGAATACATAACTTATTCAAATCTTTTTAATTTGAATTGCTTTCCTAGCACATAATTATTTTGGGTGATTGATCATAAATGTAGGTTAAATTCACCAAATTTTGTATGGTTTATTTTTAGGAGTTTTTATTGATTTTGGTTTTTCTTTTCTTTGTATTTTAAAGTTATGAATTTTTTTAATGTTCTACTGCACATTTAATTTCAAGCTAGCAAAGTTGTCATAGAAATTGTTCATTTGTAAATTCTTGTTGAATATTAGGCAAATACTCCTTGCACTATCACTCATGTGCCACTTTACCCTCTTGTAAGGGTCCTTCCACTCCTTTAGGACATGGATATGGCTATAGTCATAGTGAGTAGTCAGACACCACTCTCATGGCACTATTGCTCATGTGCCACTTTCCCCTCTTGCAAGTGTCCTTCCCCTGAGATCCCCTCCTTTAGGGTGTAGATATGGCTGCAGTCATGTAGTGAGTAGTCAGACACCACTCTCATGGCTCACATGGCTCCTCTAAGAGAACTTGTGGTTGGTCCTAGTAAACACGTGGTCAATTTATTTTTTCTCAATGTTATGAGAATGGGGCTTCCAAAGTTCCAAATACCTTAACAGTGGCAAATTCCATTGGCTAAATCTTACCATCTGGATAATAAAAAATCATAAAAATATCCTCAACCTAAAAAAGAAAAAAATGAAGATGCCATCTGTAGTGAAGACCAATTCTTAATAATTAAAACCTTTTAGATGACTGAAAGAAACCATCAAATCATGATCTACCTATTCGAGCAGGTCCAAATTTGAGGGGCCTTTAGCTGTTTACATAATTATATTTTAATAAGTGACAAGGTATCCACGTGCGAGCTGTCCGATCATCTCCTGTTGAGTAGTATGTTTGACACCTTATGATGCTTGTTGGCAGCTGTCTATACGTGTCACATCCTTGTTCTTTCTTATTGTTGCAACATCTCCGCAGGGCTGGGAGATGCTTGTTATTATTGGTGTTGCAGCCTCTGGACAGGAGATTTATGCTCGACCATTTCAGCTGGTTACAGGACGTCTATGGAAAGGCACTGCTTTATGACTTCCATCTCTGTTTGTAGGGATTCAGGCCTGCTACCTTTCTTTATCAAGAGATTTTGTTTCTTTACTTTCATCCACCACAATTTATTGCACTTTCTCTTCTTTCTATTTTTATCTACATTTATTGTTTGTTCTGCTTTCTAATTAAATTTGGTTGAAATTCCTCAAGTGTTTTGAATATATTCCATTTCAGTCTGCTTGGTGAAACCAGTCCAGCCCTAAGAACATTTCTTGAAGGTATGCCAACAGGTGGAGCACTAGCTATCATAGTTGCAGCCTTAAACCACTTGAAACCACATTTTTCTTTTGTTGTCAGAGGACCTTGACTTTTCAGAGTTGTTCATTTGTGCCCAAGTTCCCATGAGAATGTAATTCAGAGTTCCCCTTATTTGTGTTGAAATGAGATTATCATGGGCAAAAATAGCATCAGGCAAATTTCCAGACTCAAAATGGAACTCAATTCTGTGCAATAGACTACTCCTGCTGCATTTCATGTTTTTCTAGCTTTCCATGTCTGTTAAGCCGTCTGATTGCTACAATTATTTGGCTCTTGACAAGATAAAAATTTGGATCTAAGTCCTGTGATTCTCTGCAAAATAGAAGTTTTGGGTTGCCTTTAGACTCTTTTCTCTGTTTTTCATGGCATACCTATATTCTTTAACGAATAGAAATCAGATTATCCTGTGGGTAAGCCATGATCACAACTTCAAATGTCAAAATAATAGTTGCTGGCCAGGGGATACAGCTTTTTCATTTCAAACATTACATCTAGTTGTGTTCCATATTTTGATACATCTTTTTATCCTACACACTCCAAGCACTTGTGAAATGTGTGGCTGAGATGACTGGCCCTTTGGATTTTAACAAAAGTATGTCTTCTTGGCAACAAGACAAATGGAATGTTTACTTTCCAGTAAACTGACATATCATTAAAGATGTTTCTAGTTCTCAGTTCCACCATATCATCCTGGAAAACAATGACAATAAGATTGTGACCAACGGATGTAAAGTTTGACTCTTAGTATCTGTATCAATTTTATTATTACAACTTTAAGGACAACTTTGAATATAATCTATATCAATTTTATCCCAACCAGTTTTTTCTTTACAACGTTCCATATTTTTAAATCTTCCATTATATCTTTTATTGGGAATATGATATGGGAACGCTGCTTATGCAATGAAACAAACCATATATTGCTATTCCCCTTTTATCTGCAGGTGCTCCAATACTTGTCAACAATGGCATGAGGAAACTCTCCTAGCCCATGTTCAAACTGTGAACTTATGATGCACCGGTTCAATTAAGGAAAATTGTTATCAACACTCAAATACTTACTAAGACCTAACCTTCAATCTTTGGTCCAAAAGAGGAGTGACTCTTCCATCAACAGTTTGTGGGTTCAACAACCACCTTTCCACATCATTGTGGACAATGGTAACCAAAAGACTCATAAAAAAAACTCATCAATCACTTGCTGAAGTTCTTACTTCTGATTAGACTGTAGGACCAATGCAAAACTAATGCCTCAAACACAACTATCTTCAATGAAGCAATCTGTTTAACAAAAAATTTCAATGTGGCCTTGAACTATTATGCCAATGCATTCTAGTGGTCATCTATTGTCCCATTCGATTGATAGCATGACACAAAGGTCTGCTTCATGCCAATGCACAATGCCAAGTTGAGAACTGTAAAAATTTCTATCTAGTCACGCATTGTGCAATCCAACCTAGCCTATTAAGTAGTCCTTCCCCTGTTAAAGGGCAACAAGATTGTATGTGCCAATCATGATTATTTATAGCATGTAAACTGTTCTCTGTAGGGGTCATTGCTTCTTTAAGGTCTTGCTTACTGGCAAATTTAAGCACAACTGCATGTTCAAGATCTTGATTCTTCATGCTCAAAGAGTTTAAAAAGCTCATTTTCAATAATTGCAATCCTTGATCTATCTGTATTGTCAAACAAAACTGCTCTGACAGAACCACTCTTAACAGACTTTGGCACGAATTGACTGATGTTTAAGAATAACTGTTGACTGTCGAACTGCATGCGATGTCTAAGAATAGCAGCTTTGGATATGCTAGTGACTATGGTGACAAAGCAAACATCGAAAAATGGTAATAATTGATATAGGGCTTAAATTTGACAGTTGACCTTGCTTGTCAAGCAATTTTTATGACAGTTATCCACTTGTATAAGTAAATCATATAAAAATCAAATATATATATGAATTTTTGACAGTTTGTCCAAAATCTTTCCTTTATGATACAGTCTTTTTAAAATTTCGATTTGTATTTTACAGCAAAAATGCCTAAATACAACTATACAACTGTCAAATTTAAGCCCTGGCCCGATTCATCATCATATCGTCATTGTAGACGAATCAACGGTAAAAGATATTGGGAAAGGCAGTTGAGAAATAAGTTGAAATGCTTGTTTAAAATAAAAGCTTTTAAACTATACATGTAAATCATATGATACAGGTTTGTAATATGGATGATTTGGAAAAAGTGTGAGAAATATATCGTTTAAAAGATAACAATGTAAATTTGCAATATGGACGATTTCCAAAAAAACTATAAAATATATGCAGTTAAAAGGATGAAAAAAATATATGGGAAACCCATTTAAAGATAACCATACGCTACATCTTAATAAGAAATTAAAGAGAAATTTGATAATATGGAAAGCCCAACTGAAATACTTGTGAGCAGCACTAACAAACACATTTTCTTCAACTCGATTTCAAGAAATAAAGCTACAAAATTCAGATTTTTTTTGAAATAGCAGTGGCATACGAAAACATTTTCTTCAACTCGTTTTCAAGAAATAAAGGTGAAAAAATTCAGATTTTTTTTTATAGCAGTGGCATTGTAGGAGACTAAAGAAGTGACTTACCTGCAAATGGTGGCGCTTTTTTTTTTGGCTCTTTTTGAATGAGATTCCTCCTAGAGCATAAGCAACCAAGAAACAATTTTTTTTTTCTTGAATGAGATTCCTCCTAGAGCTAGATTTCCTAGAGCGAAAGCAAGCAAGAAACAATTTTTTTTTCTTGCTCTAGATTCTTCTTAGAGCAGAAGCAAATATTTCCTCTTAGAGCAGATTTTTTTTCTCTAGTGAGATTCTTCCTAGAGCAGAAGCAAATATTTTTCTTTGGAATTAACGACATGAATATAATACTTAATGTACTAACATTAAGTTGAGAACTCAAACTGGTTGAAGGTTTATAAGATCAACTCTTATAGTGAAGCTCAGTTTAAAGTGGCTCAGTAAATTGAACTCAATCCTTATGGCCACTTCACTCATTCTTCACGAAAAAAAATGATCTAGACTTATCTCAGCAAAATCTTTTAACTATATAATTAGAGGCACACCAATATAATAATATTATTTTATTACATCTACGAAGTGCGATGAGATAAGGATAAAAATATTATTATTATTATTATATTAATACTAGTTTTGGTTTAGTGTAACTAAAAACACAGTAAGTTATAAATAGTAATGTTATTCTATTATTAAGTAAATTAAAAAATTAATATTATGTCTCAAATTTTAATGAGTTACCATTACATTTCTATCCACAAATTGATTTCTTTTTATTTTTTAATTTGAGTGAAAAAAAAACTGTTATTCTGTCGAGAAGTAATTAGAGTAACATTGGGTGTTCCTCGAAACCTCCTCCTGTCAATATCTTAAAAATGGTTGACGAAACTCAAATTTATTAGTAAATAAATATAAAAGATTATTTAATTTTTAAAATTAATATTATTATTAATAGTTAAGATATAAATATAATATTAAGATATATATTTAGATTATAATTATATTAAAATGATGTAACTTCTTTAAGCAATTGTAAGTTTAACTATAGAGTTTGAGATACGTATAACAATGTAATAATATTATTTTATTACATCTAGTTTTACCATATAGTTTACCCAAAATGAAACGTGAGATGAAGTATTACAGCAATAATATACTATGTAATTTGGTAAATAAATAAGTAAATAATATGAGTAAACTAGCATACATAAGGATAAAAACATATTATAAAAAACAATATCTTTAGGGGCTTATACTATGATATTATTTTAAAAAATTTAAAAATATAAAATAACATAATTAAATAAAAAATAAAATAAGTTTTAAATAGTTCTAAACTAAAATAAAATAACTCGTAAGTAAATAAAAATATTTATATAAAAAAATAAAAAAAAATATATTTTTTTAAATAATGTAAAAAAATAAAAAATAATTGAAGTAGTTTTAAGTAAAATTAAATTATAAAAATAACTCAAAATAAGGTTTTTAAATAGATGTATTTAAGATATCTATACTAGCATACCTATCTTTAGAAAGTCTATCTAAAAGATGGTAGAGATATTTCTAAACAATATAAAAAAATAATAATAATTTTGAAGTAGTTTTAAAGTAAAATTAAAAAACTCTTAAATAAAAATAACTCAAACTAGGGTTTTTAGATAGATGTATTTAGTATATCTATACATTGTTTTTAAATGTATTTAAGATATCTATATTAGCATACCTATCTTTAGAAAATCTATCTAAAAGATGGTAGAGATATTATTCTCAAGATGCTTGTTTTTGTTGGAATTGTGATTTAAATGGAATAGGTGCTTTGAGAAAAATGCCATTGCCATGCTAGTGAGAAAGATTCCATGTTAATAAATAGACGTTTTCAAGATGCTAGAGATATCATTCTCAGGTGCTCATTTTTACTAGATGTGTGATTTAAGTGGAATAAGTGCTTTGAGCATGATATCTCTAGGTGTCTTCTACATAGATTTTCTAAATATATGTATGCTAATAGATAGATATTTTTAAGATATGTATGCTAGTTTAGATATCTTAAATACATCTATATAAATCTATCTAACAAAACTTACATTGTTTACTTTTAAAAAATATTTTATTTTATTTACATAAGAGTTATTTTATAATTTTTGTTTCAAATATATATTGTTGTGTTATAGTTTTTTATAACATTCAGCATGGAAACATCTCTCCAAATAAATAATTATATTAATATTTGTAAGCATTAAATTTAGAAATAAAAGAAGGAAACAACAAAGTTGAATCCTATTCTGAATCAAATGTAAACCTCAAGATAGAGCATATAATGGAATTATAACAATGAAATTATTTAACCAAAACAAGTTATCAAATATGAATTCCATTGTTGCAAGTGGATTTTTTCAATGAATTGGGATGTGATTGTTCAACAAAATTGCTTTGAAACGTCAACAACATGCACCTACACAACTAGATTCTTCATGTTTTGGATGAGGGATTGACATGGATTTATAGAGTTAGGATGAGAGGAATGAAGGGTTGAGATTCATTTGAAATGAATGGCTAGATTGAATGAGAGTATTTTGAATTTGAATTTAGGAGAGAGGTGGAAATAAATGCTAGTGGTTGGTGAATGGAAGGATAGGACTAATTTGAAATGAATGGCTAGATTGAATGAGAGTATTTTGTATTTGAATTTAGGAGAGAGGTGGAAATAAATTCTAGTGGTTGGTGAATGGAAGGATAGGACTAGGTTGATTAAGTGAATGATTAAGATTCAAGGTTAGTTTGAGTTTTGATAGATGGTTGTTGGGGATGAATGGCTAGGATTAGGTTGATTAAATTGATGGTTAGGATTGAAGATTAATTTGATTTAGGATTTGATGGTGCAAATTAAAATTGTTATTTAAATGGTTGGTAGTTGGAAATTGAGGGTTAGGATTAATTTTGATCAAATGGACGATTGAGATTTAAAATTGATTTCATTTAGGATTGTAAGAGTTTTTAATTAGAGGAAATGGATGATGAAGATTTTAGATGAAATATAAATGTGTTTGTTTATTAATTAGATAATTTAAATAATTAGATCCATTGTTGCAAGTATATTTTCTCAATGAATTGGGATGTGGTTGTTCAATAAAATTGCTCCAAAATGTCAACAACATGCACCTACACAAATGGATTCTTCATGTTTTGGATGAGGGATTGATATGGATTTATAAAGTTGGGACATCAGAGGAATGAAGGGTTTGGATTTATTTGAAATGAATGGCTAGGATTGAATGAGTGTATTTTGAATTTCAGTTTAGAAGGGAGGTGGAAATAAATGCTATTGATTGGTGAATGAAGGGATAGGATTAGGTTGATTAAGTGAATGGTTAAGATTCAAGGTTAGTTTGAGTTTGGTTAGATGGTAGTTGGGGATGAATGACTAGGATTAGGTTGCTTAAACTGATGGTTAGGATTGAAGATTAATTTGATTTAGGATTTGATGATGAGGATTAGAATTGTTATTTAAATGGCTAGTAGTTGAAATTGAGGGTTAGGGTTAATTTTGATCAAATGAGTGGTTGAGATTTAAAATTGATTTTATTTAGGATTGTAAAAAATTTTAACTAGAGGAAATGGATGATGAGGATTTTAGATGAAAGATAAATGTTTTTTTTTTATTAATTCGATAATTTAAATAATTAGATCCATTGTTGCAAGTGGATTTTCTCAATGAATTGGGATGTGGTTGTTCAACCAAATTTCTCCAAAATGTCAACAACATGCACCTACACAAATGGATTCTTCATATTTTGGATGAGGGATTGACATGGATTTATAGAGTTGAGATGAGAGGAATGAAGGGTTGGGAATCATTTGAAATGAATGGCTAGGATTAAATGAGAGTATTTTGAATTTCAATTTAGGAGGGAGGTGGAAATAAATGCTATTGGTTGGTGAATGGAGGGATAGAATTAGGTTGATTGAGTGAATGGTTAAGATTCAAAGTTAGTTTGATCAAGTTTGGATAGATGGTAGTTGGGGATGAATGGCTAGGATTAGGTTGATTGAATTGATGGCTAGGATTGAAGATTAATTTGATTTAAGATTTGATGATGTGGATTAGAATTGTTATTTAAATGGCTAGTAGTTGGAAATTGATGGTTAGGATTAATTTTGATCAAATGGACGGTTGAGATTTAAAATTGATTTTATTTAAGATTGTAAGAATTTTTAATTAGAGGAAATCGATGATGAGGATTTTAGAAGAAAGATAAATGTTTTTTTTATTTTTTATTAATTAACTAATTTAAAAATGAACTAAATAAATAAATAAATAAAATTTATTTAATTAGCCGATAGAAAAAGGTAATCTAATTATTTAAATAATCTAATTAATAATTAATTAGTGTTGGACGTATGACAAAAATGAGTTAAAATGGATTTTAGGTGTCTATATCTTTTCTCTCTTTGAAATAGTGTTGCTACTAAAAAAGTGTCATTTTAAAGAAAATAAATTATAGACATGTGATGAGATGAAGATGGAAGCAAGATGCTCTAATTGGTTGAAGAGAATAGAATTAGTAAATGGATAAGTGATGGTCCCTCAAGAGAATAGGCATGCAAAAATGGCACAGTTGGTCTCTAGAAAAGACAAGATGGAAAATGATGAAAAGAGGTGAAAATGAGGGGAAAATAATAAAAGTGATGGAGGGAGGTAAACATAATGAAAAATGATTAAATATGCCCCAAGTATTAGGATGTTGATTTTAGGATGGATTGATAATTTGGTTTAATATAGGTTGATTAAACTTGATTGATTGGATTGACTAAATAATGATTGATGGTTGGTTTTCATATTTCAACACCTTAAGGGATTTTGGATTCAAAGTGTCGATCCTAATTTTTGGATGATTTTATTTATGATGTGATGATTGTGTATTTTATTATGTTATGAAATGTTTATGATGTTCATGATTGTTATGATGCAATGTGAGATATGGTGATAGATATGTGATTTTGATGTGATATGGGACTTTAGTATGATGTGGTTTATGGTGAGGACTATTGTTGGTGATTGTAGGTACATGCAAGGAATCATTGAGGAGATTCCAAATGTGTCAAGCAACTTCTTTACTATAGCTTAAGATAAGATGCACCAAGATATAAATATCAAGGTGACGTGGTGTTCTATGCCTAAAAGAACTAACTCAAAAATAATAAGAACAAAGTAAACCATGATGTAACAAGTGGAGGAGAAAGCAAAGAGAAACACAAAAAGACATGATATCCCAACAAATGTATCCTTGAGACATAACATGGTATAATGGACCATGGTGGCCTTAGTGGAGTAGGAAAGTTGGATGTCACATCATCAAAATGAGAAAAGGACATAAGGATAGGACATGATATAAGTAATTAATATTTAAAAGTGACATTAAAATTATCAACACATCAAATTACAAAAGGACATGCAAGGATGTGACAAAGGACACTCAAATAGGAACAAAGAACACATTCAATGTTTTTCCTCTCAATAAGAAAATAAACCAAAGTATTATGCACCCATGATAGTGATAATGATGACCAATTAGTTTCAATCTAGGATATTCTCCAAAGGATGAGGTAGGGGATTATGTTGGGAGTGTAGGGACATTAGTTGCCATGCATTGTATGAATTTGTTCAAATTGATTTGCGTGTCTAGGGAATCATGTCATAAAAGAGTGTTCATTCATCATTCCAAAAGATGCCAAAGAGAATAGTCCAAGAGCTCTTCTCTAAGCATAGATCAAATTGCTTCCCCCAATCCATAGTCAAAATAAAAAAAGGAATGAAAAATATGGAATTAGATGGGTGGATGGAATGGAACAAATGGTGCCTCTAGGTGTGAGGAGTTCTTATTGATAATGGGTACCTGGTTAGTCACACATGATGTTTGAAAGAATGTTTTCATCATGGTGCTTGCCAAAGGTGCCATAAAAATGGTTTTCACCAAAGGGTAATTTTTCTCCTTTTATTATTTTTATTTTTTTGACTTTTGATTTAGTGTCTAGAAGCACTTGAGATGCACAATATTAATAGTTTATTCCAGTTCTTGACCATTAAGTGTAACCAAATTCTAAGCTCCTAATCCATATTTAGCCATGATCACATAGGGACCCAAATAGTTCAGTTTGAACTTGCCTTTCTTTTTCCTATCTTGATTAGTGTTTTTTTATTTTCCTTGAGGACAAGATCACTAACTTGAAGTTCTCTAGATTTGATGTGCTTGTCATTTCTTCAACAAAGGTGATTCTAATACACTTTTAGATGGTTGAGTGCATTGATATGATGTTCATTCAAGAGCTCCAACTCATGTAGTCATGCGACATGATATTCCTAACCATTAATTAGGGTTTTCAAGGAGATCTATAATGATGGTAATTCAACCTCAATTGGTATAAACACTTTAGCTTGTAACACTAGTGAATATGGTGTGGCTCCTATGAGGGTGTTGTTGCAAGTATGTGCTAATCGGTGTTGTCATTGATGTCAACATGTCTATTTTGTCATTGGTGTCAATTGTGTCTTCTAATGTTGTTATTGTTTGATTGAGATATTGTGGTAAAGTGATTTGAATGCCTTGTAGTTGTGCTGAAGATGATGAGAATATGTTCCTGATGTTTGGTTTCCAAGTGCTTTTGAGAATATTTGATTTATACTAGAGATAGTGTGGTGAAGGAGTCTTCTGGCTTATAGGATATTCTTCAAGTTTTTGCTCCGTATTTCTTCTGTGTTGAAGACCAGAGTGTAAGATTTGGATATGTTTTAGAGAAGTGTTTGAAGATGTTAAATCTATAATTTGGTGTTCTAGAATGCTATGGTTTGGAAGTTATGCTCACCAGTTTGAAGATTGTGTCTGATAGTGTTTGCAGTGTGTTTGGGAGAAAGTATTTTGCTCCGCATTTCTCCGTAGTTTGGTTTTTGGTCTTGCAATTCTAGATGAGTGTTCAAAAGGTCCCTATCTATCTTATATCCAAAGTATTTTTTATTTGGTGCTCCGGAAAGTAGTTTTCTTGTGTAGTAGAGCTTGACAGTGTTGTTTGTGAGCAGTCTGTGAATTGTCTTCAAGTGAATTTTGTTGTAGCTAAATTTGTTAGTTTTTAGGTTATTTCAAATTGTTTGTGGATGATTCTATATTGTGTTAAAGCATTGTATAAGGTACACAAGTTATGGATGTGATTGTGGAAGCATGTGATCAAGAATTTCTTATGATAATGTTATTTGGCCGACCTTGGATGGTTGTGGTGATTAAGGAGTTGATTTAATAAGTATGTGAGTGTTGTGTAGTGTGCTTGGATAGATTTAGGTCTGAGCTAAGGTGTAAAGTGGTTTTCCTTCATTCCCTTGTGTCATGGAATGTTTAGTTCAATACCTAATTCAAATTTTGTATGTTTACCAACCTTGGTGAATGTTTTCAAGGTTGATGATGATATAAATAAGTGTCAAGGATTTGTGGATGTGAGTATGCACATGGATTTTGATGTTTGTGATGTGAAGTTGAATTAGAGCAGTAAGGACTTTCATGTGTTAGGTGACCTAAAGTTGTGAGCAGAAGGTGTCTACTATTTTCAATGTGGCTACAAAGGGGATGTGGGTTGAGCTTCATTGGAACTGAACTCATGCATGTGGTAAATGCAACTATATTAGTTCTTGGCAATGAGCCTTCTATTCTTTCTTCTTTCTTCAGTGAGCAGTGAGTTCACTTGGATAGTGAGTCCATCGACAATGAGCCTTTCTTTCTTTGGGCAGTGAGCCTCTTGTAATTTAGTATTGATACTACATTATATTGTGAGCTAATCCTCACTGTGTTTTTTTTCCTCATTGGTTTTTCCACGTAAAAATCTGATGTTCTCTTATGTTTGGTGTTGATGTGTTTAAGTTTTTGTTATCTGTCTTTCATGTTTAATCTTCATAACAAATTAAGGGTTTAAGTGAATTGATGTGGATGTGATTTTGTTTATGAGGGTTTAAAGTTTTTGATACAACTAATTCACCCCCTCTCTCAGTTGTCTTGTGCCTTCAACAGGTGTAGATACTTGTGTGGCTAGGCCCATAGGTAGGGATGTATTTGGAGGTGCCAGTCATGACCAGTGTCATTGACAATATTTTTGAGGATCTTTATGAGAGTTTTGTTAGATGTCTTATCTTGACTATTATCTTGTGGGTTGTATGGTGTGGATAATTTGTGTTTGATATGGAACTTTTCACAAAGGGTCTAGACTTCGATGTTTATGAAGGACTTTCCATTATCGATGATGATGGAGGTGGGAATACCATACTAGCAAATGGTGTGGTTAAGGATGAACTTGGATATTTATTTGTTAGTCACATAAGTGAGTGGAATCACTTCAACCCACTTTGTGAAATATTTGATGGTGTGATGATGTGTTTATGGCCATCATAGGAAGTAGGATTGATTTATCAATGAGGTCAAGGCCCCAAGTGGAGAAGGGCCAAGGAGTAGTAATAGGTTGCAAAGCCTAAGATGAAGTGTGAATCAAATCTCTATGCTTATGGCAAGCTAGGCATTTCTTCACATACTTGCAAGTGTCATGCTCCATAGTGGGCCAATAATAACCTATGCGAAGGGGCTTCTTGGCTAGGACAAGACCATTGGTATGGGCTCCAAAAATGCCATCATGAACCTCTTTAACTACAAGGTTTATTTATTTGAATCTAGACATCATAACAAAGTCCCACCATAACCCATGAAGTAAAGGGTGCCACCAAGGATGGTGAAATGAGAAGCACATTGGATTAATGATTTCCTTTGATTAGGTGTACTTGGTTAGGTGGAAGGATTTAATGGGTGAGATAGGCATGGACATTGTGATACCAGGGATCATTAGTACTATTAAAACATAATTTTATTAAGGGTCATACCTTTATAACATTTATATATTGTTCTAATATAAGATTATAAAACCTTATGATTATTATATGCTTTATAAAGCATATACCATTTAATAATTAATAATCTAATAACTATTAGATCATTAATTATTTACAAATGGTTGCATTGAAAACGTGTGACTAATGCCCCTTTAGGTATTTTTTCACCCAAACCCTATGGGTATCTCTATGTCTACATCACCTACATACTTTTAGTGATAGTTGGCTAACCCTAGGATATGACAAAATTACTTCTACTTGTAGATCATCCTCCCTAGCTATTATCATGCTATATAGCAACAATAAGCTTATCTATGAGCGGGTCATAGGATTTACTACTTTAGTGATCACATTAGGAGGATAAGGAAAAGATATTCCTAAGGGGTATTACAAACCTATACCTATGCCGTCATAAAGTCCTTAATTCCAACCTTCATGTGTTTCCATAGAAGTCGACTCTTGTATAAAACTAAGTACTATCATGTGGAGGGTTGTCTCTTATAGCAAGATACATGAAAACTAAAAGTTCTTATGGTTTAATTTGTCCAAGTATAGTAGTTGATAAATTACTTATCTAGATAGGTTTAACAATAGGAATCTGTGAATATTATCATTTTTTCCTATCAAGCGATCATTTTCCCCTTCTCTGTTAACTCTGTGAATATCTAGTGCTGGGGTTTCTGTGCTACTATCTGTAAGGCTAAGGTGGGGGGAGATAGGATCCGAACAGAGCCTATTTCATGATGTGAGTTTAAAGACAATGTGGTGGTTTGGAACTACTATAAGGAGGGTGGCATCAGTTCCTACTTGGAATGCCTTAATGGCTATGATGAGAATTTATCAGAACAATTCACGAGATCCTGGCATAATCATAGAGTCATAGTGGGAAGAATTGGGTTTGAGATCTCTGAGAAAGTTATCGCTATGGCATCTGGTATGTCGACTATGGGGACCAAGCTGTAGAGAAAAGCTAAGGTGGTTGATCATTCTAACCAAAAACTTTTCCTTGGGAAAGGTGAGGAACTAGTTCCCTACCAGGGAGGGTTCGATAGGGCCAAGCTACCAGAGCCATGGGATGCTATGTGTTTCCTGATAATGAAGTATTTCACCCTGGAAGGGTGCTTTACCAGGTTTTACAACTATCATCTTCCTCTTTTGAATCATTTTAGACGTAATAGTCTCATTAGCTTCTCGTTTTATCTTCTGTCCTCCCTTGAGCATTCAGTTTTTAGGGTCAAAGCTAAACTGGTTAAAAAAACCCTCCAAGCAACCCATTCCCCTGCATCAGGGTCTCATCCTCTGTTTATACAATTTCCACCTTGCTCTTGATTCAGCTAAGCCTCTTCCGTCTCACAGTGGGGAAAAGTCTGCCGACCCTAAGGATATTCCTGCTTCTGATGAGCCTTACCATTCCCCTGGTTCCCCTAAATCTAAAGGGGTTTCCTTTCCTAATGATGATAGTCCTATGGTGACCACTACCCATACCCCTCTGTCCAAAAGTACTGTTAAGAGTAAGAAGAGGAAATTTAAGGGGGTTGAAGTGGAGACTATGGGGTTTGCTGTGGGGACCCCTAATAATCCCTGTAGTACCCCTATGAGTTCTGGCAGCAAACCTAATTTGGCTATTAAGGGCATGCAAGAGTGCTTTTCCTCGGGAGTCAGGAGGTCAGGGAGGATTGTGGGTAAACCTGCGCCTAAAGCCAAACTCATTGATTACTTGGAGTCGGCATTGGATGAGTCCACTCAGGGTGGTGTGACCAAGGTTCTGGAGATCCAGGAGATTTCTGAAGAGGCAGAAGGAAAGAATGAGAATCCTCAGATGGAGACTGATGGTGGGGCAGTTGGGGACTCTGTTGACAATGTTGACAAAGGTGGTAAGATGTTTGTGGAGGAATCTGCTGATGAAACGGAGGAAGAAGCTAGTTATAGAAAGGACATTGATGCCTTGAGGTGCCGCATTGTGAAGCTGGAGCAATCTTTCTCCACCATGCTTAGGCGGGTGGTTTTATTTAATCTCTCTATTTTATAGGATCTTGGAGCTACTGCTGCAGCTAACAAGGATGAGAACTACAAAAAGTTGGATGATTTTATGGAATCCATGGCTAAGAGCTGGGAGAATCCTTCTCCTTAGCTCTAGTCTCTTTTATACTATTGTTCCTCTGCTTTCTGCTTATTTTTTGTATCTGGACTGGTTGTTGTATATGCTGTCTATGCTGACTAACCAGGTGATGCTGTGACTGTTGTGAGGCATTTTTGTTCTATTGCCTCTAGGGTTCCTTTTTGCGTTGTAAGGGTTCAGCCCCTTGTTTCCGCCACCTTATGTTATCAAAAACAATAGGAATCTAGGGAACCATACATAGTCATAAGGTCATATCATTTCATGGTGATATAAATTATAATTGAAGGATTAGCATCTACAAGTTATAATAAAAGTTGCAATGATAAAATATATTGCAAATAGGTCTCATGAATGAGAATTCATATTTTCATAAATGTTTGGGAATCAAGCCTACCCAATAACCATCAAGAGCATTCTAGGAGTGTGAATGTTGTTAAGGCCTTATTTTTAAAGGTTGAATTCAATTGATCCTTTTGACTTCATCATAGTGTTGGAGGGTGGAATGCATGGGATTTTTCATATTATGACATGACTCATGAATCGATGTGGCGTTACTACAATGAAGCTTAAGAATTCAACAAGGCTCTTAGCTTATAACTCAAATCCCTAGTAGGGCCTAAAAAAGACTAGCTATGAATGGTGAAGGCTCAACATGACCCCCCACAATGAGTATTTGAAAATATCTCTTCTTAATGATACCATGAAGTAAAGTCTTGTGGATGTGGATAAAATCCCATTTTCATTCCAATTAGTTCATAAGTTAACATCAACCATGGGACATACTTAACAAATTCAAACTAGACTTTTGATATAAAATTCTACTATTTGTTCCCTTTTAATTTTAGGATATATATATATATATATATATATATATATATATATATATATATATATATATATATATATATATATATATATATATATATATATATATATATATATATATATATATATATATATATATATATATATTATCCTTACTGATATTGATATAAATCTTTAATTTTAGACTACTGCTCTTAGGGCCAATAAGAGACAAGATTATCTTCAAAGTCAAACATTTGATAATGAAAAGTTAGTAGCCCTATTAGTTTGGAAAATTAGTTTAGTAATCATTTAAATCTTACCTAGAATTTGTTTTCTTGAAGGTTTGAGGGAGTATCCTAATTAGTAAACAAGATTCATCTTTTGGAAAAAATGTTAGATAGATAATAAATTTAAATTATTGAAAATAATATAACTATTTATAACAAAGACCTTCCTAACTATAGGCAAGAGGTGATTGTCCTAGGGTGTGGAAAAATTTGCAATAAGCCACTAAGGTACATCCATGTTCTATAGGGTTTTCTTTTATATTCTATGACTAGAAAAGCTAATGAATGATGAGTTTTTGTATGCGCAAGAGTTAATTCTACAACTACCAACTAGGAAAGAGAAAATAGACCACATAAATGTTTCCTATTTTTTTTCAATTATTTCCATTTCTTGGTTACAATCTTGTCTTTTCCTATGGTTGCCTTGTGGAATTTTTTCCCATACATCTAAATTTTTTGAAATAAAAATTGCATAATAAACACTTATTCCTAGACAATTGATTGAAATTGATCATAGGCATTCAAATGTTGTTGTCTTTTGAAAATATTAGAATTTATTATTTCTACCTAGAAGTCATTTCAAATCACATGCATGTGTTTTTCCAAGTTCCTTTCAAACTAGCATGGATATAAACCTCGCAACCCTTAAATCATCTAACTTATTTCAGTTCCCAACTCTTGCATCTTAACATTTACTAGTTTCCTAATTTCCTTATACCAATTCAACATAATTTATAAATGCTATAACAAGTTAATGCTTTTCTTCCCAAATTTGTCCAATATGAGCTCTTCTGTAGTAAGCTAGAGTTGAGGAGAGTACAAATTAAGAAAGACATTAATTAATTTACCATGAAATACAAACTTGTTCAACATTATTTTTAAAAATATATATAGATAACACCCAACTAAGAGAGCACTTATTGTTATTTTGTTCATAACTAATGGCAAAGTTACTTAAACTTTTAAACCACTACTTAGCTCTTTTTATTAAGAATGGTTTTTCATTTGAAATCAAATAAATAGAAAGGCATGGACACCATATAAAGGACTTACATATACGAGCAATGTAACAAAAATAAGAGATGAACTTGGTAAAATAGCATATAGACTCAAGTAGACTACCCAAAAGTATCAAACTCCATTATTAACCAATACATTGATGCAGAAACGGCAGGCACACAACTCAATAGAAATGGATCCTATATCAAGCAAGCTACTGGATACAATGTGTTACATTTAAATTGTCAAACTAGGGAATCATATTCTTCTTGGATGGTGTCCATACTATTTGTATAGTTGAGGATTCCTGAATTGTAATCTAGGGGTTGTCCATAGGAATAAACTAATTGAAAAGTAAACAAACTCTATTTGCAAGGATTGACAAGTACTGTGAGTAAGTAATGCTAATAAGAAATAACCAATACTATTCAGTTGGTTGTAAATCAAATGGTCTTATGTAATTCCAAATAAGAGAATAACTAATAGTTTAATTGGTGATCACCTTGACTCAACAATAGATTATCAAGATCTAACTAATTCATATGACAAAAATTCATTACAACATGAGTTAATCGCATATGCATAAACATATAACATAAACTAAACACATGAACATATAGGAGAGACACAATTACCTCAAGTGGGTCTTGCTTGAGTGACTGTGATCCCACAAAATGTAACTAGATCTCTATTGTATCTATGAAAACCATTGATTGAACTCAAAACATGTGTTCCTTTATTGAATGCTGAAGAGAAAATACAACAACAGATATGATAACACAATCTCTGTCTAACCTCTTGTTCCATATACAAAATCTAACAATCCATATCTAGACAAGATCGGACTTCTATTTGAACAAACTACTGAACAATAAATACCATAACTGTCCATTTTGTAACAACATAGGAAGAGGAATTTATTACAAAGAAAACTAGGAATAGGAAACTAAATTGTCATAAAGGTAATGTAGATGGTACAATCCTACTATAACTCTCTTTAGTCATTATGGAAAATAGTCCAGACTAGAAACAGAGCATGGAGTATGATATGTGATTCTTTCGTTATTCATGACTGCATCAACTATTGAAGGATAACCATCAAAGAGTGGAGAGTTATGGATAACTCAATCTAATCAATTTAGAGTCTTCTTCCTTTGGATGTAGGTGCCTGTACTGTCTGTTGTGGATGTCAATGCCTCCTTTGTTGTGGGATGCCAAGTGGTCTTCATAAAATGTAGCCACGTACTTGTTGCATGGGGGATTAGTCCATCACATGATATATATACATCACAACTACTAAAATTAACATAAAGTACCTTCATATTTCATGAGCAATCATCAATTCACACACAATTAATTAGAAACATATTATATACCAATCTTCATGCTTTCAATGTCTTAAGGATGATCATAGATATAGTCAATATACATAAGTCTAGGAATGTCTTAGGAAGCATGTACTTAAAGCAAGAGAAATAAGACAAAACGTAGCATCATCACACCCCCCAACTAGACATTTTGATGGTCCTCTAGCAACCAAGGTCTCTGATTGTATTGAAGAGCTATCTCCCTGTAATCTGTAGGTTCTTCCACTCCTCTTTCATGTTTGAGATAGAAGCCCTTCTACTCTGCCAACCTATTCCCCCTAGCCCATTCAACTACCTGATTCATCCTTTGCTCCAGACAATGTGGAATTGGATAAATAAGCAGGGGAGGATGGAACACCAATGGCAACCAAGTTATTCCATGTTCATTGGTTGGTCTTATATATTTTTGTGCCCTATTGATTATTGTTGAGAGGTTGAATTCTAAGTGAGGCTCTTTCCTTTGCAATGTTGGTGTCAACTCTTTCCACCTACCCTGTAAAAAACCCAAAGCCTCCTTACCAATTCCCTCGGCTAATTCCCTGAATTTCTTGTAATCCATTGCTCTACATTCCATGAGCTTGGTTTCCACCTTAGGACATTCAGTTAGATCAATCCATTCCTCCACTATCTTTTTGGGATCTAGGGATTCTACCTTGAGTTTGAGAGGGAGTGATTTCTCTCTCTCATTATACTACTATTGTACAATTCCTCTCCTATGCTCATTCTAGATGAATGATGCTAGGGCCTTCAATTTCACATCCCCAATAACAACTAGGGGATTCCAGTGAGTGCCATATTGAATAGCTAATTCATATAGGTAGAATTCACACAGTTGATTCTGCATCTCAAGGGTAGCTTTTTGGTAGGTTGTTAGAAATAAGGCAGGTGTAAAAAGTGAAACAGGGGTATCACTATAAAGCTGGCTAAACTGAAAGCTTAAATATTGCTCCTATAGATAGAGGACATAAACCCTTGCAGATGGTTGTCACCTTATCAGTTGGACAATCATATCTGTCATTCTGTCCATTTTGAATTTCAGTCTCTTTATTTCTCTATTCTTCTCCTCTATATCTTTGTTATGCTTCTCCTTCAATCCACCTTGTTCTTTTGCCAATTCATCTATCGTATTCCACAATTACAAGGTAACTGTGAATAAGGTTGATGGGGTAGGTTCCACTGGTTGTTCTTCTAGTTGCATAGGCTCTTGATTCCTTATATTAATTTCTATAATGGCCAATTGGGCCAAATGATCTAGTCCAGACCCTTGTTTCTGGTAAACATGTAGCTGATCCTCCAACTTCTTAACCCATTCATTTAACCCTGTCTCTTTTTGTTGGTAATCCTTCAACTGCTTCTCCAATTTTGTAATTTTTGCAAGGCTACCTACAATTCATCCTCTTTTCCTCAGTTGTATCTTTAGATTCCAACAACAACTCTATTTGAATTTCATTTGGAGAGGCTAGTAAGTTTGGGTTTTTGGTATCAGGGGAGGTTGATGCCTTTTCCTAGTTGTGTATAAATGCTCCTCCTTAGACTCTGTATTAGTCTCCAAGATAAGTGTGTGGCCCACATTTCTCTATTTCCTATCAACAAATAGCTGCTCCTTTTTAGAGTTTGTATCAGTGTGTACATCAACCACATCCTTCTGTTCAATTGGGTTTTCCCCCCTAAAAGTCCTTTCTCCTTCCGACAGTCTGAGTGCCTATGTGATTGAATAGTTATCTTTTGTTTCTTTTTGGCTCTGGATGAAGAAGAGGATGATTTTCTTGTCTTGGTGGGATTTGAGGTAGGAGTATCAGGGTCATCCCACGATAATGGGTTACACTTTTTGGCCAAACTTGACATTGAAATCAATATTTTGAACTAAATCTTCACGTTCTGACACCTATAGCCGTTAAACCATTAGGAATTTGAAGATAATGCGAACTAGTGATTTCTGAGATTTTGTTTGTAGATTCTAAATATATATTTTTAAAAAAAATTGGAGTTAAATTGTAAACTTTTTTTTCATCTTCTTTGATAATTGGTTTTTAATAGTAAACAACATTTTTTTAAAGTGATGCGTATTCTGTAGCACATAACGTTTTTCCTACAAAGGATAAAATTCTAATTCTTTTTAATTTAGATTGGTAACACTGATATATAGAGTATGTATTTGGTTTCATAATGTTTTGTTGAATATATATTTTTTAATTAATTTTTGAAGTCAAACCAATTATAATTTAGACATAGGCGTATTCCGTAAAACATAACTTTTTCTGTATGTATCAAAATTCATTTTTTTTTCTTTTGTTGAAATAAGGACATCAATACCTAGTGCATAGATATTTTTTAGAATTTTTTTTCAGTAATTTACTAATTTTCCATGTGTGTAGAATAGAGAACTCGACATTCGATGAAAAACATGCATTCACAAGAAATAAAAAATAAATATAATAATCAAATTAAATATATTTAAAATTATATTTTTTGGGAAGCTTATAATAAGGACTACATACTTACAAAGCATAAATTTTAAATAAATTCATTTGATCCCTCAAAAGATAAATCAAAATTGGTTTTTTATCAGTATTTTGATAGGTGTAGAGGAGACTCCATTATAGGTATGGTTTAAAACTAGCAGGGTTCTATCCAAGGGGGTTTGAATCTAAGGGGTTTGATCAAACCCTCTTCAATTAAAATCCTTTAAATGGAACCTTTCAAGGATTAAATTATTATATTTTCTAAAAATATATGATTTCAACAAAAAACAAGATGTCCCAGAAAGTGTAACCCATTATTGTGGCAGCACCCATCTGTTGATAACTAAGAGGGGGGGATGAATTAGTTATCTTAATTAATTTAACTTTCTATTCTTCTTTAATAACTAGTGCAGCATAAAAACAAATAAGCATCCATAACCATGAAAGTAGAAACAAAATCAATACACATAACACAATGATTTTGATGTGGGAAAACCCTGTTAAGGGAAAAACTATGGGGTGACTAACCCAAGATTGTATTCTCTGTTAAAAGAATAGAAGTACAAAATGGCACTTGCCAATTAGGGCTCACTACCTGAGCACACTGCTCACAAGAGGCTCACTGCCTACAAGAGACTCACTGTCTACAAGATATAAAGAAAGTAACAAGATACTCAAACTGATGAGAAGCATCCACCTATGCTAAGGCTTAGTTCCGGTTAGGTTCAATACACTGATCTACTACATTTCATTTTTCCTCTTCTTTGGTGCTACTGTCCTGTCACATGTCAGACCTATATTCCTGCCTTCACACTGCTCTCTGCTTTTCTTCGTACTTCACAACACACCACACACACCTTCTCATCGAAATCCATCTGGTATATATATCCGTACAAAGGATTTCAACATCTTTCTAGTCGGCATCTGGAATACTCAATAGTTTCCCAAACTCTGGTATGTCGGCTGAGTCCTTGCTTACCAAGTGATGCGTATCAAAGAGATGCTTATAGAAGTCATCAATCATGTCAGCCAATCATGAATGGTCCCTTAAGAAACTTGATTACCATCAATATCTAATCTGGATTAAGGTCTGAAGCTCTACTGATCAGTTCTTCCTCAGTCTACTCTGCCAAACAGGAACCCAACACTTAGGTGTTCATATCTTTTCACTCTTACATCACCGGAGGTTCAATCTCTGGAATATATTAGTCATGGTACTCCTCTTGACTTCCCCAAGTCTGCACTTTACTGAGATACTTCCTCTGAGAGATCCAGACCTGATTGCCGAACCTTGCTGCATGCTCTATTCTTGGTCACCGGACCAAAATACTCTTCAAGTGAACTTTCAGTATAGACACACCATGTCCTGCGGATGTGTGGGATAGACTTTATTGCCATCAATGACAACACTCATGAAGCCACATAGTGTCTCTTGCCAACAATCTCCCCCTTTGGCATTGATGGCAACACTTAGTGAAAAATGACTAAGTGTCACACTACACTCCTCCTTGGTTGATGCTCTGTTCTAATGTACACTTTACTAGAGCTCCCCCTTAGCTAGATTCCACATTTTTCACTGCAACTCACTCCCCCTTTGACATCAATGGCAAAGGGTAGAATCTGCACACCAAAATTTCCAAAAATCCAACTATACTTAGCCGCATAAGTATATATACATGCTATACTTACATAAACTGAAGTATATCTGCAAAAGTTGTCTTTAACTGGACGAATTATGTTGCCCAACTCTGCTTCATCCTATCCAAAATTGAGATGTGACCACTCAACAGGAATGCAAAAGCTTCTGCCCTCTTTAGATCCATTGGATCATTGGTCCGAGCTGTGGTCTGAGCATCAATTAGGGCCTCATGCATGGCCTCTAATTTAGGGATAATTATCCCTCTAAGTTCACTTAACCTGCTTATTCTATTTTTCTTCTCCTTCTCAAGTTTCTTTATTTCATTTATGACTACAATAGTCTGACACTCTTGATTTATTATGGAAGAGGTGAGAGGATCAAAACTTGATAGTTTGCTCTCTTGTTCTTCCACCTTCTTGGTGATGTCTGCTATTACGGTGGACCAAGATAGACAAAATTTGTATAGATCTCCACCATCTTTAAGAGCATTCTCTAGGCTCTTTATTCCAATATGCAAATTTCTCCTATCATTTGTTATTAGCCCTTGTACTTCAGAGAATCTCTTTCCCAAAAACTCCTTCTGGACCTTTTCTTCTGCTGACTTCTCTAAGGAATCAAAATGTGTGCTAACAGTATTAACAAGAGATTTGAGATTACCAGATGAAGAGGTCGAAATATCCTTCTGGAAGGATGGCATGATCTTCTCCAATACACCAGATGCAATCTCTATCAGCTCACAATCTTCCATGTGAGACTTCAAAAGTTTTTCTTTTGCCTTTGCTTGGGCAAAGGATGCTATCTTCATTGTTTGAACCAGGGAGAGAGAATCAAAATTGAATGGTCCTTGAAGTAGTTCTAGTTCATCAATTTCCATCATCTCTTTGGTCAAGAAATCTTTAACAGTTTCTGTAGTGTCTCTTGCCAGAGATAGAGTCTTCTTTCCTTCTGCAGTCTCAGAATTGTCTCCTGGGGTCTTCTCTGTTTGGTCTTTTTCCCTTCCCTTTACTTCTTCTTCTTGATTGATTTTCTCCTCTATTCTTTCTTCTCCTTTAGATCCAGAGTCTGCTAGGGAATCTGGATGAGAGATATGGACTTCCTCTTCCAGAATAGAGGAATCTAGGTCCTTGGTCTTCTCCTCACCTATCTCCTTTGATTCTTTTGCAATTTTCTCTGTAGGATCTTCCTTTGATGTACTGAGTCCTTCATCATCCATGACAGAGGGTTCATCAAATAAGTCCTCTATAATGGGAATATTGAATCTTTTATAGGCATTTCAGAGGATGTCTTCAGTCTCTTTAGCCACCTGATCAGTCTCTCTGAGCATAAGCTTATTCATTTTGGCTTTTCTCTGGAACTCATCCTTGCAGTCTTTGAAGATCATGCTCAATTGCTTTGGAGTGATGGAGGGATAGAGTTGGATAGCAATCTATTCTCTAATCTCTAAGTCCTTTGCCTTGGCATTCTCCTTTCTCATTTCAAGTTCCTTCTCTAGACTTTTGGGAATTAGAGAGATTATTTCAATAAATGCCTTATTATATATGTTTAAGTATTTAACTGTGGCTTCTTCCAAGATCCTTTTATCTGCGTCATTATACTCATCATAGAATTCTGTCATTGGTTGCAGATTCCCATCCACAGTAACTACCTTGACTACATCATCAATGAATATAGTAGGTCTTTCAACAAACAATTCTACTTCTTCTTCCTTGTTATGACCGGTAGAGGGTTCACTGGATGTTTTCTTCTTCTTCTTCATTTTCTTGATTTCTTCATCGGTCTCAGTTTCTTCATCATCCTTCTAACTCGTATAGGACCTTGTGGCCTTTTTCTTTGTTCTCTTCTCTCCATTTCTGGGTGTCTGGACTTTTGGTTTTGATGGCTTTTGGCTCTTAGAGGTGGTAGGTATAGAGCTTCTGGAGGATTTGGTCTGGGAGGGGGCTTGCACCGGAGCACTTTCTTTTTCTATTTCTTGCCTTTCTTTCTCTACCCTTTCCATCTTCTCTCTGTTGGAATCAACTGCCTCCTTTGATATTCCATGCCTCTTGGCGAATTCTTCTACTTCCCTTCTTACTTTTCTCTTTATCTTAGGCTATCTAAGTTCAACATGAACTTTTACACTCAATTCTTGGAAGGTTCCAAATCTTTCTGCCTTAGGGTCCTTAGGCTGACTTAGTAGATGTTGGACATGCAGTTCCAGAATTTTCTCATCCACCTCATAGCTCATTGGCATAATCCACACTATTCTTGGTTCCACTGCCTCCATTAGGCATTGATCAATGTCTACCATGAAGCACATTGTGTCTTTGTATTTTTCAACTAGAGATTGGGGGATTCTCTCTCTGGCCTACATTATGCTTTGGAAGTTTTTGAAGTAACCCCATAGTGCTGTATTTTGTGCCTTGGCATCACCAAGCCCATACAAATATTCCTTGATTTGTATAGCAATAGGTCTCTCATTTTGCCATATCTAGCCACTAGTTCTGGGTAGCTCATTCATATAGTAGAAGAATAGCCAAAGTATCAAGCCACCATACTTGAATGAATTATTTTTATCTTTCTTTATTTTCTACAAATTCTCTAACAGTTGGTTCAGGAGAAGCTCACAAAGATCATAGTCAACATTTTCTCTTAGCATCTAATTAGCAGTGTAAATTGTAGTTCTAGGTACTGAATTTTCCCTACTGGAGTGATATATCTTGTAACCATTTATCATGGAGGTAAACTTGATATCCAGATCAGTGATATCTTCTATTGTCATTGCTCTCTTGTCAAATTTTGATCCAGGAGCCTCACTCACAGTTTGGTTTTTGACCGATTTGAGAATAGGTAACCCTCCGGATGAGTACAAACCGGTTACCACCCTAATAGCATCTTTTGTGATCTTAAAGGGTCTATTCAACCACATGAAGTTGTCATGCACTCTGCTCAAAACATACTAGACCCACTCATATTCTGTAAAATAGGGGAAATGGATGCACTGTCTGAAATGCTTATCCTGGATGGCCTTGTATTGGGGTTTAAGTTCAAGTGATTCATCTATCAGTTCCTTGTGGTAGATATCCATCATCTTGGATTCCCCAAATTCTTCAATGTTTGTGTGTATGTAAACCCTAATATCTTCTACATGTAGAACCTCATTCAGAATGCTAGAGAATGTGCCTAAGGGATCAACTTCTAGAGATTTGTAGGGGTGTTTTTTGAATTTAGGGCGTGGCCTATCAGTTATTTTGACAACATTCAGAGTAGCCATCTTTCAAAAGATTCAGAGAGAGTTATTCAAGAGTGAAAAATACCTTTTATGCTTCTAGGCTTCACGATATGAGCCGGATCGGATTGCAGGATGAATCAACTTCTGCGGTTGATCTTTGAGAGGTTTGAGACAATTTAGTTGCAGAACTCCTTCTCTCTTTTTCTCGAATGCAAATGTGCAAATGATGAACAAAATAAGCCTTATATTTCTGCGCAAAGGTTCCTAATTTCACATTGTAATAAATGCACAACTTAAGTTATTCTGGTTGCTTTGTTCTCCTTGTCCTAAGAGATCTTTTTGGATCACTGAGATGCACTTAGAGTTATTCTTGGTGAATAATGGCAATCTATCTATCTTTCTCCAATCATTCCATTTATTCGCAGATCAAGATACCTCAAATTTGAATCATACCAAATCTAACTGTGAAAATCCTATTCTTATCGGATGACTGTTAAACCATATCAATCTTGGAAGATTAACCTCTTCTAAATTTCTTGCGGACCTTCCACATCTTTACCAAGGCTCATTTAGATGTTTCTCTGAGAACCCTTTAATCCGCAACTTTCCATGTGCCAATTTCAGGCACCAATTGACTGGCTGGGGGAACTTGTTTTCTTTTGTGACTCGCCCTGACCCAAAGCTCATCTATTTAGTTTCTGGAAGGAATATCAGCACCAGATTCTGGTGCGGATCCATCCTCAACATTTTCTGTACTCCTCTTCACCCAAATCTTGTTCATCTCCCTTTGAATTTCATCCGCATTCACTTTTACTTTTCCTTTGTCTTGGTTTTGATTATGATGCACCAGACCCTTTTTGTCCCGATTCTTACTTTTGCAGAATTTGGCAATATGACTGGATCTATTGCAATTGTAGAAAACAACTTTTCTTTGCATATTTGACTGATATCCTCTTGATCTACACTGATTAGCCATATGTCCCATTCTATTGCATGCAAAGCATCTACCATTGAATGAATTGTTCATTTGCATATTTCTACACTCATAAGATTTTTGACCATACCTGTTGCAATTAAAACACTGTCCGGAGAAGGATGAATTAGTTTGATTCATTCTTCTTCTGCACTGATTTATTTTATGACCAAATTTATTGCAATTGTGGTAGTATCCATTGAAGGATGGATATCTTTGAGCATTTGGTTGCCTTACCGGAGGTCTTCTAGGCCTGTTCCTTGGATTTCCTGATCCAGAGTTCTTCTGGCTGGATCCAGAGCTTTCACCTTTCTCATACCCCAAGCCTTGCTTGTCATCTACCCTCTTTTGGCTTTCAAGAAGAACTTCAACTTGAGCAGAGCTTATCTTGAATTTCTCTTTGTATTCATTTGCTATTTGAAGATCCCTTTTTAGAGTGTCAATCTGATTCTCAAGTTGTTCTTCATTATCTCTAGCTTCTTCAAGATCAGATTCCAAATGCCTAATTATTCTATCCATTTTATGGCAGTCTTCTGACTTCTCCTTGAGAGATTGTTTTAGATTATCTTAAGTCTTTCTTTTCTCTTCAATTTCTTGGGTGAATTTCATAACCCCTGATTCGATTTCATGTCTTACCATAATGACCTCTTTTGATAGCTTTTCACATAATTTGTTCTTCTCATTCAGATCTTCATTAGTATTATTGGCTTCACTTTAACTTGCTAATTGCTGAAGAAGTTCCTTTCTCTTTTTCATAGAGATACTCAGTTTCTCCTTTAGTTCATTTATGAAATCATCAGCTTGTTTGAGTCTTTCCCTTAAGTTATTGACTTCAGAGTGAGATTGCTCAAGATCATCAAGGGCAGACTGAAGTTGTTCCCTTATACCATACATAGCCATTGGAATTCCCAGATCTTCCTCAAGCTGTTAGGCTCTGTTTGGAGGAATTTAGCTCTGATACCAATTGTTGATAAATGAGAGGGGGGGTGAATTAGTTATCTTAATTAATTTAACTTTCTGTTCTTCTTTAATAACTAGTGTAGCATCAAAACAAATAAGCATCCATAACCATGAAAGTAGAAACAAAATCAATACACATAACACAATGATTTTGATGTGGGAAAACCCTGTTAAGGACAAAACCATGGGGTGACTAACCCAAGATTGTATTCTCTGTTAAAAGAATAGAAGTACAAAATGGCACTTGCCAATTAGGGCTCACTGCCCGAGCACACTGCTCATAAGAGGCTCACTGCCTACAAGAGACTCACTGTCTACAAGGTATAAAGAAAGTAACAAGATACTCAAACTGATGAGAAGCATCCACCTATGCTGAGGTTCAGTTCTGGTTAGGTTCAATACAATGAGCTACTGCACTTCATTTTTCCTCTTCTTTGGTGTTGTTGTCCTGTCACATACTGGACCTGTATTCCTGCCTTCACACTGCTCTCTACTTTCTTCGCACTTCACAACACACCACACACACCTTCTCATCAAAATCCATCTGGTATATATATATGTACAAAGGATTTCAACATCTTTCTAGTCGACATCTGAAATACTCAATATTTTCCCAAACTCTGGTCTGTCGACTGAGTCCTTGCTTACCAAGTGATGCGTATCAAAGAGATGCTTATAGAAGTCATCAATCATGTCGGCCAATCATGAATGAACCCTTAAGAAACTTGATTACCATCAATATCTAATCTGGATTAAGGTCTAAAGCTCTCTCGGTCAGTTCTTCCTCAGTCTACTCTGCCAAACAGGAACCCAACACTTAGGTGTTCATATCTTTTCACTCTTACATCACCGGAGGCTCAATCTCTAGAATATATTAGTCATGGTACTCCTCTTGACTTCCCCAAGTCTGTACTTTACTGAGATACTTCCTTTGAGAGATCTAGACCTGATTGTCGAACCTTGTTGCATGCTCTGTTCTTGGTCACCAGACCAAAATACTCTTCAATCTGACTTTTGGTATAGACAAACCATGTCCTACGGATGTGTGGGATGGACTTTGTTTCCATCAATGACAACACTCATGAAGCCACATAGTGTCTCTTGCCAACACCATCATGGACAGTTTTAGGTGTTGTAGGCAGTAAGCTGGTAGCTCCAAGCTGCAGTTTTCATTTTGTCTTTTGCTTTGTGTGGCTAGAAGTCTGCAAGGGAAAATTCTCTAGCAAGGGGGTTGACACTGGTGAACCTACCGGTGTGGGAGACCTAGCAGGTTCACCTATAGAGCTATTAGGACTCAGAGCTAGATGCTCCTCAAGGGTTGCTTAGTAGCGGGTAGGTGAAGCTTCTGGTTGGGAAGAGGTTGTTGGGGCTTTCTCTTCTCCCTGTGTTGGTACATTTTCTACCTATGCCTCTTCTTCCCTCTCTGGTTCAACCCTCAAAGGTCCCTCATCAACATGATTAATTTTAAGAAAACATTCCCAAGAAATATCAATGTATTGAATAGATAAACTCCTTTTTATTAATAGCACAACCATGCCATGATGAGACAATGAAGAATGGCTATTTTCCTTCTATACTCAGTAGACATTCTTTTAACAAATTAAACAAGAAATTTGGAACATTCACTACCCTCCCGTGACATAGAGGCTTAAAAGTTTGAAATGCATAGTATAAAAGCAAAGACTGCCTCCCATCACAATTAAGATATCTAATAATATAGGTAGAAACAAAGGCCCATAACTAGGGTAAAGAGACTTGTTTAGTACCTTGAGATGTAGATTCCATTATTTCTCCTAGTTGGCTAAATTTGGCCCTTGCTGAAATGGTGTTGGCTCTTACAGGGAATTCTTCTCGAGCTTCCTGTAGCCCAGTTACCTTGTAATGGATGATAGAGACACATCAATCTGTAAGCCTTTTACTATAGATTCCTCATTCTAGAATGTTCTTGCAAACTGCTAGGTCATGGCTTCATTATACTCTATCAGCTTAAGCAAATAATCCAACCACCCTGCTTGTTGAAAGATAGGCATGCAATCCCTATCAAACAATAATGTAGTGTGGACAATAGGCTCTCTCCTAATTGGTTCTCCACCCATCATGATATCTCATGAAACTCTGCTACTGAACCCAATTCCACTTTGCAAACTCAATTCTCTCAACTCAATCCCCTATTCTTCAGTAAATGCTTCTTACCAATTGCTATTTTCTAGCTTGTATGTTATGCGACATAGATAGTCATAATTATAAAGGAAGAGATTTAAGAGATTTTAATGTATGTGAAATAATTCCTAAGTATTGAATTTTCCCTCCAACTATGGTGTCATCTGTCCTCAAATGAGAAGACATGTTAAGAGTATAGAAGAGTGGTTTCAAAGCAATTCAAATTGGGTATAATATTTGAAAATAATGATGTGTGTAGTGTGAAAGCCATAAACTAAGAAGTAATAAATGTTAATTAAATAAATAGTGAGGTAAATACCTGTGAAGTGATGTCTAACTTGGAAATGTTGCATGGGAAGATGATGACATGGCAGCTAGAGTAGATGTGCTCGACGAACAAGCCAGAGTGAATCACATGGATTTGACATTGAAGAAGTGTGTGGATGGAATGTGCAGTAGCATTTTGATATGTAGCATGAAGGTACAATGAATAGTGGAAGATGGTGGCATGAGAATGCCGTAAGAAAAGGTGCTACAGGCAAGAGTGGTTGCATGCATGCAATTAAAATGTGAAGTGAACAGGTCCCATGTGCGTTGCCTGCAGGTGCAACGACTATAGTTCCCTTAGGAATGAAGACCATTATAGTTGTTACATGTTTAATTGTATAAGTCCTTTAAAATAGTAGAGAGCCCTTGGCTACAAGTCCCTTCAGCGAAGTGGTTGGAGGCTAAAGTAAAGCTCAACTAGATAGTAGGAGCTGAGTTGATGGAGCTTGAACTCTGATTGATATATTTTTGTTTGGGTTTTTTTATGTTTTATATTATTTATTTATTTTTTATGTTTTATATTTTATTTATATACAAGGTTCATAGAAATCAAACCTGATTTGGTAATACAGTCAAGTTGGTAGATTGATCTACTGCTGGAATATTGTGATTGTCCAAAACTTGGTTGCATGCCTCATCTGAGGTAGGCTATTGTGGAACTTCATTACCTATATCTTCTCTCAATTGTTGGAGGAAGGTAGCCTTATTAAAAGGCTTCTTGTAAAATTTCAATCTGTGTCCACTAACCATCAATGAGAATCTAACTAGATTAATTGTGGTTAGTTAGACTCACCATTGGGAAAAACTTCCTTGATTTCATAAGGACCTAACCATTTGGTCTGTAATTTGCCTTTATGATCTTTATACTTGGAGTCATGGAGCAAGGCCCAATCACTTGCCTGAAAGTCCTTGGATTTGATATACTGGTCATGCCATTTGATTCTCTATTTTTGTATTGTTTTAGTGTGATGGACTGCTTCCATCCTTAACTCTTCTAAGGCATTAAGCTAGTGCAACCTTTCCTTTTGAGCTATTGATAGGTCCATCCCAATTTGTACGGTAGTTCTCAATGTTTTGTATTCAAACTCAATAAGAATGACAACTTTCTTACCATAAACTAGTTCATAAGGTGTATACCCTGTTGTTGTCTTCCAAGTACAAACTACTTCAGAGAGTCTTGCTGCCCAATCCTTTCTGTGTAATGCAATTGTCTTTGTTAGTATTGCCTCAATCTCCCTATTGGTGACCTCAACGTAGCCATTTGACTGTGGATGATAGGGAGTGGACTTCTTATGTATGAGTTCATATTTTTTAATAAGGCTAGTAATTAGGGGTGATGTAAATTGTGGTCCCCGATCTATTACTATTTCCTTTGGAACTCCATAGCCTATAAATATATTTCCTCATATAGGAATGTAGCAACCTTACTATCTCTAACTACTTTTAGAGCTTTCACCTCCACCCATTTCATGAGGTAATTAGTGCAAACAAGTATATATTCTTTATTATTAGATGGAGGATCAACGAGTCCAATAAAATCAATGCCTCATTTGTCAAATGGTGTGACCACTAGTTGTGGTTGTAGGGGCATTTCATCACTTCTTGTAGGTCTACCCATCCTTTGACAGTGGTCACATCTTCTTGTATAGAGAGTTGTATCTTTGTTCAAGGTTGGTCAATAGTATCTAGTATTCAAGATCTTGACTGTTGTCCTCTTAGCTAAGAAGTGTCCACCACAGGGTTCATCATGACATGCTTTGAGAATATCATATACTTCATCTTCTCTAATACATCTTCTCATGATATGATCAACACCTGTGTAGAAGAGGTAACCAACTACCCAAGAATAGGGAAAGCTGCATTCAACTAGGTGGTGCCTCTCCCTTGGTGAGAGATGTTGAGGTGTTTTCCTTGCAACTAGATAATTTTTTATATTTGCATACTAAGGATTTTGGGTATTTAGTGCAAATAAGTGCTCATCTAGAAATGAATCATCAATAATTGGATCCTCATTACAAGTAGGTAGCCTGGAGAGGAAATCAACAACAACATTATCCTTTCTAGGATTATCCACAATGGTGAGATCAAATTCCTAAAGTAGCATGATCCATCTAACCAATTTGCTACTTACCACTAGTTTTTTCATTAGGTATCTTATTGCTTCATGGTCAATATGAATAAAAGGGTGAGTGCAAGATCATGATGGACCAAACAGTGGCAATGAATAAAAACTTGCTGGATGAAAAAGTGCTAACATTTAGACTAGTATTTAGATTTGGATGGAAAGGGTGTTAATATTTTTATCTCAAATATGGATTCCCTCCAAAAATGCCTTGGGATTACCTCATATTTAGGCAAGTGGGAGTCCCAAAACTTGCCAAAGAAATTTGCAAAACCACCCATTTAGTGTTATCCTAAAATTTTCTTCAATTTCATCCTTGAAGCTGAAAGACTTTTTTGTAACTTAATCTAATCAAATGAAAAGGGTTTATAGAGGAAGCTATTAAGATTCTAAAAATATAATATATGCCTCATAATAATTTTAATAGGTAATTATTATTAATTTTCTACATATGCTATGTCTGATTTCCTAATAGATATATATATTGAAAAACATCCATAACTTTCAAAATATTAATCCTTTTTTAAATCCAAAAGATGTGTCACATTCTAGGATTTATTGGGTATACATTAAAATTAAAAAATATATATTTTCATATACTTATGAACAAGTTAGGTTGGCTGGAAAATTAATTTTTAATATTTTAAAAAAGTCACAGTAAAAAATTCATATATAATTATTTATTTACTTAAAAAATTTAAAACAATATGCATCACATCCACTCATGTGTTCTTTACTTAAATCCAAATCATGGAGGAAAAGTATTAACTTTTTCTCATACTTAGGTTGGTTGGAATGACACATACTTTTTATATTTTTCTAAAAAATTTACTAGTGCTTCATTGAAATATCCAATTTTCGCCAAACTACTTTTAAAATTTTTTTTAAAAAAGTAGTAGCCTATAAACTAAATTCAATTTATTGCAACTTTTATTACTACCTTATTTTTAGATTGTGTAGATAACTCATTCAATTTTTGACATGAAGTTACTTAAGTCTGTTTTAACATTTACATTGCCACTTAGGGGTAGTTTTGGCCCATCATGATCCTAAATAGGATACCCAATGATATAATGCCTGAACTTATTAATTACATAGATAACAACTAACATTTCTTTCTCAGTGATAGTATAGTTAAGTTGAGCACCTTGTAAATTCTTATTGATGTAGTAAATTGCATATTTCAATTTTTCTTCCTTCTGTCCTATCACAACCCCCACAACAAAGTCAAAAGCATATATATGGATATGGAAAGGTACTTACCAATTAGATCTCTTGAATACAAGTGTCTTTGTCACTGGCTCTTTAAGACTATCAAAGGATGTCTGACAGTTAGCTATCTAATTAAATTCCACATCTTTAGATGATAAGACAAACAACGGGGCAACTATCTTATTAAAATCCTTTATGAATCTTCTACAGTACCCTGCATGGCCAATAAAGCTTCTAACATCTTTCTACTTTTGAGGAACAGGCAATGTTGAAAATATTTCAATTTTGTGTGGATCCACTTGAATGCCTTCCTTAGACACAAAGTGGCCAAACACTACTCCTGCTTGCATCATCATCAATAATATTTCATGACTAAATGATTGGTTATGATCTTGACATCTCTAGAGTACCTTTTCAAGGTTTTTCAAGGCCTCTTCATAAGAATCTTCATAAGTGGTGAAATCATCCATATATACTTATGATACATGTTACAATGCATCATAAGACATCTTTGAATGGGTTTGAAAATGCCAAAATGAAGCACCCATTTTTGGGAGGCTATGACAACTTATGACATGTTATGACAAGACATAAGGCATCTACAAATATATCCTATTGACCACCTCATGAAGATTGATGTTGGAGTTTAAGCTAGAATATGGTGTCATTGTTTGTCATAGTTTTGGCACATGATTTTAGTAAACTGCACTTGGTTTGTGGGTTGAATTTTCTTATTTATTAAATGCTAGAGATGGAGGTTTCATAGTGAATTTTCAAGTACAATTATGCTGCTAGAATTCCTCTAGATATGAGTGTTGGTGATGCCTCCTATGAAGGCTCCTTGCCTAAATTGTATTGTAATAGCTAATATTGTTGATTAATACATTGTTTTAGAGTTTAGAGGCTATTTTTTCGTATAACACTTTTCCCAAAGTATGTTATTGTGTTATAATTGTTTCTGTGTATCTTAGTCTTTCATTTAATTATTGATCATTGTTTTTTTGTACATCTCCTCTCATAGATTAGTGTATGAAGCATTTTCATAACTTTAGCTTCCTTTCATTTAGTATTAGAGACTAATCAACTTAGGTCCTAAGTGTTAGGGCTAATTTTTTTTGTTCTAATCTTAGCTTGAGTGGGATAATGTGTAGAGGACGTATTTGTTTCATGCAAGGTGGAATACACTTTGAGATTAGAGATGGAATGATTCAATAGTACTAACTTTGAGTTGTGAAATCTCAAGATAGAGGATTTACTCATAGATCATGATCTATGTCCATTGTAATATCTATAAACAAAAATGTTGTTTGATGTCAATAAAATATTGGCTAGTGTTGGACAAAAAGGCAAGAAACCTTATCAAGATTTGCTTAGTTGATTCAATGTTGCCAAATGTATATTAAAAATCTACTATGCAAAATATCTAGAAGAATTTGGTGAACCTTTAATAGACTAAATCCCTAGTTAACAAGCTTTTTCTATGGAAGAAGTTGTATACTTTGAGGATGGGTGATAGTGATTTTGTTGTTGAGCACTTGACTGAATCCAATCTGATTGTGAGCTAGCTACACTTAGTGGGTGTGAAAAAGGAAGAGGAATATTAATGCATGAAACTTCTATGTTCTTTGTTAGATTCATAGGACAACCTAGTAATGGCCATTGGAAGCATTGCTAAAAAACTTTTTCTTGATGAGATTATGGCTACTCTTCTCTTAGAGGATCAGATGAGTTGAAAGGCTACCAAGTCCACCAAGGAAGCCTTGGTTGTTCATGAAGGTGAAAATAAAAGGGAAAGAAGAAAAATAAAAAGTAGATCTAAATCACAAGGGAGATCTAAGTCTCATGAAAAGTCCAAGGCCAAATGTTGGATTTGTTGAAAGATAGGTCATTTAAGAAGATATTGCAAGGAGGAGATAACGGAGAAAAATGATGAATGTGATGATGATTTTGATTCTAAATCTTCTTAGACAATGTAGGAGATGCATTTGTCTACACCTCTATCATTCAAAACTATAGTGAAGAGATCCATTATATCTAGTTTTGATGGTCATGCATTTTGGGTACCTAATAATGCTTCTACCTTAGAGAGAAAGTTACTCACAAAGAAGACAATATTATAGGATGAACACATGGGCCATATTGGTAAGAAAGGACTATGGACCTTGAAAAATAAAAATCTTGTAGAGGGGCTTGTTGATTTTTATCTTGAGTTTAATTTTTGTAAGTATTGTATTTATAGAAAACAACACCATGTTTCATTTTATTTAAGTTCTCATAGGTCTTCTGTAAAGTTTGGATCTTATTCATTCTAACATATTTGGTCCTGTACACATTCCTTTTTTGTCAAAATCTTTGTATTATGTATCATTTAATGGTGATTATTCCAAGAGGACATGGGTTTATTTTTGAAGGAGAAAATATGAGGTCTTTGGTTAGTTTCGGGGGTTTAAGGCTCTCACGAATAATCATATGAGAAGAAAGATCAAGGTCCTGAGAATTGATAATGGTGGAGAATTCTATTCAGTAAAGTTTGATAAATTTTGTACGGAGAATGATGATGAGGTAAAAACAACCTCATCTTAGTATTGACCTAATTACCCTTGGTTTGTACTAATAGGTTGACTCAAATTATGCCAATTTATTAAAACCTTATGATAAATGTTGTCTTGATTTTGACCACTAATGTTGACAAAGTTTTGTTAAAAGATCTGTTATTTCATAAGAATGACTTGGAAACAATGGAGTGGAGAAAGTGGATATTAATGAAGATTGAAGTCAATAGCACTAGAAGTTAGAAGAACCAGAAATAAAGGAGACTAGTAATTGAAGACTTTAGTTGTTTAATATTCTTTTGTTCATATAGCATTATTACAAGTATTTTCTATTTTTCAAAGATGCTAGATACATTTAAGCACCACTCAGAGCCCCCTTTATGGTATTGCAAGATAGACTTGTTAAGGAAGTTTTGTTATGTTTTCTTTTAAGAAGACTTTTTAAGTGCTAATGATAAGCCGCCCTAGATTTAAGGATTTGAAGAGATAAAAGAAAAAACCTTATGTTTCGTATGCATAGATATACACTATGAATAGAATGTTGAAAAGGTAACTCTGAAGACTAATAAGTTCCTATGTACATGCTTATGCGATATGGGATTAGATTCTGTTACCATTTGATATGATCTAAGCTAGTTAAGATATTCCAGAGAGCTAGCCACACAATGGAAAGGAGATAGATAGATAAGTATTTTTTGTTATGTGAATGTGTCATTGTCATTGTTTCTATTACTAAATTGTTTATGTTCTATTCTAAAGTGTGGTTATGTTCTATTCTAAAGTGTGGTGATAAATCTGTGTTAACCTACAAGGTTTGTATTGTGATTATAGTTGTAAACGAGAAATTTGGAAAAAAAAGAAAAATAAAACAATAACATGCAATACCTCAATCCAAACCTTTCGAATACCTCAGATGCTTTGAAAGATGGATGCAAGCCTGATTGATTAATGCAGCTGATTTGATGTTGATTGTTCACGTTCACAACATAATGCTTGGATGAAGATAGATGGAAGAAGAAGATTAGAGGATAGATAGAAGATTAGAGGATTGGAAGAATAAGAGTATTAGAGGAATTTTGGCAGCATAAGGATATCAAAATTAATGCATTATCTATGAAATGGCTTGTGAGAGGCCATATTTATAGACTTTTTTGAGGATCATGGGAAGAAGATTTGATAAGATAAGGTAGGATTTGGTTTTTCAAATAAGGTAGGGAAAAAGATAAAAAGATTTATTTTTCTATTTTAAATTCTCATAAATCTTTGAAAAGAATGGGATAAAAGAAAGCAGCATTTTTTAAAGATTTTATTAATTAAATAAATATTTAATTTATTTAATTAATTTTTGATTGTGGAAAAATAATTAAATAAATATTTAATTATAGGAAAAGGATAAATGACTAATTAAATAATTATTTAATGAGAGAGGATTAATGGTCATGAATAATTAAATAAATAATTAAGATTTATTTAATTATAAAAGATAGGATAAATGGATAGAAAGGGAATAAATGAAAATTTGTTAAATAAATAAGATTTATTTAATTAATTAGGTGAATGATACGGGTACCTAGGGCAAAACATGCTAATGACAAGGTGTTGGACATTTTTAGGTGTCTACAATAGTTTAAGTCAAATTTAGATTTAAGTTGTAGTTCAGAGAACTCTATGTGTGCCGATTAAGATATTTCAGAGTTCTGAAGCTTCTTCTTGCTATTTTGTCATAGAGAGGTTTTGGATTTCTTGTATGGTTTAGATTTCCATAGTTTAGTAAATGTTCTGAAGCATAGTCTAGATTTTGATTTTCTCATACTTTCTTAGATTAACTATTTCTTATGAATTTACAGATTAGTTTCATCAATTTTCTCTAATATAGATTGTTAATGATTTTCAGTTATACTTGAAGATTATTCTTAAGCTTAGATCTCGATACTCCCTAGCTAGGATTTACTTACAAGTATTTGTTGATGGTGGTTTTAGTGCACAACAACGCAGGTATGATTGCTGGTATCACACCTCTCTTGAAAAAAGTATCCTATCCAAGATAGGACTACCCCAAGGATAATACAGCTAGGTCTTAGCTTGCTTGGAATGACTCAGTGGTATGTCTAATTGTGCCAACAAGGGGTCTTACATAAAATGTAGGGTTTATGAAAAGATGACAGCAATGCAAGTGTAGAAACCCTAGGTGGTTCAGACTGTGAAGTCTGAAATTTCAGCAGATGATCAATGTGATGTTGCTCAAACCCTAAATCTAC
This sequence comes from Cunninghamia lanceolata, assembly GCA_027924645.1. NCBI lineage: Eukaryota > Viridiplantae > Streptophyta > Pinopsida > Cupressales > Cupressaceae > Cunninghamia > Cunninghamia lanceolata. The sequence goes on along the minus strand of BSBN01000275.1, from coordinate 4,123,704 downwards.
CAAACTTAATAGAAATAAAATGCAAAAGGAAAAGGAGAGAGAGAAGGGGTAATAAATCCAAAGTGACAGTCACAACTGGGTAAAATACTGCAGATAGACAAATACTTTTAATAAACCATTCCCTATTTCACCAGGATAGGAAACCCACAATGTTGCAAGAAATGATGCAATCTTCAAAGGATCCTTATGATTTTCAAGTTGCATTCACTCATTAAACACTCAAACAATGGCGCAGCTTAACTAGTGGAGTGCAACTGAACTATATTCAATGACAGGGCCCAGACTAACTATACATAGCAATTTACCATCAACAAGCACTAATAGTATGGACCAAAGCATTCATTAGATATCTTAACATTTACCCATCATTGCAAAAGCACAACTAATCAAATTCAGATTGATATGAACCATGAAAACCAAAATGAGACAACACATAAACACAAATTCACAACAACCTACAAAACTTGCTTTGTATTGACTGTATTTTGGTAGTCTCAACAATTCATTATCAAATCTTACTTACAAATGAGAGAAAATGATGGCCCTTTTATAGGCAAGACACCATACCGAGTTTTTCAATGGACGGTGGAGATTAACTTCGATACCAACGGTCCAGATTACATGGCATTTATACATCAGTTTGTTACATTTTTGGATTTGCCTTTGTCTTGTAGGAAAAAAACAAAATACAGCTTGCAAATACATTAAATCTAGACAAAATGGATACCCATTTGGTTGTACATGATGAAAAGTCAATTTTCAAGGCCTAATAAAGCCAAAATAGAGTCACATGACACTTGAAAACTTGAGCTGATGTGGATTCACGGGATTCCAAGTATTGAATAGATCAAAAAGAGTATTTTGGTGAAGGTGTATGCAACTGATGCTTGCTGGACTAATTCTTGATGACTGGACTGCTGGAACAACTATATGCATGCCTTGGACATTGGACTGGATCTGCAAGAACTACCATGAAAGAGACATGATATTCAATGTCTTTTAGTTTTGGGGACTTATTTCCATCATCTTGAACATCATACTAACTTCCTCTTGTAGGTACAATAGTAATTTGGTTGATAAAATGAAGTTTCTGCATTTCTGGGTCAGCACTGCATATTTGTGTGTACATCCTTCCAAGATGGCTCCGACAAGCTCCTGTGTCCTCCAAGACCTGTAATTCACAATGTAAAGCATCGATTTCATCTTAACAAGTTATTTTTCATCAATTTGGATCAAAACATGTCCATTTATAGTCATGGATCAGTCAAAAATAACTCATTGTCAATGTTGCTTCCTTATAGACAACTTCATAAATCTAGTGATTTTTGCATAATTTTCTGTATTTTTTACCATTTTCAAGTACCCATTTGGCCAATGTATTGATCTAGGAAGTTTTTGCAGTCATTAGGATCCATTTGGGAACTTTTATTTCATGTTTTTCTAGCATTTTCTATAAAAAAACAAGATTTTTGGGGGTCACTAACCTTTTATGTATAGTAGCATTAATTGTCATAAAATATCCCAAAAATTCAAACAAACTTGGTAAAATGTTCATCATGATATGAAAAATAGATATGTAATTCAAATCCATCAAGAAAATCTAATTTACTCCTTGAGAAACTCAATTTTTGGCCCAAAATACCAAAAAGCGTTGATTTTGGGGGTCACTGACTTAGCGTTGATTTTGCTTGCAACTGACCTAGCGGGGATTTTGGGTCCATCCGACCTTAGCGCAGATTTTGGGTTCATCCGACCTTAGTGTGGATTTTGGGTCCAACCGACTAAAATGATGATTCATGAGGTCAGTCGGTTCCATTTTAGCGCAGGTCCGTTGGGTCTATTTTTAGTGCAAAGTTTGTTGGCGGGGTTTTCTAAAGTGACCGACTTGCACAAGTTTTAGCACCGACTGACCTGTGCAACTTAAGTCAGTGGAAGGCCATTTCAGCACAAGTCGATAGAAGGCAATTTTAGTGCAAAGGTAGGTAGAAGGCAATTTTAGCGCAAAGGTCAGTTGGGGTCATTTCTAGCGCCAGATTTGGAAGGGTCCAAGGTGAAAGTATATTTAAAAATATATTTAAGTATAAATATTTTTAAATATACTTTCAGAATGTTTGAGATGGGTTCCAAATCCATAGAATTTCATATGCAGATTCTAGAATTTTGAGGTTCCACCAGATTTCAGACTTAGCCATTTTTTAGGATTTTTTAGGGTTTCAGACTTAGCCAAATCAGGGCTTCAGGAATATGTATCAGGGTGAAAGTACATGGACCCCTTAGTGAAATCTAGTGGAATTTGACATGATTTTGCAATTCTAAGACCTGGAAACTAGGAATTTCAACTTGACACATCTTGCAGAAGCAATTTCAAGGGCAATATCCAGTGACATGAGATTTTGGAGCAAAATGCAGTAACACCCAATTTCAGTGCAAAATGCAATAAATGGATATTTTTTAAGCACAAGATCACTCAAGACACTTCCAAATCAATCATGCATGACATCAAATCACTCCAAACATGCCAAGAACTCAAATTTGAAGCAAATCCTGCATTCTAAGCATAATTTCATTTTCTCATCATCATAAGGCAAAAAGGTTGAGACTTCAAGCCAAAGTAAAAGAGGGGGTCTCCATTTGGCAAAATGGGACATGTGTGTAAGGCACAACAAATGGTGACTATGCTGGGAAATGCTCTAGAGCATTTCAAAGATAAACATCAGTTTCAAACGCAAAATCTCTGTGTTTCCCACATATCAAATGAGAAAGTATGATACCTTATCAAAGAATCAAAGACCACTAACTAGTGCATCCTTCCATACCCTAAAAACTTGAGTGTGTGCAATTGCATTCATTCTCATCCCTTGGCAACTAAGTTGACCCAAGATCCTTTGTGCTAAGCTATGAAGTTGGGATTATTTTACCACCAAGAGAATGCTCTGATGTTGAGATGTGATGAACCTTCAAGTAGTAATCCTTCTGCAATGAGTTCCTTCTTGATAATACCTTTGATGATCTTTGATGCTAATAATCTTCAGATAACAGTCTTCATGTGAGAGTCTTCAAATGATAATCTCTATATTGATACTTTGTAGTGGGTCTAGTGTTGAAAAACACCTTTTATTTTTACCCAATAGGCTAGCAGTACTTCGTACTACCTACCACCCTCATCTGGATATGCAGAACTGGTGTTGGTGGTAAAAATGGGGACCCAAACTTTTCACTTAACACAAGATCACCCAGACTTACTTAGCTACTTTAGAATTATTTAAAGTGTGAGAGATATATGGTTAGAAAATACTTCAGGTGCACCAACTAACAACTCCTTTCTAATGAATAGACATCATACCCCCTGGTATAATAGCGGAACCCATAGTAAGACCCAAGAGGAAACCTTGGCTTCTCAAAGAAATATACCAAATTACATACCCAACAAAGAAGCTCTTGCAGGTCTGCATGACTACCACCACATTCAAGAAATGGAGACTCCAAGCAAAGCAAGTGCAGAAGCAAAAACCAAAGCAAACTACTCTACCCAAAGCAAATAGAAAATAGAAAGAACAACTAACAACTAACAACCTACAGCCAAGGAAAAGCAAAAGAAGAAAACAAAAACTAAACTAGAACAACAGACTAGTAACTAAAACCTAATAAAAACAAGCAAGACTATGTACAAAGACCTTGGACAGCAAGTATTTACACTTCCTCGTGATTTATTTCTTAGGACATGTAGAAGTAACAGGGTGTAGGTCAATGTCCTAAGTTTGGAAAATTCATCTTTGTACTCTGAAAAGTGGGGTAGAGGCATGCTAGGTTCATGTTCAGGGTACCAGTCATGTAGGATCAACAGTTGGGGCAGCTCATTAGGGCCATGGTCAATCCAAATGTAAGTTGTCTTACCTCAATTGCCATAATCAAATTGATAATCATTAAAACTAAGTGAAGAGAGGGAAGATACAACCTGATCTGCAGTACCATCAATTAGAGATGTAAGTTCATCACCTTCTTGCATTGCACCCAATACCTTCTCATCTTTAGGGGGACTCAGTTCATGGTGGATCATGTCTTGTGCATCAGGTACCTCTGGATCACTGAATGCTGCAACAATCTCCCAAGCAAATAGGAAGTTTGAACAACCTCCTTCAGAATGTGGATCATCTGGATGAACTTTGCATGAAGTGGCTAAAGCAAAATCTAACATGTGTGGTGAATTCCCATGTAGCAGCATATCCTTGCTCATTGTTGATATCAATTCAATGATGTGATCAAGTGATTGACATGAAAAATCTTCCAAGCCATCACTTTGCATGACTATCTGATTTTCATTCTCAGATTGCAGATTTCTACTCTCTTCTGTCACTAATAGGTTAGCATCAACCAAGCAGGGATTTTCTTTATTGTAGGTGTGAACAAGAACACATGATATATTTGAATCTACTTCATCCATGTCAGTCACATGCTCTAAAAAAACTTCCTCTCTATCAATCAGTAACCTCCTTATTTTGACTGCACATTCATTTTTTGCAGTAGCAACAAGATCTCCTTCCTCTTGCATAACTTGATTCTTGATGTCAATGCTTCCCTAAAGTGATGCATCATCTTCTTTTTCTTCATTTGGCTCATCTTGAGATTCTTCTACAGCAATTGCATTGACCTAATATGGCTGATTATGATGATATACTGGGCTGATGTGGTCAAGAGTCTAATCACTTTTCTCTGAATAATTTGATTGTAGCTCAGATATGTCAACTGAAATGGTTTTCTACATTGCATTCCATGATTGTTCTTCAACTGGAGGACTAATTTTTCCTTGTTCTTGCACATGTCCAATCTGATCTAACTGTTGTTCAAACTCAGAATAATCAATAGTTTGAAATGAACTATTGTTCTCCTCCTTTGCAGCAGTAAAATTAGGTTGAAAACTTGATATCTTTGAAGCATCTAGTTACTGATCAGCATTCTTAACATGACTATATCAAGTCTAATTCATTGTCTAACTTATCAGCATTTTCAATAGTAGAAATCTGATCTTGCACATTGTCCTATTCACTATCCTGTAACTACAAATTGGGCTTCAACCATGTTGGAAGGTCCAGTGAATGGAAACTAGGCTTTAACCAGTCAGGGACTCTATACTCCTTAGTTGGGTGACCCTTTTGACTGTGATCAACTATGAATGGTGGATTTACAGCTCCTACAACCTCAACTCTTTGGGTGCTTTCAACTAAGACATGATCACATGCATATGTTTCTATCTGTACTGCAGCTCCTTGCATGGTCTTGCTCTGAGCATGCCTGTCATGTCTATATCCCACTTTAGGCTTGTAAATCTCAAAGATAGGGAGCAATCCTTTTAAGTGTATATCCAACCTTTGGAGAAAAGTTAAACAATCAATCTTATCATGTGGCTCTCCAGGATGTACAGTACAAACTTGAGGTGAACTAAAATCAAGCAAGGTTAGTGGAGGATATTTCACCCTGCTTTGCCTATCTAACACTTCTTTGAAAAATGGGATGTTCACTTGGAAGTTGTCTTCATGATATGACTGTTGTGATAGTGTTCTAAAGAATGAAGGAGTCTCATGACTGAAACCCTTTTGTGTATCCATTGGATCTAAATTTCCTATACATTCACTTCATTTCAGCATGTTCAATGAACCAACAAAACTGAAAGTTTGCATAAAAATCTTTGTCCAGCCCTCCTTCTAGCGCCAATTCTGTTGATTGCGTTAGAAGGAGAAGGGCGAGAACTAAATGAGCAATGTCTTGATTCAACAATGTCTTTGGTCTGCAATGGCTTTATTCTGCAATGGCTTTGATCTACCCTCCTTCTAGCACCAATTCTATTGATGGTGGTTTTAGTACACAATATTGTAGGTATGATTGCTGGTATCACACCTCTCTTGAAAAAGGTATCTTATCCAAGATAGTACTGCCCCAAGGATAATATAGCTATGTCTTAGCTTGCTTGGAATGATTCAGTGGTATGTCTAGTTATGCCAACAAGGGGTCTTACATAAAATGTAGGGTTTATGAAAAGATGGCAGCAATGCAAGTGTAGAAACCCTAGGTGGTTCAGATTGTGAAGTCTAAAATTTTAGTAGATGATCAATGTGATGCTGCTCAACCCCTAAATCTACTAAACTTGATATAAATAAAATGCAAAAGAAAAGGAGAGAGAGAAGGGGTAATAAATCTTAAGTAATAGTCACAACTGGGTAAAATGCTGCAGATAAACAAATACCTTCAATAAACCATTCCCTGTTTCACTAGGATAGGAAACCCACAATGTTGAAACAAACGATGCAATCTTTAAAGGATCCTTATGATTTTCAAGTTGCATTCACTCATTAAACACCCGGACAATGGCGCAGCTTAATTAGTGGAGTGCAACTGAACTATATTCAATGACAAGGCCCAGGCTAACTATACATAGCAACTTACCATCAACAAGCACTAATAGTATGGACCAAAGCATTCATCATATATCTTAACATTTACCCATCATTCCAAAAGCACAACTAATCAAATTCAGATTAATATGAACCATGAAAATTAAAATGAGACAACACATAAACACAAATTCCCAACAACCTGCAAAATTTACTTTGTATTGACTGTATGTTGGCAGAGTCTCAGCAATTCATTATCAAATCTTACTTACAAATGAGAGAAAATGATGGCCCATTTATAGGCAGGACACCATACCGAGTTTTTCAATGGACGGTGGAGATTAACTTCGACACCAATGGTCCAGATTACATGATATTTAATGAGATACATCAGTTTGTTACATTTTCAGATTTGTCTTTGTCTTATAGGAAAAAGACAAAATACAACTTGCAAATACATTGAATCTAGACAAAATGGATACCCATTTGGTTGTACATGATGAAAAGTCAATTTTCAAGGCCTAATAAAGCCAAAATAGAGTCACATGACATTTGAAAACATGAACTGATGTGGATTCATAGGATTCCAAATGTTGACTAGATCAAAAGGAGTATTTTGGTAAAGGTGTATGTAACTGATGCTTGTTGGACTGATTCTTGATGACTGGACTACTGGAACAACTATATGCATGCCTTGGACATTGGACTGGATCTATAGGAACTACCATGAAAGAGTCATGATTTTCAATGTCTTTTAGTTTTGGGGACTTATTTCCATCATCTTGAACATCATACTAACTTCCTCTTGTAGGTACAATAGTAATTTGGTTGATAAAATAAAGTTTCTGCATTTCTGGGTCAGCACTGCATATCTATGTGTACATCCTTCCAAGATGGCTCTGACAAGCTCCTGTATCCTCCAAGACCTGCAATTCACAATGCAAAGCATCAATTTCATCTTAACAAGTCATTTTTCATCAATTTGGATCAAAACATGTCCATTTGTAGTCGTGGATCAGTAAAAAACAACTCATTGTCAATGTTGCTTCCTTATAGACAACTTCATAAATCTAGTGATTTTTGCATGATTTTCTGCATTTTTTACCATTTTCAAGTACCCATTTGGCCAATATATTGATCTAGGAAGTTTTTTCAGTCATTGGGATCCATTTGGAAACTTTTATTTCATGTTTTTCTAGTATTTTCTACAAAAAGTAGGATTTTTGGGGGTCACCAACCTTTTATGTGCAGTAGCATTAATTGTAGTAAAACATATCAAAAATCTACACAAACTTGGTAAAATGTTCATCATGATATGACAAATAGATATGCAATTCAAATCCATCAATAAAATCTAATTTCCTCCTTGAAAAACTTAATTTTTGGCCTAAAATACCAAAAAGCACTAATTTTGGGGGTCACTGACTTAGCATTGATTTTGCTTCCAACTGACCTAGTGGGGATTTTGGGTCTATTTGACCTTAGCATAGATTTTGGGTTCATCTGACCTTAGCATAGATTTTGGGTTCATCCAACCTTAGCGCAAATTTTGGGTCCGACCAACTAAAATGATGCTTCATGAGGTCAGTCGGTTCTATTTTTACCGCAGGTCCGTTGAGTCTGTTTTTAGCACAAGTTTGTTGGCAGAATTTTTTCAAAGTGACCGACCTGCGCAAGTTTTAGCACTGACTAACCTACGTGACTTAAGTTGGTGGAAGGCCATTTCAGTGCAAGTCGGTAGAAGGCATTTTTAGCACAAAGGTCAATAGAAGGCAATTTTAGCGCAAAGGTCAGTTGGGGTCATTTCTAGCGCCAGATTTGGAAAGGTCTAGGGTGAAAGTATATCTTAAAATATATTTAAGTATAAATATTTTTAAATATACTTTTAGGATGTTTGAGATGGGTTCCATATCCATAGGATTTCATATGCAGATTCTAGAATTTTGAGGTTCCACCAGATTTCAGACTTAGCCATTTTTTAGGATTTTCAGGGTTTTAGACTTAGCCAAATCAGGGCTTCAGGAACATGTATCAAGGTGAAAGCACATAGACCCCTTAGTGAAATCTAGTGGAATTTGACATGATTTTGCAATTCTAAGACCTAGAAACTAGGAATTTCAACTTGACACATCCTGTAGAAGCAATTTCAAGGGCAATATCCAGTGACATGAAATTTTGGAGCAAAATGCAGTAACACCTAATTTCAGTGTAGAAAGCAACAAATGGCTATTTTTTAAGCACAAGATCACTCAAGACACTTCCAAATCAATCATGCATGACATCAAATCACTCCAAACATGCCAAGAACTCAAATTTGAAGCAAATCCTGCATTCTAAGCACAATTTCACTTTCTCATCATCATAAGGCAGAAAGGTTGAGACTTCAAGCCAAAGCAAAAGAGGGGGTCTCCATTTGACAAAATGGGGTGTGTGTGCAAGGCACAACAGTATTTACTTAAGAAGAAAAATCAAGAAAATGTTGTTGAAATAAGATGTTTGAATCTCCTATTGCATATATCCTTGGACACAACCTAGTCGATAAACTAATAAATTTCAACTAAAGTATGAGGTCTAACGACATCTTGTCAAATGAGATTAAAAGGCATAAGAAACTCCATACACCCCTCAACAAAATGGAGTTGCTATTGTTATATGGAGCCTAATCAGACTCTGAGGTTAAATTTAGCCAACTTTTATCGGCACGGTTTGCCCCCAAATTCCTATGAGGTCAAGGGGCAGTGCCCTCGCGAGGGCTTGGGGGCAGCACCCCTGAAACCTCACATAGTTTTTTATTATTTTATAAAGGCACTGGGAGTTATTTTTTCATTGGCCGACATAAGAAAACCCTATTTTTGTAACCAACAAAAAGCTTGATAAAAGCGGCTAAGGATTAGCGTTTCTATTGATTGTATTGTAGCATTTGCAGCAGTATTGAGTTGCAGGGATTGCTGGTTGTAATCAGTTTGATTTATTGGATAATAATATTAGACTCTCTATTGGTGGATGTAGCCTAAGTTTGGGTGAACCACGTTAAAACTTGTCTCTCACTATTATTATTTCTGTGTATTTTCATTCCTCTGTTTAATCTTTATTTGCATTTAATTGATATATTCTGTTGGCTAACCCTAATAGTTACAAAGCACATGAATGTGTCATTGATGGAGAGGGCTAAGCCTATGCTTAGTGGGTCTAGATTAGAATAAAAAATTTAGATAAAGGTCATTGTTACTACATGTTATTTGATCAATAGCTCTCCTACATCAACACTTGTTGAGAAAAAACTTATGGAGGTTTGGATTGGCAAAAAACCCTCATTTTAGCATCATCATGTTTTTTGTTATAAGACATATGCTTATGTGCCTAAGGAGAAGTCACCAATGTTGTATAACATGACTATTAAATGTATCCTCATTGGCTATATTATTGGTGTAAAAGGGCAAAATCTTTTAGATTCTATAGCCAGGAAAGTTCTATATAGTCAAAATATGGCCTTAGGGAGATTAGATCTTCTTCTATAGATGAGAAACCAAAGGAGGATGGAAAACCAACCATATAGTTATAGCCAAATATCAAGACAGTTACAACAAATAATGAACAAGAGGTTCATGACAAACTTTCAATGAGGAGAAATCATAGAGTTAAGAAGAAGCAAAAACTCCACCTCAGCTTGTGAGGAGGTCTACTTGATAGAGGAGATAACTAGATAGGTATAGCCCACCTATTTTAGTTGCATTTTTGCTTTGTTGACTAACATTGATGAGCCTTAAATAGTTAAAGAGGAAATGGAAATGGATGATTGCAAGTCCTGGAAATTAGCCATGGATGAGGAGATGCCTGCACTAAAGAAGAATGAGAAAAGGACTTGGTTCAATTGCCTAAATGACATAAACTTGTTGGCTCCAAATGGTTATTCAAAAAGAAGTTTGGCTTTGATGGAATTTCTAAGAAGTACAAAGAATAGTTCATTGCAAAAGGTTATTCTTAGGTTGAAGGAATAAATTTTAGTGATATTTTCTCTCATATTGCAAAGTTGATATCCGTTAGAATGTTATTAGCCTCTACTCCTCCTTTTGATCTTGAAGTTAACCAGATGGCTAAGATGATAACTTTCTTGCATGGTGATTTGGACAAGGAGATCTACACATCACAATTAGAGCACTACATTATGAAGGGTAAGGAAAACTTGGATTGAGAGTTTAACAAATATGATCTATAGTTTAAAACAATATTCTAGAATATGGTATAAAAGTTTTGATTCTTATGTTATGGAGTTGGGGTTTATTGGGTCTAATTCAAATCATTGTGTTTATTATAAACAAAGTGGTGATCATTTTATCAATATTTCATTGAATGCTTATGATATGCTATTATTTGATGTAAAGAAGTTAAAGTAGCGGAAACAACTTCCTACGCTAATCTTGAGGAGAGATATTATGCAAAACTTTTAAAAATTGATCTAACAATTATACAAATTCTAGTTTAGCATGTTCAGAACATGAAATAAACAATGAAACACAAAACACTAGATATACGTAGGGAAAACCCTTTTGGGTGAAAAACCCCACACTTCAAAAGCCTGCTTAATGTATTCCAAATCCAACACCAAGATTACATACACTTGCAGAGCAAGTTTATTATAGGAGTATCACTAGTGAACAACTCTCAAAGAATTCCGGTAGCATTCCGATAGCATAACAGTACTTGCAAACTCACACTTACAAACTACTCCTCAAGCCTCCAATTTATAGACTTCTGGCTATACAAGAAACCATCTGTGGTTTACAAAACCATGTGCTTAACTTCTCAGCCAAGATTCTAGTCTAAAAATAAGCTCTCACGTCCAAAATGATATCCCCTATTTTTGACCCTTACAGTTGTCATAGAATCTGTCATAATACTGTTGGAAACAAGGTAGATAACTAAGAGGGGGGGTGAATCAGTTATCTTAAACAATTTAACTTTCTGTTCTTCTTTAATAATTAGTGCATCATCAAAGCATATAAGCATGCATAACCATGAGAGCAGAAATAAAATTAATACACATAACACAATGATTTTGACGAGGAAAACCCTGTTAAGGGAAAAACCATGGGGTGACTAACCCAAGATTGTATTCTCTGTTAAAAGAATAAGAAGTACAAAATGGCACTTGCCAATTAGGGCTCATTGCCCGAGCACACTTCTCACAAGAGGCTCACTGCCTACAATAGTTTATAGAAAGTAACCAGGTATTTGAATTGATGAGAAGCATCCACATATGCTAAGGTTCAATTCCGATTAGGCTCAATATACTGATCTACTACACTTCATTCTTCCTCTTCTTTGATCCTGTTGTTCTGTCACATACCGGACCTGCTATTGCTGCTTCTACACTTATCTCTGCCTTTTCTCGCACATTATCTCACAATCCACTCTTCTTCACATCAAAATCCATCTGGTATATATATCCGCACCAAGGATTTCAACATCATTCTAGTCAGCATCCAGAATACTCAAGATTTTTCTAAACTCTGGTCTGTCGGCTGAATCCATGCTTACTAAGTGATGCGTATCAAAAACATAGATATAGAAGTCATCAATTATGTCGGCCAACTATGTATGATTCCTCAAATAGCTTGGCCATCATCAATTTCTCATCTGGATTAAGATATGATGTTCTGTCAGTCAATTCTTCCTCAGTTAACTCTACCTGTCAAGAAGTCAACACTTAGATGCTCATATCTTTTCACTCTTTCATCATCAGAGGTTCAATCTCTGGAACGTAGTAGTCATGGTACTCCTCTTGAATTCCCCAAGTCCACACTTTACTAAGATACATCCTCTGAGAGATCTGGACCTGATTGTCGGACCTTGTTGCATGCTCTGTTCTTGCTCACCGGACCAAAATACTCTTCAATTTGATTTCTGGTATTGACATACTATGTGCTGCGGATGTGTGGGATAAGCTTTGTTGCCATCAATGACAACAATAATGAAGCCACACAGTGTCTCTTGCCAACGATCTCCCCCTTTGGCATTGATGACAACAATTAGTGAAAAATGACTAAGTGTTGTAACAAACTCCCCTTTGGCTGATGCTCTGTCTTATGTACACTATTACCGGAGCTCCCCCTTAGCTGGATTCCACATTTTTCACTACTCCTCACTCCCCCTTTGACATCAATGGCAAAGGGTGAAATCCGCACACCAAAACTTTCAAAAATCAATCTATATATTGCCGCATAAGTATATATACAAGTTGTACTTACCTATACCTCAGTATATCCGCAAAGGTGGTTTTCAACTAGACAAATTCTATTTCCCAACTTTGCTTCATCCTGTTCAAAATTGAGATGTGACCACTTAAAAAAATGCAAAAGATTCTGCCCTCTTTAAGTCTGTCGGATCACTGGTCCAGGCTGTGGTCTGAGCATCAGTTAGGGCCTCATGCATGGCCTCTAACTTAGGGATAATTATCCCTCTAATTTCGCTCATTCTGCTTATTCTATTCTTCTACTCCTTCTCAAGCCTCTTTAACTCATTTATAGTGACAATAGTCTGGCACTCTTGATTCATTATGGATGAGGTGAGAGGATCAAAACTCTGGGATAAACTTGATAGTTTACCCTCTTGTTCTTCCACCTTCTTTGCAATGTCTGCTGTTACTGTGGACCAAGATAAACAAAATTTGTATAATTCTCTACCATCTTTAAGAGCATTTTCTAGGCTCTTTATTCTAATGTTTAGATTTCTCCTATCATTTTCTATAAGCCCTTGTACTTTAGAGAATCTCTTACCCAAAAACTCTTTTCGAACTTTCTCTTCTGCTGATTTCTCCAAAGAGTCAAAATGTGTGCTAACAGAATTAACAAGAGATTTCAGATTACCAGATGAGGAGGTTGAAAGATCCTTTTGGAAGGATGGCATGATTTTCTCTAGCACACCAGATGTAATCTCTATTAGCTCACAGTCTTCCATGTGAGACTTCAGAAGCTTTTCTTTTGCTTTAGCTTGAGCAAAAGATGCTACCTTCATTGTCTAGACCGGAGAGAGAGAGTCAAAATTGAGTGGTCCATGAAACAGTTCTTGTTCATCTATCTCCATTAATTCCTTGGTCAAGAAATTCTTCACTACTTCTGTAGTGTCTCTTGTCGGAGACTTCTTTCCTTTTACATCCTCAGAGTTGTCATCAGAGATATTCTCTATTTGTTCTTATTCTCTTCCCTTTTTCTCCTCTTTTCTTGCTTTTCCTTTAGTTCTAGAGTCTGCTGGGGGATCCGAAAGAGAGATGTTTACTTCTTCATGGACTTCCTCTTCCAAAATAGAGGAATCCAAGTCCTTAGTCTTTTCCTCACCTATCTCCTTTGACTCTTCTATAGTTTTCTTAGTAGAATCTTCCTTTGATGCACTTAATCCTTCGTCATCCATGTCAGAAGGTTCATCACCTATGTCCTCTATAACAGGAAGATTGAATCTTTTAAATGCATTCCAGAGGATGTCCTATGTTTCTTTGGCAACTTGATCTGTCTCTCCAAGCATAAGCTGGTTCATTCTTTCTTTGCTCTGAAACTCATCCTTGCAGTCCTTGAAGATCATGTTCATTTGTTGAGAGGTAATGGAAGGATAGAGTAGAATAGCAATCTGTTCCCAGATCTCTAGGTCCTTTTCCTTAGCATTCTCCTTTCTCATTTCAAGTTCCTTCTCTAAACTTTTGGGAATTAGAGAGATGATTTCAATGAATGCTTTATTATAAATGTTAAGATACTTGACTGTAGCATCTTCCAAGATTTTCTTGTCAGTGTCACTAAACTCATCATAAAATTTTGTTAATGGTTGCAGATTTCCATCCACTATGACTGCCTTGATAAATTATCAACAGAAGGAGTGGACCTTTCAACAAATTCTTTTGCCTCTTCTTCTTTATTTGCACCGGTAGAGGATCCACCTAATGTTTTCTTCTTCTTCTTCATTTTCTTAACCTCCTCATCTATCTCTGTCTCTTCATCATCCTTTTGACTTATGTAGGATCTTGTAGCCTTGGTTTTTGTTCTCTTTTCTCCCTTTCCGGATGTCTTTGCTTCCGGTTTGGAGGATTTTGAGCTCTTAGAGGTGGTAGGTGCAGAACTCTTTGAGGATCTAGTCCAGGAGGGGGCTTGCACCGAATCACTTTCTTTTTCTGCATCTTGTCTCTCTTTCTCTGCTATTTCTAATTTCTCTCTATTTGCATCGACTGCTTCTTTTGAAATGCCATATCTTTTGGCAACTTCCTCTACTTCTCTTCTCACTTTTCTTTTCATCTTCGGTTGTCTTAGCTCAACATGAATTTTCACACTCAAATCTTCAAAGGTTCCAAACCTTTTTGTCTCAGGGTCCTTAGGCTGACTTAGTAAGTGTTGGACATGTAGTTCTAGAATTTTCTCATCCACTTCATAGCCCATTGGCATAATCCAAACTATTATGGGCTCCACTGCCTCCATTAGGCATTGATCAGTGTCTACCATGAAGCACACTATATCCTTGTATTTTTCAACTAGAGATTGGGGGATTCTCTCTGGCCTACATCATGCCTTGGAAGTTTTTGAAGTAACCCCAGAGTGTTGTACTTTGTTCCTTGGCATCACCAAGCCCATACATATAATCTTTGATTTGTATGGCAACTGATCTATTATTTTTCCATACCCAACCACTGCATCCGGGTAGCTCATTCATATAGTAAAAGAATAGACATAGTATCAAGCCACTGTACTTAAATGAATTCTTCTTATCCTTCTTTATTTTCTACAAATTTTCTAACAGTTGATTCAGGAGAAGCTCACAAAGATCATAATCAGCATTTTCCCTTAGCATCTGATAAGTAGTGTATATTGATGTTCCAGATACAGAATTCTCCCTACTGGAGTGATATATTTAATAACCAATTATCATAGAAGAAAATTTGATATCTGGATCTGTGATATCCTCTATTATCATCGCTCATTTATCAAATTTTGATCCGATAGCCTCATTTACAGTTTGGTTTTTGACTGATTTGAGAGCAGGCAACCCACTGGATGAGTGCAATCCAGTTACCACCCTAATGGCATCTTTTGTGATCTTAAATGGCCTCATCAACCACATGAAGTTTTCATGCATTCTGCTCAGAGCATATCGGACCCATTTATCTTCTGTAAAATAGGGGAAATGGATGCAATGTCCAAAATGCTTATCCCGGATGGCCTTGTGTTGGGGTTTAAGTTCAAATGTTTCATCTATTAATTCCTTGTGATAGATATCCATTAGCTTGGATTCCCCAAATTCCTCAATGTTGGCGTGAATGTATACTCTAACATCTTCTACGTGCAGAACCCCATGCAGAATGCTAGAGAATGCGCCTAGGGGATCAACTTCTAGGGATTTGTAAGGATGTTTCTTGAACTTAGGGCATGGCCTATCAGTGATCTTAACAACATTTGGAGTAGCCATCTTTCAAAAGATTCAGAGAGATATTCAAGAGCGGAAATACCTTTTTATGCTTCTAGGGTTCACGATAAGAGCTGAAAAGATTGTTGGTTGAATCAAATTCTGCGGTTGATCCTTGAGAGGGTTGAAGCAATCTTGTTGCAGAGCTCTTTCTTTCTTCTTCTCGAATGCAAATGTGCAAATGATGAACAAAAGAACCCTTTTATTTCTGTGCAAACCCTAATTCCATATTGCAATAAATGCACAACTTAAGTCATTCCAGTTGCCTTGTTCTCCTTGTTCTGAGAGAGATCCTTCTGGATCACTGAGATGCACTTAGAATGATAACATATAATGTATCTCCCTTCCTTGAATCATCCTATTTATCCACAGATCAAGGTATCTCAATTTTGAATCATACCAGATCTAACTGTGAAAATCCTGCTTTTACCGGATGAGTGTCAAACTGGATCAATTTTGGATGATTAGCTTCTTCAAACTCCTTGCGGATCTTTTATATTTTTACCAAGGGTTATTTAGATATCTCTTTGAGAAATCTTCAATCCGCTACACTCCATGTGCCAATTTTAGGCACTAATTGACTGGCTGGGGGAAGTTGTTTTCCTTTGTGACTCCCCCTGAGCCAGAGCTCATCTATTTAGTTTCTGAAAGGAATATCAGCACCAGATTCTGGTGTGGATCCATTCCCAACATTTTATGTACTTCTCTTCACCCAAATCTTGTTCATCTCCCTTTGAACTTCATCCGCATTCAATTTTTCTTTTCCTTTGTCTTGATTTTGATTATGATGCACCAGACCCCTTTTACCCTGATTCTTACTTCTACAGAATTTGGCAATGTGATCGGATCTATTGCAATTGTAGCAAGCTATATTTCTTTGCATATTTGACTGATATCCTCTTGATCTACATTGATTAGCCATATGTCCCATTCTATTGCATGCAAAGCATCTACCATTGAATGAATTGTTTATTTGCATATTTCTACATTCATGAGATTTATGACCATACCTTTTGCAGTTAAAACACTATCTAGAAAAGGATTAATTAGTCTGATTCATTCTTCTTCTACACTAATTTGCTTTATGCTCGAAGTTATTGCAATTGTAGCAGTATCCATTGAATGATGGATATCTTTGAGCATTTGGTTGTCTTACCAGAGGTCTTCTAGGTGTGTTCCTTGGATTTCCTGATCCAAGGTTCTTCTGACTAAATCCAGAGCTTTCACCTTTCTCATACCCCAAGCCATGCTTGTCATCTACCCTCTTTTGGCTTTCAAGAAGAATTTCAAGTTGAGCAGAGCTTATCTTGAATTTCTCTTTGTATTCATTTGTTGTTTGAAGATCCCTTTTAAGAGTGTCTATCTAATTCTCAAGTTGTTCTTCATTATCTCTAGCTTCTTCAAGATCAGATTCCAGATGCCTGATTATTCTATCCATTTTGTGGCAGTCTTCTAACTTCTCCTTAAGAGATTGTTTTAGATTATCTTCCATTTTTCTTTTCTCTTCAATTTCTTGGGTGAATTTCATAACCCCTGATTCCATTTCATGTCTTACCATAATGACCTCTTTTGATAGCTTCTCACATAACTTTTTTTTCTCATTTAGATCTTCATTAGTATCATTGGCTTCACTTTGACTTGCTAATTGTTGAAGAAGTTCCTTTCTCCTTTTCACAGAGATACTTAGTTTTTCTTTTAGTTCATTTATGAAGTCATCAACTTGTTTGAGTCTTTCCCTTAGGTTATTGACTTCAGAGTGAGATTGCTCAAGATCATCTAGGGCAGACTGAAGTTGTTCCCTCATACCATACATATCCATTGAGATTCCCAGATCTTCCTCAAGCTATTAGGCTCTGTCTGGAGGAACTTAGTTCTGATATCAATTGTTGAAAATAAGGTAGATAACTGAGAGGGGGGGTGAATTAGTTATCTTAAACAATTTAACTTTTTGTTCTTCTTTAATAATTAGTGCATTATTAAAGCATATAAGCATGCATAACCATGAGAGTATAAATAAAATTAATACACATAACACAATGATTTTGACATGGAAAACCCTGTTAAGGGAAAAACCACGGGGTGACTAACCCAAGATTGTATTCTCTGTTAAAACAATAAGAAGTACAAAATGGCACTTGCTAATTAGAGCTCACTATCTAAGCACATTGCTCACAAGAGGCTCACTACCTACAATAGTTTATAGAAAGTAACCAGATATTTTAACTGATGAGAAGCATCCACATATGTTGAGGTTCAGTTCTGGTTAGGTTCAATATACTGATCTACTGCACTTCATTCTTCCTCTTCTTTGATCCTATTGTTCTGTCACATACCGGACCTGTTATTGTTGCTTCCACACTTATCTCTACCTTTTCTCACACATTATCTCACAATCCACTCTTCTTCACATCAAAATCCATTTGGTATATTTATCCGCACCAAGGATTTCAACATCATTCTAGTCGACATCTGGAATACTCAAGATTTTCCCAAACTCTAGTCTTTCGGCTAAATCCATGCTTACTAAGTGATGTGTATAAAAAACATAGATATAGAAGTCATCAATTATGTCAGCCAACCATGTATGATTCCTCAAATTGCTTGACCATCATTAATTTCTCATCCGGATTAAGATCTGATGTTCTGTCAGTCTGTTCTTCCTCAGTTAACTCTACCTGTCAAAAACTCAACACTTAGATGCTCATCTCTTTTCACTCTTTCATCACCGGAGGCTCAATTTGTGGAATGTAGCAGTCATGGTACTCCTCTTGACTTCCCCAAGTTCACACTTTACTGAGATACATCTTCTGAGAGATCCGGACTTGATTGTCAGACCTTGTTGTATGCTTTGTTCTTGTTGTGGCAAAAGTGCTAATTAAGAATTTTCAAATGCCCCTAAATTATTTTGGAGCTAAATAAATATAATAACTGACTATGGGAAAAAATATTAAATACAAATAAATGCTACGACAAATATGCAAGGTTGGGGCACCTCATTTCCCAACATTCTTCCACTTGTCGAATACCTTGCAAGAGCCAGGGGAAACACCATCATGTATCAACTTCTACGGGCCAAAAGGCCCATAGACTTGGAACACCACATGAATTTTGTTGTGCTCATGGGCTTAGTTAATGCATCTGCAAAATTTTTCACTGTCTCTACCTTTTCCATCTTCACCCTACAATCCTAAACCATATCTTTCACGAAGTGATACTAAACATCAATGTGTTTGGTCATGGTATGAAAAGTCAGGTTCTTCGCAAGGTAGATTGTAGTATGACTATCACAATAAACTGTAACTGCAACCTATTTCAATCCAATATTTGAACATTAACACTTCAGCCAAATGGCTTCTTTACAGGCATGAGTAGCTACCATATACACCGCCTCAGTAGTGGACATAGCAACCACAACCTATCACTTGCTCATCCAACTGATTGCACCACCATTAAGAGTAACTACATATGCACTAGTAGACCTTCTTCTATCGACATCACTAGCCCAGTCTGAATCCACAAAACCATGAATACTCAAGAAATGTTAATCTCTTATACCATGAAAACATATAGAGTATTTTGTTGTACCCTGGCACAAATATCTAAAGACCCTCTTAATTGCATCCCAATGCACTCTTCTAGGATTAGACATAAAACAAGAAAGAACTCCCACTGCTTGGGCAATATCTAGTCTTGTACAGACCATAGCATACATTAAGCTTCCAACTGCACTTCGGTAAGGCACTCTGCACATGTCTTCCATCTTTGATGGGGATGTAGGATATTGTGAAATAGAGAGCTTTGTTTCCAAAGTAATAGGAACACAAAGTGGTTTACAATCCTACATGTTAAACCTTTACAAAACTAAACACACATACTTACTTTGGCCAAGCCATAGATTTCTATTCTCACGATCTCTTTTGATATCCATCCCAAGTATGTGTTTTTCTGCACCAAGATCTTTCATTTCAAATTTTGGAGAGAGCTAAGATTTCAATTATGCAATCAAACCTTTGTCTTTCCCAACAAACAACATGTCATCAACATATAAAGCAATTACCAGAAAATGATCGCCATTAGATTTAAATTATACATAGTGATCAGATTTAGATCGCACAAATCCCAAACTCAACACATAAGTATCAAACTTCTGGTACCACATCCTAGGACTTTGTTTAAGGCCATACAAAGATTTCTTTAACTTACAAACAAACTTTCTTTTACCTTTCACCACATAGTGCTCTGGTTGTGTCATATAGATTTCTTCCTCCAAATCACCGTGAAGGAAAACCATTTTCACATCAATTTGTTCAACCTCTAGGTCATAAGCTACTACAATAGATAATAAAAATTGAATGGATGTCATTTTAGCAACAAGAGAAAAGATCTCACCATAATCAATACACTCAACCTAAGAGTATCCCTTCACAACCAACGGTGTGTTATACTTTTCAACATTTCCATCTAAACCAATCTTTTTCTTAAATACTGTGAGGACCGCCCTTTTTACTACTATTGTTATGACTATTTACAGTACTGTTATTGTTACTTTCATATTTGTGGGATAGCAATTCCCGGAATTTGTCAGACTATTTAACTTTATTATGTTTTCGGAAAAACTAATTGGGTGATGTTTGGATAAGTTACTTTTCAGAAAAATGAATTAGGGATGATGGAAAATTGTAATATGATTTTTTTATTTATGTTAAATTGTACTAAGGCATGAGAATGCATGTGTTATTTAAGTTGCTTCGGCTATGATGAATTTATGTGGTTACTGATCTTGTAATTGAGTGTGCAGGGACTACTAATCAAACCACAGATTTCGGAGATCATTCCACACCTTGTTAATTGTTATTCCCTGTTAAGCCGATCTGGTTCCACGAAGAACCAAGATCTCTTTGTGTTTGATGTCTTGATGTAATGTGGTCTTTCGTATGGTCGAGTGGGTTAGGTTACCCTCATGTATCATTATTTTTATAAGTAAGTGTTGTTAAGAGATTGAATTTGAAATTTCTATTTTTCTTTAAATTATGAGGCCCTTTTTCTTGTGCTTTACCTTGACCTGGGGTGTCTTGTATGGGTTAAAATTGACCCTGGGTTCTACCCCATGGGTCCAGGGGCCCATTTGGCATGGGTAACCCTTGAGTAACCTCCATCTAGTCAACTTAACCTTCCCCTGAAGTTAAGTGGCGAAAATTGGAGGCAGGAGGGGACATGATGGGTTGTACCAACACTCAACCCATCCCCTCTACTTTTCCCTAGATAAGAGATGCCATCCATTAGTAAAAGTTACCTCTTCTTTAGTAAGATTCCCCCATGTACTATGGGGACACCCATGTGAAGAAAGGAGAAAGAGGCATGGGTCACCTGTTTTGTTCCCATTTAACTTTTTTTTTTATTTTTCCCATGAGAAAGTGGAGTCACATGAAAGGAATAAGGAGTACCCTTGGGAATGGAGAGTGACATAAGCCACCTGGACAGAATAGTGATTTTTGGGAAGGGTGAGGAGGTGACAAGTGTCACTTCCCCATTTCTCAAAATTAGAAAGAAAGAGAATTTTGGGTTATTTATTTTCAAATTTTTGGGATGAGAGGGAGTTAGTTGAATTTTGGGGGAAAATCTTTCATCTTTGGCCTTACCAAAAAATAGAGAAGTTAGTTTGGAAGATAGAGAAGGGAGAGGGAGTTGGTGGCTAAGCTTGGAAGTGAACTCTGTGGACTCTGCAACAACTTCATTCCAGGAGGGCTTTGCAAGGTTGGTCTGAATTTTATCTTTGTTTTGGTAGAACTGAAATGTGTATGAAATGTGTGTGAAATATGTGTTTAAATTTGTTTTTCTGTGGGGGTTCTTGTCGGGTGTTTGACAGAGCGTCTCCCACTTGGGAGAAATGCTCATCAAGTTTGGGGTAGGGGAGGAGAGATCCTCCTCGGGTGCATACCTGTTCCATCTTTTGGGATGTTGAAAGCCTTGAGGGCAGGTATCTGTGACTGTATTTTTGACTTGAGAGTCATATACAGATTTCTTACAACTTGTGATCACACTTGGTTGAGACCAAGAGAAATTTATATGAGTTCATTTATCTGTCAGGGTGACACTCTGGAGTCGAGTGTATCCACTCTCCTGCCCCTTGTGAAACTCACTGTAATTGAGTTTCCGTATTGTGTAAAATAGCCACGGGTGTAGGTGTGCTTTGGGATTGTTGTTGTTTCTGTTGTGAAGTGGAGTGTTTGAGTACCCAGGTGTGAGTATGGTCTCCCTAGCTCGGGGGTGACCCTCTTGCGGGTCTACGGTAGGGAGGAGAGCTAGACAAGTGGTATTGTCCTCTTTGTTTGTCTTTGATACGCAGGTTTTTTCTCTTGGAGCTTCTGGTTGGCTATTTATGAAGAAACAGATTAGCTTCTTGTCATGGGAATTAGGCCTGGTTCATTTCATAGAGATGAAGAGAGAACACCTCTCTTGTTATTGTTGTAATTTAATGATAATCTGGGAGTGAAGATCACCTCCCTGATCTTGTTATTATTGGATTTTATTGGTTGTCATAAGTTTTCAGTTGTATACTGTTTGGGAGGAGAAAGTTCATATCTGGGAAGTTGGTATTCATGATTGAGAAACTGTAATATGAATGTGCTTAAATTTTTAAGTTGATGTTTGCAACCTTTGTTCAATAGCAATTTTTGTGTTTCAAGTATTACTGAAAAGATTAAGTTCGTTTTTGCAACTTAATCTGAGTTGTTTACATTTGAAAGTTTGGAATTGCTTCACTAGTTGAAATGCTAATTTTCTTTTCAATGTTAAAATGGAAAAGACAGTTTAAAATATTTGAGTTATTCTCCATATTAATGGGTTCTGTTAATTTAGAAGGATTTAAGTGAACATGGGATATATATATATATATATATATATATATATATATATATATATATATGTATGTATATATATAATTATATCTACTAGTTATGACAATTTCTTTATAACAGGTTGATTTGGAGAAAATGCATTAAGTAGTGAAATTGAGAAATTTAGGAAATAGTTAAGCACATATAAGAATATTTTTATATATAAATAAATTTAAATATATATATATATATAGAAATATATATATATATATTTCATATTTTGAGTAATTATCATTTTCCAGAATAATAGTGAAATTGAAAATAACTTATCATTTTTATGAAATTGACGGAGAAATATCAATATAAAAATAGATATATATATATATATATATACATATATATTTATATATATCTCTAATTATATACTCATTTATAAATATATATATATATATACATATGAATATATATATATATATATATAAATATATATTTTAATGTTGTGAGAAATGGCGGACCAAATGTAAGCCGCGGTTTAAAAAAAAAACACAGTCAAATTTTTATATTGGGCGGTGGGGAGTAAACCCCACCGCAGGATTGTTAATACATTTGGAGGTGTGGAGTGGGGCGGAGCCCCACCCACACCCCCACGTCGTGGGAATGTGGGTGGGGCTCCGCCCCACTCCACATCTCCCCCCCTCCAAACCCTTATGCCTCCCGCGAAACCTTCCCGCCGCTCTGCGGCCACCACGAAATCTTGTCTGCCGCTCTGCGGCCACCACGGAATTTCGTCCGCCGCTCTGCGGCCACCCCGACCCTGCTCCTCTGCGGCCACCGCCGCCCATGGCCGCCGCCTGCTGTGAGTCTAAAGCAATACAAAAATGTTAGGGCTTGAGCCCTAACATATGAATGGTGTTTTTGTAATATAAATACAGTTTATTTTTATATAGCTTTATATATATAGGCATATATATATACTATATATGTCTATGTATATAGCTATATAGATATATTATAATAATGATTATATATCTGTATATATATATATATATATATATATATATATATATATATATATATAAGTTGTGGGAAACCAATTTGTCCATTATATAGACATTAAAATAAATAAATATATATATATATATATATATATATATATATATATATATATATATATGCATAGGAGTGAATCTTTGAACCAATTTATTGGGCCCTCGTTTAAGATCGTTATAAACTATGTCTCATGGATGTAGAAAAAAAAAAAAATATATATATATATATATATATATATATATATATATATATATATATATATATATCTATATATATATATATCTAAATATATATATATATATAGATGTTATTAAGTGTTGAACACAACAACCAAAGAAGATATATTACCATGAACAGAGTTTTATAAAGTGGTGAACCACCTACATCTATTGACAACGTCATACGAATTACAATCAGTGTATGAATCGTAATTAAGAGTAACAGTAACAACAGTAATTCTAAACAAGAGAAAATAAAATTATAATGTAAAGAGAGTTTAGGAATATTCGGTGATACTCAGGAAAGAGTTTCTCGGAAGTTTCAACTGTTAACGTACTAATAATCACCCGGAAAATGAAGAGGAAAATTACACAACTCTTGCTCAAAAGAACACTGGAAATAAACTTATGAAGCCACCACTAACTATCCATGTGGCCATATTAACCTCAACTGTAGCAAACGATCTCATATGTAAACCTGTAAGAGGTTCCGAAGAAGGAAAAACTAACATTGGAAAACACAGAGGAGAAAATGCGCGACCTTTCTCACACGGGATAAGAGAACTAAGTTGACGGACCCTTCTGTCAATTGTGCTTAGGAACAAGTTGACTAAGTATTTACGAAGAGGAGGAACCTAGATCGGGGAAGATTAGGAGACCGAGTCCAGCGAAATAGTAAACCAGCCTTTGTGACCGAGATCATCCTGAAATTAGGTTTAATATCAACAATAGCTGCAGTAATAACCCTGATTGACGTAAATCACGAAGAAAGGACAGGATGCACATAAAGAAAGTATAGAAAATGAAAGAGAGAGAGAGACCGAAATATAAACACACTAAATGAACTAAGAGATAGTTAAGGTAAGGGCGATAAAGATATAATCCAACTTAAGAACTTGTGGAAAGGGAAGAGAGGGCAACCAAACCACCTTGTTGAAAATGCTAAGTCATAGGAGGGGTATGTTTCAGGAAACAAGAGAGGAGACAGACAACCGTGCCTGGCTGAAAAATGACTAAATAGGGAGATCACTAGCCGGTTTAGTCGGAACAAGGCGTCGTGGGGAGTGGTTCCTCTATCAGCGAACCACGGGCGTAAATGAGTGCAGCGTAATTCCCACTAACACCGTAAGGCATTCTGCTACCGAACATTGCCGAGGATTCGATTGAAGAACTTTGGTAATCTCACTCTTGCAATGACGTTAGTAGCGTTGTATAGACCCTCTTGTTGATCTATATGCTTCTGGTTGCACGCCATTGTTCTTGTATTCCACCGATGAGAATAGTGTTTCGCCATGAGAGAACACCGTTGAGCATGCGTACGCCTGCGAAAGGGGTTTTTAGGACAGTGTGAGAAAAGTTTTTCATATCTCGTGTCATAACCACATGACAGATGTGGCTATGACACGTGCGATGTGTGTTGTGACCACAAGGAAAATGTGGGCATGACATTTGGTATCAGAGCCAAGTTTGTAAACACTGGGCGTATTTGGGCACGTTATTATTCCGCAACTTTGGCTAATTAGTTTCTACCTTGTTTTGTAGGATGCCTTCCCGACGTGTTCGACGAGCGCGATCACGCCACACAGCGTCAGTCGAGGTGCACAGCGATTCCTCAGCCGAGGGACTGGCACCCGCAGATTCAGCAGCACCACCTGCCCCACCTGTGCCACAAGCACCACTAGTACCACAGGCGACACCAGTAGCGGATATAGGTCCACAGATCTTACAGGCACTACAGACTATGCTAGACAGGTTACCACCAGTGATTCCTAAGCCACGTATAGAGCCTCGTGTTGCTCCGCGAGAGGAGCCACGTGCCGAGTCACGTATTGAGCCACGTATGGAGCCCCGCGTTGATCCACTAGAGGTGAGACGTGTGGAGCCCTTCATTGAGATTCCTGACACAACAGTAGAGGAGGTAGGGTCGGCCTCCCGAGCACGGAGCAGGAGTCCTCCGAGACTTTTGAGACAAGAACAGGTTCAGCAGGGAGTATATGAGGATGGTGTGGAAGAGCCACTTGGGAGACTTAGAGACAGAGGGGACCCTATCAGAGATCTACTAAGGCTCAACCCACCCACCTTCGCAGGAGCTACAGAGGGAGCTGTGGCCGAGGCTTGGTTAATTAGCTTAGACAGGTGTTTCGCATTGCGACCATATGAGAGCAACACGAAAGCACGAGTGGCAGTTCATCTTCTTAGGGATGCAGCAGCCACCTGGTGGCGTACAGAGGAGTGCAAGCGCCGACTCTCCGTGGATACACTCACATGGGACATCTTCATTGAGCGCTTCAATGCACGGTATTTGTCCGAACATTATAGACAGCGCAGAGTCGATGAGTTTCATGATCTACAGCAGAGGGGACTCACCGTGACTCAGTATGAGAGCCGATTTATAGAGCTTTCTCGTTATGTGGAATACCTCCATGACGAGAAAATCTTAATACACAAATTCATCAGGGGGCTAAATCACGGGATAGCAGGACCAGTTCGTATGGCAAATCCCCAAACCATGAGCGAGGCTGTTGAAAAGGCCCTTATATCAGAGGAAATTCAGGGACGAGGACAGAATTCACGCCCACAGTACCAGGAACGAAATCCCCAACAACAGCAGAATTTCCGAAGGCCTCAAAACACAACACAGAGAGGAGGATATAATCCTTCATCATTACCTCCTAGGCCTCCACAGCAACAGCAACATCAGCAAAAATCCAAATTTCAACAGAGGGGACAAGGAGGACAGAACCGTGGATGGCAGCAGCAGGGACCACGCAGGGATCAGAGACAGCAGGGTTCATCGGCAGGACCCGCAAGGTCCCAGCAGTCTTACAGAGGCTCACAGGGATCCACCGGACGGACCGGGCAACAACAGTCGGGCAGAACATAGTCAGGGCAGTTACAGGTTAGAGGACCATGTTATGTATGTGGTGGGGTAGGGCATCTGGCTAGAGAGTGTCCGCAGGGATTTACTGCAGGGGGTCAGCCCCGATCAGGAGGGTCTGAGCAGACCGTAGGTGACGTGGGCAGATCTCACCACATGTTTGCAGCGGTTGATAACCGCCAGGCTGATTTTCAGGCTTCTGTCATCGAGGCAGCAGGTACGATTAGAGACTTTCCCATCTCGATCCTTTTTGACTCAGGAGCTACTGACTCTTTTTTGTCTACATCGTTAGTGGAGCGTTGCAGGCTGGTGGCTTCTAGGCAAGACATTAGGTGGGAAGTTGAGTTGGCCTCAGGGGCCAGGATGTCAGTAGATACCTTGGTTAAAGACTGTGAGATCACATTGGGACCCTTCACCACAACGTGTGACCTTAGGATTATGCCATTAGGGTCTTACGGAGTAGTTCTGGGCATGGATTGGCTTGCGGCACATAGAGCCAAGCTTGATTGTCGCCAGAGAACGATTAGCTGTTTAGACGATCAGGGTTCGTCAGTTGAGATAGTGGGCATTCAAAAGCCCACGGCAGTTCGTATGATATCCGCACAACAGCTTAAGCGCTGTATGCGGAAGGGATGTCAGATGTTTGCCATCACAGTCAGTGATAGAGCAGAGGACGAACCTGAGGCTACTTTAGATGATCACCCTATCCTTAGAGAGTTTGCCGATGTATTTCCGCCAGAACTACCTAGTATGCCTCCACGTAGAGAAGTGGACTTCCACATCGACTTAGTGCCAGGTGCAGAGCCGATATCCCGCGCACCTTATAGAATGACGACCCATGAACTCACAGAACTTAAGCTGCAGTTGGAAGAATTACTTGAGAAGGGACACATCCGACCTAGCGTTTCACCATGGGGCGCACCAGTAATCTTCGTGAAGAAGAAGGATGGGTCTCTTCGTCTATGCATGGACTATAGGCAGTTGAACAAGGTGATGGTGAAGAATCGTTATCCTCTACCTAGGATTGACGACCTTTTTGATCAGATGCAGGGAGCCAGAGTGTTCTCGAAAATCGATCTAAAATCTGGGTATCATCAATTGCGCATCACGGAGTCAGATATTCATAAAACTGCTTTTCGAACCAGATATGGCCATTATGAATTCACAGTGGTACCTTTCGGGTTGACGAACGCTCCTGCAGTATTCATGAGTCTCATGAACGGGGTGTTCCGTACATACCTAGACCGGTTCGTGATCATATTCCTAGATGACATTCTGATTTATTCACGGACTGAGGAGGAGCATGTAGAGCACTTGCGTCAAGTTTTGCAGAAATTACGAGAGCAGCAACTTTTTGGCAACTTGACGAAGTGTGCCTTCTTCAGGACA
Organism: Cunninghamia lanceolata; assembly: GCA_027924645.1. Lineage (NCBI taxonomy): Eukaryota > Viridiplantae > Streptophyta > Pinopsida > Cupressales > Cupressaceae > Cunninghamia > Cunninghamia lanceolata. The sequence continues at coordinate 4,095,509 of BSBN01000275.1, read as the reverse complement.
GAGATGCAGTATTTGGGACACATTTTATCAGGCGATGGCATCTCCGTAGATCCATCTAAAATTAGAGCAATCCAGGAGTGGCCGGCACCCACGAACGTGACAGAGGTCAGAAGCTTTATGGGGTTAGCTGGGTATTATCGTCGGTTTGTCGAAGGTTTCTCCAGGATAGCACATCCCATCACTTCCCTTCAGCGAAAAGGGAAGGGTTTCACTTGGACCGAGCAGTGTGAAAAGGCTTTTGGAGTCCTCAAAGAGTGTCTTACGAGCGCTCCTATTTTAGCAGTTCCAGATCCTTCGGAAGAGTTTGTAGTTTGCACGGATGCATCATTAGAAGGTTTGGGAGCCGTGCTTATGCAGGATGGACGAGCGATCGCATACGAATCGCGGAAACTAAAGACACATGAGTTAAACTATCCTACGCACGACTTAGAGCTTGCAGCTGTTGTTCATGCCTTGGTTCGTTGGAGACACTTTCTCTTAGGGCGACGCTTTGAACTCCATTCAGACCATCATAGTTTGCAGTATATTTTTACACAGCCTAATTTGAACACCCGCCAACGGCGTTGGATGGAATTCCTATGCAAATATGACTTCGATGTCCATTATATAAAAGGGAAGGAGAACGTGGTCGCTGATGCTTTGAGTCGAAGATGCCACGAGATCCAGACCCTGACCTTGAAGATGGACTTGAAGGATCGCATCTTACAGCATCTGCCGGAGGACGAATGGTTTCTTGAAGTGCAGCAGGCAGTACTAAATCAGAAGGCCCTTGAGGGCAAATTTACAGGATATACCCTTGATTCTGATGGAATGCTTCGACATCGGCAACGCATCTATGTACCCCATGCGGGTAATCTTCGTACAGTAATCCTATCAGAGGCTCATAGAGCACCCTACGCAGCACACCCAGGAGTGAAGAAGATGCATGCTGATTTACGACAGCTTTATCATTGGGCTGGGATGAGGCGTGACATTGCTGAATTTGTTGCTCGTTGCCTGGAATGTCAGAGGGTCAAGGCCGAACATCAGCATCCAGCGGGACTGTTGTACCCTCACGAGATACCTGAATGGAAATGGGATACCATTTCTATGGATTTTATCGTTGGTTTACCTATGTCATCACGTCGCCATGATGCTATTATGGTGACAGTTGACAAGCTGACCAAAGTGGCGCATTTTTCACCAATATGTGCAACGTACAATGCACCATTAGTGGCAAAGGTGTTTCTTGATCAGATTGTTAGACTTCATGGAGTACCTCGCCGCATTATATCTGACAGAGACTCCGTATTCACTTCATCGTTCTGGAAATCCTTACATCAGGCGTTGGGCACGCAGCTCAACTTCAGTTCTGCATATCATCCGGAAACCGATGGACAAACAGAGAGAGTTAACCAGGTGTTAGAAGACATGCTTCACATGTATGTGATGGATCACCAGTCTAGATGGGAGGAGTACCTGTATCTAGTTGAATTCGCCTACAATAATGGGCATCATAGCTCGTTGGGTATGCCTCCTTTCCAGGCATTATATGGCAGACCATGCAGAACACCTTTGAGTTGGGATCGTATAGAGGACAGAACAGTCATCGGCCCAGAGATAGTTCAGAATATGGAACTGCAAGTTAAACAGATAAGACAGAGGCTTTTGGAAGCACAGGACAGGCAGAAAAAGTATGCCAATGCTAAAAGGACAGACCGAAGCTTCTCTGTGGGGGAAAGAGTATTTTTGAGAGTGCGGCCGCACAAAAGTCCAATCCGTTATGGAAAAGGCTCTAAACTCGCACCTCGATTTGTAGGACCTTTCGAAATCTTGGAGCGGATAGGACCAGTAGCCTATCGTCTAGCCTTGCCACCTAGCCTGTCACGTATCCACGATGTATTTCATGTATCAGTTTTACGTCAATATATTTCTGACTTATCTCATGTGTTGGATTGGAGTGCTCTTCAGGAAGAAGCAGACGGACAACTGGCGTTGGAGCCAATTCGCATATTGGCTCGTCGGACGCTGGCCCTTCGAGGTCGAGAGCTGGACCAGGTTAGAGTCCAATGGGACTTATACGACGAAGTCACTGCAACATGGGAAGATGCAGAGAGATTGAAGACCCTGTATCCTCACCTTTTTGACGACTTCCAGGAGGAAGTACCGTCTTAGGGGGAGAGGATGTGAGGACCGCCCTTTTTACTACTATTGTTATGACTATTTACAGTACTGTTATTGTTACTTTCATATTTGTGGGATAGCAATTCCCAGAATTTGTCAGACTATTTAACTTTATTATGTTTTCGGAAAAACTAATTGGGTGATGTTTGGATAAGTTACTTTTCAGAAAAATGAATTAGGGATGATGGAAAATTGTAATATGATTTTTTTATTTATGTTAAATTGTACTAAGGCATGAGAATGCATGTGTTATTTAAGTTGCTTCGGCTATGATGAATTTATGTGGTTACTGATCTTGTAATTGAGTGTGCAGGGACTACTAATCAAACCACAGATTTCGGAGATCATTCCACACCTTGTTAATTGTTATTCCCTGTTAAGCCGATCTGGTTCCACGAAGAACCAAGATCTCTTTGTGTTTGATGTCTTGATGTAATGTGGTCTTTCGTATGGTCGAGTGGGTTAGGTTACCCTCATGTATCATTATTTTTATAAGTAAGTGTTGTTAAGAGATTGAATTTGAAATTTCTATTTTTCTTTAAATTATGAGGCCCTTTTTCTTGTGCTTTACCTTGACCTGGGGTGTCTTGTATGGGTTAAAATTGACCCTGGGTTCTACCCCATGGGTCCAGGGGCCCATTTGGCATGGGTAACCCTTGAGTAACCTCCATCTAGTCAACTTAACCTTCCCCTGAAGTTAAGTGGCGAAAATTGGAGGCAGGAGGGGACATGATGGGTTGTACCAACACTCAACCCATCCCCTCTACTTTTCCCTAGATAAGAGATGCCATCCATTAGTAAAAGTTACCTCTTCTTTAGTAAGATTCCCCCATGTACTATGGGGACACCCATGTGAAGAAAGGAGAAAGAGGCATGGGTCACCTGTTTTGTTCCCATTTAACTTTTTTTTTTATTTTTCCCATGAGAAAGTGGAGTCACATGAAAGGAATAAGGAGTACCCTTGGGAATGGAGAGTGACATAAGCCACCTGGACAGAATAGTGATTTTTGGGAAGGGTGAGGAGGTGACAAGTGTCACTTCCCCATTTCTCAAAATTAGAAAGAAAGAGAATTTTGGGTTATTTATTTTCAAATTTTTGGGATGAGAGGGAGTTAGTTGAATTTTGGGGGAAAATCTTTCATCTTTGGCCTTACCAAAAAATAGAGAAGTTAGTTTGGAAGATAGAGAAGGGAGAGGGAGTTGGTGGCTAAGCTTGGAAGTGAACTCTGTGGACTCTGCAACAACTTCATTCCAGGAGGGCTTTGCAAGGTTGGTCTGAATTTTATCTTTGTTTTGGTAGAACTGAAATGTGTATGAAATGTGTGTGAAATATGTGTTTAAATTTGTTTTTCTGTGGGGGTTCTTGTCGGGTGTTTGACATAGCGTCTCCCACTTGGGAGAAATGCTCATCAAGTTTGGGGTAGGGGAGGAGAGATCCTCCTCGGGTGCATACCTGTTCCATCTTTTGGGATGTTGAAAGCCTTGAGGGCAGGTATCTGTGACTGTATTTTTGACTTGAGAGTCATATACAGATTTCTTACAACTTGTGATCACACTTGGTTGAGACCAAGAGAAATTTATATGAGTTCATTTATCTGTCAGGGTGACACTCTGGAGTCGAGTGTATCCACTCTCCTGCCCCTTGTGAAACTCACTGTAATTGAGTTTCCGTATTGTGTAAAATAGCCACGGGTGTAGGTGTGCTTTGGGATTGTTGTTGTTTCTGTTGTGAAGTGGAGTGTTTGAGTACCCAGGTGTGAGTATGGTCTCCCTAGCTCGGGGGTGACCCTCTTGCGGGTCTACGGTAGGGAGGAGAGCTAGACAAGTGGTATTGTCCTCTTTGTTTGTCTTTGATACGCAGGTTTTTTCTCTTGGAGCTTCTGGTTGGCTATTTATGAAGAAACAGATTAGCTTCTTGTCATGGGAATTAGGCCTGGTTCATTTCATAGAGATGAAGAGAGAACACCTCTCTTGTTATTGTTGTAATTTAATGATAATCTGGGAGTGAAGATCACCTCCCTGATCTTGTTATTATTGGATTTTATTGGTTGTCATAAGTTTTCAGTTGTATACTGTTTGGGAGGAGAAAGTTCATATCTGGGAAGTTGGTATTCATGATTGAGAAACTGTAATATGAATGTGCTTAAATTTTTAAGTTGATGTTTGCAACCTTTGTTCAATAGCAATTTTTGTGTTTCAAGTATTACTGAAAAGATTAAGTTCGTTTTTGCAACTTAATCTGAGTTGTTTACATTTGAAAGTTTGGAATTGCTTCACTAGTTGAAATGCTAATTTTCTTTTCAATGTTAAAATGGAAAAGACAGTTTAAAATATTTGAGTTATTCTCCATATTAATGGGTTCTGTTAATTTAGAAGGATTAGAGGAAATCTAGCATGTAAATATATAATCTGTTGTAAAGTTATGAAGTCTTAAATGTTTATGAAAATGGAAAATTATAATTATAATAAGGGGATAGCTAGTTACCATTTCTATCAATTAAGTGAACATGGGATATATATATATATATATATATATATATATATATATATATATATATGTATATATATAATTATATCTACTAGTTATGACAATTTCTTTATAACAGGTTGATTTGGAGAAAATGCATTAAGTAGTGAAATTGAGAAATTTAGGAAATAGTTAAGCACATATAAGAATATTTTTATATATAAATAAATTTAAATATATATATATATATATAGAAATATATATATATATTTCATATTTTGAGTAATTATCATTTTCCAGAATAATAGTGAAATTGAAAATAACTTATCATTTTTATGAAATTGACGGAGAAATATCAATATAAAAATAGATATATATATATATATACATATATATTTATATATATCTCTAATTATATACTCATTTATAAATATATATATATATATATACATATGAATATATATATATATATATATATATATATATATATATATATATATATATATATATATATTTTAATGTTGTGAGAAATGGCGGACCAAATGTAAGCCGCGGTTTAAAAAAAAAACACAGTCGAATTTTTATATTGGGCGGTGGGGAGTAAACCCCACCGCAGGATTGTTAATACATTTGGAGGTGTGGAGTGGGGCGGAGCCCCACCCACACCCCCACGTCGTGGGAATGTGGGTGGGGCTCCACCCCACTCCACATCTCCCCCCCTCCAAACCCTTATGCCTCCCGCGAAACCTTCCCGCCGCTCTGCGGCCACCGCGAAATCTTGTCTGCCGCTCTGCGGCCACCACGGAATTTCGTCCGCCGCTCTGCGGCCACCCCGACCCTGCTCCTCTGCGGCCACCGCCGCCCATGGCCGCCGCCTGCTGTGAGTCTAAAGCAATACAAAAATGTTAGGGCTTGAGCCCTAACATATGAATGGTGTTTTTGTAATATAAATACAGTTTATTTTTATATAGCTTTATATATATAGGCATATATATATACTATATATGTCTATGTATATAGCTATATAGATATATTATAATAATGATTATATATCTGTATATATATATATATATATATATATATATATATATATATATATATATATATATATATATATATATATATATATATATATATATATATATATATAGGTATATAAGTTGTGGGAAACCAATTTGTCCATTATATAGACATTAAAATAAATAAATAAATATATATATATATATATATATATATATATATATATATATATATATATATATATATATATATATATATATATATATATATATATATATATATATGCATAGGATTGAATCTTTGAACCAATTTATTGGGCCCTCGTTTAAGATCGTTATAAACTATGTCTCATGGATATAGAAAAAAAAAATATATATATATATATATATATATATATATATATATATATATATATATATATATATATATATATATATATATATATATCTAAATATATATATATATATATATGTTATTAAGTGTTGAACACAACAACCAAAGAAGATATATTACCATGAACAGAGTTTTATAAAGTGGTGAACCACCTACATCTATTGACAACGTCATACGAATTACAATCAGTGTATGAATCGTAATTAAGAGTAACAGTAACAACAGTAATTCTAAACAAGAGAAAATAAAATTATAATGTAAAGAGAGTTTAGGAATATTCGGTGATACTCAGGAAAGAGTTTCTCGGAAGTTTCAACTGTTAACGTACTAATAATCACCCGGAAAATGAAGAGGAAAATTACACAACTCTTGCTCAAAAGAACACTGGAAATAAACTTATGAAGCCACCACTAACTATCCATGTGGCCATATTAACCTCAACTGTAGCAAACGATCTCATATGTAAACCTGTAAGAGGTTCCGAAGAAGGAAAAACTAACATTGGAAAACACAGAGGAGAAAATGCGCGACCTTTCTCACACGGGATAAGAGAACTAAGTTGACGGACCCTTCTGTCAATTGTGCTTAGGAACAAGTTGACTAAGTATTTACGAAGAGGAGGAACCTAGATCGGGGAAGATTAGGAGACCGAGTCCAGCGAAATAGTAAACCAGCCTTTGTGACCGAGATCATCCTGAAATTAGGTTTAATATCAACAATAGCTGCAGTAATAACCCTGATTGACGTAAATCACGAAGAAAGGACAGGATGCACATAAAGAAAGTATAGAAAATGAAAGAGAGAGAGAGAGACCGAAATATAAACACACTAAATGAACTAAGAGATAGTTAAGGTAAGGGCGATAAAGATATAATCCAACTTAAGAACTTGTGGAAAGGGAAGAGAGGGCAACCAAACCGCCTTGTTGAAAATGCTAAGTCATAGGAGGGGTATGTTTCAGGAAACAAGAGAGGAGACAGACAACCGTGCCTGGCTGAAAAATGACTAAATAGGGAGATCACTAGCTGGTTTAGTCAGAACAAGGCGTCGTGGGGAGTGGTTCCTCTATCAGCGAACCACGGGCGTAAATGAGTGCAGCGTAATTCCCACTAACACCGTAAGGCATTCTGCTACCGAACATTGCCGAGGATTTGATTGAAGAACTTTGGTAATCTCACTCTTGCAATGACGTTAGCAGCGTTGTATAGACCCTCTTGTTGATCTATATGCTTCTGGTTGCACGCCATTGTACTTGTATTCCGCCAATGAGAATAGTGTTTCACCATGAGAGAACACCGTTGAGCATGCGTACGCCTGCGAAAGGGGTTTTTAGGACAGTGTGAGAAAAGTTTTTCATATCTCGTGTCATAACCACATGACAGATGTGGCTATGACACGTACGATGTGTGTTGTGACCACAAGGAAAATGTGGGCATGACAAATACCCATTTACATCCAACAAGTTTGTGTCCTTCAGGAAAAGGTACAAGGTCCCATGTATCATTTCTTTCAAGGGCTACCATCTCTTCATCCATGGCTATTTTCTTAGACTCTGTATCATTCATACCCAAAGCGTCTTGCATAGATCACAGTTCATCAATGTTAGTACTCAAAGCAAATATACACTTTCAATTATCAGGTGAATGCCCATACCTTTTAGGTGGTTGCCTATGCCTTGTAGACCTTCAAACAAGCTAAGGTGTAGGTTCTTGAACCACTTCTTCCTCTTCTAAAGATTTGGAGCTTGATGAGCTCTCCTCAACTTCTTGTCTATCTTGGGGCCTTCATTCAACTTTCTCAGGTGTAGAAGGAAGTTGAATCACATCCTTTTTCTATTCAATTTCTTTATGCTGTTCTGCTGAAAAGTAATAGGAGAAGATTTAGTCTCTCTAAAATAACACTTCTAGAATAAATTACCTTATGTGCAACAGGGTCCCAAAAATTGTATCCTTTCACACCATAGTTGTAGCCAATGGAGATACATTTGACAGCCTTAGAATCTAACTTTGTTCTCTTCTCCTTAGGCACATGTGTATATGCCTCACAACCAAAAACTCTCATATGTCTCAGTGAAGGATTTTTCCTCGACCATGCCTCTATTGGCATTTTATCAACAAGTGCTAATGTAGGAGATCTATTGATCAAATAACAAGTAGTGGCAATAGCTTCAATCCAAATTTTTTATTCTGGACCTGCTCCACTCAACATGCTCCTAGCCTTCTCCATCAATGTTCTGTTCATTCTTTCTACAACTCCATTCTGCTACAAAGAATACAGAGTTGTCTTTTGTCTTTTAATCATGTGATCTAAATAGAATCTATCAAAATATATAGAATAGTACTCACCACCATTATCAGTCCTCAAACATTTAATTTTCTTTCTAGTCTAAGTTTCTATCATAGGCTTGAACTCCTTAAAATGACTAAAAACTTTAGATTTACTCTTTAAAAAATATACCCATGTTCTCCTATTGAAATCATCAATGAAAGTAACACAATAAACTGATTTACCAATAGAAGCAACATCAACAGGACCAAATACATCTGAATGGATTATATCCAAGATACATGAAGACTTATGAGAAGATGAGTAAAACTAAACGTGATTCTATTTGCCACAAATACAATGTTCATAGAAATCAAACTCTAGATTGCAATCATTCAACCCCTCAATGAGGTTCTTATTTTTCAGGGCTTTTAAACCCTTCTCTCCAATGTGGTCAAGCCTTTGGTGCCATAACATGGTATTCTCTATAGGCAACTTTGATTTGGTAGAGAGAGCACCCTTGGGTACCTAAAAGCCATGACCATCTATAGAAGAGAAAACCATCTCTTTTTTTAGCGAAGTAGTTTCTGGATTAATTTTAATAAAAGTTCTATTGCACTCAACCGTGCATGCATCAAGCTAGTACAATGTACCCACTCTGCTTCCTCTTGATATCACCATAGCACCTCTCACCATTTTCACACCTTCAGAAAATTGTACATGCACACCCACATCTATTAGCTTGCTAACAGTTAATAAATTTCTTGCTATTCCTAGGTTATGCAAGACACCATCAAATCGTCTAAACTCTACCATCAAAAAATTTCACATGAATACTACCACAGCCAACAATGTTAAGAAAAGAATTATCACCCAAATACACCTTACCACCATCATAGTTTTCATACTTACTAAATAATTTTCTTTTAGGATTCATGTGGAAAGATGCACCTGAGTCTATAAATGATGCATTATCACTTGCATGAGTGGCCAAGGCTGCAATAAAGGCATCTCCATCTTCCTTTTTGGACTCAAAATCATAATCTTGCTTCTTCTTCTTCTTTTTCTTCTCTTCTTTACATTCATTTTAGAAGTGTCTGGATTTACCATAGTTCCAACATATTGCCTTAGACTTACTAGGAGATTTTGATATACCCTTATTATTGGACTTGGAATGACCACATTGCTTCTCATCTTTGCCTCGTTATTTTGGTCTTCCTCAAACACTCAAAGCCTCATTGGCATTCAAAGAGACCTTCCTTCTCATCTCTTCGAAGAGTAGAGAATAGACAACATCCTCCATCTTCAAAGTGATTGAAGTGCTCCCAATGGCCATGACTGGGCTGTCCCATGAGTTTGGTAGCGAACACAGCAAAGTTTGGCACCTTTCTTCTTCATCCATGTTAACCAAAACTAAGGTCAACTAAGTCACCAACATATTGAATGTTTCCAGATGCTCATAAATTCATCCACCTTATTCCATTCTCAAGGAATACAACTTCATCCTCAAGAAAATCTTATTTACTAGAGATTTATCTTGGTATATCTCACCCAACTTCTTCCAAAGCTTCTTCGAAGTGGATTCTTTATGGACATTAATGAGTATTGAATCTACAAGACAATCTAATGAGACCTTTAGTTTTTATATCCATTACATCATATTTTGTAGTCAAAGTTGGATCTGTAGGCCTCTGGACATTTTCATCCACCACATCCCATAGATCTCGATCAATCAAGAGATATTCCATCTTCAGCGTCCACATTTTAGAGTTTGTACTAGAAAAATTCTCTACCTAAATTCTCCTAGATGTGCTCGCCATTTGAAAAATATCTACAACAAGATTACAAAGTATCCTCTGCACAAGCTCCCACTCAAACCTTGATTAGGAAAAAAACCCAACAACCCACAACTGAAACTAAAGGTGATCAAGCTTTGATACCAATTGTAAGGAAGTTAAAGTAACAAAAACAACTTCCTATGCCAATATTGAGGAGAAATATTATGCAAAACTTTTTAAAATGGATCTAACAATTACAGAAATTCTAGAAGCACATTCAAAACATGAAATAAACAATGAAACACAAAACACCAAATATACGTGGGGAAAACCCTTTTAGGTAAAAAACCCCACACTCCAAAAGCCTGTTCAAAGTATTCCAAATCCAACACCAAGATTACATACGCTTAAAGAGCAAGTTTATTACAGGAGTATCACCAGTAAACAACTCTAGAAGAATTCCTACAGCATTTTAGCACATAACAATACCTCCAAACTCACACTTACAAACTACTCCTCAAGCCTCCAATTTATAGACTTCTAACTATACAAGAAACCCTCTGTGATTTACAAAACCATGTGCTTAACTTCTCAGCCAAGATTCTAGTCTAAAAATAAGCTCTCACATCCAAAATGATATCCCCTATTTTGTATCCTTATAGTTGATATAGAATCTATCATAATAGCTCTAAAAATAGTCCTTCCATGATATACTACCATGTGGGCATCTTTTGACAACTAATATTTCAATTTTCAAGGCACCGACATGTAGTAAAAGTGCCAATTAAGAATTTAAAAGCCCCTAAATTAGTTTGGAGCTAAATAAAAATAATAATGACTATGGGAAATATTAAAAACAAAATAAATGCTACGAGAAATATGCAAGGTTGAGACACCTCATTTCCCATCATTTGATAATGGTAAAGAAATGATTATAGACTTGAAATCTCAATTTTCTTTATAGTTTGAAATGAAAGACTTAGGGGCTACTAAGTTCATCATAGGGATGGAGATTAAACAAGATAGGACTAACAAAAAACTTTGGATTTGTCAAAGGAAATATATTGAATCTATTTTATAACATTTAAGTATAACTAACGACAAATTAGAGAGTGTTCCTATTTATGTGGGAACAAATCTTTTAGTTGAGTAGTGTTCTTTGAAATCTATAGAGATGGATGAGATGAGTCTAGTGCCTAATGATAGTGTAGTTGGGATCCTTTTGTATGCTATAGTTTCCACCAAACCGGAAATTGCCCAAGCAATGCAGTCTTGATTTTTACAAGGCTAATCCTAGATGGGAGCATTAGGTTGCATCAAAGAGGGTCTTCATGTATTTGTAGGGTACTTTAAGTACTCCATATGTTATCATAGTGATATTAATGAGGACCAACACTCAATGCATATTCAGGGATGTGTGTCTTCTGATTGGGCAAGGAATGTTGATAGTGTAGTGAAATTTATTTGTGCATTCCATTTTAAAACTTATGATTTTGTCAACCTATAACAAGTAAACGAGGAAACATATGTAGAGAGGGTGTAAGTATTTAAATGGTTCATTGCTCCATACACTTGACATTGTGCAACATAGTTTGGTTTTGACTCTGGAAATAGGGATTTAAATCTAATTAGTCTTTCCATAGCTATGATCCAGTAAAATCAAATGATTTTATCTAAGGTATTCTCTAACTTAAATATTAATTGCCTTGAATAATAGGGTTTGGAGCCAAGGGTTTATATTAATTTTATGGTTAATATTAAATGTGAGGGAGCAACTAGATTTGCTCCATTGATCAAAATATAATCCAATGAACAACACATCTTTTAGAATTCAAATGTAAAGTGGGCTCCAAGAATTGAGTGATCTAATATTTTAAATGTTTGACAAGGTCTAGTTAATACTTCATGTTGTGGATGTTTTTTATAGGCTATAAACCATATACGGTGCAAGCATTCGATAGTAGTAATAAATCCAATGCAGCAAGTAGATACAACATCCAACTCAGCACACAAACTCAAATGATATGCTTATATGTTTTAAGGGGAGTATGATGTTGGCAAATGGTCAGCGCTCCCCATGGGATTCATGACATGGACTAATCACCTCCCGTGGATTCATTAACTCTAGCGCTTGTATCAAAAATTGATAGGTCAACCTTTTGGTTTAATTGCAATGATGGGCCAACAATTGGTATCAGAGCTAGGTTACGGGTTCGAATCTCCCCGCGTAACGCTAGGGGGAGTTTGTTGGCAAATGGTCAGTGCTCCCCATGGGATTCGTGACATGGACTAACCGCCTCCCCGGATTCATGAACTCTGGTGCTTGTATCAGAAATTGATAGGTCGACCTTTTGGTTTAATGGCAATCATGGGCCAACACATGAGACTTAACAAGTCAGCATTGCCAACTTGGCATCTAATCCGGACTCCAATATGAACTCTAGAATAGTTAATAGTTTTAAAACTCTTGCACACTACCATCTCCATGTATGATGCAGTGTATCCAATATTGTTCAATTATTCAAATGTGTGGCATGGAAATATATGCAAGGCATACCAAGAGTCTAGGTATAACTTGGAGAAAACATCAAGAGTCCAGCACATAGAATTTTAGTCCTAGCATGAGAAAATAGAAACAAAAGTAATATAATGAGAAATGAAGCATAAAAATAGTGTGCAACCCTTGAACAATTGTTTCATAACACCATTTAAAGGCATGGACAAATAGTATGAATGGTGCAAGGCATGTTGGAGATGGCACATGTTTTACAAACATATTCAAATATTCCATACAACCAACATTCAAAGGCTTGCACAAATGCATCAACCCAATGGATGAATTTATAACAACTAGCATGGATATGTGAAAATTACATTGCCATATGCTAATGATGTGGTGCCAACTCCCCAAGCCTAATGCCAAGGTCACAAGAGCGTGACCAGTTCCAGCATGGTGTCATATTCAATAATAGCTTAGTATGTAATTTGCATAGCATTTCAAATGACCAGTGTGGTATGCATTATTGACACAATATCTTTGTGTAGTGGAAGCACATTGTATGGCACGAGTATTTGCAATGAAAGGTAGAAGTAGTTTAAAACATCATCCATAGGTATGAATTGGATGGATATTCAAATAACATACCACAACTAGGTTCTTTAGGTTCTTAGACATTCCCTTTGTCTTTAAGGATTTTTCATCTACATAATGGTAAGATATTATCAATCGAACGTAAAAAAAAATTGGCTTCCTAGATTACTAAGCCTCTATCTCTTGTAGGTAAATTTTAGGTTTAATATAAAATTCTACTAGCCACCCATGTGTATTATTGCTCATGCTACATGCCTTCCAAAGCTTCTTACCAAAAGATAGAAAAAATCCTCAAATAATCCTTATAGACTTCCTTACAGAAAAGAAAAGTATTTCATAGAGTTACTTGGGAAACCCTTTTTCCCCCCTCATCACTCTAGAGAGCTTGGTCTTATTGACATGAAACAATAGTGTATAACCTTATGTTATAAATTGTTAAACAGAGCCCCTAAGGATGATGAAGCTTTGAAATCTCTACCTTGCCATTGCATTTATACTAGTGTGCCAAATGGGTGTAAGGCCTAGAGAGATCGTGGCTGCCATTGTATTCTCATTATGCACGAACTTGTTTAAATTTAGGTACTTTTGTAAATAAAAGTATTAAAAAAGCTTTAAAAACTATTAAGCAATGGTTTCTATGGAGTGGACATAGATTTAGGATTGGTTTGTCTATTAACCATTAATCTCTTTGGTGGTCTCCTATGATCACTTGCTAGGATAAACCTATAGCTAAAGTTCTTTGGGTTTATGGTTTGAATTTTTTTAACAAGGGTATGGACTCTACATGATATTTTTACAAGATATGTTTTCAAGAATTACCAAGAATCTTCTTTCTTGGCCTAAAGTGAAAGTGAAGTATAGACTTGTCAATTAACATTTGAAGTCCTTCTATACTATGGTTGATTCTATTCTAATGGAAATATTGCATAAAATTGGGAACAAAAGTTTAAACCATGGTGGAAAGATTGGAACTAGTATCCTAATACACCATTTTGTAACTCTAAGACTCACAAAATGTTATGCTTGGCTTTCACTGCATCTGCATATGGTGCAAAAGCTCAATTATAGATGGGCTCTTCAATCTTCTTTCTTGGATTGAATCCAAAGTGAAGTATAGGCTTCCAATTAGGATTTTAATTCCTTCCTTCCAAACTATTGTTTATTCCATTCTTGTGGGAATGTTGCATAAAAATGGGGTGAAAAGTTTTAAACCATCATAGAAAGACTAGAATTCGTGTCTTGATACACTATTTCATAACTATAATTCTCACAAAAACTATGATTGGATTTCACCACATTTGCATATGGTGAAAAAGCTCAATGATAGATGTTCTCTTCAATCCTCAACTAGCACATGGTAGTGCAAAATTTAGACTAGATACGATAGGCTATCATTGAGTTGAAGCTTGCTTATTTTGTCTGGTGCATTCCAGGGTCTTCCTATTGGCTCCATATCAATCCATTTGAGAGTTTCTAAATATTGTTACCCTTTTTTTGGGCACCAAGAAACTCTTAAAAACTTTTTTCTAGTCTTTCCCTAGAGCCCAAGTAGCTTGGCATTGGATTCATGATTTTATCAAGCCTTTAGACTTGAGCCATTTTCTTGGCATATGATCTTCATAGGAGATTGGTCCAAAATTGTTACTAAATTTACCCAAACATGGCACACTTTTAGATTGGAAATCTTATTTAATAGATTAAAAGTACAAAGTTGTGTCACACTTTTATAAAAGAAACAACCAACACTGATCTGACTTTTAAACTTGAATCACTAGAAAGTGGCATATATGTTTTGAATTTTGAAATGATGTAAACTAATAAAATGTGTAATTTTTAGTATATTTTATGTTTTTATTTTTTTGACAAAATTAAAAAATTATTTGAATATAGTTTTTTTAAAAATTAACACTATAATTTAGTCGCTGATAAAATGCTGAAAAATGACGTGAGATGAGACGTCAAGCTTTATATAGTAAATTTTCTTTTTTTCCTTCAATTTTTTTGTGTATATTTATAACTTGAAACTTTAGGGCATGGATATATTTTTTTGCAATTTTAATAAATATATATTTTTAAATAAATATTTAAATGTGCATGTATTAAAACATGGTTGTTTCCAGTCGACGTCAACTTTTATATTAAATATGTATCTAAAATAGAAAATAAATTATACTATCTTAATCTAGATTCTTTATCTAGGGCATCATATTTTTTTTAATTTTTTAATAAGTTTTAGTATTTTTCTTGACATGGTAATCAACCTAATATTTTTGTGCTGATAAGCTAGTTTTAGTAAAAAATAAGAATAAAATATAAATAATAATTGAACTATTAAAATAAAAATACATTTGAAAACTACACCTATGGATTTACAAAAGGGTATTTTTACATTTTTGAAAAAATGATATTTATATGAGGAGTTGTTCAAACATTAAAATTTTCAAATAATTTCATTTTTTTAGTAAATTGGCCTCAAAGTAGTGCTAGATATGCATTTAGCCAACAATTTTAGTTGGAAAAATTGTGGACATATTTAACTTATCTAGAATTAATCTTACTAGATCATATTTAATTTTAGTTGTTGAAAGTGTGACACAGCTTTGTACTTTTGTTAAAAATAGTCTATGGAAAGATAATAATTTTTCTTTTTTTGGAAGTAGTGTTGACAAAAATTTCTCCATGTATTCTAAATCTATGATTTGTTCTAATGTGTCAATGTAGATACAAGTGCAAGCTAATAAAACTACACTCGAAGTGGCCCACCTATAGGTTCTTGATCACTAGGGTAATGCACCTTGTATAGTTGTCAGAGTGTCACCAACTTCTCTTCCCCCTTCAAACATGGGCTGATCAGAATACTCATGGCCATGACAATTCTCATCCTTCCTATCACTTCCTAGCATAGAGCCTATGGTCATAGTGTTCATGGATGGTCTGAGTCATCCCACCAATGTTCAACTTCCTCTCAACATTGATCCTGAGGAGCTCTTGGTTGGCTTGATAGTAGCAAATTTCCTTAGCTTCCCTAGCTATTTCTTCTAGTAAGGCTACTAGTCAACCTCTTAAAGATGTTCAAACTAATGAGGATAACCATAATGGTGGTCTCATTGCATAGAATTTCATTCTTGATAGACAAGATAATCCAGATGTGTGAAAACTAGATGACCATGACCTACCTATTGCTATTTGTTCTATCACTCTTGTTATTTGGTAACTTTGTTTATCTTTCTAAATTTAATGTATAAAGTTGTCTATCTTTGACTTTAAGATGTCAATATTTACAACCACCTTTTTCTGATATAATGTATTATTTAAAATAATTATAATTAATATAAATACCTATTTCATAAAAAGAAAAAGAAAATAAATAAATTAATCATACAATTTCAAATCATTCTTCTAAACAAATATAAAAAAAATACACAACATAATATTCAATCAACCTTCATGAGTAGATCCATAAATATTCATACTCACATCATAATAAATTAATGAAACAATGCCTTTTGAGGTTTCTCAAACATAAGAACCATAACTATGGCTATATGAAAAATACCTCAAAAAATCAAACATCTATAATTAATCAATAAGTTATTCTCTTATGTTCTTATAGTTAGGGTGTAGTCCTTCCAACAAAGTTTAGGAGCTCCTCCAATTGCTTGTCTTCAAAAGGTGCATTCCTCATGTCCACTAGATACAAATAATCTCTCTCTTCAAAACATGTAAAACTTACGCCCATTTCAAGTTCATGATCCCTGATGTTCACCTCTTCCTCTTCTTCTCTTATTGCTAAGATGCTCTGGTTCATTTCATGAGTAGTTTCAGATATGTTTGCATTTTCTATACCATATGAAACAAGAGCTCTATCCATGAGCGAGATTTGCTCAGTTTCATCTTCATTAGATTCTACCTTTAGCTCAGGCTTACATGTGTCTGAACTATTGTGTTCTGATTCAGTTGCCTTCCTACCTTTGATCACCTGTTGATGACATACCCTTATCATTTGAACCAATGATATTACATATTTAAACATTCAAGAGAAGAATGTGAACTTATGAATCAGGAAGCCTTACATATCTATCAACTCCATCCTTGTCAACTACATCCTTGTATAACATCATGAAATCTCATTTTTTTAGACCGTGTGCTTGAATGAAATCCCCTAAAATATATGTAAAAAACAATCCATAAAACTCCAAAATATATGTAAAAAGCTATCCATAAAACTCCAATTCCACTTGACCAATTTAGATTGAACATTTAGATTTCTTGAAACCTACCAGCATTTTTCACTACATACATCCTACTCTTATTGTTTGGCAACTGAATATTCAAATTTCTTCAAACTCACCTGTATTTTCCAGTATATACATTCTACCCTTATTGTTTGGCCAAAACCTGCACATTAATCACTTTAAGAATAGATCACATAGATTTAATCCTTTTCCTGTTTACCAAAATAAGTAGTCTCCACCTCCACAGGATCTAAGATTGGTTGCTTCCTCAACTTAATTTTCTTTGGCTATATATGTTTATCTATAATCGTTGTAGCCTTTGAACTTTGAAATTCAAACTTCTTATTATTATATTTAATTTGTGAACTACAATTAATTTCATTTATAACTAAATTCTTCTTCTATCTCAAATCTTTTTTTCAAATTAATATCATGATATTCAACAATGGCATAATTTAATACTTTACCTGTATTTGAGACTCCATGCGCGATTAATTTCAAAGTCCTCTATTGATATTGAGATGCCTTCCTTCATAACTAGGCATGGAAGGTTTGCCTCTGCAGCTTTCTAAAATGTGATAAAAACAAAAGGAAATATTAGACTTCATTTACTTGATAAAAGTCTGAAAAATATTTAAATTGGAGGTGGAAGCTTGTGATCTAAAAGATGCATATTTTTTCAAGACAGTGACCTCTAAAATGAAATAGTATTATGCCTGCCTGCATCACTAAGCATGGGAGCCTTGCTTCTGCATCTCTCTAACAATGGAGAGAAGTGGGAAAAGGAAAAACCGAAGACTCTTTTATTTGTTTCATTGAAGTCCTTTAAATGTTTACATTGCAAGTAGATTGTTTTGATTGAGGTAAACACTTTATGACGCCAAGAAACACCAAGGAACAATACAAAAGACAGCAAAAAAAACAACTACAACAAAGATTGTTATCATCTAAAAGTTAGTCTTAAAATATTGAGCTATAATAAGAAAAAGTACTGAGAGGTGATTTACCAACCTTAGGAATAACTATTCTTCCAAGATTGCCAACATTACTGTTTTGCAACTCCTTTTGTAACAAGAGTCTCAATCCTTCATGTGAGAACCATGCCTAGGTATATCAAAGAAACCAACATATCATATTCAAAATTTGTCAAGTAAATCACATGGTTTTGTAAACTATAGATGGTTTCTTGTATAACCAGAAGTCTATAAATTGGAGGCTTGAGAAGTAATATTAAACAAGAACAAGTTCTATTTGTGAGAGCTTATTTTAGACTGAAATCATTAAAGGCATAAGATTGCATTTCTTTAAGTGCAATTTGTTGTGTGTATGATTCATCTAGAGCCTAGTATGCAAGTCCTGGTCTATCAAAATTTTGTTGAAATGTTGTAATCTCGTTATCAATAAATTCATTGAAATGGGAATTGATGTGGGATTTTGGAAAATTGATTCAACATGAACAATTTCCGTTTGTGATAACAATGGTATTAAATGTGTCTATACTACCATTGTTGTGACAAAAATTGAAGCCATGGGGTTCCATGTAACGTATGCGTACGGGCTCACTGAAGCCACGGGTCCTGCATTGGCCTGCGAGTGAAAGAGTGAATGGGACAGGCTGTCCGACTCCCATCAAAGACTAAGGACAAGATCAAAGAAGAGGACATTATCTCCTTCTGTAGAGACAAACTTCCTCATTATATGGTCCCCAAGGTAGTCAAGTTCATGGAACTGCCCAAAACCGCCATGGGTAAAATACAAAAGTTCCTGCTCAGAGAATTCCATGGATATTCAAATAGAATACCACAACCAGGTTCTTTAGGTTCTTAGACGTTCCCTTTGTCTTTTAGGATTTTTCATCTACATAATGGCAAGCTATTATCAATCGAGTGGGAAAAAATTGGGAAAAAATTGGCTTCTTAGATTACTAAGCCTCTATCTCTTTTAGGTAAATTTTAGGTTTCCTATAAAGTTCTAGTAGCCACTCGTGTGTATTATTGCTCATGCTACATGCCTTCCAAAGCTTTTTACCAAAGGATAGAAAAAGTCCTCAAATAATCCTTATAGATTTCCTTAGAGAAAAGAAAAGTATTTCATAGAGTTGCTTGGGAAATCCTTTTTCCTCCCTCACCACTCTAGAGAGCTTGGTCTTATTGACATGAAACAATAGTGTATAGCCTTATGTGATAAATTGTTAAATAAACCCCTTGGGATGATGAAGCTTTGATTGAAGCTCTACCTTGCCATTACATTTTTGCAAGTGTGCCAAATGGGTGTAAGGCCTAGAGAGATCTTGGCTGCCATTGTATTCTCATTATGCAAGAGCTTGTTTAAATTTAGGTACTTTTGTCATTAAAAGTATTAAAAAAGCCTAAAAACTATTAAGCAATGGATTCTATGGAATGGACATGGATTTAGGACTGGTTTGTCTATTAGCCATCAATCTCTTTGGTGGTCTCTTATAATCACTTGCTAAGATAAATCACACTACTACATAGAAGGGGGGGTGTGTTTAAGACATTAATTTAAGATAAAATGTTAATTTTGTCTTAAATATATATTTTATGTTTAAATTATATTTTTAATTTTCTAATTATCTTAAATTAAGACAATAAAAAAAACTTTTTCTACAATAAATTTTTTATTTCCCCCTCCTCATTCATTTTCCCTCCCTCATTCGGCATGCATTTTCCTTTTCCCTCTCTCATTCGACATGCATTTTCCTTTTACACACTAGATACCTACTGGTGCACTTCCCATGATTTACACAATAGCAGAGGGTAATCAACAGCACAGGCAATAGATGGTAAACGACATCAACATAGGGTAAACGGCAACAATAGGGGGTTAACCGCAGTAGCACAGGTGTGCTTCACATGTAGGTATCATGTGTGTGGTGGGTCTTGAGGGTTGCAGGCTTGGTGTCTGGGTTTTCTTTTAGCTTTTTATCCCTTGTCTCTTTCCCAGTGGCAAAGTTTCAATGACAGGAGTCTTGGCATCAGGAATAGGTGTGCTTGACCTTGTCTTCATTGTCTCTTCTATTTCTTTTCTGCCTAGCATTCTTTTTAAAATTAGCACAAAGTTAAACAAAGCAAATAAACCTTATGCAAACCAAATAAACATAGTTCTCAAAGTGAAACATCAAACCAGGTGTGCCCTAATGTTAGGGCACAACAAAAAGATTGAGGGTCTGGTAGGTTCAGAGGGGGAAAACAAAGAAACTATTGTAATTGCTATCAATAGTATATCAGACCAGACTGAAACAAATGGCTCAATAGAACCCAAATCAGATAAGGTTGAAACAATAGGAAAAATGAATATGGAGAAAAATACCTAATGGCAATATCTGAAAGGGCATGATGACTTTGCTTTCCACACTTAGGTTGTTGTTTTGAATTTGCAGTCCCCATGACCAAAAGATATAGTATTGGAGACTAGGAATCAATTTAACCAAAATAAACAACCTATGACTTACCTTATAGTAGAAAATAAATAATTCCTCTACAAGATAAATGAATCTTACTTCACATTCAAACAATATTTTTAGCATCTACAACTGAAATTGAGATAGTTTCCTTGTTAATAAGGACCAAATAATGAGTGCTATGTTTTAGCTATATTTATTGTCTTCATCTCTTTTTTTTTCACATATTGAAAATAAATTTACAAATATGTCTCAAAGAGAAATGATAGTATCAAGGATACAAAAATTATGCTATTTTTGAACAAAGAGGCAAAATCCATCAAACTAATTAGAGTATCCAAAACAGAGCATATTCTTAAGCCATCCATCAGCACATCAACCAGTCCACAAAAATAGCCAAGTAGCATAAACAAAAACTAGAAGCCAGGAAAATTATGTAGCAGTAACCTTATTGTTCTTCTCTTGTTTAACCATCTCTTCATCAATCACCCTTTGAATCTTTATAGATAGGTCCATAACTATATATTTTAGACACTTTCTAATTCACCAGTCTAGTAATGTAGAGATAGGAACATTATCAAAATTCCTGAGGTCGTTAGCTCCAAAGATATTTGAATCCTCTTCTCTTTTCTTCAATTTTCCTTTGTTAACCAAATGGCTGAAAATGGCCCTCTTGATCTCATCTTCTGAAAGATCAACTTGTTTACACACCTGCATGCAAATCATGTATAGTGTGACTTTTAGGAAAAAGTCAATAATATCATTTTTATTTCTTGAAAGACATGAAGATTCCTTTAAGTCCACAAAAACCACAATATTGCCCTTTCAGATATTACATGTACAAACTTTAGTATGTGCATTGGAAGACTTCGAATCTAAAATTTGTAAATCCAGCTTATGAATTTCAATTTAAAATTGTAATCATGATTTTGATTCATTGCTTAATCACTCAAAATTTGATTGATGCAATTGGCATTGAGATGTGAACTTTGATATGTGACCTCAAAGAACTGAGTAATTTAATTACTAATTTATTGTATTTTGAAGCAATGTTGACAATAAGTAGTGCTTAACTACTTTTTGGTAATGTCATTATATTAACGAAATGATAGAATTTGACATAAACATAGATGAGCCAGTTGTCATATTCTATAACAGAGGAGCAGATTGTGCTCGTCAAATGTATGGTGTGGTTTTTGGGGTATGGAAAATAATTCCTGCGCGTGCAAAAATTAATGTGAATGTATATTTTTTGCACTCCACTTTTTATGAAAATAATTAGACTGTATAATTAGAAATCTATTGCTTGAGAATATTATGATTGAGAAACTCTACTATCTGGCATTAATTGGGAGCGAATTAGCTAGAAATCTTGATTTACAATTGTAATAGATAAAAAGTGTATCTGTAATAGGGTAACTTTTTGGGATTCTTTTAATTGAGAGGTGTAAAAGGTTTAACATTGTTGCCCCTGTTCAGAATTGGTTGTGTAGAATCACAAAATTGTGACTTGTAGCCTTTGCAGCTAGCAAGTTTATCTGTTTTAGAATAATTCTTGTTAAATATTATTATTGAGAAGTTTACAAGGTTAGTACTATTTGCCTGCTATGGAATTGGTGGTATTAAACTAATAAAATTTGATTTATAACCATTGCATATATGTTTTAGGGTATTTTTGGTTAGTATTATTGTTCAGAGCCATTCAAGGTCAAAGATTGCAATGTACAATAGCCATGATGTGTAATGTTTTAGTGGGATGTAGGATTTTGTTTTGAACGTTTAGTAGCTTAGACAATGGCTTTAGTGTAAAGCACATTGAGTCATGTGATTGCCTTTTATGATGCATGCCATGACAATATCTGTATTGGATTGTAGATTTTTATCAAACTTAAATTCTTCTTATCTATGAAACATTGATAACATTGGGAAAAACCAACATTCTCTTTAAGTACGCAAGTAAAAGATTGATTATCTTTTGATCAGAGTCAGTTGGGCTAATTCTAAATAAAATGTATATGGTAATTATTCGTTCATCCCATTATCGGTAGTGCAAACCATGAGGATAGAAACCTACATATCTAAGTACCCAAAGCTATGATTTATTTGGACTGTTATGATATTGTTGATGCAGGGATAGGGTATATGGATGTGGTTTTTTTGAGAGCCTAGATGTGCATGGACTTGAACAGTTACAACCTTTGAAAATCTTCATGGGGGTTTAAACAAGAAACTAGGCTTCTAGAAATACGGAATTAGATACATTTGAACCTATCAAATTATCGCTCCTGTCAATTCTTGTGCAATATGAGGATTAACTTCATACAAATTGTTAAACTTGTCATATCCTTCTACTTCAACTCTCATTTTTACCATGAAATTTGGTCTCCTAGTTAATGCATTTACGATTTTCTTTGAATCACCACTCCTAATATTTTAATGAAAAAATAGAATTACAAAAATTGTACCAATCTCATGCCTTTGATTCAAGTGACCTTCACTTTTCAAATATTATAATAGTTGATGGTTTCCAGATAACACAACTTCTTCAATCAATCAGAAATATCTATATTTGTTTAGTGATTGAATTATGTTGTAAAATTCTTATCATATTTTGTATATTTGAGTATGGTTTAGGTGCAGGTTTGGTTTTCTGCTCATGCTATAATTAATTTAAATCCATGTATTTCAGGTTATTTAATTCTACGTCAACAATTCATAATCAATTTCTATGTAAGTTTTAATCGAATCTTCATTTTTTTTAATTGCTCAAGCTATATTTTAGAATAATTTTATGCTTTTATTTTGGGATACATGTTTTCATGTATTTCAATAGCTATTTATGTAATGATCCTAACTAGCATCCACACACTTTTCTTTGTAGCTTTCTATTAGGCTATTTTCTTGGTGTCTATATGAAATGGCAGACCAGGTATTTATGTTGTTGTTTTTAGTACTTGCAGTATCATTTTAATCAAATGAAACACTAACCTAGGATTTAATAGGTAGCACATAGAGTAATATTTCATATCATTTTCATGATTGAAAGATTGGACTAGTTGGTGATGAAAAAACATATGTTAAATTAGAGTAATTTACATGAATTATGAAACTCCTTTGTGACATCAATAAAACCCTCCAAATTAGTAAACACCTTGAAAAAAATTACCATACTACTACACCAGGGGTACTAATGTAATGAGGACAATTAATTAATTTGGAGTGTAATGATAATAGTGAAATTTTTTAAAAATAGATTACTTTCTTTGGTTTAAGTAAATGATGGTCTTCACCAATGGGCTATGGAGTAAAGCAACTCATGACATAATGGTTGAGTGAGAGATTTCAAAGAGAAACCTACAATGCAAAGATGGTGTTTAGCCATGGTTGTATGATGAGACAAACCTTGAAACATAGTATCTTTTTTTTGCTATAGGATTGTGTTAAACAATGATACAAATCATTGTAACATATTCTCTCAAGCTACCAAGAGGACACATTAGCATCCAGATTAGGTTATTCTTGTTGATATTTACCCTACATTTACCTCAATACAATCTTTGATAACCTACATTTGCATCTTTGGTGTAGATATGTCACATGGTACTACTAAAAGAACAAAATTTCTTCAACCTCCAATGTTGTTGCTATGCATCCACATTGCAAATGTCCAAAAAAGGGTGATCCAAGAATAAGAAAATGTACTTAAAACCCCATAGATTCTATATAAAAATGATTAAAACTTTTCCACTTTTGTGTATCTCACCATAAAGCCATGTTTTCAAAGTTTCAAATTTCTTAAGTTGTAACATATCATGCACCTAAGAGTCATGTTCTCTTCAAAAAGAAGTAATACTCGAGTTAAAAATTGTACTCTTATTGTTGATAGTACATGGTGCATTTAGGGAAATAGCACATCATCATCATCTGAATATTTAGATGAATGGGCAGCAAGACCTGCTCCAAGGACAGATGAATACTTTAATGAAATGATATATTACACTTGCAAAAGATGCCAAAATAGGAAACTAAAGAAGCGGTGACTTGTTGGTATCCATAGATTGAACTAAGGAGTTTATATAGAAGAGGCACACTATAATTAACAAATTGTTATTCTTATAATAAATAAATATGCATATTATTTAATACATTATTATTGATCATTTCAATTGATTTTTTGATGAAAAGCCGCTTCCAGTTCCCAATATCCTTGAAGAACCAATGGATGTCATTGATGATAGCCACTCTCAAGATGAAGAACAAGACACATTTATGGATGAAATCATTTCGTAGATAAATGAGGCTGGTGTCAATGAATTTATCCAAGACTTCTACACATCTTCTAAAGAAGTTATTGATTCACCCCTAGCTCAATTGGCTAGGACGCCTCTTTTCCCAAATGCAAATACTTCTATATTGGCAACACTTATGTTGTTGTTGAACTTGAAGGTTACACATGGATTGACAAACACATTCTTTACCAATATATTAAGGTAGGATTCGATATTCCTATAAATTAATGATCTAAATATCTTGAAAGTTTTGAATATTGTGTATACTTATCTTATAAAAATCATTTGTTTCCTTATGTAGACTTCTGTCAAACAAAATACTTCCAAAGGACAATAAGTTGCCTCATTCTTATAGAGAAGTATCTTCAGTGATGAAGACATTGGAATGGAGTAAAATACATATGATGCATGTCCAAATGACCATATATTGTACTATGGAAAGAATCCAAATTTGCAATAATGCCCAGTGTGTCACACAAATAGGTATCATCAAGATCAAGTATCCAAGAAGGTTCCTTATAAAGTAATATGTCACATTCCATTAAAGCCAAGGTTTGAGAGGATGTTCAAATGCAAGGAGTTGGTAAAATATATGCATTATCATGCACAAGGGAGGAGCCAAGATGGTGTCATGCGTATGGTTGCAGATAGCAAACACTGGAAAGAGATTGAGGAAAAATGGCCACATTTAAGAAATGAGCCAAGGAATGCAAGAATTTCTCTAGCAATTAATGGTGTCAATCCTTTTGGAGATCTTAGAACAACATATTCTATTTGGCCAGTTTTAATTATTAAAAATAATTTTCCCCTTTGGATGGTAATGAAAAAGGAGCATGCAATGTTAACTCTTATCATGCCAGGTACTAGAACATATTAATGCAATGCTTTCTTGAAGATTATATTAAAAAAAATTCAACTCAGTTAAACCTTGATAAAGAACTTTTGTTTACTTAGGAAAGTATCAGGTAAAGGATATGGATGTATACATGGAGCCCCTCATTGATGAGCTTCATGAATTATGGGATGGTGTAAATATGTACGATGTATCAAGACCTATCAATGATAGAAACTTCCTCTTTCATACGATCCTTATCTGGACAATTCATGATGCCCCGGGACTCTCTATTTGTTGTGGTAATATATTATAAATTACATTTGTAATTTTTTTGTTCATTTTACCATTTACTAAATATGGTTTCCATTCTTATTTCAAGGCTACAAACAAAGGGGAAACATGGTTGTCCAGGGTGCTACCACAATAATGGGTTACACTTTCAAGGACATCCTGATTTTTGTTGAAATCAAATATTTTTAGAAAATATAATGATTTAAGCCTTGAAAGGTGTCATTTAAAGGATTTTAATTGAAGAGGGTTTGATCAAACCCCCTTAGATTCAAACCCCCTTGGATAGAATCCCGCTAGTTTTAAACCATACCTATAATGGAGTCTCCTCTACACCTATCAAAATGTTGATAAAAAACCACTTTTGATTTACCTTTTGGGTGATCAAATGAATTCATTTAAAATTTATGTTTTGTTAGTATGCAGTCCTTATTATAAGCTTCCCAAAAAGTATAATTTTAAATATATTTAATTTGATTATTATATTTATTTTTTATTTCTTGGGAATGTAGGTTTTTCAATGAACATCAAGGTCTTTGTTTCACACATACGAAAAAAAGGAAAATAGAGATTTTTTTTTTGAAAAATATCTATGCCCTAGGTATTGATGTCCTTGTTTCAACAAAAAAAATTGAGTTTAGATACATACAGAAAAAGTTATGTTTTACAAAATACACCTATGTCTAAATTATAATTGGTTTGACTTCAAATCTTAATTAAAAAATATTCAACAAAATATTATGAAACCAAATGCATACCCTAGATATGAGTGTTACCAATCTAAATTCAAAAGAATCAAAATTTTATCCTTTGTAGAAAAAAAGTTATGTGCTACAGAATACACATCACTTTAAAAAAATATTGTTTACTATTAAAAACTAGTTATCAAAGGAGACACAAAAATATTACAATTTAACTCCAATTTTTTTAAAAAATATATATTTAGAATCTACAGACAAAATCTCACAAATCACTAGTTCACATCATCTTCAAATTTGTAATGTTTTAGCGGCTATAGGTGTTAGAAAGTGGAGATTTAGTTCAAAATGTTGATTTCAATGTCAAGTTTGGCCAAAACATGTAACCCATTATTGTGGGATAACCCTCCATCATGTGGGCTGAAAACATTGTATAGGCAGTCAAAGGATCTCAATAAAACTATGTATGATGAGTATAGATAATTTTTATCGCAAAATCATTGCTATTGGGTGCATGAGAAAAACAAGTTCAATGGAAAGGAAGTGGAAATGAGGAAGCTAAGAAGGATGAACCCTACTAGGTAGAAAGCGCTATATGACAAAAAAGAAGGGACAGGCTTTCCACTAGGAATGAAAAGACTCTATTTTCTACAAATTACAATATTATGAGAACTTGCCAATAACCCACCTATTTGATACTATGCACATTGGGAAAAATGTGGTAGAGTGTTTGTGAAAACATCTAAATGAAACCAACCTTAAAGCACAAATAAAGTTACGAAAGGACCTCCAAGTTGTCAATATCATGTCGAACATGTGGTTGTATGAAAATAACTCATTTGTGAACATGCTCCATGAATTTTTACATCAAAGGAGAAAGAAAACATCATTGATACACTGAAAAGCATAAAATTTTCTTCTAGTTTTGGTGCGACATTAAAAAACTTATTCACAAGAGATGGGTCAGAGTTCTCAGGGCTTAAAACACATGATTGGCACAACTAGATAAAGGTAACTTTGTAGAATGTTAGATTTGTTGGCAACATAATTTGAAATTTGTATATCTTAGTGATAACAAAAGTTCATGCATATTTTAATATTGTTTTTGTTAATGGTCATGTAGTATGTGTTTCCTGCAACAATACCTTGCACCTTTGACCATGATGTCACGTTAACTATTTACAAATTATCCAAATATTTGAGGTATTTTGAATCTATCATGCATACTCTTCCATGACTCTTATCCTTTGAAGTGCAATATTGGTAATGCCTTTATATATGTTTATACCTTTAGTTTTGAACAAATAATAAGTCTTTATTATAATACACATTAATATCTGTAGGTGGGTTTCATCTAAGGAGATACATCAAGATGAGTTAAATTATTGGAAGAGGAATGTTCCACTTTTGATGTGTGATATCCAAATGTACTTCCCTTCGAGCTTCTTCAATTGTCAAGAGCCCTACCTTGTACACCTAGTAGAAGAGATTGAACAGTGTGGTCCTATCCATATTCGGACAATGTGGCTCGTGGAGAGATATATGAAGGTTCTAAAACAATTTGTGAGGCAAAAGGCTCGACCGAAAGGGTCCATGGTTGAGGGGTACATGGTTTTCCAAACAATGGTTCATTTGAGTGATTACGTACCTGAATTACATCTTGAAGCTCCTCGATTATGGGATTATAACCAACCTCAATCATTTGAAGGAGAAAAATTAGAGGCTCAAGGGACTTCAAAGAGGATAAAAGGTATACAAAAAAGTTTGAAGTAATTGTTCTTATCTTAAATTTTATAAGACATAGCTTTAAATCATTATTAATTCATTGAACAATTCTATTTTTCATTGTAGATGCTAAGGAGTGGGAGTCATTATATTTGTATGTTGCATACAATTTTGACTTTATGTTTGAATGGATGGAGAAGTACACTAAACAAAAGAAATTAGAGGATGAAAATGCATGGACCTTGATGTATATAATAGACATGGTCAAAACACTGCTCGAGGACTTCCTATAAGCCATAAAAGAAAATGACCAGATAGATGCTTGTGGAATTGGCTAAAGACCAATATTGAACAAGAGGCAACAAAGGGGAAGAATAGAGTGACACAACTACAACTAAATTTTCTTAAAGGATCTAGAAATGGGGAGGTGATACATATATATTAACATATTTGAGGTATTTAGTGATTTGCCTTTTAAATTTTTTATTCTTGAATCTAATTAGTTAATATTTATATGAATTTAGGTAACATATTACAAAGGAATGTGGAATTTCGGTCATCATTTTCACATCAAAAAGGTTGATGACAAGAGACAAACTTATGATTGTGGAATTTCAGCATCATTTGAGGTGGAATGTCATTCACATGCAAATGATAGACAACCAATGACAAGCACACTTCGCTATTATGGAGTGTTGGAGGATATTATAGAGGTTGATTTTATATCTTTTAAGAAAGATATTTTTTGTGTTCATGGTACAAGCTTAACAAAGTGGGTGAAGACAAAACTATATTGTTGCACAAGAATGGATTCCATATGATCAATACATCTAGGTTTGAAGCCACTTTTGAACCTTATGTGTTTCCAAATCAATGTGACCAGATATTTCTCATTCCAAATTTAGAACAACCTGGTTGGTCATTCGTGATTGATTATGATCCAAGAGGACGAAGAGTAACATTTATTCAAGATGTAGAGGACCATGATTTACTTGAAAATGAAGAAGTCCCCCTTGAAGACATAGATGGTCAAGATGGAGATGATGAAAACTTTATTGTCAATGATGCATATGACCAAGATGAATATCATGATGAGTTTACTGAAGTGTCTAAAGAATATGAGCAACCACATGGGCATCAAGTCCATGAAGATGATGAATTTATTGATTTTCATTTACCTATAGCTGAAGGTGAAGAAGACCATGAAAACTATGGTATTAATTTATTTGTGGATTTAGGGCCCATTAATGATGGTGCATTTATGCCATCAGATGAGGATATTTCATGTGAGAATGGCATTGTTTGATCATCATGTTCAATTTTAAGATGGTTGTGAGGATTCAGTACAATATAATTATCTCTTTACAGGTTAAGTATTGTGTTTTTAATTGTACACAAAATGTAATGGAAATTAAGTAATTTGAATGTTTTGAGTGTTCTATTAGTGGATATTTGTAACATTAATGAATATAGCTTGCAATTTTTTTTCAATTGGATAAATTATTTCATTTTATTTTTTACATCTTTAACAATTTACTTGAAAGCCACAAGTTTTTGTGTTTGGAATCTTTACACAATCAACACCTATGCACTTTATGCAATTGACACCTAGGCAAGAGAAACAAAATGCCATAAAGCTAAAAAAACTTTGCAAGTTGAGCATTGTTTAAGTTTTTCTTATGTATTGAAACATAATGAAAATTATGTATGTTATTCTTCATGTGCTTGTGAATTTGACTTATGTTACTAATATCACTTGCACATGTTCTCTAATTAATATTTTGTCATTTTATGTCATTATGTGTTTCTTTAAGAATGTGCCTAGATGGGTTCTCTTAATTCTACTATGGGGAATCCATTGATCTTAAATGGTCTAACTAAAATGCTAAGGAATAGGTAAGGGCAAAACATTACTATGATGGTGCATGAGGTAAGTTTGAAAATTCTCTTTGATAGGTTCAATTATCTTATGTTCCATATTATATTATATTAATTTATATTTGTAGAATGCAGGCCATCTCTAAAGTCGTTCCAACCCCTATCACGCCCTTTAGTACATCTAGTATTATGTCAGCGGTAAGATTTGATCTAGATTTTTGTGCATTTAATTAACTTATTTCACCTTTTATATTTTGTTAATATTTGTGTTTTTTCCACACGACATTTCTAGAGTAAGTCTACTGAGAATGCATCTTGTTGGCATGCAAGATCCGATTATGCCATCCAATACACCCAATGTTATGAAAAAGGTAAGATTCAATCATATGTCTGTGTGGGTTTGATTATGTTATTTCCCCTATTGTACCAATTTAATATTTATATTTGTGCCTTACAGGATGTTTCAAGAAGATGTGTCATGACCTCTACATCTAGACTGGAAACACCTATCACAAGAGTGGCATCAAGCACAATACCTCATAGCATGCCCTCTACATCAAACATGGATGTTCCTCTAGTATCCCTGTTGAAATGGACATGCATGCCCCTATTAGGAGTACATCACAAATAAATAATCCATCAAGTCTGGGTTCAGTTAGAATTCTTCCACCAACACCTAAACAAGTTTCCTTGAGGAGTCTTATAGAATCACAATAAATAATACTAAGGCTCCTACCAGAAATTCTTGAAAATGTTGAAATTAGGAAAGAAATACTTAAAAAAATTAAGTTATGGGAGAGGACATTGTTGGGGAGTGCAGGGCTTACTTTAGATGAATAGGTAAAATTATCTGGAGATATTATCTTATTATTCTTTTCTAGTTCATATTTTACTTTTATCACTGTAATAGCATGTTGATTGGTAAAATCATCATTTATGATTACATGGTTTCTTTGTGATGCTAAAATGTGATTACATGTTCATTTGTGATCTCATTGTAAATAAAGGAAATAAATGACAAAGTGACTAATGTACCTATAGGGGCATCTACCTCAACCCCTAAGACTACAACAATATCCTTAGTGACTACAAAAGGAATGCAAGAAGTTACAATCTTGCTCACCTCAGAAGGAAATGACTTGAAGGATGAAATGGGATTAAAATTCTTTCACTTTATTTTTCTTCATGCAAAACAATTATTTGGCAATACCATTCAAATGGATTGGAGGAAGCAAGCCAATGCTAAGAAAGATGAACTCTTTAAAGATGTCATAATAGCATTTGGAAATCTTGGTTTTAATAAGGAAATTATTCTAGATATTGCATGGAAATACATTCACTCTAAATGAGACAATTTAAGGTTGAAGCTGACAAAAGACTTGAGATATCCATGTCCATATTGGATCATAGACCAAGGGACATGGGATGAACTTATGAAAGATGCCAAATTTAAGAGGAAGGCCCACAATAATCCAAACTATAGGCCATCTGCACGAGGTGGATCTAAAAGATGCCTTTGAGATACAACAAAAGCAACCCAAGTAGGGTGTCAAGTATTAGATCCCATAAATTAGGATCTGGTGGGTACAATAGAATTCATGGTGACTTGGTAAGTGAATATTTTCATTTACTGTATTCTCTATTTCATAAAAAATAGTCATGACAAACTTGTGAGTTAATTGTATCTTATGAGTCATTATACCTTATAAATTTGGTTATATTTGTTTATGTAGGTTCACCAATTTCAAAAGGAATCTTTAGAGGAGGACCTGAAATATGCTTTACTACATGGTTCCCAAGGCCTTCGACAACATATGCTAGATCGAGGGGAGAAATTAGTCACTCGTCATGAATCTGAGGTAAGTTCTTTGCATGATGGGCTATAATAAAATTTCATATTTTGCCTTCATTTCCATTGCAAAGAAAATGATACAGATATTAATCTAGATAGATACACCTAGAATTACAATGGTTTCTTTTTTGCATAGAGAAAGGAAACAAGCAAAGCTAAAACTGTGATTTGAGTTGCTACATGATTAATAACTATCAGTTTACATAGTGAAAAGCATAGATTTTCATGGTTTATTAAATTCTATGCTTTGAAGAAAGAAAATAAGGTCTGCTATGTTATTTTAATGAGTTAAATTGTGTTGTGTATAGGAAGCCCAACAATCAAACTCATCGGGTAGTGAGCATGAAGAGGAGCTAGAGGAACATGATGAATTGCTTGTTACACACAATGATTCGATTGTCATTCCTGAACCTCGGGAGGAAACCATCCTTGAATTTTAGCAAGTGGCATAAAAGAATAATGAGGAGGGTGTTCAATGTGATGGACAATCGATACCCACAATTAGAATAGTTCCTTGTAGAAAGAGGACACAAAGGAAGAG
The DNA here is from genome assembly GCA_027924645.1 of Cunninghamia lanceolata. NCBI lineage: Eukaryota > Viridiplantae > Streptophyta > Pinopsida > Cupressales > Cupressaceae > Cunninghamia > Cunninghamia lanceolata. The sequence goes on along the minus strand of BSBN01000275.1, from coordinate 4,062,570 downwards.
GATGGATAGAAACAAATGAACAAAAGACATATTTTCTTCTTATGTTTGGGAAATTAGTGTCAATATTCAATAATGGTTATGCCATATCCATGGTATGTTTTTTTGGTTGTGGAGAAACTCCCACATTATTTTGTAAGATACAGAACATTGGAAATAATTACAATTAATATGGTATTTCTCACTGTTATCTTCAATTACGAATTTACTTTTTCTTTTCATAAATTTGTCTGAGAAAGAGCAATAGTAGTTGGTTCTAAGGATTGACTTTCTATTTGAGTCTATTTACCTTTGCTAATCTTCCACCTTTTTGGAATCTATTTATTTGGTTTCTTCAACATAGTGTTCATTTTTTCTTTGGGAAAGGTAGACATGCTACCAAAAAGTCTTCTTCTCCCACCAGAGATTACTATACTAACATGCATGTTGAGTTAACAGCTAGCTCTACTCGGATACCCACTTTATCTTTCTCTTCCTTAGCCTACATATCTTATGTGTGTTTGATCCATTGATCATCTCCCTGTGTAGGAATCAAAGATGGGGTCATGATATGACCAAAAGTAGGCCTGCCTACTTTTGAATAATTAGTGCTCTATTTTTTTAATTGTAAAGATGGGATACTGTAATGTAGTTCTATTTACTATCAAATTATTAAATAATTTTATAGTCAATAATACTTTTACATATTTATTTATATTAAAAGTAAAAATTAATCATCTTTATAACCATTAATCAATTTAATATTTGGAAAAGTTGCCTTCATAGTAGGGGCTATTTACATGGGCTCCATCCCCAACTCTTTCAAATAAGAACAGCCCTACAATGTTAGCCTCATCTCTGTGTGTGTGCAAAATGGGACTTGAAGGGAAAGTGAGGATCTTACTAATACTGTTGAGCTCAGTGATGGCGGTGGAGGGTGCCTTCAACAGGAAGAGCTTTCCCTAGTGATTCAAGTTTGGCATCAGTTCATCTGCCTATCAAGTATTCATTTCACTCCTATCCTTTGTCACCTCATTTTCATGGTTTCCATGCTAATTATAATGAATTTGTTGCTGGCAGTATGAAGGCGCGGTGGCCAAGGATGGGCATATGCCAAGCATTTGTGACACTTACTTTGATATACCCTGTGAGTAGCCATAGTTTGTGCATTACTTTCGCATGCTTCTTCATCAACCTGGAAACTCTAAACTTTGGAGGATTTTCTTGTTATTGATAGCAAATACCTTGGATGGAAGCAATTCTAACGTTACTGTTAATCAGTATGACTTATATCCTGTGAGTATGCTATATCCTCTACTCCTTCAAATAATATCCAGTGGTCTATATTGTGGGAAACAGATGCATTGGAATTTTGTTCCAACATTTGAATATGCTGCTTTGGTCAGGAAGATATCAAAATGACGGCGGAATTGGGGTTTGATGCTTACCGCTTCTCAATTTCCTGGTCCAGATTGATTCTAGGTATTGAACTAACTTTAATCCTAGCTGGAACTTTAATCCCAGCTGGAACTTTAATCCCAATAGTTCAACTTGAACATGTCACAGCATAGATGTTCATATGGAAATATTTTTTATTAAATTGTAGAGGAGAGAGGAGTTGTCAATGCAAGAGCAGTGGATCACTACAATGATCTAATTACTAGGCTTCTAGAATTTGGTACTCAATATTTATTGAGCCTTATGCATTTGAATTCCCAGGAGATGTACATTAGGATATATATAATCTCATAGAAGTATTTATATTACAATTTTTTTTTATTAGCTTTTATTTTGGATTTTGACATTACATTTTATCCTTAATTTCTACTTCCATTATCTTTTATAATTATTTATGGACATGAATAATAGTTTCAATTTCTTGGCTACAATCTACGGTTACCATCTAGGCATTGAACCATACGCATGACTCTCATCTACTTTGACATTCCACAGACATTATAGAATGAGTATGGAGGCTGGTTAGACCGTCTCATTGTGTGAGGCCTATTCCCTAAGCTTTAAGCTATGATTACAATCATCCCTCTTAGAATTAAGAGAAATATTACAGGAATTATAGTTTAACTCTACCTAAACATCAAACTATGCAACAATTGATTATATTTTAGATAGCTAGGTGTTTATTTAATTGTTTGGTATTTGTGCAGAGATTATTTTGCAAACTATACAGAGGTTTGCTTCAACTTGTTCGGCGATAGAGTCAAGCATTGGATCACAATAAATGAACCTAATCTATAGGCAAGGTTAGGATATGATCTTAGATTTATACCCCCAGGCAGATCCTCTCCTTCCTTTGGAAATTGCACCCATGGAAATTCCACTACAGAGCCATACATTGCTACCCATTACCAGGTCCTTTCACACGTCAACACTGTAGAAAAGATTAGGAAAATTGAGGCAAGCTTAATAACCCCCTTCAATGATTTTCATTCTTTTTAAAGGTGTTTTTTCTCATAAAGACTCAAGTTTTCCATGTAGGCCACAAAAAATAGTTCTGTTGGATTTCCAATCAACCAATTCTGGTACGAACCGCTGACAAATAGCAGTGAAGATCTGGAGGCATAATTAAGAGCTCTTGAATTTACTGTAAGATGGTAAGAGCAGGGGATTTCCTTTGTAGGAAAGAAAGAATATGGAATTAGGGCTAGTGTTGAGTATACTCAGGGATTTTGCAGGATTTTTGATCCAATCTTGTTTGGGGACTATCCCTCTTCCATGAGAAAGATAGTGGGCGAATGTTTACCCAAATTTATAGAGGAAGAAGTTGAGATGCTCAAGGGTTCCATAGACTTCATAGGCCTCAACCATTATAGCTCTATCTATGCTGCTGCCAAAAATTCTTCCTCCACCATCAGAGATTACTATGCTGACATATTTGTTGAATCAATAGGTAGCTCTACTTAGATACCCAATCTATTTTTCTCTTCCATAGCCTACATATCGCATTATTGTGTCTGATCCATTCATCATATCCTTGCGCAGGGGTTAAAGATGGGGTCATGATCAGACCAAAAGTAGGTCTGTCTGCATTCGAAGTTTAATCTCTTAAAAGTTTTGCATCTTACATTTAATCAAATGTACTAATAATCTGGAGGCGTTTAGCTTAAACATCATGAGTGATATTTAAGTTGAGCGGACTCCTCAATTTAAACATGATGGACATTTACAATCGAACATTGTAAATATGCAGGATAATTAAGGGCAACCATTAAAGAATATATTTGAATTTTCCAAACATAGGGGTTTAATGTTGTTTTCTAGTTGTTTGTAGACTGCATTCGACATAGCTGCCATGGCCCTTTACATTGTTCCCAAAGGCACCAAGTTGTTGGTGGAGTATGTGAAGAATAGATATAATAATCCTAAAATTTTCATCTTTGAAAACGGTAAAATCTAATTTAATCTTAGTCGAGTCTTCCCCATTTAATCTAAGCTTTGTAGATTTTGATTAACTGGTGGAAACAAAACAACAGGAATTGCAAAGGAGAACAATAAAATGATGAAAGAAGAGTTGAACGATTCAATCAGAGAAGGCTTTCACCATGACTATCTCACATCTTTGGTGGAGGCGACAGAGTAAGTTCTATTTATTTAAGCTTTAGCTTTTTTAGTTGGTCAAGGGTGGGGGCTACAATGGGGACCTCATCTTTCTTTCTCTTTTTTTTTTGGACCATAAGAAATCGGTACTAATGGTACGTTTAACCATGGCTCCCTTCTATTACCATTTCCCTTCTACAACTTTGTCCATTTAAAATCTTCTTTATTGTTTCTGAGCTTTAGATTGCAAAAGAGGTGGTACAATTGGCGGAGTTGTACTACTATCTGGTTGGACTTGCTTAACTTCTTTATTTTGTGTAGATGAGGATGGTTTTTCAGTACACAGATCAAATTTCCACCGCGTTTGGAAAAATAAAAATAAAAATTTCAGCAAACAGGAGGACAACGAGAATCTAGAAACATTGAATGTTGAAAACCACACTAAAAAAATATTTAAAATAAATTGTATTTTTTAATACATTTTTTCATATTGTCTCTAAAGAGACAAAAGTGAAATTGTCTTTAAAGAGACAAAAATACTTTTGTTTCATATTGTCTTTACAGAGACAATTTTTTAAGACAATAATTTGAGACACTCACTTAAAGACAATATTTAAGACAATAAACAAGTTTTTTTTGTCTGAAGTTAAGACAATTTACTCAAAATTTGTCTCAAAAATTGTCTTAAGTCCCCCCCTCTATGTAGTAGTACCAATAGCTAAAGTTCCTTTGGTTTATGCTTTGAATTTTTTTAACAAGGGTATGGGGACTCTACATGATATTTTTACAAGATATTTTTTCAAGAACTACTAGGAATTTTCTTTGTTGGCTTAAAGTGAAAGTTAAGTATAGACTTGCCAATTAACATTTGAAGTCCTTCTATACTATGGTTGATTCCATTCTAATGGAAATATTGCATAAAATTGGAAACAAAAGTTTTAAACCATGGTGGAAAGATTGGAACTAGTATCCTAATACACTATTTTGTAACTCTAAGACTCACAAAAGGTTATGATTGGCTTTCACTGCATCTGCATAGGGTACAAAAGCTCAATGATAGATGGGCTCTTCAATCTTCTTTCTTGGATTGAATCCAAAGTGAAGTATAGGCTCCCAATTAGGATTTTAATTCCTTCCTTCCAAACTATTGTTTATTCCATTCTTGTGGGAATGTTGCATAAAAGTGGGGTGAAAAGTTTGAAACCATCCTAGAAAGACTAGAATTTGTGTCTTGATGCACCATTTCATAACTATAGTTCTCACAAAAGTTATGATTGGATTTTGCCACATTTGCATATGGTGAAAAATCTCAATGATAGATGTGCTCTTCAGTCCTCAACTAGCACATGGTAGTGCAAAATTTAGACTAGATATGATAGGCTATCATTGAGTTGAAGCTTGCTTATTTTTCCTCTAGGGTCTTCTTATTGGCTCCAAATTGATTTGTTTGAGAGTTTCTAAATATTGTTACCCTTTCTATGGTCACCAAGAAACTCTTAAACACCTTTTGCTAGCTTTTCTCTAGAGCCTAAGTATCTTGGAATTGGATTCATGATTTTATCAAGCCTTTAGACTTGAGCCTTTCTCTTGGCATATGATCCTCCTAGGAGATTGATCCAAATTGCTGCTAATATTATCCAGATATGGCCCACTTTTAGAGTGGACATCTTATTTAGTATTTGTAAAGATAAGAATTTTTCTCTTTTTGCAAGTAGCTTGTTGACAAAATTTCTCCATGTATTCTAAATCTATGATTTGTTCTAATATGTCAATGTTGATACAAGTGCAAGCTAATAAAGCTACCACTTAAAGTGGCACACCTATAGGTTCTTCTTAATCATTAGGGTAATGTGCCTTGTACAGTTGTCAGAGTGCCACCAACATCTCTTCCTCCTTCACACATGGGCCAATCAAAATACTCATGGCCATGACGATTCTCATTCTTCCTAGCATAGAGCCTATGGTCATAGTGTTCATGGATGGCCTGATTCATCCCACCAATCTTCAACTTCCTCTCAATGTTGATCCTGAGGAACTCTTGGTTGGCCTGATAATAGTAAATTTCCTCATCTTACCTTGGCTATTTCTTCTAGTAAGGCTACTAGTCAACCTCGTAAAGATGTGTAAACAATGAGGATAACCTTAATGGTGCTCTAATTGGCTAGAAGTCCATTCTTGATAGACAAGATAATCAAGATGTGTGAAAACTAGACAACCATGACCTACCTCTTGCTATTTGTTCTATCACTCTTATTATTTGGCAACTTTACTTTTCTCTCTAAATTTAAATGTATAAAGATTTGTCTATCTTTAACTTTAAAATGTGAATATTTACAATCACCTTTTTTGCGATATAATGTATTTTAAAAAATTATTATTAATATAAACACCTATTTCATAAAAGAAAAAGAAAACAAATAAATTAACCATACAATTTCAAATCAAATCATTCCTCTAAACAAATATATAAAAAATACACAACATAATATTCAATCCTTCATGAATAGATCCATGAATATTCATATTCACATCATAATAAATTAATGAAACAATAACTTTTGAGGTTTCTCAAACATAAGAACCATAACAATGGCTATATGAAAAATACCTCAGAAAATCAAACATCTATAGCTAATCAATAAGTTATTCTCTTATGTTCCTATAGTTTGAGTGTAGTCCTTCCAACAAAGTTTAGGAGCTCCTCCAATTGCTTGTCTTCAAAAGGTGCATTCCTCACATCCACTGGATACAAATAATCTCTCTTCAAAACATGTAAAACTTATGCCCAATTCAAGTTCATGATCCTTGATGTTCACCTCTTCCTCTTTTTGTTTTATTGCTAAGATGCTCTAGTTCATTTCATGAGTAGTTTCAGATATGTTTGCATTTTCTATACCATATGAAACAAGAGCTCTATCCATGAGTGAGATTTGGTTAGCTCCATCTTCACTAGATTCTACCTTTAGCTCAGGCTTACATGTGTCTGAACTATTGTGTTTTAATTCAGTTGCCTTCCTACCTTTGATCACATGTTGATGACATACCCTTATCATTTGAAACAATGATATTACATATATAAACATTCAAGAGGAGAATGTGAACTTATGAGTTAGGAAACCTTACATATCTATCAACTCCATCCTTGTATATCATCATGAAATCTCATTTTTTAAGACCATGTGCTTGAATGAAATCCCCTAAAATATATGTTAAAAAAATACATAAAACTCCAAAATATATGTAAAAAATATCCATAGAACTCCAATTCCACTTCACCAATTCAAATTGAACATTTAGATTTCTTGAAACCCACCAACATTTTTCACTACATACATCCTACTCTTATTGTTTAGCAACTGAACATTCAAATTTCTTCAAACTCACTTGTATTTTCCAATATATGCATTCTACTCTTATTGTTTAGCCAAAACCTGCACATTAATCACTTTAAGATTAGATCACATAATAGATTTATTCCTTTTAGTAAACAGAACAAGTAGTCTCCACCTACACAGGTTCTAAGATTGGTTGCTTCCTCAACTCAATTTTCTTTGGCTATATATGTTTATCTATAATCGTTGTAGCCTTTGAACCTTGAAATTCAAACTTATTATTATTATATTTAATTTGTGAACTACAATTAATTTCATTTATAACTCAAGTCTTTTTCCAATTCAAATCTTTTTTTTCATATTAATATCATGATATTCAACAATGGCATAATTTAATACTTTACTTGTATTTGAGACTCCATATACGATTAATTTCAAAGTCCTATGTTGATATGGAGATGCCTTCCTTCATAACTAGGCATGGAAGGTTTTCCTCTTTAGCTTTCTAAAATGTGATAAAAACAAAAGGAAATATTAGAGACTTCATTTACTTGATAAAAGTTTGGAAAATATTTAAATTGGAGGTGGAAGCTTGTGATCTAAAAGATACATATTTTTTCAAGACAATGACCTCTAAAATGAAATAGCATTTTGCCTTCTTGCATCACTAAGCATGGGAGGCTTGCTTGTACATCTCTCTAAAAATGGAGAGAAGTGGGAAAAGGAAATATTAAAGACTCTTTTATTTGTTTCATTGAAGTCCTTAAAATATTTACATTCCAAGTAGATTGTTTTGATTGAGGTAAATGCTTTTGGTGGGAGCTATGAACAGGAATTACAAAGGAGGGACAAGTCCTAAGGGCTATTCTTAAATATCATCCACTTCAATAGTCAATTGATGATATTTAAGTAGAGTAAGCCCTAGGCATCAAAATAGCAGAAACAACCCAAGATGCCCAAACGATGCCAAGAAATACCAAGGAACAGCTTAAAAGACAACAACGAGAACCAACTACAATAAAGATTGTTATCATCTAAAAGTTATTCTTAAAATATTTAGCTATAACAAGAAAAAGTACTGAGAGGGGATTTACCAACCTTAGGAAGAACTATTCTTCCAAGATTGCCAACATCACTGTTTTGCAACTCCTTCTACAACAAGAGACTCAATCCTTCATGTGAGAACTGTGTTTGGGTATATCAGAGAAACCAACATATCAGATTTGATTACATGACGAGCTATTTATAAAAGCAATCCATACCTCAGTGTCCTTAAATTCATAGAGAAAACACCTTGGTTTCATCTTAGGTGTTTGTTGGAGGTAGACAACCCTGCGTAGAGGTACAGAGTCTTCTATTGTTATATGTAGAGTACCTCTTCTCATAGAGTTGATGTGGGCGATGTCCTTTAGACCTATAAACCCTTCTTACCTTGGATCTGTAACTTCTTCATTCAAAACTAGTTGCCTTCATGTTAAAGACATAAGATTGCATTTCTTTAAGTGCAATTTGTTGTGTGTATGATTCATTGGGAGCCTGGTTAGCAAGTCCTGGTCTATGAAAATTTCATTGAAATGTTGTAATCTCGTTATGAACCCAATTGGTGTTGGGATAAGGTGCCATTAACCTTGTAAATTCTAATATTTTATTTATTCATTTATTATATGTAATTTGTAATCATTCATGAGGAGATGTACTAGTTTCACTAGCAAGGGTAATTTCGGAGCAATCAGAGGTAATTACAGAGTGACTTTTATTGTTGGCAAATCTAAAAACTCAAAGTAAATGAGGGTAGGAGTTTTCCCTTGAGGAATCTACTATATTTGGCATGTATGAAAACTATCATAATGTTTGGTAAGTGAATCTATGACAACTGCAAGCTACAAGTTGTCATAAGATTATGTGATTCTATGACGCATATGATGGATATGTTATTTGTATATTTGCTATATTTAGCCCCAGGTGGATATCTTGGAAAGGATGCATGTTGGAGGTATCTATGATGGTTATGATGTGTTATAAGATGTTGTAAGATGCCATTCTTGGATATGGGTGCCCAACTTTGAATGCGTCAACTTTCGACACCTGGAGGTTGCTTGTAGGTGTCATTTTGATGCTTGCATGTGGGATATTTAGAGGAGAGAGAAGGTGAACACCTAGGATGAGTTGGAAAACATTTCTATAAGTATTTTCCATGTATTTGTTACTACAATATAGATTTTAAGTACTCACGTACTACTGGAATGCTGTAAGATTGAAGATTGAAGGAGAGATTGGTGGTGTTGTTGTATTGTAAATCATTTTTAGATTCATACAAACATTGAGCCTCTTTCATGTGTGGAGTTTTTTACCCGAAAGGGTTTTCTCCATGTTAAACACTGTGTCATTATATCTTATGTTGAGTTCTTCATGTTTGATATTTTCTCTGTAGTGGGTTTTATGTTTTTGTTACAATCTCCATTGTTAATGCACACTTAAAGATTGCTGAAATTTATCTTGAATCAAATTTCCATTGAAGTAGTGTTGCTTTCATTTCTAACATTTGGTATCAGAGCCTAGCCAACTTTGACTCTTGGGTGGTAGTGTGGAAGCTATATCTACAGTGGGAGATTTGGTTGTGTTTGTTTTACAGATCTTGTGTTGATATTATGGTTCGATCCCCCATTGCATCAACCTCTCGATTGGACATTGAGAAGTTCAATAGAGTTGGGTATGAGTTGTGGAAGTTGAAAATGGAAGATTTGTTGGAAGAAAGAAACTAGTGGTTGGTTGTCAAAAAAGAGAAGAAACCCAATGATGGCTCTTTGGATGAGTGGGCAAAACTGGATAAGAAGGCATGGGGAACCATCCGTTTGTGTCTTTCAGATTCTGTACTGCTAAATGTCGCAAAGGAAGAGACCACACATAAACTATGGAATCATTTGGGTGAGATCTACCAAGCCAAGAGTATGGTAAATAAACTCTATTTAAAAAGGAAGTTATTTTCTTTGAAAATGAAAGAGGGTGAGTCAGTTGCAGAGCATTTAAATTCTTTTAATTTGTTGATGAGTCAGCTTGCCTCAGTAGATGTTGAAGTTGATGAGGAAGATAAATGTATCTTGCTTCTTTGTTCTTTACTTGAATCATGGGAAAATGTCATTTTGGCTATCACTGCTAACCTCATAGATCTGAATTTGGATGTTCTTGTTGTAGTTTTATTGGCACAAGAATTAAGGAAGAAGAGTTTGGATAGTTCAGGTGATGCTCTTAGTATCAGGGGAACGTCTAAGGAAAGGGGACCTAAAGGAGAGCAGAAAGGGGCTAAGGACAAGTCCAAGGGCTGGTCTAAGACTCCTAGTAAAAAGAATAAAGTTAAGTGTTGGAACTATGGTAAAAGGGGACATGTGAAGGAGTGTAGAAATCCCAAGAAACAGTGGGAGAGTGCTTTGGATAAGTCCTCAAATGTAGGTGAAGATGTTTTACTTTCTACATGTAATGTTGTTTCTAATGATCACTGGTTGGTTGACTCAGGATGCTCGTTTCATATGACCCCACATATGGAATGGTTCTCCACGTATGAAGAATATGATGGAGGTAATATCTACCTTGGTGACAACTCTTCATATCTGATTATTGGGAAAGGAAAGGTATTGTTGTGTTTCAGCACGATGGGAGGATTAAAACCCTCCCTGGTGTTTTGCATGTTCCTAGATTAGCTGAAATAATTTTAATTTCAAAGTTGAATGATTTGGGAATGCATGTGACATTTGACAAGCATGGCTGCAAATTGGTGAGAGGCAACTTGGTGGTAGTGAAAGGAAAGAGATTCAGGAACTTGTTTAAGCTTGAAGCCACTACAGTTTGTAATGCCTCTTATGTTTCTGAGGCTTCTGAAAACACTTGTATGAACTGTGGCACTGCAGATTGGGCCACACAAGTAATAATGTACTGAAAACTATTAAGAATAAAGAATTGTTGGATGGTTTCTCTTATTCTGATGAGCACTTTGATTTCTGTGAGCATTGTGTGTTTGGTAAACAAAACAAAAAATAATTTCCTTTAGGAAGCAATAGAGCAAAAGAGAAATTAGAAATTATTCATAGGGATGTGTTTGGACCTGTGTATAATGAATCTATCAGAAAATCTCATTATTTTGTAACCTTCGTTGATGATGTATCCAGATTTACATGGATTTATTTTATGAAACATAAATCTAAAGTTTTCACTAAGTTTAAGGAATTTAAAGTCTTAGTAGAGAACCAATCAAGTTTAAAGATAAAAATATTAAGATCTAACAATGGAGGGGAATATTGCTCTAAGGAATTTGATGGGTTTTGCAAGCATGCATGTATAATCAGACAAAAGACAACTGCATATACACCACAGCAGAATGGTGTTGTAGAAAGGATGAATTGAACAATTATGGAAAGGGCCAGAAGTATGCATAGTGATGCATAGTTGGATAAATGCTTTTGGGCAGAGGCTGTGTGTACTGCTTTCTACTTGATAAATAGATCTCTTTGTAAGGCTCTTGCTTCAACACCTTATGAAGTTTGGACAGGTAAGAAACCTTCTGTTTCACATTTAAGGGTTTTTGGTTGTGAGACTTTTGTTAATGTTCCTAAGGAAAAGTGATCTAAATTAGATCCAAAGGCTAAAAAAGTGTACATTCATTGGATATGGTGATAATGTCAAAGGTTACAAGCTTTGGAATCCACTAACTCGCAAGACTATCTTTTCTAGAGATGTTATTTTCAGAGAACTTAGAGCTATTTCTGAACCTGAGTAGCCAAAAGAAAAAGAAGAAAAGGTAAAGAAGGTGCACTTTGATTTAGAGTAGCAAGATGCACCTCAGGAAGAATAGAATGATGGATTGGGGGTGAAGAAGAAGAAAAAGATTTGAGTAGTTCTGATGAAGATGAATCTATTGTGACAGAAGAAGTTGGTGCAGATGATCATGCAGAAGAAAGAGTAGAGTCTCTTACTCCACCCTTGAGGAGATCCACAAGACAACAAAATCTAGTTGGCGGGTATAGCCCACCAGATTTCCATTGTGTATATGCTTTATTGAGTACTAACAATGAACCTAGATCCTACAAGGAAGCTATTTTGCAGATGATAGTGAGTCTTGGCAGTTAGCCATGCGGGAGGAGATGATGGCTTTAGACTCTTGTAACACCTGGAATCTTGTTTGTTTGCCCAAAGGAAGAAAGGCCTTAGGTTGTAAATGGGTCTTCAAGAAGAAGTTTGGAGTAGATGGGTCATTGGAGAAGTACAAGGCTAGACTGGTATCCAAGGGCTACTCCCAAAGAGAGGGAGTTGATTTTGCTGAGATAGTATCTCCTATTGCTAAATTGACTTCTATTAGATTTCTCGTATCCATTACTGCAACTAATGATTGGGAGATTGAGAAAATGGATGTTAAGACTGTGTTCTTGAATGGAGATCTTGAAGAATAAATTTATATGCAACAGCCTTTAGATTTTGAGGTAAAAGGATTTAAGAACATTGGGTTTGTAGGTTAAAGAGGCCTCTTTATTGTCTGAAACAGTCCCCTAGAATGTGGTATCAAAAGTTTGACTCAATTGTTTTGAAATTGGGTTTTGTTAGAAGCGAGGAGAATCACTGTGTTTACATTTATTGTGTTGATGATTCTATACTAGTTATTGCTTTGTATGTTGATGACATGTTGTTTTTCAGCAATACTAAGTGTATGATCAGTGAGCTTAAATCCCAACTTTCAGGTGCATTTGAAATGAAGGATCTTGGTGCTACAAGGTATATTTTGGGAATGGAGATCAAAAGGGACAGAGTTAACAGAAAGCTTTGGTTGTCACAAAGTAAGTATGTGAATACTATTTTGTAGAGGTTTAGTTTGTAGGACTGTAACCCAATTAGAGTTCCTTTACCTATTGGCACTAAGATTTCATTAGATATGTGTCCAAAAATTGGGGATGATTTTGAAGATATGTCTAATGTGTCATATGCTAGTGTTGCAGGGAGTTTGATGTATGCAATGGTTTGCACTAGACCAGATATTGCCTGAGCAGTGGGAGTTTTGAGCATATTTATGTCTAACCCTAGTAGACAACATTGGAATTATGCGAAGATGGTGTTTAAATATCTTGCAGGTACTCCTGATCATTGATTGGTTTATTCTGGTACTGATAGTGCTGATAAATCTTTGGACATACAGGGTTTTGTTGATGCACATTGGGTAGGTGACTTGGATAGTCGAAGGTCCACTAGTGGCTATGTGTTTACTTTGTTTGGAGGTGTGCAGTGAGTTGGATGAGTAAGAGGCAGCCCACAGTTGCTTTGTCCACCATGGAATCAGAGTATATGGTTGCTACTCATGTCTCTAAAGAGGCAATTTGGTTGAGAAGACTGTGTAAATGTATTGGTTTTGATTGCAGGATCATTTAGATTGGTTGTGATAGCCAGAGTGCTATCTGTTTGGCCAATAATCCCATATATCATGCTTGGACTAAGCATGTTAATGTTTAGTATCACTTTGTTCAAGAGTTGGTTGAAAATGGAGATATTGAACTGAAGAAGATAGACACTTAGGAGAATGTTGCAGATTCATTGACCAAGCCTGTGAGCACAGAGAAGTTTGTATGGTGCAGAGAGGCCATGGGCCTTGTTTCTAGTGCCTGATTATTTTTATTTGATTTCCTATGGGTTGATTTACAATGTATAATGTCAAGTGGGAGAATGTTGGGATAAAGTGCCATTAACCTTGTAAATCCCATTATTGTATTTATTCATTTATTATATGTAATTTGTAATTATCCATGAGGAGATGTACTAGTTTCACTGGCAGGGGTAATTTTAGAGTAACTAGAGGTAATTACAGAGTGACTTTTACTGTTGGCAAATGTAAAAACTCAAAGTAAATGAGGGTAGGCATTTTCCCTTGAGGAATCTACTATGTTTGACATGTATGAAAACTATCATATTGTTTGGTAAGTGAATCTCTGACAGCTGCAAGTTGTTATAAGATTCTTTGATTCTATGACGCATATGACCGATATGTTAGTTGTATATTTACTATATTTAGCCCCATGTGCCTATCTTGGAAAAGATGCATGTTGGAGGTATCTATGATGGTTATGACCTGTCATAAGATGTTGTAAGATGCCATTCTTGGATATGGGTGCCCAACTTTGAATGGGTCAACTTTTGACACTTGGAGGTTGCTTATAGGTGCCATTTTGATGCTTGCATGTGGGATATTTGGAGGAGAGAGAAGGTGAATGCCTAGGATGACTTGGAAAACATTTCTATAAGTATTTGCCATGTATTTGTTGTTGCAATATAGATTTTAAGTACTCAAGTGTTGTCGGAATGCTGTTAGATTGAAGACTGAAGGAGAGATTGGTCGTGTTGTTGTATTGTAAATCATTTTCAGATTAATACAAACATTGGGCCTCTTTCCTGTGTGGAGTTTTTTACCTAAAAGGGTTTTCTCCATGTTAAACACTGTGTCATTGTGTCTTGTGTTGAGTTCTTCATGTTTGGTATTTTCTCTGTAGTGGATTTTATGTTTTTATTACAATCTCCATTGTTAATGCACACTTAAAGATTGCTGAAATTTATCTTGAATTAGATTTCCATTGAAGTAGTGTTGCTTTCATTTCTAACAAGTGGAACTTCCATATAAATTCATTGAAATGGGAATTGATGTGGGGTTTGGAAAGTTGGTTCAACAAGAACAAGTTATGTTTGTGGTAATAATGGTAGTAAATCTGTCACTACATATATAGGAGACAACATTAGAGGAATTTGATCTAAGAGGGGATTGCTGTAATTAGCCATTGGAACATGTGAAAAATCCTCATGTACATTATGGGGAATCAGCAATGGGAAACCAACTTCATTCTTGATTGAAGTATTGGGTTTGAAATTTAATATAGCTTCAAGGCCTTCGTTCATAGGGATGAATTTTTTCTGTAGATTGAAAGTGTTAGATTTTGTACTACTAGTAAAATCTTTCATTCAATTAGTAAAATTATTGGCATATAAAAAAATAATATCTATTTTTAATGATGATGAAAGATTTGAGTGCCAGTATAGATGAAAAGAATTTACTTATATTTCTAATTATAATTGAGTGTTTTTTTAATTGGATGAAGCTCAATAATACAAGAGAACAAGTCACAAAAAACTACTACCTTTCAATGAGAAATAAAAAGCAAACAAACAATAAATCTAGCTGAAAATTATAAATATCAAATACCACAACTATTATGCTTTTAATTGTTCTATTTAATTATAGTTGTACTTTAAAATAGCTTTGTTTTTCTTTATAAATAACTTAAAGTTTATTTTTAAAATTGTAGCTCTGCTAGGGTTTTCTCTGTAGCTACTCACCATTATTCTCTGTAGGTGTCATACCATGCTTTAGGTGTAGGAAATTTAGCCTTTCCTTCTGTACATCTACATTTATTATAGATTTTTGGTCTTTTAAATGCCTCCTACCAGTACTAAACTAGCACTTGTTGCTGGCATTAGCGGTTTGATGACTCTGCACAATGGCTCCTCCACCAACCAAGCATCCCCAAAAATTTGTTCCAAAGGTGTTTCACGAGGTAAGCCCTCAGTTTCTCCTGCTGATGTGATTTTACCCACGCAGGAATTTGATTCTACTTGTTTATGGTTAGAACAACATACTCTTATTTGTTACTTTGTAGGGAGAACTCACCCTAAATCTATGCTCAAGGATTGGGTTCAAAAGGCTTGGGTCCCTCATGGGGTCCGCCTTGATATGGTCCAGAATCTGACCAAAGTTTTTTTCCTTTTCCTCTTTGCAGAAGTTAGCCATGTTCAGGCAATCTTGAATCATGGCCCATGGTATGTTCGGTCTTCCCTGCTAGTTTTCCAATAGTGGACCCATGATTTTGTTGTTTCAGATGATACCAAACTACAGGTCCCTGTGTGGATTGAATTCCCTAGTTTGCCTTTGCCCTTCTTGCATTTCTTGCATGATATTGCTTCTTCTCTAGGAAGAGTCATTTGTGTTGAACCAAATAGGTTCTTTCAAGCTCACCCTCAAAAACATGTCTGCATTGAGGTGGATCTTTCCAAGCACCTCAAGGAAATTATTGATATTCAAATTGGTCCCCTTCGGCACACTCAGAAAGTTACATACTTTAATTTTCCAAACACTTATTACCGTTGTCAGTCTGCCAAGCATAAAATTAAGGATTGCCCTCTTGTTGTGCCTCACACCTGGGCTCCACCTAGGGAGGTTGTTCAGTCCCATCTAGTGGAAACTGTGTCCAAGAAGGTGGTTTCCAACTAGTGGACACTTGGGCCACTGTTGCCACTCGCAAATACAAGGCTAAGGCCCCTGTGGATGCTCTCAAAGTGGCTGAGTCAGCTAAAGATATTTCAAAGCCTTCGGCGACTGGCGGGAAGGACAAACTCAAGAGTCCTACTGTGCTGCCATCATAGCAAAGGTCGCCGCCTAGGATATGACCATGTGCCAGTCCATCTCTGTCGCCTCGCAAATGCTCTCATAAATGAGAACTTCCTAAGGAGGGTGAAATTATTCATGAGGGTAAAAAGAAGCAAATTCCTCCTATTCAATTTGGGTTAAACCCCACTGAATTCCTGTAGAATCATTTTTCTTCCTTTGAAAACTTTGATTCTGAAGAAATGGTAAAGGACTTACAATGAAATTTCTCTCTTGGAATGTTTGAGGTCTAACTAACCTCGCTAGGAAGTACTATGTTAGAGCTACTATCCAATAATATGTTACAATTGATGTTCTGTACCTACAAGAGGTTACAGTTACAGGCTTTCTATTATCTTCGGTTTGTCGTTCCATTTGGCTAACCAGTAAATTGTTCTCCACCACTCATGAAGTTGGCAAAGGTGAAGTTGCTACCCTTTTGTCCCCTCGGTGGCATGATTCAGTGGTGGCTCATGAGGTGGACCCCACCAACCATTTAGTTTGGACACTTCTTAATATTGATAATCATTCCTTTGGGATTATTAATGTTTATGCATCGAATGATGCGACAGAAAGATCTACTCTTTGGCGGTGGATTGCAGATTCTTTGCCCATTGCCACCTAGCTTATTTGTGGGGACTTTAATATGGTTGAAATGATGCATGATAAAGAAGGCATTCTACCTTTTCACTGGTGGTTTTATATGTGCAATAAATTGGGCTTCTTCGATCCCAATGTAGGTCTCCATCAATCCCATCCTTTTTGGCATACTTGGTGTAATTTTCAAGTTGGGTCTGACAGAGTTTTCAAATGCCTTGATCATTCCATGATCTCAGCCCAATCTTTCTTTTCTTTTGCCATGTCATATGTCATGCCCGCATTTCCCATGTAGTCACTACACACAACACACATGTCATGTCCACATTTTCTATGTGGTAATGACACGAATTATGAAAAACTTTTCTACTTATCCCTAGGAACCCCCTCGCACGCGTCTGCGTGCTCAGTGGCAATACGCATAAGGCGTAAACATGTCAACATAAATCAGGGAGGTGCATTGTCCCATGTAGTCCCCTGCGTGATGATAGCCATCTAGGGGGTATGCAACACGAAGTGTGTCACTTTTAGGGTTAGATTGAATTTAAATCTAAACCCTAAGTTTCCTAGATGTGAAGATGATTCTGCTAGCATCGAAACCTAACTCTAATTCAGGTCCAAAATGAATTTGAAATAAGGATAAAGAAAATGATGACATGATGGACACATGATTAAAGTGGAATGATGGAATAAAAGCTAATAAAATAACATAGAATTTAAACCCTAGAAATCTAGGAAAAATCTAACAGCATAACGTGTTTTCGATAAATGCATTAAAATTTTTAAAATAAACTCAAATAAGAAATTAAATAAAATTTAATAATAAAAAAATCAAAACTTAAGAATAAAATTAAAACAATTTACAAAAATAAAGTAAATATCCTCCAAGGTCAAATAAATTGGCCTTGCATAAAAGATTAAAAATTTGAAATAAAATAATAGAATAAAATAATTACAAACGCCAAATCGGATCTCAAAATTTGAATATGTTAATAAACATGATTTCGGCAATTATGTTTATTATCGAACTCAAAGTAATAGAGAAGGGAGGAGACTAAGATACTCACTCCCGTAAAATAATAGCAAAAAAGATAACAATAAAAATACACTGGGAAAATAATAAAAGTAATTGTCCCAACTAAAACGAATTAAATACAAGGGAAAAACTCTTCCTGATTTAAAATAAAAACTCGAATTCCCCAAAATAAAATTAAATTCACAAGGTAATAGAACAAAAGCAAAAAAAACCCCATTTTAAAAAATTAAAACAAATGTTAAAAGAGCAAAAGAAATGGAATAAAGGTAAAGTAAAATAGAGGATAAAAAAAAATGAAAATAAAACCAATATCCTCACATACTCCTCTCTCATAAAATATTGTTTTCTAATTGCAAATGCCCTAATTGTCTTACTCTATTGTCTTCTCAAGGAACCCTAATCTCTCTATCTCATACATTCTTTTCTTTGTTTTGTTTTGTAATCTCTTTTTTTTGTGTGAAAGTAGGCTTGGGTTTGAGAGGAATATGGGAGGCCAAGAGTGGAGCTTGCTGCTCCCACTTGCGGAGGTATACACAGAGAAGTTAGTTCCATTGTATATATATTTATTTATACAATGCAATAGTAAGAAGCTGGATTCATGTTGCAGGGTTGAGGTGAGAGGCACAAGCGCCGCCGTGACAGAGGGCGGAGCAGAGGTTTTAGAGGAGTGGCGGACGGAAGGCTGGTGGCGCCGCTCACTGGAAGTACTGACCAAAGGGGAGGCAGAACCAGGGACGAAGGTCGACGGTGGAATGGAAGGTTGCTGGAGGGCACGGGAAGCAGGCGACAGTGGAGGGGAGGCCGCGGGAGTCGGCGGTAGCTAAGAGCAAGGGGAGGTGTGGGGAGGGGGCTGTGCCTCCCCCCACACCCACTGGTGTGGGGGGAGGCACGGCCCCCTCCCCACACCATTAGAAATAGCAGAGACAAGGGGCGGCGGCGGCTGGGCCATCGTCCCCCTTGCACTCCTTTTTTTTTTAACACTAAAAAAAAACTTCAACAATTGTTGTAGGGTTCCGACCCTAATTGTTTATCAGTATAATTTTTTTTTGTTATTAATAAATTTTAGTTTAATAAATATACATTATATATATATATCTATATATATGTGTGTATATATATATATGTGTGTGTGTTGTGTGTATATTCTAAAAAATACACAGTTTATCTAAAAGTATAAAAAAAAAACCTATCCTTCCTATTTGTTGTATGTAATATATATATACACTCATTATATATATATACAAGTGTATATACATATTATAGTATATACAGAAGTATGCAAAATATAAATTTTTCTTCTAATCTTCTGTATTAAACACAATATCTTTTTTTTTAAGGAAAGAACAGTAAATTAGATTTTAAAAATAGTATCCAAAAAAATATATTTATATATGTATATACACATGTATATATATGTATAAATATATATATACACATTGCACTTACTTTCTCCTACAATGTTATAAAACATAATACTAACTTGCAAATTGTAACATAAATAAACCAATAACACTTTTTTTTTTTTTTTTTGAAACATAAATATATTTACAGAATATATTATATTTCTTTTATTTCTTTGATGCAACAATAAAGTAGAAACTACAAATTCATGTAAATTTTCTAATAGCTCTTTTCTTTTCTATAACATCAACTACTAATACAACTATCAATATAATAACAAAAACTAATTAAATTTTTCTCTTTCTTTCTTGTATGCAATAACATTTATTTAATAACACTCATGTATATATATATATATGCAAGGAATAGTGACAGAAAAGTATATGTAATTTCACATGTATTTCACAAACTTCCCAACTCCACAAAATAGGAAATAACAGCATTAAAATAAATCATAGAGAAAGTATCCATTACAACACTTATTATAGCCAACTCCATGGCAAGGTAACTTGATAAATAAAATACAATAGGGCCACAAGGGCCATGGCTCAAACAACCAACAAGAAGGTTTATAATAACACAAATGGACTTCTCAACAAGCTACATTCCTTCATTTAAACACCTGCAATAAAACACAACAACAAGGGAAAAACCCAGCCACTTCAAAATGCCCTCCTCCCTACCGTAGACCTGCAAGAGAGTCACCCCCGAGCTAGGGAGGTAGGGATTCACACGGTAGTATCAAACCACAACAAGCAAAGCAACAAGCAACACAAAACTACAACCCCAAGGATGATCACATAACACAACTCACAAAAATGAGTTTGATGGGGGTAGGGAATGGACCCCTCTACTTCAAAAGCCACCCAAAATACCCAAAAAAATACCAATCTCATGGCCTCAAGCCAAAACCTCCAAATATCCAACTCCTCAAAGGTTTCAAATTATACTCCCATGGCACTCTTGCCATTCAAATATTCTCCACAACAAGTAAGAAGCCCTCAAGGCATAAATATCACAATATGGAGTGACCTCAAGGAGGTTCCTTTCCCCTACCCCAAACAAGTTGAGCCTTACCTCCAAATGGAGGTGCTCTTACCATACTCCCATCCCACACAAAATAATGAAACAACAACCAACAAAAAAAAACACAACACATCACAATAAAAAAGCAAGGGTGAAGAAAACATAGTTCATGAGGCTTACCTTCAAAGCCCTATAATGGAAGCACGTTTGGTGATGAGCTCCAAGCTTTCCCAAACCTTCCAATCTTCAAGAATTTCCCTAACTTCCCCAAAATTGCACCAAAAATAGAAAGAAACTCTAAAATGCAAGAACCCCACACTCCTCAACAAGAGGAGATAATATAGGCCATCCATTTTGGCCTTGAGGAATGAGAAGGTGACACTTGTCACCTTCTCCTTCCTCCTCCAATGCCACTTGCAAGAGAGAGGAAGTGTGAGGGTGACAAGTGTCACCCTCCAATTCCATCTCAATCCTCACCTTATCCACTTGTGCTCTCACACGTGTGAGAGGACAAGTGGTGAGGTGGCATTCCCACTCAAACCTCCAAGAGGATAAGGGATGCCATATGGCATCCTCTTATTCTCTCAAAGAGCCATCTCCCTCCAAGATGCTCTCACACGTATGTGAGAGTCTTGAAGAAAGATCCCACACACTTGGGAGTCTTGGAGATCTCCCAAGTCCTCCTTGGGAAAGGATTTCCAAACTTTGGGAAGGGAGATGAGTCTTTCCCAAAGCATGACTCATTTCCCACCTTCCCTAATTTCAAATTTCGTCACTTTGACTAAACCATAATTTAGAGTGACCAAAAGTGAGTTAATCCAAGAGTTAGTCAAAATTGACCTTAGACCCATGGGTAACCACCGAGGGTAACTTTTGGGACACTAGGGTTCACCTAGGGGGTCATAAATCCACTTTAAATGGCCTCAAAAATAAAAACAAATACCAAGTGGTGTAAGTCAAGTAAAAATTATACAACACTTAATATTAATAAATTAAACAAAGGGGTACTAGGCCAAAATGATTAAAAATTAAATCAAGTACTTAAATCACATTCAATTTCAAATGTGATCCTCATCCCTCTTGGGAATGGATCAGTTTTACAGGGAATAACATAGTGTGAATTCCACCTCCAATTTCCCATGGCTTGGGAATGTGAAACTTGCACATCTCGATCAAGTGTCAATCATATCATGATAATCATAGCCGAAGCAACTGGAATTAAATTCAAGCCATCGAATACGACAAAAATCAATTATCACACAAATCTGAATTAAACTACATTTTTCTATCACATGTCAAATAATCATCATCACATAAATAACTAGAATCACATCATCAAATATATCTTGTATGTCGAATCACAAAATAGCATCAAATATGATGAAATTGAATCACATATGTCTAATCAATGTCCTATCAAAATTAGGAGATATAATGAAATCTACATAATGAAACCATAGTCTCTAAAAAGTCTAATAATGTCATCAACTGAAATGCATAATGATCAAAATAAGGAAGGAAAAATAATTGGCCTCACATCATCCACCCTTCCTGTACATCCGTTAGTGGATGTGACGTTATCAGACCACTTTCCAATTCAGTTTTCCATAGAATGGCAAGTCACACAGCCACGCGCCAGTAAGTCTCATTTTTTCCTTAACACCTCTTTGCTAGTTCACCAACCCACCTTGGCACACATTGCAACTATATGGAATTTAGAATGTCACCCATTGCATTCTACTAGCTGGATAAAGTGGTGGAATGATGTTATCACTCGCACTACAAGATTTCTTTTCATCTATGGCCATCAACTAGCCAATTTCAAGAAAAGAGCTTATGAGGTTACAATTAGTGCTTTGAAAACAGCCACGGCAACATTAACAGCTGACCCTTTTTCTCCTTCTCTGCAAATCAATGTCGCCAATTTACGGCATCAAAAGCAAAAGGCTAATAGTCATCCTGCCAGAGGAGCACAGATTAAAGCCAGGATGCACTGGCTAAAAATAAGTGACCTTGTCTCCAAGGAATTATTTCTCGCTCTTCGAGCTAGACATTCCTCGCATAGTATTAATCAAATCAAGGAGGATAATGGTGTTCTCTCAGAATTACCTGACATTCTTATGAAAAAAATTTCATAGCCCAAGATTATACTCCTAAGCAACAAAGTGCACTACACGATTGTCTTGCAGTAGTTCCAAAACAAATTTCTTCAGCCCAGACACGCTTCTGTGATCAATTATTGACCATTGAGGACCTCAAAGAAGTAGTCTGTTCTATGGCTAATGGCAAAGCTCTAGGAATTGATGTCTTTCCTTGTGAGTTTTACAAAGCCCTTTGGGACTACTTAGGAAAGGATTTGCATAATGTTTACCTCGAAGCTTTTCAATCCAACTCTCTAGGAAAATTTATTAATCAAGGAAACATTAAGTTCATACCTAAAGCTGGAGATCCTGAAGACATTTACAATTGGCGACCCATTACACTCCTCAATGTCTCCTACAAGATCATTGCCAAAGCCCTTTCTCTGAAGCTCTGCAACCTGCTCCCTTTGATTGTCCACCCTAAACAAAATGGATTTATTAAATCCAGGTATATTTTAGATAATATCATTGCAATTTGGAAAAGAATGGAATGGGCAAGAAAATCTGATCAAAAAGCCATTTTCCTAAAAATTGATTTTGCTAAGGCTTATGATCGTATTGAATGGCATTTTATTCTTGCAATGCTTGAAGCATTAGGGTTTGGGCCATCTTTTATTTGATCAGTCAAAATGCTCTTCTTAGATGTCTCTGCATGTATCACTCTCAATGGCCAATATTCTCATACCTTTGGCCTTTTCCATTCAATATGGCAAGGATGTCCTCTTGCACTAGCACTGTATGTTCTATCTACATAAGGCTTTGGATACCTTCTTGCTCATTCAGTATCCAATGGGCTTGTTCATGGAATTTCTCTGTCCAATTCTTCTAGCCAGCTGGTTAATGGTCATTTTGCAGATGATTCCTTTTTAACATTATTGGAAGAAGAAAATACAGTTAAAAATGCGCTTGGATGTCTAGAGACCTTCTACCTAGCCTCAGGTTCCTCCATCTAGTGGCACAAAACATTATGTTAGAGTCAGTCAATTCTTCCCATTCCTCATTGGATCCAATAGTATGGCTAGCGTTGGGTTGCTCATGGTGAAATCTTCCAATTTCTAGGTATTCCATTTGCCTTCTAGGGCACTTCTGCTAATCTTTGGCAAGCAGTTCTTTCCTACATGGAACAGAAACTTGCATTCTAGATCACTAAGCCACTATCTCTGGCTGGCAAATTCCAAGTTTGTTCTAAAGTTTTGGCAGCAACTCATGTTCACTACTCTTCTTGTTGGGCACCTTCCAAAGCTTCATATGCCAAATTGGAAAATCTTTTGAGGGATTTTCTCTGGATCTCTTCTGACTATCTACTCAGTGCCAAGACACTGCCTTGTGTGTCAAATGGATCATTCGTGCTCTCTCTGGTAATGCGGCATGAAAAATTTTACTCTGGAACAACATTAAATTGGGACATCCTCTGCACAAGCCTGCTTGGAAAGGCATTAGCTTGTCAACTCTCCTTGTCATGAGAGAGTCAGTTCAAATCTCAGGCACATTTTTTTGGCTAAAATCATTTGGAAAGCCTGGGAAAAAGTTAAACCATGACTCCGTTGGATTGGTGATAGATTTCATGATGGCCTTTCTTTCAATCACCATAATAGCTAGTGGTCACCTCTCTTGTCCAATGTAGGTCATCCATTAGCCACATTACCTGGCATAAAGGCTCTTAGATTCCATAAAAGGGGTATTCAAACCCTACAGGATATTTTTCATCGACCCACCATGAGCCTTATGGCATGGGAACCTCTTCGAGTCAAATTTGACCTTCAGAGAACTGATCAGGCTACCTATGATAGAATTGTCACTGCTATTCCAGCGAAAATGTTTCATAAAGTGGGAATCCACTCCATCAGGCCTTGGTGGAAAGACTAGAAATGGTATCCAGACACACCAATGCATCATTATAAGCCAAGGCTTGCTTACAAGTGGATGTCATCCCATTTTCAAATGATAGAAATGCTTAATAAGCGATGGCTCCTTCATATTTCAATGGCTCTTTGGCATAGCAGATTTGCAACTATTTGGTCAGCTATTCTTGAGCCAAAGTTAGCACATTTTACCTGGTACCTTCTTTTTCAAGGGTTTCTAGTCAGAGTAAGACTTTTTCATCTTGGGGTTTAGGATCCCTGTTGTCCTTTTTGCGAGTAACCTGAGACTTTTCAATATCTCTTCTGGTATTGCACTAGAGCCCAGCAATTTTTGTTATGTATTTATGATTTCTTTCTCCCTTTCAAGCCAGAGCCTTTATCATGGTAGATAATACTTCTGGGTGATTCTCCCAGGTTTCCTGCAAGATTTACTCAGATTTGGCATATTTTTAGGGTGGAGATTCATTTTACAATATGGAAAGAACCTAATTCTTGTATATTTTCAGACAATCACATTGGAAAAAATGTTTCTCTTTACATTAAAGCAATTATATGTTCTAGTGTTATTCTGCAGATACAAGTTTAGGCAAACAAGGTGGCTCTTGAAGTTGTTCACTTACAAGAATTGCTAGATCATTGGGGGAATGCTCCTTGTATAGTGGCACAGGTTCCTCCCTCTCCTTCCTTTGTTAGAGCCTGGTCACCTTCCCAGGATCACAGGCAAAGAATTAGATTGGCCAGGGATTCTCGGCCACATTCTTAGCCTACTCCTCGTCATGCACCTTATCGTCACAGACGTTCAGCCTCTCCATGTAATCGTGGATGGACTTCAGGCCGTCCTGCAAGTGTTGCAGGTGACAATGCAGGTTGGCCTACTGGAGATAATGCAGGATGACCTACAGGTGATAATATAGGATGGCTGGCTCCTAGTACTTCCAATCCAACCAACACTGGTTGGGATAACACTAAGGTTTTTCCATGCTTAAATCTGACTATCTCACCATAGGACCAGGAGCCAAACATAGAGAATGATAATTAGGAGAATGATGATGGCTGGACACCACCAGATGTCGTCTTGGACCCCACAACAATATGGGGGAACCCGGATGACAGGGATACACCATTTGCAGGCATTGCTTTGGCTGCTTAATTCTACATTAGCTTATGTTTTTATAATTTCTGTTATGCTTTTCTGGGTGTGTACTCTTTGATACTCTAAAACTTTCTGGGCTAGACCCATATGACTTTCCTTTGGGGTGTGTCTTTACACCACCCAAACTATTTTTTGTGAAAGTGTTATATTTTATCTTATTATTAATAGATAAGCTGGCATTTTCATCCAAAAAAAAATCTAGAACAGGATTTAGAATATAAAATAAATATGTTGTGTTTATCATGTTTATCAGCTAATTATATTTTTATAAGTGACAAGGTATCCACGTGCTAGTAGAGTTGTCCGATGATGCTTGTTGGCTGCTGTCTATATGTGTCACATCCACTCACAAAGAGTTGCTAAACTTTTGATAATTATAATTAAATTTGTGGGTGCAGCAATTCATTTTATTTGATATGATATTATTGTTATAATTTTAAGAATTTAATTTTAAAGAGATTTATATATATATATATATATATATATATATATATATATGAGGAAGAATTTAAGTTCTTATGTTGTAGTTAATACCTAGGTTTTTTATATTAGGAGCAGGGTTTAAATTTGACGGCCGACCTTGCTTGTCAAGCAATTTTTTTTTATGATGGTTATCCATTCAAAGGTGCCTTTAAAATACTATGACATACCTTAGTATAAGTAAAATTATATATAAATCAAATATACATATCATCATAATCCTATATAAACTTTGACAATCTCTTCAAAATGTCTCCTTTCATGTATATAGTCTCTTTAAAATTTTAACTGTATTTTATGGCAAAAATGCCTAAATAGGCTATACAGCCATAAAATTTAGGCCCATAATGAGTTGGAGATTTAAATTGAACATACTAAATAATATATATAGAATTAGTGAAAATTATTGACTCAAGGGATATGCATATTTAGTTTCTGCCGAGGAAACTATAGGCAAGGCTTGTTCTTAACTATTATTAATAATTCTTTTTGCAACCAATGACAACTGAAATAGTTTTTCTATTTAAAAAATATTTATCTATTACTATTGTATAGGTGCAAATATTATAACAAAATATATTTGAAAAATAATTTTTCTTTAATCTAATTGGCAAAAAACTTTTAGCCCATAAGAGCGATTTAATGCTATTGTATAGATGCAAATATTATAACAAAATATATTTGAAAAATATTTTTTCTTTAATCTAATTGGTAGAAAACTTTTAGCCAATAAGGGCAATTAATGTCACTGACCAATGAGTTTTATTATCTAGTAATTATTCTATCCAAAATAAACCAATGACAAGAGAGTATTTTTTAAATGTTAAACAAATATTAAATTTTTCCTAAATCTATATGCAAATATTTGTTGAATAAAGCAATGACAAGAGAGTATTTTTTAAAACGTTAAACAAATATTAAATTTTTACTAAGTCTATATGCAAATATTTTAACAAATATTATTGAAAAATCAATCATCAATCTTGTCATTGGCTCAAATTTTTTTTGCTTCGTAGGGATCATTTATATTATATAAAACTTTTAAATTTACATCTTCAGATTGTTTGTATCATGGCTATCTAAAAAATGCCCAAGTATCTTCAGCCCCCCAATGACCACACTGGGTTTACAAAAACAAGCCTCGCAAGGCCGAATTCCCCCCTCTAAACTATGTAGAACATCATATTATATCATTATTGATTTGATATAAACTATTACATATACTACTATTACAAAAGGCCAAGAGAAGAAGCCAAAGCTATGAAGTCAGCTACCCACTAGAAGTCTCCATTGCATGGTTCCATGTTCAATATCTTAAATAGAAATCTCAAACCCTCTAGCACCTGCTCCCTATGAGAAACCAGAGCCATACCTTTCAAGTCCAGAATGAAGAGGAAATACTGCACCACCTTGTCCACATCCTGTAAGAGACAGAGATCCCTAGGCCGAGGGATACCATTTCCCAAAGATGCCACCATAACAATCTCATCTAGCCCTACTAGTAGATTTTTCTCAAACAATTTTTTCATCAAAGTTTTTGCCCTGTCCTTTAGCAAGCCAGCATCCAGGATTGAGGCAAGAAAACCTGAGGAAATAGCAGTGCCTACCTGATAAAACTCCCCCTCCACAAAATTCTTCCCAACACCACTTTGACAGCCACCATGATTAGATCATCATAAATCTAGAGTACATGCTTAAGCCTACAATCTGTGATGGAGCCTTTAAAGGCAATCTGATGAACAGAGCTCTCCAACTGAATTAGAGTTGAAAAACCTAGGTAGATCATTCCCTCTATAGCTATCTTAACTATAAACCTAGATTTATCTGTCATCTGTGGAGAGCTTACATAAGCAGCTATGGAGGAAATGAGAACTATTTGCCAATGAAAGAGCCTCCAGTTTAAAGTTTAAAGGCATCCTCCATCTCGATGCTTCCACATTGATCATGGGATGGATGTGAAAAAGACCCTTCGCAAGCCTTAGCATGCTTGCTAATAATTGCCAGACCACATAGTCTTAGTAAGCACGCTAGTTCCATCTTGCAAACAAACCCTTCCACCTCAACCTGCCACGTGGGATGCCACCTATGAAGACCCCAGTCCTCCCACATGAAAGAGTGTGGGAGGACTACCACCCAACCACCCACAAAATGCCTTTCAGCTACTCAATCGAAATCTCTCTCAAATTGCTGTCATCAGCCCCAAGAATGGACAGGGAATCCACCTCACTATTTCCTTCTCTAAAAATATGATTGATGGTTGTCATTTTAAATTTATCTAAGAAGAGAATGTCTTGCTCCAGCAGACCATTTAGCTTCCAATTGATCATCTTCTTGCTTCTCAGGCTGTTTATGATAATTTGGGAATCACCTTCAACCTCTAACTTCTTGATGTTCATCTTAGCGTACAGCTGCAGCCCTAAAATTAAAGCTTGCATTTCAGTCAAATTATTAGTGTTGGGCGGAAGGCTCTCCGTAAGTCTACCCACCACTTTTCCATTCCAATCTCTGACAATGCATCCAGCCCCAGAGGCCCCAAGATTTCTTCTCGCAGCACCATCAAAATTTAGTTTGTGTCACCCATGATCCGGGGGAGACCATCTAACTACTACTCTGATAGTGCCTGAACTAGATTACTTTCATTACTTGAAGGAGGAAGGATAAGAACAAAGCCAAATTTTCTTAATTTTCGCATCCCAAGGCGTAAATTTTCTTTTTCCCAATCTACCTTCTGCCATCCTTGTATTTAGAGTCTCCACAATCCCCACCTCTATTTTATTTAGAAATGTATGAATAGGGGATTAGCCTCCTGGAATATTCTTTTATTTGTTTCTTTCCAGATTTCCCAAATCATAATTAAGGGGCTAATTGTCCATAAACCTTCATACAATGACTTCTTGAAAGGAGCAGGCCAAGCCACTAAAAAGTCTATCAGTTTCTGGGGAGGTGCTAAGGTCCAACAAAGCTAATTGCTAAGCCAATACCAACATTTTGTTGCAAAATCACAACTCAGAAAGAGGTGATCGCTAGTCTCCTCCTCACATTTACATATCTAACACCTAGACGAGCCTGTATATCCCATTTTTTTGAATCTATCACTAGTTAAAACTCTGCCCATTGAGGTCGCCCAAGTAAAAATGCCTACCTTTGGTATACATGCATTGTCCCAGCAAAGCCTGACTGGTAATCTGGTGTCCTCCCCAGGGATAGTCTTCAAATCTCTATATCCCTCTCTTACATTATACGAGCCTGACGTAGCCACAATCCATCTCAATTCATCAGAGCCTCTTCTCAGACTAATCCTTCACTCCTTCAGAGCATCCTCATAGGCTTCCATTAATCTATCCTCCACTCTAAGAGATCTAATGTCTTTCCAAATAGCTCGGACGCCCGGTTCTATAGAGTTGGAAACCAAATAATCTTTGACTTTTGATCCCCAATTCAAAGAAGTGATGATCCTAACTAGCTCAAGATCACCCCTCTCCCCTAAATTTGGGAGGCCATTCCAAGAGTCTTCCCAAAAATCTACTCTATCCACTTCATGAATCTCCCAAGACAAGTGGTTTGAAATCAAGGACCTACAACTGCTTATGAAATTCCAAATTCTGGAACCCCTTGGCAATCTATCCATTGTGAAAATGCTAATGTCTTCATCCTCTAGATATTTTGCTTTAACTATCTTGACCCATTTCAAATCTTGCTTAGAGTAAATTGCTCAAACCAATTTAGCCCCCAAAGTCGTGTTCTACAATTCTAGCCTTTTAACCCCATTCCATCTACTCCTTTGTGGTTGCAAATCTTATCCCATTTAATGAGATTGAACTTATGTTGGTTTGAGTTTCCCTACCAAAACAAATTTTTCATTCTTTGATTGAGATCTTTGAAGACTGCCTTTGACAGGGGGAAGCAAGACATAACATAAGTAGGAATCGTTGTTATCACAGCCTTCAACATGGTTAAACGACCCACCCAAGAAATCTATTTGGTTCTCCATAAGATCAACTTAGCCTTTATCCTATCGACTCAAGACTCCCAGATCTTCCTAGGCCTCAATCCTTTTACTAAGGGCATTCCCAAATATCTACATGGTAATTCTCCCTTCTTGAAACCTAAGAGTCTTAGAATACTAGCTTCTCTTGTCATAGGGGTACTGAAAAAGAAAACCTCTAATTTAGCTTGACTCACCTCCTGCCTAGAAGCTACAGAATAAAGGTCCAAGATATCTTTAAAATTTCTTGCTTCACTATCTAACGCTACACCAAACAACATGGTATCATCAGTGAACTATTGATGAGTAACTTCTAGAGCCCCTTGCAAGATTTGAATACCTTGAATATGCCCAATCGACTTAGCAACATTACAAAGTTTCCCCAATGCCTCTGCCATTAAGATAAAGAGTCTAAAAGAAGACATCAGATCTCCCTGCCTAAGACCTCTCGAATTGTTGAAAAAGCCTTCCAAAGAACCATTTACTAGCACCGAGTATTTGGGAGAGGCTACCCACTCAAAGATCCAATTCAGCCAACTCTTATCAAAACCCAAGGAATCAAGAACCTTGAACAAGAACGACCAATTTATCTTGGCATACACCTTTTTGATATCCAACTTGATTAGCATTGCCGGTCTTCTAGTTTTTTGAACTGAATGAATTGCTTCTTATGCCACAATAACACCATCCAAGATGGACCTCTCCGGCACAAAACCCGTTTGCTCTTTAACAATGACATCTGGTAAAATGGCTTTTAGCCTTTTTGTCATTGCTTTCACCAAAATTTTATAAAGAGTATTGCACAGCACAATGGGCTGAAAATCCTCCAAATTTTCAGCTTTCTCTTTATTTGGAATGAGAGCTAAGAAAGTGTTGTTTAGTTCTTTCAAGGCTTTTCTTGAACTTCTTGAATCCTTAATGGCCTTCATGATTTCTGAGCCCATGAAATCCCAACATTTTTGAAAGAAGGAGGTCAGGAGACCGTCTGATCCGGGAGCTTTGTCCAGGTGTAGACCAAAAAGGGATTCCTTGACTTCTTTCTCAGTGAAGGCTGCTATCAACATTTTATTTTGGGCATTTGTTTCCAACTTCAGAATGTAATTCAGAATCTGTCGCTAGCAGGAAAGGTTAGAGCCCTCCCTTTCGTTAAGAAGATCTTGAAAGAAACCTACTATTTTTGATTTAATCTCTCCCTAATTGTCTGTGAGAAGACCAGTAGATGATCAAATAGAAAGAATTCTATTTTTTTCCCTTCTTTCTTTGGTAGAGTTGTGAAAAAACTTCATATTCCTATCCCCAGCCCTAAGCCAAACTACCCTTGACTTCTGATGCCAGAATATTTCTTCCTTTGAGACCAAGTCGTCCAACTCTCCCAATATCTTTTTTTCTAGCCTGAAACTTTCACAATCCATTCCCTCCCTTAAGACCTTCTCATTCAAAGCTTCCAATTCTGCCCGAACTTTCAATTTTTCCTCAAAAATATTTTTAAACTTTTCTTTGTTCCACACCTTAATGTTTTGTTTTATAGCTCTGAGTTTTGTTGTCAATCTAAACATCTTTGAGCCTTCAGGATTGATGCTTGTCAACCATTGCTTTACTAGATCCAAAAAATCCTAGTCTTTGAACCACATATTCTCAAATTTAAAAGGGCATCTAATTGGATGCTTATCTCCCAAAATCTCCAACCGGATGGGAAAGTGATCCGAACTAGAGAGAGGAAGGATCCTGCATTCTAAATTGAAGGGAAACAGACTTAGATTCCCTTTGAAAAGAAACCTGTCCAACTTCTCAGCAATACTGCTAAAACCTAGCCAACTATTAGTCCAAGTGAAGGAGTTGTTCCCCATCGGAATGTCTAGCAACTCATTTCTATCAACAAAATTCTTGAAGTCCACCTGAGTTTGAAGTTTTCTCTCCACACCCCCTCTTTTGTCTTCTGCTCTTAATATGGCATTGAAATCCCCTCCCAGGAAAACGAAATCAAAGGCTTGGCTATTGCAAATCAAATCTAGCTCTCTCCATAGTTCTTTTTTTTCCAAACAAGATCTTGGACCGTAAACATTAACTAAAAGAAAATTCAAGTTTGAAACTAAACTCCTTACCTTACTGGCTATCCAAGATCTGCTCTTAGCCAATTCTTCGATCAAAATAGATTGGGGCTTCCAAAGTGTCAGTAGACCACCAGAGGCTCCATTTGAATTTGATCCAATGCAGTTCCATATCCTAAAAGACCTACATAATTTTTCTCTGTCTTCTTGATTCAACTTTGTTTCTTGAATTAACCAGATATATGAAGCATTGGTCTTCAAATGGAGCCTTAGAAATTTCCTCTTGTTAGGGGTGTTTAAGCCCCTAACATTCCAAGAGGTAATTATCATCTTTTTGCAGGAAGGGGGGCTCCCTTCCCTACTTTCATCAGATCCTTCAATTTCAGCTGACCAATGGCTTCACCATCCAGCTTGAGCTTTTCCTTGTTGGGAGTTCTCCCTCTCCCTCTTCCTTCTCTGTAATCTGGATGCAACTTCTTAGCTTCCCTCTGGCCAATACCAAAGGAACCACCAACCTCCTTACCCTCCAATTGAGGCAAGGATTTTACTGTGAAATCATCCTCCCCTGCTAGTTCATTTTCCACATCTTCGTCTAGATTCAACCATTCCTCCTCATCCCCTTCTCTCCTTAGTAGAATTACCCCATCTTTAACAGCCTCAGCCAGGACCACCAATTCTTTATCGACCTCAATAATAGAATTTAGATCTTGCTTCTGGACTTTAGGGTGAGTCAATTCCAATGTGGCCAAAATTTTCCTATCCAAGGCTTCCACATCTGCCCACGAGGTTTTGATATCTTCAAACTTATTTTGAATTTCCTTCCAATCAGAGGCCTTCTTGTTTACCTCCAGGTCTACCCTAATCATTTCCAACTCCATGGAAGGAGCATTTCCTTTGCTTTTTTCAATCTCCACTCCTTGCCCTTCCCTAGAAGGATTGGTCGTAGCCTTGATTTCCTCATTGCTAAACCCGACTGAAGCCGAGGATTTTTCCCTTTCCAATGTCTATTTTTTGTCCCAAGATCTCCAACCTAATGCTTCTACCACCTTGCCTCTAGGTTTGGGTTCAAAGATCAAATTTTGCCTGAGATTACCCCAATCTGTGAAGATCTCAATCTCCCTCCATCGTGAGAAGCTTGGATTGGTCTTTATGCACATCCTGACATAAGATCCAACCCCATTTTCTTCGAACCATTCTTCCGCACAAACAAATTTCCCCAGCATGTTTCCTAGGGCTTCCAATATATCAACTTGGCAGAA
Source organism: Cunninghamia lanceolata (assembly GCA_027924645.1). Taxonomy (NCBI): domain Eukaryota; kingdom Viridiplantae; phylum Streptophyta; class Pinopsida; order Cupressales; family Cupressaceae; genus Cunninghamia; species Cunninghamia lanceolata. The sequence goes on along the minus strand of BSBN01000275.1, from coordinate 4,029,280 downwards.
TTCTATGGGAAGGTTGGGTAATCAGTACCAATCTGGTACATACTTTATTTGATGAGTCCACAGGTTGAAGCCTACCTCCCAATCCTTCAGATAAAACCCATAACCATCCAAAAGCCAAATTCCTTCCAAAATTTCATTCTTGATAATTATCGAGGGGCATACCACTACAAAGTAGCCATCGGCTAACTGTCTTAATTTTAAATCTGAACCCCATCTACCCTGCCACCACAAGACTAGTTCTTTCCAATCCAAATTCATACCAAGCTATTTGCCAACCAGCCCTAACTTCTTCATTCGCTTAATGGACAGGTTCAATAATGTTGGAGGCATAACCATAGATTTTTTGTTGCCCTGAGATCTCCTCTATCTTCACCCTTCAAACTTACTTTTACCAAAGTCGCCCATACCCTGTCCTCTGAGGGGCCTCCAGCTATAGTTCGAACGCCTAGGACCCGATCCTTCGCGCGGCCTTGGTTGGAACTGGTCAATTCTTCTGCCCCATCGATCATTCCACGCCCCGACCTGTCGGAGATTATTTTTCAATTTTTTGCTTGCACTAGGATCTTGCGGATTCCTCCATCCTTCGTTGCAAGCCCTTTCCTGCAAAAGTTCCATTGGTATTTCACTCTCTATGTCCTGAGCCCAGGAAGTTGATCCACGGCCTTCCTCCCCAGTAGCAAGCTTTCTCTCTTCCTCTAAGCGAACATCTGCATTTTCACCATTGCAATCTCCTACTTTCGCAAAGAGATCTTTGTTCCCACCAACCTGTATTTTTTCGCTCCAGTCTCCCTCAATTGCTATTGTCATTGGTTCAGATTTTTAAAAATATAATATAATACTATATAAAAACAAAATTATAATATAATACTATATAAAAATATTAGAATATTAGAATAATGTAATAATATAAATATATTATTAATATAAACATTGTTTATTATCAATCAATAATTAATTATACTATTTCATTAATATTTAAACTAAAAAAAATTATAAAGTATACTATAAATATTACAGTTTTGTTATAATATTTATATTGGCTTTAATAAATTATTTGTTTAACATTATTTGAATCCAATAGAAAATTAAGTCAAATATTATCAATTAATATTATACTATATTATAATACTATAATATCAATTAAAATAATATATCTAAGTGTTATAATAAATATTAATAATATAATTAATAGTATAACTATGAATAATAACCATTTTGTTGGTTTGACAAAAAGTAAACTTGAAGTTTACCTAATGAATTAAAAAATTGAAACTAAAACACAACTATAATTACAACTAAAACACATACTATAATTACAACACTACAAGTTAGGTAACGTGGCACTTGTTTAAAATCGTGTCTTTGTTTAAACCCTGCATGTGTAATTATTTTTATATGTCAGCTCTTTAATAGGTTTTGTTAACACACTCATGCCATTAATTGTTAGCTCTAATAATTAGCTTTTAATGAAATATTTTCAATAATTTAATCTAAATAATACCAAAAACTTATTATAATTTTTTAAATAGTCAACTCTAACTTAAACCAAAAAATTGACAAATTTCAAAATTATTATAAAGTTATTATATTATCAACATTCTAAAACTAAGCAAACACAACAAATTAAAACACGACTATTTATGAACATTTTGGTAGAAAGAAGCTCTTGTTTATTATTGGAGATGCCTTCTATAATGACAAAGAGTAAAAATTAAAACACAATTGACCTATATGTAAAAAGGTAAAACTAAAAATAACTCTTAAGTAAATAAAATAAATAAAAATAAGTATTAGGTAGATATATTTAAGATATCTATGCTACTTAATTTAGGTTATTTTTAATTAAAGAAAAAAATTATTACATATTTTGAAGGAAAATTTGAAAAAAAATAGATAAATTAATATATTTATACTATTTAATTTGGGTTATTTTTAATTTTAAAATATTATATATTTTGAAAGTAAAATTTATATTTGATGTCAAATGAGGTAAAAAAAAATAGTTCCTCATCAATTTTTAAATTTTGGAGTTAGATTTAACTATTCTTGAAATTATTTGTGATAGTTCAACTATATTGAAATGAAATAAAATATTTGTAAAATATAATCTTTTCACTTATATTTAATGATGCTTCATACGTATAGATGGTAATTAAGATGAGATAAAATACTGGCAAAACATAAACTTGGATTATAAGAAATTAAAAAAAATTAGAATATAAAACCCTAAGAGGCGATTATTTAAGTTCATGATGAGAAGATTGTAAAGATCCTAAAGAAATGGCAATTTTGTGTGAGATAAAGAAGGAAAAAGACTTCGTAACAAGACACTTAAGTTAGGACTGGACTTATTTTTTCAATAAATTGCATTCATCTAATATATTATAAATTTGATAAAGTAGGCACGCTATAGGCCAAATTTTTTTAAAGCTTTGATACAAGTGATTTGATAGGATGGTTAATTCTTCTAATAAAACTAACAATCTCTTTTAAAAAATTCTCATGGTAAAAATTCTCGTGATAATAGTACAATGTACTAAGAAACTCACCATTACTAGGAAACTAGGAAATGAAAAGACGGACGATAAAAAATGGTAGGAAAATATAGAATAATTAGTATAAGCATGATAAAATAGAATATAAAATAAAATTCTTTTTTTAATTTTTTATATAGTATGTTTTTTATTAAGGGAAAAATTAGATTTTGAAAGTGTTTGGAAACCTAACAACAATCTAACACTAGTTAAGATGCAATGGTAGATCACATTAAACTAAAATTGACTTACATAACACGTGGCCTCATCCTTGTAAAACACCCTTGAACTTAATGTGGGATTTTTATATATGTTTAGGAAGACCTCACTTCCTTCTTTGAACAATCATCCATGATACATTGTTTTCCAAATCCTTAGATTAAGGAGAGAGGAGAGGGTTATCTTTATCATCATCCTGATCTGAAACATCTCACACGTATGATGTCTAGTTGAAGAAGTTGTATGTAGCACCAAGTCCATAGGTAGAGAAGGAGTAGTGGACCCACCACCTTTCACCATGAGGGTTGGGGGTCCAATGGTGAAGCCAACAAACCTGAGTCATGAGAAAAAGTCCCATCAGGAGAAAACTTAGTAGCCTCAACATTCCTAGGGGGATCCACCTCAAGAACAAGATCCTCTAGGGCCACATATTTCTCATCCTTAGAATTAAAAAAATCACCAATAGTCGAGAAGAATTCTGCCACCAAGTAGTCAAGGCCACATTCTTGTGGTGAGAATGGGGGCAATCAGATGCTAGGTGTCTAATAGTGAAGCATCGTCTACAAAAAAAGGGAAGACCCTCATAACTGTTGGCGGACATGGACTTCCAACTAGACATCAATAATCTCCCCTGCCACCATAGCACAAGTACTCCAACCACCACATTTACTCCACTCTTCTTCTTTCTTCTATCTTCTTCTAAGATGTATCTAGACACTTCTTTTAGGGTAATCTAGAAGCTTCTTCCATCATTGGGAATGTGTTCAGTTTTTAAAAAGGAAATAAAATAGCATACTTTGTTTTGATGATTGAAGGAGGCATAACTGTTTTAAGAGCACTAACAGCTCTGTATAGAAAAAGGCATTAATATAAAACTCAGATTGTTGAATCCTCAAGAGTTCTTTTTATCTCTGTTTCTGTGTTTATTTCCTCATTTCACTGTAAATTAGTTTTTTTTGCTTGTCTCTATTTTCAACAAACTGGTATCAAAGCAAGGTTAGCAATTGTGCCAGTTGTGAAGAATTTGTTGGAGCCAGTCAAAGACACCATCTGGCATATTGGAGGAAAAACAAAACCAAAGGGCATTTGAAACCAGCAAAGGATTCTCAGCCATATCTAGAAGTCGTTAACCTAAACTAGGGAAACTGCAGGTTGTAAGAGAAAGTCCATTGACTGTGAAGCACTCTGCCAAGTCAAGGAGGAATTGCTATTAAAAGGCAGATCATAGAATTTGGTAGTTGCTGCCACCGCACAGATTGCATCTCATATCAAATCGAAGTTAAGAAAGAGGAATTCAAGTTGCAGCCACCAAGGAAGAAAATAGGAAAAGGGTTTTATTGCAGAGGCAATTTGTTTTTTGAAAATCATGGTAGGAGCAAGTGGAAGCATTTCACAACCCCAGATTCCAATTTTTAATGGCAAAAACTATGACTTTTGGAGCATAAAAATGAAAACCCTGTTTTGCTCTCAAGATGTTTGGGACTTGGTTGAAAATGGGTTCCCTGAACCAGCAGACCAGCAAGCTTATCAGGGTCTTTCACAAGCTGAGAAGGATTTGTTGAAAGAAAATAAGAAGGATGCTAAAGCATTATTTTTTATTCAGCAAGCAATAGAGGAATCATTTTTTTCTAAAAGTAGCAGCTACCACAAGATCAAAACAGACATGGTAAAGTTTGCAAACAACATACCAAGGCACAGGCAAGGTGAAAATAGCAAAATTACAAATTCTTAGAAGGGATTTCGAAAACTTGCAAATGAAGGACTCGGATTCAATAGATTCATTCTTCACTCATGCAATGACAATCATAAATCAAATTAGATCATATGGAGAAACCATTGGGGATCAAAAAGTTGTAGAGAAAATACTTAGAAGCTTACCCACAAAGTTTGATCCCAATTGTAGTAGCCATTGAGGAGTCCAAAGATCTTACTCAGCTATCAGTAGATAAATTAATAGGATCACTCTTGGCACATGATCAAATATTAAATCGATCAGGGACATGATCATTTGAGAATGCATTCAAGACTCAACTTTCATTTGGTAGAACAAGAGGGAGATCAAGTAACAGCAGAGGCAGAGGATGTTTTACACCAAGAGGGGGAAGAGAAAATACATAATTTGAAAGCAGAAGACCAACATCAAGCCCACATGCTCATTCTACACCAACAAGAGGAAGGTGCAGTAGCCATTCTCACAGCTATCATCAAGGAAAAAGGTATGATAAATCCAACATCCAATGTCATTATTGCAATAAATTTGGGCATTTTGCATCTGAATGTAGAAAAAGGCAATATGATATGAATAAACAAAAGGCACACTTTACAAATGAAAATCAGCCCAACACTAGTGAACAAAACACCATATTGATAACATGCAATGTAGCACAAGAGAGTTCTAAAGAAGTATGTTTCCTAGATAGTGGATGTAGCAACCATATGAGTGGGAGTAAGGAGATGTTTGCAACAATGGATGATTCAGTAAAATCAGAAGTAAAATTGGGGAATGATCACTGAGTTTCAGTCACGGGCAAAGGGTCAATTAATATAAGAACTAAGCAAGGTGAGGAAAAGCATATTCTTGATGTATACTATGTTCCTGGATTGCAACACAATCTCATAAGCATTGGGTAACTAGTGCAAAAAGGATATAGAATATACTTTGAAAATGGTGTATGTGTGATTTTAGATAAGAAACCGAGCAATAGGTTGATTGCAAAAGTTGAAATGACAAAAAATAGAATGTTTCCACTTAGAATCCAAAGTGAACTATTCTTAGAGCCAAAAGGATTGCAAGAGGTTGCTGAATTAGCTTTCAGAGCTTCATACAAAAATGAATCTTGGCTATGGCATTTAAGACTTGGGCATTTAAACTTTAAAGGGTTATAGCTGTTATACAAGAAAAGAATGGTATATGGATTGCCACCAATAATGCCACTTAAGACAACATGTGAGAGTTGCATATTGGCAAAGCAACATAGGAAAAAAATTTCAATTAGGGAGTCTTATAGGGCAAAGCATCCACTTGAGATCGTACATTCAGACCTTTGCAGACCTATGCAAACACCATCCATAAGTGGAAGACTTTATTTCTTAACATTTATTGATGATTTCAGCAGGAAAGTATGGGTTTATTTCTTGAAATACAAATTAGATGCATTTGTTGTTTTTAAGGAGTTCAAGGAAAAAATTGAAAAAGAAAGTGGATACAATAGTAAAACATTGAGAACCGATCAAGGTGGTGAGTACATATCAAATGATTTTCAGAATTTTTGCAAAGAAAATGGCATAAGGAAACAATTTACAGCAAGGTATATTCCTCAAATAAATGGAGTAGCTGAGAGAAAGAATAGAACAATCATGGAAATGGCACGAAGTATGATAAAAGAAAAACATCTAGCAAATGAGCATTGGGCTAAAGCGGTTGCAAGTTTAGTATACATATTAAATAGATGTCCAACAAAAGCAGTGATAAATAAAACACCAGAAGAAGCTTGGAGAAAAAGGAAGCATAATATAGCACATTTGAGATTCTTTGGATGTGTGGCATACTCATTGATACCTCAAGAGTTGAGAAAGAAACTAGATGATAGAGAAGAGTGTTGGCTTAGGACAGACAACTGAGAGGGGGGGTGAATCAGTTGTCACCAAAACCTTCCTTTCTTTTAACACTTAAATCCTTGTTATATTTCTACAGCATAATAATGATTTAATCATGGAAGCACAATGCAATATCTCAAGAGCAGAAACATATTAACACATATGACACCAAGATTTTAACGTGGAAAACTTAGTTAAGGGAAAAACCACGGGGTGACTAACCCAAGATTGTATTCTCTGTTAAAAGAATAAGAAGAACCAAATGGCATTTGCCAATTAGGGCTCACTGCCCGAGCACACTACTCACAAGAGGCCCACTACCTACAGGAGACACACTGTCTACAGAATAATAAATATTACATACTTAAACTCGAGATTAGCATCTTCACCATGCTTGAGTCAGTTCCATTTAAGCTCAACACTTCTGCTCTGCTTTTCGCTCTTCTCCTCTCTACCACTTTCTCATCTCAACAAGGATACTTTGAAATGACTTTGTAATTCTTATTTATACATGACATCAACTTTGGAATGATCATCAAAGTCGGTACAACATATTCTATTACAAAGCAATTACAAAAATACAACTTGATTTGTTACAAGACTTCATGTGTATCACCATACTGTCGGCCACACATATCTGGGACTTCAATCTTCTTTGAGGAACATGCCATGCTTCGTAGAACATCTTCAAGATCATCTGCAAGATGTGTAAAACATCCTGTCGGCCATGATTAGGAAGAACACCATCACCTGAAAGTAAATCTTCAATTATGAGCTCAATCTTCAATGTGGACCACCAACACAAACTGGACACAATCTAGAGAACCCCACAAGCTTGCTTGAATCACTAAGAACATCCACACCATTTCTTCTTACTGAAATCATTCTCATCTTCATCTAGAACCTCAAGAACACAGTCTGTCATCACTGTCACATTAGAATAAATGCTTGCGGACCTCCAGACCACGGACCAATTGAGTTGTCAATTCACATTGGCTTCCTAAACATTCCACCAAATTTGCAGAACAAGATATTGCATTTTCAGATCTCACCGGACCTATTTGTGTCACTCTGTCACCTTTGAACATCTGCCAGAACTAGTTTTACTCATATGGCCATAACTTCTCCAAATGTTCATGCGGACCTCTCAAATCTTGACTGGATCATCTTTAGACACATATATACAAACCCTTTGATGCGTATTCTTTGATCTTCATCTTAGCTGAGATCAAGTCATTTCATAGAGCTTCATTGTCTTCACTATTCTTCTTTGTTTCTGATAGGACAAATTTTCTCAATATCCTCAACACACAGCTCATCCAATCGTTGACATCAATGCAACAGAAGTATGTTGACATCAATGACAACACCGGTTAGGCCCATACTTGCAACAATCTCCCCCTTTGTCATTGATGGCAACATATGATGTGAAAAACTATTTTAACCATCAAGACAAGAACTTCTCCTCACTAACTGACATAGATCCTCTTATCAACAACAATAATTCATGTCTTCTATTTCTTTACTACTCCCCCTTTGATCAACAACCACTTTTGTTTTTCACATGTCTTCTCTCCCCCTTTGACATCAATGGCAAAGGGCACATACTTGAATCAATCAGAATCATAGAAACTGCTCCCCCTGAGTAGCAGCTTCCTATCATCAATCCGGACCACAAGATATGACTTTGAGATCCACCAGATTGATGCACATTAGTGTACCTTAATTCAGAACCGGAGGGGTAATAACCTCTAACTTCTCCCTGAGATACTCAAAAGAGTCCTTAGGTAGAGGTTTAGTAAAAATGTCTGCAATCTAATCCTTTGAGGGCACAAACTCCAATCTGACTTCATTCTTGTTCACCTACTCTCTAAAAAAGTGAAACTTGATGGATATATGTTTTGTCTTTGAATGTAACACCAGATTTTTGATATATTTATTGCACTTGAGTTATCACAGAAGATTGTGATAGGTTCCTCATACTCCACTCTATTGTCTCTTAGCATTTGCTTCATCCACAATACTTGAGTGCAACTACCTATTGCTGCAATATATTCTGCTTCTGCTATGGACAGAGATATTGCCTCTTGTTTCTTGCTTAGCTAAGAAACTAATCTTTTTCCCAAAAAGAATGCACCACCACTGGTACTCTTCCGGTCATCCACATCTCCTGCCCAATCCACATCTGTATATGCATAAAGAGAGAAATCATGATCCCTGGGATACCATAAACCAAACTCAACTGTTCCCTTTAGATATCTAAAAATTCTCTTGATTGCCATGACATGAGATTCTCTAGGATCGACTTGGAATCTGGCAACAAGACCAACAACATTCATAATGTCAGGTGTAGTTTGAGTAAGATACAGTATTCCTCTAATCATTGACCTGTACTTTTTCTAATCAGCCTTAGGAGATTCATCATCTTTGCTTAGTTTACATCCTGTTGCCATAGGAGTATTCATTGGTTTTGAATCTTCCATCCCAATTTTTTTCAACAATTCTTTCACATATTTGGTCTGTGATATGAAGATTCATTTCTTTGTTTGAGTGATTTGCAGACCCAAGAAGAAATTGATTTCTCCAAACATAGACATCTCAAATTCACTTTTCATTTGATTTGCAAAAGTCTTGCACATACTATCTCTTCCTCCAAAAATGATATCATCAACAAATACTTCAACAATCAAGATATTTTCATGATCAATCTTGAAGTACAAGTTACTATCAGCAATACCTTTGTTAAAACTAATCTTCAAAAGATGTTTATCCAATCTTTCATACCAGGCCCTTGGGGCTTGTTTGAGCCCATACAATGCTTTCTTCAACTTGCAGACCATATCACCATGATCAGACAATTGAAATCCATTCGGTTGCTCAATGTATACTTCTTCCAAGTCACCATTCAGGAAGGCAGACTTGACATCCATCTGATATACTTTGAAATCCTTGAAGGCAGCAAAAGCAAGAAATAATTTAACTTTCTTCAAAATCAACTCCTTCTACTTGAGAATAACCCTTACAGACCAATCTGGCTTTGTTTCTGACTACTTCACCATCTTCATTCAGTTTATTCCAGAAGACCCATTTGGTCCCAATCACATTTTTATTTCTAGGTCTGGGAACAAGATCCCAAGTGTGATTTTTCTTAATCTGCATCAACTCTTCCTCCATTGCTTTGGCCCAGCTTTCATCATTGCATGCTTCACTTACTATTTTTGCTTCAATCTTTGAAATCAGACAATACTTTTTTAAGTCTTGAGAAATCTTTCTTCTTGTTTGAACACCTTTGCTTCTATCATCTATGATCTGGTCTTCAGAATGATTTAGTCTTACATACCTGGGAGTTTTGGGAATTTCTTACACTATTATATCTTGGACAAGTTCATCCAAACTTATCTCTTCTTCCTGTATTTTAGGATTCTCCAGATCAGTCTGGATCTAAATTTCAGAAGGGGTTTGAACTTCTTAGACCAAAACATCATTCTGATCATCTTCTTCATATTCATAAAACCTTGAGGGTTTTTCAATGCCTTCGTCAACCTTCACATTTGTACTTTCTACAATCTTTCTCAATCTCTTGTTATAACATCGGTATGCTTTGCTTTGATTAGAATAACCCAAGAATATTTCGTCATCACTTCTAGCATCAAATTTTCCAAGGTCTTCATCTCTTTTAATGTAACATTTACTACCAAAGACTCTAAAATACTTTATAGTGGGAGTGATGCCAAACCAGAGTTCATAAGGGGTCTTACCAGTATTGCTTCTAATTTGTACTCAATTAAAAGTATAGACAGTAGTTCTTACATCTTCTCTCCAGTAGATCTGAGGAACATTTGCTTCCATCATCATGGTTCTAGATGCTTTCTGGATGGTCCGGTTCTTTCTCTCCACTACTCCATTTTGCTGTGGAGTCCTTGGAGTAGATAACTATCTTTTTATCCCATGTTTCTTACAGAATTCTATGAAATCTCTGGATGTGAATTCTCCACCTCTATCAGACCTAAGACATTTTATGTTTAACCCGATTTCATTCTCTACCATAGCCTTGAATATTTTGAATTTCTCAAGAGCCTCAGATTTTTCTTTCAAGAAAGTCACCCACATCATCCGGGAATGATCATCAATTAGTAACATGAAATATCTATCACCTTGCAAACTCCTGATTCTTGTCGGTCCACATAGATCAGTATGTACTAAGTCTAATAATCTGGTAGAAGATTGTTCCTTACTTTTGAATGTGACTCTGCTCTGCTTACCCAATTGACATTCTTTGCACAAACTGTTAGTAAGTTTCACCAGTCTTGAAAGATCTCTTACAACCTGAAGGTGCTTATCTTGATGATATTATCAAAATTCACATGACACATTCTCCTATGCCACAACCAACTCTGATCAATTTGAACAAATAAACAACTTTTTCCAGTACCAACCAAGTGGAAGATGTTACCTTTTGTTTGAGTACTGGATGCAACCTCTATTCCAAAACTTTCAAAGATTCTACATTTTCCATTTTTGAATTGGAGATCATAGCCTTTGTCCACCAATTGCCCAACACTGAGAAGATTGTGCTTCAGACCTTCAACATATAGTACATCACTGGTTTTGTTCTTCCCATCAAAAGAAATAGTTCCTCTGCCTTTGATTCTGCCAGCAGAATTATCACCAAATTTTACAAATCCTCCATATCTTTCCAGATCTATGAACTCATTTTTGTCACCAATCATATGGTGGGAGCATCCACTGTCAATGACCCATTCATCCTTTTCTTCAACTTGGGTAGCCAGAGCTCTTTCAATCATTTTATGATTGATAGATTTAATGGGCATTGGATCTTCTTCCTTGATGGCAATAAACACCCAGTCACTTCCGGATTTGTTTCCTATCTCTAATTCATTATCTATTACTCCTTCATCATCATCATCTTCATGAACATAGTAACATTTCTTTTGAAATCTTGATCTATTTGGATTAGTCCTTGAAAATCTTTTTGGACACCTTGAAGCAAAATGACCAATCTTGTTGCAGTTGAAACATTTGAAGGGTAATTTTCCTTCATACTTACCAAATCCTATTGGTAGTCTTTTTGCAATAAGGGCTTCAAGTTGAGCAGCTTTTGCCTCATCTTCTTCCAAATCTTTTCTTGCTTTTTCATACCATGATAGTTTCTTTGAGGACTTCTCTCCTAGATCATACCTTTGTTTGCCTTTTATAGAGGCACTAGCTTTGAATGCAGATTCAATCTTGGGGGTGCATCTCCAAACTCAGCCAATTCAAATGCAGCTAATTTTCCAACCAATTGATCTCTTGTGATATTTGATAAAGATCAAAATTCTTCAATAGCAACAACCTTGTATTTGTAAGCAGGAGGTAGGGATCTGAGAACTTTGGCAACAATCTCATCTTCATCCAAGGTTCCACCAGCACACCTAATGCCACAAATAAGCTCATTTACTTTTGGCATAAATGTAGTGATATTCTCATCTTCATTCATCTTCAGGTTTTCAAATTTTCCTTTCAAACTCTGTAGCTTGGCACATTTAACATATTTGTCTCCTTCATGCAGAAGTTCCAGCTTTGACCAAATCTCATATGCAGTTTTTAAATCCATAACATTTGTCAGCTCTGAATCAGATAAGGCACTTAGTAAGGCTTCTTTAGCTCAAAGATTATCTTCAGCATCTCTGATTTCATCTACAATTGTTAGACCATTCTTTGGAGGAACATACTTCTTTGTAGACATAGTCCAATATTGCATTCCCATACATTGCAAGTGACATTCCATGCGGCTTTTCCAAAGAGTATAATTAGTTCCATCAAACCTCAGACTATCCTTCTTGTAGGAAGACATCCTGGATCTCCTCAAGTGATTAAGCTCTTTTAGAGGAACTTAGCTCTGATACCAATTGTTGGCTCAAGACAGACAACTGAGAGGGGGGGTGAATCAGTTATCACCAAAACCTTCTTTTCTTTGAACACTTAAATCTTTGTTATATTTCTACAACATAATAATGATTCAATCATGGAAGCACAATGTAATATCTCAAGAGCAAAAACATATTAACACATATGAAACCAAGATTTTAACATGGAAAAGCCGGTTAAGGGAAAAACCATGGGGTGACTAACCCAAGATTCTATTCTCTATTAAAAGAATAAGAAGAACAAAATGGCACTTGCCAATTAGGGCTCACTGCCCGAGCACAATGCTCACAAGAGGCCCACTACCTACATGAGACACACTATCTATAGAATAATAAATATTACATATTTGAACTGGAGATTAGCATCTTCACCATGCTTGAGTCAGTTCCATTTAAGCTCAACACTTCTGCTCTGCTTTTCGCTCTTCTCCTCTCTACCACTTTCTCATCTCAACAAGGATACTTTGAAATGACTTCACAATTCTTATTTATACATGACATCAACTTTGGAATGATCATCAAAGTCGGCACAACATATTCTATTGTAGAGCAATTACAAAAATACAACTTGATTTGTTACAAGACTTCATGCGTATCACCATACTGTCGGCCACACATATTTGGGACTTCAATCTTCTTTGAGGAACATGCCATGCTTTGCAGAACATCTTCAAGATCATCTACAAGATGTGTATAACATCCGGTCATCCATGATTAGAAAGAACACCATCACCTGAAAGTAAATCTTCAATTACGAGCTCAATCTTCAATGCGGACTGCCAACATGAATTGGACACAATCTAGAGACCCCCACAAGCTTGCCTGAATCACCAAGAACATCCACACCACTTCTTCTTACTGAAATCATTTACATCTTCAACCGGAACCTCAAGAACACAGTCTGTCATCACTGTCACATTAGAATAAATGCTTGCGGGCCTCCAGACCACGGACCAATTGAGTTGTCAATTCACATTGGCTTCCTAAACATTCTACCAAATCCGTAGAACAAGATATTGCATTTTCGAATCTCACTAGATCTATTTGTGTCACTCTGTCACCTCTGAACATCTGTCAGAACCAGTTTTACTCATATGGCCATAACTTCTCCAAATCTTCATGCGGACCTCTCAAATCTTGACTGGATCATCTTTAGACACATATCTACAAACCTTTTGATGCACATTCTCTGATCTTCATCTTAGCTGGGATCTTCATTTCATAGAGCTTCACTGTCTTCACTATTCTTCTTTGTTTCTGATAGGACTAATTTTCTCAATATCCTCAGCACACAGCTCATCCAATCCTTGACATCAATGCAACAGGAGTATGTTGACATCAATGACAACATTGGTTAGGCCCATACTTGCAACAAAGAAAAGTACATATTTGTGGGATATAGTGAACAGTCCAAAGCATATAAGCTATACAATCCTATCACAAAGAAGCTGATAATAAGTCGTGATGTTGAGTTTGTTGAAGAAGAAGCATGGGATGGCAACATAGACAAAACAACTACAATTGCAACTAGTGTTCCACAAGAGAATGAAGAGAATGAAACTCAAGTTGTGAATCCTACTACACAAGCAAATGTTCCTACAACACCTTCTAGGGCACCTACCACTCCAGATCCTACTACTCTAGCAAGTAATAATAGCAGCGAGTCTTTTAATCCAACACTTGCATCACTAAGATCAAGGTCTATAAACACTTCAAAGAAGATACATAGTCTAAGGGAGATATATGATGAAATACAAGAGGCAAAAAATGATGATTTATGCTCTAATTTTGCATTTTTAACACAAGCTGATCCAATTTATTTTAAGGATGCCATTAAAGATGACAATTGGATTGTAGCCATGGATGAAGAAATTCAATCAATTGAAAAGAATCAAACTTGGGACCTAGTAGAGCTTCCTAAAGGCAAGGATGTGATTCGAGTTAAATGGGTTTACAAGACAAAGTATAATGCTAGTGGAAAATTAAAGAAACACAAGGCAAGACTAGTAGCTAAAGGCTTCACACAACAACCAGGCATAGATTACAATGAAACATTCGCACCTATGGCAAGATTGGATACCATTAGAATAGTCTTATCTATAGCAGCTCAAAACAATTGGAAGGTTTACCAAATGGACATTAAATCAGCATTCTTGAATGGCATTTTAGAAGAAGTGTATATAAAACAGCCACCCGGCTATGAAGTTTTGGGAGAAGAACATAAAGTATACAAACTGAAAAAGGCACTATATGGTTTGAAACAAGCTCCTAGAGCTTGGTACAGCAGGATATCTATTCTTATTTTGTGAACAATGGGTTCAGCAAGTGTGGCAATGAACCAACTTTGTATGTCAAAGTGAATGATGGAGGAGAAATCTTGATAGTGTGCTTGTATGTAGATGATTTGATATTCACAGGTAACATGTCAATTAACTCATTCAAGGCAGCCATGGAAAGAGACTTCGATATGACTGATTTGGGGCTCATGAGATATTTTCTTGGGATAGAGGTAAGTCAAAATGATCAAGGCATTTTTATATGTCAAAGTAAGTATACTAATGATTTGTTGAAGAGATTTAAGATTGCAAATGTGAATCTAGCTCCTACACCTGTTGCATTGGGCTTAAAACTTAGCAAGGATGACAAAAGTCCTAATGTTGATGCAACTTTATTCAAAAGATTAGTTGGCAGCCTTATGTATGTAACCGCCACAAGACCAGATATCATGTATGGGGTTAGTCTCATTTCTAGACTCATGGACAAACCAAAGGAATCACATTAGAAAGCTGGAAAAAGTGTTTTAAGGTATATAGCTAGAACAAAGAGCTTTGGAAATTTGTATACATCTTCAGATGATTACAAACTGATTGGATATACGGATGGTGATTGGGGAGGTAGCATGGATGATAGAAAAAGCACTTCAAGGTATATCTTTCATCTAGGGTTGGGTGCTATCTCTTGGACATCAAAGAAACAACCAATTGTGACACTCTCATCAGCTGAAGCAGAATATGTTGCAGCCACATTAGCGCCTTGCCAAGCAGTATGGATTAGGAGAGTACTTTTAGATTTGAGGCATCCACACTTGAAGAACCTACAAAAATTTATTGTGAGAATAATTCTACAATTGCATTATCTAAAAATCACGTCTTTCATAAACAGAGCAAGCATATTGATACATGATATCATTTTATTTGAGAATTGGTGAACAATGGTGACATATATCTTGAGTTTTGCAGGTACAAAGAACAACTAGCAGACATTTTCACAAAGCCGCTTGCAAAGAATGTTTTTGAGCATCTCTGGGAAGGAATTGGAATAGCAGACATATATGGCAGTGAAGATTAAGGGGGAGTATTGGCGGACGTGGACATCCAGCTGGACATCAGTAATCTCCCTTGCCACAATAGCACAACTACTCCAACCACCACATTTACTCCACTCTTCTTTCTTCTATCTTCTTCTACGATGTATCTAGACACTTCTTTTAGGGTAATTTGGAAGCTTCTTCCATCGTTGGGAATGTGTTTAGTTTTTAAAAAGGAAATAAAATAGCATACTCTATTTTGATGATTGAAGGAGGCATAACTATTTTAAGAGCACTGGCAGCTCTATATAGAAAAAGGCATTAATATAAAACTCAGATTGTTGAATCCTCAAGAGTTCTTTTTATCTCTATTTTTGTGTTTATTATTTCATTTCACTGTGCAATTAGTTGTTTTTGCTTGTCTCCATTTTCAACAATAACCAAGCATCTAAGTCCAAGGTCTATCCCCCACCATCAAGATAATATCCCTAAGAATATCCTTGGAAATGTTAATGTCCACTAGAATACAAGTATAAGTAGTGTGGCCAAAGTTTGAAGAAGTTGAATCCTCTTATAGAAAAGACCAAGAGCATTGCCAATAGACTCAAAACAGTTTATGTCCAAAAATTGGAGAGGGAGATTGGGTAGCTTGACCCAAACTAGCATCATATGAGAGATTATTTTAGAGGATTGAAAGAGGGAAACCGTAGTTTGAGTGAGAGGGAATGTTGACCCCACATCCAAACCCTACCATCCAATACCAGCTCCCTATCATCTTCCAATCAAAGGTCAAAATAAAAAATCCCCTCGCACAAGGATATAACACAATTCTACCCTCAATCAGGGGTTGACAAGATTCCAAAACCCATTTATTCAAGTTAAGAAGGGAAGGCCATAAGAGATTGAACCTACAAACTAGGCCTTGATGTTTAAAGTAATCTTCATTGTCAATCAAATCTTATCCACAAATGATGATAGAAGAGGACTAAGAACATGAAGGGAATGAATTTTACCATGCAAAGATGGGTGAGCATCAACTCCTACTATAGAGTGTTTCCCAAGAGAACCAACAAAGACCCCCAACTCAACCATGGCCGCATAGGTCAAAGGGGATTCATGAGCCAAACTAGACGTGTCTCCCAAAGAGGTAGAGTTGCCACTCTTTGCATCACCAGAGGAAACACGAGTGGGAGAGGATAAAATAGAGGGAATGTGTGAATGATTAATGCCCCCAGCAAGCACCAAAATGTAGGATTCATCAACAATGGGAAAGGATGTGGCCATAGGAACACCACTAGCAAGCATGCAACCAATAGATGCCACACCAACATCTCTAGCCTCAATGATGAGTGGTAGAAAATTCACCTCCAAATGTAGGGCAAGGATATTTGAAGCAGGCGAGAGCTCCATTTTAAAAAATTTGATATATTAAATCCTTATATAATATGTTATTCCAATTAAATTACTTTTGATATTATGATTATTATAAATATTATATTCTCAGAATATTTTAATATTTTTTTCTCTAGGCCTTCTATGTTTAATGGAAAATGTTAAGTCCATTATTATTAGACATGTAACCTTGTTCTCTTGCATTGGTACTAAGTGTCATTTCTATTAGGAGTGGAGCATGTAGTTTTGGGAGTCAACTCCATGTTTGGCATGTATACAATTTTTAAATTATGTAATAATTATCATTTGATTTGAAATCATATGTTTTTATTAAAAGGAGGTAAAAATATATTTTGAAGGGAATTTGGAACCCTATTACAACTAGAAAACGCCAGTTGACCCAAAGCAAGATAGCAACAATGCTACAACATGGGACAACAACTCAAGAGCAGACTAAGCTAAAGCTATAGGAAACAACAACTCATGGCATTTTGAACCCAAAACATTGAACCCCTTCTAATGGGTTCATGCACATATGTTTCTTTTTGGTTGGACAACCATTGATGTCAATGCCAGAGGCCTCACTGTAGATCTCCTTCCTTGCCAAAGCATTCTTTCTATGGGCAAACCCTTCCATAGGGATGGTTAACAATTATTTCCCAGACATGTCCCCAAGCATATTATCATTATTATCCAAAGGATTAACAACATTGTTCTCGTCCTCCTAATCTTTAGGATCAATCATAATGCTCTTTTTTCTCAATCCCATCTACCTTAACATTCGATCGATTGGACAAGCACCTGCAAAAAGACTAACCAACCATCATGCATAACCAACACATGACTAGAGAGTCCTCATAATCAATCTTTTGCTTCCAAACTCCCAATTTTGAAGACAAGGAGAAAGCACACAAAAGCTTCTTACCTAGGTCAACAAGGACATAGAATCTAGCATAAATCATGTGTCTTCTAGAGAGGGTAACTTGATCTATATAAATGATTTGACCAATGCTTGAAGCAATACCTTTAAAGACATCTTCCTCCCAATTTTCCAAAGGTTCAAGCTTGGGAGCTTCTCCCACATAAGAATATTGTTGATATATTTCTTTAGATCAAAAATTAGCATCCACTTCCTACATCCCTAGCGTCACAGTTAGCTTGGGTACCTCCAAACTAGCACTCAGAGCAACAATTTACCACCCCCAACAACATCTATGCTTTGGGTAGGTTTACAGGAGCATCTGGCATTCCCACTCTCATCCACTTTTGTCTCCATGACATTCTGCTGCACAACATTGTGCACCACCCTAGGGGACTTTTCAGTAGGGGAATTATCTTGCATGAGAGTCCCTTCAACAAAAATATCTTTATGTGACCTACCATTGCATAAGGTTGCAACAACATCAGAAACTGCTTCCATACCTAGTAACGAAACAACCTTACAGGAGAACCCCACCACAAGGAGCCTTGGAACATTGTCCTAGGCCCATAAAACCTTACATGTTGGAGGAAACTCAACCACATTCCTCACACAAAAGCCAACATCCTGCTACATCGACACCTCACAAGATCCCTAAACATATTTCTTCACGTCCTTCAACAGCTCTAGATTCCACACTACCTCAGGGGAAATTTTAGAAGCTCCAGAAGCAGGGTCAATAGTAGTAGATTTGCAAGCAGTTAGAGCATCCTTACCCAACAATAGTAAATATTTGGCTCCATCCTGCATATAGGTTCAGCCTTTGCCATACTATCCAGACGGATCCTTAAAGCAACTTTCTAGACTAGTCACTCCTCCACACAAGAACTCATGACTTGTGACTTCACCTCTATGCCAGAATTTGAGGTTTTGAAAGAGGGAGAAAGAAATCCCCTTCTTGATGCCTAACTGAGGTACTCCATATCTTCTCTAGATACTATGTGACCTCGCCACAGATCTCTGGGCCTCCAACCAAATATCTAGGAATCTCTCATTTTCATCCTCCTCTAATGAAAAACCCATTCATCTGGGTCTTCATACTCCAAGCCTTCATCATCCTCATCATCCCATTCCAACTCAAAGCAATATGTGAAAGTGCTCCCCCTCCTCATTATCTCCATTTCAAACCTAAATTTAGGAGGTGTTATGATTTGAAAACATATGTTTTTGTAGTTGAAATCTCATTAATTATAAGGCTCAAGTTTTTTGACTTTTGAGCCTAATGTGTAAGGCTATTCTTAAACATCATCCACTTCAAGAGTCAAAAGTCAATTTTGGCCAATAAAAATCAGACAAATATTTACCACTTTTTATTGTGGATGATGTGTAAAATTTATATTGATTGTTTGACCATTTGAAGTGGATGATATTTAAGTAGAGTGAATGTGTAATCATGTTGGAATATGGTTTATATATGTTGTTCATGTTCTATTATGGTGCTAGAAGTAATTGGAATTCATTATGGATCATTGTCATAATTTGGTTATTGTACTAGCATATGTTATGTGATACAAAACTCTTAAATTAAAGTGTATTAGGAAGCAGTCCCATGAAGGGGGGGCTTCCTAAATTATCTCAGTGGTGTTGCTGAAATTTTTTAAGAGCATTTCAAAACAAGCAGTCCCATGAGTTTTGTAGTTGCAAGTAGGCTTAAAACTTTAAGCTCTAAAATTTATGGAAGTTGGTGGTCTCATGAGGTTTTAGTTTAATGCTAATTGATTTAGCAAAGATTTTTTAGGACCTACAAATAAAAAAGATTAAAAAGCATTAAATAAAAAAATTTCCCTCCAAAATGGAATCTAAAAACTGGTAGAAAAATCCCTAAGCTAGTGCAGGAAAGTTTCAACCCCACCTCAAATGTACCCACTAAAAATCAACCACCTAAACAATAGTTGCTCCTATTATGGAGGAAAAGATTCTAATTTATGTTGTAGCAAGTTTTTTTGGGTTTCATGGGACCCCTTAGTTTTTTTGTTTCCTCACCTAGGTCAAACTCCTCTTTCTTAGGAAGCAGTCCCATGGAGCTGCTAGAGGATCTATTTTGTGGAGCAAAGGGTCCCATGGAACTCAAAAAAGTTTGCTAATGCTTAAATCAAAATCTTTTCCTCCAAAATAGGAGCAACTATTGTTTAGGAGGTTATTTTTTAGTAGGTACAAATTGGGTGGGGCTAAAACTTTCCCCCACCAGCTTAGGGAGTTAACTACCAGTTTTTTCATTCCCGCCAGTTAATTTAGGGAAAAAAATGGAGGGAATTTTTATGTTTTTATTTCCCTGGCTTCCTAAAATATCTCTGCTAAATTATTTTTTTGATTCGTAATATCGGTATTATATTGAAAGATATCAAAAAAGGGTACATATCATCAGCCTTCCCATGGCTGGCCTGAGACTGTCAATCTACCTATACAAACTGTTAAACCAAGAAAAAGACCTCGCAGGGTCACATGACTAAACGACAGAGGAAACTAACTTATTCCTATACTATCTATTCGAAGCTCCAGCTATACAAAATGGAGCAGGGGAGGTAGACAGAACTAGATTAATACAGATGCAAGTAAACTATGGAATTCTTCCATCCAGCTGAGACCGTCGACCACCTTCAGACCCAGAGCCTTTTTGAGGAAGCTTACTGCCATGGCCACTTGATCTTTCAGTAATATCAGATCAAAACCTCTGATGTCTAGAATGAAGGGATAGAGCTTGATGACAGTGCTAGGCTCTTCAAAGAGATTCCAATCCTTCGAACGCGGGATGGCAGACCCAGGGCTAGCCATCTGCAGTGATGCCTCTAGATCCCTAAGATGCTCCACATTGAAGACACCCTGCATAATGGACTTCGCCACTTGTTTGTCCATCCCCAATTCAAGCAGCATCACCAAGACCCGGGAAGAGATATTTGTATCTACCCAATAGCATTCTCCATTTTCCAAAAACACCCTGCCTAGTATCAACTTCACCGCCCCCACCATCAGAGCATCAGACCTACGCATCATTCTCTGTAAATGGAGGTCAGTAATGGCTCTGAGGAAGGCCATCTGCCTCTTCCGGCTAGTTAGATGAACTGGTGTATCCATTCCGCCACACTGAATGGCATCCGCAGAGATAATGACAGTAAAGTATGTAGCCATTAATCTAAAACTAGTGGGAAGAATGCTGAGAGGAACTATTGCCAGCCCTAATAACTTGCTGCCGGAAACTTCTCGAAACCCTTTTGTGGAATGATTACCAACTTCAATCCCTCTGAATCACTCAAAGGAATGAATGCCAGTCATGTCATCTCGTGCCACCACTCGCCCTTTCAAACCATTAATTCCTATTCTCCTAATTCGGCCTCGCCAACTCATGCTGAGGTGGCAAGGCTCCCACCCAGCCACCCACAAAAAGCTTGTTGAGCTTACTAAGGATCTTTCATGGTAAAGACTTCTCTGATGGAGACTCCATCTACTCCCAGGTTGGACAGTCTATCCGCCTCTTGATTTCCTTCTCTGTAGATGTGATTGATCGAGACTCTGTCAAAACCTTCTATCAGGGCTAGTGCCTGCTCGAGTTTGGCTTGGAGCCTCCAATTTACTAATCTCTTACTTCTGAGCCCATTAATGACAATCAACGAGTCACCCTCTATATCTAGGTTTCTGATTTCAAGCTCCCTACTAAACCTCAAGCCTAGAATTAAGGCCTGGATCTCTGCCTCATTGTTAGTACCGATGCTAAGGGGGGCGGGAAGTTTCCCCACCACATCTCCTTTTGAGTCTCTTAAAATACACCCTGCACCTGAGGGACCCAGATTTCCTCGCGAGGCACCATCAAAGTTTAGTTTCAACCAACCGACCTCCGGTGGAGACCATCGAACTAGTTTTCTTGCTTCCAAAGTTTTGAGACCACTGATACCCACCTGAGGGGCTGTAGAGAGCCCTGTCCAATTTTTTAGCATATTCGAATCCCAAACTGAGAAGAGAAGATTGGAAGGATCTCTATCTGTTAATCTGGAATTAACTATTTCTACAATGCTTGATTCAATTTTGCTAGAAAGCGAATGCCAAGGCAATTTTTTCCCCTGAAAGATTCTCCTATTGCGTTCTTTCCAAATCTCCCAAATCAAGATAGAAGGGGCTAAAACCCAGATTCCTGCGAACATCACTTTCTGGAATAGCACTGGCCAAGCAATCATCCATTCCAACAGATTACCAGAAAATGCTGAGCTCCAATGAAGTTTGTTACAAAGCCATTGTCATCCTCTACTGGTGAAAGGACGATGTAGAAAGAGATGATTCCCATCTTCCTCTGCTTCTTCACACAACACACATCTTGAAGGGCCCTCAAAGCCCCACCTTCTCAACCTGTCAGTTGTCAATGCCTTACCTTGAATGGCTACCCACAAAAAGACCCCTGCTATGGGTAAACATTGTTTGTTCCAGCAAAGCTTTGAAGGAAGAATACCAAGAGGATCTAATCTGCTAGCTAAAGCCCTATAACCATCTCTTACCGAGTATTCTCCTAAGGCTGAGGCATTCCATCTTAGCCTATCCCTGCCCCTTCTAAAGCTGAAAGAACGTTTGGCCATTTCTTCCTCAAACTAAGCTACCATACCCAGATCCAAACCCAAACCCCGCACACTTTTCCAATTGGGAGGATCATTAATGAAGGGGGAGAAGGATAAGTAATTACTGACTTTGTCTCCCCAAATCAACTTGGTGGCGTTCCATATGGGTGCCAGCGTCTGAATTCTTTCCAAAATTGGGAAGCCTTCCCACGAATCCTCTCAAAACCTTGCTTCCCTGCCTTCCTTAATCTCCCAAGTTAAGTGGTTGCAAATTAAATCTCTGCTCTTCCTGATGAAATTCCAAATTCTTGACCCATCAAGAAACTATCTAGAGGTAAAGATACTAAGATTTTCCCTGTCAAGATACTTGTTTTTTAAAAGCCTTACCCATTTCAGGTTTGGGTTATTGTGAATTTACCAGATTAGCTTTGCTCCCAAAGCTTTATTCTGCCTTAGAAGGTCTTTAAACCCGGTCCCATCTCTTTCTTTCTGCTCGCAAACTTTCTTCCATTTGACAAGTGGAAATTTAAACTGTTCCGAAGATCCTCTCCAAAAAAAAATTCTCATCAGCTGGGTTAGTTCCTTGTAGATTTTACTAGCCAGAGGTAGGCATGACATCAGGTATACTGGCATAGCTGCTAAAACTGCTTTGATGAGAGTCAATCTCCCTGCCCAAGACAACCATTTTCTCTTCCAAGATTGTAATCTTGACTTAATTCTCTCCAAAAGAGGCTCCCACGAGTTGCCAGGAAGAATACCTTTTACCAGAGGAAGCCCCAGATATTTGCAAGGGAGAGAACCTTTCCCAAAAGATAAGATCCTTAAAATTCTACCCTCTCTATCGAGAGGGGTGTTGAAGAAGAACACTTCCGATTTTGCTTTGCTAACTTCCTGTCCTGACACTCTCGATTATAGATCCAAGATTCTTTTAAACCTTAAGGCTTCTCCCTCCTGGGCAACCCCAAAAAGAAGGGTATCATCCGCAGAGAACCTGGGCATATTCCTTGTGATTTGGATTCCTATGATTTACCCTTCCTGACAAGCTTTTACAATAAATCTCCCCAAGGCATAGGGCATGATGATGAAGAGAAAGGGGGAGAGGGGGTCACCCTGCCTTGAACCCCTGGAACCATTGAAAAAGCCTTCTGGGGAGCTGTTGAGGAGAACTAAAAATCTAGGACTTGCAATCCACTCAAAAATCCAATTCAACCACTCCTGCTGAAACCCAAAAGCCTCTAAAATTTTAAATAAGAATCTCCAATTCACTTTATCATAGGCCTTCCGAATATCTAGTTTTACCAGCATAGAGGGGAACTTATTTTTTAGGACCGAGTGAATGGCCTCCTAAGCTATTATTACTCCATCCAAGATTGACCTTTCTGGTACAAAACTAGTTTGCTCCTCTGCTATGATTTCTGGAAGAATCTTTTTCAATCTGTTCGCTATTGCTTTAGCCAGAATTTTATAAATCACATTACACAAGGAGATTGGTCTAAAATCTTCAAACGAGTCAGGCTTTTCTTTCTTGGGGATCAAGGCTATGAAAGTATTGCTAATTTCTTTAAGAACTCTACCCTCCTTTCTTGAGTCTTCAAAAGTCGTCATCAAGTCTTTGCCAACAATGCTCCAACATTTCTGAAAAAAGGCTGCCGGGAACCCATCTGGCCCCGGGGCCTTGTCTGGGCCTAGTTGAAACAAGGCTGCTTTAATTTCCTCTTTTGAAAACCTACTTGCCAGCATACTATTCTGGTCTTCTGTCACTAGTTTTGGAATACCTCTCATGAATTCCTGTTGAGCCTGCAAGTCAGAACCTTCTTCCTCATTCAAGAGATCCTGGAAAAAGTCAACTGTTGCATGCCCAATTTCTTCTGGATTCTCAATAACCCGACCCTCCCTTGTCTTAATAGCTACAATTCTATTAACCTCTCTACGGATTTTCGTGGAATTGTGAAAAAACTTGGTATTAGCATCTCCAGCTTTCAGCCACACCTCCCAAGATTTTTGCCTCCAAAACACCTCTTCTTTGGCCAGTAAATCCTCCATCTTTCCCATCAACTCTTTTTCCTTAAAGTAAGACTCATTGTCCATTCCCTCTCTATAAACTTTCTCATTAAGGATCTGCAGCTCTACCTCAACCTACCTCTTGGATTCAAAAATGTTCTTAAAGTGATCCTTGTTCCACTGCCTTAAGTTTGCTTTGATTAGTTTCAATTTTGTGACACTATTAAATAAACCAACTCCCCCTGGGTTACAATTTTTCCACCAGTCTTCTATTAAGGTCAAAAAAGATGGGTCCTTAAACCAAATATTTTCAAATTTGAAAGGACATCTTACTAGTCTCCTTTCCCCTTGAATCTCCAAGCTGATAGGAAAGTGGTCAGATCCTGATTCTAAGATAATCTTGCTATCCAAACTGTAGGGAAAGGTACTTAAGTCTCCTTTAATAAAGAATCTGTCTAATTTTTTTGCAATATTGCAGAAACCTAGTCTTCTGTTATTCCAAGTGAACTTCCCATTGCCCAGCTGGATTTCAATCAGAGCATTCCGGTCTACAAACTCTTCAAAATCCTTCTGAGATTAGAGCTTCCTACCCACTCCTCTTAGTTTGTCTTCTGATCTCAAAATTGCGTTAAAGTCACCCCCTCAAATAATGAAATCCCAATTCCTGTTATCACAAACCTGATCTAATTCAGTCCATAACTCCTTTTTATGGCACTGAGAATTAGGACCATAGACATTAACCAAGAGAAAGTTCAAGCTTGACGCCAAACTCCTAACCTTACTTGCTATCCAACCTGTACTGGAACCTACTTCTTCCACCAGAACAGATTGTGGCCTCCATATCGTTAATAATCCTCCCGAAGGACCTCTAGAATTAACTCGGATCATTTTCCACTGCTTCCAGTTTTTCTCTAATAACTAAAATTCTTGATCTTCTAATTTGGTTTCCTGAATCAAACAGATATCTGGTTGAATGTTCCTTAAAGTGTGCCTTAGGAGACACTTCTTATTAGGGGCATTCATACCCCTAACATTCCACGACAAGATCCTCATTGCTATTCAGGAAGGGATGTTCCCTTCCCTACTTTTAATAGGTCGACTAGCTTCAACTGCCCACTTGCCTCCCCATCCCACTTCAATTTCTCCCTATTAGGAATTCAGCCCCTGGACTTGTGATCTCCACAGTCTAGAGAAGTTTTGCCTGACTCTTTTTGACCAATCCCTAATACTCCTGGGGAGCTGACTGCAATAATGTCTTCGTTTACTTTGAGAGCCAGAGAGTGAGCTTCTTCTTCAATCCCAAAAACTTCCATCTCATTACCTGCATGATCCAGCCACTCCTCTTCCATTTCAGCTTCCACTATTTTGATTGATCCCTCCTTTACTGCTCTAGCTAATTGAACTAACTCACTGCCCACCTCAATCAGAGATTCAAAATCCTCCATCTGCATATTAGGTTTTATTGTTTCAATTGTTTCTGAGATCTTTTGGTTAACATTCTGAGAGAAGTTAAAGAGTTCCTCCACCCTTGTTAGATTACGCAGCCCATCTTCCAACTTTTTTTCCCCTTTGTCTTTATCTTGAGGTTCCCAACTTTCTTCACCATCTTTTTTTTGTCATTTCGACCTCTACCAAATCTGGGATCTAATCTAACTGAGGGTTGCTTTCCTTACCCTTTCCACCCTCTTGAAACCTCTCTTTCAAGCCAATCTCTATGCTCCGAACTTCTTCTTTACACGGGAACTCTCCATTCGAATTCCTTAGACTCCCCTCCCAAGGTCTCCAGCCTATCGTTCTTACCCATTCTCCTTGAGGCTGAGGTTCAAAAGTAAGGGGTTGATTCAGAACTCCCCAATCTGTAAAAATCTCAATTTCTCTCCACATCTGATCTAGGAATCAGTTCTCCACACAAATTCTGACATGCATTTCTTCTTTGGAAGGATCCTTCCATTCCTCTGCACAAATGAATTTGCCCAAATAGTTCCCAATCTCTGCTAAAATCTTCTGGGTCCAAAATTCTACTGGTAGGTTAGGCATTCTATACCAATCTTGTATATATTCCATTTTGAAATTTCTTGGGTCGAAACCCACAAACCAATTGCGTAAATAAAAGCCAGATCCGTTCAGAAGCCAAATGCCTTCCAGAATTTCCAATTTTATTTTTTTAGAGGGGCAAATGACCAAGAAAAAATCGTTTGCTAGGGTTTTCAAAGACAGCTCTTTTCCCCATCTATCTTGCCACCACTTCCTTAAGTCTCCTATATCCCAATTCAAACCAAGCCATTTCCCTATGATCCCTAACTTTTGTAGGTGTACAATAGAGGGTTTTAACAAGGACATACTTAAAACCATAGTCTTTTTGTTTTCGAACCTAAAATCAGATGATCTCTTACCTGACCCTCCCTCTCCAAACGATTGTCTCCATTGATCCCTTCCCTGTACGCTGTTGATTCGCCAGCAATTCCTTAGATGTGTCCTATTTTCCCATCTCCTCCAATGTCAATTTGAAGGGAATCCATTTTTTTGAGGCCACCCAGACTGCTGCCCTACATTTGATCTCCAAGGTTCTTTAGCTGCTCATTCTTGGATGATGTTCATCGGACATTCTTTCTCTGTTTCTTCGGCCCATGTTCGAGGTCGTAAGCCCTCCCTTCCTCCAAAATCTTCCTTGCTTCCTTCAACTCTGTGTTCAATCCCCGCTACGATCGACCGGTCTTCCTCCTGCATTTTTTCGCACCTAAACTCCCATATAAATTTTCTTTTTATTATCCCCTCTGCTAAATTATTGAGCATAAGTAAACTATTGTTAAAAAAACTTCATGAGACCCCCAGCTTCCATAAAATTTGGAGCTTAGAATTTTAGGCATATCTGCAACTACAAAATTCATGGGACCACCCGCTGTAAAATGCTCCTAAAAAATCTCAGTAGTGTAGCGGAAGCCCCCTCCCATGGGACCACTTCCTTATTTGTACAAAGTGTATTTGATCCTAGTTAGTTTCCTCATTGTCATTCCCTCCTCCATTTTCCACCTAATATTCTATCTCCTTAACAAAGTTCATGATATATTTTTTTTGCCTTTGTTCTTAATTATGAACTTTCTAGACATGTTTTTAAAATATAAGATCTTGTCCCAAAGAGTAATATTGTATTGGACATTGAGCCCAAACAAAAATTTATAAATAATATATCAAAAAATTATGAAACTATGAAAAAAAATGTACATCTTTGTTCTCTCAATATATAAACTACAATATGTATGTTTCATGAGACCAACATTATTTTATAAATAACATACAAAAAAATATTTAGAGAAATTATGTACTTTTTTATGGACAAAATGTGCATGTATTTATTTGCTGGATATATAAATAAAATATATATGCATTGGTATTTTTTAATAGATAAATTAGTCTTTCTTACTAAAATCATTATAAAGATTTTTTAATGATTTTTATTTTTAAATTGTAATTTAAAAAAAAAAAATTTATATGGGCAAGCTGCTTATGCAATGAAACAAACCATATATTGCTTTCCCCTTTTATTTGCAGATGCTCCAATACTTGTCAACAATGGCATGAGGAAACTCTACTAGCCCATGTTCAAACTGTGAACTTATGATGCGCCAGTTCAATTAGGGAAATTTGTTATCAACACTCATACTTACTAAGACCTAACCTTCAATGTTTGGTCCAAAAGAGGAGTGACTCTTCCATCAACAATTTGTGGGTTCAACAACAACGTTTCCGCATCATTGTGGACAATGGTAACCAAAAGACTCTAAAAAACCGATCAATCACTTGATGAAGTTCTTACTTCTGATTAGACTGTAGGACCAATGCAAAACTAATGCTCTCAAACACAAATATCTTCAATGAAGCAAGCTGTTTAACAAAAAATTTCAATGTGGCCTTAAACAATTATGCCAATACATTCTACTTCTTACTTCTGATTAGACTGTAGAACCAATGCAAAACTAATGCCTTAAACACAAATATCTTCAATGAAGCAAGCTGTTTAACAAAAATTTCAATGTGGCCTTAAACAATTATGCCAATACATTCTAGTTCTTACTTCTGATTAGACTGTAGGACCAATGCAAAACTAATGCTCTGAAACACAAATATCTTCAATGAAGCAAGCTGTTTAACAAAAAATTTCAATGTGGCCTTAAACAATTATGCCAATACATTCTAGTTCTTACTTCTGATTAGACTGTAGAACCAATGCAAAACTAATGCCTTAAACACAAATATCTTCAATGAAGCAAGCTGTTTGACAAAAATTTCAATGTGGCCTGAAACAATTATGCCAATACATTCTAGTTCTTACTTCTGATTAGACTGTAGGACCAATGCAAAACTAATGCCTCAAACACAAATATCTTCAATGAAGCAAGCTGTTAACAAAAAATTCCAACGTGGCCTTGAACTATTATGCCAATGCATTCTAGCGGTCATCTATTGTCCCATTCCATTGATAGCATGACACAAAGGTCTGCTTTATGCCAATGCACAATGCCAAGTTTAGAACTGTAAAAATTTCTATCTAGTCACGCATTGTGCAATCCAACCTAGCGTATTAGGTAATCCTTCCCCTGTTAAAGCACAACAAGCTTGTATGTGCCAACCATGATTGTTTATAGCATGTGAACTGTTCTCTGTAGGGGTCATTGCTTCTTTAAGGTCTTGCTTACTGGCAAATTTAAGCATAACTGCATGTTCAAGATCTTCATGCTCAAAGAGTTTAAAAAGCTCATTTTCAATAATTGCAATCCTTGATCTATCTGTATTGACAAGCAAAACTGCTCTGACAGAGCCACTCTAACAGACTTTGGCACGAAGTTGACTGATGTTTAAGAATAACGGTTGACTGTCGAACTACATGCGATGTTTAAGAATAGCAGCTTTGGATATGCTAGTGACTACGGTGACAAAGCAAACATCCATGCAACAGTTAATTTATTTTAAGAAGCGAAAGGGGGAAAATGGTAATAATTGATATAGGGCTTAAATTTGACAAGCGAAAGGGGAAAAATGGTAATAATTGATGTAGGACTTAAATTTGACAGTTGAGCTTGCTTGTCAAGCAATTTTTATGACAGTTATCTATTCAAGGGTGCCCTTCAAAGTATAAATAAATCGTATAAAAATCAAATATATATCATCATAATCCTATATGAATTTTGACAGTTTGTCCAAAATCTTTCCTTTCATATGATACAGTTTTTTTAAAAATTCGATTGTATTTTAGAGCAAAAATGCCTAAATACAACTATATAACTGTTAAATTTAAGCACTGGATATCATCATACCGTCTTTGTAGACGAATGAGGTAAAAGATATTGGGAAGGCACTTGAGAAATAAGTTGAAATGATTGTTTAAAATAAAAGCTTTTAAAATATACATGTAAATCATACTAGTATATTTATATTAAAAAAATATATCTACAATACGCTGGAAATATCTTCCAATATCTTTTTTTTTGGCTTTTGGTTTTTATTTTTTATTTTTTTATTTTTATTTTTATTTTATATGCATTTTGGTTTAAAATAGCAAAAGCATCTTTGAGGAAGGAGGCAATATAAATAGATTGAATTTGTTGTCTTTTCATATGCCATTTCGTTTCTTTCTTGCACCTTAAGTGCATAGTGATGACTTCTTTGAAACTATCATCCACCTTTTTTTTCCATCCAGCATGTATTTTCTTTTTTTTTAATTCCTTTCACCTTTGGTTTTTTTAATTTGTGTAGTGACTTTGGTTTTTTTTTAATAAAGATTCTAAATTGGAATCTTATAAGTTTACATAGAAATTCTGTAATCTTTCAACTCCCATAGGTGCTATGAATGTAGGAACGCCTCTCAGTGTAATGATATGCAGGTTTGTAATATGGATGATTTGAAAAACAGTGTGTGAAAAATATATCGTTTAAAAGATAACAATGTAAATTTACAATATGGACGATTTCCAAAAAAAAATTATAAAATATATACAGCTAAAAGGATAATAATACAAATTTATAGAATAAATGATTTCTAAAAAATATATGGGAAACACAAGATTTAAAGATAACCATACACTACATCTTAATAAATTGTTACCTATTTATAATAGTTTGTAGTCAAAACTGAAAACTAAGAATTATTAGATCTCCCCATTTTTTGCACAAAACTGCTCCTCAAAACATTACACAAAATGTTACATAATTTCTCAACCCACCATACACGTGGCAAGATATTTCAGGGTAAATACTTAAGACCAAAGTGAATTATTGCTTAAAAAGAAAATTTGAACCTATTCCTAAAGTATTCTGCTATCTGGTTTATTACTGAAATTTTGAAAGAGTTTTTTATTTTTAAATCAATATTGTTTTTTATTATTATAAGCACTTTTTGAACCGGAAAGGGTTTTGAAAGGGCCCCTAAACCTTGTACAACCTCATGAATCAAGAAAGAACCAATTGCAACAAGAGACCAGAAACAGCTAAGAAGCAAGCCTTAAACACAACAAGGCCGCAGCAAAGGGGCAGCCCTAATCAATATCATGGTGGTTTAAAACCAAACCTCACCAGAGAACTCTGATGAGGAAATTGAGTTGTCTTGCCTTTTTTAGAAGTTGAACCAAGCTCATCAAAGGATACCTATTCTTATCCTTCAAAGGAGTCACCTGCTCGTTTCCACCAAGACCAACCATAACAATATTCTTATCTTTTCTTTCATTCCTTGTAGCATAACATTTATTATCATTATTCTCACACTCTTTCCCATGCTCATGAGTTTTGTTATAGGAATTGGAGAGGTTCCCAGCTTTATAACAAAGTAGAGAAACCTGCGAAGATGACTCATAAATAATTTTCTACTCCCAATTACCAAATTTGGAGCACAGTTTAATGACTTCAAGTAGTACCTTATCAACATCAACACTCACACAAAATCTAGCAAAGACAAGACACTTCATAGATTTAGTAACATGGTCAATAGATAAAAACTGACCTAAAGCATTTGTTATACCTCAGATTATGGCTTCAGTCTAGTACTCTAAAGGAAGTCCTAGGAGCCTAACCCAAATAGAAACCCTATTAAAATTTTCCTTGGCTGTATCAAAACTAGGAGACCATCTTTTCAACAGCAGATTTGACTTACCACGGAACCAAGGACCTCCCTACAGGACAGTCTTGCCTCAAGAGATTGGAAAGAGAAAAGGAAAAATCCACTCGACATGGCAACCACACTTATCTGATTAGACTGACCCCATCTTTTTTGAGCCCATTTTATAACCACATCAATATTTGGGTGAAAGCCCAAGAATCTCCCAATAAAGGCATTCTCCATGTAGGCAATAGCTTTATCAACATCATCATCAGGGACCTACAGAAAGATGTAAGAACCATCTGAAGCATTTGGAGAAACACCTGAACAGATGTCAGAAGCATGCAAATAAGAAGAGGAATCCCCCACCAACGGTTTGCAGGTTCAGATCGGAATCCTGCAAAACCTGCTTAGAAAGGGGACCCAAAGTAGGAGTACCTTCTCCAGGACAACCCTGCAACATGCAAGGCGACAACACCCTAGCAGGGTTCACCACATCCAAAGGTGAAACACAGTCATTCAAATTTACCTAACTGGAAATAGGCAAAACAGGCGTGACATCCAAATGGCTAGACCCCAATCCAATATCAACACGGCAAGAGGCCACCGTACGAGAATGAGAGGGCTCCAATGCTCCAAACAAATTTCCCTTGGCAGAAACCGTAGCATCCTTTGCAGGGGCTGTTGGAGGAGAAAGAAAACCCTGCTTTAGCATCCCACAAAGTCCGGAAAAATTAGAATTTGAAGGAGCCACAGAAGGCCCCTTCCGCACCACAGGTCGATGCACCTCCAACCAAATATCTAGGAGAGATTCCTCCTCTTCTTCTTCCTCAAAGAGATGCCATTCATCAAATCCTCCATCTTCATCCTCTCCCTGCAGGGGTGATCTACTACCGCCTTGCAAAAAACTCTGGCATTGCCTGCTCCTTCCTTGTCTGTGCCTGCTCCTACTTATGCTCTCGTTCCTTTTCTTAAATAATTTTGCCATAGTGTTAATCCCTACTCTAATGTGACTTAATCCCTAACCTATGCATGACATTAGTACTTAATCCTAACATTATGTTGATTTCCCTAACTTCATGATTAACACCAAATGCTTAACATCAAATATTGTTTAATTACTTTTTTTTGTGATTAAATTTTATTTTTGACTATTCATGAATAGTTAGTTGATCAAAATTCAACTAAAATGCATAAACAAATCATAAAAATGGCAG
The DNA here is from genome assembly GCA_027924645.1 of Cunninghamia lanceolata. Taxonomy (NCBI): domain Eukaryota; kingdom Viridiplantae; phylum Streptophyta; class Pinopsida; order Cupressales; family Cupressaceae; genus Cunninghamia; species Cunninghamia lanceolata. The sequence goes on along the minus strand of BSBN01000275.1, from coordinate 3,996,482 downwards.
CCAATAAACTTATTTAAACCTAAGAAAATAGAAAACACTGAACAAATCCAATAAACTAAAATGCATAAACAAACCATACAAATGGCACAACCAACAAACTTATTTAAACCCAAGAAAACATAAAAACACTGATCAAATCCAATAAGAAATTATAGAGAAATTTGATAATATGGAAAAGCCCAACTGAAATACTTGTGAGCAGCACTAACAAACACATTTTCTTCAACTTGTTTTCAAGAAATAAAGCTGAAAAACTCAATTTTTTTTTTGAAATAGTAGTGGCATACGAAAACATTTTCTTCAACTCGTTTTCAAGAAATAAAGGTGAAAAAACTCAGATTTTTTTTTGAAATAGCAGTGGCATTGTAGGAGACTAAAGAAGTGACTCACCTGCAAATGGCAGCACTTTTGGCTCTTGAGTGAGATTCCTCCTAGAGAAGAAGCAACCAAGAAACAATTTTTTTTTCCCCTTAAGTGAGATTCCTCCTAGAGCGAGATTCCTCCTAGAGCAAAAGCAAGCAAGAAACAATTTTTTTTTCTTAGCGAGATTCCTCCTAGAGCAGAAGCAAATATTTCCTCCTAGAGAAGATTTTTTTTTCTCTAGTGAGATTCCTCCTAGAGCAGAAGTAGATATTTTTCTTTGGAATGAACGACCTAAATATAATACTTAATGTACTAACATTAAGTGAGAACTCAAGCTGGTTGGAGGCTTATAAGATAATTAACTCTTATAGTGAAGCTCAATTTAACGTGGCTCGGTAAATTGAACTCGATCCTTATGGCCACTTCACTCATTCTTCACAAAAAAAATGATCTAAACTTATCTCAGCAAAATCTTTTAACTATATAATTGGAGGCACGCCAATATAATAATATTATTTTATTACATCTACAAAGTGAGATGAGATCAGGATAAAAATATAATAATTATTATTATATTAATACTAGCACTAGTAGAAATATGGCAAATAAATGACCAGGTGACTATAACTTTTAGTCACGTGATCAAATTTTTTTGCAACACAGCTATAAATGACTAATTTGGTCATCAGTTGAAATGACTAAATAAATGACCAAATAAATGACTAAATAAATGACTATTACTTCTCTATTCTTTTCTCTTTCCAATTTGATCATAATCCATGAATTCAAAGACAATACAAGGCAAGGCAATAAATGTCCGCTTAGACCAAAGGAATAAAGGGAGAGAAAGCTCGGATGTTTCCCACAAGCAGAGCTGGATTATCTTGGCTCTTCAATCTATCTCAGCGCACTAGCCATGATACAACATGCCCATTAAAGATCTGCAGGCCTCGGGGAAGTGACTGTCTAGCCCTGACCTACCAAAAACATCATTACTTGCCACCTTGCCAACATATACCGAGGCCTTCAATCGCACTTTCCGATTGTTAGAAAATAGAGCCGGCCCGCATAAGATATCTAGGGGCTATCTCTACCCCCTCCATGTGACCTCTCCTATCTGCCTAAAGATCTAGCCCTTTATCGGATGATTATATAATATATATTATAATATTACATAATTATTATATTATAATATAATATAATATTTATATTATAATATTATATAATTATTATATTATAATATAACATAATATTTATATTATAATATTATAATATTATATAATATTATATTATAATATTATAATATATTTAATATTATATTTTATATAATGTAAAGTGAAAATGGCGCTATGCGATAATTCGCAAAAATTCGCAAAAAAGCAGGAAGACGAAATCGAAATTTTAGAAGAATTAATTGCGATAGATCTTTCGGAAGAAATAGAAAGCGACTTAGAGTTTCTGAAGGAATTGGCGATCATATGCAGAGTTATTGGGCCTCGGTCAGACGGAAAGAAAATCCACAAATGGATTGCAGACTCCTAGAGCACCCAGTAGATAACGAAATTCCTGTCGTGGGGCTTTTTCTTGGTGATATTTGCATCTAAGGAAGAACGCAATAAAATACTCAATGGAGGGCCTTGGTATATGGATAAGAACCATATGTATATTCAGAAATGGCAAATTTCAACCCTTTAAACACAGAGCCATAAAACAAGCCTGTAAAAATCAGACTCAACAATCTGCCGATAGAATATTGGACCCAAGAGGCTTTGGAAAAAATTGAGAGGATGCTCAGTACCCTAATTAGCATAGACACGGAAATAGCAGATGGTGATTCATATATATATGCTAGACTGGAGATCACGGTTGTTTGTAAAATCCCTGAAAAAATCATATTTAGGGCTTTCAGATTGGACTGGATCCAGTATGTGGAAATCGAAGAAGAAAAGATGTTTTGTTTAAGATGCGGAAAACGAAACCATTCAACCAAAGAGTGTCGGATCCCACAGAAAACAAAGAAGACTTGGATTCCAAAAACCAGCGCAAAGGTGGCGAGCCATCCGGAGAAGGATTCTGGAAAAACCGTGAAGGGAGAAGACAAACAGGAAAAGACGCTGGCACTGGCTTAATCCTGCCTGAATGCGTAGGAAAGCCCTATGAATTCGTGGCCCAAACATCACTATAATCAGAACAAGGAAAGCTTGCCAGAGAAGGAGGAAGAGCATGGTAGTGAAACCAAAGACAATAAAGATGAGAATTTATCAGAAGAAGAATGGGATCAGGAGGAGTATATTTGTGAAGAGGAAATAGGGATCACCGATCCAAGAAGTATAAGTCAGACGGCCACCAAAAATCTGGAGAAGCGCAAAGGATGCAGGGGCAGGAAGACAAACAAACATAAAAGGGAAACCAAGGCCATGGAAAGAGGGCTTCCCAGTGTAGCCGATTTCTTCAAAACGAAAAGTACCAAGGGAGCAGATGCCTCCCTTGGGAAACAATGAAAATTTCATCTTGGAATGTCAGGGGTCTAGCGGCCCCTGACAAACGCAGGTTGGTGAAACGCCACCTGGACAAAATGGATAGCAATATATTTCTGCTCCAAGAAACCAAGTGCAGTTCTGAGGAAGAAGATCTGTTTGCAAAATACTGCCGAAAATGGGTCCGGGATTTTCTAGCCAGCGGAGGGCCATGCAGGAGGGCTCAGGATCCTATGGGATCCTAACCTGGTAGAGATAAACATTATTGATATGAAGAAGAATTGGATATCATACAAAGTTCAATGGAAAATAACAAAAATAGAATTCCTTATTTGGAATGTTTACAGGCCAATCCAATCAGTGGAGAAGACAAGAACATGGAATGAAATAGCAAATGATATCAATTCCCTCATCGACAAAAAGTTTATCATCGGGCGAGAATTCAATGCGATCCTCGATCTCACAGAGAAGAGTGGAGGTGTGGGGAAAATTAAAAAGGACATGATGGATTTTAGGGAATTTGTACACGGAATTAATGGAACAGATTGTATACCAAAGGAGGGATGGTACACATGGACAAATAGAAGGATCGGGTTCACAAATATTGCAAAAAGGCTTGACAGATTCCTGATTAGCCCTCAGTGGTCTTTGGAGAATGTGGTGATCAATTCTTCTATTCTACCATACGCTATCTCCGATCACCTTCTGATTGTGCTGGAAATTGGAAAGGATCATAGCTGGGGAAGTGGATACTTCAAATTTGAAAACATGTGGTCAAGGGAGGAATCATTGTTGGAAACAATAGAGAAATGGTGGAACGACTGCAATTTTTATAAATGTACGCCCAGTTTTTGTATAACAAAAAAACTTCAATATGTAAAAAGCAAGTTAAGAATATGGAACAAAGAAGTTTTCAAAAACATTTTTACAGAAAAAGAAAAGATTGAGGAGGATCTGGTAAAATTGAATGTAAAAGTAATGGAGAAAGGTATGAATGAAGAAGATTTCCTTCAGGAGAAAGCTTTGAAAGAGAAGTTAACAGAAATTCTGGCGAGAGAAGAAATCTACTGGAGGGACAAAGCTAGGGAGCTATGGATAAAGGAGGGAGATGCGAACTCCAAGTTCTTCTTTGCCTTGGTCAAAACCAGAAAAGAAAAAAAATTAATTAATGAAATCACTGATAATGATGGGAGGTCTTGGACCGACAGGGAGCAAATTGGGATTGCCGTTGTGGAGCATTTTAAAAATATTTTATCCTCTGGGTCGGATTCGGACTCAGGGAGATGGGAAGAATTCCTGGAGACCATGCCGAGACTGGTGAATGAAGATGGCAATAGAATGTTGTTGGAACCATTCACAGAAGAGGAGGTGAGGACCGCTTTGTTTGGGCTTCATCCGGACAAATCCCCCGGCTTGGACGGATTTCCTGCGAGATTCTTTCAAAAATGCTGGGGATTTATGAATAAGGATATATGGAGGCTAGTGGAAGATGTAAGAAACAAAGGCAAGTTTGTAAAGGAAATAAACAACACTGTGCTGGTGCTCATTCTGAAAAAACTAGATAGCATAACATTGGACGATTATCGCCTGATCGCACTATGTAACACACTATACAAAATAATCTCAAAAGCAATAGCCAACAGGTTAAAAAAGATTATGCCAAAACTCATATCGGCTGAACAGAATGGTTTTACCCCTGGCCAGGAAATCGTGAATAGCATCATCTTAACAACTGAAACAATTCATACGGTGAGCACTGAAAGAAAGAAAGGTATGGCCATAAAAATTGATATAAGTAAAGCGTATGATAAAGTAATTTGGGGATTCTTGGTTAAAGTACTAGAGAAGCTTGGTTTCGATGAAAGATGGATCAGAATGATTAAGGCGTGTATTGAAACCCCCGATACCCTGTAGTTGTTCATGGGGGCTCGTCTTAAATGTCATCCACTTCCACGGTCAGCCTTGAGTCAATGCTGACGTGGAAGTGGACCCCGCTGGCTCCCCCGCTCATCCTCTTCCATTCCTCCGTCCATCCCTCCGCCCGTTGAATTGTGAAATATGCTTCGGTGGCACTTTTGACTTTTTAAGTTTGTCTTTTATCTGTTTTTTCCGTTTCTATTTACTTTCCGTTTCCATTTCCCTCCCGTTGGCATCCCTCATTCGCATGACACCATGTTAACATGCCACACATGTCCATACCATACGCTGGATATTTTGGCGCCCAAGTTCAATTTTTTTAAAATTTGACCCCCATCAGTTATTAAATCAGTTTCCCACCCATATTGCTCTCTCATTGACACCATTCTCAGAGATGCAGAGGGAGTGAGGGAATGGATTGAGAGCGAGGAATGCCTGCAAAGCTGTGGTTTGCTGAGAGTGAGTGTGGGCTTGTCCACTGAGGTGGGACTCTAACTTTTCTGTTCTTTTTTTGGCTCTTTCTATTGACTTCTTCTCATATGTGAATGCCGATTTTCTAGCTGCAACAATGATACAACTTATCCTTCTGGCGGCATATATTCCAGAAACTTGGAACAAGTTATCAATGATCTGTTTCGCAACACATCTGAAATTCTTGGGTTTATTAACTTTTCATACGGTCAATCTTCTAACGCGGTCTATGGCCTTTTACAGTGTTTAGGGAATATATCAGGAGAAAAGTGTTCTGATTGTTCGCAGAAAGCATATAAAACTGTTAGTGAACATTGAGGCAATGACATGAGTGGGCAAGTATGGATGGATGACTGTTTCATGCGTTATGACAACTATGATTTCTTTTTGGAAGTATCGGGGCAATTTCCTTTCAGGAAATTTATAATTGCAGGAGTATATTTACCTCACCTATGTGAGGCTAGGCAAATAATGTTGGAGACTGCACCTGTGCCGACTCTGAAAACTTTTTCCCTTGCTGCAGCATTTGCACCTACCCCTTACTAGAACACATATACCACATTGCCAATAATATTGTATTTAATCAATGTTATTTTTTTCCATTCATAGTGCTATCTTTTTCATTCATAGATTAGGAAATCTGTGGATGAAGTTCTCATGCTGTAGCTCTCATAATGTCAGGTACTAGCTATGAATCAATTTGTTACACTGCATACAGTGCATGTAAAGTTATTAATTAAAAATTAATTTGTAAAAATGATTTGAATTTTTTATTGGTTTCTTTTCAATCAAATTCCAATTTGAATAAAATCCCAACTGTTAGGTAGGAGTAGCAATGTATTTCTTCGGCACCAATTAAATAGGTCAAGGCTGAAGACCTCTAGGTTAATTTATTAACATGTTTAAGTTCTTTTCCCTCTTTCACCATCCTTTTTTCCTATTTAATCTAGTAAAATGAAACTAACAAGATCTTAGGGTTGTAATGAAATGATTTGGCAATAAACAGATTTCAAATGGACATTCAAAGTTTATTTTTAAAAAACTCTAATACTAAATATATCTATTAAAACAATTGTTTACAAAGTTTAAAAATTTAAGATTTGTATTTTTCTTTATGAGAAATAGATAAAGTATATAACCTTTTTCAATAAGAGATTTATTGAAAAAATTATAAAGGAAATCAAAATAATTAAATAATAATATGTAGTTGATTTTTCTATATAAATATTTAATATTAAGATCCATTTAAACTAGTAAAAATAAGTAAATAGATGACACAAAGATATTTTATTTACATATGAGTTATTTTATTGTACTTTAAAACTATTTTATTCACTATGAAGATTTTAATTATTGAACAATTATTTTATTTGAACGAGCTATTTTTTAATATTGTAACTTTTAATTTTACTTTAGAAAAGTTCTTTAATTATTTTGTTTTCTTATTTTAGTAATTGTTTTGTTTTTTTTTAATTAAAAAGTGTAGTAAATTTTATATACTTTCATTTGTAGGTATTAATATATATTTTAAAATTTTGATGACTATACTATATATAAATTTAATATTAAAGTATGTATTATAATATAATTAATATGATAATGATATATTCATTTAATTATATATTTAAATAAATAAATAAATATTTTAATATTTAACCCAAAGAAAATATTAAATAAATTATTGTAAATTTTGGATTTTTCCATAGTTACAAAATATTTTACTTATGGTTATTATTTGGAAATGTGTTCACAAGATAATTTTTTTGCTGAACCACATAAATTCACTGTGTTTATATTATTTAGTATCTTTGCTAATTTGTTGTTTGTGTTATATATATATTTTTATCTACCTTATTTTCTTAACAATTGATATTAGAGCTAGTTTGATCTTGTTTGCAAAGCTAGATGGTTTGAACTTAATCTATCCAACGTAGAAATTTTGATCCGCTTTTGAAAGAAGTTATTAAATGTGGTAACTTGGGCGGACGACCTTCTCTTTTAAATATATTGATAACGTGAAAGGCATTGAGGACATTCCTTTAAAGTTCAAAGGGTTTAAGTGGGAAAAAATATTATTATTTAGCATAGGTTTGAATTATGAAAATAACTATTGAGTGGCAAAAGAGATTTGTAAATTTCATTGAGGAACCCTAGGAGAGAAGGTAAAAGCTTCCAAATTGATCAAGAAATTATAAAAAAGTGAAATTGTCAAAGTTTTTCAAATCATAACAAGAAGTTATCTAGCTGCAGCCAATAAACCATCTTTTTATTTTATTTGAACGAGCTATTTTTTAATATTGTAACTTTTAATTTTACTTTTGAAAAGTTCTTTAATTATTTTGTTTTCTTATTTTAGTAATTGTTTTGTTTTTTTTTAATTAAAAAGTGTAGTAAATTTTATATACTTTCATTTGTAGGTATTAATATATATTTTAAAATTTTGATGACTATAATATATATAAATTTAATATTAAAGTATGTATTATAATATAATTATTATGATAATGATATATTCATTTAATTATATATTTAAATAAATAAATAAATATTATAACATTTAACCCAAAGAAAAGATAATGTAGATTATATATGTAAGAAAATTTTAGCAGTATAACGGCATGTAAATTAACACTTTTAGAACATGAAAGAAAATAAAATAGACAGAAGAGAAGAAACACCAATATACGTGGGGAAAACCTTTTCGGGTAAAAAAACCCACACTCCAAAGCATCGAACCAATGTATTAATCTGCAACAACAATGTTACAATACACTTGTAGGCTCAAAGCCTTAACATGGAGATTTACATCTTGATTCTCTAGAGGAAAACTAACAGCATAACTCTATAGCAAAAACTCCCTATAATAATACTTCTTCAAAAACAATGAAATACACTTAATGCAAGAGTTGCAAAAGCCAAATGCCCTCAAAAAGCTAACATAGCTTTCTCCACGAACTCCTCTACAAAAGCAAACAAAGTATCCACTTTTCATTTTGTTTTAAAGCATAAAAATTTATCCAATCTTCCTTAGGCATCCACTTTCCAAAAAGAATATTTTCCAATTTGAAAATCTTTTCTAATTTAAAAATCTTTTCCAAATAAAAAATCTTTTCCAAATTAAATAATATGAAAATCTTCAAAAAACAAAGCATATCCTCTTCATGGGTCCTCCAAAGGGATATAGATAACTTTTTCCATAAATGTTAACTTCCTGTAATAGAAACTTGCTAAACAAGACTCAAGGTCATCTAAGGTGGCACTCCTTGATTTTCTCAACAAAAAGCAAAAAAACAACTTTTTGAGAAAAAACAAAAAGAAAAAAACACAAAACAACTTTTTCCTAGAATGCCTTAAAAACACCAGATCTGAAAAAGTAAAAAGAAAAAAGCTACTTTTCACCTTCTAAAAAATAGGAAACACCATAAAGGACTCTAAGGTTAAGACACCTTAATCCCAATAGTTTGATGGCAACTCGATCTCTAGTTATTTTTTGTGCCTTGTGCTCTCTCTTGGTCTTTTGAGCTTGCTTTAGGTTTCTCTAATCTCTTAGTCTTTTTTTGTGTTCCCCATTCATGGTTCTAAAGTGGTCTCTATTATTTATTTTGGTCTTATATTGGTAGTGGGCCTTAATCCCACAACTAAATTGATAAAAAAAAATGTGTGTTGTGTGGCAAATTGAAGAGTTTGACATAACTCTCCAAGATATGTGTCTCCACTCTTATGCCACTTGGTGGAAACCTTCTTCCACCTCTAGTTGAGTGTTGAAGTCAACTTCTTATTCAAATCAACCTTTCTCATCTATATGTACTCTCATTGTGCATAGTACATGTATTATAATTTTATTGCTTTTGTTGATAACTGAGAGGGGGGTGAATCAGTTGTCCTAATTGTTTCTGCTTTCTAAACTTTATTATTAATCAATGTAACATTAATTCAAATAAGCAAACATAACCATGAAATGGAAATACACATGACATAATACTTTTGACGTGGAAACCCTGTTAAGGGAGAAAACCACGGGGTGATTAACCCAAGATTGTATTCTCTGTTAGAAGAATGGAAATACAAAATGACACTTGCCAATTAGGGCTCACTGCCCGAGCACACTACTCACAAGAGGCACACTGCCTACAAGAGATTCACTGTCTACAAAAGAATGTAAAATAATACTTGAACTGATTGGGAGCATCTACATATGGTAGAGTTCAGTTCTAGTTAGGCTTAGTACACTGATCTGCTACACTTCATCTTTCTTTTTCTTTTATGCTGCTTTCCCTTCACATACCGGATCTTCCTTACGACTTTCACTCTGCTCTTCTGCTTTTATTCGCACATCACCAACAACATCACTTCTCACAACTAAATCCATCTTGTATATATATCCGCACAAGTGATTTCATCACCTTTCTAGTCGGCATCCGGAATAGTCAATTTTTTCACAAACTCTGATCTGTCGGCTGAATCCTTGCTTACCAAGTAATGTGGATCAAAGATATACTTGTAGAATTTATCAATCATATAGTGTCTCTTGCCAACAAATTTCACTCTATTTTTATAATTAGCTCATTCTTAGTAGATCATGGTTCTTCATTGATACTAGTACTTTATGTTGATGATCTTTTGATCACTGGGAGCTCTACATCTTCTATTGAAGTAGTGAAGATGGTTCTTCAGGATAGGTTTGACATGACAGCCTTAGGCTTACTACATTATTTCCTTGGCATTAAGATTTCACATACAAACTCAGGAATCACTTTAGCATAGCCTAATTACACCAATGTAAATTTGGGACCTTGGGCCCTTCCTTAATCTCATCCGAGACTAAAAAGGGGCTCCTAGACTTGGGCGTCAATTGCCCAAATCTCCCCTAATTAGTTGGGGCTAATTAATGCTATGTTAGAATAGGACATTTAAAAATGTTCCTCTTTATCGGATCTTGTGATCTAATTTCACGAATGTTAGTGGGAAAGCATATATAAGTGTATTTATGAATTCATTATGAACTTAGATGGATATTGTGAACTTATGATATTGGAGCAAAGAGCATTCAAGGAATTCATTGTGTTATTGTGTAAGATTTATGTTTGTATTGTGTGTGTTATTGTAGATTTGGAATCATCATCCATCTCCTTATGAGTTGAAGGATCTTCATTCTCCTAAGGACTTCACCTTCGAGGTGAAATTATTGTTATTTGAATCATTTCATCAATTGCTTTATCTTTCCTGACTACACTTTTTAAAATTAACACTTGAACTGTTGTTCTCCTCCTCTACCGCAGTTGATAATATTTTATTAGGAAAGAACATTTATAGTAAAGTATTCCATCTCTAAAATCCCTGCAAAACTAAGATTATTGGAGGAGGAAAAATAATATCATGAGGGCAAAAGCGGTGAAAGCCCTAGACAACATCAAAGAATCATCTGCACCTCAATGGCTAGCTCTAATTCATAGTCCAGGGACATGCTCTAAATACTTCTTAGACATTTTTTTCCATAATGGCTTCAACATATCTGTTGCTCTCTAATGCAGCCTGGCCTTGCTTTATGCAAAAGAAACACAACCCTTTCCTCCTCCTATTTCTCTAACCTTCTATGTAGGGCATAATATTTGGTCATTAGAAGCCTTACTTTCTCTACAATTAACTATTCTTGCTCTTCATTTTTCCTTCTAAAGTTACCCAACAATCTCGAATCTCTCTAGTCCATCTTTTCCCTATTTCTTTTCTCTGCACAATTTGAGCCTCTATATCTCAACACTTCTTGTTTTGTATTCTCGAGCATCTGTTATTCTTCATTTTTCTCCTTGGCTTAGCATTGGCTTTGACTATGCTCTCATTCATCTGAGAAATTCGTTCCCTATGATACTCTTTATACTCACACTTCCTCCTCCTTGTAGCAATTTGGTCCAGAGGCAACTCAAATGAAAGTGAGGGAATGTTGAGCGCTCTATCAAAAGGGTCTCTGTTGCCTTGAGCCATCAAACTAACTTCCTTAGTCCATGAAGTGCTTTATCCATAAGAAAAATATGGTTTATTGGCTGCAACTAGATAACTTCTTGTTATGATTTGAAAAACTTTGGCAATTTCACTTTTTTATAATTTCTTGATCAATTGGGAAGCTTTTACCTTCTCTCCTAAGGTTCCTCAATGAAATTTACAAATCTCTTTTGCCACTCGATAGTTATTTTCATATTTCAAACATATGCTAAATAATAATATTTTTTCCCACTTAAACCCTTTGAACTTTAAAGCAATGTCCTCAATGCCTTTCACGTTATCAATATATTTAAAAGAGAAGGTCGTCCGCCCAAGTTACCACATTTAATAACTTCTTTCAAAAGAGGATCAAAATTTCTACGTTGGATAGATTAAGTTCAAACCATCTAGCTTTGCAAACAAGATCAAACTAGCTCTAATATCAATTGTTAAGAAAATAAGGTAGATAAAAATATATATATAACACAAACAACAAATTAGCATATATATAACACAAACAACAAATTAGCAAAGATACTAAATAATATAGACACAGTGAATTTATGTGGTTCACCAAAAAAATTATCTTGCGAACACATTTCCAAATAATAACCATAAGTAAAATATTTTGTAACTATGGAAAAATCCAAAATTTACAATAATTTATTTAATATTTTCTTTGGGTTAAATATTAAAATATTTATTTATTTATTTAAATATATAATTAAATGAATATATCATTATCATAATAATTATATTATAATACATACTTTAATATTAAATTTATATATATTATAGTCATCAAAATTTTAAAATATATATTAATACCTACAAATGAAGGTATATAAAATTTACTACACTTTTTAATTAAAAAAAAACAAAACAATTACTAAAATAAGAAAAAAAAATAATTAAAGAACTTTTCAAAAGTAAAATTAAAAGTTACAATATTAAAAAATAGCTCATTCAAATAAAATAATTGTTCAATAATTAAAATCTTCATAGTGAATAAAATAGTTTTAAAGTACAATAAAATAACTCATATGTAAATAAAATATCTTTGTGTCATCTATTTACTTATTTTTACTAGTTTAAATGGATCTTAATATTAAATATTTATATAGAAAAATCAACTACATATTATCATTTAATTATTTTGATTTCCTTTATAATTTTTCAATAAATCTCTTATTGAAAAAAGTTATATACTTTATCTATTTCTCATAAAGAAAAATACAAATCTTAAATTTTTTAACTTTGTAAACAATTGTTTTAATAGATATATTTAGTATTAGAGTTTTTTTTAAATAAACTTTGAATGTCCATTTGAAATCTTTTTATTGCCAAAATCATTTCATTACAACCCTAAGATCTTGTTAGTTTCATTTTACTAGATTAAATAGGAAAAAAGGACGGTGAAAGAGGGAAAAGAACTTAAACATGTTAATAAATTAACCTAGAGGTCTTCAGCCTTGACCCATTTAATTGGTGCCGAAGAAATACATTGCTACTCCTACCTAAAAGTTGGGATTTTATTCAAATTGGAATTTGATTGAAAAGAAACCAATAAAAAATTCAAATCATTTTTGCAAATTAGTTTTTAATTAATAACTTTACATGGACCGTATGCAGTGTAACAAATTGATTCATAGCTAGTATCTGACATTATGAGAGCTACAGCATGAGAACTTCATCCACAGGTTTCCTAATCTATGAATGAAAAAGATAGCACTATGAATGGAAAAAAATAACATTGATTAAATACAATATTATTGGCAATGTGGTATATGTGTTCTAGTAAGGGGTAGGTGCAAATGCTGCAGAAAGGGAAAAAGTTTTCAGAGTTGGCACAGGTGCAGTCTCCAACATTATTTGCCTAGCCTCACATAGGTGAGGTAAATATTAAATATACTCCTGCAATTATAACTTTCCTCAAGAAAGGAAATTGCCCCGATACTTCCAAAAAGAAATCATAGTTGTCATAACGCATGAAACAGTCATCCATCCATACTTGCCCACTCATGTCATTGCCACAATGTTCACTAACAGTTTTATATGCTTTCTACGAACAATCAAAACACTTCTCTCCTGATATATTCCCTAAACACTGTAAAAGGCCATAGACCGCGTTAGAAGATTGACCGTATGAAAAGTTAATAAACCCAAGAATTTCAGATGTGTTGCGAAACAGATCATTGATAACTTGTTCCAAGTTTCTGGAATATATGCCGCCAGAAGGATAAGTTGTATCATTGTTGCAGCTAGAAAATTGGCATTCACATATGATCCAAGAAGAAGTCGATAGAAAGAGCCAAAAAAAGAATGGAAAAGTTAGAGTCCCACCTCAGTGGACAAGCCCACACTCACTCTCAGCAAACCACAGCTTTGCAGGCATTCCTCGCTCTCAATCCATTCCCTCACTCCCTCTGCATCGCTGAGAATGGTGTCAATGAGAGAGCAATATGGGTGGGAAACTGATTTAATAACTGATGGGGGGAAAATTTAAAAAAATTTGAACTTGGGCGCCAAAATATCCAGTGTATGGTATGGACATGTGTGGCATGTTAACATGGTGTCATGCGAATGAGGGATGCCAACGGGAGGGAAATGGAAATGGAAAGTAAATAGAAACAGAAAAAACAGATAAAAGACAAACTTAAAAAGTCAAAAGTGCCACCGAAGCATATTTCACAATTCAGCGGGCGGAGGGATGGACGGAGGAATGGAAGAGGATGAGCGGGGGAGCCAGTGGGATCCACTTCCACGTCAGCATTGACTCAAGGCTGACCGGGGAAGTGGATGACATTTAAGACGAGCTGTTAATGGGACTCTGTTCGGTTTTTTCGAAAGTAAAAATGGTATTCGTCAAGGAGATCAAGTTTCACCCTTTATGTTCATGAACATGGTTGAAGCTCTGAGTAGGAAGATATTTCACCTTAGAACAAATGGTATATGGAAGGGATTTAAGATTCATGAAGAACTAGAACTGATCAGGCATTCGCAGTTTGCGGATGACACAATGCTTTTTGGGATGGCCACAATGGAGGAAGCTGAGACAATCAAAAACACTATGGACATGTATGCCATGGTGGCAGGTCAAAGAATTAATGATAGGAAGACTCAGAGTTTTTTCTTCAATGTGAAGAAGGTGGTACAAAAAAGAATTGCCAACAGGTTAGGCTGGTCGATTGGTAAACTGCCATCAAAATATTTGGGAGTGTCGTTGTTCACTGGGGCATCAAGAACTACTTTATGGGAAGAATTGATTGCTCGATGCAGGTAGAAAACTGATGCAGGGAAGCACAAATGGCTTTCCCTTCCAAGTAGAATTTAGCTAATTAAGTCTGTTTTGAATGCAATGCCAATATACGCGATGTCTTGTTTCAAACATACAACCAAAGCCAATCAAGCACTTGAAAGTTTCCTAAAATGGTTCCTTTGGGAAGGAGCTAAAGAAGTCAGGTGAATTCCACTCCTCAATTGGGATATGGCATGTAAATCAAAAAATGATGGGGGAGCCGGTCTCAAAAAAATGGAGATTCAGAATACAGCTCTGGGTGCTAAGTTAGCATGGGAAATGTACCGTGCATCTGAGAAACTTTTGTGCAAAGTGTTACAGAAGAAGTACCTAGATAGTGATGATCCTTCCAAGATATCAATTGTCTATTGTCAATACTCAGGTGGCTCAGCGGTGTGGTGGTTCTTATGGGAGAGTAAACATGTTATTACGGATCATCTATCTTGGAAGATTGGGAATGGCAAGAAAGCACTTTTTTGGAGGGACTCATGGGAGGGACATGAAAGTATATGCAAGCTCTATAACTTCCAGAATTGGTTCAAGGAGATAGAACGATAGCAAGGCATGTACGTGGCTGACTATATAAGGGAATGCCCCCTAGAAGTGGAACTTTTGTATGGATACCTATGAATGAACTTAACTTGCCTTCAGAAGCATAGGAGGAACTTGGGAAAATTATATCAATAAGGAGACCTTCTCTAAATGGGAAGGAGGACGAAGTCATCTGGTGTGCCTCAAAGTCCAGTGAATACTCAGCCAAATTGGGTTATTTAATTCAAACCATAAATCAGGATAAAGTATCTAGGCCTTTCAGATTATGCTAGGATAAGATGGTTGCTCCAAGAGCCATAGCCTTCCTTTGGACAGTGTTGCATAATAGAATATTGACTGGTGATAGGTTAAAAGTATACGGTATTGCGAGACCAAGTATGTGCATCCTCTGTAAGGAACAGGAGGAAAGTGTTAACCATTTTTTGTTCCAATGGCCATTTGCAAAGAAGTGTTGGGACTGGACATGCAAAGAACTCGAATGGTATTTGGCTAGAGAGGAGAATCTAAGGGACTTCCTAACGAACTAGCCAATTATCAATCAGAAATCTCTCTGGGCTGGCATATGGATCATAGCGCCATTGATGGTACTATGGCATTTATGGGAGGAGAGGAATCTAAGAATATTTGAAGACAAAGAAAGGGGGATAGAAACAGTGATTAACAAAATCTAGGAAGGGATTTGTGAGACCATCAATGCAAAAATATACCAAAGAAAGATAGAGTATATAAACGAATGGGATAAGAGCATACAAGTCAGGTGGGATGGTCTTAGACCTCCCAATATCAATATTGTTTCCAAAACTTCTAAAAGGAAGATGGCCTCTTGGAAGCCTTCGGAGAAGGGGAGGCTCAAACTCAATTTTGATGGGGCTGCTAAAGGCAACCCAGGAGAAGCCAATTATGGGGAAGTTCTCAGAGATAGTGAAGGAAAGATGATTTTCGACCTCTGTGGATATTTGGGCAAAAACACCAATAATGTGGCAGAGGCTATTGCATTAGAAAGAGGTTTAAAACATTGTGTCGAGCGTGGAATTGGATCCTTAGACGTGGAGGGTGACTCCCAAATAATAATTAATGCTATTAAAAATGAAGGTTGCCTGAATTGGAAGGTTGGAAGAATCGTTGAGAATATTTTAAATTATCTACAAAGTATCCCTAATTACTGAATATCACATGCTAACAGGGAAGCGAACAAGGTGTCTGATTTCCTAGCCAACATTGAGGTCAAATCAAAATGTGAGGAAATGATCTTTGATAACGCAAGTTGATGGGTGGATCTCCAAAAGATCATTGTGGAAGATATTCAAAGGACAAAGAGTTTTGAATGGTCAGGGGTGGGATAAGATGGCTATATACATAGGAATCGAAACCCAAAGATTTTGGGTTTGGGAGTATCAAGTCTAAATGAACAAAACTCTCTTGATATTGGCCCTTTGTAAATGGATGTACAAATCTACATGATGTACCACAAGATCTACCCCCTTTTGGTAGAACTTAATAATAAAATATATATATTTAATATTATATAATAGCCAAGGAATATCAAGGTGAGTCATTTTGGAGTCTCCTTGACTTCCTAAACATATTGAAAAACATATCGAGCAGACCAGGGCATATCGATGTGACACCAAAATGTGTCACGTCGATCAGACAAAAACTATGAGTGCCAAAAGTAAAATGGTTAAAATTTAATTAAAATTTTGGTACCCATCTTGAAACCATAAAGGTAAACCCTAACTCGAAAAGGCTCAAAACTCTAACCTATTTTGTTTCATGTCTAAAACTAATCTATGATGGTCCACTTCTTGGCCATTTTCCTTGCCAACACTTTGGGAGATTGAGAAATTGCAGTCGTTCAATCAAGATGTTTCACTCTTGATGTAGATACCTGCTTCATTTTCTGGGTGAAAAGTGAGCGGAAGTTCAGGGGAGAGCGGCAGCACAAAAGGAGGTCTCAAAACAAACTGTAGTTGCTCCCATCTCAAGCCACGGAAGAATGGATGGCTTTTTACTTGCTTTCTGTTTAGCCTCTTTGTCAGCTCTTTCGTAAGGAGCTTCTGAATGAGATCGTCGAAAGAAGATGAGGATGAGAAGGAAGGGTTCTTGCTCAAAATATTCACAAAAGTGTCATTTCTATTTGACCCCCTAAAAGGTGTTCGTCGTGACTTATTTTGTAGAGAAAGATGCCATGGTTCATCGTAGTGTAGCAGGTGGGTGAGCAAATCATAAAGGTAAACCCTAACTCGAAAAGGCTCAAAACTCTAACCTATTTTGTGTCATCTCCTTTTTATTTTCTTACTCTTATCAGTCTTGGCTTCTCTTTTTTGTTGTGAATGATTAGAGCAAAGCGGGGCGCTTCATTTGCCATAGAATCCAAAGGAAGGACGTCATCTTGGAAATGGGAGGTTGTATGTGTGGAGCTTCCATGTCAAAATGACTGGAAATGTTTCTCACACTGTAAAAAAGTTCATGCTGAAAGATTTTCTAAACTCGTCAGTTGTTCTCATGTTGGGAAAAAAATCATGTCAGAAAAAGTCTTATGTCATTTAAATGTTCCCTGATGGATGCTCTGGGATTTCTATTTTATATTTTTTCAAAGGAAAAGGAAAATAGTTGAAAACAAATAACTTAGGTGAGCATATAAAATTGTAAGATTTGAGCTAAGTTGGAAGGGAGTGCGAACATAAAACAAAAGATTCGCCTTCCAAGGAATCGATCCAAGGAAGTGTAGGAAATCTTTTTTTTAAAGGTATCTGCATCAGTTCTTTGTTTTTTTCAGTACAAAAACTAAAAATCTACTTGTTACAATTTCCTTAACCACAGAAAAATAGAAACCCCATTGCTGCCTTTTTAAAAAATATGCCAAAATGTATTTCAATGCAAAATATTTACATTGCCTCTTTCCTACAAAACTATTTCCTTAATTCTTTAGATAAAAGGGTTTTCAAAGAAAGATCATGTGGTTTCCGAATTATAATTTTTAGGTAAAACAAGGTTTTGATCTTATAGAGAATATAATGAGGGCAACCATACAAAAATTCCGGGTTGCAATGATAGAGATTGAAGAGATCTAAGTCCCATGGAACCCTTTTGTTATACGATGACTTCTTTGAAGCAATTTTCATTACAACTCTTCTTAAGAAAATTGAGTGGCCTTTTGTTTTGGTCATTATAGTCATTTTTCTGCTAAATCACCAGCCTTGTGGAAACCATTGTCTTTGAGTTAAAGAATGATATGGCACTAAAATACCTTAGATACATCGATCTATGTTTGTGCATTGAAATTTGTTCACATAATTTCTAATTAATAAAATATGTCACGCAACGCAAGGATCAAAGGGAACTACTGGAGGAGGGAAAACTAAGATCTCCATTTTGTAAGTCTTTTTTACATTTTTTGTTATGTTAAATATGGCAGACAATATGCAAAATTAAGGTTGTGATAAGACTTGCAACACCATTTTTTGTGCTTTTTATTACAATATCCATGCATTCCTTTGTGAAGAGTGATCAAATTGGGGCCACTGGAGTTATTACACAACTGACCTAACTGACAAAGGGCTATTTTCAATAAAATTACACTGTGATCAAAAGCTTTTGTCTTGTAGATCACATTTTTGTATTTACTGTTTAAAAACATTTTATGTTTTTACCACATGTAGCATCCTTGGGACACATCCCCTCCCTGTTGTGGCTGTCCTAAATATTGTTGTCAGTGATACAATGAATGTATTTGATTTGCCAGTGAGGCTTAATGAAGTAAATTTTTTTCAGAGTGATCAATCATATTTGTTCAAGCATTTTAGTCTTCATTTCATGGTGCTTCTCTCAACATTTGAATATCTATGATACTTGAAGTTTATATGCATAAATTTGTGAGGATTAATTAAGTTAGATTTGATTTGTAACTTGAATCATTGATTCACCCAAATAAATGACTACAATGACTAAATAAATGATTATAATGACTAAATAAATGACTACCATGAATAAATAAATGACTAAATAAATAAATATACTAAATAAATAAAAGACTAAATATACTACCAATTGACGGCAATTAATGATTACAATGACTAAATAAATGACCAGTTAACAACAATCAATGACTAAATATACTACCAAATTAATGACTAAAATTTGTTTAGTCATAAATTTGGTCACGAGATAAATGACCCGCAATAAACTACCAATGGTCGCGTGACCAAACTAATGGTCATATGACCAATTTTTGGTAGTTTTTTTAGTCATTTATTTATGTTTTTCTACTAGTGTAGTTTTGGTTGAGTGTAACTAAAAACACAGTAAGTTATAAATAGTAATGTTATTCTATTATTAAGTACATTAAAAAATTAATATTATGTCTCAAATTTTAATGAGTTGTCATTACATCTCTGTCCACAAATTGATTTCTTTTTATTTTTTAATTTCAGTGAAAAAAACTGTTATTCTGTCTAGAAGTAATTGAGAGGAGTTCCTACATTCATAGCACAAATGGGAGCTGAAAGATTCCAAAATTTCTATGTAAACTTATAAGATTCCAATCTAGAATCTTTATTAATGGTCAATGAAACTCAAATTTATTAGTAAATAAATATAGTAGATGAAAATCAAATTTATTAGTAAATAAATATAAGAGATTATTTAATTTTTAAAATTAATATTATTATTAATAGTTAATATATATATATATATTTATAATAATAATTAAAATGATGTAACTTCTTTAAGCAAATGTAAGTTTAATTATAGAGTTTGAGATATGAATAACAATGTAATAATATTATTTTATTACATCTAGTTTTTGTTAGATTTAGGACAGACAACTGAGAGGGGGGGTGAATCCATTGTCCAAAACTTTCTTCAAATTAATCACTTAAATCCTTTTCTTAATCCAGCAGCATAATAATCAATCAATTATGGAAACATAATGCAACAATTCAATAGCAGAAACACATTAACACGTATGACCCCAAGATTTTTAACGTGGAAAACCTAGTTAAGGGAAAAACCAAGGGGTGACTAACCCAATATTGTATTCTCTGTTAAAAGAATAGAAAGAACAAAATGGCACATGCCAATTAGGGCTCACTGCCCGAGCACACTGCTCACAAGAGGCCCACTACGTACAGGAGACACACTGTCTACAAAATAATAAATATTACATACTTGAACTGAAGAATAGCATCTTCACCATGCTTGAGTCAGTTCCATTTAAGCCCAATATTTCTTCTCTGCTCCTATCTACCACACTCTCATCTCCATAAGATACCTTTGAAATGACTTTACAACTCCTTATTTATACAAGACATCGACTTAGGGATAATCATCCAAGTCGGCATACATTACAAAGCAAATACATAAATACAACATGACTAATTACAAAAAGACTTCACGTGGATTAACACACTGTTAGCCACGCAGATCTGAGACTTTAATCTTCCTTTAGGAACATGACATTCTTCACAGAACATCTTCAAGATCATTTGTAGCATGTGTAACTCATCCGATCGGCCAAACTTAGGAAGAACATCATCATCCGAAAGTAATTCTTCAATTATGAGCTCAATCTTTAATGCGGACCACCAACACGAACTGGACACAATCCAAAGACCTCCACAAGATTGCCTGAATCACCAAGAACATCCACACTACTTTTGCTTACTGAAATCATTTTCTCCTTCATTCGGAACCTCAAGAACATAGTCTGTCATCACTGTCATATCAGAATAGATTCTTACAGACCTCTAGACCATGAACCAATTGAGTTGTCAATTCACATTACTTTCCTAAACACTCCACCAAATCCACAGAACAAGATATTGCATTTCTGGATCTCACCGGACCTATCTATGTCACTCTGTCAACTCTGAACATCTGCCAGAACCGGTTTTACTTAAGTGGCCATAACTTCTTCAGATCTTCATGCAGACCTCTAAAATATTTATTGAATCATCTTAAGAGACATATCTACAAATCCTTTGATGTGCATCCTCTGATTTTCATCTTAGCTGGGATCTTTACCTCACTGTCTTCACTGTTCTTCTTTGTTCCTGATAGGACTAATTTTCTTAATATCCTCAGCATACAACTTATCCAATCCTTATCATTAATGCAACAAGAGTATGTTGACATTAATGACAACACCGGTTAGGCCCATACTTGCAACAGTTTTAATATATTATTACTATTATACTGGTAAATAAATAACATCTAGTTTTACCATAAAAGTAATAATATACTAGGTAATTTGGTAAATAAATTAGTAAATAATATTGAGTAAACTAGAATATATATCTTGAAAACATTATCATGAGAGGTTTATACTATGATATTATTAGATAAGTCCTTCAAGACTCTTTTTCTAACTAGAGTGTCATGGCCTTAGTATATTAACAAAAATTAAAACACAACACACACATATATAATTAAATAAAAAATAAAATAACTCTTAAATAGTTCTAAATTAAAATAAAATAAAATAATTTTTAAGTAGTTTTAAAGTAAAATTAAAAGAAATCTTTAAGTAAATAAAATAACTAAAAATCCTAAACAGGGTTTTCAAATAGATGTATTTAATATAACTATACATTGTTTTTAGGTGTATTTAAGATATCTATACTAGCATACATATTTTTAGAAAATCTATCTGAAAGATGGTAGAGATGTTATGGCAGATATATTATTCTAAAGGTGCTTATTTCTATTAGATTTGTGATTTAAATGGAATAGGTGCCTCAAAAGATGCCATGCTAGTAAATAGATGTTTTTAAGATAAGTATAATAGTTTAGATATCTTAAATATATTTCTCTAAATATATCATGTTCTACACAAGGTTTTTAAATGTATCTATACTAGCATACCTATATTTATAAAATCTATATAAAAGATACTAGAGATAAAATTCTCTAGGTGCATATTTTTACTAGATGTGTGATTTAAGTGGAATACGTACCTTGAGAATGATATCTCTTGGGTCTCTTCTATATAGATTTTCTAAAGATAGGTATGCTAGTAGATTGATATTTTTAAGATATGTATGCTAGTTTAGATATCTTAAAACTATCTATCTAAATCTATCTTAAAAAACCTACATTGTTTACTTTAAAAAATTATTTTATTTTATTTACTTAAGAGTTATTTTATAGTTATTTTATAGTTTATTCATGTTTTGGATGAGGGATTAACATGGATTTATAGAGTTGGGATGAGAGGAATGAAGGGTTGGGATTCATTTCAAATCAATGGCTAGGATTGAATGAGAGTATTTTGAATTTAAATTTAGGAGGGAGGTGGAGATAAATGCTAGTGGTTGGTGAATGAAGGGATAGGATTAGGTTGATTAAGTGAATGGTTAAGATTCAAGGTTAGTTTGAGTTTGGATAGATGGTAGTTGGGGATGAATGGCTAGGATTAAGTTGATTAAATTGATGGCTAGGATTGAAGATTAATTTGATTTGGGATTGATGACATGGATTAGAATTGTTATTTAAATAGCTAGTAGTTGGAAATGAAGGGTTAGGATTAATTTTGGTCAAATGGACGGTTGAGATTTAAAATTGATTTCATTTAGGATTGTAAGATTTTTTTATTGGAGGAAATGGATGATGAGGATTTTAGATGAAAGATAAATATTTTTTTATTGTTTTATTAATTAGATTATTTAAATAATTAGATACATTGTTGCAAGTGGATTTTCCCAATGAATTGGGATGTGGTTGTTCAACAAAATTGCTCCAAAATGTCAACAACATGCACCTACACAAATGGATTCTTCATGTTTTGGATATGGGATTGACATGAATTTATAGAGTTGGGATGAGAGGAATGAAGGGTTGGGAGTCATTTCAAATGAATGGCTAGGATTGAATGAGATTATGTTGAATTTCAATTTAGGAGGGAGGTGGAAATAAATGCTAGTGGTTGGTGAATGGAGGGATAAAATTAGGTTGATTAAGTGAATGGCTAAGATTCAAGGTTAGTTTGAGTTTGAATAGATGGTAGTTTGGGATGAATGGCTATGATTAGGTTGATTAAATTGATGGCTAGGATTGAAGATTAATTGGATTTAGGATTTGATGATGTTGACTAGAATTGTTATTTAAATGGCTAGTAGTTAGAAATTGAGGGTTAGGATTAATTTTGATCAAATGGACCGTTGAGATTTAAAATTGATTTCATTTAGGATTGTAAGAAATTTTAATTAGAGGAAATGGATAATGAGGATTTTAGATGAAAGATAAATGTTTTTTTATTTTTATTAATTAGACTATTTAAATAATTAGATCCAGTGTTGCAAGTGGATTTTCTCAATGAATTGGGATGTGATTGTTCAACAAAATTGCTCCAAAATGTCAACAACATGCACCTACACAAATGGATTCTTCATGTTTTGGATGAGGAATTGTCATGGATTTATAGAGTTGGGATGAGAGGAATGAAGGGTGGGATTCATTTGAAATGAATGGCCAGGATTGAATGGGAGTATTTTGAATTTAAATTTAGGAGGAAGGTGGAAATAAATGCTAGTGGTTGGTGAATGGAGGGATAGAATTGGGTTGATTATGTGAATGGTTAAGATTCAAGGTTAGTTTGAGTTTGGATAGATGGTAATTGGGGATGAATGGCTAGGATTAGGTTGATTAAATTGATGGCTAGGATTGAAGATTAATTTGATTTGGGATTTGATGATGCAGATTAGAATTGTTATTTAAATGACTAGTAGTTGGAAATGGAGGGTTAGGATTAATTTTGATCAAATGGATGGCTGAGATTTAAAATTGATTTCTTTTAGGATTGTAAGATTCTTCAATTAGAGGAAATGGATGATGAGGATTTTAAATGAAAGATAAATGTTTTTTTTTTCTAATTTATTAATTAGATTATTTAAATAATTAGATCCATTGTTGCAAGTGGATTTTCTCAATGAATTGGGATGTGGTTGATGCAGGAGCATCCCAGGTTGAAGAGCAATCTTGTATAAACCAAAAATATTTTCTTTCTTTTCATTTCAGTATTTCAGTTATAGTTTAGTCATTTGCAGTTTCAGCATTTTCTACCGCATTCTACTGCATCTTCATTTCAGAGCTCGCGGAGCAAGATTTAGTTTCTATGCTAGGTCAGCTACATCATATTCATATTTCATGTGATTTGGACTTGTTTTCTGAGAGATATCGCTATTAGAAGATCATCAGCTTTCATAGAGTATAGTAGTTAGCATTCAGTTAGAGCATACAAGGTTTATGGAGCAATTATGTGACTTGCGGAGCCAAATAGAACATCATACAAGGTAATTTGGGACCAGACAGACCGTCCTTGAGAATTGCATCAAGTTTCATTTATTTGCAGAGGATTACCAAGAGTTGTAGGTCGACCTACATGTTTTCTACACGTTTCATCATCCATTAGATTTTGAGAACTCTTAAGGACGATGTAGGGGATTCTTTGAGATTGAAGATGATATATAAGCATTCATGAGATGCACTAGGAAGTTAGTTAGTTGACATGATAGATTAGATAAATAATTTCTTTTTGGAGGCACTTCAATGCCATATCTATCATATATGTTGTAATCCAGAAGCAGGCCTATGAGCCCTTTGATTATAGCCTGCATGTTTTTGATAATATAAGCAGCAAAACAAGGGTGCCAAACCCATTATATTATAGCCCTATAGGCACACATAAGAGTCAATAGAAAGAGACCATTACAGCAAAAAGAGACCACCAGCAACAAAAAGATGCAAACACAACAGACTACCAATAGATGGACAGCACACTAAACATAAAAACATGGAAAATCCCCTAGGGCTAATTAAACATATTTTCCCAGTCATCCGTGAGAAACTGGTACATCTCTTCATACTCTTTCAGCTCCTTGTCCTTCATACCCTACCTAGTGAGCTCAATGTCTTACAGGACAACCAGAGTCATCGTCGACCTATGCATCACTTTGGAAGTGAACCTAGCCAGGATCATGAATTTCTTCTCCAGCTCCATCATCCTATTGTTGATGTCCATAGTCTCTTTACCTTTTTTGGTTTTCTTTTTACGCTTATTACTCTTATCAGTGACCTATTTCATCTTCTTAGAATTCTTAGTCTCTGATCCCTGAATGTTCAGTTCAGGGAAATTACTCGAGCCTTCATTCTCAGCTTCCACAACCACAATCTCCTCTTGATTATTAGTCTTAACCTCACCATCTAGGTTTTCCTCACAATCTTCTAACTCAGTAGAAATCACATGCTCCTTACACGTGGGGGTTGGTTTAGTAGCCAGTTTGGTCGACCTTCTAGTCGATGACACCCGGGTCTTACCTTGAGGCATGACATAGTCTGCATATTTTGTGTTTTCACTGCCATCCACACCACCTTTAGAGCCCTTGACATCAATCTCCAGGTTATACACTTCCATGTTGGGCTCTCCACTATTCTCAGAAAATATTCCCATATCCTTCCCCTTCTCAAACTTCTTTTGGGGTGTGTCACCCTTCAAATCACCAACCACAAGCTTCCTTTTGGTGGCTAGTTTAGGACTAGCAGCCTTAGGGTTTACCTGGTCAACAATTCGAGCCTCAAGGCTATTCACCGCAGTGGGTTTCTTTTTAGAAGATGAGGCCTTAGCAGTTTTGTGGGACTAGGTATACTTTTCAGGAGTAACTTTTGTGATAATCATAGGATTACATTGGACAGGGTTCAGCTTTAGCATCATAGGGGGCCCGTCGATGTGGGTAGCAGTGATAGCCTTAGGGGAGTAGAGAGCTAGGTGAAACTTGTACAATCTATAGATAAGGCCCTGGTGGAGTGGAATGAGGGCTTTTTTAGGATCAATGGAGTGTTATTCAATGGTTGCCTCCACCGAGGCTTCTAGAGAAGTAAGCAGGTAAAAAGGAAAACTTATGTATTGACTATGCTTCAAATGATTCAACAATACAAAATGGTAATGAAAGAAGCAGCAGAATCTACCTTCAAGCGTAAAGTACTTGATGAGCATATGGTAGACATCATCCCATGGTTTAGGGAGCTTTTCTCTATTGAAGCCTCCTTGTATACTATGCAAAACTTCACCTTTTTTCAAGAACAAGGCCATTCCCTTCGGGTCTAAGACCTTACTCATCTTTTTATGCTTCACTCCATCAATGGGCATAGTAGTAGCCAACCCTATGACCTCTTCTAACACTTCAAAACCCACTCCACCAACTTGAACATGTCTATCTGCCCATGACTACACAAATTGTTTGGATAAATTCTTGTCATACCCCTAGAGGCATTCCAGATACAATGCCACCCTACCCTCCTGGCAAATATGCCAAAGGGTTTCATTCCTTTTGAACTCTTCACAGGACTCAGGCTCAGTGTGAGTTCTATTACCCCCTATATTTAGCATGCAACAACACTTCACAGAGGTTTGAGAAATTGAGAAAACTTTGGCAGCTTGATAAACTTTACAACCGTAGATATGAATCCTCAAGCAATACGAAGCATGAGTTTTGATGAGCAACCCGTCACCTCACCAATTAGAATTGTCATAATTTCTTAAATTCACATTGTGCAAATTAGAGTGCCAAGCAATATCCTGATTAATTGCCTTGATATGATCATGATAATGAGTTCTACAGAGGCTTGAAGAATTAACCCTTCCATTGGTCATGTGAATGGCCATGTGAATACCCCCTTGAGGCATCCACATCATAATGGCAATGTGGTTACATGTCATACGGAAGTAGTTTATAGTACTCTTCAAGTGGAACTGACAATAGGCAGGCTCGTCGTTGAACTTTTTAGACCCTTTAGCAATATTAAAAGAAATATTACAAAGAGTATTCCCCTTTTGGTGCCCAAGGCACACCAAAGATAGGGGATCCCAAATGTTATGAATTAAACTCATGATGACCTTAGGACGGAATTATGCTCCTTACAAAGGAGGTTTTGGATATGTATAGGTAGGTTTTCTGACTTTTTCCAACATCTCCAACTACTCAAATTCTGACCCAGGTTGGCCATACCATCGGCCACCCTATTGCCTTCCCTATAGGTGTGCCCTATATTCTATCCCACATGTTGCTGACATATAAGCCTTGTAATTGTCTAATATATTAAGCATATGAATCTTCCATTGCATTCTGTTATTGTGTTGTTTCCATTGTGTTTAATCTAGTTGCATGGTTGGACAATCAATTCTCTGGACCCTCCATCTGTGACTGCACCAAGTGGTATCAGAGTGAAGTTTATGAATCTTTTGGGAGAGAGGCATTCTGAAAGATCTTGTGGTGAACATATCGCTGACTTGAGGTAGTCTACTTGTGTTTGTCAATAGAGCACCGATTGTGAGGTAGTTACTACCTTGTAGGTAGATTGTTGAATTGAGGCAGCTGCACCAGATCCTAGGAAGAGATGCCACTAAGGTGGATGCTTGTTATGGCTAATGTTGCTGGAAGAATGGAAGAAATGATAGAGATGATGAGGACAATGAAAGTTAGATTGGATCTTGTAGAAAAAGATAGAAGAAGAGGACTAAACCCTAGACATGAAGATGAAAGTGATGATGAAGAATTTCAATCAGCTGACCAAAATGAAGAAGCCCTAGAAGAAGAAGAACCAGATCAGGTAAAGGTGTTGAAGGATATTTCTAAGATGGGTAAGAGACCCAGAATGGAAGTATCAAACTATACCTAAAATTTGAATCCTGAGGAATTGATTAACTGGATAAATGACCTGGAGGAATACTTTGAATATGAGGAAATTAAAGATCCAAAGAGAGTAAGATTTACAAAAACTAAGTTGAAAGAACATGTTGCTATTTGGTGGAAAGAAGTTTAATTGGAAAAAAATAGGAGAGGAAAAGAGAAAATCATAAAATGGGATAAGATGGTGACAAAGTTGAAGAATCAGTTCATACCTTCTGGCTATGAGTTGGAATTGTTAAAGAGATTACAAAACCTAAGACAGAAGGAGAAATCTATGGAGTACACTGAGGAATTTCATATGATGATTATAAGGACTAGACATAGTGAATCAAGAAAGGAGAAAGTGGTACGGTACATAAATGGATTGAGGATAAACATTCAAGAAGAACTAAGTCTAGTGAGGATGACAACAATAGAAGAAGCCTACTAGTTTGTGCTAAAAGTTGAAGATAAGATGAATAAGAGACATGAGAAAAGGCAGAGAGGTAGAGGAGGCAAATTTCAAATAGGTAGAACATATTCTGGAGGAGAAAGATCATGTGTGTAGCAGATCAAGGAGAGTAGCCCATACTGCAAAGAAGAAAAGGATAATAATTCATACTACAAAGGGAGAGATGATAGAAATTTCTACTGCCATAGTAGAGGGAGCCATAATTCTTATCGTAATGAAGGATACCAGAGAGATGAAAGAGGATTTGATAAGAAATCATTCAAGGCAACATGTTTCAAGTGTGGAGGTGAAGGACACAGAGCATTTGAATGTCATCAAGGGAGTACTAGAAAAAGAACATAGAATAATGCAAGAAAAACATATGTGGAGGAAGAGTCGGTTGGATCACCTAGTCCAGTAGGAAAGATGGAGAAAGGAGAGTCATTAGTCATGAGCAGAGCCTTATTTCAAGAAGAAACAACTGAGGAACCAACGTAGAGGAAAGGTTTGTTATGGAAAAGATGCAAATCAGGAGGTAAATATTGTAAAGTGATCATTGATAGTGGGAGTATAGATAATCTGGTTTCAAAAGAGATGGTGACGAAGCTTAACCTGGAAAGACTAAAACATTTGAAGCCCTACAATATAGTATGGATTCAAGATGAACACAAGGTACTGGTGAGTGAACAATGTTCGGTAAAATTTCATATAGGATCTTATGTTGATGAGGTATTGTGTGATATTATGTTGATGGATGTTATAGATTAGATAATGCAAACAAGGTAAAATGCTAACTAAATACAATAAAACACAAAGTTATACCTCACATGAAGACCCAATCTCATCAAGGGAGGAGGAAGCTTGCACCCAAGAGCTCCTAGATTAGATAACCCTATTTGATTCAAATGTGGATTGCTCTTGCTTTCAACACAAATATAGATGAAGGATTAGAGGACAGATAGATTAGAGATTTGAGAGAAATTTAAGCATAGTTTTGATGAAAGAAGAAGTTGTTATGAATGTCTTGGGTGAGGGTTTCATTTATAGATTTTTGAAAAAGGGATGGAGGGTGAGGATTAAAAGTTGAGATCAAGGGCTCTCATTATTTGTGAATTTTAAATTCATAGTGGATGATTTAAAAATTTATTTTTAATGAGAGTGGATTATGACAAATTGAATTTTTAATTCAATTAGTGGAGGACAATTGAATTAAAAATTAAATTAGTGGAGGACAATTGAATTAAAAATTCAATTAGTGGAAGAGTGGAGGATAATTGAATTAAAAATTCGAGGGAAATTGAGATAATAAATATTGCATATTTATTAAATCAATTGGCTAAGGTTTTAGACTATTGAATTAATGAAATTAATTTAATTTTGGGGATAATATGATGGAAAATAGGGTAATGAAGGGATAATTAATTAAATAAAAATTTAATTAATTGGTTAGGAGGGAAATTGACATGTTTAGGGATGTCAGGAGTCGGTTCGATGGTAGAAGTCATTTTTAGGTGTCTACAGATGTATGTCATATATTGTTGGGAAGACCATGGCAGTATGATAGAAAGGCAATACATGATGGAAGGAAGAATACTTATACTATAATATCAAATGGAAAGAGACAAATCTTAATACCTTTGGAAGATGAACCTAAAAGTGAAGTATGTGGGAATGCTAGAATCTGTTTAGTGGATAGAAGGAATTTTTTGGATGGATTGAGACATGGGAACATGTGTTTTGCATTGATTCCAAAGTATTGTGGAGCCCTAAGTACAGAGATTGTTACCACAAAGGAAGAAAAACCATCGCTAGAGGAGATAACTGAATCATTGACAAAATACCAAGATATCATTTCAGAGAATGTACCTGAAGGATAGCCACCGATTTGGAGTATTAGTTATCATATGGACCTTATACCAAGAGCTAGTTTGCCTAACAAAGCAGCACACTAGATGACATCAACAGAAAATGTGGAGCTGAATATATAAATACAAGAGTTGTTGAGGAAGGGATTGATCGGAGAAAGTTTAAGCCCAGGTACCTGTAGTACTTGCACCAAAGAAAGATGGAGAATATGTATATACTCAAGAGCAATCAATAAGAACATTGTTAAATATAGATTTACATTGCCAAGGATGGATGACATCATGAACTATTTGAGTGGAGCAACATATTTCACAAAGGTAGACTTGAAGAGCAGATACCAATATATCAGGATT
The DNA here is from genome assembly GCA_027924645.1 of Cunninghamia lanceolata. Classification (NCBI taxonomy): domain Eukaryota; kingdom Viridiplantae; phylum Streptophyta; class Pinopsida; order Cupressales; family Cupressaceae; genus Cunninghamia; species Cunninghamia lanceolata. The sequence goes on along the minus strand of BSBN01000275.1, from coordinate 3,966,096 downwards.
AGAGAAGGAGATTAGTGGAAGACTACATTCAAGACAAATGAGGGATTCTATGAGTGGTTAATCATGCCTTTTGGATTAACTAATGCACCAAGTACTTTCATGAGATTCATGAATGAGGTATTGAAGAAATTCTTGGGTAAGTTTGTTATTGTATACTTGGATGATATTCTAATTTTCAGTAAGATAAAGGAGGAACATTTGCGGCATATTAGACAAGTGTTGTAGAGGCTAAGAGAAGAGAAATTGTTGATAAACATCAAGAAGTGTAGTTTCATGAAGGAAGAATTGGTATATTTCGGATTTGTGATTTCTCCGGAAGGATTGAAGATGAGCCATGAGAAATTTAGAGCAATTGTTGAATGGCCAACACCTATGAACATTGGAGAGGTAAGATCATTTCATGGATTAGAAAGTTTCTATCGAAAGTTCATCAAAAAATTTAGTACTGTATGCACACCAATGACAGAGACAATGAGAGGTGACAAGAAGGATTTTAAGTGGACATCAAGAGCACAAAAGAGTTTTGAATTGTTGAAGCAGAAGGTGACAGAGCAACCAGTGCTAGAATTACCAAATTTTGACAAAGTATTTAAAGTTGATTATGATGCCAGTGGAAATGTAATAGGAGCAGTGTTAAGTCAAGAAGGGAGACTAGTAGCATATTTTAGTGATAAGTTGAATGATGCAAGGAGGAGATATTCAATTTATGATTAGGAGTTCTATGCCATAATTCAAGACTTGAAGAAGTGGAGACATTACTTGTTGCCAAAAGAATTTGTATTGTACACTGATCATCAAGCTTTGCAGTATTTGAACCGTTAGGGTAACTTGAATCAGAGACATATGAGATGGGTAGAGTTCATACAAAGTTACACATTTGTATTGAAGCACAAGAGGGGGAAGTCAAACAAATTTGTAGATGCATTGAGTAGAAGAACGAACTTGTTGATAGAGATGAGGGTAGAAGTACTAGGATTTGAAGAACTTAAGCATATGTATGAAGAGGATCTTGATTTTACAGAAGCATGGAAAGCATGTAAGGAACCTGTTGTAACAGATAGAAGTAAGTGGTTGGATTATTCATTAAGGAGGATATGTTATTCAAAGGAAATTAGTTGTGTATACCTAGGAGTTCAATAAGAGATAATTTAATCAAGGAGAAGCCTAGTGGTGGATTGGTAGGATATTTTGGTATTGATAAGATAGTAGCCTTGGTAAGTGAACATTACTTTTGGCCTCAAATATATAAGGATGTAAGGAAATTTGTACACAGTTGCAAAAGTTGTCAAGTTGCAAAAGGGAATAATCAGAATACTAGATTGTACAAATCTTTGACAATACCAGAGAGACCTTGGGAAGATATAAGCATGGATTTCATATTAGGTTTGTAATGTCCCCATTTTTGGGTTCTCTTGTAGCACAGTCAGAGATGACTTTCTAGGTTGGTGACAACCTGATTAGAGGAGTATTTCGATGTCACCAATGTGTTCAGGTGATCTAGTGGAGTTGTATGACACTTTTCAGAGAGATTTCAGACAACTTGTCCGTACATACTATTTATAGTAAGTGCTTGCATGGCAAAAATATTTCTGGGTTTTTCTGGGTTTGTTCTCTTTGGTCCTCGGAGAACAATGCTATTTATAGTAAGTGTCAGTCTGGCATTGTTTTGGTGACTTGGCAGACAGCCATTGGCTATCTCAGATGTTGCATTGAGTTCAGTGATATCAGATGGTTTGCGGTGATGTCTTTCTAGGTGATTTCAGACCTTTGGGCCATTCTGGACACTTTGACCCACACTATTTTTAGTAAGTCACTCAGATGTGTTGCTCATACTTACTATTTATAGTAAGTCACTAGTATGGTCAGTTGGCAGAGATTCTATATCTGGCATGGTGGCATAATGATATCCTGGAGTTATATTGGTTAATATTGGTCCTATGCATTTAATATTAATAATGTCAAATAATAAAGTTAAATTATTTAATTTAGCTTTATGCGTTATTAAAATATTTAAAAAATGGACTTTATTATAAAGGGGATATAAGTGACTTTTAAAGTATACTTTATATTATAAAGTTGTGCACCAAAATTAAATGACTGAAAGGTGGGAAATGAAAGTAAATTAAATGAAATGAAAGTCAAATGCAAATTGAGAATTATAAAAGGGCATTTGAAGTTCATTTTATTCATTCTTGACTATTAAATTTTATGATATTTGCTCTACAAACAGAACAAGGGTTTGAGAAAACCATCCATGGTTTTTGGAGATGGAAACCTCTATTAGTATCAGCTTTCTGCAGGTGTGAGAGACCACCCAAAGAGGCTCTTTGGCAGCCACACATAGTGGTTGCATTGGTGCTTCAGTTTGATACATTTTGATGGAGACTTGAAGAGGTTAAAGGCATATCTTTTTGTATATTTTTTGTGCAACTAAGAAAAGTACTGGAGTGACAGATTCATTGCAGATTTATGGTGGTTTTGGACTGCACATTATTCCCTTTGTTAGGTCGTACATTCCCATCTGCTAGTCATACAGCTGCAGCCTTGGTCGTACCCCTAGAAGGCATCATTTGTGGGTTTCATTAGAGATTTTCTTCTTGTGATAGGGGTCAATTTAGTCATTACGAGCTGTTGATATTATTGTTGTCAAGACTCTTTATCAATAATGCATTGAATGTGATTTTATCCAACCTGTATGTTGTTGGTTCACCTACAACAGAAATACCAAGTCAAGAATATGAAATGGTTATGTCATTGTAATTGGTTTTGAACCATTTTATGATCTGGATCTTGTTTACTTTGTTCATATCTAGCATAATTTTTCTGGGTTATCTTTGCATGCTATATATTCATTATATTTGCGACATAACATTACATGCAAAACAAAAAAAACCCTTCTACAACTTTTGTTTAGTTCTGAAAGATCGCAATCTTAATAAAAATAACACAAATATAATTAATCAAAAAAAGAACAAATAGGGGTGGTCTATTTTAGTGGTATTAGAGTTGGTTTTCATGCTAGCCTGTTGGATTACTACGTTGAGCACAATTGTATGTCAATTTTTGTATGTAAGTTTCTATGAGAGGGAGTACCAGAGAACATAGATATCTTGAAGGAAAAAGGAAAAAAGAAGCTAAACACAAGAACAGTGGGAAGAGTGGCCTTCAGAGGATATAGAACACCATACAGTACACTCCAGTGAAGAAGAAATAAAGGAAGAAATCATGGGTGATCGAGAAGGTTAGTTCGATAGAGACCATCATGATGATGGAAGAACTGATATGTCCAATATGTTGCATGCGGTAAATAATTTGGCTAGAGGGCAGCAAGAGATGTTGGATCGGATTGACTGATCCCAAACTGAACTAGCTCAAATTTTTGCTTAATTAATGCCAAATAACAATGGGAATAATCATCCAATTAAAAATGAACCAACAGAGAAAGAATGGCTAAATCAAATAATAGTAGATTGGAAAGCAATGGATGCAGATTTTCAAACGGAGATGCCATTTCAGGAATATTTGGCCTTTAGGGAAAGAAGTAGACCCCACAGATGTGGAAGAGGTAGACCTCAGAATCAGGATTTGTAAAGGAAAAGCGGGCTTTAGGATGATTCTTTGGTCATGCATACAACTACCATGGATGAGGTGGTGCATGAAGAAAAGGACAAAACAACAGCTTTGGATCTTAGTTTGGATTCAACTAGTGGTGATTCCAATGACTTCCTTGATGATTCCTATGGAGCAGATGACTATGTTGAGTTCACTCATGTATTTTTTAGATGAAGGGTATGGAGAAAGCAAATATGATGATGACTTCAAAATAGCTTTTGATGATCATTTTATCTTATTCTGGTGATGTTAATATAGGTGGCCTTGATTTGACTTTCAAACCAAACCTATGGAGGGAGATACTTACGTTGACACCAGTGTTGGTGAATTAGAGGTGGTTATTGATAGGCCTTGTGAAGAGATGAGTTCATTGGATGATATTGGATTTGTTCATGGTGTTGTCCCATCAGTCTTACTTGAGAGTTGTAAGGCATCAACTAGTGAGATAATTGATTTAGAAGATGATATGGCTCCTGCAAATGAAGACAAATAAAAATATGTCGTGTTTGAGGAGCATAATTTATTGATTGATTTTGATCAAGGCCCTCAAGAGATGCATGTTTTAAGGGACAAATTATTGGTTTCAGAAGAGAAGGTTGTAAAATCCTTGAGTAGTTTTGATAACACACAAAACTTAGTTGAAGACCTCTTCTGGAAGGTTCAAGCTAAGGAGAGACATAATGGCATTAAGGATGGAGCTACCCTTGCAAATCTACAAACCATCAAAGAATCTTTACATGTAATGAAATCAGATTATTTGCATTTGCTTTTTGATAGGATAATGCCATTAAGTTTGCAGAGGAAACCTATGATGCCTACCAAGAGAAGGAGAAAGAGGAGTATAGTGAGCACAATTTTTCTGAATAGAGCAATTAGCCCTCTAACACTTGGCATCTAGGTGTGATGGCACCTAGGTATGACAAGGATCCTGTTTGGGATGAATCTCCTTTTGACTATAATGTTGTTCAAACTTCATCTCCACATTTATGTAAGGATGATGACATGGATGCAATTGACAATGTTATTCTTGATCTTGAGAATAGATCTAATTTCACATTACATGTAGTTGATCTTGAGCAAAGACCTAGTAGCCTTGTTGATTTGGATTCATAATCCACTATTGAGGATGGTCAGGGAGAGGCACAGGTGACTTAGGACAGCCTTTGAGACTTTGATGATATGTATGAAAGTTCTGATTATAGCATGCAACATAACAGCAGTGTACTATCCTTGCCAAAACAAGATTGGAAAAATCAGTTTTTGGTGTCTATGGAAAAAGAAGAGCACACTTTATCTAGGTTGGATGACATTAGGAACCTTGTTAAAAAACTCATTTTCATGACACCAACAAATCAACATGAGCAAAATGTTCCCATTGTTGATTTGCACATGATTAAAAGTTCTATGGAGGGAATAAAAATAGTGTTTTCTTACACACGACGCATGATAGAGATGTTGCTTTCAAGTTTGTAGATGAAACTTTGCCCATGACTAAGAAGTTAAGGGAAGAGGTTAGTGAGCTCACCATTGATCTTAATTCCACAAAGCTTGCTTTGAAAAGGGTACAAGAGGCACTTATTGAAGCAAATGATCAGCTTTATGAGGCTCATCAATTTAGGGAGAAGGAGAACAGAGAAAGGGCAAGGGAGAACAAACAGGTAATGGAGGAGCTTGATTGCATTCAACAAGAGTGTGATCTTTGCCCATTGCCCCAAGGAATCAAAAAAGGGAGTGTAGATCAGCAAGAAGATAATCTTCAGTTTATTGATAATCCTTTGTTTGAGGTCAATGCTGATGTCTCTTGTGATAAACCACTCTTCGAGTTGGTTGATGGGGCTCTTTCTGATTCTCATATGGAGATTTGTGATAACCACAAGATTTGGGATCCAGGTGCAGTTGCCAAATGTGAGATGTTGATTTTAAATTGCAATGGTGGAGACAACTTTAGAATTGGTAGTGTTGTCCACTTTCCAATCAGCCTATAGAGGACAATGAATGATGTCAAGCAGATGGATTCACCAACTCCCCTAGCTCAACAGTGGAGTAATTCTCAATTGGTGTTGATGAGAGGAGGTAACGTGGTTAGTGGAGTTCCTTGGGTCAATCTCACATTCACATTCCTTATGTTTTCTAGGGGAATCTTTTATGATAGTTGCTCACCTAGTATTTAAACATTGGTTATGGCAAATTTCACTTATGAGAAGATGGACTTTGAGGTCTTACAAGATTCATGGCAGATGGTTGCAGGACTTACAGAATTAGAACAGTTATTTCCAGTTCTCTCCTATATGAGTAATAGTGATTGTAATCAGTTTGATTTATTGAGGCATATACCCTCTGGTGTTATTGTGATGATTGCAGTCAATTGGATGAGTTAGTGTGCTTGATTTAAGGATCATGACACCTGGGGATTAGGTGTCAGTGAGAGGTTATCAGTCTATGATTGGTATGGTATTGTCAAGATGTATGATTCTGGGGATGACACTATTATTTTTAGATTTCAGTTAGGAACTGGTTGGTATCACTTATGGGATAATGTGAGGAGATATGCTGAGGTTTTACCTTTGGGGTTGAGCAAATTATACTTTGTGTTGCCCAAGATCAAGTCTGGTAGGGAGGTTGTAGCTTTCCAGGACTTACAAAATTAGAATAGTTATTTCTAGCTCTCTCCTATATGAGTGATAGTGATTGTAATCAGTTTGATTTATTAAGGTATATACCCTCTGGTGTTATTGTGATGATTGCAGTCAATTGGATGAGTTGGTGTACTTGATTTAAGCATCATGACACCTGGGGATTAGGTGTCAGTGAGAGGTTATCAATCTATGATTGGTATGGTATTGTCAAGATGTATGATTCTAGGGATGACACTATTGTTTTCAGATTCTGGTTAGGGACTGGTTGGTATCACTTATGGGATAATGTGAGGAGATATGCTAAGCTTTTACCTTTGGGGTTGAGCAAATTATACTTTGTGTTTCCCAAGATCGAGTCTGGTAGGGAGGTTGTAGCTTTGGGCTTCACTGAGATGCCTTGGTGGGATATGTCATTTGGTGAGGATTTCAGTCCTTTCAAGTGTTTCAGTATGGGATTTAATGGTGAATACTTTTCAAGGGTCCAAGAGAGGAGAATGCAGCATGGACATGATGGTCAAACTTTATGATCAAAGTGACACAGCGTTAGCATGGTGATTCATTTCAAAGATTAACTTGGAACCCTGGCATCACTTTAGGTTGTAGACCAGAAGCTGTTGGGAACAAGAGAGCCCATGTCGACTTTCTTGAGCTTGTTCCTATGGTGCCTTGGATTGGTTTCCTGGAAGAGCAATTTTATGAGGGGTTAACTGAGTTCTTGTAGTATCTGATTGCTCTTCTTATCGATAGTTTTTAGGAGGCCTCTTGTGTTGGTACTATTGGGACCCAAAATAACTATAACCCTAAACCCTAAAACATTCCTAAATCACCTAAGCTAGGGATGGTCATTCTAGGTGAGAGGAAAAAATTCATCAACAAGTTCAGGGAAATTTTGGCCAACTAACAGGAGTGGGTTTACTCCTCTGCACTTCAGCCTCAGCTTAAACCTAGGAGGGATATTCCAAGAGGTATACATGAATAGGTATTGGTTTCTACACTAGATGAACAACTAAAAATGAAACCTAACAACCAAACCCAACTCATCTTTTAGGCCCCAAAAGTTGTCACTAGGCCTAAAACAATTGGTTGTCACTAATAACCCCTATATAGCTGATGAAAGGCACTCTCATTGACAATGGAAAGTGCAGGTATGCTTATTTCCAAGACATACAAACTAACTACTTACTTCACACATAATGAATTTGTTTTGATTTTTAAGAGTGTGGGTGATCATGGAAACTTTCAGACCGGTGCCTAATATATTGGGTTATGGAGTCCACAGTTCAATAGAAAGAAGAAAACAACAAGAAAAATGAAACATGCACTTTCTGGATATTCAAATGTGAGAAGAACAACAATCAATGGAGAATATGCTTAGTAATACTTTACCAAGATACAATCAATCATCTACAACCATAAAAGAGATCATCACATATCATGTAATGTTTTAAGAATCTGTTCATTCATTTGATCAATGGTTATAGTCATACCACTAAATGTGGCAAGAGGAAACCCTAAAAGAGATTCAATATTTCCTTGAAAGATTACATAAGAAAAAAGGAGAAGTTCATACACTGATAGCTGAAATCAATATGAAACCCTTTCATGACCTATGTCTTCACTGCTGGAGAACTGGAACTTCTTTTCTTGTTGAAACCCTAGAGAGCTTTGCACTTGACTGCCTAAAAATACCCAAAAGACCAACCCCTTTTACATCTTACATTCATGCATATATAGCATCTAATTCTAATTGACCTAATTAGGTTACAACAAATTTCCCCTAAGGGCCATGTCAAAAAATATCTCAGCCAGAAGAGACGTTTAATTGCCAGAAATAAATACAAAAATATCTAGGGTCTAGAGGCAGATGGAAGATATTTTGTGCTTTAATGCACACAACCAGTTTTTTGATCTACAACCATAAATATAACAAATACTTGAGAAGGAGGGGTAGCTGAGAGGTATAGCACCTGCATTGATGGTGTACAAGACACATCCCTTCAAACTCACCAAGCAAAGCCTTTACAACACTTTAAATCTTGAACCCCTAAGTCACTATGTCTTCATCAGATTTGAAATTTTTTGAAATTTGACCTCTGAATGCCCTTGCTGATTGAATCTACACATTTCCCACCTTCAGGATGTCATCATAGAATTTACAATTCACCCGAAGTCTTTTGGTTGCATCCACGAGGGATATGAACTTCTACAAAACATCACCGAGCCTCGCTGATCCACCACATGGACTGCCACGTCGAAGTCAACAGTCTTCCTGTTGTTTAAAATCCTTTGTTAATGCCAACTTATACATTACCACATTCTCGCACTTCATATTTGATGTTATGCATAACTATTGCAGGGCTACGGGCTACAGTTCATATTTTACTTCATACCGCTGACTCGCAGATATCCCCATCGACCTCTGCAGGACCGCAATGAGCATTATATACCTCATTTACTCCTTTACCGCAAACCCATTGCAGTCCCTCAAGACCCCTATGGGATTGCACCAACATTTTATGCCTTATTAACCTTCTACCACCATCCCACAGCAATCCCTCAAGACCCCTGCGGGGTTACGGCTAGCGGTCACATTATACCACAGGCTCTCGCAACCCCTCACACATCTTTATTGGCAACTACAGGAGTGTGGTGACTCTTTAATGGTTCCACTCACACATTTACCACCAACCCGCATGACAGAGAGAAGACTCCCACGGGGCTATAGTTAAAATTCACTTCATGCCTCGGGCTCTTGCAAGCCCACGTACACATTTTATGATTGTCACGGCAATGCAGTGAACATATTGTGTTTCATGAATAATCTCACCATCATCCTGCATGGTGACCATTTTACCTTGGCTCCTTCTTACCGCATTTCCACCGGTCATCCTCTTACCTGCATCGGGACCGCGGTGACACATTATATGCCACTTGAGTTTATACCACTAGACCACCACTCACTTTCAAGATCACCATGGGGCCGCGATAATCACTATATGAACACATTGCCTCTCACCACTATCCCATGGGCTTCTTCCTTAACTGTCGTGGCAATGTGGTGATGGTTAGATCGTTAACGTCATCTCATCATGTTTCATACAAATTGCTACGGTGTTGCGGTAAGTGGTTGAGACCACTTCTTTTACTCCTGTAAGCCCACATACCTTTCAATTGACGGTCACGGAAATGCAGTAAACAACTATATTGCACCCTGGCTCCCATAAGCCTATAAGGGTTCATTAGACATACCTACAAAGATGCAGTAATGATAAAAATTGCAAAGATTTAGCAAAACAAAATAGGAAATGACTTAGTACAGATTTAGCAAAACAAAATAGGAAATGACTTAGTACAGATTTAGCAATGGATTTTAGCAGCAGAAGGACTAAGACAATTTTATGAAACTCTAGTTTGGGGTTTAAAGAATATGACCTTCAAAATATTTAGACCCTAACTAAGGACTCTTAGGCTATGAATAATTAGGATTTTTACCAGAGTCCCTTCAGATCAGTTACAAGCCACATGCTCAAGAATGAAGTCATAGAGGATGACATGAGGGCAACATGGGGCATTTTAGAGATTGATTATTTAGGTGTCAATAGGTACCCTGCAGGTCAATGCCTTAAGGGGATGGTACTACAGATCTCCTAGGTTGACTTGGGACCCTGGGATCATTCTTGATTCCAATTTGGATCAGTCTATTGATCAAAGGTTGTATTGGCATTGCTTGGGGACAAGTAATCTTTGGGAAGGGTGGACTATAATGTCCCCATTTTTCAGGTTCTCTTGCAGTACAGTCAAAGCTGACTTTCTGGGTTGGTGACAACTAGATCAGAGGAGTATTTCAATGTCACCAATGTGTTCAAACGATCCAGTGGAGCTATATGACACTTTTCAGAGAGATTTCAAATAACTTGTCCATACTTACTATTTATAGTAATTGCCTGTATGGCGACAATCTTTCTGGGATTTTATGGGTTTGTTCTCTTTGGTCCTCGGAGAACACTATTATTTATAGTAAGTGTTAGTCTTGCACTGTTTTGGTGACTTGGCAGACAACCATTAGCTATCTTAGATGTTGCATTGAGCTTAGTGATATCAGATGGTTTGCGGTGATGTCTTTCTAGGCGATTTCAGAGTTTTGGGCCATTCTAGACACTTTGACCTACACTTACTGTATACGGCTAAAAATGACACGATTCGGTCTAAATAAATATTCTTAATATTTATTTCATTCTAATTCTTCTATCAATAAATAAATAAATAAATTTATTTATTCGATTCATATTCCTCTAAATTAATTAAATATCAAAATATTTAATTACCTCTTCTAAAGTCAAAATTAAATAAAATCCTTTATTTAATTTAATTCTTCCAAACAATTAAATAATTTTCATTATTTAATTAAAATCAAATAATTCTTCCAAATTTGTATAAATCAAATCAAATTTATTTAAATCCTCTCAATCTCCAAAAAAAATAATATCAAATATTTTATTTAATTCTCCCAAATTCATTCTAAATTAAATAATATCAATTATTTAATTGTTTCTTCCAATAATATCTTCTCTAGATTTAAATAAATCAATTATTTATTTAAGTTGTCTATTTCTTCTAAATTGAGTTAGCTCTAAATATAATTCAATCCTTGTGCACATGCAATTGAATATTCTAAATATTTAATTGAGCTAAAATATCTTCTCATCCTCATGCAATTTCTATTCTCTAGTTCAATTCTCTTAAGTGATTGATCTATTCTTTTAATTGATTTAAACTCTTTAGTTAACTCTTCTTCCATTTTATTAATTCCTCTCATGCAAAATAGAGCAAGACACTTGTCTTCTTCTTGTTCGCACACGTTCCTTAACCATTCTATACCGTTGATCTTCTCATTCTTTCTATACAGTTGATCTTCTCTCTCACAAGTCTATAAATTGAACCCTCTTCTTCCATTTCATTCATCCAAGCTTTAAGTATTGTTACTCTGCAGGAATTACAGTGCGCCTTTGGCACCAATTCCTTCATTGCTTGCGATCAAACTCGTTACTGCATACTACTATCATTGTTGTGAAGCTCATCTTCATGACGAAACTATCATAGCCATTCCCATTTGAACATCTTGGAATCATAGCAAGGAAGTGCACCTTCTGAGGGCCATATTCATAGACAAGATCATTTGTGATAGGTGATCAATAGAAACTGAGAATTAAAGGAGGTTTGCTTTGTATTGTTCATTATTCGATTGATCTCTTTTGTTCATTATTTCATTGAGTTTTGGGTATCATTGATATTTATTATATTGATTATTCATTTAGATCCAATTTTCCCTTAACATTTTTGGCACCCACCATGGGGCCTAGCCCCAAATTTAACCCAAAAATTAAGTTTTTGTGTTTTAGAAAGTCATACACAAGAGGAAATCGTGCATCTGACACATCCTAACACGCATCTGATATCTGTTATGGTGCATACATTCATGTGGCTCATACAGTCTCTGATCTGACGCATATACTGTCTGTTCTGGTGCATACATCCTTCTGGCGCATACAGACTCTATTACAGTGCATTTACCCTCTAATACAGTGCATCTATCAGATCGGCACATATACACTATTTTCCTACTCTTTTGACCTCTGTCTTAGCGCATATGTATTGCGGTGCTTCTGAGCTTTATTTCTACACATTCAGTCTCTGAAGCTGCACATATGATCTAGGCAATTATTTTTAGGGTTTCCTTGAAGTTTTTGCTAACATTGACGTCTTTTTGTAGGAACACTCTTGATCTATTTTGGAGGCTAGGTAGTGGTTTAGAATCATATAGTTGCACTTGTTAACTCACACTTTGATTTCTAACAAGAAAGTAAATGGATGCTCATGCAAATCTCACATAGTTTAACTAGGAAGGTGATAATTGATTCATTGCTATCTTGCATATCATTGAATCATTGCTATATTGCTATCTTTCAAAGTTAACAACTCATTTCTATCTGGGACAAAATTGAATTCATCATTGCTATCTGGGTAAAACTAAACCATTGCTATCTCAATTATCACTTCAAAGTTAACAAATTCATGCTATCTGGGATAAAATTAAACACATCATTGCTATCTCGATCATCACTTCAAAGTTAACAATTCGTGCTATCTGGGATAAAATTGAACACATCATTTCTATCTTCGTAAAACTAGACCATTGCTATCTTGTTATCACTTCAAAGTTAAGAAAATTCTGTGCTTGCCCAAGTAGATAGCTCATCTAGTTTTTCTCATTTTAACTAGGGGAAAAGAATCACTATATTCTATGTTCTGGGAATGATACTAGGCCTATGCCCTCCCCTATCTTGGGTGACCAAAATGCCAGACATATCATTTTCGCATGTGTTTTTCCTTTAGAAGGGCCTGCTCTTGGATACCGTTCATCCAAGTAGGAACGACCCTAAGTGGTAACAGGCTAGACGCCAATCCCTTCCAAGCCACTATAAATAAATTGTGTTTGGAGTGAAAGTTTCAAACAATAAGTGCAGTTGTGTTATACCGAAAGCCAACCTCCCCCAAAACCCTCCAAGGTGCAACCCTTGCAGGTTGGGAGACTCCATAACGGAGAGTAGTGTTGCCGCATGTATAGCCACTTGAACGGTTTCCTTTATTACTCATCCTTGTTTTAGTAGACCAAAAACCCCTATAATCCGGTGCAGGGAAGGGCAATTATCACCTCCCAAAGATGCTTCACTAGAGATAGTGAGAATTCAGTTTTATATTGTCCTTTGATACCTAGGTTTGTACTTGCTTTCTTTTTAGTCTAAAAAGAGTCAAAAAATCACAAAAAAATAAAAAACTATAAAAACATTCTATGTTTGTTGTGTCTTCTTGCCATAATTTCAGAAAATCAGATCAAAAAGACCTTCTTGCAACCAAAGTGCCAAAAACATCAGAAAATTGCCAAAAAATTGCAAAAAATACTGAGAAAACCAAAGTGGCGCATTCGTCCTCTTCTACTGTGCATTTGTGCTGACCTGGGGCACATATGTACTAACTTGTAGTGCTTTTTCTACTTGTCAAGGCACATTTGATATTTACTAGTGTGGCGCATCTGTCTCGACTTCTTGCGCATTTACTAGTTTTCGTTGTGCATCTGTTCTGATGCATGCGTGACAGTGAGCACTTCCACAGTCTTTGAGAGAAAAAAAATTATCATTTTTGGATACCCATTTTAGTCTAGTTCCAAATTCTAAGATCAGATCTTACCTTGTAGTCATTTTTCCATCTGTTTCATGTCAAAGTCTCTCTTTCGTTGGTCATCCCATTCACCTTCTATCAGGTCTTCCTAGTCCAAAAAGTCAAAATATCCCATATTAGATCAGCATAGGCCCCTTTTTCATACCATTGTGGATTCAAGTAACCCTAGTAAGTCACAGAACTTCACTAGTGGTCTTGGTACACAACTAGTCCCTACATAGTAAGAAATGTATCGAGTACCCTTTTTTCTTGTATCGGTCATCCTACTTGGAATCATTGATTGAAAGAGTCCCTTGTCCAAATCTTGTCGTAAGTATCCTATTCTCAGTAGTCTCCACCGGCATCTTGTCAAAATCTCTAAATTCATCCCACCTCATCCCACATCACCTTGCATGGTTCTTACTAGATCTCAATACAAAAAGCAACTTGAAATGGTTGGATCAACCAACCATATTGTCACTCCTCATGATAGTGATGAGGAAATCTCTCATGAAGAGTATCAAGGAACCCTCCAAGATCAGAAATTCCAACTCTTGCTAGAGAAAGTACTCCATGAGGACCCTCACAAGTATTTTTACCATCTTGCAAATCTTGGAATTAAACTCATCGCTGATTTCAATCTAAGCACAATCCAAGAAAACGTAGAGGATAATCATGAAAAAGGAAAGAAATCCATAGACCCAAGCACTCCTATGGAAGAAATGAGGAAACAAATTGAGGGTCTAACACAACAAATAATGGATCTCAAGATGGGTACAAACACTAAAACCTACTCCTTGGAAGATATTGCACCGTACCCCTTTGATAAAAGTTTGAACATGACACCATTTCCCTTTTGATTCGAAGTTCCTAAGTTTGACAAATACAAAGGGAAAGGGGACCCTAGAGATCACATTAGGAAATTCAACGCAGCATGCAAGTAGCTCACAATGAGACTTACTTAATGAGACTATTCCCTAGATCTCTAGGTAGTCAAGCCATGGAGTGGTTCTCACGACTCCCACTGGGCATCAAAACTTTTGATGAGTTAGTCAACAAACTCATCACGCACTTCTCATACAATATTGAACACGAAGTCTCTATGCTTGACTTATACAATACCAAGCAAAAGAGCGGTGAATCATTCGCCACCTTCCTACAAAGATGGAGACAACTAGTAAGCAAATGCTCATATGATGTACCTGAGAAGCAATTAATGGAGATGTTTGTCCATAACCTCAACTCCAATCTTAGCTACCAAATACAAATTCAATGCCCTACTTCATTTTCAAAGGTCATTGAAATGGGTTTGTTCATCGAGAAGGCTATGATCGCCAAGGGGCAAATCAAGTTATACAAGGACACACCTACCTCCAACTACATGACTAACAAATCAAAGTTTTGGACTAAGAATAAAAATGTCATCAACGATGGAGTAGTTGATGCCAAGGAGGTAGCTCCCAAACAACAGCCAATACTCACTCTCAAAGGAGAGGCAAGCAACACTACACCCAACAAAATATTGTCTCAGGAGCCAAGACCATGGTTCAACTCAAATCCAAGGTGAAAGTTCACACCGCTGGGTGAGTCCCAAGAATCTGCATTGAGGAAGCTATTGGCCAACAATGAAATCTCTCTACCGCCAACAAGTGATTACGAACCTCAAATCAAAACTCACTATTGGAAAGACACCGACTATTGTGAGTATCATAGAGGAAGAGGACATACAACCAACAATTGTATCTGTCTCAAACATGTTATTCAAGATGTGCTTGATCAAAATCAAGGAGGTGCTCATCAACATACTTCTAATAAGACACATGTGGCTTACAAAGATCCGCTTCTAAATCATGACAGGTCATACAACAACAACAACAACAACAACAACAACAATGGTAACAACAACAACCGCAATAGGCAAAATGAGAATAATGGGAATAGTAATGCCAATTATGCAAGTGTTCCATTCGATTATACCATTAATTGCATATCAGAGCATGTCCCACAAATCAATGTGGTTTCGCCCAACCAACAATCAGAGCCCAACAGAACTTATTACAGTATCATTACCCACAGCGGTATGGTCACGTTGAATACCATTCCTCCAAAGTCATCACCTTCTCAGTCTAACTTCCATTAGTATAGTGTCATAGACCAATTGCGGAAGACCCATGCCCACATTTCTATCTTAGAATTGTTGCTTCTATCTCCTTCCCACAAGGAAATTCTTGATAAAGCCTTAGTGGAAATGATAGTACCCACTAACTTGGCCCAAGAGAAGTTTCAAGCCATGGTAGGTAATCTGACCTCCTCAAGTACCATATCATTTACCGAACAAGATGACCTCTCAGTGTCTCAACCTCATAACACCCCTCTACATATTGTCTCCTTCATCCATAAGCACCGCACCAAGAGGGTTCTCATTGATGGGGGAGCGGGTTTAAATATTTGCACATTGAAGCTAGTCCTTACATTGTGGTTCTCTGAAAATGCAGTTGATCCAAGGAAAAAGATTACTATCAAAGCTTATGATGAAGAAGAGAGAACTACCAAAGGAATAGTAGTATTACCCATACAGGTGGGACCTGTGATAAAAGACATTGTGTACCAAGTCCTAGATAGGGAGCTCACCTATAATATTCTCCTAGGTAGACCATGGATTCATGCCATGAAAGTTGTGCCTTCTACCTATCACCAATGCATAAAATTCCCTCATAATAGCAAGCAAGTCACCATCCAAGGTGATCCAGACACCTTTCAGCATTGCAACTCTGTCCTTTAAAAACTTGATTGCATCATGCCAAATAATAGAGCATCTACATCCCCTACCCCACAACATGATTCTACCTCTGAAGCTTCCTCATCAAAGCCCAAAGAGCAGAAAATTACCATCAAAGAAACAGGAGTAGGGGAATACTCCATTGAGCACATCCTCAATCTAGCCAAGATGCCTTTATCTCCTAGATCCTTTGGGCGACCGAAGCATTTTTCAAAGCCATCTTCTCCTCCTACACTTCCCACAACTCCCTTTGTAAAATGGGGGACCCTATCAGATGAAATAGAGGAAAGAGATATCCTACAATGGCTTTACACTGAAGAAGAAGAAAACATACAACAGGAACCACCTAAGCTCCTAATGGAAATCTATGGGTGAGGTGAATCTATCCTACATAGAATGGATTATGAAGGACAAGGCCCCATCAGCCTAAGAAAAGAAGGAATCATAGAACCCATTCAACCTTCTTCGTCCTCATTGGCTAGAACTACAAAAGGCCTAGGATATAAAGATAAGGGCAAAGTTAAAGCAAATGCTTGTCTTGTGGAAATGATCCATACCCTTCAAGAGGACAGTGACACAGATTCCAATGAATATGAGTGGGATGAGCTGACAGAGCATTCCTATGATGACAAAGAGGTTGATACCATTCAAACTTATAGCCCCTACCGTGAGGGCCAAATGCTACCGAATAGGCCACTAGAGTGTGATTTGCCTATCCCTGAGAATACGACTTTCGAGGAAGGTTCGAGTTCTATCGTGATAAACAATTTGAAGGAAAGTACCATCCCAAACACTCCCCCTACCAATACTCCTAGTATATCCATTCAAACTATCAATGAATCAGATCTATCCTCCGACTCCCTCCCCCTTGTGCATCCTGAGCTTATTGACTGGGATCTATGAGGAACCCCACAACTAGATATGTTCCAAAATGACGATGCCTATATTGACTATATGGAACTTAGGGACCACCTACCTAAAGGAGATCATAAATTTGGCTTTTCTATTGAACTTAATACCGTGGCTTATTTTGAAGAGGGTGCCAAGTCTTCTAGTCGCAAAAATATCAAAATAAAAACTAGATCTGATGGTGAAAACCACTCCACAGCAGTGTCAGATCCCAAAATAGTAAAAAGAAAGGACGCATCCGAAGGTGAAAACCCAACTATGGCACCTGACGATGGAAGGCTTGACACTCTCCCTAACAACATGCACCAGGAGAAGTCTCAGATTGTTGTGGAACCTACAAAACTTGTTAACATTGGAACAGAGGAACAACCTAAGATCATTCACTTTGCTAAATCTCTTACCCCACCAGAGAAGACTAAGTTTGTACCATTCTTCAAGATAAAGCAAGTCAATTTTGCTTGGTCATATGCAGATATGTCAGGGTTAGATCCAGACTTGATTCTACATCATCTTCCATTAGATCCAGGAGTGAAACCAGTGAAACAGAAGCTTAGAAAGATGCATCCACACATAGCACTACTTGTAAAAGAAGAACTCAAGAAACTACTGGATGTAGGGTTCATCAGAGCTATAGACTATCTGGAATGGGTTTCCAACATAGTACCAGTGTCCAAACCTAATGGTCTAGTTAGACTATGCAATGATTTTAGAGATCTAAACAAAGCTTGTTGCAAGGATGATTTTTCGTTGCCAAATATAGATATCATAGTTGACTTGACAGTAGGGCATACCATGTTATCTCTCATGGATGGCTTCTCAGGATATAATCAGATTAGGATAGCACTAGAAGACCAACATAAGACAGCTTTTACTTGTCCATGGGGCACTTTCTGCTAGAATGTCATTCCATTTGGGCTAAAGAACACAGGAGCCACATATCAACATACTATGACCACTATATTCCATGATATGATTTACATAACAATGGAAGATTATGTAGATGACATCCTTGCAAAGTCACTCACAAGAGAATCACACCTGGATGTGTTAGAGAAAGTCTTTCAGAGATTAGTACAATTCAAGGTCAGGTTGAACCCAAAGAAATGTGTGTTTGGAGTCACCTCAGGCAAGCTCCTAGGTTTTATTGTATCAGCAAATGGAATAGAGGTAGACCCTGCTAAAGTCAAGGCTATTATGGACATGCCACCACCCAAAACTCTTACTCAACTAAGATCTCTATAGGGCAAGCTACAAGGAATCCATAGATTCATATCACAATTGGCAGACAAGTGTCAACCATTCAGTCATCTCCTGCACAAGAACATTCCATTTAGGTGGGATGAGAAATGCGAAGAGGCGTTCGACAAACTGAAAGAGTATCTTATGAATCCACCCATTCTCATGCCTCCTATCCAAGGGAAGCCATTGTTACTATACATATCTACTACACCAATAGCTCTTGGGGCCCTTCTAGTACAACAAGATTATGAAAATAAAAAAAGAGTCGTCTACTACATCAACCGCACATTGGTGGGCTATGAATTGCAACACTCTCAGATAGAAAGAAAGATCATGTCTTGTAGTAGTTTTTGCTTCCCAAAAACTCCAACATTATATGCTTGCACATCCAGTCAAACTTATTGTAAAAATAGATCCACTAAAGTACCTACTAAGCAAAGCAGCTCTAACAAGTCGCCTAGCCAAATGGGTAATGCTCCTAAGAGAATACGACATTGAGTATGTAGACAGAAAGGCTATCAAGGGGCAAGTCATTGTTGATCAGTTAGCGGATGAACCATTACAGGACACCACACCAATGCAATTTGAGTTTCTAGATGAATCCTTATTCAATATATCAACACATTCCTGGAAGCTCTACTTTGGTGGGTCCTACACAAACCATGGATCAGGGGTAGGAATCTTGTTTGTAACTCCTCATGGTGACACCATACCGAAGTCTTACCATTTATTATTTCCATGCACAAACAACATAGCAAAATATGAAGCCTTGGTCATTGGCCTCAAGATGGCAACATAGTGGAAAATCAAAGAGCTACATGTCTATGGTGATTCTCAACTAGTGATCAATCATGTCAATGATGATTACCAAACCAAAGATGAGAAGCTTATCCCATACAAATGGATGGTCAAAGACTTTAAGGAATACTTTGTGATCATCTCTTTTGAGCAAATACCTCAGATTGAAAACAAAGCAGCAGATGCCATGGCAACCATTGCCTCTCTTCTTGAAATACTAGAGAATGAGTCACGGTACGAGTTCTTAGTGGAATCAATTCAGCAACCAGCTTATGATCTTCCTGAAACCCATTCCATATGCCTATTAGTTGGATCTAATTCACCTTGGTACGGTAAGGTTTACACTTACCTCAAGGACAACACCCTCCCACCTAACTTATTTTCAAACCAATGATGAACCTTCATACGCCAAACCTCTCATTATACCATTATTTCTAACACCCTATACCGATGTGGTCTAGATGGTACTTTACTCCATTGTTTAGAATGAGAAGAATCCCAAACTGCTTTACAAGACGTACACGAAGGGATCTACAGGATGCACTCTAGCAGTCCTTCCTTAGCTAAGAAACGCATGCGTTTGGCTTATTACTAGCCAAACATGGAAACAGATTCATATCAATCTGTGAAGAAGTGCAAGCAGTGCCAAATACATGGGAACCTAATACATGCAACAACTCAAGAGTTGAGACCTTTAACGACACCTTGGCCCTTTTGCTAATGGGGACTTGACCTTGTGGGAAAAATCTATCCACCCTCATCCAATGACCACAAATTCATAATAACCACCACTGAGTACTTTACCAAGTGGATTGAATCCGTTCCCCTCACCATCGTCACAGGTAAGCAAATCTCCTTATTCATCCTCAATTACCTCATCTGCAGATATGAAATTCCCTCATCCATTATCACAGATAATGGAAGACCCTTCAAGAACCAAGATGTCTAACAATTCTATGACCGATTCAAAATCCAACACCGTTTCTCCACACCCTATTACCCCCAAGACAACAGCCAAGCAGAAGCATCCAACAAGACCATCTTGAAACTCCTCAAGAAGACAGTCAATGATGTTGGTCGTGATTGGTACATCCAACTCAATCCCGCTCTGTGGGCCTACAAAACCAGTATACGCACTCCCACAGGTGCTACCCCTTATGCCCTTGTCTATGGCTCAGAAGCTATCCTCCCCATTGAGGTCGAGTTACCATCTCTCAGGGTGTCATTAAAAGGTCTAATAATAGATGAAGAGTACAGAGTTTCTAGATTGCAAGAACTAGAGTTGCTAGAAGAAAGGAGACAAAAAGCCTTTGACCATCTCAAAGCATATCAACAAATGATGTCACGAAGCTATAACCACAGAGTTCACCCAAGAGTCTTTAAGGTTGGAGATCTAGTACTTAAGGAAAACCCCCGTAATCAACAGGATTGGGAAAAGAAAGGCAAGTTCAAACCCAACTGGCTTGGGCCTTATGTGATCATAGTTGCTTATGGATCAGGGGCATATTAGTTAGCAACATCATAGGGTGAGTTGTTCGATGACCCAAACAATAGTATGCATCTTTGCCAGTTCTATACCTAAGAGAACCCCAATGTAAGGGAGGCATAAAATACAAAAAAAAAAAAAAAAAATCAGAAAAATACAAAAAAATCAAAAAATTAGAAAAAAAATCAAAAAAATAAAAAAAGTACAAAAAATTGTCCTTTGGTGAAAACCTAGCAAACAGGCACCTTGGATAGGTATTATGATGAAAACCTAGCAAATAAATGTCATGCATACTTTCTAGCTTTCGTGCAAATAAAAACAAGTGGTGAAAACCTGGTAAACAGGCGGTACTTGTGATAAACTGCTTCCTCCATCTTTGGGAATCTAATCACCTTGTGTCCATTCTTCCTTCACTCGTGTCCCATTTGACCCATATCTATTCCATAATAAAATCCTAATGATAACCTATCATGGCTTGATACTCTCTCTTTGTTCCCTTGTCAACCAAGGTTTTATCCCATATCCTATCCACAGTGTCAACCTAGCATAGTGTCTCTCGTTAATATCCATGGTCAAAAGTCCATGAACTATGTTGCCTCTGCATCATCATGTAGGTAAGGCCATTATTCAAATGCGTCCCCAAGGCTCCATTGTCCCATTCATCACATGTCTAGTCCTTCTGAGTCTGCACCACTTTCCATCGCCTAGGTCTTAGGTCCATTAGGGTTTACCCCAAACTACGTTGCCTCTGCGTCATCATGTAGGCAAGGCCATTTAGAAATGAGCCTCCGAGGCACTAGGTCAGTCCCTTAGGGTCCATCTCACCAATAAGGATTGTGAAATCTTCTCACCAGGCAAGCAAGCACAAACAAAACCTGCTCTTTTCAAACAGAAATCCTGACGCAAGACATTAACCTATCTAGAGCAAAGCAAGCAAACACCCAAGGCATTCTAAAGGATTTTACCCAAATTATGGCAAGAAACAAACACATCTAAATACAAAAATGTTTTGTGGATTGGAAACATGGTTAAAATACAGAGTCTTGAATTTTTGCTATCATGCATTTCTATGCTACTCGAGGATGCCAAAAGCTAGAGATGCTATGATGGGGGCATGATTATTTTCTTTGTTTTCTATTTGTGGATTAAACTTTAGTAATGTGACGCCTTGTCTAAAGACATGATCGGCAAAAGATCATCGAGGACATCCAAGGTCTAACATGAAAGGGGGCAATCCTTGTCTGTTGAAACACAAGAAATACTTAGGTCATCTCGGTTCAATTATACCTCGATGCTTGTATTAACTTGCTAAAGCAAAATCCATGTAAGCAATGCTCAGGTCATCTCGGTTCAATTATACCTAGATGCCTGTATTAACTTACAACATTCAGAAAAAGTACCAAAAAAATCACCCAATGATGAAATAAGCACTTCAAAATACTTGTACCATCAAGATGTCAAAAGAAAAGCATCCATTATACATCCATATCCCATGCAATAAAAGATCCAAACAATGCAGAGCATCAATACAAATCAAAGCTTGTGAGTCTTTCTATCGAGTCATTCTTTCAATCAATCTCCTATCTACCATTATGTCATCTCTATGTTGATAGAGTACATTTGGACATCACAAAAACATAGCATATAGGTGCATATCATATCACATGAGATAGTCATTTACATGATTAAATCAGTTGCATACATAATAAAGTGCATCAAGTCATCCATATACAACTATCATATAGTGTCAATAGAAAAAAATCAAAAACATAGATAAGTGCATCACATAAATTGCATAATCATATAGATACCATTCACATTCACACACATTAGAGGCATATCAAGTAAAACATCTAAGTCTGCATTAGATCATATATAGCATCACATAGCATCATATAAAAAGATGCATCAAATAACCTCACATAGCATCAAATAAACATCTAAGTCTACATTAGATAAACATATGCATCAAATCATACAAAGGAAATGCATCATAACTCATAAATATAGAGAGCATCAAATAGCTGCATCATCATATAAATATCATAAATGTGTCCAAATGTACAATATCAAGTGGTCCGTCTCTGAGTCAATGTCATATACAAAAGATACATCTCAAGGATAGTGATACGTGTCTCAAAATACAAAAATGGTACATTTATATCCGGCTATCTGAGCCATCAAAAGGTGTACATAGGATCCAAAATTTGCATGAGTGTCTGCTATCCCTGCTGCTGTGAACCGCTGGTACCAGCAGTGTCTCCTAAATCCCCTCTTTCACTAGGCCCAGACTGTT
This sequence comes from Cunninghamia lanceolata, assembly GCA_027924645.1. NCBI lineage: Eukaryota > Viridiplantae > Streptophyta > Pinopsida > Cupressales > Cupressaceae > Cunninghamia > Cunninghamia lanceolata. The sequence continues at coordinate 3,943,126 of BSBN01000275.1, read as the reverse complement.
GTGGGCCCATCAGAGAAGCTCCTGACCTCGATCCACCTGCTCTCTAGGAGGCCATGGACTGGCTCCTATATCTCGGAGTCCTCTGACTAACTGGCATAGCACCATGGTATAATCCTCAGTAATACTGTGTCTGAGCCTGGGCTCTAGCAAGCTCAACCTGCACCTGTGCTAACTATGCATGTGCTTGTGCCAGCTGTGTCTATGCCTGCGCTAGCTATGCCTATGCCTGTGCTAGTTGTGCCTGTGCCTAATGCACCTACCCAACCAAAAAGCTGCTCGTGGTATCTATCCCAAGAGCTGACACTACAGTATCTTGCTCTACTCAAATAACTCATATCCGTGCCTCTGCCATATCTCACTCTCTGGTGAGCCCTGAGATAACCTCTGTGTCTGTCTCTCGCCAGGTCTCAGCAGTCCTAAGTTGTGCCTACAGCTGCCTGACCTGTCCTCTCAGCATAGCTATGGCCCTCTCCTGGACATCTGACTATGCTGGACCCTGCGGTACCTGTGCATGTCCTTGCCCCTGTGGCTGGGGTACCTGCTACTGTGCCACCTGCTGATGTGGCGACATCTGTGCCTACTGTGGAGCCTGTTGTGCAGCCTGCGGTGGCACTACTTGCTAAGCGTGGGAGGGTTCCTCCCCAGCTCTCCTCCTCAGTTTAGGTTTGTCTTCATCTCCACCACCTCCTCCTCCTCCATCATCTCCACCACCTCCCCCTCCTCCACCATCTCCACTGCCACCCTGTCCTCCTCTCCTCTACCTCCTCCTCCTCCTGCCAACTTGGCCTTTGTCATCTGAATCTGTCTCATCTATACGAGGCACCAGCTCCCCAGGCCCTGAGTATCTCAGAAATGGGTGGGCAGCGAACCACTCCTCATAGTCCTGCGTCATCCTAGCATCTACAATCTCTCTTCTCATATCCCAAGCAACATAAGGCATCTGCCAAAACTCAGCCACTGCCTCCTCATAGGATGCCACTAGCCCCCATCTGAATCTCTCAATGTGACTCCGCACAAATAGAGCCTGCCCCTGTGGCATGCCCTGTCTCCTCCCAAACTGCCTCCATACTCTGCTGATAATCTGTCTCTCCAGAATAAACCGTGTCTGGCCTATTAGCCACCGCATCTGGTAACAGTATGGCAACTCATCCACCTCATCCTCCCAAGGTTTGCAATCTAGATATGGTCGCCAAACGACCACATCTACTCCATCCAAGGCATGCCTCCAATACTTAAGCTTCCCCAGCCTATGCTGGGAAATCACTCCTGCGTAGCCATAGCTATATGGCTCTCCTCTCTATCTATCAAAAACACAAATCACTCTAGTGATCACTATGTGCTCCCATAGCTAAAACTACAGCAATGACACACCTGCAGATAGGCTCACACCCCTATGGTGTACCACCTGATGCATGTCGTGGTATAGATGTGCTAGAATGCAAACACTCCAAGCATAACAGGTGGCCTCTGTAACCATCCGCTCCATGATCCGACCCCATCCAATGGGGAACCCGTGTGATCTCCTATTGGGGCATACAGCGCCTCCGATCAGTCCTGCAACTATCCCTAGGAAATAGTCGCAGTAGTCATGAATGTCCTGCTAGGAGATGACCTGTCCGACCAACTCGGGGTCATCAAATACTCGCCTACACTCAGCAAGTCCTACATCCCTCTGTGGATCTTACTCCACGAGCTCTCCCTGAATGGGTAAGTGGAGAATCCTGTATACATCCTCTAATGTAACTGTCATCTCGCCAGTAGGGAAGGGGAAGGTCCTATCCTCACTATGAAACCTCTCCACTACTACAGTCAGCAACCCACAATTCACTCGAACCTCAGGCATAAAGCAAACATAGTCCAAACCCATCGCGCCAAGCACCTCTCGGTCCATCTCAGTCAGCATATGTCTCTACAACATCGGCATGGGAAACTGCTCCCTCAACTAAAGTGTATCTCGAATGTCCTCCTGCAAGCATGCAAATGCAAGCATGCAAAGCAAGATGTCAACCTAAAGCTGTAAGTACCATGCTCAACATATCGATAGAAACATATCTACTAACTTAGCATATCAAATTGATCAAAACAGCACACTACATCTCTTGACTAGATTCCTGCAATCTTAGAGATAGCTTATCGATTGACGCGTCAAACAGGATGCCAATCGAGTCAATTTTGTTAAGTAAACTGCTATCTATATCATATGCACCATAACAGATGGTACATGCACCATTTCCTAACAAATGCGTCATTTCTCATCAAATGTGCTGCTTCTGATGCATACGCTATAAGGTGTCCTACATGCATCATCCCATACCGTAAATGCGCCACCTAGTTACATGCGCCGCTTCATACGGTAAATGCACCGCAGAATTATGCATGCATTGGCTTAACTCATGCATGCACAGCTTGAGTGTATGTGTTGTTCTATATCCTAAATGTGCCACAGAATTACAGATGCACAGTTTCGCATGTCATATGCGCCAAACTACGATCTGGCACATTTGTCTATCCTATTTTTCTCCTAGCGTTTATTGCAATCAAAATTGACCCTAGGGAAAAACTTTCAAGATACATACTGGGGTTCCTGCCTTTGCTAGCCGATCAAATCAACGGACTCGCTCAAAGTGATGCTCCTCGCATGGAATGTCCATCCTCGTACTGACTGCTCTATGCTCTATGCTCTCCTAAGGTCGCAAAAGCAAATCAAACAAAGCCAAGTGTGCAAATGAATTATCTTGTGGACCCAACTCATATATATAGCATGCAAACCCTAAACTGGCTATGTGGTGACTATGACTACTTCTTGCACCTGTTTCTTCCAGTTTTCTTCCCATTTCTCTGAAACGCATCCTAATTTCTTCAAACCTAACCTAGTTTTCACCTTCGTCATTGTGAGATTGTTCGTCTCTCATCCTTCTACCTTCTTCCCATCCAATCTCCCGAGGGGCCATCCTATCGTCGTAACATGTACCAAGGGTAAACTGGGGCATGTATCATTATTCAACAATCAATTTCTTTGAGGCAACGCCGTAAACTGCATTGCATCAAAGAGGGGCAAAATGTATACGCCTAAAAATGATACGATTCGGTCTAAATAAATATTCTTAATATTTATTCCATTCTAATTCTTCTATCAATAAATAAATAAATAAATTTATTTATTTGATTCATAGTCCTCTAAATTAATTAAATATCAAAATATTTAATTACCTCTTCTAAAGTCAAAATTAAATAAAATCCTTTATTTTTTTTTTAAATATGCGCCTGGTAAACTTTTTAACATGACTGGTGACGCTGGTGCGACACGCCTTCTGGCTCCACGTGAATATTTTTTCCCGGAGCAATGAACTAGTGAGGTCACAACATGGGGGACCTCATCCCCTAGGAAGAACACTTCAAACCCACGAGCTCGTTGGCCCAGTAGGGGTTTGAACTCTAGTGGCCGCCACTACAACCGAGCGACTTAACCACCAAACCATGCCGTCATCAGAAAATAAAATCTTTTATTTAATTTAATTCTTCCAAACAATTAAATAATTTTCATTATTTAATTAAAATCAAATCATTCTTCCAAATTTGAATAAATCAAATCAAATTTATTTAAATCCTCTCAATCTCCAAAAATAAAATAATATCAAATATTTTATTTAATTCTCCCAAATTCATTCTAAATTAAATAATATCAATTATTTAATTATTTCTTTCAATAATATCTTCTCTAAATTTAAATAAATCAATTATTTATTTAAGTTGTCTATTTCTTCTAAATTGAGTTATCTCTAAATATAATTCAATCCTTGTGCACATGTAATTGAATATTCTAAATATTTAATTGAGCTAAAATATCTTCTCATCCTCATGCAATTCTTATTCTCTAGTTCTATTCTCTTAACTAATTGATCTATTCTTTTAATTGATTTGATCTATTCAGTTAACTCTTCTTATATTTTATTAATTCCTCTCATGCAAAATAGAGAAAGACACTTGTCTTCTTATTCGTGCACGTTCCTTAACTGTTCTATACCATTGATCTTCTCATTCTTTCTATACCATTGATCTTCTCTCTCACAAGTCTATAAATTGAAGCCTCTTCTTCCATTTCATTCATCCAAGCTTTAAGTATTGTTACTCTGCAAGAATTACAGTGCACCTTTGGCACTAATTCCTTCATTGCTTGCGATCAAACTCATTACTGCATACTACTATCATTGTTGTGAAGCTCATCTTCATGGTGAAACTATAATAGCTGTTCCCACTTGAACATCTTGGAATCATAGCAAGGAAGTGCACCTTCTGAGGGCCATATTCATAGACAAGATCATTTGTGATAGGCGATCAATGGAAGTTGAGAATTAAAGGAGGTTTGCTTTGTATTGTTCATTGTTTGATTGATCTCTTTTGTTCATTATTTCATTGAGTTTTGGGTATCATTGATATTTATTATATTGATTATTCATTTAGATCATGTTAGCACTTACCCAGCTACCACTACACCAAAAGCTTGAACTGTCAGTGAATGGTGCCCCGGTAGTGTTACCCAGAGAACGCACGAGCCCAGGAAGGGAGGAATTGAGGGTCACACATCTAAGTGCCTATAGGCCCCACCAGTCCGTACCTGCCTAGTGATAACCACTTAGGCAGGCACGAAATGCTAGGTGCACCTTGTGCGCATGAAGGCACGTGGGCATTGGTGGGAATCAAACTCCTCCCCAATAGAGTCACTAGCTATTAGCACTTAACTGGCTACCGCTACACCAAAAGCTCGAACTGTCAGTGAATGACGCCCCAGCAGTGTTACCCAGAGACCGCGTAGGCTCGGGAAGGGAGGAATTGAGGGTCGCACACCTAAACGCCAACAGATCTAATTTTCCCTTAACACTTACTATTTTTAGTAAGTCACTCAGATGTGTTGCTCATACTTACTATTTATAGTAAGTCACTGGCATGGTCAGTTGGCATGGTGGCATAATGATATCCTAGAGTTATATTGGTTAATATTGGTCCTATGCATTTAATAATAATAATGTCAAATAATAAAGTTAAATTAAATAATTTAACTTTATGCATTATTAAGATATTTTAAAAAGGGACTTTATTATAAAGGGGATATAAGTGACTTTTAAAGTATACTTTATATTATAAAGTTGTGCACCAAAATTAAAAGAATGAAAGGTGGGAAATGAAAGTAAATTAAATGAAATGAAAGTTAAATGCAAATTGAGAATTATAAAAGGGCATTTGAAGTTTATTTTATTCATTCTTGACTATTACATTTTATGATATTTGCTCTGCAAAGAGAACAAGGGTTTGAGAAAACTATACATGGCTTTTGGAGACAGAAACCTCCATTAGTAGTAGCTTTTCATAGGTGTGAGAAATCACCCAAGGAGGCTCCTGGGCAGCCACACACAATGGTTGCATTGGTGCTTCAGTTTGATACATTTTGACGGAGACTTGAAGAGGTTAAAGGCATATCTTTTTGCAAATTTCTGTGTAGCTAAGAGAAGTACTGAAGTGACAGGTTCATTGCAGATTTATGGTGGTTTTGGACTGCACATTCTTTCCTTGGTCATACATTCCCATTTGCTAGCTATACAGCTGCAACCTTGATCGTACCCTTAGAAGGCATCATTTGTGGGTTTCATTGGAGATTTTCTTCTTGTGATAGGGGTCGATTTAGTCATTAGGAGCTGCTAATATTATTGTTGTCAAGACTCCTTATCAATGATGCATTGAATGTGATTTTATCCAACGTGTATGTTGTTGGTTCACCTACAACAGAAATACCAAATCAAGAATATGAAATGGGTATGTCACTGTAATTAGTTTTGAACCATTTTATGATCTGGGTCTTATTTACTTTGTTCATATCTAGCATAGTTTTTCTAGGTTATCTTTGCATGCTATGTATTCATTGTATTTGTGAAAAAACATTACATGCAAAACAAAAAAACTCTCCTACAACTTATGTCTAGTTCTGAAAGATCACAATCCTAATAAAAATAACACAAAAATAATTAATCAAAAAAAGAACAAATAGGGGTGGCCTATTTCAAGATTTGCCAAGAACACAGAGGGGATATGATTCTATATTTGTAGTAGTGGACAGATTTTCAAAGATGGCTCATTTCATTCCTTGTAAGAAGACAAATGATGTTGTACATGTTGCTGATCTATTTTTCAAGGAGATTGTGAGATTGCATGGATTACCTAAGAGTATAGTTTTAGACATGGATACAAGATTCATTGGATATTTTTGGAGGACATTGTGGAAGAAGATGAAGATACACCTAAAGTTCAGTTCAACATTTCACCCATAGACAGATAGACAAACAGAAGTAGTAAACATGAGTTTGGGTAACTTGTTGAGATGTTTGGTAGGAGATAAAATAGGAAATTGAGATCTAATTCTATCACAAGAAGAGTTTGTATACAATAATTTAGTGAGTAGAAGTATAGGGAAGACACCATTTGAAATTGTGATAGGAGTACAACCTAGAGGAGTTGTAGAGTTCAGAGACATCAGTATGGATAACAAGAGAAGTGCAAAAGTAGAAGAATTTGCAGAATACGTGGAGACAGTACATAATGAGGTCAGGAAGCATTTGGAGGAGATGAATAGTAAGTATAAGGAGCAAGTAGATGAGAAGAGGAGACATAAGGAATTTTTAGTTGGAGATGAAGTTATGGTATATCTAAGAAAAGAGAGATTTCCAATGGGAACATACAACAAGCTAAAGATGAGGAAGTTTGGACCATGTAAGATTCTTAAGAAATTTGATTCAGGAAATGCATATGAAGTGGAGCTACCAAAGACATTTGGTATATCACCTATATTCAACATTACATATCTATATCAGTATCATGAGGGAGAATCAAGTAATAGCATTGTAAATGGATTGAAGGATCAAATACCACAACAACAACCAGAGTAGATAGAGCAGATTTTGGATAGTAGAGTTGGGCATAGCACCAAAGGCAAGTAGTACAAAGAATATTTGGTTAAGTGGAAACACTAGTACATAAACAATAATAAATGATTAAAAAAACTACTTAAAATTGTATATAAATGACTGAACATTGTCACGTGACCATTAGTAGTTTATTGTCAGTCATTTATAACACAGCCAAATTGATGACTAAACTATTTTTATTCATTTATTGGTTATTTTGATTGATCGATTTGGTAGTATATTTAGTCGTTAATTTAGTCATTGATTATTGTAAACTAGTCTCTTATTTAGTCATTTTGTATTCACTGATATATTTAGTCATTAATTTAGTCATTGATTGTTGTTAACTGGTCACTTATTTAGTCATTTTTATTCACTGATTTCTATCCATTGGTAGTGTACATTTAGTCATTAATTTTAATCATCATATTGATCAATTTGATAGTTTATTTAATTGTTTTTGTTCACTAATTTCTGTCAACTGATTTCTGTCAACTGGTAGTATATTGATAAATTATTTATTAATTGCATAATCATTATATTTTGCCATATTTATTCACTACTCTGTCAATTGGTAGTATATTTAGTCACTTGGTAGTTTATTTAATTATTTTGTTCATTGATTTCTACCTAAAAGTGTTGGAAATAAGACAATGCTTTTGAGGTTTAAACATAAAACACAGAAAAACATAATCAATCATTCATTTGCACATAATGAAATAGCTATTAAGAAGGCAAAATACTGAAATTTTATTAGAAAAGGTGTTCTTACAGCAGATACAAGACTTAAATATGTGTCTTTGCTTTGAAAAATGTGTTACAAAGTGTGTTTCTCATTACTGTGACTGAGAAAACTGAGTTACAATGCTCTATTTTTTGCTTATACAACTTCAAAACTACATGAAAGAACTACTTGAAAAATGAAGCCTAAGGGTCCCATATCTCATCCCATACATGAAGCCTAAGGGTCTGATGTACATCTTGACTTCCTTCACTCACAAGATGCTCTAAAAATTGTGTCAATAATCGAAGTTGGTTCCTAAAATAAACAAAGACAAAACAAGAATTGTTAGCTTAATATAAACATTATGGAAATTGAAAATAGCTTTGGAGATTTTATATATTACCTTTTTCTTACATTCTTCAACAAGTGGTTCAACAGGAAGGAGAGAACAAACAAAAAGAATAAGACCTTTGATGAAGTCCTTGAGACAATCATCATCAAATAACTGACCAACAACTAAAGGAGCATTATCAATTTAGTAAAAAAATCAATTTCAAAGATCATCAAACTTTATAATGTTAAGTGCTAAGAACATAATATGCTCATATTCTAAGTGCACCTTTAGCAGCATCATAGCCATAATCAAGATTCTCTTGTTCTAGTACTAGTTTTCCCACTACAACAGTACCCTTGACACTAGCATTGGAAGCAATTATATGTATAGGAGACTTCAAAAAATAGAAAAAAAATGAATAATTAAACACTAAGATAAAGCCTATTTCTAGACATAAACAAAAGAAAGTCTAGGTTAGTAATTTATACCTTCAATGCATTTTGAATTATCTAAACTCCAATCTTCTGGTCAAAGTTGGTTGTAGGAATTTTATCAAGCTCTTTTGTTGCATAGAGAAGAGCAACACCACCACCTAGAATGTATCTTCCAGTATGCACAGAGCTATAACCTTCCTAACAAAAATATTGTACCATCTCTAATGCTTTAATGAAATTTACAAACTTGTTTACTTGGTAAAATGCCCTTCTCTACTATTGCCTTTATTGTATTCAACGCATCAATGACTCTATCTTTTTTCTCTCCAACTTAAAGCTCACTGGCTCCTCCAATCTAAATTAAATAAAAAAATCTAGATACAATGTATCATCCTAATTTAAAAATATTGAAAATTATCTTCAGACAATTAATTATAGTTTGATTATAAGTTAGACCTTGAGAACAACAACTCCTCCTGATAGCTTTGCCAACCTCTCTTGGAGATTTTCTATGTCATAATCAGATGTGCTTGCTTCAATATTAGTACAGATCTGTGACCAAATATTTTGTCAACCATGCCAAGCATACCAACACAAATCTCTTATCAGCTCTATTGTCACCAAGCATTATAGTCTTGCAAAAATATTATCATGCTTCCTTCTAATAAAACTCACCTGCTCACATCTCTCTTTAATTGCTTTTTTGTCACCACCTCCATCAAGAATTACATTATCATCCTTAGAGATAGTCACCTAGAATAAAGAACAACTAATCTTATCATACAACAAAATGTTAAAATGACAAAAAGAATTTGAGTAACAACACAACAAAAACATTGTCCATGGATGACAGCAACATTATACACCTATATACAAGGATACTACTATGTTTACCTACCTTCTTAGCTATTCCAAGCATGTCAAATTCTACTATGTCAAGCTTCATACCAAGATCCTCTGATATGACCTGAAGATAACTACTAGCCATAAATACTTTTCCTTGAGAAGTGGAGAAGACAAAATGGCAAAATACATGCAAACTAACTCAATTGAGAAATAAATTTGGTTCAATAGGTGTCACATGAAGAAGCCAAACTTGCATAACAAACAAGAAACTCCAAAGCCAAAAAACAGAGTAGATATATAGAAACATAAACCTAACCTATCCATTAGTAAGTGCAGCAAGATCCTGCAAGTTCTTTTTGCTATTTTCACCAAAACCAGGGGCCTTAATAGCACAAACCTAATTTAGACACAAATATATTTTTTAAATGCTAAGGATTTAGAATTTAAAGTTAAAAAATAATTTAAAAAGTAAACAAGATTTAAATAGAAAAATCCACCAACCTTCACCCCTGCATGAAGCTTATTCAAGATCAAAGTAGCCAATGCTTCACTCTCTACATCCTCTGCTACAATCAGAAGAGACCTTTACTTCTATCATAAATGCAACAAGAAATTATGTTATTTGTCTGTAATCAAAACATTGACTAAACATAGATAGATATCCTAAGAATCATAAATCAATCCAAGACACCACAAGACCTCTGTCACATGAATATTGACATTCACTCAACCTTCAAGTGTCAATGATCTCAATTAGAGCATACTACTGTCCAAAGTAAAACACACTCCAAGAACACAGTAATACAATGACACTATGTAGTACTGTGATTCAATTCTCTTCTCTGTGCACAAATAAATGCAACATAATGATCTTCACACTTATGATAATCACGTACCCTTGACATTACTAAACTCCATTCACATGAATATTTGCATAACTTGAGCACTATTATAGGGGTTTACACAATACATTCACACTCAAACAAACTTCTGTCACGTAAACATATTCAGTCCATTGTAAGGAAACCATGAATAATGCAAAAATAGACCAATTATATAACCTTCTCCTCTGTCATTTGAATCTCTCTCTTAATGTATACACTTGGCAAGAGTATTAGAATATTGGTGATGCTAAATGAAACAATCTGAAAAATAGGCTTGGACTATAATAATGTACACTACATCAGATATCCAGTAATAATGAAGGGACATCCATCAAAGCATAACAACAAGGATTTTTTTGTCATATGTTGTAGTTACAAGTGCCCTACTAGACATACATGAAAATGTGGAAGCATAGACAAGGCAAGCAAACTATTTCAAAAAATGCCTCAAAGAAATGTGATATCGTGGAAGGCACCCGCTCTCCCGCAAACTCTTCAAGTCATGCCAGTGGTAATGCGGGAAAGCCCATAGTTCACTTGTCTTGTCTATTCTTCCACATTTTCATGTATTTCTATGTGTGTGAGTACTCTATGACCGGATTTATTTATTGTTGTTTATTCTTGAGCCCTAAAAGGTGATCTAGTTATGGTTCCAAAACACGAGTTGCAATTCATTGCCATTCATATTCTTTTCCAAATAATATATTCTTCAATAAGCAAAGAGAAATCAAAGCATGTGACTTTCATTCAGTAAGAATTAGTTGTTATCTTCTAGGGAAAATGATCTACTGTGTGCATACAAACACTCACCTCATATTCTAGACAAAAGTAGAGCACTTTAAGTTGAATCTACCTATTGAACTTGCAAGCTTAAGCCTAGGAATTGACAATGCATTCTATATGGGAGAATTGTCTTCGCTAGGTGGATGAGGTTCTTTGACATATTTTACTAAAATAGTAAAACTTCATCTAAATTTGAAATTTTCATTCATTTTCTCATGACTATCATCAAATTAGTAGTTGATAGGATGTAGATTTGGACAGTGTAGAGATGGAAGGATATGGTCATTTGTTTTATACTGCTAAGAATACTATGTCCTTTATAGTGTTGCACTGTGCATTTCAAATTCCATCCAAGCAAGCTGCAAGATAACTCTACTTATGAACAACTAATTTAGAAGTTTCATAAAGGCATATAAGGCAATGATGTTGAATGTTTAGGGAGGAAAAGCAACATAAAATCAAGTCCAAAATTAAGACTTAAATATGTGTGTTTGCTTTGAAAAATGTGTTACAAAGTGTGTTTCTCGGTGTTGTGACTGAGAAAACTAAGTTACAATGCCTTTTTTTTTCTTATACAGCTCTAAAATAGACAAAAAAACACTAAGATCCATGAACAACACATTCAAACTATTACATAAAGCAGTGGGCCAAGCTGTCTAATAGCTAGTACGTGATAAACATCAACTATATCATTTTTTCAAATATTTTAGTGGCCACCGTGTGAAGGTCTCTTCTTTCTCTTTCAGACAGACAGCTCCATCTATTTTGTCTTCATAAGCAAGGGGTATGTTACTTGTGACCTTTAAAATATTTATATTTGCATCTCCTATTCCTTTCAATTTGACTCCATGTACAATAGATAGTGAGTGAATCTGCCCAATGCCCACACCAGCACCATCAAACAGAACCAAAACCCCAACTTTATCCCCTTCTTGGAGTTTATCAATAAATGTCTGCAAAAACAAAAAAAAACACATTATATTGAGATATAAAACACACATTATATTGTTTTTGACAGTTGTATGTAATGTCTTATGTCTTGGAACAAATTAGTTTTTGTATGTGCTTTTTTTATTCTGTTGAATAACAAAGAAGTAACTTTTTACTCTAAAAAAAAAAACTATCCCATTGCAAGGTACAAACAAATGGAGGGAAAGACTACAATAGTGCTAGACTATACGAGTACTCCAAAAAGAGACATGGATTGGTAATGAAGTCCCCCCAACTGAGGACCATGACATCCCCAAACACAATGCACTAATGCATTGTCAAAATCTATGTATACACTCTATTACAACTAAGCTCTAAGCTTCCATATGTAAGTTATATGTTCTCCCTTATTTCCATAATCTATGTATACTAGCTAATTACACTTCACTACTATTCTAACCAGCTTCTATCAAATAGGTAATGATTACCCTTATTTACATAATAAAACAACCACTACTTACTTGAATATTACTTACTTGCATGTGGTTTCATAGAACTCACCTCGAGTTCAATACGACTACTACTATGAATATCATGTGCATGCTCGTCGAGTTCATCATCATAATTATCACTATCAACATTGACATGAAGTTGTACAAATTTGCAAAGAGCTCTATTGATAGGGCCTTTTTCTTTTCATTCTGCTTTCATATAATTGCTCTACATGTGGTTTAATTATCATGCAAAAATTAATATAAGTCAAGTAAAGAATGCAAAAGCTATAATTTTTTGTCCAAAAAAGTATTTTAAGCATGAAGAATGACAAAACATTGGGACAGATTAACTTACAACTTAAAGAATACAAAAGCTATAAATTTTTGTCCAAAAGAAGAATGACAAAACATTGGGATATATTAACTTACAACTTAAAGAGTGCAAAAGCTATAATTTTTTGTCCAAAAGAACATTTTATGCATGAAGAATGACAAAACATTAGGACAGATAACTAACAACTATTATATTACCTCAACTAATTCAGCACAACTATGACAATTGTTCTGCACATTCTTGTCCAGTTCATCATGATCACTATCAATATCAGCAACTCTGTTGACATGATGAAGGCATTTTCATTTTCCTTCTACTTTTATAAAGTTTCTCTGCATGTGGTTTAACCATCATGCAAAAAATATATAAAGCATTCAATAGTCAAGTAAAGAATGCAAACTATAAATTTGTCCAAAAGAACATTTTCTGGATCACTCCAACAATAAAGAAATTGGGTTGGATTCTCTTATGCTAAGATTTCAATAATCTACATATTAAGAGGCATTTGTATACAAAATTTCCAAAAAAGAAGAAATGAGATCAATAGAGCCTCTTACCTCATCTGAATCCATGGATTTATGCTCATTCCATGCAAAAACTATAGGGTTAACAGAGGCAACCAACTACAAAACTTGTTGAGTGAGACTGATTATGAAACTCATTACCTGTTGGTACCCTTCATTTGAGTTGACATGATCTAGAGAGGCTCCTACTGGGCATTTCACAGATGGCTGTAAAATCTCTATTGACGAACTAGATTTCCACTTGATCCTACTCTTAGATTTACTAAGTCGATCTAGTGCTGCCATATAATTGACAATATCTTCTGCACCTGCTTCTCTATTACTGTTTTCCACCTAAAATACAATGTCAATTTCAACATATAGTCAGTTCAATAAAAAATTGAGATAAATAACACAATGTAAATTGAAACAAAAAGCCATACACTTACTATAATTTTGTCCATTTTGGCCTGCAACCCGCCTCGGCCAAATGTATATCCAACCCTCACATTATCTCTTTCTCTCTTGCCTCTGTTACTCTTTGCCAAATATTCCTTGGAATGCATACTTTCTTTCAATGCCTCCCACTATTTGGGAGATAGAGTGGAGTCTAACCTCTCTTTTCCCTCCATGATTGTTTTTTTTGCAATTGTATCTAAAATTGTTCATCAAAATTCTCATCTTTTGATTGTACTATTTTCTAGAGATTTGTCCACCAGTAGTCTCAAAAGCATTTTCCATTTTTTGTATAACATTTCCACATTTTGTGGATCTTGCTCTACAAAACTTGATTTTCAAATATCCAAATGGGCCCTACATCTTACACCCAACTTAGAGGCCCACTTTGTAGCATTTGGCCCAATGGGCTCACCATCTCTCGATACCTCAACCAAGAATGGCTTCTTGCCTTCTAATTTTCTTTATTTTTCATTCCTCTCTGTAGATCTGTACAAATCTTGACTCAATCTTTGTCTTTTGACAAAAGCAAACACATCTTCTATTAAACCACTACCAGTATTTCTGGTTGATCCACTAGTTCCATCAAAAGTTCTAGATGCAATAGGTGCACTCTAAGGCATAGTAGATGCAAGCGATCTCTCTTCATGACTTTCATTAACCAGAACTTCATGCTCCTTAGCCACATCAGGTGTGACATGAGTAGGTAGATCAGTACTAGTCTCCGCAGATTTCACTTCAAACACATCCTTTAATGTTGAATAAATCATCTGTAGACCTGTTGTTCCTTTGCTCTGATGTTTTTCAATAATCTCTCTTAGACTTTGTGCTAAGAGATCATCACGACATTGTACATCACCATGTGCTATATTAGGTTGCACATCACCATGTGCTATATCAGGCTGCACATCACCATGTACTATATCAGGTTGTACATCACCATATGCTATATCAAGCTACACATCATCACAACTATTATTTTCACCAACTGCATTTGTTGAATCACAAATATGTTGGCTTCTACGAGATGGCGGCGTTGTATATTTTCTTTCCTTTTGTTTTTTCTCAGCATTTTCTTTGCACTCTTTTTCTTGCCTATAAAAGAAAAAAAATATCATATTATGTCTTATATACATAAAGCTCTTGCCTATAAAATTTCATTAAACACTATTAAACAAATAATATACTACTTAGTGGATTTACAACTTGTCTATTTTTCAAACCAAGACATAATAAATATTCATTATTCTTGGTCACTTTTTCTCTATGAAAGAGCTCATAATCTGTCACTAAAATTTCAGCATTATGATCACTATCATCTAATTTGTGCCTTACAGTCCTTTTCCTCATTTCTTGAAGTCCAAATAAACAATAATCCATAAATTAGCAACTTGAATCAATAAAACTTTATTGAGTTCATAAGTTGATAACTGCTGACTTTCCAATCCATTGATAACTGCAAATGGAAACTTAAAATAGAATTCAGTTTACAGATTACAAAGAATTTGTAGTCAAAAACCAAGAAGATGTTTACAATTACAGGTATCAGACTATCAATATGACTATCCCTTGTTTCAACTGGATATTGACACTTAAGTAGATATGTTCTCCTGAATGCAGACCAAAACTATATGATTGCTTCAAAGTGGCTAGCTTTGGAAATTGTTTCACTAGATGGTCAGAGAACATGGAACTAAACCCTACTCATAAAACTAACAAGTTGATATGTTTTTCTTTTTATGTATATGATTTTTTGATTGTGAGTAATTTGTGAAAATAAGCCCAACTCTGATCGGTGCCAATCCTAGGGTTTGGAGTCAATTCCTTACAAATGCAGATTACTTCTCTTAAGCATCACAAATATGCAAATTCAGAGGATTTATTATGTTCTTGTCTTATAGAAAACAATCCAAGAATGGGTATTTCAAGCAACTCTTCTTACATATATCCCTATTGCAAAATGCACCTCCCCACATCTGATTTAGAGCATTTTAATCTATTCCTTAAATAGAAGCAATGAATCAGACATGCAATATAGCAAATGTATATTCAAGAATTCAGAAACCCTTAGTATCCTCATTCAAAAGAGAAATGAAAACAACATAGGAGACAATTGATGGAAACACATGCTTAGAGGCATTTTTCATATATTGCAATCTGAAACTGATAAAATGATTATTTAGAACATATATTCAACATGCAAGAAATTAAAACTTACAAATCAGAAATTAGACAACCTCCCAGAACTTCTCTATATTTTCATTATCAAAGTTTCCCAAATCTTCCAACAACAACCATACAAAGTAGTACAACATGCTCTTTTATAGACACAAGAGCATTTGCCCAAAAACTCGTTACTACATTATTAGTTATAGAATATTACATTACAAGCCACTTCCCACAGGCATTGGGAAACTAATTCAAATTATATATGTAAGAGAAAAAAATACAATTTATCTTAGGGATGACAAAAACTGTTGGAGATGTTTTATTCTAATAATGTAGAAGACTTATCACATGATTATTCATCCCTATTTCTCCACCCAGACTGCACATGACTTCTCCAATGGCCATTGGAAAGGAATCAATTTTGCTATTTTTCATTGTGCCTTGTATTCTTGCATCTAATAAAATCTTTGATTCCTTGCAGAATATTTCAAAATTTAATTCTAGTACATGTAACCTCTCAAGTGTAGAACTTAAAATCTTCATGCTTGGGTCACTGTCTATACAACTTGATGATATAAGTTGGCCAGCTATACTTTCAAAGTCAGCCTTCCATTTATCTAGACTTTTGATTGTCCATCATCCTCCAATATGCTTGTCATAATATTTTTGTCTATATTCTCTATTGACTGTCTTTTCTCATTCAAAACCTTGTCCAATTTTAGTTGAAAGGCCACTAACTCTTCTAACAAAATTAACATATCCAGGGTCAACTTTATTTCTGTTGGAACATCAAGGGCAAACCTAGAATATATGTGAACTTCCCTTATCTCTCCAATTTTTGGTAGCCACACGCTACACATGTCTTTCAGACTTTCCTTATCCCTCTCATATTTGTCCAAGGTTGTTTTCAAATTTGAATAAGACATCCATGTGTCATCAACCCTAGCTATGATCTTGGATAACCTATGATTGATCATATTTATAGCCATTTCTCTGACAGTGTTCTTTTTCTCCTCCTTCAACTTCTTCACCTCTTCTTTTAGCTCCTTAATTTCTGAGAGCAGTACCTCTCTATCTGTTGGAAATGATTTTGCAATCTCTACAAGAGCAGGAACACTATGAGCTGAAGTGCCTGGAGCCAACAACAACTGCTCCTTATATTTATTCAATTCAGACATAGCTTGCCCATACTTCAATAGAAGCTCATCATAGTCTTTTTGTAATTTATTTGTTACAGCCTTAGCAAATTGGGCTATGTGAACACTCAAGCTTACAGCTTGAGGAGTAAGAGTGTCTGACACTCTCTTTATTATTACATCCCCTTTCAATTCTCCTAGACCAACCCTTGGTTTATTATTGTTTGGGGCCAATGCCCATATGGCCAAGGTCTCAAATCTGGGATTAAAACCTGCACTAGAGAGAGCCTTATATTCCACTTGATCATCAGAGACATCTGTGTCATTCCTTGTGACAGTGTCAAATGCAATTGCATCTACCAAAGTCTAGTGGGGAAGCAACAGTAGACCACTCTTCTCCACCAAAGCTCTTCCCTCATTAGGGGTCATCCTACTAATGTCTTGGCTTACTTCATTCAACACCCTCTAAGTTATCTCTTCATATTTTTCTGGATCAGCTTCTCTCTTTACTTCTACTTTCTTCTAAAATTCTTCATTCCTCACCTTCAATACATATCCCTTGAACTTAGGGGTGTTAACAAAGGCATCATCTTCCAAGAATTGGGAGCAAGCAAGTATTCTGATGTCCTCTATATCTATTTGATGACCAAAAATTGACAATGCCAAACTGTTATCAAGAGAGGCATAAGGCCTTATTCTCACATGTGAATTCACCTGTTGGGAAATTTCTTGTTCTTGTTCATTTATTTTGTCCTCCAAGTCTATCAGCTCTATTTCTTCTTCATGCTCCAAGTCAATGATTTTTACTTTCTTGGTTAGAGGTTCATCAGGTGATTCACTCCTTTTGTATGCCCTGCCTGAACTGCTTGGGTCATATACAGGCCTCTCTTCACCTAGGGGAGCACTTTCAATCAAATCATCTGCATTGGTAAAAAAAATTTGGATCCTTACTATTGGATCATTCTCTTTTGCAAATGCCCCAGGATATGCAGAATTCAAATTCTTTCTCATTCTTTCTCCTTCCATCACTATTTCCCACCTTTTCCTCAAAAAATGAACCTCTTCCATTGTGGCACAATTTCTTACTACATCTTCATCAAACAAAACCTGGTGGGTAAAGTGGGGCCTTTTGATGCCAAGCCTCACTTTATTAATGAATCCTTCTCAGTCAAACACCCTTAGTTGTTCCAACCCCATCCTGAAAACTGCCAACACTAAATCAATTTGATTCAGAGCATCTTTATTAGTGGCCAAAAAATCACAAAACCTGATAGAAGTGGGGAAGAAAGACCCCTTCTTTTGTAGTCTCAGATGCTCTTTATTTGACTCATTTAATTGCCTTATGATTTCTAAAAATGCAATTCTCGTTGGTACATATTTTAGCAATATGTATGGGGCAACCCTGCTCCCATAAAATCTAATATAGGTTGTATCATTATGAAGAAACCAATCACTCCGGTTGTGTTGAATTCCCAACCCAGGGTGTCTATCTAGTGATCTTAGAAAATTAAGCACATCCCTATGAATTATTTCACTTTCAGGTTCTAGGAAACCCAATAGCTTTCTGACAAAATGCACCTCAAAAATTACATAGTCTGCATCTATACAGTGCATGTCTGTCATACAAGTCCACATCTAGACAGGGAGCAAAGTACCATCATGATCTTGACTTCTCTAACATGCAAATCTTTGTGCCACATTCCTAATCCAACATGTAAAAACATATGTCACATCATTGAATACCAACTAAACTCCACCTTTGCATCCACAGTATACAACTTATTCTTAATTTCAATCAACTACTTATGCATTTTGTTTGCTATATAAGTTACATAATCAAAGGGCTCCATGGTTGAAATATCCTATACATTAGCAGCTACCATCATCATGGAGACTGGCATCTTGTCCAATGCATCTCTTCCCAATACCTGGTATAGAGTATGATATGTCTTCGCAAAATAGTGCATAAACTATGACACATCAAAAGGTTCTTCCTCCTTGTCTAAGATTTTCACCAATTTTCTATCAATTCCCCTCGGTCTGTGCTTGGGCAACTTGAAATCTTTGTATGCATGCCGAACATCCTTATATTCTTCCTTCAAAGCATTGAGATCAATTTTCTTGCTAGCAATAGGGTTTAAACTAAACACTTTTGTGATGCAGGCCTTTGTGGTTCTGATCATGACTGCGTTATTTTCTGCCAAAATAGCCCTAGACCTAGGATCATACCTTTGTGCAACTGTCCTTACAAAATTGGGGTTTATGAACACATTAGGGCACATTAACTTTTCCAGGTCAAGTTTCTAGGCATTACAGACAAGGGCTTTGAACTCCCTCCTATCATACCAATGTTTAAAAAGGATCCATCAAGGCACAGGTAATTGAGTGTCTCAGCATGCAGAGCATAAGTCTAACAACCTATCATTTGGCCAACCAAGACCATGCACATTTATGGGCCTTCTTGAAGACCCAAGCAACTGAATCATCAAGTCTTCATCTAGACCCCTCTTCGAAGTCAAAGGCTGGCTTGTGTGACTCATCTTTAAAGTAGTTTCCTACAAACTAGGGTTTTTCTCTTCTAGTAATGGTCAAATTTCTTAAACAAGACAACAACTTCAATTGAAATAAACGCAGCTGGCAAAGATTAAACTTACTGGTTTTACTTGCAGAAGCTTAGAATTTCAGTATTTCTTCGACCAAGTGTTCCCTACGCGTAGGAATTCTCTTCGTGCTTATGAAAATGTCATGAAAAGCCCTTTCCTTTTGCTTTGATTTAGCTTACAAATTAGGGCTCACCTCATTACTGCATGTCACTTCGGCCATTACTACAAATTCATGGCATAGGGGTGGCGCCCAACGTCTATAAATAAATTTGAATTCAGACCGTTGATGAAGTCTTCAAACTATGAGATCATCAGCTATGAATTACCCACCAGATTTTGAAAATCTAAACTTTTACGTTGAAAATCCAACATCCAATCAAACCTCTCCATCTAAGACACTCCTTTTTCTGACTTTTCTTTCCTTTTTGTCCTATGGGGCCATGTAGCATCATTCTACGGCCACATAGTAGTAGGTGGGCCACCTTCTTTTGGCTCTACGAGAGCGTGCTAAGCCTTCCACATGTATTCCCTTCATAAGCCTTTTCAATCTTCCCAAGAACAGGCCACGTGTCATCATCTCGTGATCGCGCACAAAATCTATCTTACAGACAAGATCCTTCTACGACACTACGCTACCATCTAATCCTTATCAGGCCCATCTCCTTTTATCCTTTGACACCTGGCACAATCTCCTGCATCATCGATATTATGTCCATAGGCTGTGAAATACCTTACACTTGTCTTCATTTTGTACCTATGTGGTGGAGATATGACATCAGCATTGGCAGTCTGTAGGCTTGCAAACTCCTACCATGTGGCACCTTCGGGCCCCTACAAAGACTTAGGACTTAAAAGAATTTTATGAGAACATGACTTTGACTAGTAACAAAAGGTAAATGCTAGACCTCAAGACCAGTCACTTCATGATATAATAGACTTGTTGACGAGCAGGATTGCACCCGTTATGCAGAGTTGTGAAACTCAGCAATCCTGTGTAACATGGGATCAAACTCAGGCTGTGGGTGACCTATGGCAAGCTTAAACCTCCAGATTACGGGTTGGTTCCCTTAAAATATTCAATTGGATCTATGACTTTGATGTGGAAAAGGGTTAAAAAGGGCTACTAAAACACTAAAACTGTAATATAAAATATGGTGATGCACCTAAAATTGATTGAAAAACTTGGCAATCTTAACTCACAATAGATCTCAAAAAATCTATCCACACAAAACCACTTTCAGCAATTTGACTACAAAAATAATTCTAAGGGAGGCTGAAAAGATTTTCTTCTTGAAGGAAAAGGGTTTTTCACAACAAAAAGGAAATTTCTCCAATTGCACAACCTAAGACCTGTGATTTTCAAAGCTATCTAACACATGCAAGAATAAATGAGAATGATTTTAAAGGTTTTGATGTTTAAAC
This sequence comes from Cunninghamia lanceolata, assembly GCA_027924645.1. NCBI lineage: Eukaryota > Viridiplantae > Streptophyta > Pinopsida > Cupressales > Cupressaceae > Cunninghamia > Cunninghamia lanceolata. The sequence continues at coordinate 3,922,121 of BSBN01000275.1, read as the reverse complement.
ACAATAAAATCCCATCAAATCATTCACAAAAGTTGTATTAATGGAAAGGTAGACACTTGATTTAGTTGAAAAATAAAGGAAACAATTGTATAAAAGACAAAGTATAGAACATGTAACCTACTATAATCTCTATAAATCTGCAAAAGTGAGTTACAAAACCTTCTCTCTCTCAAAGTGTAAAGAACAAAAAAGGCAAGAACTAGAAAAACCTAAGTTTTTCATACAATATATAATAAGCTCTCTACATGAGACCTACAAAAGTCAACTGTAGTCATCTCTCTCTAAAAATAAGCTCTCCAAGTTGATTCCTGAGTAAAAAATGAAATCCTTGAAAATAAGGGCCAAAACTATCCCAAAATGAGCAAAAATAGCTCCAAACTGATCCTCTCTATGTGTTTGACCAAAAAGTTGACCAAAACTCTCCAATTTGTCCTCCAAACCATGCAAAAGGACTCCAAGGTCTTCAGTTAACTCAACTCCTCCAATTTTGCATGTTTTTGCATTGCAAATGATGTGGGCAAGGAATAAAGTAATTTTGAGATAATTACTCTATTATGAGTTACACTTTGTTTTATCTATTTGATTTTACAACTTGTGACAAAGTATTAAAATAATTTATAAATACATTACTTTATTATTTTTTTACATTTATCTTGAGTTGTAAAAGCATGCAAATCTAGATGAATAGGAAAATAATACCTTATCTCTCCCAACTAACATGATTGCATTAATGCATCAATGATGATGCCAAAAATAGACTATTCCCATGCATGCAAAAGATAAAGAATATTCTCATTCTATTCCCTTATGTCTCCCTTGAATTTATGGTAATCTTCTCATGCTAAATATATCATGCACTTGCATAATTTATATGTGTTATTTCAACCTTATGACTCCCTAAGGCATTATGCATTTAATACATTTCAAAAAAAAAAAATATTATTCCTTATATCTCCCATGCATTATATATGCATCACATATCTATACACACCTTATGACTCCATGCAATCATGCATCATCATATATCAAGCCCCCTTATAGCTCCTATGTATACATGCATCATACATTATATATTACATAAAGCACCTTATCACTCCATGCAGATATATCTCACCTTCGAACCTTTTCTCCCCATGCTTTTATCTCCATGTGTTGCAAGAAATAATCTAAGGCATAGGCCTTAACCTTGTATCATTGATTTTGTTGGCTTTGAAGAACCAAAAAGGTAAAAAGAGCCTTTCCCTCATGAGCCCCATTGGTCATCATTAGGTTTGAAGACTTTAGAAGTCCTGACCACAGGCATCATTAACTTGATAACAATGATAACAAAAGAAAGTCAAGAAATAATGAAAAATCCCATCGTGGCTTAGGGCATTTTGACCAAAAGAAGGTAAAACCTAAAATCTATCATTTTGTCTTTGTCTTTTGACTCTCAATGGAGAGCTCTGTCGCCACCATGTTGCTAGGGTTTGATGATGTTCATGTCTTCTGCAACTTTTCGAAGGCTTTCTTGATGGATTTTCTTGAGTCTTTGACTGGGAAAGAAGGTAAGTGCATTTTGTCTCAAAACTAAGTTGTTTCTTGATTCTCTTCACTAGTTTTTGGCCTTTTGGTCACGGCCCTATAGTTGTTTCTAATGCATTTTGGTAACTCTTTTCTCTACCACCTTTCTCCCTTGTGTGGGGCCACCATGAAGGCTTGAATCTGAGCTTTGATTGGAAGAAAAATGAAGGCAAATGAAACTTGGGTAAAAACCCATTGCCTGTAGCAAAATTCTTCCTCTTGCAACAAAGAAAAGGTAAGGCTTCTTTTTATTTTGTACCATTTGTGATTCTTGACTGTATATCTACACATATGATGAGGGTTTTGAGGAAAGACTATGTGGGTTTATAATATTTTGAAGAAAGGCCCCTCTCAGGTCGCGGCCATACTGGCTGAGTACATGTAACACTTGCATTTTTTATCTGGTTCTTTGAAATGGTGTTTTAATGTATGGTTCTTTCAAACTCTATAGGCCCCTCTATTCACTTTGATGGGATACTAATCATGCCAGTAAACATGTAGAATGAAAGCTTGGTAGAATAGTCATGTTGTAGGATATCATCTCTCTACTAATATTCCTACATTCTCTTCCTCTTCACTTAAATGCTACTGAGAGCTAATCTCTCGACCTTGTAAGTCTTTGTGTTTTAGGTTCCCCATCTAGAAAGAATCCCCATGTGAGGTGCTGTGAAGAAGAGCTTTAACACAAAAAACATAATGTTCGATAGACCGCTTCACCACAAGAACTCTGCTTGTAATTGTCGTCCTCTTAAAACCCTTGGTCTCATAGCAGAGTGTTTGAATGGTCCTTGTGGTTTTTGGAGTTCCTTCACCAAGGTAATTATATTGTTCTTATGAGCATGAGCATCATACCAAGCCTACAGAAATTCAAAACCTTTTAAAAGAAATGTCCACGAATCTTCCGCCATACTTAACTACCATAACATGTATGTGTGCCTTATCATGAACTTTGGTCAAACTGACAAGAGCTACAACTATATTCACACACTCTGCTAAGCATTGCTTAAAAGTCTTTTTTTTTACATTGTCAACAGTGACAATAGCCTTTGACTTGTGCAATGCAATGATTTCTTTGATCACTTTGTTCAAAATGGTAAGGATTTCTTCATGCTGCACATGGTACCAAATAGTAAATATAACAGAGGAAAGAGCAGGAAATCTTGGAACTGAATCCTATCCAATTCGAGACTTCCCAACTTACATCTGTGGCATAACTCTACAGGCTTTGATGGGATTTTAATGTCTGCTATTCATGACTATTGCTCTTGTATGCATATATTCATTTTTACTTGCATGTACACATTTCATCTTGTGATTATTTTCTAACATGTTGATTCTTTTTTATCTCTACTCTCTAAACTCTTATGCTCTCCAGACACTTTAAAGTGACTACATGTCACTTACTTATTGCTTCCCTATGTTGATATGGTTTGAAAGAACTAAACTTAGATATGCATGTGCTCACCGTGAATGGACATAGACATTCCACTATGGGTCATGTTAACTTTGGCACTATTTCTACTTGTTGTGCCTCTGATCACATTGATGAATGGACTGACCTCTTTCATTTTGTTGATAGTATGTTGTTCCTTTTTATGACTGCACCTAGAGTTTGACAATCTTGTCTTTGGATTGTTTAAGGTATTACTCTGTTTGACTATCAGTGACTATTAGCCACCTCAATGGTTGAACATTTGAATAGAAAAATTTGCACCTCATTCACAACAAGAAGTGGTAAATCATTGTTCTACTTTCTATGAGTTCCATTGGCTGCTTGGAGTGAATGACATTATGAAAGCTGAAGATATCTTTTGTTTAAGACTGCATTCTTATGATCTCATAACCTTGTTGTACATATCTGACTATCACAGTCATTATCCATGGTTGTTATGACTACCTTTTTATGGAACATTGTTACTTATGTCTCTATAATCAGAATAACTATCCTACTTAATTGATATGTTGTCTTGGCATTTCTCCCTTTGTTGTATGATTGTCCTAGATGACTTAATGGGTCAGTGACAGTCCTTTGTGTTCATTACATCTCTTTCATATGGATCTTGCACAAGTAAAGGTTGTTTTGACCTTTAGAAGCTGGTGATAATTTTGTTAAGAGGTAGTGACAGTCTTATTGCTATTGTATATTATCTATGACTTCCACCCTCTTTTATCAGGAATGTTGACTACTGCAGAGAATGTTGCTCCTATCATCTCTGTAAGAATCATCCATTGACTGTCCTTTCAACATACATTTTATATTCATGCTACTCTATCTTCATGGTCAGTTGTGTCCTTCTCAAAGCAGTTACTAACTTATATGGCTATCTCCTTTTCCATTGTATTTGACTGTCCCTTGATTGATGGATTTCTCCTTGGGCTATACCTTCTGGTTAATCTGAATCTTCATGGTGGCTATGTATGCATATATTCATTTAATGAAGAGAATAGAAGGAGATTGAGAAGTATCAACTGTACCTTGTATATGTTGTTCCCAAATGCCTTGGTTGTACTTTATAGTTCACTTGATGGCTGTACTTCTATCCTTGCACTTTCTTAATTAGGGAATATGCTCATTGTTTATTCTGTAGCATCTGTATGATGAAGGCAAGAGGATAAGTGTATCATTAGCATTTTTTAACATGATTATCTGATTTTGACAAGCTCTTTCTGAAGTGAGCATAGTTTATAGGAGCAACTGCTCCTCTTCACTTCTCTTATGATGACTTTTATGTTTCACTTGATGTGCCAACTGTTACATGATAATGCATTCTGTTTATCACAATCTGATATCCTTCTTGAATAAGAAGGAAGCATGCTAGTCTCTACCCTTGTGGGAGCCACATTTTCTCCACATGCTTTAATGTCTTCAAGTCAGCAACATTACTTTTCCTATACCTGCATAGTGAACAAACAAGTTAGCATAAAAACATATCTTTGTAAAGTTGATTGATCTTTCTCATGATGATATGATTTATTGCACCTATCTAATCTTGATCCATTCACCTTCATGCATAATTTTTGCAAGTTTTATACATCTATTGATAAAGCATATGATGAATCTGCATATCCGGAGCTTCTAACAAGGCTTTTTTCCAATTTTGCAGGTCCACTATCATGATCAGGAGCAAAAGATGAAGACATGAAGATCAAGCTACTAGACAAGAGAATCAACCTTTGATAAGGCAATGATGGATATCCATTTTCCTCATGTGTTATTTTTCTTTCCCTTTATCCACATATGTATAGCTTGCACAATATTTGCATTGGCTTAGTTTAGTCACTCCCACAGCTTGTGTGGGACACATTTAAACATTCTCTTAAATATGATCAGTTATTTTACCTTATGCACATGATGTATGTATGTTTGCTTTCTGTATCAAATGCATAGGATAGAATAACTGAATCTAATTTGAAACATATGTTTAAAATATGATAATGAAATGACAATTTGTAAATACCTTTCCTTCACACTGGATTGTGATATTTGAATAATTCAACCATATCATAATTGAAACATAAAACCAGTTAGATACTTGTCATTCATTAGACGTCTGATCTCTTATTATTTGATAAAACTTCACTTGTTAAGATGGTTTGATAGTTCTGATTGGACTGTCACATTATCCTGACAAATGATCCTTTGTTGTTCTCTTGCCAAGATATCATGCATTCAACTGATTGATCATATACTTCAAAAAAATTCTTCTATTCCTTTTGTGACAACTACAACTCAGGCCTTGCTAAATTAGGTGTGAACATAATTTAGTAACAAGACTTAAGGTTGTAACTTGGACGACCGGTAACCTAGGCTAAACAGTCAACAGTGGATTATAACATAAAGTAAAACCATGACTTATGAGACTTAAGGCTTTAAGGGAAAATAGACCACGTGTCATCATCTCGCGACCGTGCATAGAATCTTTCCTACAGACAAGATCCTTCTATGACACTACACTACCGTCCGATCCTTATCGACCCTACCTCTTCACTTCATCTTTTGACACCTGGTGCAATCTTCTGCATCATCAATCTTATGGCCATAGGCCACGATATACAATATCCTCATTTCACAGTCGTGCAGTGGAGATATGATGTTAGCATTAGTAGTTCTATGATCTTGCAATATCCTACCATGTGGTACCTTTAGGCCCCTACAAAGACTTAGGACTTAAGAACTTTATATAGAATATGAATTTGATGAGCAACAATAGGTAAACACTAGGTCTTGGTGCCGGTCACTTCATGACATAATAGACTCAAGGTTATAACTTAGATGACTGGTAACTTAGGCTAGGCAATCAACGATGGATTATAACATAAAGTAACAACATGACTGCAAGACTTAGGGTTTTAAGGGGAAATAAAGAAGACAATTGATAAAAGTTGACTCAAAACCCTAAAACCTAGACATGTACCACCACATATAACCAAAGTTTAGGTGAAAAGCTAACCTCTTAAGGTGACAAGCTAGTTAAGGTGATAAAACATCATCATAATCATCTACATTGTCAAAAAGATCAAAATCTTGATCACTCTTGTCTACATCTGCTTGATTTTCTTCCTCATCCTCATCTATGACATCCAATACATTCTCTCTCCCAATCTCTTCATTGGTAATCAAAATCTCTTCTTCAAACACTCCATCATCATCTTCTTTGAATGTTTCTTGTAAATTAACATATTGCCCATCAAGCATTATATCGACAACTTCCATGAATTTTCATTTTGAACAAGACTCTGTTTGAATGACATACGACCATCCTGGGCTTCTTACATCATCAATTAGAAATCATTGGTTAATTTGAAAAGGGGAAACATTTACGGCTCATCCATCTCTGATAAAAATTGTCATGTATTTGCGCGTACAAATCCATACTCATCAAATTGTACTTTGGATGGTTGTAATAATATAGGACTATTTTCACCAAAATCCACTTGAATAATTTCTTGGATGAATCCAACATAAAATTTCTTCTTAGTTTCATGAAGAAATTCAGCACTAACAACACAATCACAATTTATCTTTCCTTTGTCTCTTTCTTCCACTCTTAAATGACTACCATAGGCCCACATTCCACTAAAACGCATAGCCCATAAATATGGAGATTGTGAAAGCTCACTTTCCTCTGTTGTTATATCTTGACCTTCTTCTTTTGCATTAGCAATCCAATCTTCAAATTTTGGAAAAGAATCACCTCCAATAAAATCATGACGTCTGCACTTTTGAGATCGATGTTGCATCCAAGCTTGATTCTCTTCTTCGTATTTTCTACATAGAATATTAATGTACAAATAGTAAGATTAATAATATAAATGTGTAAATGCAATTGAGTAAATAAACTATTGTGTAAATTTTTTTTACCTACGCCACATATCGAACGATGATGTGTTTTGAAGAATATAGGCATGTATCACACTTCTTTCTTGATGTGATAGCTTGAAGCGACACCCATTGCCTTCTAATACTTCCCCTGCAACTCTCTCATCTTCATCATCATCCCATACACTTCGATTTACATTTTTAAAATCCTTCATATATTCTATGCAAAATCCCATGGCCTCTTGCATTAAATATCCCTCAGACATGATGCCTTCCAGTTTTGCCCTAGTACGAAATTTTTTTTCCAAAACCTTCATATATCGTTCTATAGGATATATCCATCTCATTCTTATTGGGCCACAATGCTCTAGTTCATATTCTAGATGTATCAAAAGATGCATAGAAATGTTAAATATTGTTGGTGGAAATTACCATTCCAATAGACAAAGGACTTCAACAATCTCCTCCCTCAAACTATCAAAGTTCGAAGGATCTAATACATGTAAACTCATTCGCTTTAATATTAGGCCCAACCTTATAATTGCCAATCTTGGCCCCTTTTCCAAACTTGATATATTTACCACAATAGGTAAAATATTCTCGATTATGACATGATAGTCATGGGTCTTGAGGCCTCTTAAGCCATTAATGTTAGTTTGGCTTTGAATACTACTACTTACATATCCAATGGGAAAGCGAGTCAGAGACATCAATTGTAAGAATTGCACACATTGTTCATGTTACTATTTTTTCATTCACACTTAAAATTAGTTGGACCTAAGTGTAATTGTTCATAAGGAATAGAAGAAAACTTCAAGGTTATACATTTATTGAACTGGTTTATATCTTGACAAGAGCAGAGAAGGAGGTTCAGTTGATAGGATAGCCCATCAGTCTAATCAAGACTGATGAGTTATCATGACAAGAGAACAGGATTGCTAAGGTACCAGTCATTCAAGAAATACAGTTGTTTTTGAATCATGTTATCTTTCAAGAGTTATAAGTTAGATTGATTATCCAGTTAATCAGTTTTGAATAAAAGAAAGAAAGATATTTGTATTAAACTATTATTTCATGTCATGTTTTGAACATACATTCAAGTATCTGTTACTTTATCTCATGCATTGATTAAAAAGGAAATACATATACACCACATGCATAAGAGAAATTAACTAATCATATTTAAAAGAAGTGTTCGAATGTGTCCCACACAAGCTGTGGGAGTAACTAGACTGAGCAATTGCAGACATGCAAGCTATGCATGTGTTTGATAAAAGAAAAGAATGAACACACGATAAAATGAAGCATCCATCATTTCCTGAGCAAGAAGGTTGTTTGTTGATGCATGCCTTCAAGTCTTTAGTCTTCAGTCTTCACTTTAGCTCCATCATCAGTTGAACCTGCAAAATTTTGGGGACAACCCTATTAGCACTCTAGATGTTTAAGGTTGTCACATGCTTTTATTAGACAGTTACATCTACTTATCACATCATGCATTCATATGAGAGATCAGATCAGATATATGACACAAATCAAGAAGAAATCATGAAGAAGATCAATCAATACTATTAGGTATATTTTTATGCTAACTTGTTTGTTCACTGTGTAGGTATAGGACAAGTATTGTTGCTGATTTGAAGACGAATAAATATGTGGATTAAATGTGGCTCCCACAAGGGTTTGAGCCCAGCATATTTTCTTTTCATTTGAAAAGAGTATTAGAAAAGACAGGATGCATCATTCCAAGCTACATCATGCATCATCAAATCAACTTACAGAAAAGTTATGTCATCATGACATTATTACAATTGATTGGAGCAAATCAAATTACAGTCACAGAAGGTATTTTATCTTTTCATATCATTATCATAATACCATTTTCTTTTCTATCATGATTTATGTCACATTTGTAAAAATTAGACTTAAGAAATGACAGAAGAGTGAATAGAGATAAGTGCAGTCATTGCTTTTAGAAAACATACTCATGCATATGAGTTACAGTATACACTAAGGAGCTTATCTGATCATGTGCATAAGAATAGCAAATAAGATATCATGTTACATTTTTGACAAGTGATGTCAGTCTTGCCTTTAAAAGGACATATGCCAATTAAATTTCATGTATAGATTAGATAGAATATATAGGCTATAGGAGCCATCTGAAATACAAAGTCCTTTGAATGCACTGTATTTACTTCATCTCATATGATCAAGTGACATAAACAGCTGACAGAGTGCATTCATAGCACAAAGGCATCTTACAGGTATGATGGCCTCTGGCAAAATGGAGAAAAATATCTACAAATATCTGATATCCAAGAGAGATCAAACAGCAAGGCATCAATAGCTGTGACAGACATATGCCATAATGAAGGAGCAGGATGAGATGAAATAGCCAAGTCAATTTCATATGATTAAGTCATCAATAGAGAGCCTATATTCCCAGGTAGTTGCCACAGTCCCAATGTAATCATATGTTCAACATTCAGACATTCAAGTGACACATGGAAATCATAGCATGATCACAATCCCATCATTGTACTGGAGAAACAATCATTATCTGATATGCCTTGGAACAGTGAAAAGATATCATGCTATAGTCAGCAAATCTTAGGAGAGATACCTTGCAAGAATGAAACAAGTGCAGTCACATTTACTATGAATAGTTATGACAGTGATCATGAGGTGAACTGTGCAAGCAAATATAGTTAGAATAGATCACAACTTCCATGCCTATCAACAAGAGTAGAACATTCTTGAAAGAGAACACCACATCAATGATGGAAGAAAAGCAATAGAAGACACATGATATGCTAAATGCCATAGTGATGATGTTGACAGAGGCACAAGATAGGATACTGTATACTACAGTAGGATCCAAATACACAAAGGCAGTCAGTAGTGAGCATGCACAAAGACAATCATGAGGGTATCTAAAAGAATGCCACAACCAGATGTAAATGAAGACAACAGTGATTCCACAGTCACACATGAGGCAGCAATCATTCAATTCTAAACATCATCCATTTCAACAGTGGAAAGACTAGTCTAAGCCAATGAAAATAAGGCAAAAGAGATACATGATATGCAAACAAGTTATAGGAGCCATCTGAGCTCAAGAAAGTGAAACAGAATGAACAAGCTATAGGAGCCATTTGAAAGTTTAGGACATTTTTTGCATATATTTATCTCATATCAAGTGATTAAATAGCATGAATAATTTAAAATGTAGCAACAATGTGAAGATATGTCACAGGAGTCAGACAAGTCATTGATTATATTAAGTCATACAAAATTTATATAAACATCAAGAACAACTAAAATAAATGATACAAGTTATGCCTCAAGATCAGATAAAAGCATCATGGATTTCTTTACAGAAAAGAATACACATTATTGCTCAGAAATACAACGAAATTAAAGCTACAAAGACACATCTACTTCCATGGCTATGACAAGAAGAGTCACTGTATGAAAAATATGAAATACCCATCTCAGAAATCTTGAAACCCTTATTTTCATTTTTGGGCTACTAGTGAAATGAGCTCTACAGAAGGGTTCCATTGCATGGCCGTGACATGAGGACAGGATTTTTGTGCCTTAATGAACACCCAGCTGTTTAAAAATCTTGAAACCCTCATTTTTTGAATGAAACCCTAGTCTCTATTTTTACACAGTGAGAAGAAAAGGAGAAGATACGATGCATCTTTTATCATGGTCGAGCCTAAAGAAGGTAGAAATCATCATTGTAGTCAAAACCCTTGCTACATGTATGAAGCTTTCATCATCTTTTAGAGAGAAGTGGAGAAGGAGCAAGACATGTGTTTCCAGTATAGCCATTTGCAAACAATGCCTTATGTGCATTTCCAAAGAGACCCTAATAACAAAGCTAGAAACCCTTCAGGTTTCATATAAAAATCAAAATAAAATGCTACAAAAAGTGACAGTGGCCACGGCCATACAAAAGGAAACAATATTCAAGATACCTAGAAAAAAAATTTGAAATCGTTGCTTCCTTTTGAAAGCACACCAAGATTTTAAGGTATCTATAGTAGAAATGAAGAAGGCTCACATTAAGGTTGCAGAAGAATAGAGCAAACATGGCCGCGATCTCTTATGAGGCTTCTCATCATTTTTCGTCTTAGTTTCAAGATGAACACAGAGAGAGGAAAACAAAGCATGGTATCAAGAAGTGGCAGAGAGAAAGTGCATGGCAGCGGCCATTAGAGCCAAGAGGTTACAGAAAATAGTGCAAAACTTCGTTAAAAACTCAAACACAATACTTACCAAGCCTCTGTCGTTATCCTAAAGGAGAAATGCAGGAGTTTCAACCACAAAGAAGATGGAGAAAATACAGAAAGTCATCAAACCCTAGTGGCATGGTGGAGTTGCAAAGTGGCGGCCAGTAAAAAGGAGAAGCGAAAATAAATATTAAGTTTAGGGTTCATGCATCTTTTTGTTCTAAGCTTCTTTCTCATCCTTGTTTTTGACTTCATCAAAATACAAATTATTGCCTTATCTAAAATGGTGATCGGGGTCAAAACTTTTACCTAGAATCATTGCCAAGAGTGGCCGACAAATATGCATTGTCACACTTGATTTTTATAAAGTCAAAAGGGTCAGTATTATGAGAGGGCAAGGCTTCATGCCTTATGATTCATTTAATTCCTTTGTGGTCAACTAAATGACATGGTCGAGGCTACCTCATATGAAACTCATGCCTAGTCGAAGATTCTTTGTCATCTTTTGCAAACATTCAAAGGTCAGAGATCCTTCTTTATTATGCATGGTGGCCGACAAGGTCAAAGGAGCATTGTATTAGGACATGATATGCATGAAGATAGAGTAGGTTTACAAGGTGGCAGACAAGGTGAGCATATGTAATGGTCTAATGTTTGATGCATGGAGTTATAAGGTTTTCTTGATATTAAAATTGCACATGGAGATATAAGGTGACCTCAAGATATAAAGATATATGTATGCACTAAGGCATCAAAGGGAGTCATAAGGATATTAATGTATATTGTTTTGTGCATGAAGATACTATAATACATAGGATGACTTAAGGATTTTATCTTGCGGAGAGAGGATTAGTATTTTCTCCTTAGTGCATGTGGAGTGATAAGGGTAAAATTTTGCCTTAATGAATATGTATCATGCAAACTAGGGGTTTTTCTCACATGGAGGTATAAGGGGATTTTTTATTTTCTTCTAAGTCTTATTTGTGCTCAAAACATGCAAATTAGGCAACTATAAATTGGAGAGATAAGGAGTGTTATTTTTCTTCTCATCATGCATGATTTTACAAACAAATTAATTGTAAATAAATAATAAAGTAATATTTTACAAATTACTTTATTATTTTACACAAATTGTAAATTCAAATTAGAACAAATTGTAACTAACAATAAAGTAATTATTTTAATTACTTTATTATTTACTCACAATCAATTTTGCTAAAAGAAAATCATGCAAATTGATTAGTTGAGTTAACTAGGCCACCTAGGAGGTTTTTGCATGACTTTAGGAGTATTTTTAGGGTTCTTGGTCAACTTTTTGGTCAAGCATATGGAGAGGCCCAAATTGAAGCTATTTTTGCTCAATTTGTGGCAGTTTTCGACCCTATTTTTGAGGATTTTGGAGGTTGCTTGTGAGAGATTATTTTTAGAGGCAATTAGCTACAAGTTCATATTTTGCATGCCTCTTTGAGAGAGAAAAATTATATATTGTAAAGAAAAAGTTTGTTTTTGCTAGTTCTTGATTCTCATTTTGATTCAGACAAATTGGAGAATTCTTGTAGCTCATTTTTTATAGTTTTATTGAGAGATCGGTAGGTTATAGGTTCTATTTTTATCTTCCTTGCAGAGTTTCCTTTGTTTCTTTGAGATCAATTAAGTTACCTTTCCATTTAGTGCTAATTATTGAAGTGATTTTGATGAAATTTTGCTATGTTTAATCATTAAACCTTTAAAATTATTGTCTCACTTCTTTGCTTGCAACATTAAGCATATAATTATCATGGGTCTTACGTTGTGTTAATCAAAAATAGTCCTTTTGTGTTGTGAAAAAACATTTCCTTCATAGAAAGTCTGTTTTCAAGCCTTCTTTAGAATCACTTTTGTGATATTTGTGCCAAGATTAGGTTGTGTAAAAGTAAGATTTCTAAGTTATATTGTGAGTCAAATTGCATTTTATTATCCAAACTAGGTGCTCACCAAATTTTACAACTTTTATTTTATATAGTTTCTTTCTTCCTTTTTCCAAAACAAAATACATACATTCCAATAGAACATTTGAAGGGAACCAACCCACAATCTAGAGGTCTAATTTCATTATAGGGCACCCACAACCTAAAATTAGTCCCATGTTACACGGAATTGTAAAATTTTTCTATTCTTGCATACGGGTGCAATTCCCAGTGATAACAGTTTTTGGCACGCCCAGTGGGACATTGAACTAATTCTCAGTTCAAAAGAACTTATTTTCTTTTGTTGTTTTTGGTATGAATAGTAGAATTTTCATTATCAAGTACCTGGCGACTCTAATACTTTGGTTTTACAGATCAGATCTTGCAGCCTATGAAAAAATATCAAACAAGGTCAAGTAGAGATTCTGAAAAGAGGCATAAGCAGTTATCTCCACCAAAGAGGAGAATAAAAGCGGATAAAGAATTCAACACAATAGATTTATCAGTTGTTTCAGATCTGCCAAGTACACATACAGAGTTTGCTTCACACCAGAATCTATTATTTGCAAGTTCATCATCAGAATTTCATAGTTCTCCACCAGCAAGCCCAAGAGAGCAGATTCCTATTTTCTAAGAGGAACCTCTTCTTCTTGCGTTTGTAGAAGAAGAACCTGTGCTACAAGAAATATTTCAAGTAGTTTCAGTCTAAACACCATCTCAAGTTCTACCTACTCTAATGTCTATACTAGGAGGAGGAGGAGGAGGAGGATTACCACCTCCCAGAGGAGCCAAAGGTGGAGGAGGTGGAAGAAATCCACCACCACCTCAAAATCAACCTTTTGTTTCATTTAATGGAGGCATCCCTTTAAATCTAAATCAGCATGATGACATACCAATGGCTGCATTGAAGAGTTTACCAAGTTTCACAGGAGAAGATGGGACTACACCCATTAAACATATCATAAATGTGGCTTCTTTGTGTTTTGTTCATCACATTACTGAGGAGAACATTGCAATCAGTCTATTGGCAGCTTCACTAAAAGGTAAATCTCTTCAATGGTTTAGAGGCTTAAGAGTTAATTCAATTAGATCTTGGGATGAGTTAGGTGTTGCTTTGAATAGGCAATTTCAGGATAAATCTGATCATTTATCATTAGTTGAACAAATGACTACTATCAAGAGGGCTCCACAAGAGCAAATGATAGATTTTAATTTCAGATTTTAGAAAACATGGAATAGAATCCTAGAAATAGTGAAACCATTACCAGAGCATATTTTTTTGTATTATTTGAGGGCACTAAATTCTAATATTGTTGCTATGATACAATCTATGGGGGGTTAACTTTAACAGTTGCTTTTGATATTGCAATAAGAGCAGAAAATAGTTTAATACAAGCCGGTAAAATAGCACCTAGGCCTCCAATGCCAATTTTCTAGATATATAGCCTTTAATCCCAATTTTAGCCCCACATATTTCATTAATACCATCTTTTGGTTATCAAGTAAATGCAAAGAATAGTACAGATCCCATTCATTCTGAGTTTCAAGAGTTGAAAGAAAACTAGCAAAGTATAGCAAAAATACTGCAGACTGTGAGCAATGATCTAGTAAGTCTGAAAATTCAAACAAACCAAAATAATAGATCTTACCAAGCAGCCCCTTACCAAGAAAATAGACATGGCTATCAGGCAGATTATCAAGGTCAAAGGAGAAATTACAACAATAGGCCAAATCAGCAGTATATTCCAAATGTTGTTAGTACATCAAAAGAAATAGTGCCTATACAGAATAACACGATTCAGAATTATGCATGGTGTTACTCCTGTAATCAGCATCATAATCAAGCCACTTGCCCAAATGGGATAGTAAGTCAAGCTTTGATGGTACAAAATAACTATGTTGCTACTAAAAATTCAACAAGTGATATAAACAACCAGCTGGATATTCAGACTCAATATGTTAATCCTGATGTAGCTTTAATGATTTGACAGGCTAATAAATTTTGTGGTGTAAATCAGTTGCCAGGTCAAAAGCAATCTTTTACTAATATTGCAGCAAACACAAGATCAAAAAAGATAGTTGTTGACTTGCAACAACAGGCTGGAACTACAAATCAGCAAGCTAATACTGGTAAACATCAAGCTAGAAATGCAAATCAGCAAGCTGATAAAGGTAAAAGTACAATTTCTACAACTCAAAATGAACAGAATCAAGATTCTACATCAAAAGATTTGCATATTTTGTCAAGACAACCAATTGCAGAAAATAAACAGCTAGCTAAAGACCAACCAGAAGTTGTTGTCCCAAAAGTATAGCAAAAGGTTAGTGGTCTTGCTTTCAATATTTTAGATCATATGAAAAAGGCAATAGTAAGCATGTCTATTTTAGATGCTTTGCACATTCTAGGACAAAAGGATTTGTTACAAAATGCATTATCTCGGTTACCTTTGTCAAATGAAGTACAAAAAACACATCAACCTCATATTATGATTGCAAATGAAGTAGAAAAAGAAGTAGAACAACCTAAACCAGTAGGCAAACCTCCACCATTCTATGTCACTTTGATTGTAGGTGACTATTTAGTACATAATTGCATGATAGATTCAGGAGCCAACAGCTCAGTTATGCCAAAACAGTTAGCTGATAAGTTAGGTCTGAAATATGAACCTGTTGTTAGAGGTGTTGTACAAATGGATGGAACTAAAGTGAGTACAGTTGGAATGTTCAAAAATTGAGGGCTTACTTTGCATGCCTGTCCAAACTTTGTTATATACCAGAACATTTATGTCATTGATATGTCACCTACCTTTGCTCTTTGCTTATCCAGAGATTTTACAAGGTTAGAAGGATATTTATCATTTGATTGGACACATTTATTCTTTAGAACTAGATATGGAACTAAGGTTACAATCAAATCTAAACCATTAGCCAAAGATCACCTGGAACCTTACACACCCAGTTCCATAAATGCCAACCTTTCCATTTTTTATCAAGAGGATCTGATTCCTGTCCAAGACCCAAACACACCTTTAGAAGGAATTCCAGATATGGTTTTAGATCAATGGGCATCAGAGAACCATGAAACAAATCTATTTGAGCAAATGGATGAGATAGGCCTTGGTGTGTACATGATTCAAGAGAATAATACAGTTATTCCAAATCTAATTAAAGAAGAGAAATAGAAAACTATTGAATCTAAAAATAATGTTTGGGAACTTTATTTTGATGGTTCTAGAAGCAAGGTAGGAGCTAGAGGAGGGGTTGTTTTAGTTTCCCCTACAGGTGAGAAATATTATTCATCATTCATATTTGCTTTCAATTGTTCTAACAACTCAGCCGAATTTGAGGCTCTAGTTCATGGGCTAGAATGGGCAAGAAAAAGGAAAATCAAGTGTTTAAAAGTTTTTGGAGACAATGAGTTAGTTGTTAAACAAGTTAGAAACCTTGCTGCTACAAAAAATGACTTGTTAAAATTGTATAAGCATAGAGTTTGGGACATGATAGAAGAATTTGATGCATTTAATCTGGTATCTGTACCTAGAACAGATAACAAGCAAGCTGACAGATTAGCTGCCATAGGAGCTGAATATGATATTCCTACTGAAATAAAGAATATTCACTCTCCTTTATATGTCAAAGTTGTTGTTAGACTATCAGTCCCAGATAATACTATCGGTTGGCAAGTGTTTGACAGTGATGAATAGATTGTAAACTTCTTAATGGAAGAGGCTGAATTTTCTATAAGTAATCAACAGAAATTTGTACAGCAATATGATGATCAAATACTTTAGTTAAGATCAAACAAGCTACCCAAGGGCTTAGTGACCTTGGAATCTATCTTTAATACTGATGATCAGGTAAGAAAAGATAAGGCCAACTTATTAGTAAAGCAAGAGCATTATGAGCCCATTGAGATCTTTAAAGGAAAGTTACTCAAGCTAGGAAAGATATGTACAAAAGAAGAGTAGCAAGCATTCATCCAGCTTTGTCAAGAGTTTAGTGACATTTTTGCATGGGAATATAGAGATCTGGAAGGTTTCAACCCTGAGTTAGCTCAACACACAATAGAGCTGGAACCCAAAGCTAAATGTGTCAGACAAAAGCAAAGGCCATTAAATCCTAAGCTGGAAGTGCTTATGATGATAGAACTTAATAAACTCATTGAAGGTAATATCATTTTTCCTATCAAACATACTTCATGGGTTTCCAACTTGGTCCCCGTCAGAAAAAAGAATGGGGAAATCAAATTATGTGTTGATTTCTGTGATTTAAACAGAGCATCTTTAAAAGATCATTATCCTTTACCATCTATGGAGCAGATATTGCAGGTTGTTTCTGGATCAGAAAGATTCTCTTTATTAGATGGTTATTCAGGTTATAACCAAATTCTTGTAAAATAAGAAGATCAGTACAAGACAGCTTTTACTACAAAATGGGGCACACTAGCATACAGAAAGATGCCATTTGGCTTATCAAATGTAGGTGCAACATTTCAGAGAGCAATGGACATGGCCTTTCAAGGTCTGATTAATAAAATTGTACTTGTATACTTAGATGATGTGACTATTTTTTCTAAAAAAGCTAAAGATCATTTTCATCATTTAAGACTAATCTTTGAAAGATGTAGAGAATTTGGGGTATCATTAAACCCAAAGAAGAGTATTTTCTCTATTCATGAAGGCAAACTGTTGGGACACATAGTGTCTAAAGATGGAATATCAATTGATCCTGAAAGAATCACTACAATATTGGCATTGCCTCTTCCTGCACATAAGAAAGGCTTACAAAGCTTTTTAGGAAGAATTAACTTTGTAAGAATGTTTATTCCTAACATAGCAGCACTTTTACAACCTCTTACAGCAATGCTGAAGAAGAATATTCCTTTTAGTTGGACCAAAGAAGCAAAGAAAATCTTTGAAGAAATAAAGGAGGCACTTGATGCTACTCCCACTTTGATAAATCTAAATTTTGATAAAGACTTCATTTTATATGCATTTGGCAGTGTGGATACCATATCAGCTATGCTTTGTCAGCAGAACAATGAAGGAATGGAACACCCTGTGGTATTTTTCAGCCAAGTTCTGCATGACTATGAGGTAAGATATTCTTTTGTTGAAAAGCATGTATCAGCTGTTATCAGGAGCTTAAAGAAGTTCAAACATATGCTATCAAATAATAGAATTTAGTTAATGGTTGCTCACCCCATAGTGAAAGAATTTTTGCTCAGTAAGGATTTAAGTGATAAGAGAGCAGGGTGGATAACCAAGGTCATGGAATATGAGATACAAATTAAGGTCACCAAGCTGGTCCGAGGCAAAGGACTGTGTGACCAGTTGCAGAAAATGAAAAATACAGCAAGGAACTTGAAGGAGAAACTAAGACAGTGCTTCAAAACAATGAAACAATTGTTGTCCCAGACCTCCCTACAAGTTGGGTGCATGATATGATCCATTATCTGCACACTGGTGATTGTCCATAGGGCCTAGATAGATTTAAAAGAAGATATTATAGATTACAGGCAATTCCTTATGCGGTAATTGATGGGGTTCTATACAAAAGAGACTTTAATAATGGTTTGCTGAGATGTGTACAACCAAATCAAACTCAAAAAATTCTAGAAGAATTTCATGATGGACATTCTAGAGGTCATTTTGCAGCTAGAACAACAGCTCTTAAAATTATGAGAGCTGGTTACTATTGGCCTGACATGTTCAAAGATGCTCATGAATAGATAAAGAAATGTCTAAAGTGTTCAATTTTTGTAGGTAAACAAAGACTGGCAGCAATGCCCTTGCATCCAATTCAAATGGAGAAGCCATTTGGCAAGTGGGGATTGGACTTCATTGGTCCTATCAATCCACCTTCAATCCAAGGACACAAGTGGATTTTGACTGCTACTAATTATTTCACTAAATGGACTGAAGTAGTTGCTTTGAAAGATGCTAACGAAACATCAGTCCTGGATTTTTATCAAGATCTAGTGTCTAGGTTTGGAACTCCTGACTCAATTATTTCAAATAATGCTTTAGCATTTATTAGGTTAAGAATATCTGATTGGTCTATAAAAAACAACATTTTTCTAAATACTTCATCAAATTATTACCCTCAAGGTAATGGACAGGCTAAATCAACTAACAAAAATTTGATTAAAATCATAAAGAAAATAGTTGATGAGAATCGAAGGTCTTGGCATGATAAGCTAAAGTTAGCATTATGGGCTAATAGGATTACACCCAAAAGATCAACAGGTAATTCACCCTATGTGCTTACATATGGAAAAGAAGCAAAGTTACCAATAACAATGGAGTTGCCAACACTTAGTTACATAAAAGAGCTAGAGGTACTTGAAGAACAACTAATAGAAATCAGGCTTGCACAATTGATTGAACTAGAAGAAATCAGGAAAGAGGCCTTGAAAACATTGGAAGTACACCAAGCCCAAATGAAGAGGACATTTGATAAGAGGGCAATACCAAGAGTTTGCAAAAAAGGAGATCTAGTTTTCAAATGGAATGAATTGAAGAGTAGAACAGGATAGCATACAAAGTTTGATGTAATGTGGGATCGACCATACATAATAACAGAATGCAAGCAACACAATGCATTCCAGCTTGCTAAGTTAGATGGTGAGGTGTTGCCAATCCCAGTCAATGGGATTCACCTCAAGTTAGGCTACTAGTAAGGCAGCCTTATGCTGCAAATAAGTGCTTCTGCACATTTAGTTTTGGTTATTATTTTGTTTTCCAAGAATTGCTTTTGCACATGTTGCTGATTTTATTTTAAGCAAATTAGTTTAGATTCAGTTTTTAGTTAGTTGTTGTTGTTGTGTTCAGTAAGTGTGAGTTGCATAAATTCTCTAAGTTTAGGATAGAAAAGACTTTATGCCCAATGGAGTTGCAAAGGCTACTAGTTCTAAGATGTTTAGCAGGCAAACACCCCTGAGAGGTCACCAGAAATGTTACTATTTTTTCGTTAACACTTAAAATTAGTTGGACTTAAGTGTAATTGTTCAGAAGGAATAGAAGAAAACTTCAAGGTTATACATTTATTGAACTGGTTTCTATCTTGACAAGAGCAGAGAAGGAGGTTGAGTTGACAGGATAGCCCATCAATCTAATCAAGACTTATGAGTTATCATGACAAAAGAACAGGATTGCCAAGGTACCAGTCATTCAAGAAATACAATTGTTTTTACATCATGTTATCTTTCAAGAGTTATAAGTTAGATTGACTATTCAGTTAATCAGTTTTGAATTAAAAAAAGAAAGATATTTGTATTAAACTGTTATTTCATGTCATGTTTTGAACATACATTCAAATATCTATTACTTTATCTCATGCATTGATTGAAAAGGAAATACATATACACCCCATGCATAAGAGAAATTAACTGATCATGTTTAAAAGAAGTGTTCAAATGTGTCCCACACAAGCTGTGGGAGTAACTAGACTGAGCAATTGTAGACATGCAAGCTATGCATGTGTTTGATAAAAGAAAAGAAATGAACACATGATAAAATGAAACATCCATCATTGCCTGAGCAAGAAGGTTGTTTGTTAATGTCGGCCTTCAAGTCTTTAGTCTTCAGTCTTCACTTCAACTCCATCATCAGTTGAACCTACAAAATTTTGGGGACAGCCCTATTAGCACTCTAGATGTTTAAAGTTATCACATGCTTTTATCAGACAGATACATCTACTTATCACATGATGCATTCATATGAGATCAGATCAGATATATGGCACAAATTAGGAAGAAATTATGAAGAAGATCAATCAATACTATCAGGTATATTTTTATGCTAACTTGTTTGCTCACTGTGCAGGTATAGGACAAGTATTGTTGTTGATTTGAAGACGAATAAACATGTGGATTAAATGTGGCTCCCACAAGGGTTTGAGCCCAGCATGTTTTCTTTTCATTTGAAAAGAGTATTAGAAAAGACAGGATGCATCATTCCAAGCTACATCATGCATCATCAAATCAACTTACAGAAAAAGTAATCTCATCATGACATTATTACAGTTGATTGGAGCAAATTAGATTATAGTCACAGAAGGTATTTTATCTTTTCATATCATTATCATAATACCATTTTCTTTTAAGTCATGATTTATGTCACATTTGTCAAAATTAGACTTAAGAAATGAAATAAGAGTGAATAGAGATAAGTGTAGTCATTGCTTTCAGAAAACATACTCATGCATATGAGTTACAGTATACACTAAGATGCTTATCTAATCATGTGCATAAGAACAACAAATAAGATATCATGTTACAGTTTTGACAAGTGATGTGAGTCTTGCCTTTAAAAGGACATATGCCAATCAAATTTCATGTGCAGATCAGACAGAATATATAGGCTATAGGAGCCATCTGAAATATAGAGTCTTTTGAATGCATTGTATTTACTTCATCTCATATGATCAAGTGACATAAATAGCTGACAGAGTGCATTCATAGCACAAAGGCATCTTACGGGTATGATGGCCTCTGGAAAAATGGAGAAAACTATCTACAAATATCTGATATCCAAGAGATATCAAACAGTAAGGCATCAATAGCTCTGACAGACATATGCCATAATGAAGGAGTAGGATGATCAAGAAAAATGAAACAGTGTATGTGGAACAGCTATGCCAAGCATTCAAGATGAAATAGCCAAGTCAATTTCATATGATTAGGTCATCAATAGAGAGCCTATATTCCCAGGTAGTTGCCACAGTCCCAATGTAATCAAATGTTCAACATTCAGACATTCAAGTGACACATGGAAATCATAGCATGATCACATTCCCATCATTATACTGGAGAAATAATCATTATCTCATATGCCTTGGAATAGTGAAAAGACATCATGCTATAGTCAGCAAATGTTAGAAGGAGAGATACCTTGCAAGAATGAAATAGGCGCAGTCACATTTACTATGAATAGTTATGATAGTGATCGTGAGGTGAACTGTGCAAGCAAATATAGTTAGAATAGATCACAACTTACATGCCCATCAACAGGAGTAGAACATTCTTGAAAGAGAACACCACATCAATGATGGAAGAAAAGTAGTAGAAGACACATGATATGATAAATGCCACAATGATGATGTTGACAGAGGCACAAGACAGGATATTGTATACTATAGTAGGATCCAAATACACAAAGGTAGTCAGCAGTGAGCATGTACAAAGATAGTCATGAGGGTATCTAAAAGAATACCGCAGCCAGATGTAAATGAAGACAACAGTGATTCCATAGTCACAGATGAGGTAGCAATCATTCAATTCTAAACATCATCCATTTCAACAGTGGAAAGCCTAGTCTAGGCCAATGAAAATAAGGCAAAAGAGATACATGATATCTAGACCAAGAAACTGAAACAGAATGAACAGGCTATAGGAGCCATTTGAAAGTTCAAGATATTTTTTGCATATATTTATCTCATATCAAGTGATTAAATAGCATGAACAATTTAAAATGTAGCAACAGTGTGAAGATATGTCATAGGAGTCAGACAAGTTATTGATTATATTAAGTCATACACAATTCAGATAAACATCAAGAACAACTAAAATAAATGATACAAGTTATGCCTCAAGATCATATAAAAGCATCATGGATTTCTTTGTAGAAAAGAATACACATTATTGCTCAGAAATATAGCGAAATGAAAGCTACAAGGACACATCTACTACCATGGCCGTGACAAGAAGAGTTACTGTATGAAAAATATGAAATACCCATCTCAAAAATCTTGAAACCCTTATTTTCATTTTTGGGTTACTAGTGAAATGAGCACTACAGAAGGGTTCCATTGCATGGCTGTGACATGAGGACATGATTTTTGTGCCTTAATGAACATCCAGCTGTTCAAAAATCTTGAAACCCCCATTTTCTAAATGAAACCCTAGTCTCTATTTTTACACAGTGAGAAGAAAAGGTGAAGATACAATGCATCTTTTATCATGGTCAGGCCTAAAGAAGGTAGAAATCATCATTGTAGTTAAAACCCTTGCTACAGGTATGAAACTTTCATCATCTTTTAGAGAGAAGTGGAGAAGGAGAAAGACATGTGTTTCCAGTATAGCCGTTTGCATACAATGCCATTATGTGCATTTCCAAAGAGACCCTAATAATAGAGATAGAAACCCTTCAGGTTTTATATAAAAATCAAAAGAAAATGCTACAGAAAGTGACAGTGGCCACGACCATACAAAAGGAAACAATATTCAAGATACCTAGAAAAAAAATTTGAAACCGTTGCTTCTTTTGAAAGCACACCAAGATTTTAAAGTATCTATAGTAGAAATGAAGAAGGCTCACCTTAAGGTTGCAAAAGAATAGAGCAAACATGGTCGTGATCTCTTATGAGGCTTCTCATCATTTTTCGTCTCAGTTTTAAGATGAACACACAGAGAGGAAAACAAAGCATGGTATCAAGAAGTGGTAGAGAGAAGTAAAGTACATGGCAGCTGCCATTAGAGCCAAGAGGTTACAGAAAATAGTGCAAAACTTAGTTAAAAACTCAAACGTTTCCATTTAGTGCTAATTATTGAAGTGATTTTGATGAAATTTTGTTGTGTTGAATCATTAAACCTTAAAATTTTTGTCTCACTTCTTTGCTTGTAGCATTAAGCATATAATTATCACAGGTCTTAGGTTGTGTTAATCGGAAGTAGTCCTTTTGTGTTGCGAAAAACCATTTCCTTCATAGAAAGCCTATTTTCAAGTCTTCCTTAGAATCACTTTTGTGATATTTGTGCCAAGATTGGGTTATGTGAAAGTAAGATTTATGAGTTATATTGTGAGCCAAATTGCATATTATTATCCAAACCAGGTGCATCACCAAATTTTACAACTTTTATTTCATATAGTTTCTTTCTTCCTTTTTCCAAAACAAAATACATACATTCCAATAGAACATTTGAAGGGAACCAGCCCACAATCTAGAGGTCTAATTTCATTATAGGGCACCCACAACTTGAAATTAGTCCCATGCTACACAAAATTGTAGAACTTTTCTAGTCTTGCATATGGGTGCAATTCCTAGTGATAACAGTTCATTTGTCCAGACATAAGGAGCACTAGGTTTTCTATATTTTTCATCATCACATTTTTCAACCCAAAGATTTTGACAAATCTTTAGTTGTTGAAAGTCTTCACATGATGAAATAGTATAAAAAGCACCATAAAGAGTTTCCATAATAGTGTAGGCTATATTTTTCTCAGTATGCATAAAGTCAACAGTATGCCTAATGGCTATATGCTTAAAGTATGGCAACTTATAGAATATGCACAACTATTTTACACCACTTTCATTACATGGATCATATCTACTGCCAGCAATCCCATCATTTTTAATAAATGACATTCCTTTTTGCCTATTCTCAACAACGTAATCACCCGTTATTAGCAATGATGATTCACGATTCTCTTCTTGACCATTGAAACATGTTTTTTGTCAATGATATGGATGATCCATTTTAAGGTAAGTGCGATCTCCACAATAAATACACTTACGTAAACTTCTTGAGTGCCTCACAAAATCATTAAAGTTGCAAGCAGGACATCCATGGTATCCATTAACACTGAGACCAAACAATGTGCCATATGTAGGAAGATCATGAATCATAAATAATAAGGAAGCTCTTAAAGTGTATTTAATTGAATGACCATCCCTTAAAGATTGAATTACTTCAATTCATTTCCACAATTCTATTAGCTCATCATATAATGGGTCTAGATAATGTTGGGAATTAAGGTGTCTCAACCTTGGTAATTCCTTGCATTATTTATGTTTGTATATATTAATTAATTGCCTATGTTGTAAATATTTGTAAATTCCATATTGTCATATTGTGGGATGTGGCACGGTGATGTGTCAATCCTACATGGAATATGACAACTTGTAATTTAGTCCTCACATGAGGAAATAGGCATCCCACTTTGTGGTAGGATCATTTTGCCATGTGTCGGCATCTTCCATGTTGTGTAAGGGAATGTTTAACCGAAACGGTTATGACAGATTCCTATGACGGATTTATGGCATATAAGAGTTAGAAATAGAAGCATGTAAGATAGGTGAAGACATGTGTCATGAAGCATCTTTGAAAAAGGCATATTTGGGCGCCCCAAGGTGGAATATGACATGTTGTAAGAGAATATGCTATTTATAGCCTGTGTATGATAGATTCTCTTACAGATGTAAGTTGTAACTGCTATGACAAATTCTATGATGGTCGTAAGTGTCGTAAGAGCATCTGTCATAGCCCATTTTGGAAATAAGCGACCTTTTTGGGATGGGAGATATGGACAAATGTCAGGCACATTCTATAATGTTGACCAATTATCCTCAGGCATGGTTTTTAGGCCATGAGGCCAAGTTGGATGCCCATCCCAAGATAGGTCCAATATTGCCTTGTATATTCTATATAAACAGGTGCTTGGAGAGGGAGTTGTATCATAGGTTTACAGGTACTATTATGCTACCAGATTGACTCCAGACATGAGTCTCAAAGACTATTGAAGCTTGCATTGCAAGTGTATTGTAAACAACTTTCAGATTTGTTAATACATTGTGCAAGTTTTTGAGTGGGGTTTTTCACCCGATAAGGATTTTCCCCACTGTAAATCTTTGTCTCCCTTCTTCTGTCTTAATTCTGGTTCATGTGTATTGCTGCTATATCTCTGTTAGATGTTCTATGTTGCTATAGTTGTAAGGATTAATTTGAATTTGCATAGCCCTCTCCTCATTAGATTAGTGTAGGAAGTGATTTCCGCACACCTAGCTTCATTTCAGTTGGTACCAGAGCCTAGCCAGTTTTGGTCTTAGTTGTTGGGTAGGGGTTTTTTGAGTTGATCTTAAGTTGAGTGGGAGTTTGTACAAAGTATTTTGTTTTCTATTGTAGCAAGGAGATGGCAAGCACATCCAGAAAATTTGAAGTGGAGAAATTTAATGGCACTAATTTTGAGCTGTGGAATCTCAAGATGGAAGACATGCTTGTTGACCAAGACCTTTGGGAACGTGTTAATGGAACTAAACTAGCTGCAATGTCACAAGATGAGTGGGATCTCAAGGATCAGAAGGCTAAGGGTCTCATAAGACTTAGTCTTGCTGATTCTGTGTTGTTAAATGTCCATGAGGAGAAAACTACAACCTTGCTTTGGAAGAAGTTGGGAGATGTGTATCAAGCCAAATCCTTGGTTAATAAACTTTTTCTGAGAAAGAAGTTGTATTCTCTTCGAATGGAGGACGCAAGATCTGTTGCTGAACATATGAATTCTTTTAACATGTTGGTTGCACAATTGACATCTATTGGTGTGAAGATGGAGGAGGAGGATAGGTGTATGACCCTACTTTATTCTTTGCCAGACTCATGGGATCACCTTGTCATGGCTATTGGAAACACCACATCCACATTCAAAATGGATGAAGTGGTTTCTTCGCTATTATCCAAAGAGATGCGGAGAAATTCTTCTGATGCAGCTAAAAAGGCTCTTGCAGTTCGTGGAAGACTCAAGGAGAAAGGGAAAAAGAAGGATAAGAAAGTTGAGAAGGGTAGATCCAAATCTCCTAGAAAGTCTAAGGCTATATGTTGGAACTATGGTAAATCTAGGCATTTCTGAAAGGAATGCAAAGAAGAAAAGAAGAAGAAGAAGAAGAAGAAGAAGAAGACCCCAGATTCAGATTCTGATAAATCACAAGATGATGGTGATGCTTTCATCATAGCCCTGGAAACCCATGCATCTGATGATGTGTGGCTGATTGACTCTGGTGTATCATTCCACATGACCTTGCATCGAGACTAGTTTACTAAGTATGAGGAGTTCGATGGTGGAAAGGTGTACTTGGGTGATGTCTCTCATCTAAAGATTGTTGGTCGTGGAAGAGTCTCTATCTGATTCCCTGATGGTCGAGTGAAGGGATCTCTGGGGTGATGCATATCCCAGGCTTAGCATAGAACCTATTTTCTGTAAGTAGTTTGAATGATGCAAGTGTGCAGGTTGTTTTTTTGAAAGAAGGATGCAAGATGACTAGAGGAGCTATGGTGCTTGCTAAGGGTACTAGGAGAGGTACTCTATTTCAGCTGGAGGTATGCATTTCACAATGCAATAGTTCTTCTAATTCAAGGAAGAGGGCAGTAGTCACTTCATCCCCACCATCTGAATGAGTAGTTAAGAGATCTATTGTTTCTAGTTCTAATGTTTGTAATCATACCTTGGAAGTTAAACTTCCTGCTGAAAAGACAATGTTATGGCATAAGAGATTTGGCCACATTGGTGAGAAGGGTCTGCGTACCCTAAAAAATAAAAACCTCATTGAGGGGTTAGATGATTGTAATCTTGAGTTTGACTTTTGCGAACATTGCATTTATGGGAAACAAAACTGTGTTCAGTTTTATTCGAGTTCTCACAAGTCTTCTGGTGTGTTGGACCTTGTTCATTCTGATGTATTTGGTCCTGTTAATGTTCCTTCGTTATCAAAATCTATATATTTTGTATCTTTTATAGATGACTACAGTAGAAGGACATGGATTTATTTTCTCGGGAGCAAATCTGAAGTCTATAGTAAGTTTAAGGAGTTTAAGGCCTTTGTTATAAATCAGACTAGTAAAAAGATTAAGTGTTTAAGAACTGACAATGGTGGTGAGTTCTGTTCTATAGAATTTGATAAATATTGCAAGGAACTTGGGATTGAAAGACATAAGACAACTCCATACATCCCGTAGCTAAATGGAGTTGTAGAAAAGATGAACAGGACACTGATGGAGAAGGCTAGGAGTATGCTTAGTGGAGCTAGCCTAGAACAAAAGTTTTGGGTTGAAGCTGTTGCCACTGCTTGCTATCTTGTTGATAGATCTCCTACATCAGCTCTTGTTGGAAAGACACCCATTGAGGTGTGGTCTGGTAGAAATCCTTCAATAAGGCATCTTCGTGTTTTTGGTTGTGAGGCATATGCACATATGTCTAAGGAGAAGCGGTCAAAATTGGAGAACAAGGTTGTTAAGTGTATCTTCATTGGCTATGGTGTCAGTGTGAAAGGATACAAGCTTTGGGATCCTGTGGCTGAAAACGTGTTGTATAGCAGAAGTGTCATCTTCAAAGAGATTACACATTCCTCCATTATTTTATAGCCAAAAGAAAAAGAAAAGAAAGAGGATGTTGTTTAGTTTCCTACTACCCTTAAGAAGACTGAACAGAAAGACAATGTTGGACCTAATGATGAGGAGGGCTCTAGCAGCTCTAAAAGATCAAATGAAGAAGCTGAACGTCAACCTCAGCTCTTGAGGAGGTCTACACGGATAAGAAAGCAACCTGAAAGGTTTGGTTTTACAGTGCTTGATTCTAGTTGTGCTTTTGTTTTGCTTACTAACAATGATGAACCTAGAACTATATCAGAGGCTATGGACATGAAAGATGCAAGTTCCTAGAAGGAGGCCATGGAGGATGAAATGGCTTCTTTGGAAAAGAATCAAACTTGGGACTTGGTGCCTTTGCCTCCTAGATGGAAACCCATTGGATGCAAATGGGTGTTCAAGAAGAAATTTGGTGCATATGGTAGTGTTGAGAAGTATAAGGCCAGATTGGTTGTGAAGGGGTATTCACAAGTGGAGGGTATAGATTATGGTGAGATCTTCTCTCCCATTGCAAAGTTGACATCCATTCAATTCCTCTTGTCTCTTGCAGCAACTTATGACTTAGAGGTAGAATAGATGGATGTGAAAATAGATTTCCTTCATGGTGATTTGAAGGAAGAAATCTACATATCACAGCCAGAGCATTACATGGTGAAAGGTAAAGAAAATTTGGTTTGCAAACTTAAGAAGTCTTTGTATGGTTTGAAGCAATCCCCTAGGAGATGGTACATGAAGTTTGATGCCTTTGTGTTGTCTATTAGATTTGTGAGATCGAAATTAGATCACTATGTATTTTAAGTTTGATGGTGATCGTATTGTCATTGTTGCACTATATGTTGATGATATGTTGCTCATTGGGAAGGGTAAGAATATGATTTCTAATTTTAAATCTCAGTTGTCAGCATAGTTTGAAATGAAAGATGTAGGGGCAACCAGGTACATTCTAGGAATGGAAATTAGAAGAGACAAAACCAACATAAAACTTTGGTTAAGCCAGAGTAAGTATGTGAAGACTGTGTTGGATAGGTTCAGCATGGCAGATTGTAGACCATTGTGTGTTCCCGTTTCTTTGGGGACAAAGTTGTCTATTAAGGATTGTCCAAAATCTCCTAGTGAGGTGGAGGACATGAGCAGAGTACCTTATGCTAGTGTTGTTGGTAGTTTGATGTATGCTATGGTTTGCACAAGACCAGACATTGCCCAAGCAGTGGGAGTCCTTAGTCAATTTATGGCTAATCCTGGATGGGTTCATTGGGATGCAGTTAAGCAAGTGTTCAGATATTTGAGGGGTACTTCCAAGTATTCCATATGCTATCATGGTAATGTTACAGGACCTCCACATTCTATTGATATTCCTGGATTTGTGGATTCAGATTGGGCAGGTGACATTGACAGCAGGAGATCCACCAGTGCTTATGTGTTTACACTGTTTGGTGGTGCCATTAGTTGGATGAGTATGCGAAAACCTATTGTTGCTTTGTCCATGACAGAAGCTAAGTATATGGCAGCAACTCATGCTTGTAAGGAATCCATTTGGCTTAAGAGATTGTGTTCAAATATTGGTGTTGATGCAGGTCAGATCACGATCAGTTGTTATAGTCAAAGTGCAATATGCCTTGCGAAGAATCCAACTTTCCATGCTAGAACAAAGCACATTGATATTCAGTTTCACTTCATGCGAGACATGGTTGAGCATGGAAAGGTAAATTTGTAGAAGGTAGATAATTTGAAGAATGTTATAGATGCATTGACGAAACCAGTGGGCATAGAGAAGTTCAGATGGTGTTCGGAGTCTATGGGCCTCTCAGTCTATAGCAATTAAATCTTGTTATTCTATTGGCTCTTACAAGGTGTTTGACAAGTGGGAGAATGTTGGGAATTAAGGTGTCTCAACCTTGGTAATTCCTTGCATTATTTATGTTTGTATATATTAATTAATTGCCTATGTTGTAAATATTTGTAAATTCCATATTGTCATATTGTGGGATGTGGCACGGTGATGTGTCAATCCTACATGGAATATGACAACTTGTAATTTTGTCCTCACATGAGGAGATATGCATCCCACTTTGTGGTAGGAGCATTTTTCCATGTGTCGGCATCTTCCATGTTGTGTAAGGGAATGTTTGACTGAACCAGTTATGACAGATTTATGACATGTAAGAGTCAAAAATAGAAGCATGTAAGACAGGTGAAGACATGTTTCATGAAGCATCTTTGAAAAAGGCATATTTGGGTGCCCCAAGGTGGACTATGACATGTAATAGAATATGTTATTTATAGCCTGTGTATGACAGATTCTCTTACAGCTATAATTTCTAACCACTATGACGGTTGTAAGTGTCGTAAGAGCATTTGTCATAGCCCATTTTGGAAATAGATGACCTCTTTGGGATGGGACCTATGGACAAGTGTCAGGCACATTCTACAATGTTGACCAAGTTTCCTTAGGCATGGGTTTTGGGCCATGAGGCCAAGTTGGACACCCATCCCAAGATAGGTCCAATATTGCCTTGTATATTCTATATAAATAGGTGCTTGGAGAGGGAGTTGTATCACAGGTTTATAGGTACTGTTATGCTGCCAGATTGACTCCAGACATGAGTGTCGAAGACCATTAAAGCTTGCATTGCAAGTGTATTGTAAACAACTTTCAGATTTGTTAATACATTGTGCAGGTTTTTGAGTGTGGGGTTTTTCACCTAATAAGGGTTTTCCCCACCGTAAATCTTTGTCTCTCTTCTTCTATCTTCTTTCTGGTTCATGTGTATTTCTTCTATATCTCTGTTAGATGTTCTATGTTGTTATAGTTGTAAGGATTAATTTGAATTTGCATAGCCCTCTCCTCATTAGATTAGTGTAGGAAGCGATTTCTGCACACCTAGCTTCCTTTCAGATAAGCATCGATTATATTTGAAGTCACACTTTTCTTTCTTGGTATAATCAATGATAGCATTAAGAAAAATGGTTTAGTTGATAACCATGGAGGCAAGTTATAATTTATTAAAAACACTGGCCAAGTTGACCATTTAGTACTTTGATCTGAGAATGGGTTCACCCCATCTAGAGCCAAACCCAACCTTATATTATGAGGATCTTGAGAAAAATTAGGCCATCTGTTATCATATTCCATCCACATCTTAGAATCAGGCACATGTCATTGTTTTCCATCGATGCTCTTATTTTGGGCATGTCATTGCATAAGTTTAGCAATGTCTCTGCACCTATACATTCAGAGTAATCGTGGGATTATCGGAAAGTGGCGAAGAACCTTTCTAGGAACCACAGCTGATTTCAACCCTTGTCTATACCTCGCTTCATTACATTTTAGACATTCACTCTTACTTGCAAGATTATTGTGAAATAATACACAACCATTCACACGTGTGTGGATGTTTTCATACCCTAAGCCTAGCTTAGTGATTTGCTTTTTACATTGACTTCATTTTTTTGGCAATGTGGAGTCAGGTGGTAACAAAGAACTTAATAATGCTAATAACTGATCTACACTCTCATTTGTTTAACCAAACACCACTTGCAAGTTAAGAATTTGAAGGATTGTTGTCAAACAACTTAACTTGCAATTAGCATACACAGGCTTTAAATCATCCTCCATCAACTTGGCCCAGTCATTGTTTAGATCCTCATTCAACATTCTATCAACTTCAAACCCTTCATCTAACATTGTTGCCTCTTCATCTATGTTTGGTGCCACTTCATCTATGTTTGTTTCCTCTTCATCTCTCACCCTCTGCAATTCTATCATATCTTCATAATAATTGTAATCCCAAGGGCTTATACCACTATGCACATATCTTATCATATGTCGATAAATCAGATTTCTTTTTCTCACCTTTCCACCAAGATAGTCATTACATGGACATGGATATTTGTCCATGTTCCTCTCATCGGCTACTCTCTCATCAAATGCATGGTATTGATCTATATTTAACATTCAACATTGATCCATCTATAATGATCTACACATAGAAACAAAAATCTTTTGGGGAAAAAATCGGCAAACCAAAAGTTCTTTGAAAAAATTAGGAAAAAATCAAATTTAAAAAAAAATGTAAAAAATTGTAGACTAAGAGACAAAAACTATTTTTTTAATTGAAAGTCATTTCTATAGCAATAGAGTTATAGAGAGCAAATAAATTAAAGAGTTTAACTAATGAATTGTAAAAAATAAATTTTTGTAGTTTATATTCAAATTACAGATTCCATTGCATTGCACATCTTTCAAACTCAAAGCATTACTTCACATTGCATAACTAATAACTAGATGCTGATAGATGACAAAATTTCAATTACAATATAGATTTTACAAAGTCAACCTAAGCAGTTATGCAATTAGTTCACATTGCATAACTAATAACTAGGAGCAGCTACCAATTGCATTTGCTTGTCATGGCATTCCATGAGACCACATTTCTTTGAGGCATTTTTTCAAATAGTTCACTCCTTATCTATGCTACCACATTTTTCGTACATGTCTACCAAAGCATTTTATCAAACAGTTCACTGCCTTGTTGCTATGGCTAAAAGCCTTAAACAAGTGCTTCCGAACAAGCTATGGATGCTTGGAAAAAATCTATCAAAGCATAATATTAAGCAATAGTGTAGACAAGGAAGTGAACTGGTTGAAAAAATGCCTCAAAGAAATGTGGTCTCATGGTGATGGAATGCCATGACAATCCATAACAATTTGCTTGTCATGGCATTCATCATGGCATTCCATCACCATGAGACCACATTTCTTTGAGGCAGTTTTTCCAAAGTTCATTGCCTTGTCTATGCTACCACATTTTTCATACATGTCTACCAAAGCATTTTATCAAACAGTTCACTGCCTTACGGCTATGGCTAAAAGCCTAAAACAAGTGATTTCAAACAAGCTATGGATGCTTGGAAAAAATGTATCAAAGCATAATAGTAAGAAACAAGCTATGGTCTCATGGTTTTTTTTAGCATGAAAATTAGCGTGATTTTATTTGCATTTTTTTGTAGGTTTTAAACGAATTTTTTTGGCAATTTTGCTATTTGAAATGGGGAAAAATCTCTGTGGTCAGTTTTGTGCATTTTTTAATTGTAGGATTCTCACAGTTAGTGAAAAAGGTAGTGTTCATGAAGGAATGGAAAAGATGCGTAGAGCCTTTGAATTATACTCGTACTATGTAATGGCATTGAATCATTTAGCAAACCATTTTTTCCTCACAGGGCAGCATTTTCTTGTGGAACAGTTGACTAAGATAGCTCTTGTTTCAACTGACCACCCTCTCATGAAATCTCATTCATATTATAATCTTCCACAATCTTATTGTTATCACTGGGAATTTCACCCGTATGCAAGGTTAGTAAAGCATTGCAATTCCGTGTAACATGGGACTAATCTCAGGTTGTGGGTGCCCTATGACGAGATTAGACCTCTAGATTATGGGTTGGTTCCCTTCAAATGTTCTATTGAGATGTATGTTTTTTCTATTTTGGAAAAGGGAAGAAAGAACTAAAAGAATGCTTCAAGGTAAAAATTGGTGATGCACTTGATTTGGATAAAAATAATGCAATCTGATCCACAATGTTTGCTCAGAAATCTAACTTTTACACAATCCAGAATTGGCATAAATATCACAAAAGTGATTCTAAGGAAGGTTTGAAAATAGGTTTTTATGAAGGAAATAGTTTTATCACAACACAAAAAGACTATTTCTGGTTAACACAACCTAAGACCTGTGATGAATATATGCTTAATGCTACGAGCAAGGAAGTGAGACAATAATTTTAAAGGTTTAATAATAAAACACAGCAAAATTTCATCAAAATCACTTCAATAATCAGCACTAAAAGGAAAGGTAATTCAACTGATCTAAAATAAATAAAGGAAAGTTCTACAAAGAAGACAAAAGTATAACCTGTAACCCGCCAATCTCTCAATAAAACTGTAAAAAAGTGAGCTACAAGAATTCTCCAATCTGTCTGAATCAGAATGAGAATCAAGAACTAGCAAAAACAAACTGTTTCTTTAAAATATATAGGTTTTCTCTCTCCAAGAGGCATGCACAAATATGGACTTGCAGATAACTGCCTCTAAAAATAATCATTCTCGAGCAACCTCCAAAATCCTCAAAAATAGGGCCTAAGACTACCACAAATTGAGAAAAATAGCTTCAAGTTGGGCCTCTCCATGTGCTTTGACCAAGGACCCTAAAAATACTCCTAAAAGTCATGCAAAACATCCTAGGTGGCCTAGTTAACTCAACTAATCAATTTGCATGATTTTGCATGAGCAAAATTGATTGTGAGTAAATAATAAAGTAATAGAAAATTACTTTATTATTGGTTACAATTTGTTCTATTTTTTGATTTTACAACTTGTGAAAAATAATAAAGTAATTTGAAAAATATTACTTTATTATTTATTTACAATTAGTTACTTTGTAAAATCGTGGATGATTAGAAGAAAAATATCACTCCTTATCACTCCAATTACACTTGCCTATTTTGCATGATATGAGCACAAATAGGACTTAGAAGAAAAAGAAAACTCCTTATATCTCCATGTGAGAAAATATCCCTATTTTGCATGATTCAACTACACATTAAGTCAAAAAAAAATTTATCCTTATTACTCCAAGATCAATGAGAAAACATTTGTCTTCCTCTGTAAGATAAATAAAAAATCTAAGTCACTCCATGCATCATGACACTCCATGCACAAAACAATATGCATAAACATCCTTATGACTCCCCTTTGATGCCTTAGTGCACATATATATCATTACATTTTCTAAACCACCTTATATCTCCATATGCAACTTAAAGTCAAGAAAGAAAAAAAAAACAACTCCATGACTCCATCACTGCACCATCATATACTGCCACCATTATACTGCCATCATGCATAATTGCTTACCTTGGAAAACTACATACACAGCCTCATGCATGCCATGTCAAAAATCACACCTTCTTGGCTTTGTTAGCCACCATGCATAATCAGGAAGTATTCAACCTTTTGATGTTTTGAATAAAGACAAGGAGCTCTAGCATGTGTATTTTTGTCCATGCATTACCTGACCACCAAGGAATCTTTAAAAGTTTATAAGGCCTGAAGCCTTTCTCTCTCATCATATCGGCCCTCTTGACTTAATAAAAATTAAGTATTATGCATTATTGTCGGCCACTCCATGTTATGATGGCTAGGATCTTCAAGAAAAAGGTCTTGACCACGACACTCCTTTGGATAAGGTAATTTTTTTTTTTGTAAGTCAAAAATTACACTTGAGAGAAAAGATTCCTTTGAACAAAATAAAGAGCCAACCCTAAAACTGTTCACTCTTCATTTGATATTCTTTCTTCACTATTCTGCAACCTTGCTCCGTCGACCTAGGGTTTGAATGCTTTCATCATGGCTCTGGTTTTACTCCCTCCTCTCAATGGCATCTTTGGTTGCATCTTGGAACTCTGCATCATTAATAAAGAAGGTAACAGTTGCTTGAGTTTCATATGAAGCATTTTATAATACTGTAGCTTTATTTCTTTCATGGCTATGGCCTCCTTCTTCTTTCATGGCTCTCTCCTTCGTTGAGCATTCATTAACCTTCTTTCCTATTTCTGCATCCTTCCTCTTTCATGCTCTGCAAATTTTCTTGAAAGCTTAAGGCTACTGTGAGGCCGTGGATATATCTTCCCTTCTTGTCAGCAAAAAGAGGTAAGTTCTTGTCATTTTTTATCCTCTGTAGCTTCATTTGTCTCTTTTTACAGTTTGCAAAATGGCAAAGGCTATATGTGGTCATGGGTATTGCATTTTTTGACAAAAAATACATTATCATTGTTGGCCATGACTGTATATGTCTCTTTTTGTCTTTGACTTTGTCTGTAGATGTAGAAAATCAAAAGGTTTGAGATCTTGAGATGAGGGTTTGACATCTTTTTGCACTTTCAAAGCCTCTACCTATTATGGCCATGATCCATCTATATACAGGCATCAAAATGTGTAGATTGTCGAGGGTTTGTTCAGTTTTGACACTAGGGTTTCAACCCTCCTTGCACAAAAATTCCTTCATACTGCCATGGCCATGCTCTTCACTGTTATCTCTTTCTCATTTGACTTATCCTAAAGAGAAAAAACAAGGGTTTGAACTTTCTATTAAGGGTTTGTTCAATTTGCAAATGAGTATACTTTTATTATGAGAAACTTTGCTCTTCTGGCAGGGCTATGACTGTATCTCTCTTTTATCTGAATCTTTTTTACTGTGGTTTAAAAATGAACAGTAGGGTTTGATATCTTGATATGGGTATACATTTTTTGATGAGCAATCTTTCCTTCTATATAGCACCTTCTTGACCTTCTCCTTGTGACTGTCATGCTATCAATGATACACTTTTGCCTTTATTTACCCTCCACTATAGCTACTGGATATAATAGCAAGTCTTTTTGATATTCTGAATGATAACCAGTATCAGCTACCTCCATCTGTATCATACATTCGTACTCATGTAAGGCTCTCCTATAGCATAGATAGTATCTTTAGCTTATTTGCATATGATATATCTCCTCAGGTTGCTAACTGTAATATGATGGACTGTTGTCATGTGGCATCATTTTTTGACTATGTAACTGGCTTTCTTCTCCTTGACTATCTGTGGCATTCTTTAAAATGCACCTATAGCATGCTTAAACATGTTCATATCTCCTTACCCCTATAGCTATCCTTGTGCATACTGACTGCCTATCTCATGATTTGGATGTTATGTATCATGTATATCAAGCA
Source organism: Cunninghamia lanceolata (assembly GCA_027924645.1). Classification (NCBI taxonomy): domain Eukaryota; kingdom Viridiplantae; phylum Streptophyta; class Pinopsida; order Cupressales; family Cupressaceae; genus Cunninghamia; species Cunninghamia lanceolata. The sequence continues at coordinate 3,885,147 of BSBN01000275.1, read as the reverse complement.
TTTCTCTTCTTGGTTGTTTGTTTACTATGATTGTATTATGATAGAACAAATGGCATAGAAGAAAGAGGACTATTTACCCTGTGAATTTCATGTTCCTTGTTAATCATCACTGTAGCACTTAATATAAGTCTTGTTCTTTTTCTGATGTTCCTCCTTCATCATTGATGCACTTCTGTAGATGGATATGGCAACTTAAATATACTATATCTGTCTCTTGCCTGTGTAAGTCACTTCCTTGATCATGTCTTGACTGTTCATAGTGAAGATGTATGTATCTGTATCTTCGTTCTTGCAATGTATCTTTCTTTATGGCATGGAACCTTATTGACTGCACCATGGCATCACTGTAGCTCTAAAGTGTATATGATAAGGTTTGTTTGATCAAAATAGTTGATGAAATGCATGGAATCCACCATATTATCTTTGGATTGTAGCATTCTTAACACTCCACTAGGCTTAATGTATTTGAATCCTTCCTTCTAGATATGACTGTCCCTTGCTTTTGGATTTGTACTTGACTGTCATGTCAATGATGATATATGTAGTTGCTCCATAGCGTATTCTTCTTATAAGGTCTCTAGTACTAAGTGACAGTCCTAATTATTTGATGAATGCTCTTCAGAGAGTATGTTGTATGTATCTATCATCTGCATCTTTGCCTCTAGCATGTGACTAATACACTTATCTCATATATTCTTGTGAGGTTTTCTTTTATGACAGTCAAGTTGGCATAGTGTATATATGATTGTCTCATCTTGGAGGCTATCTCATCTATTGTTCCATGTGGCATTTGTTTAACTGTCTCTATGACATATTTGCAACTTGAATGTGATATCACTGTTAAACTTTGATCATCTTTAACAATACTAGAACAATATGAGAAATACCTGGTATAGAGTGCTGCTTCACCTGAACTGTTTCACTGTATCCCATGTATCTTGATGGTTTGAAGCTTTGAATACCTATATCATGTCACTTTGATTTTCTCCAATCAACTGTAACAATGTCATGATGACATATCTTTTGTGTAAGTTGATTAGATGATGCATTATATATCTTAAAATGATGCATCCTGTCTTTTCTAATACTCTTTTCAAAAAATGAAAAGAAACATGCTGGGCTCAAACCCTTATGGGAGCCACATTTAATCCACATGTTTATTTGTCTTCAAATCAGCAACAAAACTTGTCCTATACCTGCATAGTGAACAAAGAAGTTAGAATAAAAAAGTACCTGATAGCATTGATTGATCTTCTTCATGATTTCTTCCTGATTTCTGTCATTATCTGATCTGATTTCTCATCTGAATGCATGATGTGATAAGTAGATGTCTCTGTTTGATAAAAGCATATGATAACTGTAAACATCCAGAGCACTAACAGGGTTGTCCCCAAAATTTTGTAGGTTCAACTGATGATGGCTTGGAGTGAAGACTGAAGACTGAAGACTTGAAGGTCGGCTTCAATAGCAATCTCCATTATTAGGTAGTGATGGATGTTTAGATTTATCAGATGTTCATTTCTTTTTCTTTTATCAAATAGATACATAGCTTGCATGTTTGCAATTGCTCGGTCTAGTTACTCCCACGGCTTGTGTGGGACACATTTGAACACTTCTTTTAAACATGGTCAGTTAGTTTCTCTTATGCATATGATGTATATGTATTTCCTTAATCAATGGATGAGATAAAGTAACAGATACCTGAATGTATGTTCAAAACATGACATGAAATAATAGTGTAATACAAAATATCTTTCTTCCTTTTACTCAAAACTGATTAACTGAATAATCAATCTAACTTATATCTCCTAAAAGATCAAACTGTGTAGAACAACTATATCTCCTTGAATGTTTGACTTCTTAACAATCAATTCTCTTGTCATTATAACTTATCAGTCCTGATTGGACTGATGGGTTATCCTAACAACTGGATATCCTTCTCTACTCTGTCAAGGCATCAACCTTTCAATGAATGCATAACTTTGAAGTTTTCTATTATTCCTTCTGAATAATTACACTTAGGTCCAACTAATTTTAAGTGTGAACAAAAAATTAGTAACACTTATCATAGTACAGGTGATTATGACACCGCTGGCTGGTACTACATGGTATCAGTCAAGGAAAGCCAAAGGCCACAGGATTTTGTGTTGCCATACTTTGGGTTGGGATAGGTTCAATTGAAGCTGGGAGATCTTAAGAGTTCTCTCTCAAATTTTGAAAAGGTTCTAGAGGTCCACCCTGAGAATTGTGAGAGCTTAAAAGTTGTAGGCCATATATATGCTCAGCAAGGGCAAGCAAAGAAGGCTTTGGAAATTTTAAGAAAGGCAACTCGCATAGATCCACGTGATGCCCATGCATTTATCAAGATGGGTGAGTTATTAATATTGTCAGACCCCAGTGCAGCCTTAGATTTCTTAAGACGCCAAAGTCTCTTCTAAAGAAGAGCAGAGAAGAAGTACCCATTGAATTGTTAAACAACATTGGGGTTCTTCATTTTGAGCGTGATGAACTAGAGTTGGCTCAACAAACTTTAATGGAGGCATTGGAAAATGATGTTCTACCTCTACATAAATCTTTGTGGTCAGTTTTGTGCATTTTTTACTTATAAGATTCTCACAGTTAGTAAAAAAGGTAGTGTTCATGAAGGAAAGGAAAAGATGCATAGAGCCTTTGAATTATACCCATACTGTGTAATGGCATTGAATCACTTGGCAAACCAACTTTTCTTCTCAGGGAAAGATTTTCTTGTGGAACAGTTGACTGAGATGGCTCTTATTTCAACTAACCACCCTCTCATGAAATCTCATTCATATTATAATCTTGCATGATCTTATCATAGTAAAGGTGATTATACACCACTGGCCACTACTACATGGCATCAGTCAAGGAAAGCCAGAGGCCACAGGATTTTGTGGACATGTTCAATTGAAGCTAGGAGATCTTAAGAGTTCTCTCTCAAATTTTGAAAAGGTTCTGGAGCTCCACCCTAAGAACTGTGAGAGCTTAAAAGTTGTAGGCCATATATATGCTTAGCAAGGGCAAGCAGAGAAGGCTTTGGAAATTTTAAGAAAGGCAACTCGCATAGATCCACGTGATGCCCATGCATTTATCAAGATGGGTGAGTTATTAATATTGTCAGACCCAGTGCAGCCTTAGATTCGCTTAAGATAGCAAAGTCTCTTCTGAAGAAGAGCAGAGAAGAAGTATCCATTGAATTATTAAACAACATTAGGGTTCTTCATGTTGAACGTGATGAACTAGAGTTGGCTCAAAAAACTTTTATGGAGGCATTATGAAATGGCATTTGGGTTGAATTCATAAATAAAAGCCCCAGTGCCAATTCTACAGTTTTTCTATGCGCTTTAAGGGTATGGAATTCTTCCAATGACTAGAAGAAGGTGGTGTTTCACTTGAGTTACAAGTTCAATTCCCATATGCTCCAAAATGCATAGAGGAAACTAATGAAAAAATAGTCCCCTAAACTGCCTATATGGTTTTGGTACTCAGTTGCCAATGTAACTATTATAAGTTGCCAATCATAAAGCTATAAATTTTGTGTTTAATGTAATGAGGGTTTCAAATTACCTCTGAATTCACTGCAGAGGCCATCCCCAAATCTAACTCACTGCAGAGGGCCTCACCGACTTCAAATTCATTGCAACAAACTCTAAATTCCTTACCTGCCTTTTTAGAAGTCTCCAAGTCCTCTCCAAACAAGTTTTATCGCCCATGCAAGTAGCTGCTATACCCCAAAACACCGTAGTGCCAGGCCAACCAACTAACAAAATGAGGAATTCAATGAATAATGAATCATGTGCAATACACTCCCGCTAATAATTTCCTGAAATATTTTTTAAAATTTTGTCTAATTTGTATTTCCATGACTACCTATTTAGTCATTTTTATTTGTATGACTAAATAATTTTTTAGTCGACAACCAAATTAGTCATTTATTTACTCATTTATAGCTGAGTTGCAAAAAATTAGTAGAATTTGGTCATTTTTAGTTGTTGTGACTAAACGTTTTAGTCACGTAGTCATTTATTTGCCAAATTCTATTAGTGAAAGGAAGACCGGAAGAAGATTCATCATCAATTTCTCAACCTGATGTAGACCACCTTGGTTTTCCTCTAGCCCTAGCAAAGTGAGGGACTCACTTTTCAATAATCTCGGGTGTCTGATGCCTAAGCATCCCAGGTTGAAGAGCAATCTTGCATCAACCAAAAATATTTGCTTTCTTTTCATTTCTGCATTTTAGTTGCAGTTCAGTCATTTGTAGTTTCAACATTTTCTACCGCATCTTCATTTCAGAGCTCACAGAGCAAGATTTAGTTTCTATGCCAGGTTAGCTACATCATATTTAGATTTAAGGTGATTTGGACTTGTTTGCTAAGAGATATCGCTATCAGAAGATCATCATCTTTCACAGAGCAGAGCAATCAACATTCAGTTGGAGCATACAAGGTTTGCAAAGAAATTTTGTGACTTGCAGAGCCAAATGGAACATCACACAAGGTAATTTGGAACTAGATAGACCTTCGTTGAGAATTGCATCAAGTTTCATTCATTTTTTAAGGATTACCAAGAGTTGTAGGCAACCTACATGTTTTCTACACATTTCATCATTCATTGGAGTTTGAGAACTCTAAGGCCAACGTGGAGGATTATTTGAGCTTGAAGATGATATATAAGCATTCATGAGATGCACTAGGAAGTTAGTTAGTTGACATGATAGATTAGATAGATAATTTCTTTCCAGAGGCACTTTAATGCCATATCTATCATATATGTTGTAATCTGGAAGAGGGCTTGTGAGCCCTTTGATTGTAGCCCGCATGTTGCCGGCATATAAGCCTTGTATTTGTCTGATATATTGAGCCTACGAATCTTCCATTGCATTCTATTATTGTGTTGTTTCTTTTGTGTTTAATCTAGCTGCATGGTTGGACAGTCCATTCTCTGGACCCTCCATCTGTGACTACACCATGGTTGTGTTGACGCCTAAACAAATCTGTCCCCAAAATGTCCCATTTTGCCCCTAAGTTCCTCTTGAATCTCACTTGAACCTATAGTTTATAACTGATTAGAGATATCTTCCTTAGGTTTTCATGTGTTGGCCTTTTAAGTACAAGGGAAAAGCCCAAAAATTGACTAAGTCCAAATCTTTCTAAGTGTTTCCTTATATTTTTGCATTTATCAGAGTTTCAGAGTTACAGAGTTTCAGGCTCCTTCCTTCCATCTTGCTTTCCCTCTTGGCTCTAAAATCCTCCAAGGCTAAATTTGCCTAAGTGTTGAAATTTTGACTAAGTGTTGTGGAGGTTGGAGTTTGGGCCTTCAGCTTTCTATCTTCTTCAAGGTGGATGAAACGACGAAGGGTTGAGAGCTAAGGTCTGCTTGAGGTAATGAAAAATATTCTAAGTATGATGCAATACTGCAGAGTGTCGGAGGTCAGAGTTTCATCCTTTTGTCTTCTTCAGTATTGTGGAGGAGAGGGCTTGAAGGCCGAAGTCTGACAGGGCCAATGTAGAACTAAGTGTTTCAAAGGTCAGAGTTTGGGCCTTTAGCCTTTAGTCTTCTTCAAGGTAGATGTCATGGTGAAGCCTCGAGATCTGAAGTCTGACGGGTCTACTTGTTCAAATCCTTCTAAGTATGAAGTGTGCAGTGGAGCTTAGAGGTTGGTTCTTCTTCCTTCCTTTGGGGAAGGTGAAATGGGGAAGGCCCGGCAGCTGAACCTCGGTGTTTTCATAATTTCACTAAGTGGGTCAGAGGTTGGAGTTCGGGCTTCCTTCCTTCTGCCTTCTTCATAAGAAGATGAAAGGAGGAAGGTGCGATGGCTGACCCCCGATGCCTTCATATCTGTACATAAGTGGGGTTGGGGCTTCCCTCCTTCCTCTTCCAAATGTTGTAAGTTGCAAGGTAGAAGGCCTGAGCTCTGAAGTCTGATTTGTTAGAGCTCGACTTCATGGCCTTCCTTGTTCTTTCAAACACACTGACAACTTCTCAGATCACCATAAATGCTAAGTGGGTGGCTAAAATAGTGCATGCCTTCAATGCACGGGTACTTCATGAAGACGATGAAGAGTTTTAGTGGTTAATATGTTTTGCATGATCTTCCAAGGACAAAACCAGTATGCAAGGCATGGGCTCCCAAGCAATCCATTGATTTTATAATTGGGCTCTAGGATGATTTTAATGCAGCATGGGCCTGGCATGTTGACTCAGTTTCAATGCCCAAGAGCTGCACAGGAACTAACAACTATATATACATGTTTCAAAGATGTTTTCTAGGTTGGTCGTTGAATCAATTGTTTGGTCAGGAAAGCATAAGGGAGATTTTTGAGCATCAAGTAGAGGATAATGTTTGAGCATTGAATGGAGGAATGTGGTTGATACAACATAGGAATGAGTTGTAATGCATATCTTTATGCAGTGGTATGTCTTCGTGGCTATTTGTAATGATTTAGGGGAATGCATAGTCATAGCTTTGTATTTTTCCTTCACCACATTTGTTGGTGCAATTGTAATAGAGATTTGATAATGTGTGACAACATTTAAGTCAAGACATGTTTTTTTTTGAGTCATCTCTTTGTTGCAAATGGTTCATTGTAGTTTGATTCTAGATAATTAAGTATGTCCAATGTATGAAGTATAATCTAAGAAATGTGTGTGAACACATTTTAGTTTTTTGTTGATGCTGGTTCAACCCTTTTCTTCCCTCTTTACTTCTTATGACTCAGTTGCCCAATGGAGTAGGCACCGGTCCATATTGGGGAGGGATCAATCGCTCTTTTAAAACAAACAAATCATTCACCTATGGTTTAGGGGGGAAAATCATCTTTCCTGTGCATGTACATTCATATAATTGAAACAGATTAATTAGCGGCCCGTGCAACTAGTTTGTCTTGACCTAGTGACAGTTCTTGGGGTCAAGTGTACATTGCATATGGCTGTGTTTGTTTATTTGTATTTTATTTCATGCCTCTAGGAATATCCCTCCTAGGTTTAGCTGAGCCTCGAGTGCAAAGGAGTCTACCCACTCCTGTAGTTGGCCAAAACCACCCATAACTTGTTGATAAACCTCTTTCTATCACCCTGATGACAATCCCTAGCCTAGGTGATTTAGAAAAGTTTTAGAGTTTTGTGTTGTAATTATTTTGGGAACCAATAGGTTGTTCAACAAAATTGCACCTACACAAATGGATTCTTCATGTTTTGGATGAGGGATTGACATGGATTTATAGAGTTGGGATGAGAGGAATGAAGGGTTGGGATTCATTTCAAATGAATGGCTAGGATTGAATGAGCGTATTTTGAATTTGAATTTAGGAGGGAGGTGGAAATAAATGCTAGTGGTTGGTGAATGGAGGGATATGATTAGGTTGATTAAGTGAATGGTTAAGATTCAAGGTTAGTATGAGTTTGGATAAATGGTAGTTGGGGATGAATGGCTAGGATTAGGTTGATTAAATTGATGGATAGGATTGAAGATTAATTTGATTTAGGATTTGATGATGTGGATTAGAATTGTTATTTAAATGGCTAGTAGTTGGAAATGGAGGGTTAGGATTAATTTTGATCAAATGGATGGGTCAAGATTTAAAATTGATTTTATTTAGGATTGTAAGAAATTTTAATTAGAGTAAATGGATGATGAGGATTTTAGATGAAAGATAATTGTTTTTTATTTTTATTAATTAACTAATTTTAAAATGAACTAATTAAATAAATAAATAAAACATATTTAATTAGATGATAGAAGAAGGTGATCTAATTATTTAAATAATCTAGAATTAATTAATTAGTGTTGGACGTATGACAAAAATTATTTAAAATGGATTTTAGGTGTCTATATTTTTTCCCTCTTTGAAATAGTGTTGCTACTAAAAAAAGTGTCATTTTAAAGAAAATAAATTATAGACACGTTATGAGATGAAGATGGAGGCAAGAGGCTCTAATTGGCTGAAGAAAATAGAATTAGTAAATGGATAAGTGATGGCCCCTCAAGAGAGTAGGCATATGAAAATGGCAAAGTTGGTCTCTCAAAAAGACAAGATGGAAAATGATGAAAAGAGGTGTATGCCCCAAGCATTGGGACGTTGATTTTAGGATGGATTGATAATTTGGTTAAATAATTTAGGTTGATTTAACTTGATTGATTGGATTGACTAAATAATTATTGATGGTTGGTTTTGATACTTCAACACTTTAAGGGATTTTGGATTCAAAGTGTCGATCCTAATTTTTGGATAATTTTATTTGTGGTGTGATGATGATGTCGAGGATTTTATTTATGATGCTATGATTGTGTATTATATTATGTTATGAAATGTTTATGATGCTCATGACTGTTATGATGCAATGTGAGATATGGTGATAGATATGTGATTTTGATGTGATATGGGACTTTTAGTATGATGTGGTTTATGGTGAGGACTACTATTGGTGATTGTAGGTACATGAAATGAATCAGTGAGGAGATTCCAAATGTGTTGAGCAACTTCTTTACTATAGCTTAATACAAGATGCACCAAGATATAAAGGCCAAGGTGACACGGTGCTCTATGCATAAAAGAACTAACTCAAAAATAATAAGAACAAAGTAAACCATGATGCAACAAGTGAAGGAGAAAGCAAAGAGAAACACAAAAAGATGATATCCCAAAAAACATATCCTGACATAACATGGTATAATGGACCATGGTGGCCTTAGTGGAGTAGGAAAGTGGGAGGTCACATCAAAATGAGAAAAGGACATAAGGACAGGATATGATAGAAGTAATTAATATTTAATAGTGACATTAAAATTATCAACACATCAAACGACAAAAGGACATGCAAGGATATGACAAAGGACACTCAAATAGGAACAAAGCACACATCCAATGTTTTTCCTCTCAATAAGGAAAAAACCAAAGCATTATGCACCTATGATAGTGATAATGATGACCAATTAATCTCAAGCTAAGATATTCTCCAAAGGATGAGGTAGGGGAATATGTTGGGAGTGTAGAGACCTTAGTTGCCATGTGTTGTATGAAGATGTTCAAATTGATTTTCTTATCTAGGGAATCATGTCATAGAAGAGTGGTCATTCATCATGCCAAAAGATGTCAAAGGGAATAGTCCAAGAGCTCTTCTCTAAGCATAGATTGAATTGCTTCCCCCAATCCATAGTTGAAATAAAAAAGGGAAAACAAAGATGGAATTAGATGGGTGGATGGAATGGAACAAATGGTGCCTCTAGGTGTGAGGAGTTCTTATTGATAATAGGTACCTAGTTTGTCACACATGATGTTTACGAGAAGGTTTTCATCATGGTGCTGCCCAAGGTGCCATAAAAATGGTTTTCACCAAAGGGTAATTTTTCTCCTTTTATTATAAATTTATTTTTTTGACTTTTAATTAAGGGTAGAAGCACTTGAGATGCACAATATTAATTGGTCATTCCAGTTCTTGACCATTAGGTGTAACCAAATTGTAAGCTCCTAATCCATATTTAGCCATGATCACATAGGGACCCAACTAGTTCGGTTTGAACTTGCCTTTCTTTTCTCTATCTTGATTAGTGTTTTTTTATTTTCCTTGAGGACAAGACCACCAACTTGAACTTCTCTAGCTTTGATGTGCTTGTTGTTGCTTCAACAAAGGTGATTCTAATATACTTTTAGATGGTTGAGTGCATTGATTAGATGTTCACCCAAGAGCTCCAACTCATGTAGTCATGCAACATGATACTCCTAACCATCAATTAGGTTTTTCAAGGAGATCTATAATGATGTAATTCAACCTCAATTAGTAGAAACACTTTAGCTCTTAAGACTAGTGAATATGGTGTGACTCCTATGAGGGTGTAGATACTTGTGTGGTAGGCCCATAGGTAGGGATCTATTTGGAGGTGTCAGTCATGACCAATGTCATCGACAATATTTTTAAGGATCTTGATGAGAGTTTTATTAGATGTCTCAGCTTGACTATTACCTTGTGGGTAGTATGGTGTGGACAATTTGTGTTTGCTATCCAGAACTTTTTACAAAGGGTCTAGACTTCAATGTTTATGAAGGACTTGCCATTATCGATGATGATGGAGGTGGGAATACCATACTAGAAAATGGTGTAGTTAAGGATGAACTTGGATATTTGTTTTTTAGTCACATAAGTGAGTGGAATCACTTCAACCCACTTTGTGAAGTATTTGATGGTGGTGATGATGTTTTTATGGCCATCGGAGGAAGTAGGATTGATTTTATCAATGAGGTTGAGGCCCCAAGTGGAGAAGGGCCAAGGAGTAGTAATAGATTACAACTTAGCCTAAGATGAAGTGTGAATTAAATCTCTATGCTTATGGCAAGCTAGGCATTTCTTCATATACTTGCAAGTGTCCTGCTCCATAGTGGGCCAATAATAACCTATGCAAATGGGCTTCTTGGCTAGGACAAGACCATTGGTATGGGCTCCAAAAATGCCATCATGAACCTCTAAATAACTAAAAGGTTTATTATTTGAATCTAGACATCATAACAAAGTCCCACCATAACTCCTACAATAAAGGGTGTCACCAAGGATGGTGAAATGAGAGACACATTAGATGAATGATTTCCTTTGATTAGGTGGAAGGGTGTGATGGATGAGATAGGCGTGATATTGTGATACTAGGGATTATTAGGACTATTAGAACATATTGTTATTAGGGGTCATACCCTAATAACATTTGTATATTGTTCTAATATAAGGTTATATAACCTTGTGATTATTATATGCTTTATAAAGTATATACCATTTAATAATTAATAATCTAATAACTATTAGATTATTAATTATTTATAAATGGTTGCATTAAGAAAAGGTGTGACTAATACCCCTTTAGGTATTTTTTCACCCAAACCCTATGGGTAGCTCCAAGCCTCCATCACCAACATGCTTTGGTGATAGTTGGCTAACCCTAGGATATGACAAAATTACTTCTACTTGTAGAGCATGCTCCCTAGCTATTGTCATGTTATAGCAACAATAAGATTATCTATGAGTGGGTCATAAGATTTACTATTTTAGTGATCACATTGGGAGGAGAAGGACAAGATATTCCTTAGGGGGTATTAGAACCCTCAACCTATGCCATCATAAAATCCTTAACTCCAACCTTCATGTGTTTCCATAGAAGTTGAATCTTGTATAAAACGCAGTACTATAATGTGGAGGGGTGTCTCTTATAGAAAGATAAATGAAAAAGTTAAATTTTTTTATGGTTTGATTTGTCCAAGTATAGTAGTTGATAAATTACTTATCTAGATAGGTTTAACAATAGGAATCTAGGGAACCATACATAGTCATAAGGTCATATCATTTCATGGTGATATAAATACTTATTGGAGGATTAGCATTTGTAAGTTATAATAAAAGTTGCAATGATAAAACATATTGCAAATATGGCTCATGAATGAGAATTCATGAATTCATAAATGTTTGGGAATCAGGCCTACCCAATGACCATTAAGAGCATTCTAGGAGTGTGAATGTTGTTAAGGCCTTATTTTTAAAGGTTGAGTTCAATTGATCCTTTTGACTTCATCATAGTGTTGGAGGGTGGCATGCATGGGAGTTTTCATCTTATGTCATGACTCTTTCAAATTGACATGGCATTACTACAATCAATCTTAATAATTCAACAAGGCTCTTAGCTTACAACTCAAATCTGTATTAGGGCTTAAACAAGACTAGCTATGAATGGTGAAGGCTCAACCTGACCCCCCACAATGAGTATTTCAAAAATAACTCTTCTTAATGATACCATGAAGTAAAGTCTTGTGAATGTGGATAAAATCCCATTTTCATTCCAATTAGTTCATAAGTTAACATCAACCATGGGACATACTGAACAAAGTCAAACTAGACTTTTGATATAAAATTCAACTATTTGTTCCCTCTTTATATATATATATATATATATATATATATATATATATATATATGACAGTTTTTCCTAACTGATATTGATATAAATCTTTAATTTTAGACTAGTGCTCTTAGGGCCAACAAGAGACAAGGTTATACTTCAAAGTCAAACATCGATAATGAAAACTTAGTAGCCCTATTAGTTTGGCAAATTATTTTGGTAATCAACTAAATCCTACCTAGAATTTGTTTTCTTGAAGGTTTGAGGGAGTATCCTAATTAGTAAACAAGATTCATCTTTTAGAAAAAATGTTAGATAGATAATAAATTTCAATTATTGAAAATAATATAGAGGTTTATAACAAAGACCTTCCTACCTATTGGAAAGAGGTGATTGTCCTAGGGTGTGGAAAAATTTGCAATAAGCCACTAAGGTACATCCATGTTCCCTAGGGTTTCTTTTATATTCTATGACTAAAAAGGCTAATGAATGATGAGTTTTTTATATGTGCAAGAGTTAATTTTACAACTACCAACTAGGAAAGATAAAATATACCACATAAATGACTCCTATTTTGTTTTAGTTGTTTCCATTTCTTGGTTACAATATTGTCTTTTCCTATGGTTGTCTTGTGGAATTTTTTCCCATACATCTAAATTTTTTGAAATAAAAATTGCATAATATGCACTTATTCCTAGACAATTGGTTGAAATTGATCCTAGGTATTCAAATGTTGTGATCTTTTAAAAATATTAGAATTTATTGTTTCTACCTAGAAGTCATTACAAATCACATGCATGTGTTTTTCCAAGTTCCTTTGAATCTAGCCTGGATATAAACCTCACAAACCTTAAATCATCTAACTTATCTTAGTTCCCAACTCGTGCATCTTGACATTTACTAGTTTCCTAATTTCCTTATACCAATTCAACATAATTTTTAAATGCTATAACAAGTTAATGTTTTTCTTCCCAAATTTGTCCAATATGATCTCTTCCAAATATGATTGTAGTAAGCTAGAGTTAAGGAGAGCACAAATTGAGAAAGACACTAATTGTTTTACCATGAAATACAAAATTGTTCAACATTACTTTTAAAAATATATAGATAACACCCAACGAAGAGAGCAATTATTGTTATTTTGCTCATAACTAATGGCAAAGTTACTTAAACTTTTAAACCACTGCTTAGCTCTTTATATTAAGAGTGGTTTGTCATTTGAAATCAAATAAATAGAAAGGCATGGAAACCATATAAATGAATTACATATACGAGCAACAACAAAAATAAGAGAGGAACTTGCTAAAATGGCATATAGACTCCAGTAGACTACCCAGAAGAACCTTCCTTTCCCCAACTCATGTCTCTTTCTACTCCAAATGAAATCTGCCCTCTTCAAACCCCCATCAACTTAATATAGATCCCCCTCAATTGCCTATGGTGCATAAATGTGTGTGTGTGTTGGGGGGGGGGGGGGGGGGGGGGGGCGGTGGAATGCCCTCCTTCTAGGCAGATAAGGTGTAGATTTATTACATGGGGCATGTAGTTTTTGAGTTTCCCATGTTGTAGTAATCCAGACTATAGATTTTAGTTCCTCTTTTCTTTCATTCTGCTAGATATCTCCCTTTGTTTGATTTAACTCTTTTATTAAAAAATGTTTTTACTCTTAACCCTAGTCTCCACATGTTGGTGGGGAGATTATTAATTAAACAATGATAATGATTTTTATATGTGTATTTATATATTATTATATTATATTTATCATGTTTAATATTAAATATTACCTTCTATTAACTAATGACATTAAAATTTAGGTTAATACCATCAGGATGATAAATGCATGATCACAAATGAGGGTGCATCTAGTGTAAAATATGTAAATGTATTTCCTAGTACTAGACATACGTGTTCTGGCAAGACCCATGAACTCAATCGATTAATGAACGAAACCATTGCTAAGTGCCATAATTGCATACAAGGTACTTACTATTGGATGAACTTATGGTTAAGGCATGACGTACACTTAAATGATTTTGTTAGGATTAAGGTGTCATTAACCTTGTAAATCCTTGTAATTATTATTCCTAAAATTGTTTGTAAATCACCCATAAGGGATGTACAAGTTTCACTGGCAATGGTAAAAATTATCTACCAGGGACAGTAATTACGAAGTTACTACATTGGTAAGTTCTGGAGTTACCTGTGGTAGTTATGGAGTAACATTTACTAATGGTAATGGTAAAAGGTTGGTTTAATGACCATAGGTGCCACCATGGGGAATATGCTATATTGGGAGAAGCCCGTTTGCACAAAATGGACATGGGCCAAGAAACTTAGAAAAAGCTGACCAGTAAACTAGAACAGCTTACCGCAAAGAAACATTTTCTCCTCAAAGAAAATGAGAAGTCCATTAGACTTCCTGCTAGATGAACTTCGGTGCTTAATTATTTACAACCACTTACACCATCAGAACTTACAGCACTAATTGCACAAAGAAGCCGAGTTGAAGCCCCTACCACAGGAAGTATGGCAAGAAGGTTATGGCATAGACAAAGGAAAACTTCTTAGAAAAAGTTATTCAACAAGCCCAAGCTGAAATCAATGAGATTGATGAAGAAGAAAATCTATAGCTTGTTGATGAAATGGAGAGATCTCAAGAACTGGACAAGTATATTAACCGGTTGAATTCTTCAAGTTCACTTCAGTTGCCACAACAAACCACAATGCAAGAAGAACAACTTTACTGTGAGGAAAAACCAAAGTCCTCTGGCTCACTCAACTGAAGAAAGGAGTCCTGTGCTAATTCAAAATGTAGCACCCTATCTTGAAGAAGGCAACACTAGCACCCTATCTTGAAGAAGGCAACACCAGTCAACACCAGGTCAGAGCCTATCAGTGAAATAAGATAACTACAAGTTACCCTGGAGTTATTCTAACTATCCATATTCCAGGAATCAAGGCATATCCACTAGCTTTTCTATGGGATACTGGTGTAGACGTCAATGTAGCCAGGTATAACTATTTTCCTAAAGATTGGTGGATAGAAGGTTCTATTGAATTGATCTTTGGTAAAGGGAAATTTGAATCCAAGCTAGTATGCAAAATCCCTATACAATTAAGTAATGGATACATTGATGAATTAACATTTGTTCATTACGAAGTAGATGGATATGATGGAGTTATAGGGAGCAGAGCCATGCAGCACTGGGAGCCAATCACCATTGACTCCACTTTCATTACCCTGCAAGGAACCTTTCAAGTTCCTCAACTTCATCAGGATTTGGCCTTTACTACAAAGATAGAGATTCCAAAGAAAAAGAAAGAAAATAGGGTATGGATAGCCAGATAGCTTGAAGCTGCAAAAGAACCATTAGAAGCAATCAAATTAGAATTTGCAGCCACTATTCTTACAAAGGACTTGAAGAAGTAAAAATGAAATATGTTCTACAGTTTGCCACTAAAAAGAGATGTAGAAGGTAAGGAAATAACTCCTAAGGCAAAGGCAAACTATTTTCTAATGAGCATGCAGGAAACTAAAGTTTGCAGAGAAGAAATTGAAGAATTACGCAAGATGGATTTGATAAGATCCTCCAGTTCACCATTCTATTGCCATGCAATGTATGTTCCTAAGTTTGATGAGAATGGCAATGAACTTCCCGAGAAACGGCTGGTTGTAAACTATAAGCCGTTAAATGAATGTCTGGTTGATAATTGTCATCAATTACCTAGTAAGGATCATATTTGGCAAACTATTCAAGGAAGTCATATATATTCCAAATTTGATCTAACAAAGGGTTTTTGGCAGATTGGCTTAAAGATAGAAGACTATTACAAGACAACCTTCTAAGTTCTGCAAGGGTTATTTGAATGGAAAGTTCTTCCATTCGGCATCAAAACAACACCATCTATCTTTCATCAAAAGATGGATCTTATTTTTAGACCCTATGCTAAATATATTCTGCCATACATTGATGACATTCTTGTGTTCATCCAGGATATGAACCAGCATCTTGCTCATTTACAACAATTTCAGTAGATCTGCCAGGAGCATGGACTTGCGGTTAATCCTATCAAGTCTTACTTTGCACAAGAATAGATCATTTTTATTGGCATCAAGCTTCTCCCGGGGGAGAAAATGGAAGCACAACCACACATTCTGACCAGAATCCAAAATCTCCAAGTAACAAATGTTAAAGAATTACAAAGGTTTCTGGGTTTAGTTAATTATATTGTTGGATTCTATCATAAGCTTGCTGAAGACAAACCTGAGTTGAATAAGTTGTTGGGAAAGAATCCACCTCCATGGTCAAATATTCATGATGCCATGATTATCATAATCAAGAATAAATGTGCTAATCTTCCACCTCTGAGACTGCCAGGTGATGGTCCAAAGGTAGTTGAAACTGATGCTAGTAAAGCAGCATGGGTTGGTGTGTTAAAGGAAAAAATGCCTCAAGGCCGTGAGGAAATTGTCAGATATGTCTCTGGCAGTTCAAGAACAGTGAGTTGAACTACCATAGTACTCACAAGGAAATTCTTGCTGTCATAAATACCCTTAAGGCTTTTCAGATGTTTGTGGTTGACAAAAGATTCCTGATCTGAAGCGACCTGCAAAATCTATGGGGATTCTTTAAAAAAGAATCTAAAGATAAAGTCATCAAGGGAAGATTATTAAAATGGGCACAATTCTTAAATACTTTTAATTTTGATATTATTCATCTCCCTGGTGCTGACAACATTTTTGCAGATTTCTTATCTAGAGAAGGTCATGTTGCAACCAAAGTCGAGCACGACTTACCTGTTGAAGATGCAAGGTTTTATAAACTATCCCATGCTTTGCTTGGTTGTACTTGCGATTCCATGGCAGAAGGATCGCTTTATATTGATTGCCTTTTGGATTTTACAGTCAGTCTTAAGGATGGCAACCTAAATGATGTCCTTACATACCAGTTCAAAACAATGAATCTATTCATGAAGGACCAATCAATTGACCATTCTTTAGTCTTCTTGGTTCATTACCATTTGTATAACAAAGTTATTCCTTTGATGATGAACCCTAGGAGAGCTCTGATACCAAAGTTTGAACCATAGCTGCAAGAGACAAATGAAATATGAAATTTGAAATATGCAGAAGCTTTTATTATCATATCATATCAGGATTACATTCATCTCATACAATGCTCGCTATATTTATCAGAAATCTATCTCATCAGGACTTCTGAGGTTCTGATTTCTGTAGAGCAAAAAGAGCATACTACTCTAATCCTTAGAGCTTACCTAAGACTTGCTACTATAGATTCTAGGAACTCTCTAAGACTCTTAAGACTCTAAGCTTTCTATGAGGACTTACTTGCTCAAGACTCGAATGACAAATGAGGTGGCCTTGTGTCCTTTATATAGGAAGGCAAGGCAGATCTTTAACCTCAGATCATTAAGTCTGGGCTAGACATCCGTCCATAGGAAGCGGACATGTTGCAACTCTTCATACATAGGGTTATCCAGTTGAGGATAAGATTCCTTGAGTGGATCCTAATAACCCGTGAACAAGGAATAAAGAGGGACTGACAAGATGCCTAAGGAATCTACTTTTTACAAAGTTGCTTTTTGATCACGAAAGGCATATCTCGTGCTTATTGTAAGGCTCGTAAGCTTTCCCCTTTTACCATGGTGTGGGCCACGTCTGTCATTTGACATGAAGGGACAGATTCCTTTGGTGGATGACAAACCCCATCCACTAGCTGGTGCTGGGCCCAGAATCACTCATGTTTGCACATCTGGGATCCTGAACTGGATTGTACTCGCAATTGACACAAGTCATGTATGAAGCATGTGGTGTGCATCCCTCATGATTAGGAGTGATAGGATCAGGTGGGAAAATGGTGCCGTCATGTGGATCAGGTTCCTTCCACATGATACTCATTGTCTTTAATTTATATGGCCTGTATATACCTTGTGCCATAGCTCCGTTGTCTGTCATTTCCATGCGGTATGTTTTTGTATGTATCTAGATGGGAGTCTGATTGGAATACAAGCTCCGAAGTTTGTTTGGAACACTCCAATGTTGATATAGAGTGCCTGCTCTAGTAGGTCCATATGTTTGACATACATGTTTGCTTATCAGGTTTTCTTCAGAAGAATTGAAAGTCAATTTGAAGATGCATCCTGTATAGGCAGAGGTACCATTAAACTGCAATCCTTTAGCTGGAGGATAAGGACCTTGAAACATGTCCCTTATCAATTCCTTTCCTTTCTCCTCATTGAGCCATCAATCAGGTCTGTGTATAAACGAATTTAAGAATTTGACTGGTAACACAAAATCTCCACACCAGTTTTGAAGAACATGACCAATGTCTGGATCGATTGGTTCGGCTTTGACTAAAAATTCAAAGAAAGGTCTCTGTGTCCATAGTCCTTCAAGTGTGAGCTGTTGTTTAGCAGTTATCATTTTATATCTGTCAAACAGAAAATCATTGGCCATCTGGAAGTTATGACGATCTCGCATGGAAAATGGGTTAGTGCTCCATTCACGACAGCTTTTCTCGTACCACCTGTGCTCTCGAACTCTGATGACATTAACTTTACCTATGAATTTTGGGGAATCTTCAACAGGCAAGTCATGCTCGACTTTGGTTGCAACATGACCTTCTCTAGATAAGAAATATGCAAAAATGTTGTCAGCACCAGGGAGATGAATAATATCAAAATCAAAAGTATTTAAGAATTGTGTCCATCTTAATAATCTTCCCTTGATGACTTTATCTTTAGATTCTTTTTTAAAGAATCCCCACAGATTTTGCAGGTTGCTTCGGATCAGGAATCTTTTGTTAGCCATAAACATCTGAAAAGCCTTAAGGGTATTTATGACAACAAGAATTTCCTTGTGAGTACTATGGTAGTTTAGCTCACTATTCTTGAAACTGCCATAGACATATCTAACAATTTCCTCACAAAATGCCTCAAGGCCATGAGGAAATTGTCAGATATGTCTCTAGCAGTTTCAAGAACAGTGAGTTGAACTACCATAGTACTCACAAGGAAATTCTTGCTATCATAAATACCCTTAAGGCTTTTCAGATGTTTGTGGCTGACAAAAGATACCTGATTCGAAGCGACCTGCAAAATCTGCGGGGATTCTTTAAAAAAGAATCTAAAGATAAAGTCATCAGGGGAAGATTATTAAGATGGGCACAATTCTTAAATACTTTTGATTTTGATATTATTCATCTCCCTGGTGCTGACAAGATTTTTGCATATTTCTTATCTAGAGAAGGTCACGTTGCAACCAAAGTCGAGCATGACTTGCCTGTTGAAGATTCCCCAAAATTCATAGGTAAATTTAATGTCATCAGAGTTCGAGAACATAGGTGGCATGAGAAAAGATGTCGTGAATGGAGCACTAACCCATTTACCATGCAAGATCGTCATAACTTCCAGATAGCCAATGATTTTCTGTTTGACAGATATAAAATGATAACTACTAAACAATAGCTCACACTTGAAGGATTGTGGACACAAAGACCTTTCTTTGAATTTCTAGCTGAAGCTGAACCAATCGATCCAGACATTGGTCATGTTCTTCAAAACTGGTGTGGAGATTTTGTGTTACCAGTCAAATTCTTAAATCCATTTGTACACATACCTGATCAATGGCTCAATGAGGAGAAAGGAAAGGAATTGATAAGGGACATGTTTCAAGGTCCTTATCCTCCAGCTAAAGGATTGCAGTTTAATGGTACCTCTACCTATACAGGATGCATCTTCAAATTGACTTTCAATTCTTTCGAAGAAAACATGATAAGCAGACATGTATGTCAAACATATGGACCTACTGGAGTAGGCACTCTGTATCAACATTGGAGTGTTCCAAACAAACTTTGGAGCCTGTATTCCAATCAGACTCCCATCTGGATACATACAAAAACATACCGCATGGAAATGACAGACAGCGGAGCTATGGCACAAGGTATATACGGGCCATATAAATTAAAGACAATGAGTATCATGTGGAAGGAGCCTGGTCCACATGACAGCACCATTTTCCCACCTAATCTTGTCACTCCTAATCATGCGGGATGCACACCACATCCTTCATACATGACTTGTGCCAATTGCGAGTACGATCCACTTCAAGATCCCAGATGTGCGAACATGAGTGATTATAGGCCTAGCACTAGCTAGTGGATGGGGCTTGTCATCCATCGAAGGAATCTGTCCCTTTGTGTCAAATGACAGACGTGGCCCACACCATGGTAAAAGGGGAAATCTTACGAGCCTTATAGTAAGCATGAGATATGCCTCTCATGATAAAAAAGCAACTTTGTAAAAAGTAGATTCCTTAGGCGTCTTGTCAGTCCCTCTTTATTCCTTATTCACGGGTTATTGGGATCCACCCAAGGAATCTTATCCTCAATTGGATAACCCTACGAATGAAGAGTTGCAACGTGTCCGCTTCCTATGGACCGATGTCTAGCCTGGACTTAATGATCTGCCTTGCCTTCCTATATAAAGGACACAAGGCCGCCTCATTTGTCATTCGAGTCTTGAGCGAGTAAGTCTCATAGCAAGCTTAGAGTCTTAAGAGTCTTAGAGAGTTCCTAGAATCTGTAGTAGCAAGTCTTAGGTAAGCTCTAAAGATCAGAGTAGTATGCTCTTTCTGCTCCACAGAAATCAGAACCTCAGAAGTCCTGATGAGATAGATTTCTGATAAATATAGCAAGCATTGTATGAGATGAATGTAATCCTGATATGATATGATAATAAAAGATTTTGCATATTTCAAATTTCATATTTCATTTGTCTCTTGCAGCTATGGTTCAAAGTTTCATTGTGATGCGTAAAGTGGCTATTCTTGACCATGGGTGCCCTCCTTCAGGAATCTACTATTTTTGGTTTGTATGACATCTTTCATAAGGTTGGTAAGATGTTGTAAGAAAATCTATGACAACTGTAAGTTGCCATAATATTCTATGACAATATGATAGCCTATGACAAGTATTTATGAGTTATAAGTTGCTATTCTTTGCCTTGGGTGCCCAAGGTTGCATAGTTGACTTGTGACAAGTGGTAAAGGTCATTGAATATTACATGTTAGAGTTTCTAAGGAGAGAGAAAGTGGATGCCTAGTTCGGGGAGTGTAAAACCTCTATAAATATAGTGCCTTGTATGTGTTGTTCATCATAGTTTTCTTGTACACATGTTCTGCCAAATTGAGGAGAGCAAGAGAGAGTGAAGTGCATATATTTTGTCTCCATTTTGAAGATAATACAATTTGAGACTCTTTTCTTAGTGGAGTTTTTTACCCGAAAGGGTTTCCTCTATGTTATATCTGGTGTTGATATGGTTTATTCTTCTATGGTGTTTATTCTTGTGTTGTAATTTCATTTCCATTTGAAATCTTTATTCATATTACACTACTTTAAGATCATAAACATATTGTAATCATATTTCCATTTGGGTAGTTTTTGCCTTCATTTCTAACATTTGGTATTAGAGCCTACCTAGTTTTGATTCTTGGGTGGTAGTGTGAAGGTTGTTTAGCTGCAATGGGAGATTTGGTTGTTTTGTTCTGTAGATCTTGTGTAGTATTCATGGCTCAATCCGCTACTTCAACCTCTCATTTGAACATTGAAAAGTTCAATGATATGGGGTATGAATTGTGGAAGCTGAAGATGGAGGATTTGCTTGAGGAAAGAAACCAATGGTTGGTTGTTATAAAAGAGAAGAAGCTCGATGATGTGAGTATGAATGAATGGGAAAGGTTGGATAAGAAGGCACGAGGAACCATCCGATTGTGTCTTGCAGATTCCATCCTATTGAATGTCTCAAAGGAATAGACTACATTCAAACTCTGGAAGAGATTGGGTGAGACCTATCAAGCAAGAGCATGGTAAACAAGATTTATTTAAAGTAGAAATTATTTTCAATTAAAATGAAAGAGGGTGATTCCATTGCAGAGATTTGAATGATTTTAATTTACTTTTGAGCCAACTTGATTCTGTAGATGCTATTGTTGAAGAGAAAGATAAATGTATTCTTCTACTTTGTTCTTTACCTAAATCTTGGGAGAATGTTATCCTTGCTATTACTACTAACCTTGAAGATCTGAAGCTGGATCACCTTGTTGTAACTTTGTCAGCACAAGAGATGAGGAAGAAGACTTTTGAGGGTAACACTGAGGCTCTCAATGTGAGGGGAAGGTCCAAGGAAAAATGGCCAAATGGAGAGAAATAATTGAAGGAAAAATCGAAGGGTCAGTCTAAGTCTCTTGGGATGAAGAATAGAGTTAAGTGTTGGAATTGCAGTAAAAGTGGGCATGTGAAGAAGGAATGCAAAAACAAGAAGAAATAGTGGGATTCTACTACTGACAAGTCTTTGAATGCAGGTGAAGATGTTTTACTTTTTGCATGCAATGTTTTTATTAACGATCATTGGTTGGTTGACTCAAGATGCTCGTATCATATGACCCTGCATAAAGAATGGTTCTCCACATACGAAGAGTATGATGGAGGTATAGTGTACCTTGGGGACAACTCTACATATCTGATAGTTTGGAAAGGCAAGGTAATGTTGTGTTTTAGTGATGGGAGAATTAAAACCCTCCCTGGTGTTTTGCATGTTCTTGGATTGGCTAGAAATCTGATTTTAGTTTCAAAGTTGAATGATTTGGGAATGCATGTAACATTTGATAAACATGGTTGTAGATTGGTGAGAGGAAACTTGGAGGTAGCGAAGGGGAAAAGATTGGTAACCTTGTTTAGGCTAGATGCCATTATAGTTTGTAATTCCTCTTATATTTATGAGGCTTTTGAAAACACTTGTATGTTGTGGCACCGTAGATTGGATCACACAAGTAATAATGTTTTAAAAAAAATCAAGAATAAAGAATTGTTGGAGAATTTCTCTTTTTTTGATGAGCATTTTGATTTCTGTGAGCATTGTGTGTTTGGTAAACAAAGCAAAACATCATTTCCTTTAGGAAGTAATAGGACAAAAGAGAAGTTAGAGGTTATTCATTCAAATGTGTTTGGACCCGTGGATAATGATTTTATTGGAAAATCTCATTGTTTTGTCACCTTCATTGATGATGTATCCAAATTTACATGGATTTATTTTATGAAACACAAATCTAAAGTTTTCAATAAGTTTAAGGATTTTAAAGTCTTAGTTGAAACCAATCGAGATTAAAGATAAAAATATTAAGATCCGACAATGGATGGGAATATTGCTCTAAGGAATTTGATGAGTTTTGTAAGAATGCAAGTATAATAAAAAAAGACAACTCTATATACACCACAACAGAATGGTGTTGCAGAAAGGATGAACTGAACAATCATGGAAAGAGCCAAAATTATGTTGAGTGATTCACAGAACTGGAGAAATGCGAGGTTGTGTGTACTACTTGTTACTTGATTAACATAACTCCTTGTAAGGCTCTTGATTCGACACCTTATAAAGTGTGAACAGGTAAGAAATCTTTTGTTTCATATTTAAGGGTTTTTGGCTATTGAGGCTTTTGTTCATGTGCCTAAGGAAAAGCGATCTAAGTTGGATCCAAAAGTAAAGAAATACATCTTCATTGGATATGTTGATAATGTTAAAGGTTATAAGCTTTGGGATCCTGTAACCAAAACTTTTATTCTCTAGAGATGTTATTTTCAAAGAACTTAGAGCTATTTCTAAACCTGAACAACCAAAAGAGAAATAAAGGTCAAAGGTAGTGCATTTTGATTTATAGTAGGAAGATGCACAACTAGAAGAATAGAATGATGGATTGGGGGTGAAGAAGAAGAAGATTCAAGTGGAAGTAGTTCTGATGAGGAAGACTCTGTTGTTACAGAAAAAGTTGAGCATCTAGAAGAACCAGAAGAGTCTTTTACTCCACCCTTGAGGATATCCACAAGACAACAGAACCCAGTTGAAAGATATAGCCCGCTAAATTTTTATTGTGTATTTGCTTTATTGAGTACTAATGACTAGCTTATACCCTACATGGAAGCTATTCATGCAGATGATATTGAGTCTTGGCAATTAGCCATGTAGGAGGAGATGACGGCTTTAGACACTTGCAACACCTAGGATCTTATTCATTTTCCCAAAGGAAGAAAGGCCATAGGTTGCAAGTGGGTCTTCAAGAAGAAGTTTGGAGTAGACGGTTCACTGGAGAAGTACAAGGCTAGACTGGTAGCTAAGGGCTACTCCCAGAGAGGGAGTTGATTTTAGTGAAATATTCTCTCTTACTGCTAAATTATCTTCTATTAGATTTCTCTTATTCATTGTTGTAACTTTTGATTTTGAGGTTAAACAAATGGATGTTAAAAGACAATGTTCTTGAATGGAGAGCTTGGGGAAGAAATTTGCATGCAATAGCCTACAGGGTTTGAGGTAAAAGGAAAAGAACATTGGGTTTGTAGATTAAAGAGATCTCTTTATGGTCTGAAATAGTCCCCCAGAATGTGGTACCATAAGTTTGATTCATTTGTTTTGAAATTGGGTTTTGTTAGAAGTGAGGAGGATCACTATGTGTATATTCATTGTATTGATGGTTCTATACTAATCATTGCATTGTATGTTGATGACATGTTATTTTTCAGCAATACTAAGGGTATGATTAGTGAATTGGAAACCCAACTTTCAGGTGCATTCGATATGAAGGATTTTTTGGAGCATCTAGGTATATTTTGGGTATGGATATCAGAAGGGACATAGGTAACAAAAATCTTTGGCTATCTCAGAGTAAGTATGTGAATACCATTTTGCAAAGATTCAACATGCAGGATTGTAACCTAGTTAGAATTCCTTTGCCCATTGGTACTAAGCTATCATTAGATATGTGTCTTAAGAATGATGATGATTTAGAGGATATGTCTAATGTGTCATATGCTAGTGTTGTAGGAAGGTTGATGTATACAATGGTTTGCACTAGGCTAGATATTTCCCAAGCAGTGAGAGATTTTAGCAAGTTTGTCTAACCTTGGTGGACATCATTGGAATTATGTGAAGAGGTTGTTTAGATATTTGTGAGGTACCTCTGATTATTGTTTAATTTATTTTGGTATTGACAGTGTTGATAAGACCTTGGACATACATGGATTTCTTGATGCAGATTGGGCAGGTGACTTGGATAGTCGAAGGTCCACTAGTGGCTGTGTCTACTTTGTTTGGAGGAGCTATGAGTTGGATGAATAAAAGGTAGCCCATTATTGATTTGTCCACCACCGAAACATACTATATGGCTAATACACATGTCTCTAAGGAGGCAGTTTGGTTACAGAGATTGTGTACAAGTATTAGTTTTGATTGTAGGGTCATTTAGATTGGTTGTGATAGCCAGAGTGCTATTTGTTTGGTCAAGAATCCTATCTATCATGCTCGGACTAAGCATGCTGATGTACACTATCAATTTGTTCAAGAAATGGTTGCAAGTGGACAGATTGAGCTAAAGAAGGTAGACACTCATGAGAATGTTGCAGATGCTTTGGCCAAACCTGTGAGCACAGAGAAGTTTACTTGGTGTAGGGAGGCCATGAGCCTTGTTTCTTGTACCTAATTATTTTATGTTTTCCTATGGGTATTTACAATGCATAATGTCAAGTGGGAGAATGTTAGGATTAAGGTGCCATTAACCTTGTAAATCCTTGTAATTATTATTCCTAATATTGTTTGTCAATCACCCATAAGAGATGTACAAGTTTCACCAGCAATGGTAAAAATTATCTACCGAGGATGGTAATTATAGAGTTATTCCATCGATAAGTTCCAGAGTTACCGGCGGTAGTTATGGAGTAACATTTACTAATAGTAATGGTAAAAGGTTGGTTTAATGACCCTAGGCACCACCATGGTGAATATGCTATCTTGGGAGATTCTGTGATATCTATGGCAACTCATTATGACACGTAAAGTGGCTATTCTTGACCATGGGCACCCTCCTTGAGGAATCTACTATTTTTGGTTTGTATGACATCCATCATAAGGTTGGTAAGATGCTATAAGAGAATCTATGACAACTGTAAGTTGTCATAAGATTCTATGACAATATGATAGCCTATGACAAGTATTTATGAGTTGTAAGTTGCTATTCTTGGCCTTGGGCACCCAAGGTGCATAGTTGACTTGTGACAAGTGGCAAAGGTCATTTAATGTTGCATGTTGGAGTTTCCAAGGAGAGAGAAAGTGGACACCTAGTTTGTGGAGGGGAAAACCTCTATAAATACAATGCCTTATATGTGTTGTTCATCATAGTTTTCTCGTACACAGGTTATGCCAGATTGAGGAGAGCAAGAGAGTAAACTTGTGCATGTATTATGTCTCCATTTTGAAGATAATACAACTTGAGCCTCTTTTCTTGGTGGAATTTTTTACCTGAAAGGGTTTTCTCCACATTATATATGGTGTTGATATGGTTTATTCTTCTATGGTGTTTATTCTTGTGCTGTAATTTCATTTCCATTTGCAATCTCTGTTCATATCACTGCTTTAAGATCATAAACATATTGTAATTAGATTTGCATTTGGATAGTTGTTGCCTTCATTTCTAACATATTTTAGCACTAAATTGACATTATGACACTCCTCAACAAAGACAAAGAATCCACAGCACCTTGCACCCTAGCCCCTAAAAAAATTGATAATGTTCCTCGCATAAATTCACTAAATGGCAGTTAGTCGAAGTTAGTCATAAAAATATTCATATATATTTTATTTAACAAATAAATTGAACCAAATTCATTAGTGATAATCTTAATTGTTTACACACATACACACAATCAAAATAAAACACCATAGTTGACAAGTTTCCATCCTAGTCCAAATTACAATGAGACTATGGGTGTCTTAGAAATCAGTTTTATGGGAAAATGACATAAAGCCACCAAATGGTGGTCATCATTGACAAAATTACACGAGCACCTCCTAGTGCATGAATATGACCTATCTTTGTGGCAATTCCATCAAAGAAACTACTAAATTAAATGACACCATGCCCACCCAAAGCACATAAATCAAGACAATAGGGATAATGGCATATAATTCGACCAAGATGCACATGATAGAAGCAACAATAGAACTCCAAGAATGCCATCTAAGAAACACTCATTTTATACATTCTATCAAAATAATCATTTTAGTATATTAATATTTAATACACTAGGCAATAAGGCTACAACTAAAAATCATAATGAAACACAAAATAATTTAACTTCCATTTAAATGAATCAATAGATTCAACTACAACTAAATGATAACATACATGTGCTACATCTTTGCTCATGTCTCACTACTTTGTACATTGCTTGCATCTGACTATTATGTATCTTCATTGTAATAATATCCTTGGACTCTCTAACAAATCACCTAATAATGCCATTATATAGACTTTCTGAGAATGCTAGGTAGTAGTTGCAAACGTGTAAGACCACACCATTGTGGGGTAGCTTAAAGAATGTGTAAATATGTAAAATAAGCTCAATAGCTCACAAATAAGAAATTTTTCATTCAAATATTGAATAAAATATAGAATAAATTTACAAGTTATGGTTTTCAATATTTGACAACAAATAAATATTTTTATGGTTCAATGTTTTTCACTTTTAGCCACACATAATGGAAGTGTTATGTCATAAAAAGTTTCCCTAGGACTTTTTACCTCCTAGTTTAGCTCCTAGGTCCCCTTAATTTCATTATGCATGTTTAAAACTTATCTCGGAGCAATTTCCCCTGAAACCCATGTCAAATGGGGCCTAGGGGTCCACATTTAATGTTAATCATGACTCAAATCTTGCCTTGGGACTTGGGTGCCCGTGCCCTAGTCCCCTAGTCCAGGCTGATTTGCTAGGACCTAAATTTAAGGATGTCGGTATAGGACCTTTAAAAAGGTTTCCCTATATCGGCCTTTTCAATTTGAATTACGAAAGTTTAGCAGGAATGCATATATAAGCATGTTTAGGACTTCATTTTAAACCTAGATGGATAATGCGAACTTGTAATATTGAGCTAAGGGATTTCAAGGCATTCATTGTGTTGTAGATCAGAATTGTGTTGTTATTGTGTTTGTTTGTTGCATATTTGAATTCATCAATCCATCTCCTCATTGTGTGAAAGATCTTCATCTTCGTGAGGGCTTCACCTCCAAGGTGACATCTATTTGTGTTTCAATCAATCTATTTCATCATTTGATTTGGCCTCTATCCACCAAGGACACACACTCTATCTAACAACAATGTTGGAAGGCTTGAATGCCATTTTAGGGCTTGACCGAGGCAAACTCCTAAACACCACAACCCCCAAACCCCTCTCTTTGTGATTGCAAGTTATAGGTGTGGGATTTGGCGAAGTGGAGTTGTAGAGAAGTTGGACAGAGGATAGAGATTTAGGATTTGAGAAGAAATTGCAGAAAATCAAACCTACTGGACTAGGGCGCCCACCCCGTAGTCCTCTCGACTGGCATCTCTGGAAACTTTGAAGCAGGTCGCAGTCTTACACACCTCATTGTTCCAGATCCACAGAAAAACTACCCTATTGGACTTGGGCGCCTGCCCTGTTGTCCCCGAAGTTTTTGTCTCTAAAAATCCAAATCTTGGTATGTTTCTAATCTGTATTTAATGTCTTCTTGTGCAATCGTTTGTTGTATCTTGTTCATTTGTATCCGATTTCATTATAATTAGGGTTTGACGCTTATTAAATCTAGG
This sequence comes from Cunninghamia lanceolata, assembly GCA_027924645.1. Taxonomy (NCBI): domain Eukaryota; kingdom Viridiplantae; phylum Streptophyta; class Pinopsida; order Cupressales; family Cupressaceae; genus Cunninghamia; species Cunninghamia lanceolata. The sequence goes on along the minus strand of BSBN01000275.1, from coordinate 3,856,572 downwards.
GTTTGACAAATCTTTCAATTTAATCAATCTTTCCATATCATTCCTGAGTACACCAACCTGCAGCTGAGTCCTATCCATCTGTAGTGACTTGGCTCGGTTGTTGTCCTTGAGTGTTATTGTCAAAGGAGGGTTTGACTTGATAGATCTTGACACTATCATCATCTTTCCCACCTTTCACATATAACAGGAAGATAGCCATCTAAATGAAGTTAGTTGTATTGTTATTAGAGCCACACCTTTCATCACGAGAATTTTGAACATTGACATTTATGCTTGATAATTTTAGACATATATTATGTTATTAAACACATAATTACTCCATATTATAAATTACATTTAATTATTATTAAGCAACATGTTATGTTATTATCAAGCTCCATTAAGTTGAAACAATGTACGGTTACAAAGAAAATTATGGGAGGTTTGAAAAATTTGTGTTAGATTGGTTGAATAGAGTATTCTAGATGGTGCCATGCATATATCTTCTTTCTTTTCTTTTTCTTTAAGAGAAAATTTGTTTGTAACTAACAATTATTAATTGAAAATGGAATATGATACCCACCATTTACCTTCTATGATTGAATCTTTATAATTTGAAAGTATCTATACTACTTGTGATGTACTTATTGTCTTCTATTATTTGTTGTTAGCAATTGGGTACGAACTTACAAAAGCTTTTGTACAGTGATTTAAAATGTGGCAAGGGCAAAAGGTAGAAAGCAATAGTTTTTGAAGGCGTTCACTAAAACACCTTAAATAATTGAACAATGTAAGATAATAGAAGTTAACAATTGGGTAGGAACTTACAAAAGGTTTTGTGTGGTTATTTAAAATGTGGCAACATCAAAATGTAGAAAACAATAGTTTTTGAAGGCGTTCACTAAAACACCTTAAATAATTAAACAATGTAAGGTGTATATTTATTCCTAAGAGCTTGGAGTGAATGTACACCATAATCTATGCCATCACATAGAAGAATTATTTAAACTATTTTAGATATAATTCCAACAACTTCTTTCCGTTTTTACTTTCAAGGAAAAAATTATAATATTCAATTTTGAATAGGATATTTAATTTTTATAAAAATTAAAATATATTATTTTTAATAGACAACATATTTCCACAGTCCATAATATTGTAATTAGGTGCTTTTGGATTAAACTGTGTGATAGTATTTTCTCTCAACATTTCCGACCATACTACATGATCCATCATGAGGAGAAATAGTATGATCTGAAATGTTGAGAGAAAATACTTAATTCCAGAAGCACCCAATTACAATATATTATTTTTGTTAGACCAAAATTTTGTACCACCAAAATCTATAAACAACCTTGACGCAAACCGTTAGGATGGGCCAGTGTTCATATGCAAACCGCGTGAAACAATGCTAGTTAAGTCGTCAAACAGCAGGAGAAGCATCTGGAAGGTGCCGCCGCTTCTGGAGATTTCAGTGTCATATTATGTAAAGCCTCTCTCCAGCAAATGAGCTCGTGAAACAGCCAGGTTTATTCGGATAAGCTTTTGTTCGTTTTCCCTTGTGAGATTCGAATGGCGACCTATCAGATGAGCATGGCTTCAGGGCTTTCGTTTAGGTCATATGAGGGCCTCAGGCCAGGTCTTTTAGGCCGTGGACGGCCGCCCTGTGTTCCTGTCAAGCGGGTCCTTACAGTGAGAGCAGCTACTGCTGTGGCTCCAAAGTTCTCTACGCTTAAACCCCTAGGTGACCGTGTGCTTGTTAAAATTAAGGAAGCGCCAGAGAAAACAGAAGGGGGAATATTGCTTCCTACCATGTCGCAGAATAAGCCTCAGGGCGGAGAAGTGGTAGCTGTAGGCGATGGCAAAGCCGCTGGTAAAGAGAAGCTTCAGCTCTCTGTTCAGGTATGCAATTTACTTGTGTGATTTGTGGGAATAGGACGTGGAATCTCGAATAATTCCATAAGGCATTTGGGCTGGGTTATTTATTTATGGTCAGGACTGGTTAAGTAGATTACGCAGCAGTATTTTATCTTATCCAATTATTTAACACTTAGTGTCATTGTAATTGGGTGCTTTTGTAATTGGGTGCACCTGGCAGTATTTTATCTTATCCAATTATTTAACACTTAGTGTCATTGTAATTGGGTGCTTCTGGATGAACTCTGTGATAGTATTTTGGAATCACACAGTTTAATTCAGAAGCACCCAATTACAATATTATGGAATGTGAAAATCTGATGTCTATTATACGTAGTGTCATCTTGAATTTTACTTGGGTGCTGCATAAATCTTAGGTCTTTTACTTTGGAGTTGATAATCTTAGGCCTTCACTCTGAGCTTAACGACCTTTTTAACACCTTTAACCTCTCAGGTTCAAGCATCCAAGGGCCTTCAACGTCCCGAGTACTTACCTTTTTTTAACCTTCCAAGTTTGAGCATCCAAGCTCCTTTAATCTCATAAGTTTGAGCTCAAGGATTTTTAACACCTTTAACCTCATGAGTGCTTAAGTTTCTTTAACCTTTCAAATTCAAACGTACAAGCTCCTTTAATCTCATAAGTTTGAGCAACTAAGAGCTTTTTAACCTTACAAAAGCTTATACAAGCTCCTTTATTCGGATAAGCTCCCTTATTCGGATAATTCTCTCCTTATCCAATGATATCAGCTTAAGATTAAGACAGTTCTTCTCCTCCTGAGTGCTTAAGTTTCTTTAACCTTCCAAGTTCAATCATACAAGCTCCTTTAATCTCATAAGATTGAGCAACTAAGAGCCTTTTAACTTATCCGAACAAAAGCTTATACAAGCTCCTTTATTCGGATAATTCCCTCGTTATCCAATGATATCAGCTTAAGATTAAGACAGTTCTTCTCCCTTTTTATTTAGTGACCTCAACTTGAAGGTGGGCACTAAGTTCCATCTACTCTGTACAAAGTTTCATTTTCTCCTCGCTCTCTCGCAACCCACCTACTGCCTTCTTTTTTAATAACCTCAACTTAAAGGTTGAGCACTTTAAGGCTCTAGTACTCCTTGTCTCTCCTTACATGGTAATCTCATTACCTTTACCTCTCTGGTTCAAATCAAGCCGTGAACTTGAATCTCATGGGTTTCATCATCATGAAGTCCTGAGTGCGTAAGGACAACTATGCAAATGACTAACCCTTTGTTGAGGATTATATTCAGTTATGATGGATTTTTTCCGTTTTTGCGCTGAAAGGTCCTCTGCTTAATGGCAAGGTCATAAATGACCTCTCATTTGTTAAGGATTTAGTTCCCTGGTAATACATTACTAACTATTACTTCGTAGTTCTACTGTCTAAATGGCATTTTCTTATGGCAAGGTTATAAATAAGAACTCTTTAGTGAACATTTATACCCTTCTGTAATAAATTAACTATTACTCTTGGCGTTTTTTGGGGTTTAGCGGCTGTTAGTCTGAGGGGCGCTCTTTTTTTCAAGATTGAGTCAAATAACTTTATCAGACTTTTGACTATTGCAACTAGAGCTCCTGATATAGTGGTATAAAGTCAATTTTTTGTGCTGCAAGGCCTGACGCGCTTCTTAGTTTTACAAGAGGATTAAAAGTAATAACTTTATAGGGGGTTGAAGTCAGTAATGCTACATATTTATCACTCAAGGTTTCCTCATAGTTGCGTAAATATTTGCAATTCAGGGAACTTGTATGACAATGGAAGGGTTATACAAGAATGTCTTTGTCTGTAAATTCAAACAAAGACAGTTGCACTAGAATGGGAATGTTTTCTTTGATGGGGCCAGGATATGGATATTTATGGGGATGCAGATGCCAAAACAGTAGTTCTTATGAAGTTGCAGAATGGGATGGGATGGATGTTGAACTTTGTATGTTTGTTTCTTGACATTTCTTATTTGCTTTGTGTAATTATTTAATGGCATGCACACTTGAGAATGCAGAGGGGCCTCTGGCCTACAATACTGTTGTAGTGCATCCCAACGTGCGAAGATTTAGTCCTCCTCACTCTCCGGAAAGTAAATATATTTTGAGGACCAAAGTAGGATCCCCAACCAAAGAAAAGTGGCTTGGGGGTGGTGAATGGAAGAATAGTTCAGACTTGAGGGGCTTTGTTGGAAGAACAATCCACCCTTGGTCTGCAAAAGGTCCGATAACTCAGTGTTAGAGCATCTTAAATGTTAATGGGGGAAGTCCCATGTTTGGGTCCTAGGTTGTCTTAAAATAAGACATATTAATCAACATTTTTTACCATTTTAATAGTTAATGTTGTTATTCATGTGTAGACTTTCAGTTATCTATATGTTTAATTGTTTTCGTTCTTTTAGTGACTACTAATCTTACTTAGTTGGAGTATTATTGGTATGTAGTCAAACGTAAGATTGTAGTGCTTTATATGCATTTTTGGTAATTTGGCGTTGATATTGTTAGCGTTCTGAATGGAATGACAATCTATTCCATCATTTTGATCTCTACAAGCTCTCTATTTATCATGGAAATAAGAAAATTTTAGCAGGAAACTGATATGTGGACTTGGACCAAAAAAAAATCTGTTATCTACCCAGACTAGATTGTTAGCTACTATTCATAATGAATGATACGAGAATTATAATTATTGTCTCTAAAATATTAAATTGATGATTGGATACTGTCTACATCTGGCCTTGGTATATCATAAATGCGAAGTGTCTGTGTCTTCATCTGGTATCCTATATTCTGGTACAGATGGTAGAAGAATATCCACAAATATTTGCAACTTAGATATTTTAAGACATTCGTAAAGGTTCCGAGGATCTAGGAACAAAAGGAAAATAGTAAGAGATTCTATACAAGAGGTTCAAGAAGTTTAAAATGAAGAACAGAATATTTTTATACAAGTCAATTTCCTACATTTTATCAAATTATGTGATGACTTTTTGGGATTCAGCTGCGTAGTTTGGAGTTAATCTATATCGACCAATGTTATACAATTAATGGTTCACAAGAACTCATCTCTTAAGAGAATCTAGACATCTTCATAGACACATTGTTAATGTTATCACCTACTTGTTTTGCAACTTTCTGTAAAGTTGTGGAGATACTTTAAACATCATGTTTGTTGAGTGTTTCGGTCATATTTTCTCTTTCTTTGAACAATGAGCTATTCACACTTTCTTAATAACTTTGCCAAGCATATGTGTAGCCTTTATCTTTTTTTGGCTGCTTGTTGGTTGGCCTAGTGAAGAGTGCTGCTAGTTTCTCATGTGACAGGGATAGGGATTGTGAATGGCTAGCCAGGGTAATCTGATTCTCTCTGATTTTGCTTTATGGTCTTCCTTTGTTAAAGGGTATTTAAAATTTTGCATCTTGCTATCCTTGCTATCAGTGGAAAACTTGGATGTGGATTTATCTTAGTTATTGGACTGGTTATGTAAAGTTTCTAAAATGTAAAGATGTAATTAAGTCTTTTATGAATGGGTCAGTAATGTTATTTTGTAACTGGGTGTTCTGGTGGCAAGGATTTTGGCTGTGCTGGTTTTCTGACTTGCATTTTTGTAACTCGAACAAATGTTTGCAGCTTTTGTTATATAATATATAATATTGATGGTATAGATATTAGCAGAATCCGGGATGGTCATTATTTATTATGCTGTTCTCATTAGCTTCTGCCAAAATGATTTGAACCTTTAATAAGCTTATATGGAATAATTCAAATCATAACTTATGTTGCTTTTCAGCCACAGTCCACAGCTAGCAGGCTTGGACATAAGTAGAAAACTGTCAAATCTTGTCGACTCTTTTTTATGAGTGGAACCTATGCCAAATGAAAATAATTCTGTCTTCGGCTATGAAGCAAAGCACTTGCCAAAGTATACGTGTCTAAGCTTGATCTCCTATCCTTTGGGTCTGTCCAGCACATTGTAAACAACTCCAGGATGCTATGGGTGTGCCCGCCACCCAACTCCGCAAAACCTTTTTCTGAATTTTTCTTAAATCCTCTGGATTGCTTGGAAAATTTTGGTGTACCTGGGATATTTTCTGTTTTAGTTATGTTGCTTCAAGATGGCCTGATATCCTCTAGGCACATGTGGACATTCCCAATCTGTTGGGGGCATCCGTGATTACTTGGAGACATCCCGACATCGACAAGACATCTGTGGATGTTTCAAATCTGTTGGGGCATTCCAGGGACACCTTGATGTTCCCGAATCCCTTCCATGAAGGTGTAATGTCCCCAATCGGACAACCCTAGGAAACAAGCAATTTGTATTCTCTGATTTTTCCTTGAAAAGAAATAATACCAAACAGCAAGTACACAATCTGATCACAAATTTCAAACTTTCACTATGTTGATATATATTCCCAAATGCAACATAACACTTTAATTCACGCCGATTTATGATATGATCATCGCACATGAAACACTAGGAGGTTAGATAAATACAGATCTGATGTATGACAGCTAATATCAACCCTCCAATTTGATTTTTATTGCTAGTACAACCGCTGGAAATGATTACAAAGCTGAATAATGATGCTGGGGCACAAAAGCAGCATTTACAAGTAATTTTATGCACTCACAAATTGTTGTTCCAACCGAAAAATGATGCCAGTCAGATCCAATGAATTTTGTAACCAGCAATGGATGATGTACGGCTGTTGTTGTAGTATGACAACTGCTAGGAGTGGTATCGCTGCTGTACGTCGGCTGGAAACAAAGAAATCAGCAATGCAAATGCAGATCGGTTGGTAAATAGGGTTTAGATGATGATTTTGATGGCTGGAAACACTGCCAACAGCAATAAATGTGCAAGATCTGACCTCCAATTAATGGCGTCCCAACAATATTTGACCAAGTTGCTGGTTGCAACAGTAGAGGCATTGATATAACGATGTCCAATTGTTGATACGACTGTTACAAGTCTGAAAAACAATGAATTAGGCACTCCTAAGGATGGCGTTCAAGATGTGAGGTTGGAAGAATGATTTATGATGATGGCGTATCAGTAAACCCTTAGCTGTTAGGGCTGAAGACCTAATTAAAATGCTAAATATGATGTCTACCCTTAAAGGATGGATGGCGCAGTAGTTAGGGTTGAAATAAATGATGTTGATAACTTAGACGCAACACTCATTGATAATAATCAGCTCACTAAAATTATAAAAATCAATGTAGAAACGCTCAAATATGATAAGGCAACAAAATAATGATATTTGCTTGCAAAAACACTATAGTGGCAATGTAGCAAACTGAAAATATCTCCAAATCCTTGATGGCCCTGTAGTTAGGGTTGAAATAAATGATGTTGATAACTTAGATTCAACACTCAATAATCAGCTCACTAAAATTATAAAAATTAATGTAGAAACCCTCAAAATATGATTAAGGCAACAAAAGAATGATAATTGCTTGCAAAAACACTACAGTGGCACTGTAGCAAATTGAAAATATCTCCAAATCCTTCACAATTCAGCACAATTGTGATTCTCGGCCAAGATTGGAAACAAGATTTTTTGTCTTTGAGTCTAAATGTGCAATTCAAGAGGGTTTTTGTCTTCTCAAACCCTAAACAATCCAAAGGTTTTAGTCCTTGGGTGCCTTAGATTGAACAAATTGCTCAAATTTGAAAATCGGATGCAAAAAGGATAACTTGAATGGTGATCCTCAAAGAGGGTTTTCGTCTTCTCAAACTCTAAACGATCCAAAGGTTTTAGTCCTTGGATGCTTTAATTTGAACAAATTGCTCAAATTTGAAAATTGGATGCAAAAAGGATTACTTGAATGATGATCCTCAAATGAAGGTAGGTGCCTCTTTTTATAGTGCTAAAAAATAGACCCTCGAGACCAAATTTCCAAAAATATTTAAAAATACTTTTATTTATTTTATTTTTGGCATTTAAAAATGCTTTTTGTTTTAATATTAATATTTAAAAATACTTTTTTATTTTTATTATAATAATATTATTAAGTTGGCCTTTAAATTTGAAATTATTGGGCCCACTTAAAATACTAATATGATTATTTCCCTTGTTTTTTTCCTCTTTAATTTGAAAAAGGGGACATGACAGAAAGGGACTTAGTGGAAAATAATATAATCACAAAGTTAAAAAGTTTAATCTAACTACAAAATCTCCTGTAAACAGGATGTAGTATTTGCTATTTTTGTCCATAAGCTGCTAGTGACAGAAAGAGCACAGTGTCAAAAGTGTTGTGATTTGTTAACAATTTTTAAAACTCTTAACAAGAATTCATTTAAGCTTCAGTCAAATGTGGTGTGCTACAACTCCCAGATAAGTTCTCGAAACATTATTGGCAATGCCATTCTTGATTTGTTTTCAATACAGACACGCCTAACAAAACTGTCTGTACTCATAAATTTTAATCAACTATTCAGTTGGGGTAGGAACACGTCTTTGAAAAGAGCCACATTCCTTGTCTTCTAATTAGCCTAACATAGCAATCAAAAACTCGCAGAATGGGCAGAATGTGAACTCTTACCCGGTGAGAGCTTTGCAATATTGTTTCCTGTGAAATTTTATTTGCCTACGATTGTGTTGAACGTTTGTTTTTCAAGCATGCTGAAGGGTTTTCATGATGTTTTCTATTTTGTAGCCTGGTGCCAAAGTTGTTTACTCGAAGTATGCGGGAACAGAGATTGATTTTCATGGAGTAAATCACCTTCTTGTAAAAGAAGATGACATTGTTGGAATTCTGGAAACTGATGATATAAAGGACTTGAAGCCATTGTACGATCAGGTTTTAATCAAGGTATTGGTCTACTGACAGTGTTTCATGTTTATAGCATCATGGGTTGTGTATTATACTGTAGATTTGTCAAAGGGGATAGGCAGATTTGGGTAAAATCACCGTAGGCTTGGTATCCAGAGTGGATCTAGAAGTCGTGGATATGCATTGAGAAACACTGAGCATGTTGAATAATACAGGTCCAAGAGGCAGAGCAGAAAACAGCTGGTGGTGTATTGCTTACTCAAAGTGCTAAGGAGAAGCCTTCGATAGGAACGGTATGTATTATGTAGGGATGTACAAGAATCAGTTTCAGTTTGTATATTTGATATCTTCCATGGCGTATCAAAACAATGATGTAGTTAAAATGGGAAGTTGGGTGGTATATATCTTTGTTGTAAATATTGCAGATTAGATTTGAAATCAATAATACCTGTCAAGAAATGTTTTCTCTGTGTACATGGTGGAGCTTTTAAAGTTTTACTTTGGTTTCTACAGGTTGTCGCTGTGGGACCTGGTGCTTATGATGAAGAGGGAAAAAGAAAACCAATGCCAGTGGCTCCTGGAAACACTGTTCTCTACTCAAAATTTGCTGGTAATGACTTCAAAAGTGGTGATGGATCTGAATATGTGACCTTGAGGGTCTCTGATGCCTTGGCTGTGCTCTCTTAGCTTTTGAAACTCCAGTTTGAATAATTTTGGGATTGCGGCATTAGATCAAATTTATCTGTAGTGAATGTGAGGATTAAATTAGTAAAGTGTCTTGGTAAGGGGCTTGCAAGTTAAATGCGCAAGCAATTTTATAGGTACAAGAAGCCCAACGCACATGCTGAAATTTAGTGTATATTAAAATCTGGTTGTTTAAAGCTTTGGATGCCAAGGGTATGGAATTAGGTTTTTGATGTACAACGATTATGATTGTTTTACTTGGGAATTTGGTTGGGGTTGTTAAGGGTCAATCTCCTACAATGCAATTAAGAGACTAAGGAATTGATGAACAATGGTAATTTTGACAAGTTAAAATAGAATATAGTCAATACAAATTGTCTGCCACATATTTCTTTTAAGTTAACTAAATGTAGTAGCAATTTAGGGGGAAATTGTTTAAGAGATCAGTGAAGCACAATTTTGTTAATCCAAACTAATGTTGCAGCAATTCAAAAGATTTTTTTTTAACGAGCCCATCTATTTTCTGTGCAATTAAGAAATTGGAGAGGAGAATTATTTTAATAAAAAGTTGATATAATATAAATGATCAAGATATCTGCCCCATTTTTTTAATATGGAAACAAAGCAAATAAATAGAATTACTGATAAGAGCAGCATAAAGCTGCCAAAATAGAAGGGACAGCAACAACTAGAAAGACACCAGCAGCTACAAACAAGAACAGCAGATAACCCAGCTAAAGCAGGGATCGCAACCAGCATAAAGTAACAAGCTTGAACAACAGCATGTAGCTCAACGTTACAATACAAGAGCCATTACATGACAAGTATGGGCAGCCGACCTTCTGTGCGTAACACATTCACACCTGTAAGAGCAATGTACAGAAAACTACTCGTCAAGCACACCATTGAGCACCAAAGTACATGAGAAATGAATAATTAAACTCCCAAAAACTAAAACAGCAGGTCATATAGGAGGCAAGGAGCAGGGAAAGAGCAGTCCAATAACCAAAAAGGAGTTTTGAACATAGCCTGGAACAGCGCTGAATCCACTCAGCACAAGGTCAAGTCACCTTGACCCAGCCTTCATAACAGTTGCCGACAATCAAGAATTACCAGCTTTGTGTTTGTTGAAATATTTGCATTGGAGGCTGTTGATTTGGGACTTGATTTGATCTAATTGAGGAGCCACATTAGGATTGACATTCTGCAAATTCTGTAGCTGGGCACATAACATAGCAATTTTAAAGAAAAGAATAAAGCTTTGACGTTTAGGTGAATGTTAAACTTTTAAAAAAACAGCAGAGCATTTAACTTTCCAAATGTGTAACGAAAAATCACGTCTCACAAAATCTCCCACAACATTTTTAGCCAATCCAAGCCCAGAAAGGGCTTCTTTCCACTTTAGGTGGTGATAAAAAACAGTAGGAATCTTATTAAACACAGCACCCCAAGATTTTTTAGCAATAAAACAGTCCCAAAAAATATGCTTAATTGTTTCATTTGCTTGATAGGTAGGGCATTTGATAGGCTGGACAGGCAAATAACAAAGTCTCTCTCCCACTGATAATTTGTAATGCAAAAGTTTCCAGGCACGCATTTGGGTATTAACCTCAGCCTTGGATTTCCAAATCTGAGCACTTTTAAGTTTGTACTAGAAGTTATTAGAGAATCTGCATCTCCATCTAGTATTAAGGTGGGTGGAAAAATTGAAGGCATGAATGAGGTGTCGGTATACTTGTCTCAATGGAAAGATTGAGAAGTGGTGGGTGGCTACCCAACACTAGTCTTTGAAGAAGTAGCAAGGAATAAGAGTATGGAGCTTAATGATTAAGTTAGGAGGAACTAAGGATTGAATAAAAGTAATTAAATTTTTGTGCTTGTGTGCTTGTCATTAATGCAGAATTTTTCCTTGCTGTATTGCCATGGAAGCCATTGCATTGAAGAGAAATCCCATGTCTATGAACTGAATAAATGGATGGCAGGTTTAGGAAAAGCAATTGTCAATGGATTCCTTCTAAACTAAACATGTCTATTCCACCAAATGGATGATGATGAAAAGCTAAAGCCATGTTGCAAGGACTCTTTTTAGTGAAGAAAATACTAACTCTTTGTCGTGCTTTCCAGATGGATTGCATTCGGAAGGAAGCCTTAGTAAAACTTTTCATTGCCTATCACCTTTAATTGCTCTAATAATCCATTTAGTGACCAAACAAGATCCTTGAATTTCAAGATCTATGATATCAATTAACCCCCTTGTCTTTGGGCCCAAATAAATTGGGGGATCTATTACTCCAATTAGAAAGCTTAATTTTTAATCTATTTAAATTCCAAGACCACATATCAGCCAGGGACAACCCCAATCCAAAGGGAATGCCCAAATAGCTTGAATTTCACCATGTTTAATTTCCTAACAATCTTTGGGAATACAATGCGGAGTGGTGCCAATTTGCGTCATTAAGAATTCTATCTTGTGATGAGCTATTTTAGAACTAGAGACAGAATAATAAAGATTCAAAATATCAAGTGTGTCATTCAATTCACTCAATTTTGTAGAAAGAGAAGGTTGCCATCAGCAAAATGGAAATGAATAACCAGAGACAAAACAATAAAGATTCAAAATATCAAGTGTGTTATTCAATTCACTCTCAATTTTGTAGAAAAAGAAGGTTGTCATCAACAAAATGAAAATGAATAACCATTCCATTATTAGGAATGTAGATGCCTTGAATAAGACCAAGCTGATTGGCTTTTTGTAGCATATACCCCAAAGCATTAGCAATTAGAACATAAAGAAATGGAGATAAAGGACAACCTTGTCTGATAGTGTTGTGAGGGAAAGGAATCATATAAAGATTTATTGACCACTACATGTGCATTTGCATCTTTAAAAACATTTGAATGTGAGCACAAATATTTTGTCCAAATCCAAGCCAATGCAACATTTGAAGAATAAAACACCATCATATTTTGTCAAAAGCCTTGTCAAAGTCAATTTTGACCATCATAGTATCTTACCCTGATTGAAGTTACCATTCACAAGTTTCCCAAGGAAGAATTAGATTGTCTAGTATATACCTACCTCCAAGAAACCTAGTCTGTTCAACACTTACAATTCCTTGAACGATAGGATTAATTCGCATTGCCAAAGCTTTGGCAATAATATTATAGGATGTGTTCAATAAGGGAATAGGACACCATCCAGAAATGGAATCTTCAGTCTTCTCCTTTAGGAAGAAGTTTAATTAACCCCTTATTGATATTTATGCCTAAAGTTCTTGTTTTAAGGGCCTCTAGATATAGGAGGTAAAAATCATCTTTGAAGTGAGACCGCATAATTTGAGAAAATTCTACGGGTAGACCATCAAAGCTAGGACTTTTATAATGATGCATGGAAAAAAGACCCTATACTAATTCTTCAAGAGAAATAGACCAATCTAAGAATTTGCTATAACTCAATCAATCTTATTCATAATACATTCTTTAATAATATCCTCTAAAGATTCTTGGACATCACCCCAATTACTATCTTCTTTGAAAAGGTTTCTGAAGAAGGTTTTAAAGAGAAGGGTTATTTAAGAAGGATTTGTATGCAGTAAGCGTTGTTCATCCTTTATAGATGAAATTTTCTCTTTCTTGTGCTTATAGTTCAAGTAATTAAAAAAGAACTTAGAATCTTTGTTGCCTTCCTTAATCCATTGGATTCTATCCCTTATTTTGGTGCCTTGCCCTTTATAATTATCGAGTTTACGAGGCCGCATTTCAATAAAGGCAATAGAAGCTTGAATCCCTATATTAGAGGGGTCAAGGGCAAGTTGTTTCCTGGCATGTTCTAGTTTCTCTTGAGGAGGTTTTTCCTTCCTTTTACACTGTTGAGCTTTATTTTTGTTAAAAGAACAAAGGAAAATGGTGCACTTGGAAAGGGTATCGCACCACCAATTGATCCATAATTCATTGTTTTGGGGTTTAGGAATAGAATTCCACATGCCCACAAGAGCAACAACACAATTTGGGTCTTTTAAATGAGAGGTGTTCAATTTAAAAGGCAACTGAGAGGATGAGGGAGGGGAAGGAGAAAGGGATATTGAACAGAAAATGGGAAAGTGGTCTGAGAGGGTAGTGGTGTAGTTGACTTGTAATAAGGAATTGGATGGAAGGGGTGAAACTAGAAGGTTATGAGAGTGTTTAATAGGGAAAAGAGGGATGAATGCAAGCATGCGAGTACACAAGATCAAACCCACTTTCTCTACAACATTCAAGGATAAGATTGAGTTAAATCACAACCACAGAGAAGGTGGATTCAACTATAGATCTTATGCTCCTATTTGTCAAGGAAAGATGCGATTCAACCAAGCTTTTTACCAAACCCTAGGCTAAATGAGAGAAAAACCCTAATTGAGAGATGTTCAACTTATAATAGGTAAATAGAAACGGAAACTCAAGATCTGAGAGTACTTGGATGATTAGCAAGATGTCATAAATTGTTCCTTAGAAGCTGAAATGTTGGAAGACTCAAGTTTTGAATGTTTCGATCTTCGGAAACTTTGAATTGTAGAATTGCTATAAATGATGCCCTGATGCTGTATCCAATGTCTAATTTAGCAGGAGGACACTGGGGCGGGCGCCCAAGTCTTCCACAGACGAATTTTTGAATTGTATTTCTGGATCTGGAAATGTAAGCCCTTGCTCAACCTCCCTGTACCTTCACTTCTTCAATCCGCGCACCTGTAACTTGCACACAAGAAGAAAATGGGTTTTGGAGGTTGTGGTGTTTAGGGATTTGCCTTAGTCAAATCCTAGGTTAGCATTCAAGCCTTTCCAACACCGTTGTTAGAGAGAGAGCGTGCCCTTGCAGGGCAGAGGCTAAAGATAATCCAAATAATGATGAAATGATTCAAGCACAATGATAATGTCACCTTGGAGGTGAAGTCCTTAGGAGGATGAAGATTCTTCAACTCATAAGGATGTTGATGATGAATCCAAATCTGCAACAAACACGTGTTGAAATGCTCTTTTTCTCAATATCATAACCTTGCTATCATCAACTTGTAATCAAACGAATTCAAAGACTTGCTTATATATGCTATCCCATTAATCTTTTGCAAATTAATTGAAAGAGCCGACAAGGAAGGATCTATTTAAAAGTTCTATGTTGACATCCCTTAAATTTTACTCTGACCAATGTGCTTTTTTGGTCAGGACTTAAGAATTAAATGGTTCCCAAGTTCCCATTTGACATGGGTTTTGGGGGTTTTCTCATTGGGATGATTATTTTGCATGTAAAGTGTAAACACGGGGACCTAGGAGCTAAACTAGGAGGTAAGATGACATTATCTTCATCTGCAATAACTGCATATACGTGTCCTACATTGATATGTGTAGCAAATTAGATGAAATTAGTCAACATTACAAAAACACTACAAAGTAAGATGACATTACCTAGTTAAACTAGATGAAATTAGATGCATATATGTGCCCTATATTACCTGGTTGAACTAAATCTGATATGTGGTCAAAGTCAACTGACGATTCCATCTGTGTTAGTTCCAGTGCCGTCGGGGGTCGATACGTGTCAAGTGGGCTAAGATAACTTAACTGCCATTCGTCAACCCACTCCTTTGACTCACACTCATCCCAGACTTGAATTGTACAGGAAGAACAAAAGCATGACATCTTTCGTG
This sequence comes from Cunninghamia lanceolata, assembly GCA_027924645.1. Lineage (NCBI taxonomy): Eukaryota > Viridiplantae > Streptophyta > Pinopsida > Cupressales > Cupressaceae > Cunninghamia > Cunninghamia lanceolata. The sequence goes on along the minus strand of BSBN01000275.1, from coordinate 3,841,535 downwards.
TATGGATACTCCATGAACCTGCAATTGAGCTTCTGAAAGAGTGCATCTCATTTGATCTTGTCAATGTACAACAATCCTCATATGGTGCAATGTTAGTATCATCTATCAACCAAAAAAATCTACGAACTAAAGACTTACCTTCATTACCTAGACCCATGGAAGCATTACACCACTCGACAATTGATTTTGCATCTGTCAACTTTGCATTGTCTTTATACTTTAACTCTTCTCGTGCTATGGCTCTTTTGATACATGCTCCTGCACCATCATGCTCCCCCTTTCCATGCCCGGCCTCACAAAAGTTCCACATATGTTGAATACCTGTAAAATTATGCCTCCTACTCAGCCAATAGAAATTCTACGAGTTCTTGAATTGTGATGCACAATTATTCGACCATATGATATGCTGACTGAACGATATGCCCCTTCTAGCCAAATCATTGTAGAACACCTGAAAGCAACCTTGCACGAACTCTGTAGAATGTATGCGATCATCACTAATATAGAAATGATACTCCCTTATGATCTTTCTGTCATCCTCTGTACTATCATTCGCATGAATGAATGCGATGTGCACAAATATAGAAACCTGTGTGGAGTTGTAATATTGTGATTGCACCTCACGCTGTGGCTGTAGACTGTAGTTCTCTACAAAGTCGACGACTGAAACAATGCTACCAACCGGAAATGTGTCCTTGCATAACTTGAATTGCAAGTCCAACCATCGAGCTCTATGGGCATGTCTTGCATACTCATACACTATGCTGTCATGAAATATAGGCATAAACTGATACACTGGAATCTTTTCAATAACTAATTCACACCTCTTTGCTTCTTTACCATCTTTTGTATTGTATGCCACTGTTTTATACTTGCCAAACTCTACTAGTTCATTTCCAACCGCATGTGTTATTTCCATATGTTCACATATTGGCAAATGTTGCAAGCCACCGCAACGATGACATGTGCCATCCAAGCATAATTTCTTGTAGAATATTTGACCTTCCTCTCTTTCACATAAAATTCTTGATATGAAGTCTCTTGAAGATGTTGGTGGGGCACATATGGCACAACCCTGCAAATCATTGTTAGTATGCATATCTAAACATATAGACCTATAAGCATCAAAATGGTTAGAAAATTCAATATGTAATCTACAACAACAAGTAGTGTGTGTGTGATTTATCTTAACATAGAAAGGTTTTAGCATTTCAAAATATCTTTGACAAATTTTAATTTGAGGATACTTCTCTAGAAATTTACCATAAAATTGTGTTTGAGTCTCATCCAAAAAATGCTTTGGATGTGGCTCACGGTTCTGACTACCAATTCTCCTTCTTACCACATCCCTTTGATTCGGAGATACCCTTGTGTAATTCTTCCAAAAGTCTTCAATTAGTGATCTCAATGCTTCAACAATTGGTTTATCTTTTCGTGGTAGTCTCCCTGAGAACGCCCATAATTCATTGGCATTAGTGTCCTCAATTCTTTGGTGTCTTCCAACGGCTCTTGATAAAGTTTTCCTATTAATTCTCAATTCTTGACTTGTCTTTCTAATGAGACGAGCTTTCCTCGTTTGACTACTTACTATAGTCGATGTAATCACACGCCATGTTGCATTACTATCTTTTGTGTGTGAGGTGTTACCCACACTCTCATACGCACTCATTAGATTCTTGACAATAGATTTTTCACTTGAAGCCTCTGATGTTCTCAACCCAAGAATCTTCATGATAGACCTATACTTTATACTTCGCATCATTTCAACGAATAGTTGACATCTTGCAGTCTCATTTAACTTTTCAAAGAACAATCTCCAAATCTTATTAGCATATCTTCTACAAGTGCGTTTTGGAATCTTACCTTGCATTGGCTGCAAAATATTCTCATCAATATCAATCAAATACTTTGGCTTTCTATGCAAAATTCTAGGTGGTGTCAAGTTAGGTAAATTCATCTCAACATTAGGAATTTCATCAATATTTAAATGAGATGGGTTAGATAGCATACCTTCGATCGAAGATGGAATAGATGACATACCTTGAGGTTGAGGTGGGAACGATGGCGTACCTCCTTCATCACATGTGAGTGATGATGTACTCTCAACTTGAGATGTGGTAGATGGTGTCCCTACATGTTGTCTTGCGGTAAAGGATGTGTCTCCAACTATGGTATTCAAATCTCTCGTACCATGAAGTTTTTACATTCGTTCTCTTTGTGCCGCCAATACCATATCTCTTTGTGATGGTTGTGGTTCCTCTTCAATTGGTATGTCTTCATTTATCGTGTCCTAATCCCTCTACCATCGACACTCTTATTTAACCCTAATCCCTTGACCATTAACCCTATCCCTCAACCTCAACCCTTAACCCTCAACCCTCAACCCTCAACTCTCAACATTAAACCCTAATTCATCAACCCTAAACCCTAATCCCTCAAACCTAAACCCTATCCCTAAACCATCAACCCTCAACACTATACCTTAAACCCTAATCCCTCAACCCTCAACCCTAAACCTTATCCCTAAACCCTAATCCCTCAACCCTCAACCCTAATCCCTCATCCCTAAACCTTAAATGCTATCCCTATTCCTAAACCCTCAACAGACTCGATACTATACCTTAAACTCTAATCCCTTATCCCTAAACCCTCCAACCCTATCCCTAATCCTTATACCCTCCACACTCTACTTTAACCCTAATTCCTCGACCCTCAACCCTATCCCTAAACCCTTGACCCTCGAACCTCAACCCTCAACCCTCAACATCAAACCCTAATCCCTCAACCCTTAACTCTGATCCCTCGACCTTCAACCCTAATCCTAAACCCTAAACCCTCAACACCAAATTCTAATCCCTCAACCCTTCACTCTAATCCCTCAACCCTAAACCCTATCCCTAAACCCTCAACACTATACCTTAAACCCTAATCCCTCAACCCTAACCCTAAACCTTGTCTCTAAACCCTAATCCCTCAACCCTCAACCCTAATCTGTCATCCGTCATCCCTCAACTCTAATCCCTCATTCCTAAACCCTAAACGCTATCCCTATTCCTAGAACCCCAATAGGCTCGATACTATACTTTAAACCCTAATCCCTCTACCATCGACACTCTTATTTAACCCTAATCCCTTGACCATTAACCCTATCCCTCAACCTCAACCCTCAACCCTCAACCCTCAACTCTCAACATTAAACCCTAATTCATCAACCCTAAACCCTAATCCCTCAAACCTAAACCCTATCCCTAAACCATCAACCCTCAACACTATACCTTAAACCCTAATCCCTCAACCCTCAACCTTATCCCTAAACCCTAATCCCTCAACCCTCAACCCTAATCCCTCATCCCTCAACTCTAATCCCTCATCCCTAAACCCTAAATGCTATCCCTATTCCTAAACCCTCAACAGACTCGATACTATACCTTAAACTCTAATCCCTTATCCCTAAACCCTCCAACCCTATCCCTAATCCTTATTCCCTCCACACTCTACTGTAACCCTAATTCCTCGACCCTCAACCCTATCCCTAAACCCTTGACCCTCGAACCTCAACCCTCAACCCTTAACTCTGATCCCTCAACCTTCAACCCAGATCCTAAACCCTAAACCCTCAACGCCAAATTCTAATCCCTCAACCCTTCACTCTAATCCCTCAACCCTAAACCCTATCCCTAAACCCTAACCCTAAACCTTGTCCCTAAACCCTAATCCCTCAACCCTCAACCCTAATCTGTCATCCGTCATCCCTCAACTCTAATCCCTCATTCCTAAACCCTAAACGCTATCCCTATTCCTAGACCCTCAACAGGCTCGATACTATACCTTAAACCCTAATCCCTCTACCATCGACATTCTTATTTAACCCTAATCCCTTGACCATTAACCCTATCCGTCAACCTCAACCCTCAACCCTCAACCCTCAACTCTCAACATTAAACCCTAATTCATCAACCCTAAACCCTAATCCCTCAAACCTAAACCCTATTCCTAAACCATCAACCCTCAACACTATACCTTAAACCCTAATCCCTCAACCCTCAACCCTAAACCTTATCCCTAAACCCTAATCCCTCAACCCTCAACCCTAATCCCTCATCCCTCAACTCTAATCCCTCATCCCTAAACCCTAAATGCTATCCCTATTCCTAAACCCTCAATAGGCTCGATACTATACCTTAAACTCTAATCCCTTATCCCTAAACCCTCCAACCCTATCCCTAATCCTTACACCCTCCACACTCTACTTTAATCCTAATCCCTTCAACCTCAACCCTATCCCTAAACCCTTGACCCTCGAACCTCAACCCTCAACCCTCGACGTCAAACCCTATTCCCTCAACCCTTAACTCTGATCTCTCATCTCTCAACCCTAACCCTAAACCCTAAACCCTCAACCCTCAACGTCAAATCCTAATCCCTCAACCCTAAACCCTATCCCTAAACCCTCAACACTATACCTTAAACCCTAATCCCTCAGCCCTCAACCCTAAACCTTATCCCTAAACCCTAATCCCTCAACCCTCAACCCTAATCTGTCATCCCCCAACTCTAATCCTTCATCCCTAAACCCTAAATACTATCCCTATTCCTACACCCTCAAGAGAATCGATACTATACCTTAAACCCTAATCCCTTATCCCTAAACCCTCCAACCCTATCCCTAATCCTTATACCCTCCACACTCTACTTTAACCCTAATTCCTCGACCCTCAACCCTATCCCTAAACCCTTGACCCTCGAACCTCAACCCTCAACCCTCAACGTCAAACCCTAATCCCTCAACCCTTAACTCTGATCCCTCGACCCTCAACACTATACCTTAAACCCTAATCCATATCCCTCAACCCTTAACCCTTAAAACTTAAACCCTATCCCTACACCCTCAACACTTGACACTATATCTTAAGCCTTAAACCCTCATTACTAAAGCCTCAACCCTCAATCCTTAAACCTTCAACCCTAAACCCTATCCCTAATCCCTCTACCCTCGACACTCTAACCCTAACCTCGACATTAAATGCTAATCCGTCAACCCTAAACCCTAATCCTCAACCTTCAACCCTCAACCCTCAACACTATACCTTAAACCCTAATCCCTCAACCCTCAACCCTAAACCTTATCCCTAAACCCTAATCCCTCAACCCTCAACCCTAATCCATCATCCCTCAACTATAATCCCTCATCCCTAATCCCTAAATGCTATCCCTATTCCTAAACTCTCAAGAGACTTGATACTATACCTTAAACCCTAATCCCTTATCCCTAAACCCTCCAACCCTATCCCTAATCCTTACACCCTCCACACTCTACTTTAACCCTAATCCCTCGACCCTAAACCCTTGACCCTTGAACCTCAACCCTCAACCCTTAATGTCAAACCCTAATCCCTCAACCCTTAACTTTGATCCCTCGACCCTCAACCGTAATTTGTCAACCCTCATCCCTAAACCTTAAACGCTATCCCTATTCCTAGACCCTCAACGGGCTCGATACCATACCTTAAACGCTAATACCTTAACCGTAAACCTTCCAACTCTATCCCTTATGCCTTAACCCTCATGATTAATAGCCTTGAATGTAAAAAAAATTGAGTGGGACATAACGCGAGCGCGTTATAACGCGCTCGCGTTATGTCAAACATGTCAAAAGACAGACTTGCGGGAAAGAAAAATGCAAGGCAAAACATAACGCGAGCGCGTTATAACGCGCTCGCGTTATTTCTTGCTTTGGGAATCCCAAGCCTTGGGCTTGGGATTTGCTTTGGATTTCCAACCCAAAGGCTTGGAGTGCCTTATGAACAGTCACAGACGTGTTTTTCTGTATTCTTCAAAATTTCACATAATTTCGTTCGTGCTAACCCTCAGATTTGCACGTGTTTCAAGGTTGAACAAATCAAACACATGGGTAGTGTTAGGCTTTCTCTTAGCTATTTGACGATGTGATTTTTTTCACATTTTAACAATGTCAAGCCTTTCATCTTTAATTTCTTTTGTTTGTGTGTCCGTTTTTATGCAAAAACCACTGTTTGGTCTTTTTTTCATTGTAAAATAACTATTCATTCAAATTTCAAAAAAATTACATATTTAGAAACTAGACTCCATTCTACAAATATTAAAAAAATAAAAAAATAATTTTCAATTAGTTTTCAAAATTTATAGGGGTAGCACGGCCAAAATTCTGTTTTTTAGGATGTGTCCACTTTAAAAATTAGTAAAAAATCAAATATTCATCAAAAAATTATCAGAAAAATTGGACATAAACTACATGCTATTAGCTAATTTCTCACTGAAGCGATTTTAAAAATACCAAAAAAAAGTTGACCTTTTGAGGGAGCCACAAAACATGCTATGTTATGTTTTTTTGACAGAAACAACACCAATTTCTGTGGCTCCCTCTTTTGAACCCCTTAATCTATGCCATTTTCAAAACAAAATAGTAGTTTAGAAAGTAGACTCGGAGCACTACGAACATTGTTTTCGTTACATCTCTAAATTTTGAGTGTAACTATGCTCAATTTCTCATCCAAGGCCAGTATTTCCTGATTTCAGAAAAAAAGTGGCCACTTAAGACCCCTTTTTGGCCCCCCATCTTCTTGCACTTACCCTACCATTTTCTACACCTATTAAAGTTGGGCTTAAGTTGTCAACTTCTAATGAGTGTAATCCAGTAAATCCCACTTTATATAGATAATTGATTGGTAGCTTGACCTACTTGATTACTACCCCAATTAATATCACATATGTAGTGAGTTTGGTATCTAGTTGATGTCAAAACCTAAGGAGACACATTGGAGTGGTATTAAGAGGATTCATAGGTATCTTAAAGGGATCTTAAGTTATGGTCTCCACTTTTAGCATTCAGAATATAGTAGATTTTTTGCATATATAGATTTAAATTGGGTAGGTTCTATAGATTATTAAAAGTCTACTTTTGATTACACCTTTAGTTTTGGTTCTACAGTATTTTCTTGGAAGTCCAAGAAACAACCTACTATATCACTTTCTATAGCATAGGTTAAGTACAAAGCTACCACCTTCATAACTTGCCAGGGAGTATTGTTGAGGAGATTGTTAGAGGATATGTAGCAAATATAGAATGGCCCCATCTTGTTGTATTGTGATAACCAGAGCACTATACAAATACTTGTAAGATTCAAGTGTTTCATAGTCGGACTAAGCATAGTCAAATTCAAAATTACTATATCATCTAGAGTTGATCCAACAAGGATTGGTTGGGATTGTATACTACCCTATAGAGGATTATAGAGTCAATATATTCATGAAGGCCCTTTCTTGTGACTAGTTTTAGAAACTTTAAGTTTTTCTTCAAGATCTTCCCAATCTTCATTATGGGGGAGAATGAAAGAATAATGAACATTTTTTGTAATTATTGTTAATAGGCGATTTTTTCTTAAGTTGGTAGTTAGGGAACAATTGATTTTTCATTCAATTATCTTTTGTCGTATAAATGTTATACTCTTCTCTCATAATATATGGAAGTTTTAGACCTTATGTATTACTTGCATTGTGTTGATGATCTACATATCATCATTCTTGTTTATTGTTGCTCTATTCCTTTATATTATATAATTAATATTAAAATATATTATAGCTCTAATATAAAATAAACTATAACTCTAATCTATATTAAAATAAGAAAATATAAAAAATAATAGAGAATGTAGGTAGATGATCTATACAATTTGAAAAAGTAAATTCTATAGAAAAAAAATTTATAACTACATAAATAAAATGATTTTTTCTTTATTTACAATTAAACTAACCTTTCTCTTTTTTGTTTCAATTTAAAATAGGAGCTCTGTATTTTAGCCCACAAACTTTTAGCTGATGTAAAGCAGGGTTGAAAGTTCCTCCCTTGCTTAAGGATTTTTATGTTCAAATCAAATTCTAAAATTTTCAACAGAAAGGAAGTAAAAATCCTAGAAAGCTACCAGTCTGGAAAAGGCTCCAGAACCATAAATTTCTGACTACAAAATAATTAAATAAAAAACTATAAATCTGCATTGTTTATCGTCGACAGGGAGCCATAAACATGATCAACCAATAAACAGTTGAGCCAGAACCATACACAACCACTTAAGCAAACGAACAGGAGCCATAGAATGAACAGTGAACAAAACTTCAATCATCGTCCGAACAGGTAGCACAAACATTCAAACTGTGAAACAATAAGAGTCTTCAAATCCAAGTGCCTTAATCAATTGTGTAAAATTAAAGACAACCACCTCTATTGCAATCCAAAATTAAAGACAACCACCTCTATTGCAATCCACATTGACAAGGATATTATGAAAGGTTATACCAGCATGGGAGAACCATAACCAAGACAATCCTCCTATCATCTTCAGGAACAGGGCAAAACAGAGCACACAAAACCCTCAACCCCGGAGCACGAAGAAACTGCACAATAAATCAAAGAGAACCACATCAAACCTCCTCTGTCCAAAGCCTGTAGAAGGACCCATTAAGGCAGATCACAACTGAACATAAGCATGCCACAGTGAACAGTCCTTATAAACCAGTACTCAATCACACCAACCACACAGAAGCTTCCCCTGCTCGACTACACAACTATAAATCTGCTTGCCTGGAAAATGCTCCCAAATTTTACTAACATCAGCCTAAAGAAAACATTCAAGAAGCCCCCTCCATGAGACAATAGAGTAACAATATGTTAATGTGCAGAAAGACTATTACATTACATTAAGCTTCTATGCAAGATATTTAAACAATAAGGAGATCAATTTGCAAAAAGTTTGTGATGCAGTGAGAAAATTGTCTGCACGGCAGCCAAGAACAAAAACAAGCATGCTCCGATAAGAGAAGCAGTTCTCCATGGACTTGAACAATGGTCGTTTACGAATTCAGCAACTATGACCTTAATTTTGCTGTGGTAATGTTTAATAGCATCTTCTCTCACTTTAGCAAACGGATCTCCGTAGCTTCTGGTTATGCCTTTGCTAAGTCCGTTGAACAGCTCGGCCACTTCTCTGTCGCTTCCCATGTAGCTCTTGATAATTCCGGCCTTCTTTAGCACAGAAACATCTCTTTCACTATCAATCAAATCACACATGAGAAGAACGTACCTTGATATCACACAGGTGTCTTCTGCCTCACATATTTCAAAAGCCATCAGATTTCGCAAAACAGTTTCAATGCTACCCGAGATTCTGATTCTGGGCAGGTGAAATATGTTCTTCTTAGTTCCGATCTCTTCAAACTTTTCCTCCGCCTTTCTGAATTTGATCCCAGCGCGCCTTAATTCGAAAGCAGAGGGGATTATATACTCTTGTTTGTGAGACAGGGTAAGGTTGAAATTCCGGATAACCGGATAGGATGAATTTATGACTAACATGCGGAACAAATCTAAAAGATGTTTAACCTTCTGTACATTGGGAATTACGTGTTTAACCTTCTGTCCACGGGGAAAAGAGGTTTTGGCATTAAAAGGGTAGAACAGCCTTGTTATTCGCGCACGATCCAACAACTCGCAGAGCTTAGAGCATGCGCTTTCTTCATCTGTTTGAAGCTCCAGTACCAATATCTTGAGCAGCACGGAGAAGGGAATTTGATTCTCCAACATCAAAATGTCACTTATTATGGGATATGCAGTATATTCAATAGTATTTCGATTAAAAAAATTGTCATCAGAATTTGCGCTACCATCCAAGGCCCTAAGGATTTCTAAAATAAAACAAGCATCCTGAGTGAGCATCGAAGCAAGATAAATATCATCAAAAGGGATTTGGTGTTGGTAACACTTTCTTACAGTGGGAAGGAGATCGAGAACAGGTCCTATTACATCTTGTTTAAATTCAACATCAGTTGTCAGCCTTTCAAACATTTTATGCGTAGCATGCTGTTTGTGAGGACGCATTTCAGCAAGTGCAGCGTTGGTGTGATGAACTGGGCCAAGTGCCACCATTTGTGGACCATACGCGCTTTTATTCAATTGGACTAGGAAATTGGGGACTTTATAAATGGAAACACTCTGAGATGTTCGGTCATTAACCAGATTGTGGTTGTAACAGCAAGCTTTAACATCGATAAGCCACTCTTGAGCCATTGGAATCTTGCAATACTCCAAGGAATCCATTTCTATCAACATAAAATACGGTGACAGACAGATGTAATCCACTTCATAAAGCCAGAGATTTGGCAACTTTTTCTCTTTTGTGCCAGAGCATTGATTTTACTTGGCTTGAGTCAAAGATGCGTTCCTTTTGTGAGGATCCCTTTGTGAGGAGAGTGAGCTGATTTTGGAAATCAACCGTCTCCATTGCTATAGAAGCGTGCAAGACGATTGCAGTTGCGTCAACCGTTTGATTTGCCAGATTTTGTTTCTCCCTTTTCATTGTTTTCCATTGCTTTCCGGCGTTGAAATCTCCATTTGTGTGTAGTTTTCCGGCATTAAAATCTCCATTTGTGTGCAGTTTGTCACCGGTTTCTGCCGATGCCGTTTACTTTCTGGTTTCTTTAATATTGATGGGCGTGAGTACGGTTGAGAAATCTGACATCGTTGACAATGTCTCCAGCCTCTGCCGATTTCACTTATTTTTGACATGCTGCCCTTTCTCTGCATAAAACGGTTTATCGGAAAGTAGCATAGAATAAAAGAAAGCCCCGGTGATCCAGAGCTTAATTCCGTCGTTTGTGCACAGTTTTCTCCCCAGTTTTATAAATTCCAAGGGTTGGTGTCATCGGTGACGCAGCCAAAATTAAAATATCGCCACCTTGCACCGTCTTTCTAATGTATAATATATTTATATCGGTAAATATCTCTAATAGATAGAGATTAGGCCGAATATATAATCTAATATTTAACGCAATATTATATGCCTCAATACCTCAATACCATTATTTATCCATATACTTTGCTGGGTGACATGAGGGGTTGATGTGAAGGAAAAAGCTGACAGGAGACAAGGGCTCCTTGTATGCAGGCTGGATACCAGTGAAAAATCAACACCATACTCAAATGACTACTGAAACCAGTCTTCTCATTGATTAAAGGACGTTATGTACAGAATAGGGACTACGTACCTTAGACAAACTTGCAACACATTCAAAAAAGCCAACCAAACCTCGAAATACAATACAATTATAACACCCAAAAAGAATTTGGGGAAATTTTTAAATATAGATATATTATGTGGTTTTGTAAATGTTAATTATTACCGCTTATATATAGCCATTAATAGCAAATTATGGTATTAAGTGATTTTATGTATTCAAATTATAACTTTAATATAATAGTGGTAATAATTAAATCTATATTAAATTATCCCATGATATATTGGTACCTTCTATACATATCCCATTATAATATGCTATTACCTTAATTATATATATATAAAATTGTCTAAATATATTAGTATATGGAAGTTTCCCTCCACCTCTTAAATCCAATCTCTTCAAACTTTCCCTCCACCTCTCTGAATTTGATCGCAGCGCGCCTTAATTCGGAAGCACAGGGGATTATATGCTCTCGTTTGTGGGGATTATTTCCACGGTTGGAATCCCGGATGATATTTCTATCCGGATAGGATGAATTTATGACTAACATGCGGAACAAATCTAAAAGATGTTTAACCTTCTGTCTAAGGGGAATTCATTTTAGCCTGTGGCATTAAGAGGGTAGAACAACCTTGTTATTCGCGCACCTTCCAACAACTCGCAGACCTCACAGCATGTGCGTTCTTCATCTGTTTGAAGCTCCAATTCCAATATCTTGAGCAGCACGATGAAGGGAATTTGATTCTCCAACATCAAAATGTCATTTATTATGGGATATGCAGTATATTCAATAGTATTTCGGTGAAAAAAATGGTGATCAGATTTTTTGCTACCATCCAAGACCCTAAGGATTTCTAAAATAAAACAAGCATCCAGAGTGAGCATCCAAGCAAGATAAATATCATCAAAACGGATTTGTTGTTGGTAACACTTTCTTACCGTGGGAAGGAGATTGAAAATAGGTCCTATTACATCTCGTTCAAATTCAACATCAGTTGCAGCAACAGCCTTCAGCCTTTGAAACATATTATAAGTACGTGAAGCATTGGTGTGATGAAGTGGGCCAAGTGACACCATTTGTGGACCATAAGCGCTTTTCTTCAGTTGGACGAGGAAATCGGGGACTTCATAAATTGATACATCCTCATATTTTCGGCCATTAACCGGAGAGTGGTTGTTAAAGCGGGCTTTAACATCTTTAATCCACTCTTGCGCCATGGGAATCTTGCAAGAAAATCTCTTACCCAACAAACTGTAAAAGGTCGAGAGTTTCTGATAACATGCAGATGAGCCAAACGAATTTATAAGACAATGGAACCGACCCAAGAAGCTGTAGCAGTTGAAATGTCCAGGAAAAATAACATCGCAACAATGAAGCGTAGAAAGTACGAAATTTTGCAATCAGTGGACAGTGGACAGGGGAAAAAAATATTCTATAATTGACGTTTATCATCTCTATGAAACTGCATTCCTACTTTCCACGAAATTGCAAGTCATCTTATCATCTCTATGTTTGAAGTAAAAAGGAAAATTTCCCAAAGTAGGAATGCAATTTCCTAGAAAGGGCACTCATATTCTATAATTGAAATTTCTAAGATTCGTAGAAATTGCAGGGCGTCTTTCTAAGCTTCTTGTCTACGATCAGAACTTTTAATATGAATGGTACTCACAGAGGAAACCACAGCGCAACAATGAAGCGTACAAAGTAGGAATATTTCTCAAAGATTATAAACTCGTTTGTAAGGAGATTATGAAAATGTGTGGAAAAAGAAGGGCTTATTCATATTGTATGGTTGCAACAAGATGGAGTTAAAAAACAATCGTAAGTGTCCGGTTGGCATTTGATGTTACCTACAAGGTGTACATGCACCTCAAGCTCTTTCATATGAATGTGCACCTTACTATTTGGAAATTTCCATCACTTTACACAATACTATTGAACTCCTTTAGTGAAAACATTTTTTGAAAACGTTTTTTGGGCACCATCTTCCAATATAAATTAATTGTAATATTTGCATCAATTGAACTCCTTTAGTGAACACATTATCTCGGTGATGATGATATATCTCAATGAAGATGATTGCCTTAAGTTGATTAGGATTTGTAGCAAGGATGAGAACAAAATAGTTGAATTCTTTGGGATGATAGGCTAGATTGCTTGGTAAGATTTGTGTGGATTAGAATTGCTTGTACAGTGGATTAACTGCTTTGGAATTGCTTGGGATCACTACGTTGGATCAGATGTGGATAGTATTTTTATTGTGACTATTGGATGGGATTGTTATCTTCATATGATAAATAGTGAACACCAAGTCTAGAAACAAGGATGGGAGATAGGTTGATTGAGGATCAAGGGCTTGATGGATTAGGAATTGATGGATGAAGGATCTCTAAGGATTTTGTTGCAAAGGAATAACATGCACCACTATACAAATGTCATTTGGGATGGACTAAAGAGATATCATCTACTACATAAACTATAACAAGATGGTTAAAGGAAAGAATGATTCACTATGCCAAGAAATTGTCAAAGCATGTTTCAAAATCATGCCTCAATCCTTATCAAGATCAAAGGAAAATAGAGAGGACATATGGGAATGATGGAAATGATATATAGATATGATAGATTAGGACATTATAATGTGATAGATGAGAGTGAGACAACTTGCCCCCAAGTACAAGGTGCATAGAAAATTGATTTACGCATGACACCCATGAATGTAGGTTTCATCATGGTACTTATCCAAGGTGCCATGAAATGATTTTTCATTATTGGATGAATGATTTTCTCTTTACTATTTTGATTTTTTTGATTTTCTACTTTATTGATTGGATGACATTGATAGTCTTCACATGTCCCTTTTTTTTATATAGTCGATGTAGATTTGTCATAACATGTGAGTAGTGACCTACCTAGAGTAATTGCTTCGTAAAGATCAAAGATCTCATGTATAATCCATTAATGTTTGTTTGATCTTCATTGATAATGGAGTTGGCTTTATCCAATTGTTTACATCTTGATAGGGCACCATAATAGCCCTTACGATAAAGTGTTGCTACCATAATGCAACATATTTTGGATTCAGAGCTTTTCAATTAGAGGCATGATTTTGTATTTGGATGGGGGATGCTGAATGTAGAATTGGGTGATTGAGGTTTATAGGATTTAGGTGGAGAGGTTGGAAATTTATATTGGGTTGGAGTATTTATATTTGCCATACTTAAGATGGTAGATTATGGAATTTAGATTTTGGATTAGGATGGTGATTAGGACCAACATTCTTATACAATTTAGAAGATGATGCACACCTATTATATGCATGGTGTGTCTTTCGATTTAATTTTGAATGATTGTTAGATTTGGATATTGAGGTCTAAAATTTAAGTATGTACAAGTTTTAAGGAGGTGGATACCTATTATATGGAAGATGCATCATTTGATGTGGCTCCACATTTTGATTTGGATATTCTGTTTCATTTGATTTGATTGGTCCACTTTTCTTTGGGACCCACATTGCTTTTACGTGTCTTCCTTGATTTGTGGATTCATTTGCCTTTGATGTTTTATATGGATCTTTTACTTTGTATGGTTTACAATTTTGTTGGTCCCAATTGATGCATTGAGGATGTGTAGGATAAAGTTTGATGGTATGGATAATGGAGGTGGAATGATTGTTGGTAACAAGCTTATTTGTAGGAGCTATGAATGGTCCCTATCTCAATGTTTTCATTGGATGAAGTTGCCTTAGTGATCATTGAAGTATCACCAACACCATTAGATTATTTTTTAGAATACTTATAGTCGATGCCTTAACCATGACTGACATAGATTGGGATAGGATCTGTAATTTATTGATCATGAAGACCCAATCCTTTTTCTTGATAGTTCATGCTTTTAGATATCTCATTTACAATAGGATATAGTTTATTGTTGTTGAACGATGATACTAGCCCATTGATGTGATATCGAGAACTATCAAAAATTGCTATTGTCTCATATGTGAGAAAAAATTACTTGATGAAGGTGGTAGATCCTAGTTGATAGGATGCTTGTGTTTTCTCATTGTGTACATTTGTCATTCCTTGATCACTGCTTGCATTTTTTGCACCTTGATAATTTGATCTTGAGTAGGTTGGGTGGATGTTAGATCCTCCTATGGATTTGATTCTTGACATAGCTCTTGAGTTTGGATGAGAATAGAGGGTTCTTGGATGGGCTTCATAGGTTTTGAATGATCAACAACATGGTTGCATGATGGATTTTGACTTGATCTTATGGTTCTCTTTCATAGGTTTGATAGGAATTGAATTGTATGATGGTGTTTGATGGATAGGTATGGTACTAGGAGGTTCTTGTTCATGCTTAATAGGCTTGGGATTGATAATATGTTTGCATGATGGTACTTGATCTTGGATGGACATGTTGCTCTGATTTTTATTGCATGGTGGTATTTGATTGTGGAGGGTACTATGTGACCTTTTTGAATCAGCTTGGGAGAGGTATACTCATTTTCTTTGTGATTTTTAGGTATATGGTTATCCTTGCTAAGAGTCCTTAGAGGAATTTGTCACACCCCAAATTTTGACTATGTTTTACTTTTTACTTCCACGTAATTAATAGATTTACTGATTTGACATTATGTGAAAATGTTAGGATAAATCAATGATATCATGAGTTTATTTTTATATGTTTAGAATTAGACATGTGATTATAATGTCATGATTATTTATTCATAAGATATATGAAGTGACTAATTCAATACACTAATCCCAGTTTGGTTGATTGAAAGTTGTAACCAAGAAAATAGGTTTTCCATCCTATAAGAAAGAGAGGGACAACATCATTGGGGAGAAGTGAATAGATGTTTGGATAAGGACAAGTTGTTGCCATCTAAGTCTTGTACTTTCACCGTTAGTGAACCCTTGTCAAGTTTGGTAAGCTATGTTTGACTCTTTTGGTCTAAGTTGGTTTCGATTCGATAGTCATCGATTTGTCATCAAGGTCCTTTATCTTAGGTTTTGTCAAAAAACCAAGGATGGTACGACCATCAACAATATATGGTTGATAGTCATTATTTTCCTTATACGATATGAATATAGTTTATATTATTATAACTAATTAAATATTAGTGGATAAACTATTTCATTATCGGTGATTTCTGATAAGTTTTTTATTTTGATAACCTATCTTTGTTAACGTTTATGCAAGATAGAGAGGGGGAGATTACCTTGACCCCATTCTTGTATTTTATCAAGTGATAGGAACAACATAAGAATATATTGTATATACCTTCACTATGATGTTTTTTATCTATTTAAATATTATTTATAAGTTATAGTATGATGTCGGAGAGTTTCTTATGTATTGTGGTATGGTAGAAATTATTGCAACCTCTTCATGTTTATAGCTGAGAACTCAACTCCTATCTCCATGTTAGTTATGGGGTTAAGGAGGAGTACGAGATTGGTCATTAGAGACCAACTACTCCACTTTGTCTGCATGCTATGAAAAATGTTAATAGGCAAGGAATTTGCCAAGGGCTCCGTGGTGGAGGTTGAGAGGTTAAGTCTTAATAAGACTATATCATTAGGAGAAAAAGCATATTGAAAGAAAAGACAGTGATATCTTCAAATGATAACAAGCCCTTGTGAGTGCAGTGTTAACTGATGGTATGCATGAGTAGAGATAGAGAGCTTCGTATAAGAAGCAAGAGTTAAGTAAGACAAAGAACTCTGATATCACAATGAGCTGGTTCTCATGAAGAAATCCTTGGGGAATAAAATACATAGATACACAAAATGACAGGTGGAGTCAAGTTTGGATAGCTAGAGAGTTAAAAAGCTTACTTAGACATTGAAACTGATGGCTTTTAAAGGTATGAATGCCTTAGAAAAACATTATCTTTTCATTTTAAAATTGTAGTAGTGTGTTATCATTTCTATAAAAACATGAATATGTTCTCTTAGAATCTTTCTTAATAGAAAATGTAGTTCAAGGGAACAGTGATATATATTGTACACAGTAGAATAGAAATTACAGAGGTAGCAATTTATAATGTCTGTAGGTAATAATGTTTTTATATTATTGATAAGACATCAAACTTATAGGGTCTATATATATATATAGTGTTGAAAACATTCTAAGGTCGAAAGGCTAGTAGATGTTATTATATTATCTTGGGATAGTAAACTATGTAGGATGATAGGCCAAGAGCTTTTAGTTTAATATTCATAGCTTAGTAAACCTTTGCAGGCTGAAGGGCGGTGTGGTATTAATCATAAAGGATGAATGTATTTTATTCTTGTCTAGTCAACAATGATTAATTTGTTACATACTTTATAATTATTCCTTCATATCCATAATCACCTTGGAATTATTAGTGATGGTCGACAGTAAAAGAGTCAAGAATCTTTTGATAAAGTTTAATGATATCTTGTTAAAGTCAAAACATGACCTATAGCACAAGAGTGCTTAATATTTAGTCAATGAGTAGAATGATAGGAAGTCATAGACTCTGATGTGTGGAAGAATGCAACTAAGGACTGTCTAAAAGACTAAATCTTCTAAACCTATACAAGTATATATCCTAGATTATGGATTAATTCTAAGTTAGTTGACTAAGAATTGAGTTCGCTCAAGATAATTCTTCCTAGAGATACTAGCCAAACAAGTCAAACTGTAGGATGATATATCCTCCAAGTTAAGTTAGAGGTGTGTGAACATACAACTACATTTATTACAAATGATTATTTATATAAAAACTTTGGCCAAAGTGATGCATTTGTCTCTTCATGCATTAGTCAGTTCACAGTGTCTAGATGGTGTAACTTGTCAGAATGATCATACTTAGCTAAAAGATTGTCTAGAGTCATATGTTCGATTGTGTTAGGTAGGACACAACACCAAGACTCAGATGGAAACCTATTGGTTCCTTATGCCTATACTCTTCATGAAGGGTAGAGCCACTTCTAGGAAGGAAGGTTTGTGGGGGACCACTGATCTGTTGTTGGAGGTAAAGCACTCGGATGATGCTCTCCCTCTATAGTAGAAGACTTACCGAGACTTGAGTGATAGATATAAAGATTCTATAGAAAGTACTCTTTATGTTATACTTCATGTTATGACTTATGACATGTAAAATTATTCTTTTTTCCAAGTGCAACATATTTGTGAATGTAAAGTGAAATGTTTTCACTATGATTTATCTTTGAATATATTGAATTTCAAGGTTGAAAAAAATTCAAAAAAGATATGCTTTTATTTCATTGTAATTATGCAAATAATAAAGAAATAAAAATTTTCACTCATGATTATCATGTTCTTTTACTTTCTTAGTAAATTGTATGTGTAATTCTGATTAATATGAGAAGGCATGTTACATATGGTATCAGGGCAACTAGGTTCAACACATGGACCTAGGTGCTCACTACGAGAAAAGTTGTCAACATTTAGTAAATTACCAAATGTTTGAAATTGGTTTTATGCTAGAATGACATGGAGGAGAACCAAAAAAATGCTAGAAAGTTTGTTTCCCAACATTTGCCAAAGCTAGTGGTTAAGAAAGAACCTACTGATGAGGTTAAACTTAAAGAGCATATTAACTATGCTGAGGGTGCCTAGCTGGAGGATTCAGAGACATTGGCTAATGCTCTTAAGCGTATACAACTAGAAAGGAAATAACACATCATATTGGCCAAGAAACCTGTTATTCCTACTTGTGTAGTTAAACCAAGTAAATCATTTGCTAGTCATGACATGCCATTTGGGTGTGGTTGTGATGCTCTTGTTTTAGGAAAAGAGGTGATGGAGGAGTACCTGCATGTACATCCACCCTCTAAGTTTATTTTACTCGATTCAGATGGGGAAGAGGAACTTGAGGAATATCCTTTAACCGATAGTGACATGTAGTCTTGTTGTGTTAGCTATTTAAACAAGGATGTAATTGTACCTAGAATAAACTATAATAAAGATGAGATTGTTTGCACAAATCTAAGTTTTATGAATGGATTTAAGTGATGAATTTTGAATGAATGAGATGCAATATTTATGAATTCTAAATTATAACTTGATACAAATATTAGGTGTGATATAGAGTATCATCATGGTTCGAACTTGAAAAAATCTTGAAGATAGTCAAGGAGAGTCGAATCCTTCCAAAAACCCAATGGCTAAGCTCGATTAGATATTGACCATGCTGAATGAAACCAAGGAGAGGCTTGGAAACCTAGAGCAAGAAGTGAGGGTTCAAGGTAGATCATGTTCATGCCCAGAAAAACTAGCTCCTAAATGCCTTATTTTTGCCCCAAAAATGCATCAAAATCCATCCAAAATTCCCACCTTTGCCTTTGCATTTTGAAACCCATCATTTGTACCAGATCAGAGATATTTTACATGGGTTCCTTTCTAAAAAATTCTAAGTAAAATTCCCCTAAGAAAATGTATTTTCTCATTGTTGGTTCCCAATATAACTGCAACCCAAAACTCTAAAATGTTCTTAAAACACCTAGGCCAGGGATTGTTGTCAAGGTAAAAGGAAGATGTTTATCAATAAGCAAAGGGGAATTTTGGGAAACTACATGAGTAGGTAAACTCCTTTGATCTTCAGGCTCAGCTAGACCTAGGAGGGATATTCTTAGAGGCATGAAATGAAATACAAATAAACATACACAGCCATACCCAATGTATACTTGACACCAAAGCTATCACTAGATCAAGAAAAACTAGCTACACATGCCTCTCATTAAGTTGATTCGACCGTGCAAATGTACATGCATAGGAAAGATAGTTTTTACCTTGAACCATAGGTGAAAGATTTATTTTTTTTACAATGCTGTTTGATCCCTCTCAATATGGATTGGTGCCTACTCTATTGGGCCACTAAGTCATAAGCAATAAAGAGGAAAGAAACGATTTGAATGAGCATCAACATAATACCAAAATGTATTTACATACATTTCTCAGATTATATTTCACATATTAGACATTTTTAATGATCTAAAACCAAACTACAAAGACCCATTTGTAATAAAGAGACGACTCAAAAAAATCTTGTATCGATTTAAATATTGTCACACATTATCAAATATCTATTACAATCACACTAGTAAATGTGGTGAGAGAAAACATACAACCATGATTCTACATTCCCCTAAATCTTTACAAATGGCCATGGAGACATACCAATTCATAAAATATGCTTTACAATACATTCCTATACTGCATCAAAACACAATCTCCATTCATTGCCTAGATTGGCTTGATTTGAAGCCCTGAAACTCTCCTGAAGCACTACAGACTAGACAATTGGCTCTGTGACTAACCTTGAAAACATCTTCATTTCATGTATATATAACATTTCATCTTCATTGTAGCAGCCATGATGTGGAACGTAAGAAGTCAACAAGAAGGGACGTCGACAATGCTGTAATAACTTCAATTCAGTGTCCTTAGAGCACACCCACATGGCTATGTCCAAGAAATCTGATGAAAATAGAAGGTTCACCCATGCCATGGGTACAAGAAATTCAATGAAAAAGAGGGACAGTGGCATGGGGAAATGAGAAATCCATTTCCCACACAAAATTAGGCTTTGAAGATACATTAATGGTGACCAAGAGGGTCACTAAGCAATCACATCATGTTTTGCATGATGAAAAATGGCCCTGGAAGGCAAAAGGGTTGAGCTCCAACATATTAGACTTTGGAGCTCAGGCCTTCCACCTTATCACCTACAAAATCTAGAAGAGGAAGGAGAGAAGCCCTGACCTTGCTTTATAAAACCTTAAATACTAAAAATCATCAGAGTTTAGAGTTTGGGCCTTTTGCCTTCCTTCTTCTAAAGAAAGGAAGAGGGAAGACAAAAACCATGAAGTATGAAACTCTAAAACACCTAGAAACATTTCAAATAAAAAGGAACGAGACATGGGCCCCAAACCCTCCACTCCAGATGACATCACTGCCACCTGGCAACTTTCCGTGCTTCCGCAGCTACCTTTTGTCTTAATAAAATACCCTCCGTGGAATGACAGAAAGCAACTAGAATATGCCACGTGGTTTGTCAGACTTCGATCATCCGGCCTTCAACCTTACACATTCCAAAAGAGAATGTGGAAGAGAGAAACTTCAAAGTTCGGTGCTTGAACACCTAACTACTTTACAAAGGGAAAAGGTCAGAGTTTGGCCTTTGGGTCTTTTACCTTCTAACCGCAACACAAAAGAAGATGGAAGACGAGAATGTTGACTTCTGACACTCCACCGAACACCAATACTTAGAATATTTTTCATGTAAACCTATCAGACTTCAGCCCTCGGGCCTTCCACCTGCTACCTGCCCTGTAAAAGATCGAAGACAAGAAGACCGAACTCTAAAACTCTGACAAAGATGAAGACACTTCAACATTGAAGCAAATTTGCACCCAATAGACAAGTAATGAAGGAAGGCAGGACATCGAAACTCTAAAACTTTGACAAGGTGAAAAAATACAAGGGAACACACATAATTTTTGACTTAGTCATTTTTGGGATTCTTTCCTTGTACTTTTTGAAAGGCAAACCAATGAAAACCTATGAAAGATGTCTCTAATCAGTTATAAGCTATAGGTTCAAGTGTGACTGAAATGGAACTTGGGAAGAAAAAGGGACATTTTAGGGACTAATTTTTTTAGGTGTCAACACTGGCTTTGGTTGGGGACATGTGCCAAGCAGTGGAACAACGAGAATCCAAAATATGTCTGGGCAAACCAAAATAAAAAACCATATAGGGGAAACACCAGAAATGTATTTATGAAACATATATACATGAAAAACATAGTCATGAACACTGAGGCACAAATGGAAAGTTGACTGTGATAAAAAAATTCATAGTACTGTAGGCCAAGCCTGTACAAAATTGTTGCAACCACTTGCCTTTTTCAAAGACAAGCTGAATGAAGGAGCTGATCTCCCTCAAACCAAATTTGCATTTTTCACCTAGCTGCAACAAATGAAAACTACCCTCAGCATGCACTGATCTGCAACATATACTTGTTGATCCAAGGAGAGCTTCACCAATGAAATCACTACTGCAAGGAAACCATAAGAAATATGTACTTAACCTATTCCATACTGCATCATGCTTGTCCTAGGCAGTAGTGGGTGCAACACTAAAATTTAGGTTAGCAACAAAAGAAACAAATGAAGCCAGACCTCCATTATCATGTACCATGCTATCATACCTACTGACCTCTTCATGCAAATTGAGGGAAAAATAAAATACCTCCAATTCACATGGCAAAACAAAGTATGCCTGAATGCACTATTGGTCCACAAGAGAAGACACTTCATCTTGTAGAACAAACTAGAAAGCCTCTAGCTCAGGTATACCTTCAAGTTGGGTTACCGATTGTTGAAATTTAGGCATGAACATGCCTTGCCACTCATTCACATCAATGTCCCATACAAAGTACTCAACTTCAACTACAACACCAACACATCCAAGAGCTGGTTAACATCCCACATCAAAGTGGAAACATTCATATTCATTTGTATCCTCACCAAACTCTTGAACAAAACTTTCATATTTGCCGCAACAACTTTCAAATTTTGAATCATAAACATGATTTAGGATATAATTTAAACCATGAACACATAAATTAGAACCATGAGACACCTTGCATGAAGAACCAAGTTCTTCTAATTGTCTCTCTATATTAAGTTCATCTTGGCAACTTGTTGTGTCATACTCACTACTACAAACAGACTAATGACACACTTCTTATTCCACATTCATTCTTATTCTATTTCCTTGTGGTTGAGATGAAACACACTCTGCATGAGGAAGATAACATACCTTACACCAAAGAAACAGGTTCTCATATGCATCCACATGATCACCATCTTCAAAATCTAGGGCAAGCTCTTCGCACTGAAACCCCATGTCTGCACCAACTGTCTCCAATTGGTTATCACCAAGTGCAACCACTTCTACATCAACCTCATACAGAGAAATATCAACTAATTCATCACAAACAAGAACAAAGGAGGGCATCAAATCAAACAAGAAACAAGTTTCTTGTTCATCCCTGTACACATCATCCTCATCATTCACTAAACCACATACCTCAGCAACAAGCTGGAAGTCATCATTGGACTCATCATTCTCACCTTCACTTGATAATTTATCCAGTTGAAGGTAGGTTCTCATACTATCCTCATCATCTACATCATTGTCATATGATGCACCACCTTCCACTTCTACCCTTCTAACTAAACAATTATCATTTTATGTTGCATTCATCTGATTTTTTGTATACACACTATTGTTGTTTAGATTAACATGTTGATTACTAGAAACACATGCATTTGTGGATAAAAAACTCTTTATGTAGTCATCTCTTATTTTCTCCATGGAGTCTAGGGACAAATATGCCTACTGCATACTTGTTATTTTGAAATCTTCCCACACATAACTCAGTCCAGTTTCATATGCTTCGAAAAACATATCAATGCAAGAAAGAATGTTAGGTAGGGAATAATTTGGAATATTGGAAAGAGCAACAACAAACCTGTGACTAAAATCCTTGCTTGACTCTCCCTCTTGTCTTTTGAATTTTTCTAGCTCTATGACAAGATCAGTAGGGTCAAGACCTTTGGCAAATTCATTTTCAAATGCTGCCACAAGTTCATTTCATGAGGCAAAGGACTACCCTGGAAAACTTTGGATCCATTCTCTTTCTTTTCCATGTAATGACCTAACAAATAACTTCATCCACATGTCTTCATTTTCAAAATGATGCTCTTTCCATGAATTCTGGGAATACATCAGCATGTGTGTCCCCTTCCCAAATATCATACCCATCAAACTTGGGAAACTATTTGTAGACCTCGGTTGGCATACTCATTGTTTTGTAATCAACCCATGAGAGGTCTAGTTGATCATTTATAGGATATAAGAGAGGAGCAGGGGACTGGGTCAATTGATTTTTAGGGGTAGCAGGGAATGCATTGGACTACATCCTATACTCTAGTAGCTTAATAGTAAATTTTATTATTTCTTGTTCTTACTGCAATAATGACTCCAATAGATGTTTGGTTTTCTCTATTTCATACTATTGAGCTACTAGGTCATTATGATCTTGCATGGGTGCATATAGGTTTTGGTTTGCATAACATGCAGAGCCATGGCTAGAATATGTATTGCTAGGATGGTCATGGGAATCCATACCAATGTAATTTCTAGGGTCTGATATATATGAGGACTTAGATGATAGAACATCCCTAAGGTATTCATGTTCATACCAATTGGCCATGACTAAAACATCCTATAATGCTAGGCAAAAAAATGAGCCATAGGAATTTGTTCCTTCAGTATGACAGGAATAAAAACTTCAAAATTTGGGAAGAAAACCATGTACCTTTATTTTTAGTAGTTGCTGTACCTTGAGATGGAGCATTTGAATCCTCAACAATACAACTAGAACAACATCAAGCAAACTTTAGTTCTTTGACAGTAGAGTCACCACCTCTTTGAAAGAGGAAATCCCTGAAGTGTGACAATCTTCAAGGCAAAAACTAATTATAGGTTTAGCTCACCAGAAGAGTATTCAAATGATTCTAACCCAACATTATCATCCCCGAAAATGGCGCTAATCTGTTGGCATAAGTTGATGGACTGCCAACTTACACACACAACAAACTACACCTAGCAATGGTTGCAAGCAGGGGTCTTCAAAATATTTTACCTTTCAAGTCCTCCCTAGCAACAACGTAAAAAATGTTGGTTCCCAAAATAACTCCAACCCAAAACTCTAAAATGTTCCTAAAACACCCAGGCCATGGATTGTCGTCAAGGTGAAAGGAAGAGGTTTATCAACAAGCAGAGGGGAATTTTGGCCAACTACAAGAGTGGGTAAACTCCTCTGCTCTAAATAGGCTTAGCTAGACCTAGGAGGGATATTCCTAGAGGCATGAAATGAAATAAAAATAAACATACATAACCATACCCAATGTACACTTGACCCTAAAGATGTCACTAGATCAAGACAAACTGGTTGTATAGGCCTCTCATTAATATGATTCAACTGTACGAATGTACATGCAAAGGAAAGGTGGTTTTTACCTTGAACCATAGGTTCAAGATTTGTTTTTTTAAAAATGGTATTTAATCCCTCTCCAATATGGACTGGTGCCTACTCTATTAGGTAACTAATTCATAAGCAACAAAGAGGAAAGAAAAGATTTGAATAAACATCAACAAAATACCAAAATGTATTTACATACATTTCTTAGATTATATTTCACATATTGGACTTTCATAATGATCCAGAACCAAACTAAAAAGACCCATTTGCAACAAAGAGATGACTCAAAACAAAGCTTGTATTGGTTTAAATATTGTCACACATTATCAAATCTCTATTACAATTGTACCAGCAAATCTGGTGAGAGAAAACATACAACTGTGATTATACATTCCCCTGAATCTTTAAAAATGGCCATGGAGACATACTAATGCATAAAATATGCTTTACAATACATTCCTATGCTACATCAAAACACATCCTCCATTCACTACCTAGATTGGCTTGATTTGAAGCCCAGAAACTCTCTTGAACCACTACAAACTAGACAATTGTCTTAGTGACCAACCTTGAAAACATCTTCATTTCATGTATATATAACATTTCATCTTCACTGTAGCAGCCATGGCATGGAAGGGAAGAATACAAAAAGAGGGGACATTGACCATGCTATAATAACTTCATTTCAGTGTCCTTAGCGTGCACCCACATGGCTTTGCTTGAGAAATCCACTAAAAATAGGAGGTTTGACATGCCATGGGTACAAGAAATTCAATACAAAAGAGGGACAGTGTCATGGGGAAATGAGAAATCCTTTTCCCAAATGAAATTAAGCTCTGAAGATGCATTAATGGTGATCAAGAGGGTCGCTAAGTAGTCCCGTCATGTTTTAGACAGTGAAAATGGCCCTGGAAGGAAAAAGGGTTGAGCTTCGACATATCAAATTTTGCATCTCAGGCCTTCCACCTTATCTCTTGCCGCATCTAGAAGAGGAAGGAGAGAAGCACCAAATCTACTTTATAAAACCTTGAATACTGAAAATAATCAGAGTTCGAAGTTCGGGCCTTCAGTCTTCCTTGAATACATGCATAGGAAAGATAGTTTTTACCTTGAACCATAGGTGAAAGATTTGTTTGTTTTAAAATGGTGTTTGATCCCTCTCCAATATGGACTAGTGCCTACTCTATTGGGAAACTGAGTCATAAGCAATAAAGAGGAAATAAACGATTTGAATGAGCATCAACAGAATACCAAAATGTATTTACATACATTTCTCAGATTATATTTCACATAGTGGACATTTTTAATGATCTAGAGCCAA
Organism: Cunninghamia lanceolata; assembly: GCA_027924645.1. NCBI lineage: Eukaryota > Viridiplantae > Streptophyta > Pinopsida > Cupressales > Cupressaceae > Cunninghamia > Cunninghamia lanceolata. Next base: position 3,815,113 of record BSBN01000275.1, on the reverse strand, counting down.
ACTAGAAAGACCCATTTGTAATAAAGAGAAGACTCAAAAAATCTTGTATCAATTTAAATATTGTCACACATTATCAAATATCTATTACAATCACACCAACAAATGTGGTAAGACAAAACATATAGCTATGATTATACATTCCCCTGAATCTTTACAAATGGCCATGGAGACATACCAATTCATAAAATATGTTTTACAATACATTCCTATACTACATCAAAACAAAATCTCCATTCATTGCCTAGACTAGCTTGATTTGAAGCCCTGAAACTCTCCTAAAGCACTATAGCCCAGACAATTGGTTCAGTTACCAACCCTGAAAACATCTTCATTTCATGTATATATAACATTTCATCTTCATTGTAGCAGCCATGACGTGGAAGGTAAGAAGTCAACAAGAAGGGACGTTGATAATGCTGCAATAATTTCATTTTAGTGTCCTTAGAGTGCACCCACATGGCTATGTCTGAGAAATTTGATGAAAATAAAAGGTTCACCCATGCCACGGGTACAAGAAATTCAATGAAAAAGAGGGATAGTAGCATGGGGAAATGAGAAATCCATTTCCCACATGAAATTAGGCTTTGAAGATGCATTAATGGCGACAAAGAGGGTCACTGAGCAGTCACATCACGTTTTGCAGAATGAAAAATGGCCCTAGAAGGAAAAAGGGTTGAGCTCCAACATACTAGACTTTGGAGCTTAGGCCTTCCACCTTATCACCTGCGGAATCCAGAAGAAGAAGGAGAGAAGCCCTGACCTTGCTTTATAAAACCTTAAATACTAAAAATCATCATAGTTTAGAGTTTGGGCCTTTGGCCTTCCTTCTTCTAAAGAAAGGAAGAGGGAAGACAAAAAGCCCAAATTCTGAAACTCCAAAATACTTAGAAACATTTCAAATAAAAACAAACAAGACATAGGCCCTGAACCCTCCCCTCTGGATGACATCACTGTGACCTAGCAACTTTCTTTGGTTCTGTAGCCGCCTTTTTCCTTAATAAAATACCCTCCACAAAATGGTAGAAAGAAGCCAAAATATGCCACATGGCCTATCAAACTTAGGCCTTTGAGCCTTCCACCTTATGCATTCCAAAAGTAGAATGTGGAGGAGAGAAACCCCGAAGTCCAGTGCTCGAACACCTAACTACTTTACAAAGGGAAAAGGTCAGTGTTTGGCCTTTGTGTCTTCCACCTTCTAACCGTAACACAGAAGAAGATGGAAGACCAGAACACCGACTTCTAACACTCCACCAAACACCAATACTTAGAATATTTTTCATCTAAACCTATCAGATCCGGCACTCGGGCCTTCCACCTGACACATGCCTTGCAGAAGATGGAAGACAAGAAGACCGAACTCTGAAACTTTGATGAAGATGAAGACAAAGACACTTCAACACTTAGACAAATTTGAGCTTGATAGAGAAGGCATGAAGGAAGGTAGGAGACTAAAAATCCAAAACTCTGACAAGGTGGAAAAATACAAGGGAACACACATAATTTTTGACTTAGTCATTTTTTGGATTCTTTCCTTGTACTTTTTGAAAGCCAAACCAATGAAAACATATGAAAGATGTCTCTTATCAATGCTCTAGGTTCAAGTGGAATTGAAATGGAACTTGTGGAGAAAAGGGGGCATTTTGGGGATGTCAACACTCCCTTAGGAAAAATCTATTCATTTATGCCCTTTGTCAGTAAATCGACAAATTCCCAAACTAGTGAACTAGTTCGTAGGTTTGAAGTTTTGCCAATTCACCGATAAGGCAGGATGGCTAGGAAAGAGACAAAGGAAAAGAGCCAAGTTCATAAATGGGCATTTTTGATGATAAAAGGAAGAAAAGATACAAAGAAAAGTTAAGTTAGGAAATCTCCAGATTTGTCGATAAGGCAAATAAAAAGGTGCAGAAATTGACTAAGGCAAAGTGAGGAATGGCTCTATTGGGGAATCGATGAAAGCCCAAACTTTCTAACAGTTCAAGTTTTTCAAAGTTTGCTGATAGTGAGATTTTCCAACAAAAGGAGAAATGGGCTTAGTTCGAGAAAAGAAGGATTCGCCGATAAGGTGAAAATATGCAAAGTCAATGGTTCAAAAAAAGTGGAAATTACTGATAAGGACAAAAAGATACAACAAAGGTGAATGAGGAAAGAAGGGCTTGGTTCCCAAAAGTTCAAATTTGCTGACAAAGGTAAAAATGACTAAGGAAAAGGAAAAAGAATGCTTCATCGGCAAACTGACGAAAACCCTAATTCACTAATAGTTTGAAAAATTGAAAGTTTGCCGATAAGGCAAATTGGTCAATAGGGTAAAGAAGGAAATAGAATGAAGCCAGGGCAAATGTGGTTCATGAAAGTGATGTTTTTTCCAATCAAAGATGAAGAAAGAAAGAAGAGTTTTCAAAAATGAAATTTTTTTGATAAAGGGCAGAATAGGCCTACTTTAGAAAAATCAAGATTCACCGACTAAAGGAGAAATGGAAGATGGACACAAGCCCAAGTTTGAGAAAATGAAGATTTGCTGATAAGGCATAAAAGAGGCTGAAATGAAGATAAAAAGAGATGTCTCCCATAGTTCTTGAAAATGATAGTTTGCCAGTTCAAAGTGAATATAAGAAGGAAATGAAGAAGTTTGTAATAAAGAAGATAGGTCAATAAAGGTGGGAGGATGCCCAAATATGCAGATGGGTATAGTTATAAATTAGATGGTCCAAAATGGAAAATTAGACATCACATTTAAAGTGTTGTAAAAGATTTAAAATTCTGATATGTACCTAGAATTTATAATTCTATAGAATAGTGTCATGCAGATGACTGAAACATTGTAATTCTTCAATGCATTGGTACACATTTGGAGGACAAAGAAAATAAGTCAAATGTTGTAGATGTCAGGGAAATGATTGGATCCTTCCCTCTTTATTTTTTCAAGTACACAAAGAGTGCAAGCAATCTTCTTCTGTCATTTTTAGAATTGCCAAAGAGTGGATAGGCTTCCAATAGTGCAAATTTTTTGACATTGTAGTGAGCCAAAATTTATTGCAACATGGGTTTCTTGTTTACTAGTTTTCCAATGCCCTGGGATGCACAGTGAAAAAAGATCGCTATATATACATTAAAAAGGTGTTTTCAAAGTTGGTTGTTGAGCCAATTGTCTGGTTTGTAGTGTCTTAGGATAATTTTAGGGCTTCAAATCAAGCTAGTTAAGGCATGTTGACTGGAGGAATGTGTTTGTTGTAGTGTAGGAATGAATCAAGTAATGTAAATTTTATGTAGTGGTATATCTCCATGGCTATTTGTAATGATTTAGGGGAGTGCATAGTTGCAGCTTTGTATCTTTACATCACCACATTTGCTGGTGCGATTGCAATAGAGATTTGATAATGTGTTAAAGCATTTAAGTCAATACATGCTATGTTTTGAATCATCTATTTATTGCAAGTGGGTCATTATAGTTTGGTTATGGATAATTAAGTATGTCCAATGTATGAAATGTATATGTCAATATATTTTAGTCTTCTATTGATACTAGTTTAATCCATTTCGTTCCTCTTTAGTACTTTTGACTCTGTTGCCCATGGAGCAGTCCATATTGGAGAGGGTTCAACCACTCTTTTAAAACAAACAAATCACTCACCTATGGTTTAGGGGAAAAAACTATCTTTCCTATGCATGTACATTTGTACAATTGAATTAGGTATATAGGATTTTTGTGAAAGCCAGTCATTCGTGACTTAGTAATAGCTTTTGGAGTCAAGGTGATGAGTTAGGTTTGGTTGTCCATTTATTTTAGTTGTTCATTTGGTTTGAACTTAATACATACTTAGGTATACCATGGAATATCCCTCCAGAGTTTAAGTTGATCTTGAAATGCAGAGGAGTCTATCGACTCCTGTTAGTTGGTTGAAATTGCCCTTAACTTGTTGATAAACCTCTTCCTATCACCCTAACAACAATCCCTAGCCTAGGTGATTCAAGAATTTTTTAGAGTTTTGTGTTGTAGTCATTTTGGGACCCAACAGATTGGCACCATTTCCAAGGAGTGAAATAAAAGGTTGAGTTATTTTGAAGGCCCCTATAATAGTTAGTTTGTAGTTTACATTTCAGTATGTTTGGATAAGTTGTCAACTCGCCAACTTATGCCAACAGATTGGCACCATTGTTAGGGAAGAATAAAGTGTTGGGTTAGAAAGATGTATGGACTCTATTGACCTGTGACCAACCCATAATCAATTTTGTAGCCTTCAAGATCAGTCACACTTCAAGGAATTCCTCTTTGGAAGATGTGGTGACTTTGCTGTCAAAGAACATAAATTTGTTACTGATGAACCTTAGTTTTGGTGATTTGAAGGCTCCATCTCAATATGCAGTATCTAGTGAAATTAAAGGTAGATGGTTTTCTTCCTCACCTTTGAAATTTTTTGTTTCTGTCATGCTGAAGGAATAAATTTGTATGCCTTAGTTTTTTACCCTACATTATAGGATATTTTAGTCATGGATGGTTGGTATGAATATGATTATTCTAGGGTTGCCCTTTCATCTAAGTGTTCCTATGTCTCAGACCCTAGAAACTATATTGGAGTGGATCCCCATGACCATCCTAGAAATCTATATTATAGTCATAGCCCTACATGTTCCATGAACCAAAATTTATATGCACCCATGCAAAGTCAAAATGACTTAGCAATGCAGCAGTATGAAATTGATAAAACTAAAAAGTTGTTAGATTCATTATTACAGCAAGAAGAAGAAATAAAAAATTAGATTAAGATATTAGAGTCTAGGATGCAGTCCAATGCATTCCCTTCTGCCCCAAAAACTCAGTTTGCCCAATCCCCTGTTCCTCCCTTAGATCCTATATATGATCAACTAGACCTCTCATGAGTTGATTACAAAACAATGAGTATGCCAACCAAGGTCTACAAATAATTGCCCAAGTTTGATGGGTATGATATTTGGGAAGGGGAGACACATCTTGATGTATTTTTAGAATTCATGGATGAACATTAGTTTGAGGATGAAGACATGTGGATGATGTTATTTGTTAGGTCTTTGCATGTGAAGGCAAGATAATGGATCGAAAGTTTCCCAAGGTAGTCCTTTGCCTCATGGAATGAACTTGTGGTAATGTTTGAAAATGAATTTGCCAAAGGTCTTGACCTTGCTAATCTTGTCATAGAGCTGGAAAAAATTAAAAGACAAGAGGGAGAGTCAAGTAGGGATTTTGGTCACAGGTTGGTTGTTTCTCTTTTCCATATTCCTAAAGGTTTTAGACCTAATGTTCCCACTTGTGTTGATATGTTTTTTGAAGCATATAGAATTGGATTGAGTTATGTGCAGGAGGATTTCAAGATAACAAGTATGCAACAAGCATATTTGTCCCTAGAGACAATGTCCATGGAGACAATGAGAGATGACTACATAAAGGGTTTTATGTCAACAAATAAGTCTTGTGTTGCTGGTAATGAACATGCTGAACCAAATAGCAATAGTGTGGATACAAGAAATCAGATGAATGTAGCATCAGATGATGATTATTGTGTAGTTAGAAGGGTAGAAGTGGAAGATGGTGTATCATATGATAACAATGCAGATGATGAGGATAGTATATGCACCTACCTTTAGCTAGACAATTCATCAACTCAAGGTGAAAAGGATGAAACTAATGGTGATTTTCAACCTAATACTGCGATAATGTGGTTCAATAAATAATGAGGATATTGTGTACAGGGATGAATAGTCAGATGGATCAGTTTTTGAAGCTGAGTATGAAATGTGCACACAAATAAGTGAAATAGACAATGAGCAAGAAACTAGTTTCTTGTTTGATTTGATTCCCTCTGTTGTTCATGTTTGTGATGAAGCAGTTGATGTTTGCTTGCATGAGGATGATGTAAAGGTGGTTGTACTTGATGATACCGAATCAGGGATAGTTGTTGGTGCAACTATGGAGTTTCAATATGAAGAGATTGCTCTTGATTTTGAAGATAATGATCATGTGGATGCATATGAGAACCTATTTGTGTGATGCAAGGTATGTTCTCTTCCTCATGCAAACTGTGCTTCATTAGAGCCACAAGGAAATAAAATAAGAATGAATGTGGAAGAAGATATGTGTCAGTAACTTGTTTGTAGCAATGAATATGACACTACAAGTTGCCAAGGTGAACATGAAACAAAGAGACAATTGGAAGAACTTGGTTCTTCCTTGAGGTGTCTCACGATCCTAATTTATGTGTTGATGTTTTGAATTGCAACCTATATCATGATTATGATTCAGAAATTGAAATGTGTAGCATCACATATGTAAATTTTGTTTAAGATCTTGATGGAGTTACAAATGTATATGAATGTTTCCAATTTAATGAGGAAAAATTGTTAGCTCTTGAATGTGTTGGTTCTATGATTGAGATTGAGTCCTTTGTATGGGACATTAATGTGAATGAGTAGCAAGGCATGTTTATGCCTGAGTTTCAACATGTTGTAGCCCAACCGAGATGTGTAATTAAGCTGGAGTCTTTCTAGTTTGCTCTACAAGATGAAGTGCCTTCTCTTGTGGATTAAGAGTGCATTTGAATAGACACAATTTGCTTTGCCATGTGAATTGGAGGTGTTCTTTTTTTACCTCAATTTGCATGAAGAGGTCAACAAGTATGATAGCATGGCACATGATAATGGACATTTGTCTTTATTTTTTTTTGTTACTGCCTTGAATTTTAGTTTTACACCCCTTGTTGTTGGGAAAAAAACATGATATGGATATAAATAGGTCAAGTACCTATCTTTTATGGTTTCCATGTCGTAATAATTTCATTGATGAAGCTGACCTTGGCTCCACAACAATATGTTGCAGATTAGCACAAGCTAGTGAAAGTTTTTAGTTGTTGCAGCTGGGTGAAAAATGCAGATTTAGTTTGAGAGAGATCAACTCCTTCATTCAACTTGTCTTTGATAGAGGCAAGTGTTTGTGGAAGTTTTGTGTAGGTTGGACTTGTACATGCCTATAAATTTTGATCACAGTCAACTTTCCCTTTGTGCCTTCATGTTCATGACTATGTGTTTTCTTGTATATATGTTTTGTAAATACATTTATGTTGTTTCCCCTGTTCATTTTTTATTTTTGGTCTACGTAGAGATGTTCTAAGATTGTCATCATGCCAAAGTTTTACACACATCCCCAACTAGAGCCAGTGTTAGTGTCCAGAAAAAAACTAGCTCCCAAATGCCTTATTTTTTCCCCAAAAATCCATCAAAATCCATCTGAAATTGCCACCTTTGCCTTTGCATTTCTAAACCCATCATTTGTTCTAGATCTGAGATATTTTATGTGGGTTCCCTTCTAAAAAATTCTAAGTTAAATTCCTCTATGTCAATGTGTTTTCTCCCTTAGGAAAAATATGTTCATTTCTGCCCTTTGTTGACAAATCGACAAATTCCCGAACTAGTGAACTAGTTTGCAAGTTTGAAGTTTTTCCAATCGCCGATAAGGTGGGACGACTAGGAGAGAAACAAAGGAAAAGAGCCAAGTTAGTGAATGGTCATTTTCACAAATAAAAGGAAGCAAAGATACAAAGAAAAGATAAGTTAAGAAATCTCTAGATTTGTCATTAAGGCAAATAAAAAGGTGTAGAAATTGACTAAGGAAAAGTGAGGAAAGGCTCTATCGGGGAATCAATGAAAGTTTAAACTTTATAAAAGTTTGAGTTTTCAGAGTTTCCTGACAAAAAGATTTTTCAACAAAAGGAGCAGTGGGCTTGGTTCGAGAAAAGAAGGATTTGCTGATAAGCTAAAAATGTGCAAAGCCAATGGTTCAGAAAAAGTGGAAATTGCTGATAAGGGAAAAAAGATAAAACAAAGGAGAATGAGGAAAAAAGGTCTTGCTTCGTAAAAGTTCAATGTTGCCAACAAAGCTGAAAATGACTAAGGCAAAGGAAAAAGAATGCTTCATCAGCAAACTGATGAAAACCCTAACTCACTAACAGTTTTAAAATTTGAATGTTTGCCGATAAGGCAAATTGGCTAACAGGGTAAAGAAGGAAAGAGAATGAAGACAAGGAAAATGTGGTTCCTAAAAGTGTTGTTTCACTGACCAAAGAAGAAGAAAGAAAGAAGAGTTTTCAATAATGAAAATTTGCCGACAAAGGGTAGAACAGGCCTAGTTCAGAAAAATCAAGACTCACTAACTAAAGGAGAAATGGAAGACGAAGACAATGCCAAAATGAAGATTTGGCAATAAGGCATAAAAGAGGTAGAAATGAAGATAAAATGAGATGTCTCCCATAGTTTTTGAAAAGGAGAGTTTGTCGATAAAGTGAATAGAAGAAGAAAATGAAGAAGTTTGTGATAAAGAAGATAGGCTGATAAAGGTGGGAGGATGCCCAAATATATAGATGGGTATAGTTAGAAATTAGATGGCCCAAAATGGAAAATTGGACTACACATTTAAAGTGTTGTAAAATATTTAAAAGGTTGATTTGTACTTAAAATTTATAATTATGCAGAACAGTACCATGCAGGTGGCTGAAATAGTGTAATTCTCTAATGCATTGGTACACATTTGGAAGACAAATAAAATAAGTCAGATATTGCAGATGTCAAGGAAAGGACTGGATCCTTCCCTCTTTATTGTTCCAAGTACATAAAGAGTGCAAACAATCTTCTTCTATCATTTTTAGAATTACCACAGAGTGGACATGCTTCAAAAAGTGTAGATTTTCTGACATTGCAGTGGGCCAAAATTTATTTCAGCATGGTTTTCTTGTTGACTAGTTTTCCAATGCCCTAGGGTGCACAATGAAAAACATTACTATATATACATATTAAAAATATGTTTTTAGGGTTGGTCACTGAACCAATTGTCTGGTTTGTAGTGTCTTAAGATAATTTCTAGGCTTCAAATCAAGCCAGTCAAGGCATTGAATGGAGGAGTCCATTTGTTGCAACGTAGGAATAAATTGTAATGCATATTTATGTAGTGCTATGTCTCCATGGCTATTGGTAATGATTCAAGGGAGTGCATAGTCGCAACTTTGTATATTTAATTCACCACATTTGTTGGTATGATTGTAATAGAGATTTGATAATGTGTGACAACATTTAAGTCAATACATGCTATGCTTTGAATCATCTCTTTATTACAAGTGGGTCATTATAGTTTTGTTTTGGATAATTAAGTATGTCTAATGTATGAAATGTAATCTTAGAAATATATGCCAATATATTTTAGTCTTCTATTTATATTGGTTCAATCCATTTCCTTCCTCTTTAGTGATTTTGACTCAGTTGCCCAATGGAGTAGACACCAGTCCATATTGGAGAGGAATCAATCACTCTTTTTAAAAAAAAAAATACTCACCTGTGGTTTAGGGAAAAAAACCATCTTTCTTGTGCATGTACATTCTCAACTTGTTGAATTAGCTATATAGGGATTTTGTGACAGCTAGTTGTTAATGACTTAGTGATAACTTTTGGAGTTAAGATGATGAGTTAGGTTTGGTTGTCCAATTATTTTAGTTGTTCCTCTGGTTTGAACTTAATACCTACTTAGGTATACCCCTTGGAATAAACCTCTAGAGTTTAAGCTGAGATCAAAGTGTAGAGGAGTTTACCCACTCCTATTAGTTGGCCAAAATCACCCTTAACTTGTTGATAAACCTCTTCCTATCACCTTACCTAAAATCCCTGGCCTAGGTGATTCAGGAATGTTTTAGAGTTTTGTGTTGTGGTCATTTTGGGACCCAACAGATTTGAAGGAGAAAAAGAGGACTCACATCAAGGAGATGATGAATATGTCCATGAATCTATTATTCCTAGTGAATGAAGGGAGGATGTTGATAAGACTAAGTCACGCTATTAAGAGATATGAAGAAAGTCACTCCACCCAAGTTCGATGGAACAAAACATGGTGATTCTGCTGAAGCTTGGTTGATAGAGATGGAAAAGTATTTTGAGATCAAAAATTAATTAGAGATAACCAAGGTAGTATGGGGTGCCTTTCATCTGGCAAGAGAAGCATCCATATGGTGGATGCATAAGAAAATGGAACTGGGGTTAAGTTCTATGAGCTTAACGTGGGATCAATTTATGGGTATATGCACAAAGTTGTATGACCAAAAAGTCACCACTTGGCTTTTTGGTCCCATGCAAGAGAAAACATGAGCGCGTTATAATACGCTCATGTTATACTATGTTATAAAGTGAAAAAAAAAGAAAAAGACAAACCCACGGCCCATTCTGCATTTTTATAAGCAAAACTAGTTATAGGAGCATGAGCACGTTAGAGGAAGGAGAAATCAAGCAAGGTTTAAGTATAATCGATGTTTTCACCATGCCTCCTCACCAATCCCACTCCTGAGGACATTGTGAATGAAATTTAGAGGGTGTAGCAGCTAAAGAAGGTAGGGTTTGATTGATTTTTGTGAGTTTGAAAGAAATTTTTACTTTTGCAATGTTTGATTAGTTTTTTGTGTTGAATTTACACTCAATGAGGCACCACAGAACACTAATCCAATAGACGAGGCTAAAAAAATCCTCAAAACTCTCAAACACCTCAAAACTCCCCACCTTCACGTCCTCACCATGAAAGAGACAAACATGAAAGCTATTTAGGATAAATGAAGAAAACAAAAAACATCTTCAAACCCTAATTGAAACATTAAATAGTCCAAGTGCAAGCACCGATCATAGGAGAGCCCTTCCCAAGTCATTAGAGGTGATTGTTTCTCACATTAAATCGGTGACAAACCAAATCCCTATATGGAATGACTATAGGGAGAGATGTCAACAATACTATGTTGACAAATTATCTTACCAACAAGTGAAAGACAAAAAATTATAAAATATGCATGCATTATGTTCACATTTTATCAATCCTAAAACTAGTCAAACATTAAAAGATACTTGCAAACACTTCCTGATTCATTAGTGTTTCAACCAAGATATATCCCAAAACTTTTGGGATAGATGGCACATGATCTTTGATGAGTGTCCATGTAACAACAATGAGGTGCCACAATATTTCTTGAGGAAACTCCATTGTGAGTTCGTCCTCAAGGAGATTATAATTAATTCAACATTAGAGAGTTCCAGGGAAGAGGTGGTTGCTTTTCCCAAGATAGAGAGAGGGTACAACAAGATTGAAACCACATACCTAGACCTTTGATGAGGCCAACACGTGTCTCACTCCCTTTGACCTTGAAGGAGAGTGTTGAGGTGGAGATATTGCACTCATTGAGTTCTTTCACAGTCTCTAGCACAACACGACAATGATCTCACCCAAACTGATGAGCATGAGAGTAGCAGGCATCATTTGTCCTGACATCTTTGTAGTTTGTGTGGGAACTTGTGTGATTAAGGGACGTAGTACTCTTGACAGAATGCTGCGACGTAAGGATAATAGCTAGTTTTGGACACATCCATATTGGATGATCCTATTCTCATAGAAGATGTCTTACAACATACATTTGGTATTGACTCCTAGGTAATTTTTACAAGGTTATCTTGATTTAATATATTTGTATTTGAAATTTGTAATTAATTTTATATGACTATTTATATTATAAGTCAAAATTAATGTATGTAATTGTTTCTGCAATGAAATTCCAGGGTTACAGTTTTCATCCTGCATTTGTTAGCCATCCAGTGGAAGGTTATGAGAGGAGGTCGAGTCAACAGGTATGTAATTTATCACATGATCATAAATATAGTACATATATTAATGGTAATCTTATTTAGTGACAATTTGATAATTTCAATAGGGAGCTTCACCAGTACCTCCATGATTTCTTTGGTCCCCTAGATGTAGAACCACTTTTACAAAGGTAAATTTAACCATTTGTAATCATTATGAATTTAAATAATGTTATGTATCTATTTTGCTCAAATAACCTTTAACTCTATTTTTAGATGTTGAATATGGAGAGTCCTCCTTATCTTCATCAGTTAGCAAAGGTAGGCATTGCTACAACTGTGTTGTCTTCAAATCCTTTGATCGAGGTATGAGCTAGTAACATGTAAATGTCATTTTGTATTTCTCGTTTTATCTCATGTCATTTGGTGTACATAAATGATATTTATGTTTAGTCAATTTTGCTTCTTGATGCTTCTTACAGGAGGTCACAACTCCAGCTCATCTAGCTATGAATGAAGAGAGAGAAAAGATGATCGAGAGGGTTCATCAACTACTGGTAAGTGATTGATTACATATGTGATGTTATATATTTCATGTTTTCTATATTAATGTGCATATTGTTTGATTATATTAACATGTGCAGATAAAAAAATCTCTGTTGAGGAGGTCTAGTCGACGAGAGAGAGGATGAGTCATTGATTGACTCTCCATCTTCAGGCTAAGCAAAGGCTTCCAATTATTTCATAGCAGTTCATAGGAAACTAGATTTTGGGACATTTTTTTGTATGCCTAGATGGCTTTGTATACATACTTTTGTATGTTACCAATGTATATCTTTGTATATGCCTATATGGCTTTGTTTGTACATGCCTAGATATGGCTCTATATATAGACTAGATGATATGTTCATTACATTATGTATATGACAATTTACATTAAATATTTAATATGATGATCAATTATCATTACATGAATTTAGTTTTACACATGCCAATTGCATTTTCTTGAAAGTTTATAAATCATTTTCAAATAATCCATTTTGTACATATCTTGCAATCATTGCATTCCATGAGACTGTGCATTTCTTTGAGGCATCATGTCAAATAGTTCACATGCCTTGTCTATATTTCCACACTTTGCATACATGTCTACAAGGGCAGATGTAAATATAACATGTGACAAAATTCCTATATCCTTTATGCTTTGATGGTTGTCCACACCCTGTTCTGTAGATCCCATTTTGGCATAGGCAAGGCGGATGTTGGATAAGGTTTTGTAGTTTGGTTTTAGAAGCGTTTGCTGTTGTCAAAGGAAAACTAATCACAATAACAATATCAAAATATATCAGGATATATTGGAATATATTTTGAACATATATGCTTCTATGGTCCATACCGTGTTCCAAAGAACCTAATTTAGCACAGGTGGAGAGGATGTTTGCAAATGTTATGGAATTTGGTTTTACACATGCCAATTGCATTTGCTTGAAATTTTATAAAGCCTTTTCAAAAAATCTATTTTTTGCATATCATGCAATCATTGCATTCCATGAGATGACATCTCTTTCAGGTGTCATGCCAAACTATTCACATGTCTGCTTCCACACTTTGTATACATGTCTACAAGGGCAGATGCAAATAAAACATCTAACAAAGTTCTTATATCCTTTATGCTTTGATGGTTGTTTATACCCTATTCCAAAGATCCCATTTTGGCATAGGCAAGGAGGATGGTGGGTAAGGTTGTGAAATTTGGATTTAAATTCACCAATTGCATTTTCTTGAAAGTTTGTTTTGTGCATTTGCTTGAACGTTTCTAGATCTTTTTTGAAAAATCCATTTTGTGCATATATTACAATCAATGCATTCCATGAGACAAAATTTCTTTGAGGTATCATGTCAAATAGTTTATGTTGCTTGTCCATACTTCTACACTTTGCATACATGTATCCTAGGGCAGGTGGAACTACAACATCTATCAAAATTCCCATATCTTTTATGCTTTGATGGATGTCCATGCCCTATTCTAAAGATCCCATATCAGCATAGACAAGGAGGATGTTGGCTAAGGTTGTGGAATTTGGCTTTACACCCACCAATTCCATTTGCTTGAAATTTTATAAATCCTTTTCAACAAATATATTTTGTGGATATCCTACAATCATTGCATTCCATGAGATAGCATCACTTTGAGGTGTTCTGTTAAATAGTTCATGTGCCTTTTCTATGCTTCCACATTTTGCATTCATGTCTTCGAGGGAAGTTACATCTACAACATATGAAAAAATTCCTATATCCTTCATGCTTTGATGAATGTCCATACCTGTTGATGTGATTGTTAGTCACACAAACATAAATAAAAATTCACAACAAACCTTTATTTAATCTTGAAAGATATGATGAATTCTAAAAGAATTCATAATCCCAAGTCTCCGTGAGTCAAATCTTGACCATTTGAATGTTACTCAAGGTCTAGGGCCTTACGTTCTTTGATGATTTCTACAAATATTCGCTCAATATTTACCAATTTCCTATCTAGAATACCTATTTCTACATATATCTTCACAATTATGTTAAATCTTGCAATATTAAGTCATGATTTGTACAAATAGATGTAAATTTGTTCCTAACTTTGAGTACTTCACTTGAATCTATCCCTGATCTAGACTAATTATGCAAATATTTCCAACTTTGATTAGAACTTTTAATATTTCTCTTATCTACACTAATCTTTTCTTGTGAACTTCAAATTTGTTCAAAGAATATGTTTAAAGGAGTGTAATTCATTGATATTTATGATAATTTGCATAAAATGTATCAGTATTTATGTATCCTCACTATATATGCTCAAGATAAGTCACTATTTAGCATATCGTTACTATATTTGCTCATGATTCATCATTATTTGCAATTATATACGACTATTTATGAAATTGAAACTAAAATTGAAAGGTTTAGAAATTGAAATCCTAAAATTTACTGAATTTGGCCACTGATCTACATATATATTCTAATACTGTAATGAATAGAAGCAAACTAAACCATACTTCACAAGGATGTTCCAAAACCACGTATGATAAGCACAAACCATCCAAGGAAAGTTGATGACAATATGAAATTAAAATGAATGCACTTCAATAGAACAATGTTATTCACCATTACACATCAGAAACCAATAGAAGATTATGTATTATTTACAATCAAGAGGTAATCTACAGCTTCATCTCTATTAGGTATGCAAACAAAATGTACATTTATAGTGTTCTTGAGAAAGAACCTTGAGAGAGAATTCACAAAATTGCAGAAAATCACAAACTTAGTGCTCAGAATTGGAACAATTCAGTCTCTCTTAGTTTCAACAATTCAATCTCCCTTTCAAAAGAGAGGTCATGGTCCTTTTATAGAGCAAGGGCCAAAAAATTTACATTTGATCCAATGATCAAGAATCACTCATAATAATCAATGGTTAGGATTTGTGGCACATGATTACTAGTTGGCAATCATTCTGTTGAATACAAAACTTGGAAAAAAATATTCCTAGCATCTTTGACTCAGCATCCTTCCAATTGGCAAGAAGTATATTTTCTGGTATCTTTTCCCCAACACTTTTTTGAAATTACGTACTCACTTCTCTACCTCCAATGCATCTTCTTCAACGTAGATGCTCCAATGCATCTTCTTCAACGTAGATCATCACCAGAATCCAGCTTCCTCAAAAACTAGCTTTTATCCTGCAGCATGCGCAAACATCTTCTCCAGCTTGAATTCTTTGATTTATATAGTTCCAATATCCTGCAACAAACATATATCCATGATTTAGCATAATATCCATGTTTATTACTTGAATTTCCCCTATGTGAATTAAAAACAACGTACAAATATTGAGGATTTAACTTAATCTCCAACATTTGACCTTTGCCTGTGTAAAAATTATAAGATACCTATGAAAGTGACAAGAAAGGTTTGGTTTATTCATACCAGTAGCTAGGTTGTACTTTACCTCTTTTAATTCCCTGCAAACTTCTCCAAATACTCTGATGTTTTACCATTATAGGATAAATCCACCTTTTAACGAAACCATAAAATGAAAAGGGATGTTCCAGATATGTATACTAAGTGTTAATATGACCATATGCAAACTTTACTCCTTTGACAAATTTACCTTTGATTTTATCCTTATTAGCAAAATTGCATTCTTTTGAACTATGGCTTTACATCTCTTTTAAACTCTATCGACAAAAAGTCATTTTACCAAGCCATCACCCTCATCGATGATTTCCAAATTTTTAGAACCATCGCTCTTTTTCCTTTTATCAAAAAAATTCACATTTTTAGAACTATCACCATTAGTCGGTGATTTCAAACAATCGTGAACTTAACCGTTTTTGCCACTTTGCCTTCTCTTATCAGTCTTGTCAGAAAAGGCTCCACTATCCAAACTATACCTTGTTATCAATAAAAGTTCAACAGAACAAACTTTTCCTTATAACACTTCTTAGTGAAAGCTTAAATTTTGCCTTGTTATCGGCAAATCGGGAGAAAGGCTAACTTTTGATCTACTTCAAAAAAAACAATTCTTCCAATCAAGATTTTCCTTACTTATCATTTGACTTAATAAATTCCTTCTATCGACGCTTTGTCTTTGAAAATCCTTCAGTTGGCTAGAGTTAAGAAAACCAAACTTAGTCCTTTTCATCAAGCTTTTGCTTAGTCAGCGAATCAGCCAAAAGCCTAACTCACTAACCTCTGAAAATATCCTAAGTCTTTTATAAGTTTCAAAACACTTAAGTTTTCTCTTATATCACTTAGTTGGGGAATCAGCAAAGAGCCAAATTCCCTAACCTCTGAAACACTTAAGGCTTTCTACCATTCCACAAAGATTTTACCGATTAACCACTTTGTTGTTTATTGCTATAAAATTGATGGTCAAATGGCTATTTTCTGCCATTCCACAGAGGCAAACTACAAAGGGCAAGACATTCCCATAGAATCATGGAATGATGACATGTGGAGAACCTTCTTTATCAGGCTTCAGGATTTTCCTCTTTTGCCTTCTATTTTGGAATGAGTCAGGGAGAAACTCTAATCTCTAATTCTCTGCTCCACTTAACTCTTTCGGATTTCACTCATCGAGGCTTCCTCTTTCCATCTTCCATTTTGGAATGAATCAGAGAGGAACTCTGAACTCTAATTCCTTGAATTTAAATAGATTTCACTTGTCAGGGCTTCTTTATTCTGGCTTTTATACCGGAATGGATCAGGGAACATACCTGAGCTTTGAACTCCAACAATTTAAACTAAATCGGACTTTCATGATCGGGCCTTGTTCATCGGGCTTTCCTTCATACTTTGACAAGCATAAAGAATAAGTCTAAGGGTCCAAACTCTGATAAACTTCAAAAAGGAGTAAGGTTAAAACCTGGAACTTTAACTTTGACTCAAACTTTGATTGAGCATAACTTCTTTTTTTCAAGGAATTTCAACATGATGTAAAAGGAAAAGTTACTCAAAATTCAATTCTCTATCCAATGGTGACCTTTTCTATGAAATATACTGAACTTGAATCTTGACCAAGGATCATGACCTAACATTTTACTATACTGCCCAAAGCAAGAAAACACACCAGCAAAGAAAAATGTTGGGTCCCTATTTTGCTAAGGCAAAATGGGGCGTGTTGTGAGACCACACAACAACTTGCCACCAAAGAAAACAACCAAATTCAAGATCAATATAGGGAGGAAAGGAAAATCTAAACATAAAATTTCAACCTTCAATATTCATGGATATCTAGATTATTTTAGAAGAGATCATGTTCATCAATAAAAATAGATTATGAGAAGGAATGCAAGTGTGTGCTTTGATTCATTTCCTTCCTACTGGATAAATTGAAAGAAGTAGTAATCAACATTAAGCTACATAGTTGGATTTAACCTTTTAAGCCAAACTTGGATATTTCCTTGCTACTAGTCAAATGTCTGTAGCCTCGACAAGGTTATCACTTATATTTCCCCTAAATAGAGCCCCATTGCCAGTCAGATGTCCATAGCCCTGGTAGGGTTACTTAGATGACCTTGAGAGAATAAATTCTCTTTCTTTTGATTTTTCAAATTTTCGGTATAAGATATATCATTTCAGCTCATTGTTTGCATAGTTATGGAACTTGTTGCTAGACTAGGAATTATAGTGGTAGCAAAGGAAAACCTTTAGATTTTTCACTTAATGTAGACACTAACATTTTCAACTAGTCCTAGGAATATTAGATCTATTAATTTGATGATTCCTTGGATGACCTTTGTTTTGATTGATGAAGATGATCTAATAGAATAAACCATCATAATCAGATCTGTAAGGGTTACAACCTATGCACAGATTTAATGTTCTTTCCTAAATTTCATAAATTTTGAAGCTTTCTAAAGTGAAAAGGTGCTCCATATCATGCCCAACCAAAATAAGGACTCGTTAAACAAGAAAACAACACAACACAAGCAGAAACACAAAGAAACCAAACCATTGTACAAGAAACTATATATATATACAAGTTTCAGACCTTACCTGAATTAGGCTTGGAAATAATGTTTTATGAATTGTCCATTGATAGACAATGGAACATCTTCCCTCGTTAAAGTTTTCATCCTATATGTACTATCTCATAGTTTATCAAATTTTCCATGGTCTCCTTTCTTCTCATGGGATTTATCCCAAGATAAGACAAGATCAAATATTCTAAACTCTTTAACTTTGGCTCTCTTATCAAACCAACGCTTGACAACAACTTGATGTTGAAAGAAGTGATCAATTGCTTGATCCCTCTTCTCTTCTAAAAGTAACAATTATAGTAAACAAACTTCCATTTTATCCTCCCGTCCTAAGTATTCCTGAGTGAATTGTAAGGTGGGGATCTTTAAATTCATAGGCAAAATAGGATCTACTCCATAAACTAACTGGTATGGAGAATTCCCTAGTGCAGACTTGGCTCTAGTTCTATCTACCCACAGGGCATACTTCAACAAGGTGTTCCATTCCCTAGGATTTTTCTCTACTAGCTTCTTGATGATGTTCAACAAATTCTTATTAGTGTAATTGGCTATCCCATTCCCTTGGGGATAGTAATTAGATGAGAATTTTAATGTTATATCATATTCAAAAGACCAATTAGAAAACTTTAATGATGAGAATGCAGGTCCATTATCACATACCAAGACATAGGGAACTCCAAACCTGGTGATAATCTTGTCTTCAAGGAACTTGATTACATCTTCTATTGTGCATGTCTTACTACTCACCACATTCATCCACCTGGTACAATAGTCAGTAATAGTCAAGACATATCTGTGTCCAGCAGACGATGGAGGATTGATGGCTCCTATGAAATCCATGCCCCACTATGTGAATGGGTGCATCTTCATTATTGGATGTAGGGGTTGGGCTACATATCTCTCTCTATTTGCAACTACCTAGTATGTACGGCAATACTTGATATGCTCAGTCGTATCTTCAAATATTGTTGGCCAATAATATCCAACTCTAAGGATCGCATGTGTTGTGGCCAAATGGGACCCATGAGTTGTTCCAAATTTATCATGCAATTATTGTGAGACTTTAATTGCTTCTTGCCTATTGAGGCATCAAAGGTATATGCCTTCATGATTTTTCTTGAACATGATTCCCGCTTTTATCATGTAACTTTGATCCTTGATCATCAAAGATCTTCTCTAAGATGCTTTTAGATTGGATGGACACCTTCTTGTGATTAGGATGTGTTTTGTGCTGGAGTACCAATCTTCTTGTATATTTGAGTCAAGTGTATATTGCTGACTAGTTAGATTAAGATTAGCCTCTGTAGTCATCTGAATTAGGGTTTGTTCTCTAACAAGCTTCATTGGAGTGATATCCATATCATACTCCTATAAAATTGTGATCCATTTGGCTCTCTTTTCTCTTGGTTCACTTTGCACTAATAGCATCTTCACTGCTAAATTTGGGACAACAACAATTACCCTGCTCCTTAGGATGTAATGCCTGAATATATTTAACGCCTTGACTAAGGCTAAGGCTTATCATTCTATGTTCATATATCTCAACTCAACATCCTTG
Organism: Cunninghamia lanceolata; assembly: GCA_027924645.1. Classification (NCBI taxonomy): domain Eukaryota; kingdom Viridiplantae; phylum Streptophyta; class Pinopsida; order Cupressales; family Cupressaceae; genus Cunninghamia; species Cunninghamia lanceolata. The sequence goes on along the minus strand of BSBN01000275.1, from coordinate 3,795,400 downwards.
ATTGGGCTACTCATGAATGTGATGGCCTTCTCATCTTTTGCCTCATTCCTTTGTGTCAACATGATGGCACATGTATGGCTGAAAAGCAAATAAGTAAATATAGAATGCCTTGGTCTAATTAGTTCTATTTAGTACTAGAGCATTCACAATAGCCTTCTTGATATCTTCGAATGCTGCTTTAGCCTCCAATGTCCATTCTATCTAGGCATCTTTTTTCAACATAGAGTTCAAAGGTCTCACTATCTCAGTAAATCCTATTATAAATTTCCAGACGAATTTATCTTACCAAAATATTATTTTAGTTCCTTCTTGCTTCCTAGCAATTGAAGCTTCATGATGGACATGACCCAATTTGGAGCAATAGTTATTCCATTTTCAGAAACCAGATGTCCCAATAGCTTCCTGGAGTAGTAATGCCAAAGATGCATTTCTTAGGATTTAGTGAGATACCATACTGATCACATCTCTATAATACTCTTCATAGGTCACCAATGTGATCCTTTCTGACCTTAGAAAATAAAGTCAAGTCATCCATATATATAATAATGCACTGACCCACTAAGCCTTGAAAAAATATATCCATAGCACGCTGGAATGTTGCACCTGCATTTATCAAGCCAAATGGCATTCTTCTGTAAGCAAAAATTCCCCACTTTATGGTGAATGCAGTCTTAAATCTATCTATATGGTCCACAATAACCTGGTTATACCCTAAAAAACCATCCATAAAAGACATCATCTGGGCTCCATTTACCATCTGGAGCACTTCATCTAGGGAAGGTAAGGGATAATTATCTTTTTTAGACGCCCTATTAAGGTTCTGGAAGTCCACACATAGCCGAATGTCACCATTCTTTCTACACACTGGGACTAAGTTAGCTACCCACGTGGAGTATCTAAAAGGAAAAATTATCTGAGTAGCTAATAATTTCTTGAATTCTTGAAATATGAAAGGTTCCAGTAGTGCGTTCACTAGCCTCTATTTTTTCTTAAATGGTTTCGTATCAAGTTTTAATGGAATGGTATGCATTATAATTGAGGTATCATATGTTTTCAGCTTGTCATACAACCAGGTTATCACATGGATATAATCCTTCAAGGCATGGACTATCCCCTGTTGGTTTTACGACAGACAACTAAGAAGGGGGAGTGAATCAGTTGTCTCAAAAAAACTTTCTTTTCTTTAAACACTTAAATCCTTCTTATGTTTTAGCTATAGAATAATAATTTAATCATGGAAGCACAATGCAATAATTCAAGAGTAGAAACATATTAACACATATGACACCAAAATTTTAACGTGGAAAACCCAGTTAAGGGAAAAACCACGGGGTGACTAACCCAAGATTGTATTCTCTATTAAAAGAATAAGAGGAACAAAATGGAACTTGCCAATTAGGGCTCACTGCCTGAGCACACTGATCACAAGAGGCCCACTACCTATAAGAGACACATTGTCTATAGAATGATAATATAAATATTACATACTTGAATTGGAAATTAGCATCTTCACGATGCTTGAGACAGTTCCATTTAAGCTCAACACTTTTGCTCTACTTTTCACTCCTCTCCTCTCTACCACTTCCTCCTCTTCACCTCGGATACTTTGAAATGACTTCACAAATCTTATTTATACAAGACATCGACTTAGATATAAACATCCAAGTCGGCATAACACATACTTCATTTTATTACAGAGCAATCACTCAAATACAACTTGACTTATTACAAAACTTCATACGTATCACCACACTCTCGGCCACACATATCTGGGACTTCAATCTTCTTTGAGGATCACACCATGCTTCATAGAACATCTTCAAGATCATCTGCTAGATGTGTAAAACATCTGGTCGACCATGATTAGGGAGAACACCATCACCCAAGAGTAAATCTTCAATTACGAGCTCAATCTTCAATACGGACTAGCAACATGAACTGGATACACTCTAGAGACTCCCACAAACTTGCCTAAATCACCAAGAGCATCCACACCACTTATGCTTACTGAAATCATTCAGATCTTCGTTTGGAACCTCAATAACACAGTCTGTCATGACTGTCACATTAGAATAAATGCTTGCGGACCTCCAGACCATGAATCAATTGAGTTGTCAATTCGCATTAGCTTCCTAAACATTCCACCAAATCCACAAAACTAGATATTGCATTTCCCTATCTCTCCAGACCTATTTGTGTCAATCTGTCACCTCTGAACAGCTACCAGAACCAGTTTTACTCATATGGCCATAACTTCTTGAAATCTTCAAGCGGACCTCTCAAATCTTGAATGGATAATCTTTAGACACATATCTACACACCCTTTGATACACATTCTCTTATATTCATCTATCTGGGATCTTCACTTCATAAAGCTTCATTGTTCTTCTCTGTTTCTGACAGGACTAATTTTCTCAATATCCTCAGCACACAACTCATCCAATCCTTGACATCAATGCAACAGAAGTATATTGACATCAATGACAACACTGGTTAGGCCAATACTTACAACAATCTCCCCCTTTGTCATTGATGGAAACATATGATGTGAAAAACTATTTTAACCATCAAGACAAGAACTTCTCCTCACTAATTGACATAGCTCCCCCTTTGAGCAGAAACCACTTTTGTTTTTCATATGTCTTCTCTCCCCCTTTGACATCAATGGAAAAGGGCACATACTTGCATCAATCAAAATCATACAGAGTGCTCCCCCTGAGTAGTTGCTTTCTATCATCAATCTAGACAACAAGATATGACTGTGAGATACACCCGACTGATGCACATCAGTGCATCTTAATTCAGAACTGGAGGGGTAATAACCCCTAACTTCTCCCTGAGATACTCAAAAGAGTCCTTAGGTAGAGGTTTAGTAAAAATGTCTGGAATCTAATCCTTAGAGGGCACAAACGCCAATTTGACTTCATTCTTGTTCACCTGCTCTCTCAAAAAGTAAAATTTGATGGATATATGTTTTGTCTTTGAATGCAGCACTAAATTTTTTGATATATTTATTACACTTGAGTTATCACAGAAGATTGTGATAGGTTCCTCATACTCCACTATGATGTCTCTTAGCATTTGGTTCATCCACAATAATTGAATGCAACTACCTACTGCTGCGATATATTCTGTTTCTGCAGTGGACAGAGATATTGCATCTTGTTTCTTGCTCAGCCAAGAAATGAATCTTTTCCCCAAAAAGAATGCACCACCACTAGTACTCTTCCCGTCATCCACATCTCCTACCCAATCCACATCTGTATATGCATGAAGAGAGAAATCATGATCCCTAGGATACCATAAACCATACTCAACTATTCCCTTTAGATATCTAAGAATTCTCTTGATTGCCATGACATGAGATTCTCTAGGATCAGCTTGCAATCTGACAACAAGACCAACAACATTCATAATGTCAGGTCTAGTTTGTGTAAGATACAGTAGTCCTCCAATCATTGACTTGTACTTTTTTTGATCAGCCTTAGGAGATTCATCATCTTTGCTTAGTTTACATCCCGTTGCCATGGGAGTATTCATTGGTTTTGAAACTTCCATCCAAAATTTCTTCAACAATTCTTTTAAATATTTGGTCTGAGATATGAAGATTCTTTTCTTTCTTTGAGTGATTCATTTCCCCAAACATAGACATCCCAAATTTACTTTTCATTTGATTTGCAAAATTCTTGTACATACTATCTCTTCCTCCAAAAATGATATCATCAATGAATACTTCAACAATCAACATATTTTCATGTTCAATCTTGAAGTATAAGTTACTGTCAGCAGTACCTTTATTGAAACCAATCTTCAAAAAATGTTTATCCAGTCTTTCATACCAGGCCCTTGGGGCTTGTTTGAGTCCATATAGTGCTTTCTTCAACTTGCAGACCATATCACCATGACCAGACAACTGAAATCCATCTGGTTGCTCAATGTATACTTCTTCTTCCAAGTCACCATTCAAGAAGGCAGACTTGACATCCATCTGATATACATTGAAATCCTTGAAGGTAGCAAAAGCAAGAAATAATCCAACTGCTTCAATTCTTGCCACCAGAGCAAAAGTTTCTTCAAAATCAACTCCTTCTACTTGAGAATAACCCTTGCAGACCAATCTAGCTTTGTTTCTGACTACTTCACCATCTTCATTCAGTTTGTACTGGAAGACTCATTTCGTTCCAATCACATTTTTGTTTCTAGGTCTGGGAACAAGATCCCAAGTGTGATTTTTCTCAATTTGCATCAACTCTTCCTCCATTGCTTTGGCCTAGCTTTCATCATTGCATGCTTCAGTTACTGTTTTTGGTTTAATCTTTGAAATCAGACAACACTTTTTTGAATCTTGAGCAATCTTTCTTCCTGTTTGAACACCTTTGCTTCTATCACCTATGATCTGGTCATCAGAATGATTCATTCTTACATACCTAGGAGTTTTGAGAATTTCTTGCACTTCTATTTCTTAGACAGATTCATTCATGCTTATCTCTTCTTCTTGTATTTCAAAATTATGTAGATCAGTCTAGATCTGAATTTTAGAAGGGGCTTGAACTTCTTGAACCAGAACATCATTCTGATCATGTTCTTCATATTCATAAAACCTTGAGGGTTTTTCAATAGCTTTATCAACTTTCACATTTGTAATTTCTATAATCTTTCTCAATCTCTTGTTAGAACACTGGTATGCTTTTCTGTGAGTAGAATAACCTAAGAATATTCTTTCATCACTTCTAGCATCAAATTTTCCAACGTCTTCATCTCTTTTAATGTAACATTTGCTACCAAAGACTTTGAAATACTTCACAGTAGGAATGATGCCATACCAGAGTTCATAAGGGGTCTTACTAGTATTGCTTCTACGAGTACAGACATCAGTGCTTACAACTTCTCTCCAGTAGATCTGAGGAATATTTTCTTCTATCATCATGGTTCTAGATGCTTCTTGGATGGTCTGGTTCTTTCTCTCCACTACTCCATTCTGCTGTGGAGTCTTTGGAGTAGATAACTATTTTTTTATCCCATGTTTCTCACAAAATTCTATGAACTCTCTGGATGTGAATTCTCCACCTCTATTAGACCTAAGACATTTTATGTTTAACTCGGTTTCATTCTCTACAATAGCCTTGAATACTTTGAATTTCTCAAGAGCCTCAGATTTCTCTTTGAAGAAAGTCACCCACATCATCCAGGAATAGTCATCAATTAGTAACATGAAATATCTATCACCTTGCGAACTGCTGATTCTTGCCGGTCCACATAGATTAGTATGTACTAAGTCCAACAATCCAGTAGAAGATTGTTCCTTACTTTTGAATGTGACTCTGCTTTGCTTACCCAACTAACATTCTTTGCACAAACTGTTACTAGGTTTCACCAGTCTTGGAAGATCTCTTACAACCTGAGTATTGCTTATCTTGATGATGTTATCAAAATTTACATGACACATTCTCCTATGCCACAACCAACTCTGATCAATTTGAACAAATAAATTTTTTTTGCTAGTACCAACCAAGTGGAAGATGTTACCTTTTGTTTGAGTACCAGATGCAATCTTTGTTCTAGAACTTTCAAAGATTTTACATTTTCTATTTTGAAATCAGAGATCATAGGCTTTGTCAACCAACTGCCCAACACTGAGACAATTGTGCTTCAGGCCTTCAACATATAGTACATCACTAGTTCTATTCTTTCCATCAAAAGAAATAGTTCCTCTGCCTTTGATTCTGCCAGCAGAATTATCACCAAATTTTACAACTCCTCCTTCATATCTTTTCAGATCTATGAACTTATTTTTGTCACCAGTCATATGGTGGGAGCATCCACTGTCAATGACCTAATCATCCTTTTCTTCAACTTGAGCAGCCATAGCTCTTTCTACCTATTTATGATTGACATATTCATTGGGCATTGGATCTTCTACCTTGATGGCAATAAACACCCAGTCACTTCCAGATTTGTTTCTTGGCTCTGATTCATCATCTATTACTCTATCATCATCATCATGTTCATGAACATAGTAACATTTCTTTTGGAATCTTGGTCTGTTTGGATTTGTCCTTGAAAATCTTTCTGGATGCCTTGAAGAAAAATGACCAATCTTGTTGCAGTTGAAATATTTGAAGGGTAATTTTCCTTCATACTTACCAGATCCTCTTGGCAGTTTTTTTGCAATAAGGGCTTCAAGTTGAGCAGATTTTGCCTCATCTTCTTTGAGATCTTTTCTTTCTTTTTCATACCATGATAGTTTCTTTGAGGAGTTCTCTCTTGGATCGTACCTTTGTTTACCTTTTACAGAGGCACTAGCTTTGAATGTAGATTCAGTCTTGGGGGGTGCATCTCCAAACTTAGCCATTCAAATGCAACCAATTTTCCAACCAATTGATCTCTTGTGATATTTGATAAAGATCTGAATTCTTCAATAGCAACAACCTTGTGTTTGTAAGCAGGAGGTAGGGATCTAAGAACTTTGGCAACAATCTCATCTTCATCCAGGGTTCCACCAGCACACCTAATGCCACAAACAAGCTCATTTACTTTTGGTATAAATTTAGTGATATTCTCATCTTCATTCATCTTCAGGTTTTCAAATTCTCTTTTCAAACTCTGTAGCTTGGCACATTTAACGTATTTTTCTCCTTCATGTAGAAATTCTAGCTTTGTCCAAATCTCATATGCAATTTTTAAATCCATAACATTTGTCAGCTCTGAATCAGATAAGGCACTTAGTAAGGCTTCTTTAGCTCAAAGATTATCTTTAGCATCTCTGATTTCATCTACATTTGTTAGACCATTCTTTGGAGGAACATACTTCTTTAAAGTTATGGTCCAATATTACATTCCCATACATTGCAAGTGACATTCCATGCGACTTTTCTACAGAGTGTAATTAGTTCCATCAAACCTCGGACTATCCTTCTTGTAGGAAGACATCCTAGATCTCAAGCGATTAAGCTCTTTTTAGAGGAACTTGGCTCTGATACCAATTGTTAGTTTTACGAAAGACAACTAAGAGGGAGGTGGTGAATTAGTTGTCTCAAAACTTTATTTTCTTTAAACACTTAAATCCTTCTTGTGTTTCAACTACATAATAATAATTCAATCATGGAAGCACGATGCAATAATTCAAGAGTAGAAACATATTAACACATATGACACCAAAATTTTAACGTGGAAAACCCGGTTAAGGGAAAAACCACGGGGTGACTAACCCAAGATTGTATTCTCTCTTAAAAGAATAAGAGGAACAAAATGGCACTTGCTAATTAGGGCTCATTGCCTAAGCACATTGCTCACAAGAGGCCCACTACCTACAGGAGACACATTGTCTACAGAATGATAATATAAATATTACATACTTGAATTGGAAATTAGCATCTTCACCATGCTTGAGACAATTCCATTTAAGATCAACATTTCTGCTCTACTTTTTGCTCCTCTCCTCTCTACCACTTCCTCATCTTCACCTCGGATACTTTGAAATGACTTCACAAATCTTATTTATACAAGACATCGACTTAGAGATAAACATCCAAGTCGGCATAACACATACTTCATTTTATTACAGAGATATCACTCAAATACAACTTGACTTATTACAAAACTTCATGTGTATCACCACACTATTGGCCACACATATCTGGGACTTCAATCTTCTTTGAGGATCACACCATGCTTCATAGAACATCTTCAAGATCATTCGCTAGATGTGTAAAACATCTGGTCAACCATGATTAGGGAGAACACCATCACCCAAGAGTAAATCTTCAATTATGAGCTCAATCTTCAATATGGATTGGCAACACGAATTGGAGACACTCTAGAGACTCCCAAAAACTTGCCTAAATCACCAAGAGCATCCACACCACTTATGCTTACTGAAATCATTCACATCTTTGTCTGGAACCTCAAGAACATAGTCTGTCATCACTATCACATTAGAATAAATGCTTGCGAACCTCCAGACCATGAACCAATTGAGTTGTCAATTCACATTAGCTTCCTAAACATTCCACCAAATCCACAGATCAAGATATTGCATTTCTGTATCTCTCCAAACCTATTTGTGTCACTCTGTCACCTCTGAACAGTTGCCAGAAGTAGTTTTACTCATATGGCCATAACTTCTTGAAATCTTCATGCGGACCTCTCAAATCTTGACTGTATAATCTTTAGACACATATCTACATAGCCTTTGATACACATTCTCTTATATTCATCTATCTGGGATCTTCATTTCATAAAGCTTCACTATTCTTCTCTGTTTTTGACATGACTAATTTTCTCAATATCCTCAATACATAGCTCATCCAATCCTTGATATCAATGCAACAAGAGTATGCTGACATCAATGACAACACCGGTTAGGCCCATACTTGAAACAATCTCCCCCTTTGTCATTGATGGCAACATATGATGTGAAAAACTATTTTAACCATCAAGACAAGAACTTCTCCTCACTAACTGACATAGCTCCCCCTTTGATCAGCAACCACTTTTGTTTTTCACATGTCTTCTCTCCCCCTTTGACATCAATGGCAAAGGGCACATACTTGCATCAATCGGAATCATACAAAATGCTCCCCCTAAGTAGTGGCTTCCTATCATCAATCTAGACAACAATATATGACTATGAGATCCACTAGACTAATGCACGTGGGTGCATCTTAATTCAGAACCGGAGGGGTAATAACCCCTAACTTCTCCTTGAGATACTCAAAAGAGTCCTTAGGTAGAGGTTTAGTAAAAATGTCTGCAATCTGATCCTTAGAGGGCACAAACTCCAATCTGACTTCATTCTTGTTCACCTGCTCTCTCAAAAAGTGAAATTTGATGGATATATGTTTTGTCTTTGAATGCAACACCAGATTTTTTGATATATTTATTACACTTGAGTTATCATAGAAGATTGTGATAGGTTCCTCATTTTCCATTCTCATGTCTCTTAGCATTTTCTTCATCCAGAATAATCAAGTGCAACTACCTACTGCTGCAATATATTTTGCTTCTGCAATGGACAGAGATATTGCCTCTTGTTTCTTGCTCAGCCAAGAAATGAATCTTTTCCCCTAAAAGAATGCACCACCACTGGTACTCTCCCACTCATCCAAATCTCCTACCCAATCCGCACCTATATATGTATAAGAGAGAAATCATGATCCCTAGGATACCATAAACCATACTCAACTATTCCCTTTAGATATCAAAGAATTCTCTTGATTGCCATGACATGAGATTCTCTAAGATTAGCTTGGAATCTGGCAACAAGACCAACAACATTCATAATATCAGGTCTAGTTTGAGTAAGATACAGTAGTCCTCCAATCATTGACTTGTACTTTTTCTGATCAGCCTTAGGAGATTCATCATCTTTGCTTAGTTTACATCCCGTTGCCATGGGAGTATTCATTGGTTTTGAAACTTCCATCCCAAATTTCTTCAACAATTCTTTCACATATTTGGTCTGAGATATGAAGATTCCTTTCTTTGTTTGAGTGATTTGCAGACCCAAGAAAAAATTTATTTCCCCAAACATAGACATCTCAAATTCACTTTTCATTTGATTTGCAAAATTCTTGCACATACTATCTCTTCCTCCAAAAATAATATCATTAATAAATACTTAAACAATCAACATATTCTCATGTTCAATCTTGAAGTATAAGTTACTGTCAGCAGTACCTTTGTTGAAACCAATCTTCAAAAGATGTTTATCTGGTCTTTCATACCAGGCCCTTGGGGCTTGTTTGAGTCCATATAGTGCTTTCTTCAACTTGCAGACCATATCACCATGACCAGACAACTAAAATCCATCTGGTTGCTCAATGTGTACTTCTTCTTCCAAGTCACCATTCAGGAAGGCAGACTTGACATCCATCTAATATAATTTGAAATCCTTGAATGCATTAAAAGCAAGAAAAAATTTGACTGCTTCAATTCTTGCCACTGGAGCAAAAGTTTCTTCAAAATCAACTCCTTCTACATGAGAATAACCCTTGCAGACCAATCTGGCTTTGTTTCTAACTACTTCACCATCTTCATTTAGTTTGTTCTGGAAGAACCATTTGGTTCCAATCACATTTTTGTTTCTAGGTCTGGGAACAAGATCCCAAGTGTGTTTTTTGTCAATTTGCATCAACTCTTCCTCCATTGCTTTGGCCCAGCTTTCATCATTGGATGCTACACTTACTATTTTTGGTTCAATCTTTGAAATCAGACAATACTTTTTTCAATGTTGAGCAATCTTTCTTCCTGTTTGAACATCTTTGCTTCTATCACCTATGATTTGGTCTTCAGAATGATTCAGTCTTACATACCTAGGAGTTTTGGGAATTTCTTTCACTTCTATTTCTTGGACAGGTTCATTCAAGTTTATCTCTTCTTCCTATATTTCAGGATTATCCGGATCAGTCTGGATCTGAATTTTAGAAGGGTCTTGAACTTCTTGAACCAAAACATCATTCTGATCATCTTCTTCATATTCATAAAACATTGAGGGTTTTTCAATGCCTTTATCAAATTTCACATTTCTAATTTCTATAATCTTTCTCAATCTCTTGTTAGAACACTGGTATGCTTTTCTTTGAGTAGAATAACCCAAGAATATTCCTTCATCACTTCTAGCATCAAATTTTCCAAGGTCTTCATCTCTTTTAATGTAACATTTTCTACCAAAGACTTTGAAATACTTTACAGTAGAAATGATGCCAAACCAAAGTTCATAAGGGGTCTTACCAATATTGCTTCTGATTTGTACTTGATTAAGAGTATAGATAGCAGTGCTTACAGCTTCTCTCCTATAGATCTGAAGAACATTTGCTTCCATCATCATGGTTCTAGATGCTTCTTGGATGGTCTGTTTCTTTCTCTCCACTACTCCATTCTGCTATGGAGTCCTTGGAGAAGATAACTATCTTTTTATCCCATGTTTCTCACAAAATTCTATGAACTCTCTAGATGTGAATTCTCCACCTCTATCAGACCTAAGACATTTTATGTTTAACCCAGTTTCATTCTCTACCATAGCCTTGAATACTTTGAATTTCTCAAGAGCCACAGATTTCTCTTTGAAGAAAGTCACCCACATCATCTGGGAATAGTCATCAATTTGTAACATAAAATATCTATCACCTTGCGAACTCTTGATTCTTGCTGGTCCACATAGATCAGTATGTACTAAGTAAAACTCTTGATTCTTGTAGAAGATTGTTCCTTACTTTTGAATGTGACTCTGCTTTGCTTACCCAAATGACATTCTTTGCACAAACTGTTAGTAGGTTTCACTAGTCTTGGAAGATCTCTTACAGCCTGAGTATTGCTTATCTTGATGATGTTATCAAAATTTACATGACACATTCTCCTATGCCACAACCAACTCTAATCAATTCGAACAAATAAAAAACTTTTGCCAGCACCAACCAAGTGGAAGATGTTACCTTTTGTTTGAGTACCAGATGCAATCTTTGTTCCAAAAATTTCAAAGATTTTACATTTTCTATTTTTAAATCAGAGATCATAGCCTTTGTTCACCAACTGTCCAACACTAAGTAGATTGTGCTTCAGGCCTTCAAAATATAGTACATCACTAGTTCTATTCTTTCCATCAAAAGAAATAGTTCCTCTGCCTTTGATTCTGCCAGCAGAATTATCACCAAATTTTACAACTCCTCCATATCTTTCCAGATCTATGAACTTATTTTTGTCACCAGTCATATGGCGGGAGCATCCACTGTCAATGACCTAATCATCCTTTTCTTCAACTTGAGTAGCCAGAGCTCTTTCTACCTATTTATGATTGATAGATTCAGTGGGCATTAGATCTTCTACATTGATGGCAATAAACACCCAGTCACTTCCAGATTTGTTTCCTATCTCTGATTCATCATCTGTTACTCCATCATCATCATCATCTTCATGAACATTGTAACATTTCTTTTGGAATCTGGGTCTATTTGGATTTGTCCTTGAAAATCTTTTCGGACACCTTGAAGAAAAATGACCAATCTTGTTGCAGTTGAAACATTTGAAGGGCAATTTTCCTTCATACTTACCAGATCCTCTTGGCATTTTTTTTGCAATAAGGGATTCATGTTGAGAAGATTTTGCCTTGTCTTCTTCCAGATCTTTTCTTTCTTTTTCATACCATGATAGTTTCTTTGAGGAGTTCTCTCCTGGATCGTACCTTTGTTTACCTTTTATAGAGGCACTAGCTTTGAATGTAGATTCAGTCTTAGGGGGTGCATCTCCAATCTCAGCCAATTCAAATGCAACCAATTTTCCAACCAATTGATCTCTTGTGATATTTGATAAAGATCTGAATTCTTCAATAGCAACAACCTTGTGTTTGTAACCAGGAGGTAGGGATCTGAGAACTTTGGCAACAGTCTCATCTTCATCCAGGGTTCCACTAGCACACCTAATGCCACTAACAAGCTCATTTACTTTTGGCATAAATGTAGTGATATTCTCATCTTCATTCATCTTTAGGTTTTCAATTTTTCTTTTCAAACTCTGTAGCTTGGCACATTTAACGTATTTGTCTCCTTCATGTAGAAATTCTAGCTTTGCCCAAATCTCATATGTAGTTTTTAAGTCCATAAGATTTGTCAGCTTTGAATTAGATAAGGCACTTAGTAAGTCTTCTTTAGCTCAAAGATTATCTTCAGCATCTCTAATTTCATCTACATTTGTCAGACCATTCTTTGGAGGAACATACTTCTTTGAAGTTATGGTCCAATATTGCATTCCCATACATTGCAAGTGACATTCCATGCGGCTTTTCTAAAGAGTGTAATTAGTTCCATCAAACTTTAGACTATCCTTCTTGTAGGAAGACATCCTGGATCTCCTCAAGCGATTAAGCTCTTTTTACAGGAACTTGGCTCTGATACCAATTGTTGGTTTTACAATAGACAACTAAGAGGGGGGCGGTGAATCAGTTGTCCCAAAACTTTCTTTTCTTTAAACACTTAAATCCTTCTTGTGTTTCAACTACATAATGATAATTCAATCATGGAAGCACAATGCAATAATTCAAGAGTAGAAACATATTAACACATATGACACCAAAATTTTAACATGGAAAACCTGATTAAGGGAAAAACCACGTGGTGACTAACCCAAGATTGTATTCTCTATTAAAAGAATAAGAGGAACAAAATGGCACTTGCCAATTAGGGCTCACTGCCGAGCACACTACTCACAAGAGGCCCACTACCTACAAGAGACACATTGTCTACAGAATGATAATATAAATATTACATACTTGAACTACAAATTAGCATCTTCACCATGCTTGAGACAGTTCCATTTAAGCTCAACACTTCTGCTCTGCTTTTCGCTCCTCTCCTCTCTACCACTTCCTCATCTTCACCTCAGATACTTTGAAATGACTTCACAAATCTTATTTATACAAGACATCGACTTAGAGATAAACATCCAAGTCAGCATAACACATACTTCATTTTATTACAGAGGAATCACTCAAATACAACTTGACTTATTACAAAACTTCATACGTATCACCACACTCTCGGCCACACATATCTGGGACTTCAATCTTCTTTGAGGATCACACCATGCTTCGCAAAACATCTTCAAGATCATCCGCTAGATGTGTAAAACATCTGGTCGACCATGATTAGGGAGAACACCATCACCCAAGAGTAAATCTTCAATTACGAGCTCAATCTTCAATACGGACTAGCAACATGAACTGGATACACTCTAGAGACTCCCACAAACTTGCCTAAATCACCAAGAGCATCCACACCACTTATGCTTACTGAAATCATTCAGATCTTCGTCTAGAACCTCAATAACATAGTTTGTCATGACTGTCACATTAGAATAAATGCTTGTAGACCTCCAGACCACGAACCAATTGAGTTGTCAATTTACATTAGCTTCTAAACATTCCACCAAATCCATAGAACAAGATATTGCATTTCCATATCTCTCCAGACCTATTTGTGTCACTCTGTCACCTTTGAACAGCTGCCAGAACTAGTTTTACTCATATGGCCATAACTTCTTCAAATCTTCATGCAGACCTCTCAAATCTTGACTGGATAATCTTTAGACACATATCTACACACCCTTTGATACACATTCTCTTATATTCATCTATCTAGGATCTTCACTTCATAAAGCTGTACTGTTCTTCTCTGTTTCTGACAGGACTAATTTTCTCAATATCATCAGCACACAGCTCATCCAATCCTTGACATCAATGCAACAGGAGTATGTTGACATCAATGACAACACCGGTTAGGCCCATACTTGCAACAATCTCTCCCTTTTTCATTGATGGCAACATATGATGTGAAAAACTATTTTAACCATCAAGACAAGAACTTCTCCTCACTAACTGACATAGCTCCCCCTTTGATCAGCAACCACTTTTGTTTTTCACATGTCTTCTCTCCCCCTTTGACATCAATGGCAAAGGGCACATACTTGTATCAATCATAATCATACAGAATGCTCCCCATAAGTAGTGGCTTCCTCTCATCAATCTGGACAACAAGATATGACTATGAGATACACCAGACTGATGCACATGGGTGCATCTTAATTCAGAACCAGAGGGGTAATAACCCCTAACTTCTCCCTGAGATACTCAAAAGAGTCCTTAGGTAGAGCTTTAGTAAAAATGTCTACAATCTGATCCTCAGAGTGCACAAACTCCAATTTGACTTCATTCTTATTCACCTGCTCTCTAAAAAAGTGAAATTTGATGGATATATGTTTTATCTTTGAATGTAACACTAGATTTTTTGATATATTTATTGCACTTGAGTTATCACATAAGATTGTGATAGGTTCCTCATACTCCACTCTGATGTCTCTTAGCATTTTCTTCATCCACAATAATTGAGTGCAACAACCTACTGCTGCAATATATTCTACTTCTGTAGTGGACACATATATTGCTTCTTGTTTCTTTCTCAGCCAAGAAACCAATCTTTTCACCAAAAAGAATGCACCACCACTGGTACTCTTCTAGTCATCCACATCTCCTGCCCAATCCGCATCTGTATATCTATGAAGAGAGAAATCATGATCCCTAGGATACCATAAACCATACTCAACTATTTCCTTTAGATATCTAAGAATTCTCTTGATTGCCATGACATGAGATTCTCTAGGATCAGCTTGGAATCTGGCAACAAGACCAACAACATTCATAATGTCCGGTCTAGTTTGAGTAAGATATAGTAGTCCTCCAATCATTGACTTGTACTTTTTCTGATTAGCCTTAGGAGATTCATCATCTTTGCTTAGTTTACATCTAGTTGCTATGGGAGTATTCATTGGTTTTGAAACTTCCATCCCAAATTTCTTCAAAAATTCTTTCACATATTTGTTCTGAGATATGAAGATTCCTTTCTTTGTTTGAGTGATTTGCAGACCCAAGAAGAAATTCATTCTCCCAAACATAAACATCTCAAATTCACTTTTCATTTGATTTGCAAAATTCTTGCACATACTATCTCTTCCTCCAAAAATGATATCATCAACAAATACTTCGATAATCAAGATATTTTCATGTTCACTCTTGAAGTATAAGTTACTGTCAGTAGTACCTTTGTTGAAACCAATCTTCAAAAGATGTTTATCTAGTCTTTCATACCAATCCCTTGGGACTTGTTTGAGTCCATATAGTGCTTTCTTCAACTTGCAGACCATATCACCATGACCAGACAACTGAAATCCATCTGGTTGCTCAATGTGTACTTCTTCTTCCAAGTCACCATTTAGGAAGGCAGACTTGACATCCATCTGATATACTTTGAAATCCCTAAAGGCAGCAAAAGTAAGAATTAATCAGATTGCTTCAATTCTTGCCACCAGAGCAAAAGTTTCTTCAAAATCAACTCCTTCTACTTGAGAATAACCGTTGTAGACCAATTTGTCTTTGTTTCTGACTACTTCACCATCTTCATTTAGTTTGTTCCGGAGGACCCATTTGGTTCCAATCACATTTTTGTTTCTAGGTCTGGGAATAAGATCCTAAGAGTGATTTTTGTCAATTTGCATCAACTCTTCCTCTATTGCTTTGTCCCAGCTTACATCATTGCATGCTTCACTTACTATTTTTGGTTCAATCTTTGAAATCAGACAATACTTTTCTGAATCTTGAGCAATCTTTCTTCTTGTTTGAACACCTTTGCTTCTATCACCTATGATCTGGTCTTCAAAATGATTTGGTCTTACATACCTGGGAGTTTTGGGAATTTCTTTCACTTCTATTTCTTGGACAGGTTCATTCAAGCTTATCTCTTCTTCCTGTATTTCACGATTATCCGGATCAGTCTGGATCTAAATTTTAGAAGGGACTTGAACTTCTTGAACCAAAACATCATTCTGATCATCTTCTTCATATTCATAAAACCTTGAGGGTTTTTCAATGCCTTCATCAACTTTCACATTTGTAATTTCTATAATCTTTCTCAATCTCTTGTTAGAACACTGGTATGCTTTTTTTTGAGTAGAATAACCCAAGAATATTCCTTCATCACTTCTAGCATCAAACTTTCCAAGGTCTTCATTTCTTTTAATGTAACATTTGCTACCAAAGACTTTGAAATACTTCACAGTAGGAATGATGCCAAACCAGAGTCCATAAGTGGTCTTACCAGTATTTCTTCTGATTTGTACTTGATTAAGAGTATAGACAACAGTGCTTATAGTTTCTCTCCAGTAGATCTGAGGAACATTTTCTTCCATCATCATGGTTCTAGATGCTTCTTGGATGGTCCGTTTCTTTCTCTCTACTACTCCATTCTGCTATGGAGTCCTTGGAGCAGATAACTATCTTTTTATCCCATGTTTCTCACAAAATTCTATGAACTCTCCAGATGTGAATTCTCCACCTCTATCAGACATAAGACATTTTATGTTTAACCTAGTTTCATTCTCTACCATAGCCTTGAATACTTTGAATTTTTCAAGAACCTCAGATTTCTCTTTGAGTAATGTCACCCACATCATCTGGGAATAGTCATCAATTAGTAACATGAAATATCTATCACCTTGTGAACTCCTGATTCTTGCCGGTCCACATAGATTAGTATGTACTAAGTCCAAAAATCTAGTAGAAGATTGTTCCTTACTTTTGAATGTGACTTTGCTTTGCTTACTTAATTGACATTCTTTGCACAAACTATTAGTAGGTTTCACCAGTCTTGGAAGATCTCTTACAACCTGAGTATTGCTTATCTTGATGATGTTATCAAAATTTAAATGACACATTCTCCTATGCCACAACTAACTCTGATCAACTTGAATAAATAAATAACTTTTGCTAGTACCAACCAAGTGGAAGATGTTACCTTTTGTTTGAGTACTAGATGCAATCTTTGTTCTAGAACTTTCAAAGATTTTACATTTTCTATTTTTAAATTAGAGATCATAGCCTTTGTCCACCAACTGCCCAACACTGAGAAGATTGTGCTTCAGGCCTTCAACATATAGTACATCACTAGTTTTATTCTTTCCATCAAAAGAAATAGTTCCTCTTCTATTAATTCTGCCAGAAGAATTATCACCAAATTTTACAACTCCTCCTTCATATCTTTCTAGATCTATGAACTTATTTTTGTCACCAGTCATATGGTGGGAGCATCCATTGCTAATGACCTATTCATCATTTTCTTCAACTTGAGCAGCCAGAGCTCTTTCTACCTGTTTCTACTTCTGCATCTCCAAACTCAGACAATTCAAATGCAACCAATTTTCCAACCAATTGATCTCTTGTGATATTTGATAAAGATTTGAATTCTTCAATAGCAACAACCTTGTGTTTGTAAGCAGGAGGTAGGGATCTGAGAACTTTGGCAACAATCTCATCTTCATCCAAGGTTCCACCAGCACACCTAATGCCACAAACAAGCTCATTTACGTTTGGCATAAATGTAGTTATATTCTCATCTTCATTCATCTTCAAGTTTTTGAATTTTCCTTTCAAACTCTGTAGCTTGGCACATTTAACGTGTTTGTCTCCTTCATGCAAAAATTCTAGCTTTTCCCAAATCTCATATGCAGTTTTTAAATCCATAACATTTGTCAGCTCTGAATCAGATAAGACATTTAGTAAGGCTTCTTTAGCTCAAAAATTATCTTCAGCATCTCTGATTTCATCTACATTTGTTAGACCATTATTTGGAGGAATATACTTCTTTGAAGTTATGGTCCAATATTGTATTCCCATACATTGCAAGTGACATTCCATGCGGCTTTTCGAAAGAGTGTAATTAGTTCCATCAAACCTTAGAATATCCTTCTTGTAGGAAGACATCCTAGATCTCCTCAAGCGATTAAGCTCTTTTTAGAGGAACTTGGCTCTGATACCAATTGTTGGTTTTATGACAGACAACTAAGAGGGGGACGGTGAATCAGTTGTCTCAAAACTTTCTTTTCTTTAAACACTTAAATCCTTCTTGTGTTTCAACTACATAATAATAATTCAATCATGGAAGCACAATGCAATAGTTCAAGAGTAGGAACATATTAACACATATTACACCAAAATTTTAATGTGGAAAACCCAGTTATGGGAAAAACCACGGGGTGACTAACCCAAGATTATATTCTCTGTTAAAAGAATGAGAGGAACAAAATCGTACTTGCTAATTAGGGCTCACTACCTGAGCACACTGCTCACAAGAGGCCCACTACCTACAGGAGACACATTGTCTACAGAATGATAATATAAATATTACATACTTGAACTGGAAATTAGCATCTTCACCATGCTTGAGATAGTTCCAATTAAGCTCAACACTTTTGGTCTACTTTTTGCTCTTCTCCTTGTTACCACTTCCTCATCTTCACCTTGGATACTTTGAAATGACTTCACAAATCTTATTTATACAAGACATCAACTTAGAGATAAACATCCAAGTCAGCACAACACATACTTCTTTTTATTATAGAGCAATCACTCAAATACAACTTGACTTATTACAAACCTCATGTGTATCACTACACTATCGGCCACACATATATGAGACTTCAATATTCTTTTAGGATCATGCCATGCTTCACAGAACATCTTCAAGATCATCTGCTAGATGTGTAAAACATCTGGTCGACCATGATTAGGGAGAACACCATCACCCAAGAGTAAATCTTCAATTACGAGCTCAATCTTCAATGTGGACTGCCAACACGAATTGGACATAGTCTAGAGACTTCCACAAACTTGCCTAAATCACCAAGAGCATCCACACCACTTCTGCTTACTGAAATCATTCGCATCTTCATCCAAAACGTCAAGAACACAATTTCTCATCACTGTCACATTAGAATAAATACTTGCAGACCTCCAAACCATGAACCAATTGAGTTGTCAATTCACATTAGCTTCCTGAACATTCCACCAAATCCGTAGAACAAGATATTGCATTTCTAGATCTCTTCAGACCTATTTGTGTCACTCTGTCACCTCTGAATAGCTGCCAGAACCAATTTTACTCATATGGCCATAACTTCTTCAAATCTTGACTGGATAATCTTTAGACACATATCTAGAAACCCTTTGATACACATTCTCTGATATTCATCTATCTGGGATCTTCACTTCATAGAGCTTCACTGTTCTTCTATGTTTCTGATAGGACTAATTTTCTCAATATCCTCAGCATACAGGTCATCCAATCTTTGACATCAATGACAACACCGGTTAGGCCCATACTTGCAACATCCCCTCTCTTTCATCAGGAGTGCATACCTTAACAACCAAGACATTCCCAACCTCTAAATTCTCATCTATGTTTATAGGAATATAATCTCCTAAATCTACTTTGGGAAGGTCTTTTTGCTTCACTACACCATCTAGATCAAACAAACTTTCCAACTCTATCATTCGTTTTGGAATCTTGTTGTCATGTAGGTCTATAATGTCCTCCTCATCCCAACCTTGATCATCTCTATTGTGTTCATCTATTACATGGGCTTCAAAGATGTCCGTATTGGCAATGAAGTTCAAGATGTGTTGATCATCATTAAATACTTTAAAATTGGTGACATTATATGTGGCTGATGGCGTTGACACTAGTTCAATAGAAAATCTTTTCATCTTAGATATGGTTAATGGTTCCAACATACTAGAAGATGTGGCTAGAGCATCTACTCAATGATTAAACTTCATTGAGACATGGGTGATATTAAAAGCATCAAAGATCTCAATCAAATCCCAGACCCTGTGCCTGTAACTGCATAATCATTTGTAGTTGCAAGAATATATGTTCCTTACTTGCTTAACAACTAGCTCTAAATATCCAAAAACATGAAGGATCTTAACCTTCTTCTTCAATGCAAATAGTAAGGCATGAATTAAGGCTTCATATATCTCCACGTTATTGGTGCAATGAAATAGTAACCTGTATACAGCTAGGAATGACTTCCCTTGCCGTTGATGAGGTCAACTCCTACTCTAGAACCTTGCTTAGACTTGGACCCATAAAATCTCAACTTAGAGGGTCTCTAATAAGGAGGATTCTTATATGGACCCTTCTTCTTTTTAACCGTTGCAGTACTTCCTTCTGTAATCCACTTCAATCTAGATGTCTCTTAATGATCGAATGTCTTCTACTTCTCCAACACTCTAACTTGTTTCATCATGACATCTATTTGAATAGAGTTTACCATTTCTGACTCATCTCCTTCTATCTTAGGGATTTGACTTGTCACTTCATGAAATTGCTTTTCAAATTGAGGCTTTGTCCCTCCTACAATTCTACTTGGTGTATTTAATTGGCTTCCTGAATACAAATGTTCCTTTCTCCCAATCAATTCTAGGAACTGTTAGCACAGTAAAAATTTGAAATTTTTACTATCTCCTTACTCCATCATATTTGAATAAATCCTGAAGAATATCCCAAAAAAACCATAATAAATTTTTTTTTGTATCTCACGAGATGTCTATGGATGAGCAGTGCCAAATTTCATCAAAATCAATCCATCGGCAAGAGGTTGTGTTGCTTACACCGATACACAGGGAATCATTTGAAAACAACCATCAGCGTGAAAATAGAGATCGAAAGAAGAATTGTGGAAGTCACCGATGGAGTAAGTAATACCGATGACTTTACATCGGCAAGAAAGGTAAGTGGTCATACCGATCGGTATGACAGATATCTATCGGATGACTTTTTAAACGATGCCCCGACGGTATATATCATACCGATAAAGCATTTCGGCAAGAGTTTCACCGAACAGCATGCGGGGGTAACGAAACAAATAGCCATCGGCTAGAGGTAAGCTATCGGGATAGAAAACAAGTAAGCCTTCGATGATTAAGAGTCTTGGCGATAAGAAAGCCATCGGCGAGACTCACAGCGATACACCTCTATCGGGATAACTTGACATATCGGAACAAAAGAGCCAGGTCTTGCCAATTCACAAGTCACGGCGATCAAAAGGTGTCGGTGACACTTTACTAAACTTTGCCCGATGAAGGATATGAAAAGGGTCATCGGGGAGATGATTTGGATCAGGATATCTTGAGAAAGCTATCCCGATAGTGAATGTCATTCCGACAAAGATAAAAGTCCATACATGAAGATGACTATCGGTGAGACAATAAAGATCAGGAGAACAATATTTTATTATCCTGATAGTCTCAATCTTCCCGATAAGCAAATCATATCGGTGGGACTCGCTATATCGCAGAGAGATCTAAAAACCTTGGCGATGAAGGAAGTCATGCCGATGGTCTTGCCCACTTAAAATATGACATTACATAGCGTCGGGAAAACAATTGGAGGAAATGGTCACCCTTGATATAATCACCAGGAGCGCAGTTGATCTTACTGATTCTCACCGTGAGCAGGAGTATTTAGATCATCTGGAAAAAGTCTATTTATGGCTAAATAGAGCCTAATTAAGCTTATGTAATTATTGTTTATGTTGGTTAAATTCCCAAGAGACTTATTGAAGAGTTGTATCTCTTCATGAAAATATCTATATAAGTTTAAACAATCGATGCTGAAAAATCATCAGCAGTAGAAGATATTTTCATATATACATAATATACAATGTCTCAAAGTGACTATGTTGCATATTTTATTTGAAGAAGAAGTTTGAAGTTCTCTGATTCAGTGTTTCTATCTTGGTATCAGTTGTTTGTTGAAAATATTCAATTGTGTGGCTGTCTCCATTTCTGCATTTCCTTGTTATTCAGATTAAAATATCAAGTATATAGTTGATCTGTCACTACACATTTGCTGTATCTGTGTGATTAATTTGGTTGGTGTCCATCTAAGGAATTAAACCCTTCTAATTTAGTCACAATAACTTGGAAGTAGTAAGTTGGGATTACTAAGTAGAGCCATATAATTAGGATTACCATTCTATCTCCAGAAAATATTATCTGTAAATCTTGCCCATTCATTTCATTTGGTTCCTTCAAGTAAGGATTAAAATACCTTCTGGTGAATTATTAGATAATTGATTATATTGGTTGGATTGCTAAGAAGAGTTTGTCAATCACTTTCCTGCACGTTTATACAAGCTATAAACCAAAGCTGTGCCAAGCAATTAGAATTATTACCATTAAGAAACTACTGGTCTAGGTCCTTCAAATTGACTCTGTTACCCAACAAGGCACTGGTCTCATTCAACTCATTATTTAAAACCCTTTTACCTTGATATTGCTTATACAATTTCTACCAATCATTTATTAAACATTATACATAGAATTAAGTAGTCAGCTTTTTCATCTATCTTACATCCTGTGCCATTGTAGATAGATCTAGTTAGTCCACTCATCCACACTCATACTGCTTAATATTTCAAGGTTCACCCACCTAGGTGTAGCAGGACCTAAAGTGTAGGAAATCATCAAACCTTGAAGGTTGATTTCGTCAAGTTAGTTCAAAAACGTTGCAAATCCAAACATAGAGCCTGGCATCCTCTTAGGATTAGCAACTTGCATTTTTGAGATCTAACAAAACTAGTGACTCTACTGGGGAACTAGTAAAAGACCTTAGAAAGTAATTCTTTCCTTCATAGAGTCAATTCCAAAAATTTAAGTTGGTAACTCTGCTGGTGACAAGAACCCTACAGATAAACTATAAACTTTTCCTATTTAATAGGTGGCGACTCTAGTTACAATTATAGCAAAAATTTCAATATCAAATGGATGGTAGGAGATCCAAGATGGAAGGCAAAAATTTGCAGTCATCTCCACCACTTAGAAACATTTCCAAAAGAAATGTGAATCCAAAGTATTCCCACCGAGATAATAATCTAGACATCCAAGAGAATGATTCAGAACAAAATATTGCAATTCACAACAAATTCACACCTCTGCATGATTCAAACGAGAACCTCAGTGGAGCAACTGATGATATTTTGGCAAGGTACAGACCCACTCCTCAAGAACAGCGAGATCATGATGCAAAGGTCATGAGGGATATTGATAGGAACCAAGCTGAACATGATTTCAAGATCTCATTTGACCAGGGAGAAGAGATAGAATATGAATTTTCAAATCAGGGAATGAATGACAATCCAGAACATCAGGAAATAAATAATCAAGACATGAGTGATGAGCAACAGGAAATACTCATGCTCAGGAAAGAACTTGAAAGATACAAGATACAAGAGGAGAAGGAGTTGTTGCAGCAAGAAATTCAACAGAGAAAAAATAAAGCCAAAACAGCTCCCCCAAAATATGTACCTCCGCATAGAGGGAATATTTCAAGAAATACACAGCAAAATACAGGTGGTTTTCAAAATTCACATGCTTCTGGAAGTCATCAGAACATTATTCCCCAAAACCCTAGACCACCTCCCATACGTAATACATCTCAACATATGGCAAATAATTACCCACCCCCTGGTCAACAGTATTATAGGCCACAAAATCAACACATAAATCCCCATATGAACCAACATCAACAATATGCATATCATCAGCCACCAGGTGGATATAATTATTATCCCAATCCACCACCTCTCAATTTCCCTCCCCAAAACCTTGCTAATATATGCAGTCAATTTGATTTAACTGGATATCAGTTATATCCATATCCTATGGATAGTACTTGGAGAAACATGGTTCCCAAGTTTACTGGAAACAATGCAGTATCTACAGAAGATCATATCAGAAGTTTTAATGCTTTTGTACAGGATATAGGTATGGATTGGGAAGACATTAGAATGAGGTTATTTATGATGTCCCTCACTGAAGATGCCAGAGATTGGTTTAATAGCTTGCCCGATGCATCAATCAATTCAATAACTGATTTTCATAACCAGTTTAAGGATCAGTATGGTAACCAATACGCTCCTGAGTTTGCACTACATGAACTAATAAGTATACAGAAGTATCAAAATGAATCAGTATTTGATTTCAACCTGAAGTTTTCCAAGCTACATAATAAGGTACCACATGGAGCCAAGTTATCTGACCAGGCAGCACTGAGTATCTATATGAAAGCATTTGACCCCAAAACAGGATATGAACTCAGAAACAGGTGTCCTACAACCTTGGCCGAAGCACAGAAAGTGGCCATAACTATTGAAAATAATAGGAAGGCTGCAGGAATGGTCAGTAAAAGGGATAATCATAGAAATCTTCAGAATCCAAATGCTCAACAGATTAAACCAGAGGGTCAGCGTAGGCATGAGAGACCTAGGCTACATGATATGCCTTACAATACAAATTGGAAGGATGGAAGACCTATAGATAATAACAGAAAGCAACCATATGGAAAGGATACTCCTGATCCCCTAAAGAGAAACATGGCACATATGACAGAAAATAAACCTTGGTGTTTTGTATGTAACTTACCACATTTACCTGAATACTGTGAGGTAGCTAAATCAATACAGCAAGAGGAAATGCTATACAACTATAATAGGGATAATCACACCATCAATATGATGCAGGATACGCCATGTGTGGTAATAGAAGATTATTCTTCTTCAGAGGAAGAAGGGTATGAGTATGATGTAGGGAACCAAAAATATCATGTTAACATGGGAGAACAGCAGGTATTCTCAGACCAGGAAGATATTTGTAACAACAAACCATATGGTCAATGGAGAAAACCTATTGAGGATGAAAGAGAAGCTCTCACAGTGGCTGCAGTGGCTCAAGCTCGAAACACTTATAACTTAAGGAATAGAACAACAAATGTTGGGCAAGGAACTCCTGGGAGTGTATTCATAAAAGACCAGAATAACAAAGGGAATATTACAAAATCATCACCTAAAGAACCAGAAAGAGGGGATAAAAATAAAATGAAAGAAAATATAGAAAAGGAGAACACAAAAATAGAAAAGAATGACCAGATCATAACCCCTTCTTTTGACATTGCATAGGCAGTGTCTCAGGTGAAGATATCAGTCCCACTCCTAGAGATGATGAAAATAGATAAATATAGGAGTACAGTTGTCAAGATGATTTCTGATACACCAAATTCGAAACATAAAGGGTTTGAAAAAACAACAAATAATGTGCATCAAGAAAATTTTAAGATGCCTGAGGTATACCTTGGTGACACACTTACAAAAAATCCCTCACAGGTAGATCCATTCTATACTACACTAGTAATCAAGAACAGAATAGTCAGGAATTGTATGATTGATTCAGGTGCTGCTATGAATATCATGCCTATAGCAGTGATGAAAGAATTGGGGATGTGGGTTGATACTACATATGGCCAGTGTTATGCAATGGATAACAAATCTATTCCAGTAGTTGGTATTATGAAAGATGTAGAGATAAAACTTGCTTCACATCCTGAAGCAACATATAACATTGACATCACTGTGGTTGATATCCCACCGTATTATGGAATGCTATTATCAAGGCAGTGGGCTGCAATGGCAGGAGGCAATGTTCAATTAGATCTATCATATGCCACCATACTAGTAGGTGACAAGGAAATTAAGTTGTGCAGAGAACCAAGGTATGACAATATTATAGAAAGAATGGACCGGCATCAGGTGAATTTCTTTTGTGACACAGATTTAGGAGTTTTCAAAGTTGGAGAAACTACCCCAGAATTGCATAACACTAACCCAATACACACTAAATCTATGAAAAGAGAAAATGATTTGTGGAAAATGTATTTCGATGGTGCATGTAGCAAGATAGGAAATGGGGCCGGAGTAGTTTTTATCTCACCAGGAGGTAAAACGTTCAAATACTCTTTCTTATTGACATTTGAATGCACCAATAACGTAGCTGAGTATGAAGCCCTACTCATTGGCCTAAACATAGCCACCAAATACAAAATAACAAAGTTGGCTACCTATGGTGATTCTGAATTGGTCATCTCCCAAGTAAGAGAAAAATATTTATCTAAGAATAAAAGATTAAGACAGTACAGAAATGCAGTTTGGGATAGTGTTGAATTATTTGATGCTTTTTCAATCAGCTGGGTTGATAGGTCTAAAAACATCATGGCAGACTTTTTGGCAAACATTGCATTAAAGAGAGATGATGTAACATTAGGAGGGATCACAGAAGTAGAATTTAAAACTAGACCTACCATCCCTGATAATATATAGAACTGGCAAGTGTTTGATAGCGATGCTGATATAATCAATTTCTTACATTGTGCTGATTATTATGAAAATCAAGAAATTGATTTCAGTGCATTTGTGGAGGAACACGATGGGAAAGAAACCCTTTTTGGCCAAGAAGTGGTTCAACTGAAGACAAATAAGATACCCAAAGGGCTTATTGCATTAGAAAAAGCATTTGATGGGCATGATAGATACAAAAAGAAAGAAACACCAGTGATACCTGAGAACCTTGAGGAAGTGAATTTGGGGACTCAGACAACCCTAAAAAATGTATATATTGGAAGGAATCTTGACCAGAAAATCAGAAGTAGAATCATCAATCTACTTAGGAAGTACAGGCATGTGTTTGCTTGGTCATATGATGACTTAAAGGCATATAGAGAGGATTTATTTCAACATGAGATACCACTCAAGCCAGATGCAAAACCATTCAGACAGAAACAAAGGCCAATTAATCCTACATTGGCTCCAAAAATGCTAGAGGAACTTACAAAGTTAAGGGATGGAGCTATAATCAAACCTATTAGACATTCTTCTTGGGTCTCAAACTTAGTACCTGTCAGGAAAAAGAATGGTGACATTAGACTATGTGTGGATTTCAGAAACCTGAATAAATCTTCCCTCAAAGATAATTATCCTCTTCCCAATATGGAGGCGATATTGCAGAAAGTTACTGGATGTGAATTGCTATCCATGATGGATGGTTTCTCCGGCTACAATCAGGTAAAGGTTAAGGAGTCTGAACAGTTTAAGACGGCATTCACCACTCCGTGGGGAACATATGTATACTTGAGAATGCCATTTGGATTAACTAATGCTGGGGCAACATTTCAAAGAGCGATGGATGTAGCTTTTGCTGAATTGATCAATAAGATTATGATAGTATATCAAGACGACTTAACAGCATATTCAAAAAGGGCTGAAGATCATTGCACACATCTAGAACAGATATTTGTCAAAGCCCTAGAATATGGAATATCATTGAATCCTAAAAAATGCCATTTTGTAGTAACTGAAGGAAAATTGCTTGGGCATATAGTCTCGAAGGAAGGAGTTAAAATAGATCCTGAAAGGGTGAAAGCAATTGATCAGGTCCCTATTCCAAAAAATGTAAAAGCTATACAATCATTTTTTGGTCAGATAAATTTTGTCAGAAGATTTATACCAAATTTCGCAGAGATTGTTTGTCCTATATCAAGAATGCTGAAGAAGAACTCAGCTATGAAATGGACAACAGAAACAATGGAAGCATTTGGTAACATTAAGGAGGCCATTAAGCAAGCTCCAGTCTTAATATCCCTTGACTTCGGTAAACCGTTCCAACTTTTTTCATTTGCTTCCTATCATACAGTAGCAGCAGTGTTGTTGCAGAAAAACAATGATGGATATGAACAGCCTATCTCTTTCTTTAGCAAGTCCCTTCAGAATGCAGAGTTGAAGTATGACATTATTGAAAAGCAGGCATATGCATTGGTAAAAGCAGTAAAAAATTTTAGACCATATTTGGTGGGGGCTAAAATCATAGCATATGTCCCTAATGCTGCAGTGAAGGATGTACTGATCCAAACTGAGGTCACCGGTAGGAGATGTAGGTGGATTAATAGGATTCAAGAATTCAACATTGAAATCCAAATCACTAAATTAGTAAGAGGACAGGGTCTTGCCAAATTGATGGCTGAAAGTAATCTAGAAGCTTCCCAGATATGTAATGTTGATGCAAGTACCAGTATTGAACACACTCCATGGTATACTGATATAGTATATTATCTAAAATATATGAAGTGTCCTGAAGGATATGATGATAACAAAAGAAGGACACTCAAACTACAAGCTTCAAAATATGTACTCATTGGTGGGGATCTCTATTGGAAAAATAGAGATGGGGTTCTACTATTATGCTTGGATGAATATCAAACAAAACATATTATGAAGGAGTTGCATGAAGGCATGTGCGGAGGACATTTCTCAGCAAAAACCACAGCCCACAAGATCCTGAGGGCAGGGTACTATTGGCCTAAAGTCTTTAATGATTCATACCAGTACACTAGAAAGTGTGAAGCATGCCAAAAGTTCTCAGGGAAGTTAAAGTATCAGGGAGCACTACCCTTAAAACCTATGCAAGTTGAGGCTCCATTTTATCAGTGGGGTGTTGATTTTATAGGTGAAATTTCAGAGAAATCGAGTGGGGGGCACCGATGGATTTTAGTGGCTATTGATTACTTTACAAAATGGGTGGAAGCAATCCCAACCAGACAGGCTACAAGCAAAGTTGTGATAAATTTTCTAATGGATAACATTATATGCAGATTTGGTACTCCTGTAAGATTGATTACCGATAATGGGATGTGTTTTAGATCTGATGAATTCAAAGGTTTTTGTAGCACACATGGTATCACTGTTTCTTATGCTGCTCCTTACCATCCACAGGCCAATGGACAAGCTGAATCAAGTAATAAGAGCCTGTTGAAAATCATAAAAAGAATGTTGGATAGAAATAAGAAGGCTTGGGATTCAAAATTAAGAATGGCAGTATGGGCTGACAGGATTACTATAAAAAGGGCAATTGGAAGATCCCCTTATGAATTGGTATATGGAACCCAAGCAAGATTACCATTGGAAAATCTTATACCAGTATACAAATTCATTCTCCAGGAAGACTTGAATATCCCTGAACCAATGGAGGAAAGGTTGGAACAATTGGCAGAGCTTGATGAAACAAGAAGAATAGCTCAGAGATAGAATATTAAATTACAATCACAGGTAAAATATCTCTTTGACAAGAAGGCCAAAGAAAGAAAGTTTGAAATAAATGATCTAGTACTAATGTGGAATGCAAGATGTCAGGACAAAGGAAAACATGGAAAATTTGAAGCCCTGTGGTTGGGTCCTTTTGTTATCACTGGCAAGGGAGGTGATGATTCTTACTATGTACAGAATATGTCAGGAGAGGAGCAGGAATTGCCTGTACATGGGCAATACTTGAAGCAGTTCTTTTTATAAACATGTACAAAGAGAATTGAGTGTTGCCAGTGCATGGACAACATTCAAATAATTCTCAAAAATATCTTATTCCATGCACAGTAGTCTAGGAATCATTCCCGCTCCCCATCATTTGTTCCTTTCCTTTTCCCAGTTTCATAAAACCTCACCCCAAAATAATAAAATATGTGGTCTACTTCCCTAGGAGATCTGGATCCTTGTTATACTCACAGGGAGTATACATCCCAGACAGAGCCACTGTTAGCACAGTAAAAATTTGAAATTTTTACTATCTCCTTACTCCATCATATTTGAATAAATCCTGAAGAATATCCCAAAAAAACCATAATAAATTTTTTTTTGTATCTCACGAGATGTCTATGGATGATCAGTGCCAAATTTCATCAAAATCAATCCATTGGCAAGAGGTTGTGTTGCTTACACCGATACACAAGGAATCGTTTGAAAACAACCATCGGCGTGAAAATAGAGATCGGAAGAAGAATTGTGGAAGTCACCGATGGAGTAAGTAATACCGATGACTTTACATCGGCAAGAAAGGTAAGTGGTCATACCAATCGGTATGACAGATATCTATCGGATGACTTTTTAAACGATGCCCCGACAGTATATATCATACCGATAAAGCATTTCGGCAAGAGTTTCACCGAGCGAGAGGTAAGCTATCGGGATAGAAAACAAGTAAGCCTCCGATGATTAAGAGTCTTGGCGATAAGAAAGCCATCGGTGAGACTCACAGCGATACACCTCTATCGGGATAACTTGACATATCGGAACAAAAGAGCCAGGTCTTGCCGATTCACAAGTCACGGCGATCAAAAGGTGTCGGTGACACTTTACTAAACTTCGCCTGATGAAGGATATGAAAAGGGTCATCGAGGAGATGATTTGGATCAGGATATCTTGAGAAAGCTATCCCGATAGTGAATGTCATTCTGACAAAGATAAAAGTCCATACATGAAGATGACTATCGGCGAGACAATAAAGATCGGGAGAACAATATTTTATTATCCCGATAGTCTCAATCTTCCCGATAAGCAAATCATATCGGTGGGACTCGCTATATCGCAGAGAGATCTAAAAACCTTGGCGATGAAGGAAGTCATGCCGATGGTCTTGCCCACTTAAAATATGACATTACATAGCATCGGGAAAACAATTGGAGGAAATGGTCACCCTTGATATAATCACCAGGAGCGCAGTTGATCTTACTGATTCTCACCGTGAGCAGGAGTATTTAGATCATCTGGCAAAAGTCTATTTATGGCTAAATAGAGCCTAATTAAGCTTATGTAATTATTGTTTATGTTGGTTAAATTCCCAAGAGACTTATTGAAGAGTTGTATCTCTTCATGAAAATATCTATATAAGTTTAAACAATCGATGCTGAAAAATCATCAGCAGTAGAAGATATTTTCATATATACATAATATACAATGTCTCAAAGTGACTATGTTGCATATTTTATTTGAAGAAGAAGTTTGAAGTTCTCTGATTCAGTGTTTCTATCTTGGTATCAGTTGTTTGTTGAAAATATTCAATTGTGTGGCTATCTCCATTTCTGCATTTCCTTATTATTCAGATTAAGATATCAAGTATATAGTTGATCTGTCACTACACATTTGCTGTATCTGTGTGATTAATTTGGTTGGTGTCCATCTGAGGAATTAAACCCTTCTAATTTAGTCGCAGTAACTTGGAAGTAGTAAGTTGGGATTACTAAGTAGAGCCATATAATTAGGATTACCATTCTGTCTCCAGAAAATATTATCTGTTAATCTTGCCCATTCATTTCATTTGGTTCCTTCAAGTAAGGATTAAAATACCTTCTGGTGAATTATAAGATAATTGATTATATTGGTTGGATTGCTAAGAAGAGTTTGTCAATCACTTTCCTGCACGTTTATACAAGCTATAAACCAAAGCTATGCCAAGTAATTAGAATTATTACCATTAAGAAACTACTGGTCTAGGTCCTTCAAATTGACTCTGTTACCCAACAAGGCACTGGTCTCATTCAACTCATTATTTAAAACCCTTTTACCTTGATATTGCTTATACAATTTCTACCAATCATTTATTAAATATTATACATAGAATTAAGTAGTCAGCTTTTTCATCTATCTTACATCCTGTGCCATTGTAGATAGATCTAGTTAGTCCACTCATCCACACTCATACTGCTTTAATATTTCAAGGTTCACCCACCTAGGTGTAGCAGGACCTAAAGTGTAGGAAATCATCAAACCTTGAAGGTTGATTTCGTCAAGTTAGTTCAAAAACGTTGCAAATCCAAACATAGAGCCTGGCATCCTCTTAGGATTAGCAACTTGCATTTTTGAGATCTAACAGGAACAATGCACATGTAGTTTCTAAATGTGATGTCCTATGTAATCTACACCATCCCTCCAACAACAATTTCCTGGGTGGTATCCCTTGCAACATATGCCATTGGATGTCTTTAAAAAAATATTCTTCAAACCCACTCAAACTACTTCCTCTATCCTTATCTAATATTTCATAATCAGACTCCACCAAGAAATCTATCCTAGGTGTGATTTGTCTTACCTCATTATTTTTCTTGCACATAACTACACATCAGAAACTCTTCCACTGCGACCTCTGGAAACTCAACTCTATAAAAACCTTATTCCACACTTGTGTACAACACTTCATTGTTCTTGTGATACTTAGTAATCATGTGCCTCATCCTTGGCTCTCCCTTGATCTAGATCTGATTAGGTATCCCTCTACAAGGAAACCACATATGTGAAAAATTGGTAGCCATATATCTGTTCAATGTTTTGGACCAGTCCCAAATTAATAAAATGCCATAAGTATCGGGGATATCTACCAACTGAATATCAATGAAATGTTGGACTCTAGAGTTATAGGCCAACTGCATATGGCTATGATTTAAGTCACCTATGACACTGACTATAGAATTATCTAACTGAGTAACTTTTTTTAAGGACTTTGTAGGTGAGAGACCTAGGATTTGACACACAGATAGTAGCATGACATTGGTGGAGGCTCTAGAGTCTACCAAGCAATTGTGATGGTTCTTCCCAAATATTCTCAAAGTGAGAAGAAAGGGAGGGGACTCAATTTTCCCTTTATATAATGGTAGTAGTGTAGTATTGGTGGCATGAACCAGACCTTTATCCCTAGGTTTGGAGGGAATATCCTTATATATGGGATCTCTAGGTGGAATACCACTAGGGACATTCTCTTTTCCTGTAGGTTCATCTAAATACTTGAGGAAAGCCTTCTTAATAATTGGGGTTTTCAACAACTCAGACAAAGATAGACTAATCTTTATCCTTTTGGTTTCATCAGCTAGGTATGTAACTAACTTATCAGACTCAGTGAGCTCATTCATACCTTTAGTCAACATGGACGGTGAGTTAAAATGATGTTGGTTCACTCTTGGAGGCACTAGATTATTGCTAGAATTGACATTCAGAGGAGTGTTGAAGTTATTCGGTGGAACAGAGCTTGTCAAAGGTCCATGCAGCCTATTATTATTTCTCCTAAGATTGTAGTTATGTCCTCTAGGAATATTGAAAGGCATGGAATTCATCCACCTCTTTCTCAGGTTCATTATCCTTTTAAAAAGGAAAGGTGTAATCCTCAAATGCTTGAGTTCACTCTTCACATCCAAGAATGTAATTTTCATGTACCATATTCCCTTGTCCTCTGTGACTCATGGAAATTTCCAAAACCATTGCTGACTCATACCCCAAGGGTACCAACTCATTGCCTTCAGGAAATTTTACTCCTCCCTCAGTATTTTGGACTTCTGCCTGGAAAATATTAGCTGAAATTTTAAACTAAGGATAGTCTAACTCTGCATGTGCATTGGTATTATGAATTCTACACCAAATATTTAATGTACCTTCAACTAGATTAACTCTGGTCATCTACTTGGGTTCAGGAGGTGCTTGATTATCCAGAGGTGATGGTAGCATTCCATTATTTGGCCTGGTGTTCCAAACTCTTGGAGGTCATTGAGTGTCATTACCATTATAAGCCCTGTCATTTTTGTATCCCCTATTATTGTTATATCCTTGGCCATTATTATATCCTTGGCCATTATTATATCCTCTAATTTGCTAGTTCTTAGTATTAGCCTAAGAATAGAAATTATGATTTCTCAATTGTGTTACCTCAGTAGTTAATCTTTTTAACTGAGTTGTTATCTCTTTTATATCCTCCTCTTCCTGCACCTTAGCCACTACATTGTCTTGACTAGGGAGAAAGTAAGAGCCATTATTACCATCTGGTCTAATTTTAGTAGATGCATATCCTAGATATTGAATCATCTTGCCATTTCCCTAGGGAGGAAATGCATTGATAGGAAGAACTTGCAAAGGATTTTCCATTAGAGCATGATTTACTCCACCTCCATTGGGGTGGTGCCCATGGTTAAGCAAAGTAAGTGGTCCTATGCTAGGCAAAGGACTATGTCCTACTTGCTTCATCTCTATGTTGATCTTAATTGCCTCTACATATGCACTCGGTAATGTTGTAATGCCAGGGTTTGTTCTGCGAACAAACATTGTCCTCAATGGATCTAAAGAGGAGTAATATACCTACATGGCAGAGTCTTCTGCAATAGTATATGAGGCCATGAGTTTGGAGTATGCTCTCTGAAAGTGATCAGTAAAAATAGTGATGAAATCATCTTCATCTCTTTTGATTTCAGAAAAATGATGATATAATGTTGATGTGTCTATTGGAGCTCTAAACCTGGCTTTGAAAGCATTCTCCATAATCAACCATGTAGTAATGGATTTTTGAGGCAAGTTTACATACCAGTTGTATGCTTCTTACCCTAATGTGTAAGGAAAAAGTCTACACACTACATCTTCATGTTGCACACTAGCTCTGAAGAATGCTTCCTTAAATGTTCTCAAATGATCTTCTGCATCTTGATATAGATGATATTTCAAACACAAATTATATGGGTTTTTTGGTAAACCATTGTACGTAGCAAAGTGCAGTAGCAATTCAACATTGAATAAAGCCATATGGACTTGTATAGGTGCTTCTAGTAGCACATGAGTAATAGGTAACAATACTACAAGATTAATAGGTCTAGGTTGTGCACCAGCTGAGTGTGATCTCATACTTACAGTAGGAACTCTTGCAATGGTCCACTTGATCTTGATCTAGTAGCAAGTTGGCAAGCAAGCTCAAAATTTTGGGCCAAACTTTGTAGTTTCTGAGAAAATCTTTGCAAAGATACAATTAAATTCTCTCCAGCAAAGGCTATTTGCAGTCAGTTAGCTCAAATGATGAAATATTTATACAATTTTTACAAAAATATCAAGGTTCCAGTCGCAGGCCCTCCTTCTAGTGCCAAAATCTATTGATGCAATTGTTAATCACACAAACAAAAATAAAAGTTCATAACAAACCTTTATTTATCTTGATAGCTATGATGAATTCTAAAAGAATTCATAATCCCAAGTCTCTGTGAGTTAGGTCTTGACCATTTGAATGTTACTCAATGTTAGAAATGAAGGTGCAAACCTCACAATGGAAATCTGATTCAAACCTTGATTATCCTCTAAATAATGTAGAATCAATGGAGATTGTAATAGAAATTAAAACCCCTTAAATAGAAATAACATGCACTAAGATCTGAACACATAACAATAGTATGTAACTTGGAGAAAACCCTTTCGGGTAGAAAACTCCACCAAGAAAAGAGGCTCCAAGTTGTATTATCTTCAAATATGAGATTATAATATGTATGCACTTTCTCTATTTCTTCAATCTTTAATCTAGTGACGCCTATTACTCTCTAATTTGATAAAAAGTAGTACAAATATCCTTATAAAGGGGGTTGCCTTCTAGTGCAAGATAACTGACAAAATATCGACCGTTAGCTATGTGACCTAATGATGAATGATCTAAATTTACAATGATAAAATTTAAATAAAATGTCAAAGCCTCGCTAGGGCACATGGCCCCCAGACCCCTTGCTAGTGGGATAATCCCCCCGAACCCCTCGCAAGGGGGAAACCCCCTGCGAGCATCCATCATGGACAAATGAGTGTCGAGGACCAGATATAAACATGTAGCTGAGACAAGACCGTTGATGGTGAAACCTTTCATCCCTTATGGGTGGTTTACAAACAATATTAGGAGTAATTAATTACATAGAATTTACAAGGTTGATGGCACCTTAATCCTAAAAATAAAGGTTGATGTGTCTTGTTGTTTTCCATGTCTAGGACCTTATGTGCTTTGATGGTTTCTACAAATATTCAATCAATATTTACCAATTTCCTATCCAGAATACCTGTTTCTGGATATATCTTCACAATTATGTTAAATCTTGCAATATTAAGTCAAGATTGGTAAAAATAGATGTAAATTTGTTCCTAACTTTGAGTACTTCACTTGAATCTATCCCTGATCTATACTAATTATGTGAATATATCCAACTTTGATTAGATCTTTTAATATTTCTCTTATCTACACTAATCTTTTCTTTTGAACTTCAAATTTGTTCAAAGAATGTGTTTAGAGACATGTAATTCATTAATATTTATGATAATTTGCATGAAATGCATCAATATTTACGTATCCTCACTGTATATGCTCAAGATAAGTCAGTATTTAGCATATCTTTACTATATTTGCTTATGATTCATCATTATTTGCAATTATCTACGATTATTTATGAAATTAAAACTAAAATAGAAAGGTTTAGAAATTGAAATCCTAAAATTTACTTAATTTGGCCACTAATCCACATATATATTTTGATACCGTAATGAAAATAAGCAAACTAAACCATACTTCACCAGGATGTTCCACAACTACGTATAATCAACACAAATCTTCCAAGGAAAGTTGATGACAATATGCAATTAAAATGAACACACTTCAATAGAACATAGCAATTCCCCATTACACATTAGAAACCAACAAAAGATTATGTATGATTTACAATGAGGAGGTAATCTATAGCTTCATCTCCATTAGGTATACAAAGAACATGTACATTTATAGTGGTCTTCAGAAAAGAACCTTGAGAGAGAATTCATAAAGTTCTAGAAAATCATAAACTTAGTGCTCAAAATTGGAACAATTTAGTCTCCCTTAGTTTCAATAATTCAATCTCCCTTTCAAAAGAGAGGTCATGGTCCTTTCATAGAGAAAGGTGCAAAAATAGTTATATTTGATCCAACGATCAAGAATCACTCATAATAATCAACACTTAGGATTTTTGGCACATGATTGCCAGTTGGCAATCATTCTGTGGAATATAGTTGGTAAAAGAATATTCCCAACATCTTTGACTTAGCATCCTTCCAACTGTCAAGCAACATATTCATTGGTATATTTTCCCCAACATGTTTTTGAAATTACTTAATCACTTCTCTGCCTCCAATGCATCTTCCTAGCTTCCTCAAAAACTAGCTTTTATTCTGCAGCATTTGCAAACATCTTCTCCTAGCCTTAATTCTTTGATTTATATAGTTCCAATAGCCTGCTACAAATATATATCCATGATTTAACATACTATCCATGTTTATTACTTTGAATTTCCCCTATGTGAATTAAATAACAACATACAAATATTGAGGATTTAACTTAATCTCTGACATTTAACCTTTACCTATGTAAAAAATATAATATACCTGTGAAAGTGACAAGAAAGGTATGGTTTATTCATACCTATAGCTCGGTCAGACTTTACCTCTTTCAATTCCCTATAAATTTATCCAAATACTCTGATGTTTTACCATTATAGGATAAATCCACCTTTTAACCAAAGTGTAAAATGCAAAGGGATGCTCCAGATATGTATACCTGAGTGTTAATATTCCCATATGCAAACTTTACTCTTTTGACAAATTTACCTTCGATTTTACCCTTATCGACAAAATTACAGTCTTTCGAATTGTGGATTTACATCTCTTTTAAACTCTATTGGCAAAAAGTCATTTTACTGAGCCATCACCCTCGTTGGTGATTTCCAAATTTTTAGAACCATCACTTTTGTTCCTTTTATCAAAAAAATTCACCTTTTCAGAACTATCACCATTTTTTGGTAATTTCAAACGATCCCGAACTTAATCATTTCAACCTCTTTGGCTTGTTATTAACAAAAATTCAAAAATCTAGACATTGCCTTCTCTTATTGGCCTTGTCAGCAAAAGCGCAACTATCTAAACTATGCCTTGTTATCGGTAAAATTTCAACAGAACAAACTTCGCCTTGTAACACTTCTTAGCTAAAGATCGAATTTTGCCTTGTTATTGGCAAATTAGGAGAAAGGCTAACTTTCAAACTACTACAAAAAAATAAGTTCTTTTGATCAAGATTTTCCTGACTTCTCACATGGCTTAATAAATTCCTTCTATTGGCACTTTTTCTTTGAAAATCCTTCAGTTAGTCAAAGTTAAAAACACTAAACTTAGTCCTTTTCATCAAGCTTCTGCTCAGTCGGCGAATCGACGAAAAACCTAACTCACTAACCTCCAAAAATATCCTAAGTCTTTTCTAAGTTCCAAAACACTTAAGTTTTATCTTATATCACTTAGTTGGGGAATCAATGAAAAGCCAAACTCCCTAACCTTAGAAACACTTAAGCTTTTCCACCGTTTTAGAGAGATTTTACCAATTAACCACTTTGCTATTTACTGCTATAAATTTGATAGTCAAATGGCTATTTTCTGCCATTTTACGGAGGTAAACTACAAAAGGCAAGACATTCCCATAGAATCACAGAATGATGAAACATGGACAACCTTCTTTATTAGGCTTCAGTCTTTTCCTCTTTCACCTTCTATTTTGGAATGAATCAGGGAGAAACTCCAATCTTTGATTCTCTGCTCCACTTAACTCTTTCGGATTTCACTCACCGAGGCTTCCTCTTTCCATATTCCATTCTAGAATGAATCAGAGAGGAACTCTAAACTCTAACTCCTTAGACTTAAATGTATTTCACTTGCCAAGCCTTCTTTATTTTGGCTTCCATATTAGAATGGATCGAAGAACATACCTGAGCTCTGAACTCTGACAATTTAAACTAAATTAGACTTTTGTGATCGGGCCTTCCTTCTTACTTTGACAAGCATAAAGAATAAGGCCAAGGCTTTAAACTACAATGAACTTCAAAAAGGAGTAAGGCCAAAACCCCAAACTCTGACTTTGACCCTAAATTTGATTGAACATAACTTTTTTTTTTCAAGGAATTTTAACATGATGTAAAAGGCAAAGTTGCTCAAAATTTAACTCTCTATCCAATGGTGATCTTTTCTAGGAAATTTACTAAACTTGAATCTTGACCATGGATTAGGACCTAACATTTTACCTTACCACCCAAAGCAAGAAAACACACTAGCAAAGCAAGAAGTTGGGTCCCTATTTTGCTAAGGAAAAATGGGGCGTGTTGTGAGACCACACAACAATACCTTGTTGTAGAGATCTCATTTTTGTGCAACCAGGAATAGTGTTGGTAAAGGATGAGGAATTTGGATTTACACCCACCAATTACATTTGCTTGAAACTTTCTAAATCCTTTTCAACAAATCCATTTTGTTCATATCTTGCAATCATTGCATTCCATGAGATGGCATCTCTTTGAGGTGTTATGTCGAATAGTTCATATGCCATTTGTATGCTTCTACAATGTTTTGTATTCATGTCTCCAAGGGTAGTTACAACTACAACATATGACAAAATTCCTATATCCTTCATGCTTTGATAGATGTCCATACCCTATTCCTAAGACCTCATTTTGGCACAGGCAAGGAGGGTGTTGTCAAAGGTTGAGGAATTTCACTTTACCCTTGCCAATTACATTTTCTTGAAAGTTTCTAAAGCCTTTTCAACAAACCAATTTTGTGCATATCCTACAATCATTATATTCCATTTTATGCACATTTATTGAGCTAATTGTTTCTATATTACCTTTTGTGATTCACTCTCACTATGTTTCCAATTTGATCAATGGTTGTAGGTTTGAAACTTGGTTGAGTAATTGATTGTCTTTGACAATTTTGTTATGGTTAAGTTCTTTATTTATTTATTTATTTAATTCAATTCTTGATTGTCTTAATGTAATCATTATGAAATTTTGATTCACCTTGATGCTTCATTTATTTTTTATGTTAAGGTTTAACGAATATGACATGTTTTGAGCTCCTACATATGTGACATCATAATGGTTATTTCTTAGCTAGCTATCTTATCTCTAAAATTAAATTTATGCTATGTTGTTGACATCTTAGGGGAGCAACCTGTCCTAAGTCTAGGGTTTCTAGATTATGTGAGTTAAAACCTATGTTTAGCCTATATAGAGGAATATTCTGGGCATCTAGACATAGTTTTTTACTAGTTTAAGTAGTGTAAGTATAATGTGTTAGGAATGAGCATGTCTTTAGCAAGGGGTCCCTCTCATATGCATGATCTATGGTTGCACTATATTCTCACGGTCTCAATTAGTTGACTATATGATTTGTATTTTGATGGTGTTGTAGCATTTTTCATAAGAATATAATCATTTTATTTGGTTTTGTGGCTTGGGTGAAAGATGGATGAATCTAATATTTTACGGTCAATAGACCATTCATCAAATCTTGATGGAATTCCCCTCTATAGGTTTTTTAAATTCACATCAAGATGCTAATAATGGGCACCAATGGATTGGAATTAAAGAAGTTGGGATGTTTTTACTATTCATATCACCTATGTTTGTCTTATATCTACATCATTGTGCCCCTTATAACTCTTCATTCAAGATTTATAAAGACACCTATACTATCCATATAAGACTACCCAAAAAATGACAATACTGTAGCATATTTTGTGGTCTGATTTCCATTAGGGTGAAGATGAAATCAATTTTTCTTCATAAGTTAATGGTGCTATGGTGAAATACCATGAATTAGTCTTAGGGAGAAAAGGGGGTAGTGGTTACCCTAAAAATCCTCACATGCCATAACCATTCCATGAAAATGTTCACTATCACTATGTCATGGTTACTGATCATGTTATGAAAGAAGTAAGTGGTATGTAGATTTTTGTTAGCATGAGGAAATCATACAAGAGTCTTTAGATCAATCTTCATGCTACATGATTGTCATAGGTGATAGATAAAAGGATGTACTATTATGAGGAGTTGCATGGGAATATATCAAATTTATGAAACTCAACGTGTTTAGTACTGTCACCTTTGGATCATTGAGGTATTGTATTGTTTTAATCATGAGAGATGGTGGATGAGTGTATCTCAATAAAATTCATCTAAGGTAAAAGCAATCTAAGGTAAATTCCTATTCCATACAAAACAACCCTATCTTTCTCTTACAAAATGAGGAAGAGAGTATGAGATAGAGAAACACATTTGACATGATTCACATATCCTCATTTCACCTTCTATATGGTTTCTATGCTTTACATATCCTCATTTCACCTTTCTACAACATTTGACAAAATTCCCATATCCTTTATGCATTGATGAATGTAATTAGAACACATCCCATACCTCATGGGGTTGAATTGACTATGCTAAT
The DNA here is from genome assembly GCA_027924645.1 of Cunninghamia lanceolata. Taxonomy (NCBI): domain Eukaryota; kingdom Viridiplantae; phylum Streptophyta; class Pinopsida; order Cupressales; family Cupressaceae; genus Cunninghamia; species Cunninghamia lanceolata. Next base: position 3,754,309 of record BSBN01000275.1, on the reverse strand, counting down.
GCATCAGGGTGGGTGGATGAATGCTAGGGGAGGTGTCTTCTCAATGGGAAAGCCTCCTGGTCATTATCAGCTACATCAAATGCAGGCAATCTCTCAAGAGCCCTAAGACAAAATAGGTGTCAAATTTTTGACTAGATGTTCCATCAATCCATGAAATCTAGGAACATCTTCTTGCATGTATAGGTGGATGTTAGGTCAACCTACAAATACCTCCATCATTTTTTTAAAAATCAATTTGGTTTGCCTATGGTGGAAAGGAACATATTGTTCCAAAATGCTTCAGTTTCATGTAGTGGAAAGGTGCTAGGAGTGACATTTTGCATTCCGCAACTTGTGGGGATGAACCAACCATACCAATGCATTGGGGCAAGGTGGGTAAATGTGAAGAGAGGTCTTGTTTCATGTGCCAAGTGTCCCAGTCATTCAGGGCAATAGGCTACTAGCAAAGTTACTTAAGATCCCTAAGAGCAAAAAAATGCCAAACTTTGATGGAGCAGTTCTCAAAATTCACAGTAGTTGGGAATTTTTATTTTAGACCTATAGGTGCATGTGGGATAGATCCATAATTACCTCTCTCAATTTTGGTCAATGCCAATCCATTTGACCGTGTCGAAATACAATGCATTCTTGCAAAATGCTTCAGTTTCGTGCAGTGGAAAGGTGCTAGGAGCGACATTTTGCATTCCCTAGCTTGTGGGGACAAATCAACAACACCATAGCATTGGGGTGGGTGGTTAAATGCTAGGGGAGGTCTCATTTTATTCACCAAGTGCCCCAGTCATTGGGGCAATAGGCTACCAGCAAATTCACTTAATATCCCTAAGAGCATAAAAAATGGCAAACTTTGACGAAGATGTTCTTAGAATTCATGGTAGCTAGGAATGTTTCGTTTGGACCTAAAGGTCCATGTGGGGTCCATACACAATAAACTCTCTCAGTTTTGGTCAACTCCAATTGGTTTGACATTGCCGAAATAAAATGGATTCTTGCAAAATGCTTTAGTTTCATGGAGTGGAAAGGTGCTAGGAGTGACATTTTGCATTCCACAGCTCATGGGTCCAAAATGATAGTACCAACATGTTGTAGTGGGTGGTTAAATTCTAGGGGAGGTCTTGTTTTGTGCAAGTGTCCCAATTGTTCGGGGCAGTAGGCTACCGACAAAGTCACTTAAGATCCCTAAGAGAAAAAAATTGCCAAACTTTGACGAAGCAATTCTAAAACTTCATGGTAGTTGGGAATGTTCTATTTAGACCTACAGGTGTACATGTGGTCTTTCCACAATAACCTCTCTTAGTTTTGGTTAACTCCAATCTGTTTGACCGTGCTAAAATCAAATGCATTCTTGCAAAATGCTTCAGGTTTATGCAATGGAAAGGTGCTACGAGTGGCATTTTGCATTCCGTAGCTTATAGGGCCAAACCAAGTGTGCCAATGCATTGGGGTGGGTGGTTAAATTCTAGGGGAGGTCTCATTTCATGTGCCAAGTGTTGCAGTCGTCCAGGGCAGTAGGCTACCGACAAAGTCACTTAAGATCCGAAGACCAAAAAACTACCAAACTTTGATGAAGTAGTTCTCAAAAGTCGTTGTAGTTAGGAATGTTTTGTTCTAACCTACATGTGCACATGGGGTTCATCCACAATAACCTCTCTCAGTTTTGGTCAACTCCAATCCATTTGACCCTATTGAAGTCAAATGCATTCTTGTAAAGTGCTTCAGTTTCATGCAGTGGAAAGGTGCTAGGAGTGACATTTTGCATTCCATAGGTCATGGGTCTAAACTAACCATGCTAACATGTTGGGGTGGGTGGGTAAATGCTAGGGGAGGTCTTGTTTCATGTGCCAAGAGTCTCAGCCATTTCAGGCTGCAAGCTAGCAGCAAAGTCGAAAGGTTCTAGGAGTGAAATTTTGCATTCCATAGGTCGTGGTGCCAAACTAACTATGTCAACATGTTGGGGTTGGTGGGTAAATTCTAGGGGAGGTCTTGTTTCTTGTGCCAAGTGTCTTAGTCATTCCACATTGCAAGCTACCGGTAAAGGCTAAAGGTGATAGGACTGCCATTTTACATTCCATAGATTGTGGGGCCAAATTGACTATGACAACACATTGGGGTGGGTGGGTAAATGCTAGGGGAGGTCTTGTTTCATGCACCAAGTGTCACAGTCATTCAGGGAAGCATGCTACCGACAAAATCACTTAAGATCCCTAAGACCAAAAAATTGCCAAACTTTGACGGAATGGTTCTAAAAATTTGTAGTATATGGGAATGTTCTTTTTGGACCTACAGATGCACATGGGGTCTGTCCACGATAACCTCTCTTGATTTTAGTCAACTCCAATCCATTTGACCACACCAAAATCAAATGAAACCTTGCAAAATACTTTAGTTTCATGCAGTGAAAAGGTGCTAGGAGTGACATTTTGCATTTTACAGATCGTGGGGCCAAATTGACCATGCCAACATGTTGAAGTGGGTAGGTAAATGCTAGGAGAGGTCTCATTTCATGTACCAAGTGTCCCAGTTGTTCGGGGCAGCAGGCTACCGATAAAGTCACTTAAGATCCTAAGAGCAAAAAATGGCCAAACTTTGATAGAGCAGTTCTCAGAAGTCATGGAAGATGGAATGTTCTATTCAGACCTACAAGTGCACATGGGGTATATCCACAATAAGCTCTCTTATTTTTGGTCAACTCTAATACATTTGACCATGTCAAATCAAATGAACTCTTACAAAATGCTTTAGTTTCATGTAGTGGAAAGGTGCTAGGAGTGTCATTTTACATTCCACATCTTGTGGGACTGATCGACCATGCCAATAGATTAGGGTGGGTTGGTAAATACTAGGGGAAGTCTCATTTCATGTGTCAAGTGTCCCAGTCATTCATGGGAGCAGGCTACCTGCAAAGTTGCTTAAGATCCTAAGAGGAAAAAATTACCAAACTCTGATGGAGCAATTCTCAGAAGTTGTGGTAGCTAGGAATGTTTCGTTTGGATGTACAGGTGCATGTAGGGTCCATCCATAATAACTTCTCTCATTTTTGGTCAACTCCAAACTGTTTGACCATGCTAAAATCAAATACATTCTTACAAAATGCTTCAGTTTCATACATCACAACCTTGCTAGGAGCCATATTTTTTGTTTTACTTGTCGTGGGGTTGAACTAACAGTGCCACCACATTGGGGTGGGTGGGTAAATTCTAGGGGTGGTCTCTTTTCATGTGCCAATTGTCATAGTTGTTTTGGGTAGCAGGCTACTGGCAAAGTCACTTAAGATCCCTAAGAGAAAAAAACTACAAAACTTTGACGGAGCAGTTCTTAGAATTCATGGCAGGTGGGAATGTTTCACTTGGACTTGTAGGTGCACTTGGAGTCCTTCCACAATAAAACCTCTTGGTTTTGGTCAACTCCAATCCATTTGACCATGATGAAATCAAATGCATTCTTACAAAATGCTTCAGTTTCATGTAGTGGAAAGGTGCTAGGAGTGCATGCACCCACCGATATCAATATTCTATCTTCCTTAACTATCTAATAACTCCTTGACAAGTCACTATCTATTTAAGACAACCTCATTGTGATTATAATTATCCTAAGAACTATGCCAATGGCATGTATGGTTATCTTTTAGTTGACGACAATCTTTCCTACCATATGAATATCCTTTAAAGACCACCTATATATGTTTATATAGTATCATGGATATTTTTTTGCATGGATTTGAGGTTAATTGACTTATCATTTAGTCTTGATTTCTATTTTTGTATTGGTTGCTATCCTACCCATGGGTGAGAGGTCATAACTATTCCTAGGGTTGCATGATAACTATTGTAGTTTAGTCATTAGGCTGATATGAAAGTTCTTCCAAGTATACTCAAGTGACAATCCTTATCTTGATTTTAGCATGATGATAATTAATTGAATAACATTATTTCCCTTAGTATCCTTCTAATTGTTTAGGTTAGTGTTTGAATCAAGATAATAGCAACATGTGATTGCACATCTACTCCATATTGAAAGTGTTTCCATGGCCTTGCTCAAGTTTAGGATTATCCTTGAATGTTGATAAGAATCCCTTCATAAATATCTACCAATATATCTTGATGATTTCCTTCCCATGGTGATATGGCTTGTTGTCATAGATTGTTATCTCAAATAAATATAAATTTTCACTTTCTCATGATAATTTAACTTGTCAAAATAATAATCCTCACACCTCCCTCATGACTACCCTATAACATGAGATTTCATGCTTTGACATAATCATAAAGTGAAGTAAAAAACATTTATAGAACATACCCTAGATTTCAAGATTCGAGTTGCCCAATCCTCAAAATTTTGGCTTCAAACTTCTCAAGAATTTGATCTTTTCTGCAAGTTCCTTCATATTCAATGTTGAATTTTATATAGCTCTAATAGGATTAGTAAAATTAAGAAAAAATAAACATATATCATCAAATTCAATCTAAATACATTAAAATTAACATTGAAACAATATGAAACATGGAACTTATTGTGCAAAATTTTGCACATCATTTTGAAATTTTGGGTATTAGTAAGTTTCATATTGGAATAATGATTTAACAAAGTTTCAAGGAACAAAGGCTACTGTGTTTCTAAGTATATGGAAAATAAAAGCATGACCACTGTGAAGTTTCAAAGTGTACACCGTATTAAGTTTCAAGCTTTTAAGATGCACAGGATTTCATTCATTCTTCATTGCAGCAAAGAGGACGGAGTAAATGATAAGTAACTAACGACCACCAAAGTAAGGCTCATCTTACAAACTAAGACACTAATTTCATATAAGCACTTTGGTGAATGAATGATGATGCTACCTATTCGAAATAGCAAGCCTATTGAAAATGATATAAAGAGGAATAGCTCCAAGCTTAAGAAAGAAGCAGCCATGCCAAAGGCAAAGCCATTGAGTCTAAGGCATTTAAATGTCCCACCATGAAGAGTATTAAGGCTCCCAATCCAAAGGAGATTTGGTCATATAGAGGCATTGTCCATTGTCCCTTCAAAACACAACAAAATAGAGGTAACGATGCTATTATGTTCAGCTAGTATATTCATGAGTTTTGAAACTCAAGTGAGGCACAGTCCATTTCATAAAGTAGCCACATAGTCATAATTTCAAGGCATAAATAAAATGAAAGGCATGGTCTAAAAAATGATAACAATGCCTACCAGAGTGTAGCATCATCAAACAAAATACAGAGGGCCGACAAATGTTTGAGGCTTGGTCGTTCAGGTATCAAATGCAAATAAAATGAAATGGTGTACAATATGAAACTTTCAATGCAATCTATATCACAAGCTTAGCCATCATGAAGTTTGCATAGTTAAAGCACCAGATGGAAGTTCAGCCTCCAAGGCAATGCCATCAACCTCTACATAGATAGCTCAACCTTGTTCATATGAGATCTTAGCCATCTCGGAAAGAATGAGACCCAAGCCATAAAAGTGGCCTTAGAAATGATAGGGGAGGTTATAGAAAAAGCCATCAGCAATGAGATATCAGGCGCCACTTCCAGATAAAGATGCAAGCTACAAAGTGATGCCGCCAGTCCATGATAAAATAAAGATGCTTATCATAAAATAAGGTGTAGTAAGTTAGAAGGTTCTGCCTATACAAAGGGTGGCGCAACCTTAATAGGCTCACACAAATCTAAAAGTCATGGTGCTTCATTATAATCAAAAGTGACCTAAGAAAAGAGAACACTACCTAATTAAGATGCTTCCATAATAATGATGATTGCACATCATATGAGGGGTTGTCAATGCCAACTCAAAGTGAAGGTGTGGCCATATACAGAATGGCACTGTAAGGAGTCTCTTAAGCACAAGCTCGGCCTATTATGACAAAAACATCTTCAACTATAGACAAGGCACAATGCAGATACAAAGAAAACCAACCACCTTCAATATGCCATGTATGATGTGAGTGTGGTTAGTCAATTGTGACTTCTTAGCAAAGGATATAAATGATGATGGCACTCTTATATTCTATGGTGCACACACAACAATTGCAGGTAGAACCAAGTAAATCGCATCAAAATACGACCATTCAAATAGGGTGACTTTAGTGGGGATTCCTAAATCAAATTCAAACAAAGATCTAGTTTATATACAAAGCCACAAGCTTATATAAAATGGAGGCATGGATTATAGTGGCAGCTTTTAGAAATGAAATGGGCCAGGTATGTAGTATGATGATGGCGGGACCATTCCAAAGTTAGCTTGCCAGCCTATAGAATCAAAGTTTTAGCAAAAGCACAGGGACACAAGTGCAACAATCTAAAGAATTAAGGTTTACAAGGGTGAACTTGAAGATGGTACCAAAGTTGTAGTTAAGCCAAGGTACAATTGAATCATAAAGTCATCAAGCCACAATTCAATGCTTCAACAAATCCAAAGGGAGAAGGCATGAGCTATTGCAAGGCTCAACCATCAATTCATGGGGCAACATTGAATAAATCTTAGCAAGCAATCATAGGCATAGCCATTAATGGTGTGGCCCAGTGAAACATAGCTCATTCAAATTAAAAGCATAGTTTCAAAATACTCAGTAACGTAGCCTCAAATGTAGCATCACAGGAACCATTGGATAAGAATAGATCGATGGTTCAGGTTACAGTTGAATGAAAGCTTCAGAGTGGTCCGCATGCCAACTATAGGTGAAAAGAGAGCAGCTCAATAGGGTAGCAAAGTGATCCACGTGGTTTAAGCGGAGGATGGAAAAGGAAAAGAAACCAGCGGAGTGATCCACGTGGTTTAAGCAGAAGAGAGGAAAATGAAAAGGTTTATTTCATTTTATTAAATTGAATCAAAATGATCACATGAGTCTTCAAAGTACGCTAAGCATTATTTTAATAATGTGAATCTGTTATGTGTGGCAGGCCCCTCCTCATAAGTTGAGTTTCAATATAAGTTTCATTATTTTTTAAAACTCACAGGAGAAGTCAAGTTAAGATAAAAAATATATTTTATTAAAGCCTTCTTATAAAATGGTGGGTCCCTTTGGAATAAAGTAAAACTTTATTAGTGACTCTTGTTTTGACTTTTACAGGAAGTGAAAAGATGCAGCCCTAAAATAAATTGTAGCTACTTCATTCTTTATGGCAAGGTCCAGGAGGAGAGTGGTAGTATATTTTATTTTCTCGCACAAGATAAAGATGCAGGCCAAAAATATTTCCAGCTATAAACAAGAAAATGGAACAACCACAATTCATTTAAGATTTTAAGTTGTAGATACAGTCACTGCCAGATTTTGTGCCAGATTTTGGGGAAAATATCAGTTTCAGATATTTTGATAGTTGGGAAGGTTTTTCAGTTGCAAGGAGATCTCCAACAGGTTTTGGTTTTTGGCTATAAAAGGCAGGTCTGGGTCAAAGATATAGTTCCATAGTTTTTCATAGACGAACACACAGATCAGAGAGTTTTTGAGCAGCAACAGTTATTTCTTTTTGCCTTAGCAGTCTTTCTTTCATGAGAATGTAATAAGTTATGTTGTGCAAACATTTCCTCTATAACTAGTTACCATTCAAATAATGAGAATACTGATCTGTGCATATTTGGGTGTCTTTGTTTCTTGTTTCTTAAATTTTTTATTTCTCATGCCTCTGTTAAATCTATCCATAAACTGGGTATTAATCATGCACTTTTCTCTTTGATTTCCAGTCAAATCTTTCAAGGTTTAATCACTGTGCTTTCGGGTTAAGTTTTAAATTTGGTGCATCGCCATAGGGTTAGATTTTATTTCTATTGTATCTATAATCTTATTTTCCTTCTAACCTTTTCCCAAACCCCCACATAAAGAATGGAAGAGCTAGCTTCCCTATAATCTGGAGGTCACTCTGAGATGCAATCCCACATTTTAAAGTTTCCCATGTTGCTGCTGGATTAAACCCATAGATTTATGCATCAACAGTTTTTGGCGACCACGGTGGGACTGGAATCAAAGACTTGGGTCTTTGTTTTCCCTGAATGTTTGCCCTATATTTTGTGGTTTTGATAGAAAATCATAGAAATATCTGCTCATAGGAGTATGAATCTTCCATCTAGTGACTCTATTGACAGATCTTTCTTGAATCTTTTCTTCTGCAGATCATGACAGCCTTTGGTATATATGTGCATCTAAATATTCAAAGAGATTTACCTTTTGTGACTTGGGATTCAAGTCCTCTTGTTCTTTAGCATCAGGGTCAAGTTCCTGACACAGCTTGGAACGTATTACCTCACTTTCTTGGAGATGGCTCAGTTTGTCATGTAGATCACATCCAAGATACAGCCAGTCTATTCTTTGTTCATAATGTCATTACTGAGAATCATGCCCTTCTATTGATGGCATCCTCCCTCAAAGGAAAAGCAAAAGAATGGTATAGAAGTTTGCAGCTTGGTTCAATCACTTGATGGGATCAACTTGGTGGGCTCATCTACCATTAGTTTAGAGAGGGGACAGATGTCAGCACCCTCACTCAGAATCTCATCACCATCAAGAGGCATCCTATGGAGCCCATAAATGACTTCAATTCAAGATTTGGCAAGGTATCAAAAAAGTTCTCTATTGACATGAGGCCTCCTCCACTCTTTGTATTTCTTTATTATTTAAAGGCTTTAGACCTTGAGATAGCTATCATGATTCAAGCCTTAGGAGGTGAAACTCTTCCTTAGTCATATGATCTTGCCATTAAGGCTGAAAGTAACCTCAGATTATCTGGTAAGTTGTCTCCTTTGCCCTTAAAATTGTTGATGCCTCATGTAGATAACCTGTCTCAGACTCTTTCTTGTGATGAAATACATAACGATTTTAATTCGCCCACCCTCCCTGTTGATTTGTCAAATCATGAGGAGATGAGTGCAATCAAAGAACTTATAAAAACCCTCTCTTATGAGATCAATGAGTTAAAAGGTCAAGCCATGTTTTATGCTAATCCAAATGTCATGACTCAAGATCTTTATGAATAGCCATACTAGTGTGGTCTTATTACAAAAAAATCCTTCCTCATACCAAGGCACTGCCCCACTATATTGAAAATTGTCCTTTGCAAGGCTCTGTAGTTGCAAATCAGCCCATAGAAGTCATAGACCAAGTTCTTTGCCATTTTTATATCAAAATGAAGTCAAGAAGGTGGCCCCTATTTATTTAGTGTGTTCTTATAATCCTCAGCATCAGGCATATGTGGCAAGGTACGATTCAAAAATTTAGACAAGTAATGAAGAAGATTCAGAAGTTGATTATGAAGTGACACTTCTAGAAGTTGAAAAGTACTTCAAGACGGGCTTTGAGGCTAAAAAGTACTAGGTCTATAGTGATGCATAGTCTATGATTGATCTTAAGGAAGAAGTTGCAAAGGAAATTTTTGCACATCCAAATACAGAGTGTCTATTTCTGTAATGAAGTTTCACATCTGGAGGACGATAGTACAGAGATTCATGACCAACATAAGGGACATCAAGATGAGGATTTATTCTCAGTTTTGCAACAAGGCTATCGGCTTCTGGATGAGGAAGATCCTACAATTAAGAAAGTGCAAGGTTCATTTGCAAGGCCTCCTATAGCAAATCATGAAAGAGAAGAAAAAGACACAAGTGCAAGAGTTGATTTGTTTTCCATCCTCAAAAATGGTTATTCTCTCTTCCTTGATGAAGATTCACAGCCGTAAAATGATGAGATCCGAAGAGACATTTGCCAAAGTGCAGAGTCACATACAATGTCACAAACTAAGTTAGATTCTACACCTTTCTTCTTACACAAAGGAAACCCAATCAGGTTTAAAGTTGTGATGGGCAGCTCTGTTACCTGCATTCCTATTTTTGACACTATCATGAGTTATGACCCTATTAAAAGGCCAACAAAAGAAGTCATTGATAAAGTTCAGTCAGCAGAAATTTTCAAATGCAAGCAAGGGTATGAACTCCAACAGTTGATGTTCCCTCCCCACCCTCTACTGAAGCAGGCACAATATGCAAATCAACCTAATGGGTGCTTTGATGACAAAGAAGACCCTTTAGAGAAAAGGAAATAAAAAAGGTACAAGTTTCTATTATAATTTTTCATGTATATCATCTGGTTAGTTATCAGTGCTTTGTGGATCAACTGAAGAAACATCATTAGACATGGAAGCTAGTTTGTCATCCCAGTGAATGGGCATATCCCTGTGCATTTAATATGTCAGTAGTAAGTTTCAGTTTTTAGAATAAGTTGTAGCATCATCATTTTTAGTAGTTTGTTTTCAATAATTCACGGTTTCTACAAATAAAAGATCTATGGTTCAGCCTACCTTAGTGTCATGGATTTAATGGTCAATGTTAGTGGTCACTAGAGCTAGTTATTGTTTAAGTTGCAAAGTTTCAGTTCTAGTTATGCAGTGTTTCTGTATCAGCCTTAGTGATGTTTTTAGGTAGTCTGTATCAACCTAGAGCCATAGATGTGTTTTTTAGTTTCATGAAATTTTAGTTTTAGAGTAATGTGACTCTATTACCCAATGGATAGGCTTCTAGTCTAGGAAGCCAGAAATTATGGGTTTTGAGTGAGCAAGCTCACTCACCTAGCCTGTCGCCAAGAGTTGTTGTATAAAATTTTGTACATCATTTTGAAATTTTGGGTATTAGTAAGTTTCATATTGGAATAATGATTTAACAAAGTTTCAAAGAAAGTTTCAAGGCACAAAGGCTAATGTGTTTCCAAGTATATGGAAAATGAAATCACAACCACTGTGAAGTTCCAAAGTGTACACCGTATTAAGAGTTTCAATATTTTAAGATACACAGGCTTTCATTCATTCTTCATTGCAGCAAAGAGGATGGAGTCAACGATAAGTAATTAATGACCACCAAATCAAGGCTCAACTTAAAAACTAAGACACTACTTTCATATAAGGGATTTGGCGAATGAATGATGATGCTGCCTATTCGAAATAGCAAGCCTGTTGAAAATGATATAAAGAGGAATAGCACCAAGCTTAAGAAAGAAGCGGCCATTCCAAAGGCAAAGCCATTGAGTCTAAGGCATTTAAAGGTGCCACCATGAAGAGTATTAAGGCTCCCAATCCAAAGGAGATTTGGCCATATAGAGGTGTTGTGCATTGTCCCTTCAAAACATAGCAAAATAAAGGTAATGATGCTATTATGTTCAGCTAGTATATTCATGAGTTTCTAAACTCAAGTGAGGCACAATCCATTTCATAGAGTAGCCACACAGTCATAATTTCAAGGCATAAATAAAATGAAAGGCATGGTCTAAAAATGATCATGCTGCCTACCAGAGTGTAGCATCATCAAACAAAATACAGAGGGCTGGCAAATGTTTGAGGCTTGGCCATTTAGGTATCAAATGCAAATAAAATGAAATGGTGTACAATATGAAACTTTCAATGTGGTCTCTATCACAACCTCAGCCATCATGAAGCTGGCACAGTTAAAGCACTAGATGGAAGTTCATCCTCCAAGGTGATACCATCAACCTCTACATAGATAGCTCAACCTTGTTCATATGAGATCTCAACCACCTCGGAAAGAATGAGACCTAAGCCATAAAAGTGGCCTTAGAAATGATAGTGCAGGTTATAGAAAAACCCATGAACAATGAGATATCAGGTGCCACTTCTAGATCAAGATGCAAGCTACAAAGTGATGCCGCCAGTCCATCATAAAATAAAGAGGCTTATCATAAAATAAGGTGCAGTAAGTTAAAAGGTGCCGCATATACAAGGGGTGGTGTAGCCTCAAGAGGCTCACATAGATCTAAAAGTCACGATGCTTCATTATAATCAAAAGAAGCCTAAGAAAAGAGAACTCAGTGCATAAGGAGAAGCCATCATTATAGCAGGAAAACTACCTAATTAAGATGCTTCCATAATAATGATGATGGCACATCATATGAGGGGCTGTCAACACCAACTCAAAGTGAAGGCATGGCCATATACATAATGGCACTGCAAGGAGTCTCTTAAGCACAAGCTTGGCCTATTATGACAAAAACATCTTCAACTATAGACAAGGCACAATGCAGATACAAAGAAAATTGGCCACCTTCAATATGCCATGTACGATGTGAGTGTGGTTAGTCAATTGTGACTTCTTAGCAAAGGATATAAATGATCATGGCACTCTTATATTCTATGGTGCACACGTAGCAATTGCAAGCAGAACCAAGTAAATTACAGTTAAGCAGAGAGGAAGATACAGAGTCTTCAAAATACAACCATTCAAATAGGGTGTCTTTAGTGGGGATTCCTAAATCAAATTCAAACAAAGATCTAGTTTATATACAAAGCCATGTGCTTATCAGAAATCGAGGCACACATTATAGTGGTAGCTTTCAAAAATGAAATGAGCCAGGTATACAATATGATGATGGTGTGAGCATTCCAAAGTTAGACTACTGGCCTATAGAATCAAAGTTTTAGCAAAACCATAGAGACACAAGTGCAGCAAATCTAAAGAATAGAGGTTTACAAGGGTGAACTTGAAGATGGTACCAAAGTTGCAGTTAAGTGAAGGCATAATTGAATCATAAAGTCATCAAGCCATCATTTAACACTTCAAAAAATCCAAAGGGAGAAGGCATGAGCTATTGCAAGGCTCAGCCATCGATTCATGGGGCAGCATTGAATAAGTCTAAAAAAAAATCATAGGCATAGCCATTAATGGCGCGGCCTAGTGAAACATAACTCATTCAAATTAAAAGCATAGTTTCAAAATACTCAGCAACGTAGCCTCAAATGCAACATCATAGGAACTGATGGGTAAGAATAGATCGATGGTTCGGGTTGCAGTTTAATGAAAGCTTCAAAGTGCTCCACATGCAAGCTACAGGTGAAAAGAGAGTAGCTCAATAGGGTAGCAGAGTGATCCACGTGGTTTAAGTGGGGGATAGAAAAGGAAAAGAAACCAGCGGAGTGATCCATGTGGTTTAAGAGGAAGAGAGAAAAATTAAAATATTTATTTCATTTTATCAAATTGCATCAAAATGATCACATGAGTTTCAACGTAGGCTGAGCATTATTTTAATAATGTGAATCTCTTATGTGTGACGGGCCCCTCCTCATAAGTTGAGTTTCAATATAAGTTTCATTATTTTTAAAAATCATGGGAGAAGTCAAGTTAAGATAAAAAATATATTTTATTAAAGCCTCTCATAAAATGGTGGGTCCCTTGGGAATAAAGTAAAACTTTATTAGTGGCTCTTGTTTTGACTTTTAAGGGAAGTGAAAAGATGCAGCCCTAAAATAAATTACAGCTACTTCATTCTTTAAGGCAAGCTACAGGAGGAGAGTGACATGATATTTTATTTTCTCACACAAGCTAAAGATGCAGGCCAAAAATATTTCTAGCCATAAAGAGGAAAATGGAACAACCACAATTCAGTTAAGATTTTTAGTTGCAGATACAGTCAGTGTCAGATTTTGTGCCAGATTTTGGGGGAAATATCAATTTTAGATATTTTGATAGTTGGGAAGGTTTTTCAGTTGCAAAGAGATCTTCAACAAGTTTTGGTTTTTGGCTATAAAAGGCAAGTCTAGGTTAGAGATACAGTTCCATAGTTCCTCATAGACGAACACACAGATCAAAGAGTTTTTGAGTAGTAGCAGTTATTTCTTTTCACCTTAGCAGCCTTTTTTTCATGAGAATGTAATAAGTTATTTTGTGCAAACCTTGCCTCTGTAACTAATTACCATTCAAATAATGAGAATATTGATCTGTACATATTTGGGTATCTCTATTTCTTGTTTCTTAAATTTTTTATTTCTCATGCCTCTGTTAAATCTGTTCATAAACTAGGTATTAATCATGCACTTTGCTCTTTGATTTCCAGTCAAATCTTTCAAGGTTTAATCATTGTGCTTTCGGGTTAAGTTTTAAATTTGGCACATCACCATAGGGTTAGATTTTATTTCTATTGTATCTATAGTCTTATTTTCTTTCTAACCTTTTCCCAAACCCCCACGGAAAGAATGGAAGAGCCAGCTTCCCTAAAATTTAGAGGTCACTCTGAGACGCAATCCCACATTTCAGAGTTTCCCTTGTTGCTGTTGGATTAAACCCACAGATTTATGCATCAACAAAACTATTAGTTTAAACAATCAAATTATGTCTAAAAACATGCAATTTACTTCTACTTTGAAAAACCAAAAAAAAGGTGGTGGATTAAGCAAAAAGTGATTGTCAAAATGTCAATTGGTTAAAAACATATTTTGTTGTCTGATTGTGCATGAAAAGCAAGGAGTAATAGAGCATGTGGGATTGAAACACGGATCCCACATGCTTTCTATCAATTTTTTGGTTCACCAAAACATACGTTCTAATGCGAGCCCATTTTCTCAAGCACAGAAAGTTTAAGTGCTTTAATGCATCAAAAGTCTTAAGTGTTTTCATTCATGGAAACTTATAAGTCTTTGAATTGCATGGAAAGTGGGGAGGGAGATACAGAGGTGAGAGAGAGAGAGGGTAGGAAGTATAGAGGGGAGGCAAAGGGTAGGAGGTAAAGAGAGGAGAGAGATAGATAGAGAGAGAGAGAGGAGATGATGAAAAGAGGAGAGGGAGAGAGATAAAGATAGAGACTAATTTTTACATGCAATCCTAAACCCCTAAACCCTGAATAATGCCTCTAAACCCTAAACCTAAGAAACCCTAAATATTTAAACCCTAAACTCAAGCAACCCTAAACCTCTATCTCTCTATCTCTATCATCCCTCTACCTCTGAATCTCTCTCCCTATGTCTCTGGCCATGTCCCCCACTCTATCTCCCTATCTCTCCCCTCGATCTCCTCTATATCTCCCTATTGATCCCCTCTCTCTAAACCCTAAACCTTATACCTGTAAACCTTAACCCCTAAACCCTAAACTCAAGAAACCCTAAACCTCTATCTCTCTATCTCTATCATCCCTCTACCTCTGAATCTCTCTCCCTATGTCTCTGGCCATGTTCCCCACTCTATCTCCCTATCTCTCCCCTCGATCTCCTCTATATCTCCCTATCGATCCCCTCTCTCTAAACCCTAAACCTTATACCTGTAAACCTTAACCCCTAAACCCTAAACCATAAATAATGCCCCTAAACCTTAACCCCTAACCCCTAAACCCTAAACCCCAAACCCCTAAACCCTAAACCCAAGAAACCCTAAACCTCTATCTCCCTAGATCTCTTCCTCTCTCCCTATCTCTTTCATCCCTCTACCTCTCAATCTCTCTCCCTATGTCTCTTGCCATGTCCCTCACTCTCTATCTCCCTATCTTTCCCCTCGGTCTCCTCTATATCTCCCTATCAGTCCTCTCTCTATGTAAACCCTAAACCCTAAACCTCTAAACCTTAACACCTAACCCCTAAACCATATACCCTAAATAATGCCCCTAAACCCTAAACCTAAGAAACCCTAAACCCTAAACCTCAAACACCTAAATCCTAAACCCAAGCAACCCTAAACCTCTATCTCCCTAGATCTCTCCCCTATATCACTATCTCTATCATCCCTCTATCTCTCAATCTCTCTCTATGTCTCTGAACATGTCCCTAACTCTCTATCTCCCTTTCTCTCCCCTCTGTATCCTCTATCTCACCCAATCTCTATTGGTCCCCTCTCTCTATCTCTCTCTAAACCCTAAACCCCTAAACCCTAACCCCTAACCCCTAAACCCTAACCCCTAACCCCTAAACCCTAACCCTTAACCCCTAACCCCTAAACCCCTAAACCCTAAACCCTAACCACTAAACCCTAAACCTCTCAATCTTTCTCTCTCTCTATGTCTCTGGCCATGTCCCTCACTCTCTATCTCCCTATCTTTCCCCTCAGTCTCCTCTATATCTACCTATTAGTCCTCTCTCTATCTAAACCCTAAACCTTAAACCTTAACCCCTAACCCCTAAACCATAAACCCTAAATAATGCCCCTAAACCCTAACCCCTAAATCCTTAACCCTAAACCTGAGAAACCCTAAACCCCTAAACCCCAAACCCCTAAACCCTAAACCCAAGCAAACCTAAACCTCTATCTCCCTAGATATCTCCCCTATTTCCCTATCTCTATCATCCCTCTATCTCTCAATCTTTCTCTATGTCTCTAAACATGTCCCTCACTCTCTATCTCCCTTTCTCTCCCCTCTGTATCCTCTGTCTCTCCCAATCTCTATTGGTCCCCTCTCTCTATCTCTCTCTAAACCCTAAACCCCTAAACCCTAACCCCTAACCCCTAATCCCTAACCCCTAACCCCTAACCCCTAAACCCTAAACCCTAAACCCCTAAACCCTAAACCCTAAACCTGAACAACCTGAAACCCCTAAACCCTAACCCTTAACCCCTAAACCCTAAACCCTAAACTTGAGCACCAATAATGTCATAAACCCTAAATAATGCCTCTAAAACCTGACCCCTAACCCCTAACCCCTAAACCTCTCTCTCTAAACCCCTACACCCTAAATAATGCCCCTAAACCCTAACCCCTAACCCCTAAACCCTAAACCTTAAACCTTTATCTCACTATCTCTCCCTAATCTCCCCATCTCTATCATCACTCTACCTCTCAAGCTCTCTCCCTATTTCTTTGGTCATGTCTCTCACTCTTTATCTCCCTATTGGTCCTCTCACTCTAAACTCTAAACCCTAAACCTCTAAACCTTAACTCCTAACTCCTAAACCATAAACCCTAAACCCTAAATAATGCCCCTAAACACTAACCCCTAACCCCTAAACCCTAAACCCAAGTAAACCTAAACCTCTATCTCCCTATCTCTCCCCTATCTCCCTATCTCTATCATCCCTCTACCTCTCAATCTATCTCCCTATGTCTTTAGACATGTCCCTCACTCTCTATCTCGCCATGACAATTCCCACAAGATGAAAATTTAGGATATGCGTAGATATTTATAACATAGGAAAATAATAAATTATTAAATAAATACAAATGCTATGCTAAGAACTTGTAAAGGTTGAGACAACTTAATTCTCAATAGAAAATTTATCCTCCATCATAAGCTCTATATTATGAAAACCATTCTTTGTGGGGAGTCATATGGTAGGAGCAACCTAGGTCAATGAGCCAAACATCATAACTAATAGTGTTAGTAGAAATAAATAATACATCATTATTAGTCTTATCAGAAGAAGTTTTAATGGAGGAATCACCATCAAATTTATTTTTATTTCTACATTCATTCACATGCCCTCTCTTCCCACAGTTCCAACACTTTACTTTTCTCTTCCCAAGGGTTTTGACCATCCTTTTGACTTGGAACTATATTTTGATTTTTTTTTTACTCCCTTTAGACCCACCTTTGTCCTTGGTCTTTACTTGGACATGCATGACATTCTTTAAACCCTCATACACTAGTTTTCTTCTCATTTCCTATAAAAAAAGGTAGAATGAAACAACTTGCACAATAAAGTGATATAATAGAAAATATACTACAAATACTTGATATTAATAAGCCACTTCAAGGGGAAAACCTCCAAAAGTATCCAATGAAGAATACAATTAACAATATGATGATAAAATAACACTCCTACCTCCTATATATACCCTACTGATCCCTTGGATGTCACCTAGGTTCACATAGATACCAAAATATAACACCTAGCCTAACCTAATTATCTAAATAATGATATAATAATAATCATATAACTTAATTAGGCATTAAGGTAGCCACAAGGTAACTACGCATAACCATATAAATATTATAAGATTAAGGGCATAGAATGCTTCCTCTCTTTAGAGAAGCATTGTTCTCAATGCTGATCAACTATGTATGTTTCTTCACAAAATATTCATCTTCCCATGCGGCATCTTCATGTTGCAAGTATGAGGTGAACCAGTGTTGTCATTGATGTCAACTTACTCATATTGCATTGCTAAGAAGGTTTGGATGAGTTGTGTGCTGTTGTTATTTAGGAAATCAGTCTCCATCCAGAACAGTGAAGAATAGTGATGAGAAGAAGGCAAAATGTACTGTACAGGTTGGGAACCGGAGGATGTGGATTAAAGGGTTTGTAGATATGAGTCTTGAGATGCTTCAGCTAAGATTTCAGAGGTCTACATGAAGATCTGAAGAAGTTGTGGCTGTTTGTGTGGAACCGGTTCCAGCAAGTGTTCAGAGGTGACAGAGGATCACAGAAAGGTCTGGTGAGGTCCGGAATTGTATTATCCTAATCTATGGATTGGAAGGAGTGTTTGGGATGTCCTTGTGATGTTTCATCTTGATTTTTGTATGATTTTGAGGTCTAGAAGTACCTTTTGCATTATGACAGTGGCGACAGACTGTGTTCTTGAAGTACCATATGATGAAGAGAAGAATTCCGGTAAGCTGATGAAGTGCAGATGTTTTTGATGATTCAGGGAAGGTTATGTTGATCATTGGATCATATCTAGTTTGTGTTGGTGGTCTACATTGAAGTTAGAATTGGATTTGATGTTATGGCTACCAGTTGTTGGTGTTCTTCCTGTAACAGGCCGACCAGATGTTCTACATGCCTTGCGAATGTTATTGTGATGTTTGCCGACTTAGATGATTGTTCCTAAGTCGTTGTCTTGTATAAATAAGTGTTTGAGAATTCATTTTGATGTGTGGATTGTGTGGATGAGCATGGCATAGAGAAGAGGAGTGCCAAAGGCAGAGCAAGGGTTTTTGGGCTTAAATGGAACTGATCCAGACATGGTAGAGATGTCATTCTCCAGTTCAAGATTGTGATTCTTATCACTTTGTAGACAGTGTGTCTCCTTGTAGGCAGTGTGCCTCTTTGTGAGCAGTGTGCTTAGGCAGTGAGCCCTAATTGGCATGTGCCATTCATTTTTCTTATTCTTCTAACAGAGAATAATCCTTGGGTTAATCACCCCATGGTTTTTCCCTTAACTAAGTTTTCCACGTCAAAATCTTGGTGTTCAATGTGTTAATGTTTATCTGCTCTTGTGTTTATGCATTATGCTTTCATGGATGGTTAATTGATATGCTGTTAACTAACAAAGAAGAATCTAGTGTTTGAAGTAAGAACAAGTTTGTATACAACTGATTCACCCCCCCTCTCAGTTGTATGCCCTAGATTCAACAATTGGTATCAAAGCCAAGTTCCTCTGAAAGGAGCTTAACCGCTTGAGGAGATCCAGGATGTCGTCATACAAGAAGGATAGTCCGAAGTTCGATGGAACCAACTTCACTCTCTAGAAAGGTCTCATGAAATGTCACTTGGAGTGTATGGGAAAAGCATACTTGGCCATGGTCTCAAAACCATATGTACCTCCACAGGGTGGTCCGACAACTCTTAATGAAATCACAAATGCTAAAAACAATCTGCGGACCAAGGAAGCTCTTCTAAGCACATTGAATGACTCAGATCTCTCAAATGTTATTGACCTACCAACTGCATATGAGATCTTGACTAAACTGGAACTTCTGTATGAAGGAGATGAGTTTGTCAAGGGTACAAGGTTGCAAAGTCTGAAAGGGAAATTTGAAAGATTGAAGATGAGAGAAGATGAAAACATCACTACCTTTATGCCAAGAGTGAATGAGCTAGTATGTGGAATTAGAAATGCTGGTGGTACTCTGGATGAAAATGAGATTGTTTGCAAAATTCTCAGATCCCTTCCTGCTGCCTACAAAATCAAGGTTGCTGCCATTGATGAATTCAGAGCCCACACAACTATCACAGGAGAACAATTGGCTGGCAAACTAGCTGCATTTGAAATGACTGAGTTTGGAGATGATCTTCCCAAGACTGAATCTACTTTCAAAGCCAGTGCCTATGTGAAAGGCAAATAGAGATTTGATCTGGGAGAAAACTTTTCAAGGAAGATGTCATGGTATGATCAAGCAAGAAGAGACATGGAAGAAGAGGAAGCAGAAACAGCTCAACTTGAAGCCCTCATTGCAAAGAGACTGCTAAGAGGATCCGGTAAGTATGAAGGAAAACTACCCTTTAAGTGTTTCAACTGCAATAAGATTGGTCATTTTGCTTCAAGATGTCCGGAAAGATCTGCAAGGTCTAATACTAACAGACAAAGATTTCAAAAGAACTGCTATTATGTTCATGAAGAAGATGACAATGAAGGAGTAACAAATGATGAATCAGAACTAGGAAGCAAATCTGGAAATGAATGGGTGTTTATTGCCATCAAGGAAGAAGATTCAATATCCTCTGAATCTGTCAATCACAAGGTTGTGGAAAGAGCTTTGGCTGCTCAAGTGGAAGAAAAGGATGATTGGGTTATTGACAGTGGATGCTCTCACCATATGACTAGAGACAAGAATAAGTTTTTAGATTTGGAAAGGTATGAAGGAGGAATGGTAAAGTTTGGTGACAATTCTGCTGGCAGAATTAGAGGTAGGGGAACTATTTCCTTTGATGGAAAGAGCAAAACAGGTAATGTACTATATGTTGAAGGATTGAAGCACAATCTTCTCAGTGTTGGTTAGTTAGTGGACAAAGGCTATGATCTCCAGTTCAAGAATGGAAAATGCAGAATCTTTACAAGCTCTGAAACTAAAATTACATCTGGTGCTCAAACAAAAGGTAATATCTTTCATCTGGTTTGTTCAAATAAAAGTTGTCTGTTTGTTCAAGTTGATCAAAGTTGGTTATGGCATAGAAGAATGTGTCATGTAAATTTTGATAACATCATCAAGATAAGCAATATTTAGGCTGTAAGAGATCTTCCAAAATTAGTGAAACCTACAAATAGTTTGTGCAAAGAATGTCAGCTAGGTAAACAGAGCAGAGTCTCTTTCAAAAGCAAAGATCAGTCCTCTACCAGATTGTTGGAATTAGTACATACTGATCTCTATGGTCTGACAAGAATCAAGAGTCTGCAAGGTGATAGATATTTCATGTTGCTAATTGATGACCATTCCCGGATGATGTGGGTTACCTTCCTAAAACAGAAATCAGAAGCCCTTGAGAAGTTCAAAATCTTCAAAGCTATGGTAGAGAATCAAACTGGATTGAAACTGAAATGTCTAAGGTTTGATAGAGGTGGTGAATTTACATCTGGTGAGTTCATTGACTTTTGTGAGAAGTAGGGTATAAAGAGACAATTGTCTGCTCCTAGGACTCCACAACAGAATGGAGTAGTTGAGAGAAAGAACTAGACCATTCAGGAAGCTGCCAGGACAATGATGTTGGAAGCAAATGTTCCTCAGATGTTTTGGAAAGAAGCTATCAGCACTGTAGTCTACACTCTCAATCGAGTTCAAATCAGAAACAATATCGGTAAGACCCCCTATGAACTTTGGTTTGGCATCACTCCTACTGTGAGATATTTCAGAGTATTTGGTAGCAAGTGTTATATTAAAAGAGATGAAGATCTAGGAAAGTTTGATGCTAGAAGTGATGAAGGAATTTTCTTGGGTTACTCCACTCAAAGCAAAGCATACCGGTGTTACAATAAGAGACTGAGGAAGATGATAGAAAGTACTAATGTGAAAGTTGATGAAGGAATTGAGAAGCCCTCAAGGCTCTATGA
The DNA here is from genome assembly GCA_027924645.1 of Cunninghamia lanceolata. Taxonomy (NCBI): domain Eukaryota; kingdom Viridiplantae; phylum Streptophyta; class Pinopsida; order Cupressales; family Cupressaceae; genus Cunninghamia; species Cunninghamia lanceolata. The sequence continues at coordinate 3,732,858 of BSBN01000275.1, read as the reverse complement.
ATGTGATGAAGATGATCAGAATGATCCTCTAATGCAAGAAGCTCCTTCCTCCTCTGAAATTTAGATCCAGACTAATCCGGTAAATTAGGAAGAAGAAGTTTGTCTGAATGAGCCTGATCAAGAATTAGTAGTGCAAGACACTCCCAAAGTTCCAAGGTATATAACTCTAAATCACTCTGAAGATCAGATCATAGGTGACAAAAGTAAAGGGGTACAAACAAGAAGAAGAATTGCTCAAGATTCAAATGAATACTATCTGATTTCAAAGATTGAACCTAAGATAGTAAATGAAGCTTGCAATGATGAAAACTGGACTAAAGCAATGGAGGAAGAATTGATGCAAATTGAGAAAAATCGTACTTGGGATCTTGTTCCCAGACCTAGAGACAGGAATGTGATTGGAACCAAATGGGTCTTCCAGAACAAACTAAATGAAGCTAGTGAAGTAATCAGAAACAAAGCTAGATTGGTCTGCAAAGGCTACTCTCAAATAGAAGGAATTGATTTTGAAGAGACCTTTGCTCCTGTGGCAAGAATTGAAGCAGTCAGATTATTTCTTGCATTTGCTGCCTTCAAAGACTTCAAGGTATATCAGATGGATGTCAAGTCTGCCTTCCTAAATGGTGATCTGGAAGAAGAAGTTTACATTAAACAACCGGATGGATTTCAATTGTCTGATAATGATGATATGGTCTACAAGTTGAAGAAAGCATTGTATGGATTGAAGCAAGCCCCAAGAGCATGGTATGAAAGGTTGGATAAGCATCTTATGCAGATTGGATTCAACAAAGGTACTGCTGACAGTAACTTATATTTCAAAATTGATCATGAAAACATTTTGATTGTTGAAGTGTTTGTGGATGATATCATTTTTGGAGGAAGAGATAGTATGTGCTAAACTTTTGCAAATCAGATGAAAAGTGAGTTTGAAATGTCTATGCTTGGTGAAATGAATTTCTTCTTGGGTCTACAAATTACTCAAACAAAGAAAGGCATCTTCATTTCTCAGACCAAATATGTGAAAGAATTGTTGAGGAAATTTGGTATGGAAGATTCAAAGCCAATGAACACTCCTATGGCAACCAGATGTAAGTTGAGTAAAGATGATGACTCTCCAAAGGCAGACTAGACAAAGTATAGATCAATGATTGGTGGATTGTTGTATCTCACTTAGACTAGACCAGATATAATGCAGGCTGTTGGTCTTGTGGCAAGATTCTAGGCTGATCCTAGAGAATCTCATGTTATGGCAATCAAAAGAATTTTTAGGTACTTGAAAGGAACAGTTGAATATGGTCTATGGTACCCTAGAGATCCAGATTTATCTCTTCATGCATATACAGATGCAGATTGGGCAGGAGATATGGATGACCGGAAGAGCACCAGTGGTGGAGCATTCTTTTTGGGGAAGAGATTGGTTTCTTGGCTAAGCAAGAAACAAGATGCAATATCTCTGTCTACAACTGAAGCAGAATACATTGCAGCAGCAGGTAGTTGCACTCAAATCTTATGGATGAAGCAGATGCTAAGAGACATTAAAGTTGAATATGAGGAGCCTATCACAATTTTCTGTGATAATTCAAGTGTAATTAATATTTCTAAGAATCCAGTATTGCATTCTAAGACTAAGCACATATCTATCAAGTTTCACTTTTTGAGAGAACAAGTGAACAAGGAAGAAGTCAGATTGGAGTATGTTCCCTCCAAGGATCAGATTGCAGATATCTTTACTAAACCTCTTCCCAAGGACTCTTTAGAATATCTCTGGGAGAAGTTAGGGGTCATGGCCCCTCTGGTGATGAACTAGGATGCACTGATGTACATCAGTCCGGTGGATATCACAGTCATATCTTGTGATCCGGATTGATGATGGGGAGCTGCTACTAAGGGGGAGCAGCTGGTATGATTCTGATGTATTAGAATTGCAAGTATGAGCCCTTTGCCATTGATGTCAAAGGGGGAGAGAAGACATGTGAAAAACAAGTGGTTAATGATCAAAGGGGGAGCAGTAAAGGAAGATAAGACATGTGAAAAGTTGTTGTTGATAGGGGGAGCTGTGACAGAAAGGAGAAGTTCTTATCTTGATGGTTTTTCACATCATATGTTGCCATCAATGACAAAGGGGGAGATTGTTGCAAGTATGAGGTGAACCAGTGTTGTCATTGATGTCAACTTACTCATATTGCATTGGTAAGAAGGTTTGGATGAGTTGTGTGTTGTTGTTATTTAGGAAATCAGTCTCCATCCGGAACAGTGAAGAATAGTGATGAGAAGAAGGCAAAATGTACTGTATAGGTTGGGAACCAGAGTATGCGGATTAAAGGGTTTGTAGATATGAGTCTTGAGATGCTTTAGCTGAGATTTCAGAGGTCCGCATGAAGATCTGAAGAAGTTGTGGCTGTCTGTGTGGAACCGGTTCCAGCAAGTGTTCAGAGGTGACAGAGGATCACATAAAGGTTCAGTGAGGTCTAGAATTGTATTATCCTAATCTACAGATTGGAAGGAGTGTTTGGGATGTCCTTGTGATGTATCATCTCAATTTGTGTATGATTTTGAGGTCTGAAAGTACCTTTTGCATTATGACAGTGGCGACAGACCATGTTCTTGAAGTACTGGATGATGAAGAGAAGAATTTCGGTAAGTTGATGAAGTGCAGATGTTTTTGATGATTCAGGGAAGGTTATGTTGATCATTGGATCATATCTAGTTCATGTTGGCAGTCTGCATTGAAGTTAGAATTGGATTTGATGTTATGGCTACCAGTTGTTGGTGTTCTTCCTGTAACAGGCCAACTGGATGTTCTACATGCCTTGCAAATGTTATTATGATGTTTGCTGACTTAGATGATTGTTCCTAAGTTGATGTCTTGTATAATAAGTGTTTGAGAATTCATTTTGATGTGTGGATTGTGTGGATGAGCGTGGCATAGAGAAGAGGAGTGTGAAAGACAGAGCAAGGGTTTTTGGGCTTAAATGGAACTGATCCAGACATGGTAGAGATGTCATTCTCCAGTTCAAGATTGTGATTCTTATCACTTTGTAGACAGTGTGTCTCCTTGTAGGCAGTGTGCCTCTTTGTGAGTAGTGTGCTTGGGTAGTGAGCCCTAATTGGCATGTGCCATTCATTTTTCTTATTCTTCTAACAGAGAATAATCCTTGGGTTAATCACCCCGTGGTTTTTCCCTTAACCGGGTTTTCCACGTCAAAATCTTGGTGTTCAATGTGTTAATGTTGATTTGCTCTTGTGTTTATGCATTATGCTTTCATGGATGGTTAATTGATATGCTGTTAACTAACAAAGAAGAATCAAGTGTTTGAAGTAAGAACAATTTTGTATACAACCGATTCACCCCCCCTCTCAGTTGTATGCCCTAGATCCAACACTTCAACTGGTAAATTCTTCCATTAAATGATATACTTAGTGATTATCCTAGTCCTCAACTTCTTTGTACATGTCTGGAGAATTAAATCTAGATCAAAAATGATTCTTCCATATTCATCTAGCTTTGGTAACACTATATGTGTAGGAATATGTTGACCAGTCACTTTCTTGAAACAAGAAACGTAAAAAACTGGATGTATCTTTGTTGTAGTTAGTAACTCAAACTTGTATGCTACATTGCCAATCTTCTATAGAATTTGGTATGGCACATAATATTTTGGTGACACCTTATTATTCTTTGTTTTTTGCTTTAGGAAAATTTTCTTATAAGGTTGTAATCTCAATGAAATCCAATCACCAACTTCAAAAATTTTGTCACTATGATGTTGATCAACCTATTGTTTCATTCTATCTAAAAATATTCCATGGATAAATTCTCCTTGAGTCCTAAGAGTACATATTGTTGATGATTCATGTCTTCCTCCACATATTGAACTCTTGGTGTCACCTTCAATGATGATGTGATGGATGGAAGATGGTATCCATATAATTCCATAAATAGTTACATTTTTGAAGAAGTATAAAAGAAAGTGTTATACTACCAGTCTACTAGTGGTAGCCAATCCACCCATTGAGACTACATATCTGAACTAAAATAATGTAGATACCCTTCCAAGCACTTATTGATTACCTTTATTTGTCCATCTAATTGAAGATGGTATGAATAACTATTAGCCAATTGAGTACCTAAACAAGCGAATAAATCTATCTAAAAGTTACTAATAAAGATAAGATAATGATCACTAATGATATCCGTTGGGATACCATGTAACTTTTGTATATTCTCCATAAATGTTTTTTCCATTGTACTTAATATAAAAGGATGGGCTAATGCAATAATATGGGCATATTTGGTGAGGCATTCCACTATTGCCATGATGACACTCTTACCTTTGGATCTTGGAAGGCTTGTGATGAAATCCATTGAGACCTCTTCCCACCACTAGCTAGGGTTAACTAAGGACTATAAAAGAATAGGTGTCTTAATTTCCTCCTCTTTATTTCTTTAACATACCATATATTCTACCTTAAATTTTTTAACATCACTTTTAAGTCCATCCTAAAATAAATCTTTCTTGATTCGATGATATGTCTTCAAAAATCTTGAATGAGCCTCAATTGGAGAACCATGGAAAGCTTTGAGAATCCTATGGTTGTGGGTGAAATTTTTGTATAGGAAAAATCTATCTTTATACCACAAAGAGTCTCCCTTCCAACAAAAAATATCTGAATTGCTAGGATTAGTTTGTAACTGTTGAATGAGATTTCTTATAGCAACATCATACTTCCACTTTGCTTTGGCTTCTTCAACCCAATTTTCTTGTAATATTCAAATGGTCCATAATATTGTCTCATCCTTGGCATCCTTCTTGGATAGTGCATTAGCCAATATGGCCTCCTTTCCTTTCCTATAAATGATCTCAAAGTCATACTTTTTATATAAGAAAAAGAGACCTAGGCTAACATACACATCGCCCTAAATCAATCTTTCTCCACATAACATTGGAACACATGTCAAGGAGACTCAATACTCATTTGTAGTCCTCAAAGGAGAGTTGAGAGGTCTCTTCATTGGTCCCTTTGTTTCCAAGGAGAGAGATCTTATGAATAATTACCAAATCTAGGGTTTCTAGAGATAAAATAGAGAGAACAAGAGTTACAGACCCAAAACTGTCAAAAACCTAGAAAGTAGTGGCAATGAGGGGTTGGACAAAGCTAAGAGAACTTAATTCTAGAATGTTTTAGTCATCCAAACAAAGGGGTCAAGGGTGCTAGGCACCCTGGTCCTAGATTAGGGTTTTACATAATCTTCTAATCTAGATGTCTTCATCTATTTGCCTTCTTGCTTCTTGTCACTTCTTGTCGTTTGATTCCACCGAATCCAACCTACACATATACAAGAGGAGAAAGGGTTGTTGATATTTAGGAGATTGCCTAAGTCAAGCCCTATGAATGGTGTTTCCACCTCCACAATATAAATCATAAGAGATCAAAGAGTGTGTGCCCTAGGAGGCAATAGGCAAATCTGAAGTAGAATGGAATGTTGTAATAAAGCGTGAAGGAAAGGAGTCACCATGAGCATGTAAACCCTATCTTTCTTGATGCGACATCACAACTTGACTCAAGAAGTTGGTGTAGTCTAGAGAAGTAGAGAGATCTTCATAAGACCTGCAAGAAGTTAGTACAATAGTAACAATCCACCATAGAGATCTTTAGAGAAGAATAGAAAGCATGGGAGAGAGAGAGTGCTAGAGTGCTTAGAATCATTATTTGTTCAAATTAATATAGACTTCCTTTTATATGCATTCGCATCAATCATCGGGGAATTAAACCAAATGAGGCCAACATGAATGAAGATTAGAGATGTCATAAGCTGACATATTCTTAATTTAGCCTTGAGCTAAAGGAAGGCCTAAGGTGTTGTTTTCCCTAGTCCTTTAGCCCCCAAAAAATTCAAGATGAGCTCAATTAAGTGTTCTTAGTCCCATTCTAAAGTCACCTGTCAGGGTTTAATCATCAGGATTAAGAATTAATTATTTTGGGTCCACCCGAGTACTAAATTAGGTGTAAAATGGAAAGGGTAAACATTTTACTTCATAAAATTTAGCCCCCACCACAATGTGGATATACTATTACACTCATACTCACACTAAAGTACAAAGAGAATAGATTTCAATCACAACAAACATAGATGTCATAGAATGTCACCAAATTTGGGAGTTGCGCAAGCCCCCAAGTTTAGGATTCTATGAATCTAGAAGAATTGCATAAGCATAGGACATAAGGAATAATTTCTACATACATGAAACACTTTAGAAAAAAATAAATAAGAAAAGGCATACACTTGAGCAATCACAATTTATACACACAATACACAAAATATACACGTCATACACAAAGTATATACACCATACACTAAGTATACATAGAATATACATAAAAAACATATGGAATACATGCAAAACACTCAAAAGGCATACACAAGGAACACGTAGAGAATACACATGAAGAATATAAGAGGCATGAAGATTACATAGAGGATAAGAATAAATGAGGATAATACACGCATGATACAACAACCACAAAAAGCACATAATGAAAGACCCTAAGTCAACATGATAAAAGAGACCTCAATCTCAAAGTTTGTCTCAATCGTCGTGCATCATTCCTCAAGATGAAATAAGAAGAATGCTAATAGTGGGTTAGTTAGAAATGAGAAGCATAAGAGGATGCAACACATCATATAAATAATCCACATCAAGAAAAGTGTTTCCACTCAAGGGAACACATAATCCACCTCTCGCGAGAGGATTTACACAAAGTATTACAAAATAAGAAGGTGTTGCAACCATAGCCAAAGGTAGTCCAGCCAAACTCAAGTTGGTGGCACAACCATGTTAAGTAAAAAAGAGATATCCAACCTAAAAGCTTAAACTAGGTCAAACCCTCTTGTATTAACATTGAGACACAAACTGAGCTTGGCTTCTACCCTTGAGGGAGAACCAAGCTATAGGGGTTTTGCCTCTTTGTTGTACAGAGGAGAAGTCAACCAAATTCAACCAAGAAAATGAGGGAAAAAAGATCAAACTCTAAATGAGCAAGATTGACCTATAGATGACTATCGAAAATAGAAATAGAAAATATGGAAGGATAGTAGATATGAAGAGGAAGAGCATAGAAGTAACCTCAACATAAAATGTTAGAGGTACCAAGGCATTGGGTGCCCTAGACACTAATTAGGGTTTTGTAGAAACTCAGAACTTCACCCGACCTATACCTACAAAACCTTATGTCTTCTTGAATCTTGTCTTCTAAAACCTATTACTTCAAGATGCACACACAAAAGAAGGGAAAAATGGTTGTGGCGATATAGGATCTAGCCTTTGTCAAGCCCCTATTTTGGTATTCCTACCTCATGGATAGCTAAAATTAGAACAAGATGTTGTGTGTGCTTAGAAACCCTAAGTGTGAGTAGTAACATGCAAGATCTAATCAAAGATATCAAACCCTAACCCTAGATGACTCAAGGAAATAGGATGGAATGATACACAATATGCTTCAATCAAGGAATCCTATAACTTCACCTCATGGATGAAGATTCACCGAAGGTTTGTTGGATAAGAAGGTGATGCAACATACCCTTAGAGGGTACTCAAGCCAATCTCAAGTTGGTGGTTCCAACCCTTTTCCATATCATGCAAAGTTCTTCAACCTAGGAACAAATGAGATAGACTCAAGATTTCACTTCCTATCCTTCATACAAATCTTTCCAAGAGAAAAGATGAACTCCACTTGATCAAATAGAAACCTATACTAATTCAATAGCATATAGAACATAATATTCTTCAATCTAAGATCTGTTGATAACTGAGAGGGGGGGGGTGAATCAGTTATCCTAATTATTTCTTCTTTCTGAACTTCCTTATTAATCAATGCAGCATTAATTCAAACAAGCAAACATTACCATGAAATTAAAAACACATGACATAGTATTTTTGACGTGGAAACCCTATTAAGGGAGAAAACCACGGGGTGATTAACCCAAAGATTATTCTCTGTTAGAAGAATAATGAATTACAAAATGGCACTTACCAATTAGGGCTCACTGCCTGAGTACACTGCTCACAAAGGAGGCATACTGCCTACAAGGAGACACACTGTCTACAAAAGAGTGTTGTACAATACTTGAACTGATTGGAAGCATCCACATATGCTGGAGTTCAGTTCCGGTTAGGCTCAGTACACTGATCTGCTGCACTTCATCTTTCTCTTCTCTTTATTCTGCTTTCCTTTCACATACCTGATCTTTCTTACTGTTTCTATTCTACTCTGCTCTTATTCACATATCACATCACATTGCTTCACATCTCATAACTAAATCCATCCTATATATATATCCACACAAGTGATTTCATTATCTTTCTAGTCGGCACCCGGAACAGTCTATCTTCTCACAAACTTTGTTCTGTCGGCTGAATCCTTGCACATCAAGTAATGCAGATCAAGCATATACTTGTAGATATCATTAATCATGTCGGCCAAACATGATTCATGCCTTCACAACCTTTACCATCATCAGTAACACATCTGAAAAATAGTTTGATGTTCTGTTAGTCAGTTCTTCCTCTGTTCACACTGTCACTCAGGAATCCAGTACTCAACTATTCATATCTTTTTCCTTGTACATCACCGGAGGCTAAATCCTTGGAATATACCACTCAAGGTAGTCCTCTTGACTTCCCCAGATCCGCATTGCACCAAGATACTTCCTCTGAGAGATCCGGACCTGTCTGTCGGACCTTGCCACATGCTCTGTTCTTGTTCACCAGACCACAATAATCTTCATTCTGACTTCCGGTAGAGACACACCATGACTTGCGGATATGTGGGATGACCTTTGTTGCCATCAATGACAACAACCATGAATCCATATAGTGTCTCTTGCCAACAATCTCCCCCTTTGGCATTGATGGCAACACTTAGTGAAAAATGACTAAGTGTTAACACTATGCTCCCCCTTGGCTGATGCTCTGTCTTTATATACATTTTCTGAAGCTCCCCCTTAGTTGGATTCCTCATTTTTCACTGCTCCTCACTCCCCCTTTGACATCAATGGCAAAGGGTAGGGTCCACACACCAAAATTTTCAAGAATTTTACTATACTTGGCTGTATATTACATATTCACAAAAACTGAAGAATGTCTGCAAAGGATGTCTTCAATTGGATGAGTTATGTAGCCCAACTTTGCTTCATTCTATCCAAAATTGAAATGTGACCACTCAACAAAAATGCAAAAGCTTCTGCCCTCTTAAGATCTGTCAGATCATTGGTTTGGGTGGTAGTCTTAGCATCACTTATGGCCTCATGCATGGTCTCTAACTTAGGGATAATCATCCTTCTAAGTTCTCCCATACGATTAATTATATTCTTCCTTTCCTTTTCAAAGTTCTTTATTGCATTTGTGATTGCAATAGTTTGACATTCTTGATTTACTATGGAGGAAGAGAGAGGATCAAAACTTTGAGACAAACTCAGTAGTTTGTCCTGTTCCTCTTTTATTTTCTTCTCAATTTCTACTGTTGCTCTTGACCAGGAGATACAAAATTTGTAAATGTCACCGCCATCCTTAAGAGCATTTTCTAAGCTCTTTATTCCAATACTCATATTTCTCCTATCATTAGAGATTAATCCTAGTACCTCTGAGAATCTCTTATCCAAAAACTCCTTTCAGACCTTTTCTTTAGCTGATTTTTCTAGAGAATCAAAATGTGTACCAACACTGCTGACTAAGGTTTTGAGATTACCGGAAGAGGAGGCTGTGGGATCTATCTGGACCGATGGCATAATCTTTTCAAGCACTCCAGAAGCAGCTTCTATCAACTCACAGTCTTCCATATGAGACTTTAGGAGTTTTTCATTTGCCTTAGCATTTGCAAATGAAGCTATCTTCATTGTCTGTACCAGAGAGAGGGAATCAAAATTGAATGGACCTTGTAGAAGCTCCAGTTCATCAATCTCTATTGTTTCTTTGTTTAGAAATTTTTGGACAGTTTGTGCAGTGTCTCTTGCTAGAGACAGATGTTTCTTCTCTTCTGCAGTCTTGGAGCTGTCCTTTGGAGTTTTCTCTCCTTCTACATTCTTACCACTATCAGTTGTGGTTTTCTCTGTTGGAGTCTTCTCTTTCTCTGCAACCTTGGTACTGTCAACTTCTTTTTCTTTTACCGCTACTTCTTTCTCCTATAATTTCTCTTCTTCTTTGGATCCGGAGACTGTAGGGGAAACCGGAGGAGAAATGTTGGTTTGTTCAGGGCCCATCTCTTCTGTTGCTTTCTTAGAAGTTTCTTCTACAACACTTGTGGATGAGGGATCAGTACCCAAGTCCTCTACAATAGGAAGATTAAACCTTTTGAAGGCCTTCCAGAGGATCTCTTTTGTATCCATGGCCACCTTGTTAGTCTCACCAAGCATGAGTTGATTCATCCTTGCTTTACTCCTGAACTCATCTTTGCATTCTTTGAATATTATCTTCATTGTCTTGGGATCAATTTGAGGATATAGATGAATAGCTATCTACTCTTGGATCTCAAGATCTTTTGCCTGGGCATTGTTCTTTCTTATTTCTAACTCCTTTTCTAGGCTTTTAGGAATTAGAGATATAATCTCAATGAAAGCCTTATTGTATATGTTCAGATACATGATTGTGACTTCCTGCAGGATCTTTTGGTCAGCCTCATTGTAGTCATCATAGAATTCAGCCATTGGTTGAAGGTTTCCATCCACAGTGACTGATTTGATTACACTCTCTAGAGACAGGGTGGGCTTTTCAACAAATTCCTCTACCATTTCTTCCTTGTCTTGGAGGGTTTACCGGATCCTTTCTTCTTCTACTTCTTTATTTCCTTTACCCCCTCATCTGATTCGGTTTCCTCTTCATCTTTCTAACTTGTATAAGCCATTGTGGCTTTTATTTTAAACCTTTTCTCTCCTTTACCGGATGTCTGACCTTCCAGTTTTGATGTTTTTGAGCTTTTGGTTGTGACAGGTGTAGATCCTTTTGATGATCTGGTCTGGGTTGAGGTTTCCACCGGAGTACTTTTCTTGCTTTTCTTTTCTACCTCTTTCTTCTCTTCCTCAGCCTTTCGCCTCTTTTCCCGGTTGGCATCAAGTGCCTCCTTTGGGATGCCTAGGCCTTGAGCAATATGCTCTACTTCTTTTCTCACCTTCCTCTTTATCTCAGGTTCTCTGAGTTCCACTTGGATCTTCACACTCAGCTCCTCAAAGGTTCCAAACCTTTCTACCTTTGGATCTTTGGGCTGACTAAGCATGTGTTGAACATGCAGTTCCACAATTTGTTCATCAACCTCATACCCCATGGGCATGATCCAGACTATCCTTGGCTCTACTGCCTCCATTAGGCACTGATCTGTTTCTACCATAAAGCATACTGTGTCTTTGTACTTCTCAATAAGAGACTGGGGAATTCTTTCTCTTGCTTGCATCATGCTCTGAAAGTTCTTGAAATATCCCCATAGGGCTATATTTCTTGCTTTAGCATCTCCAAGTCCATGCAAATAATCTCTGATTTGGATGGCAACTGGTCTGTCATTCTGCCATATCCATCCACTGGATCCAGGAAGCTCATTCATGTAATAAAAGAATAGACAAAGGATCAAACTACCATACTTGAAGGAGTTCTTCTTGTCCTTCTTAATCTTTTGCAGATTTTCCAAAAGTTGGTTTAGAAGAAGCTCACACAAATCATAGTCTGCATTCTCTTTTAGCATTTGATAAGCTGTATAAATTGTAGTTCCCGGTACTAAATTTTCCCTATTGGAGTGATAAATCTTGTAACCAATTATCATAGATGCAAATTTGACATCTGGTTCAGTGATGTCTTCAATTGTCATAGCTCTCTTATCAAATTTTGATCCGGTTGCATCACTAACTATCTGATTTTTGACAAACTTGAGGATAGATGTTCCACCAGATGAGTGCAGACCGGTTACAACCCTAATTGCATCTTTGGTGATCTTAAAAGGCTTGTTCAACCATAGGAAATTGTCATGCACTCTACTCAGTACATACCGGACCCATTCATCTTCTTCAAAACAGGGGAAATGAATGCACTGTGCAAAGTGCTTATCCCTGATAGCTTTAAACTGAGCTTTAATCTCAAGGGAATCGTCTATCAACTGTTTGTGATAGATATCCATCAATTTTGATTCTCCAAAGTCTTCAATATTAGCATGTATGTAAACCCTAATGTCCTCCGTATGCAATACACCATGCGGAACACTAGAGAAGGCTCCTAGGGGATCTACCTCCAAAGATTTGTATGGATGTTTCTTGAATGTGGGGCGAGGTCTATCAGAGATCTTAACTATATTTGGAGTAGCCATTTTTCAAAAGATTTGCAGTGAGATATTGAAAATGGAAAATACCTTATGTGCCTTTGGTTACACGGAGTTGGTTTGATTGATTTCTGGATGTAATAACTTTTGTGAGTGATCTTCGATAAGCTTGATGAATTTTGTTGCAGAGCTCCACTTTTCGTTTCTTCTTGAGTGCAGAATGAACAAGTGATTAATGAGAAATCCCTTATATTGCTCCGCAAACCCTAATATTTGATTGCAATAAATGCTCAACCTATATTATTCTGGTTTGCCTTATTTGGATGACTTGAAGAACCGGATCAGTCCTAGTCTTGATCTATGAACATCATGTGGATCTTCCAACCATGAACAAATCAAGATGACACATCACAAGGACATCCCAAATACTCCGTCCAATCCGCAGAATAAGACAATGTACTTCTGGATCTCTCCAGACCTTTTTGTAATCCTCTATCATTCCGGAGCATCTCCCAAAATAGGTTCTACATGATCGATCACAACTTCTTCACATCTTCATGCGGACCTCTGAAATCTCAGCTTGATCATCTCAAGACTCATATCTACAAACCCTTTACTCCGCATCTTGTGCCTAATTCAGCACCACTTGATTGGCTGGGGGAACAGGGTTTTCTTTGTGTCTCACCCTGAGCCAGAGTTCATTTCTTAATTTCTGGAAGGAATATCAGCACCAGAGTCTGGTGCGGATCCAACCTCTACCTTCTCTAAACTTTTCTTCACCCAAATCTTGTTCATCTCATTCCTAACTTCATCCGCATTCATCTTTTGTTTACCCTTGTCTTGATTCTGATTATATACTGGACCTCTTTTGTCCTGATTCTTGCTTCTGCAGAATTTTGCATTATGACTAGACCTATTATAGATTTGGCAAACAACATTTCTTTGCATATTTGATTGATAACCTCTTGATCTGCATTGATTAGCCATATGACCTACTCTATTACATGTAAAGCATCTACCATTGAATGATTTGTTCATTTGCATATTTCTGCATTCATGAGACTTATGTCCATACCTTTTGCAGTTAAAGCATTGTCCAGAGAAGGATGAATTAGTCTGATTCATTCTCTTTCTGCACGGATTAGCTTTGTGACCAAAGTGATTGCAGCTGGATGGATATCTTTGAGCATTGGGCTATCTTACCGGAGGTCTTCTAGGCCTGTTCCTTGGATTTTCTAATCTAAAATTCTTCTGACCGGATCCAGAGCTTTCTCCTTTCTCATATCCCAAACCACACTTGTCATCTGCCCTCTTTTGACTTCCAAGAAGAACTTCAAGTTGAGTAGAACTTATCTTGAATTTCTCTTTATATTCATTTGCTGTTTGAAGATCCCTTTTGAGAGAGACAATTTGATCCTCAAGTTTTTCTTCATTATCTTTAGCATCTTCAAGATCAGATTCAAGATGTCTGATAATCCTATCCATCTGGTGGCAATCTTCTGATTTCTCTTTGAGAGATTGTCTTAGATTGTCTTCAGTTTTTCTTTTCTCTTCAATCTCTTGAGTAAACTTTATAACTCCTGATTCCATTTCATGTCTTACCATAATGACTTCTTTTGATAACTTTTCACATAACTTAGTTTTCTTAGTCAGCTCTTCATTTGCATTACTTTCTTCACTTTGTCTTGCCAATTGCTGGAGCAACTCCTTTCTCTTTTTCATAGAGAGACTTAATTTATCTTTTAGTTCTCTCATGAATTCATCAGCCTGTTTGAGTCTTTCCTTTAATTCATTGACTTCAGAGTTTGACTGTTCAAGATCCTCAAGGGCAGTCTTGAGTTGCTCCCTTAAACCATATGCATCCATTTGAACTCCCAGATCTTCCTCAAGCTGTTAGGCTCTATTAGGAGGAACCTTGCTTTGATACCAATTGTTGATAACTGAGAGGGGGGGTGAATCAGTTATCCTAATTATTTCTTCTTTCTGAACTTCCTTATTAATCAATGCAGCATTAATTCAAACAAGCAAACATTACCATGAAATGAAAAATACATGACACATTATTTTTGACGTGGAAACCCTGTTAAGGGAGGAAACCATGGGGTGATTAACCCAAAGATTATTCTTTGTTAGAAGAATAAGGAATTACAAAATGGCACTTGCCAATTAGGGCTCACTGCCCGAGCACACTGCTCACAAAGGAGGCACACTGCCTACAAGGAGACACACTGTCTACAAAAGAATGTTGTACAATACTTGAACTAATTGGAAGCATCCACATATGCTAGAGTTTAGTTCTGGTTAGGCTCAGTACATTGATCTGCTGCACTTCATCTTTCTCTTCTCTTTATTCTGCTTTCCTTTCACATACCGGATCTTTCTTACTGTTTCTATTCTACTCTGCTCTTATTCGCATATCACATCACATTGCTTCACATCTCATAACTAAATCCATCTTATATATATATCCGCACAAGTGATTTCATTATCTTTCTAGTCGGCACCCGGAACAGTCTATCTTCTCACAAACTCTGTTCTGTCAGCTGAATCCTTGCACATCAAGTAATGTGGATCAAGCATATACTTGTAGATATCATTAATCATGTCGGCCAAACATGATTCATGCCTTCACAACCTTTACCATCATCAGTAACACATTAGGAAAATAGTTTGATGTTCTGTTAGTCAGTTCTTCCTCTGTTCACACTATCACTCAGGAATCCGGTACTCAACTATTCATATCTTTTTCCTTGTCCATCACTGGAGGCTAAATCCTTGGAATATACCATTCAAGGTAGTCCTCTTGACTTCCCCAGATCCACACTGCACCAAGATACTTCCTCTGAGAGATCCGGACCTATCTGTCAGACCTTGCCACATGCTCTGTTCTTGTTCACTAGACCACAATAATCTTCATTCTGACTTCCGGTAGAGACACACCATGACTTGCGGATATGTGGGATGGCCTTTGTTGCCATCAATGACAACAACCATGAATCCATATAGTGTCTCTTGCAAACAATATCAAGGTCATATGTAATATCTAGTTTCAAATGAAGATGTTACTTACTTTTATACAAGGCCTAAGAAATGAGTAATTTGAATTAAAGAGCTGACAATATGTGTGAAAAAAGTAAATTTAATTTTAGGGTCAGCCTAACAATCATAAGAGTCAACTTGTGGACGTAATTTGCCTCCCTAAAAAGATAGGAGGGACCAGGGCACTAGGTACCCTAGGCCCTTAGGGAAAATTAAGTTACAAGCCCATATTTAGTGTGGTGCTAACTCCAAATTTTAAATTAGTTTTTAGGTTATGACAAAAATTTAGCCAAAATCATGACATTTCATAGAATCGGGGCCCAATCAGGACTTTAGGGTAGACCTAAAAGTGAACTAGGCTTGGGATCACTAAAGGGAAGTGCTAAACATAGTGAAATTGTGCTACACAACCAAGGAGCACAATTTACAACATAACAAACCCTTCTCCCAAACATACAAGACTTCAACCATAGAAAGCAAGATAGACTGAAGATCTTGCCTCCAAGTACTTTCCAAGAGAAATTTCTATCTTTGGCAAGAAGAATTAAATATAATCCAATGAAACTAGTTGTGTGGTGTGTAAAAAAGTGAATATAATGATATATTCCCCCCACCTTAAAGCGATTGCTTACTCCTTCATGGAGCAATTACCAAGGTAGAATAAGGAAAAAATATAAAATAGACACAAGAGCTTTCTAAAAGCAGATGCCCAATGATATGTGTTCTCAAAAGCTACATCACCACAAGGGGTTGCCCCTAGGTTGAGAAACCCAAGGTGATGCTTGCGGGAATTATACACAATGGCTTGTGTAACTTCATGGTATGACTTCAAGCATTGCAACAAGGTGCCATATAAATATAAGGATGACGGAAGAAACATCATGCAAAAGCACCAATTGAATAATGAAATGATGCTAAATCATCCAAGAAAATAATGAAATTACATACATCACAAAATAGAAGAATGAAGATACATATAGAGAAATGACTCAACATGTTCTTTCTCCTTGTACCTTTGTGCTAACATGGGTGCCAAGGGAGAACTAACAATCAACAAAGCATCACATTACAAGGATAACAGTATGTACAAGTATTACACAAATGAGGAGGGACCACACTTGTGAGTTGGCCTATAACAAATCATCCTCCCCAACTTGCTTATTATAAAATGGATGGAGGAAAAGGTGCGATAGGGACTACCTCAAGTGTGTGAAAAGTGCTAGAGCCATACTGTGTTCAAAGCTGTTGAATTTTGTCACCCAAGGCTCGAAATTCCTTAGTGGAATAGTCAAGCGCTCGATGATATGCATAGTAATAAGGTGTTGATTGATTATTTTGTAGATTATTTTTGTTTGTTGGAGGAGGAAGAATGATTAAGTGATGCTTGAGTAGATTTGACAAAATACTCTCTTGTTAAGATAGAATAGAAGATATAGGTGGAGTAGGAAGAAACCCTTTTTTGTTGTGAACAAGGTGGAGAGAACATAGGATAAGGTTAGAAACCTACGCCTACTTTAGACAAGTCCAGTGTTGGTTCCACAGGTTCCTTATTCTTTGTTCTTTGCATTCTAACCCATTTCCATTATATCCAAGTTTAGAAAGAATTTTGAATCCACATCCATAACATGTCTCAAAATCTGAAGGAAGAGGAGAAACTACATTATTAGCTTTGTTGAAATGAGAAGCGTAATCATGTGTTGAAGAATAAGTAGAAGGATCATACTGTAGGAGTCAAGGACAACACTGAGAGGGGGGGTGAATCAGTGTTATGTGAATTTTCAAATCTTTTTCAAACTTTAACTTGGAGAGCATAAGGAGAGAAAGTAATCATTGAATTGTCAAACACATATGCACATAACTGAGAATGATAAACAAAACTCATGAGTGAAACATACAACCATAGAAAGATGACCAATATGAATCAAGACACAAGAATTGCACGAGTGGAAAACCCTCCAGGGGTAGAAAGACCACTCTAGAACTGCCTCACTGGCTGAACTGATAAAACATGCCTCACTGGCTACAAAGAAGCCTCACTGGCTTAACCTTGAAAATATCTTTACAAGCCTCACTGGCTGATGTAAGTGTCTCACTGACAAATGGTCTTACCGACCTACAAGCCTCACTGACATACTATTGTGCCTCATTGGCATCTCTCAATCAATTAGAACTCAAAATCTCATGTGCAAGAAGTGATTGCTGCTCAATCTGATTTGCACCATTCAAATCAACTCATCTGTAACATATATTTCATCATTTCAATCCTCTCATATTTTTATCCTTGAATCTTCTAATTCACCTGATCAGGGAAAACATCTCTCTTTTATTACAAATTGGTTTTTCATTCATCTGTATTAACAAATTATTTCATTATTCATCTGTACACTCAACAACATTGCATTTCTCTGTATGTTTCATCTCTGTCTCACAAGTCATAACATCAATGCACTTGAAAAAACTATTATATGTAAATTGGATGTCTTTTCACCTTTCACATTCTACATAGTCATTTGCTCTCACTAAAGATCATTTTGTCCTTTCATCTTCTCTTTTTTAATGTCTTCAAAAACAATGCATCTTATATTGTCACCTGCAAAAATAAAAGAACATATATCTAATCCAAAACCTTTCACATTCTTCAGATTCATGAAACCAAAATCCCATTTATATTTCCTTTTAGAGATGAAAGAATATCTTTTCATATTAGAGACCTTTCATTTCAATTTCTTCATCTCCCTGCAAATAAACTCTTTATCTTCACAAAATATTAACAACCAACTTCAAAAATAGAATTCTTTATTTTCTTACAAGACAAATCTTTTCCATGAAAACCTTTTCAATACCTGCATAAAACCATCTAAAAATAGGATCATATAATATCAAACCCTATTGAAAACTCTTCATATTCTTTTCTCATATCTACAATCTTTGCATGATGTTTCATATTCTCCAAAACACAAAATATCTCCAGATCCTCTTCTCAAAAAATCTCTTGATCTTCTCTTTTAATGCCCTGTAAAGTATGTG
The DNA here is from genome assembly GCA_027924645.1 of Cunninghamia lanceolata. Classification (NCBI taxonomy): domain Eukaryota; kingdom Viridiplantae; phylum Streptophyta; class Pinopsida; order Cupressales; family Cupressaceae; genus Cunninghamia; species Cunninghamia lanceolata. The sequence goes on along the minus strand of BSBN01000275.1, from coordinate 3,714,498 downwards.
AGCAACTTCATCTTCCATCTCTGCATCAAATTTCTTTCAATCTGAAAAAAATAATGACCTTTCATATCCTTCAAAAAATTCACCAATTTTTCTTAAAAAAATCTCCTCAAGAAATTTTGATATTTATCTCTTTACTTCCAATATCCTCAAAAATTTCTTCATAAAGATTTTTCTCATTTAGAAAAAACAATAAAAATCTCCTTATTAAAAAAAATCTTTTTACAACTTCAAAAACTCGGAAGAGAGAGTTTAAAAAGAAAAGAAACTCTTCAAAAATAACTGAACTCCAAAAAGGAAAATCTCTAATAACATCTCCACAAAAATCCTTTGTATTCGGGTTTAAACTCCATCTTGAAGGAGACATTCTAAAATCATAGTTCACTGCAGACAAAAAAAAAAACATTCATGGTAACGTCAAACATAAATGTAACAGTCGGGCTCCAAGGTTTAAATTATAACCATTGGATCAAGTTTGCATGGCCGTTGTATGTTTAAACTCAACCTTAGATTTAAACTTTGCTGCTCGATGTATCATCTGAAGACCGAAGCTTTAAGTCTCTGTGGTAGAAGGGCCGGTCACCGCCATGTGTAAGAAACCCTCTAGCAAGTCATGTATAAGTGACTGACCTGTATTAATAGGTCAACAGTAAAATAAAACAAAAAGGTCATTATTAGAATGATGGGTAGAGAAGTCTTTTAAGAGCATGGTTTAGAGTTCTACAAGACATAAAATCTTTAGGTCTTAGACAAAGAATATAGAACCCTAAGTCACTTATATCCAACAGACCACCAACATCATGAAACTGTAATATGACTTGAAATAATGATCCTTTAAAACAAACTTCTAAGGCAGTTAGAACTTAATGAACCACAAAACCTCAGAATGATCATAAAGAAAGAAGTATGAAAGGGAATGTGATAGCATGATGGCACTTCCTGAAGCAAGATCTAATCAAAAGCCAATATGAATCAATAAGAACCAAGTATGATATTGAAAATGATCTTAACATTTTGCTGATGAATCTTGACATTATTCTCCTGATCTGATTTCTAGGATGATGAGAAGCACAAGACTCTTGAAGACAAAAACATAACCTTGCCCTATTTGATTTTATTATCCTGAATAATATAATCCAAGGTGATTGTCTTCACAATATTTGTAAATCAAGTAAACCATGAATGAAGATCACATAATATGTCTTATCTTGAGCACATCCAAACTCAAATGTTAACTCAAACACAACCCACTATCACTGACCTCAACTGATCTTGAAGCAACCTCTCTTAGATCAATGCACAACACCTTTTGTCATTAATATAGTATGAACACCAAACCAACATTATGCCAATGAAGCACTCAACCATTATTCTTAATGACAAACAATCTTTCATGAACACATCAAGAACACACTGCATGAAGATGAGGTGTTAGTGAGGTAAGCAACATACCATATGTCAACTCTCTTTAGATCAGGAATCATAACCTCCTTGTCATGTGAAACTGCTTGCATAGTACAACAACTATGCCAACTAAGATCTTATTTGAACAACTATGATAACTCTTGCATTGCACCATCTCCTCTTGATATGAACACACTTTTGACATCAATGACAACCTGACACCATCAATCTCCCCTTTGTCATTGATGGCAAAACCATCTGATTACAATTTTTCTTTCTCCCCCTTTCTGACATCTGTGGACAAAGACTAAAAAAAAAAATTTCTCCCCCTGTGTTGAAATGTACAAACAAATCACTACTCATAAATGTCATTGGCAACTGGCAACCGTCCTGACAAGAAATACCAATATGAGGATAAAAAAAATATTTCTTTTCAAATCTCCCATGATAGTGACAACTCAATCCTTTGATTAACTCCCCCTGAGAACAACTCCACTTAAAGACGTTAAAGCATGCTTATAATCATTATAATCATATTGAATTATGAACACTTTGAAGGCAAAAACTCTTGTTAACCTTTGAACAAGTAATGATTTATGATGATAACAATCCTGAAACCAACATATGACAAACCTTGTTGAACATTATCATCTGCTATTGACGATTCAAGACATACCTTTAACATCCTCTGATGAAATACAAGATATCACCATCAATGTCATAGCTTCAAAGACTCCTTCTAAAACATATTGACTCCTTTGATATGAACTTGAATTTCATGCAAAGACTGCACTTTTCACAAATAAAAATCAGCATGAAGAATATATATCACAAAGAGATGTCCTTGCCAAAAGCTTCCAACATGAACTATCATCCTGCACCCAATCTATTCTTGCACACCTTTTTTGACATGAAAAATAATGAAGACCATCTGAATAAATGAAGACTATCCTGTTGTTCCTGCACATCTTTTTACAACACACTATCAAAATTGATATAACCACATCTGAAACATACTGCAATCAACAAGAACTCCTGCCTCTTGACTTTATCATTCAAACTAGCTGATCAAATAAGCACAACAACAAACAAACTGCATCAACAAATTCTGCTTGCAACAACACTTTGCAGAAATAAAAAACATAGATAAGTGTTATGAATTGAATTTTTCATTTTCAGCCACCTTAGCCAACACATGCTAATATCTGATAAGGGCTTTTGGAAATATCTTAATGACAACAAACACTTCACCATATCAAGATCTCATTGAACTGCAACATCATACCAACTCAACCAAGTTATTTAATATCATCAAACTCTTTGTGCAGAGAGATTTTGAACACCTTATATGCACAATGAACCACTAAACATGTCATTCATCATGAACACCTGTATTACTGACATACACTGAAACTCAATATCATCATTAGATAAGCAAGTTAAACAAAACAAGATCAACAAGTTGAAAAAAACATCAATTGAACTCCTCCTGAAACCCTTTTTGGGGATAAAAGATAAAACAAGAACAACTCCCCCTCACATCATGCTATCTGTTATGCAATTGATGATGTAACTTGTGTTGAATGCACAAGTTTGGGATTTACCTTCTTTTCACTTTGTTTTTGCTTCAGTCTCCAAACCATTACAGGTTCTTTCTTTTTCCAGACCTTTTTAGCTTCTTTTCTTTTCCACCTTTTAAAATCAGGTGGAGCTTTCCTACAACTATGAGCTTTATGACCAAAAGAATTGCAATTATAACAAACTATGTTATAATAATAACCAAATGACTGATAGAACCTTTTTGACATCTCCTGAGCAATTATGTTATGCTTCCATGCAGATTCATTCATTCTATTCATTTTGCAGTTCCTTTGAATATGTCCAACATTATTGCACTTATAACAAATAATATCAGTGTTCCTTCTGCAATTAACTGATTTGTGCCCAAATTGATTACAATCAAAACAATAACCATTAAAAGAATAATTATACTTGTACATGTATGCTTGTCTAACAGCAGGTTTTCTAAAATTCCTTCTTTGATTGTGTACAAATTCATCTCTGGTTTTCTGTTCAGCTTCACTCTTCCTTTTATCTTCTGTGGCAACAACATGATGACTTAAATCAATTTTCCTTTTAGGTGTCTGTCTAGCTTTTGAACATTCTCCTTCTTCAGTACACTTTTCAAACAACAGATTCCTATGCAACTTAGAGGAAGCCTTGTCTAACTCCTTTCTTAAAGAGACTATTTCTGATTCTAGTTTTAGATTCTCAATCCTTGTAACTTCAAGGTCAGATATTGAGACATCAGCAATCCTCTTAGCTTCTTCAATTTCTGTCTTTAATCTATCAATTAGTTTGTTTGAATCATCAATATATGACTTTAAACTTATAATTTGACATCTGGCCTCTTCAAGATCTGTAGATACAATTTCAAGTTCTGAAAGAGCATTGACTTTAGATTCTCTTTCTTGTTGCAGCTGCAAGTTTATTTTCTGATTCTCTCTCTTATACTTCTTGAGCTCACTCAGAGCATATATAAGCTCTCCTTCCATATCAATTTCACAATCTTCTTCATCATCATCACTTGTGATGCTAGCTTCTTCTAAATCAGATTGGGATTAAACTTCAATTTCTTCATTTGAATGTTTCCTTTCATGGTCATTTTCATTAGACATCAAATTGTCTTCTTCTTTATCATTACCTTGATAAATTCTTATCAATTCTTTCCAGATATCCTGAGCTGTTTCACATTGCACAACCTTACAAGAAATATCATTAGATAAACTAGATAAAATAACCCTCTTGGCTATATGATTGCATTTAAGAGCCTCTTTGTTATTTGCAGAATAACCATTCTCAACTGACATTAAAACATCATATCCTAATGAGGATAAATATAGTTGCATTCTAACATACCAAACTGAAAAATTTGAACCATCAAACCGAGGAACATCTAAAAAATTTTCTTCTAAGACAATATCAGATTCAACTTGGAGAACAACTTTATCAACTGACTTTTTATCAAAATCTAGATTTGATATGGATGATTTCTTTCATATCTTTTGACTAGAAAGAATCTTAACATTTCTCATGTTCTTATTTCTTCTACACTTATCCATTGAACTCCACACACAGGACCTACCCAAGATGATTAAGCTGCAGAAGGGAAACTGGCTCTGATACCAATTGTAGGAGTCAAGGACAACACTGAGAGGGGGGGGGTGAATCAGTGTTGTGTGAATGTTCAAATCTTTTTCAAACTTTAACTTGGAGAGCATAAGGAGAGAAAGTAATCATTGAATTGTTAAACACATATGCACATAACTGAGAATGATAAACAAAACTCATGAGTGAAACATACAACCATAGAAAGATGACCAATATGAATCAAGACACAAGAATTGCACGAGTGGAAAACCCTCCAGGGGTAGAAAAACCACTCCAGAACTACCTCACTGGCTTAATTGATAAAACATGCCTCACTGGCTACAAAGAAGCCTCACTGGCTTAACCTTGAAAATATCTTTACAAGCCTCACTAGCTGATGTAAGTGTCTCACTGACAAATGGTCTTACCGACCTACAAGCCTCACTGGCATACTATTGTGCCTCACTGGCATCTCTCAATCAATTAGAACTCAAAATCTCATGTGCAAGAAGTGATTGCTGCTCAATCTGATTTGCACCATTCAAATCAACTCATCTGCAACATATATTTCATCATTTCAATCCTCTCATATTTTTATCCTTGAATCTTCTAATTCCCCTGATTAGGGAAAACATCTCTCTTTTATTACAAATTGGTTTTTCATTCATCTGTATTAACAAATTATTTCATTATTGATCTGCACACTCAACAACATTGCATTTCTTTGTATGTTTCATCTCTGTCTCACAAGTCATACCATCAATGCACCTAAAAAAACTATTATATGTAAATTGGATGTCTTTTCACCTTTCACATTCTGCACAATCATTTGCTCTCACTAAAGATCATTTTGTCCTTTCATCTTCTCTTTTTTAATGTCATCAAAAACAATGCATCTTATATTGTCACCTGCAAAAATAAAAGAACATATATCTAATCCAAAACCTTTCACATTCTTCAGATTCACGAAACCAAAATCCCATTTATATTTCCTTTTAGAGATGAAAGAATATATTTTCATATTAGAGACCTTTCATTTCAATTTCTTCATCTCCCTACAAATAAACTCTTTATCTTCACAAAATATTAACAACCAACTTCAAAAATAGAATTCTTTATTTTCTTACAAGACAAATCTTTTCCATGAAAACCTTTACAATATCTGCATAAAACCATCTAAAAATAGGATCATATAATATCAAACCCTATTGAAAACTCTTCATATTCTCTACTCATATCTACAATCTCTACATGATGTTTCATATTCTCCAAAACACAAAATATCTCTAGATCCTCTTCTCAAAAAATCTCTTGATCTTCTCTTTCAATGCCCTGTAAAGTATTTGAGCAACTTCATCTTCCATCTCTGCATCAAATTTCTTTCAATCTGAAAAAAAACAATGACCTTTCATATCCTTCAAAAAATTCACCAATTTTTCTTAAAAAAATCTCCTCAAGAAATTTTGATATTTATCTCTTTACTTCCAATATCCTCAAAAATTTCTTCATAAAGATTTTTCTCATTTAGAAAAAACAATAAAAATCTCCTTATTAAAAAAAAATCTTTTTACAACTTCAAAAACTTGGAAGAGAGAGTTTAAAAAGAAAAGAAACTCTTCAAAAATAACTAAACTCCAAAAAGGAAAACCTGTAATAACATCTCCACAAAAATCCTTTGTATTTGGGTTTAAACTCCATCTTGAAGGAAACATTCTAAAATCATAGTTCACTGCAGACAAAAAAAAAAACGTTCATGGGAACATCAAACATGAATGTAACAGTTGGGCTCCAAGGTTTAAATTATAACCATTGGATCAAGTTTGCGTGGCCGTTGTATGTTTAAACTCAACCTTAGATTTAAAATTTGCCACCCGATGTATCATCTGAAGACCAAAGCTTTAAGTCTCTGTGGTAGAAGGGCCGGTCACCGCCATGTGTAAGGAACCCTCTAGCAGGTCATGTATAAGTGACTGACCTGTATTAATAGGTCAACAGTAAAATAAAACAAAAAGGTCATTATTAGAATGACGGGCAGAGAGGTCTTTTAAGAGCATGGTTTAGAGTTCTACAAGACATAAAATCTTTAGGTCTTAGACAAAGAATATAGAACCCTAAGTCACTTATATCCAACAGACCACCAACATCATGAAACTGTAATATGACTTGAAATAATGATCCTTTAAAACAAACTTCTAAGGCAGTTAGAACTTAATGAACCACAAAACCTCAGAATGATCATAAAGAAAGAAGTATGAAAGGGAATGTGATAGCATGATGGCACTTCCTGAAGCAAGATCTAATCAAGAGCCAATATGAATCAATAAGAACCAAGTATGATATTGAAAATGATCTCAACATTTTGCTGATGAATCTTGACATTATTCTCCTCATTTGATTTCCAGGATGGTGAGAAGCACAATATTCTTGAAGACAAAAACATAACCTTGCCCTATTTGATTTTATTATCCTAAATAATATAATCCAAGGTGATTGTCTTCACAATATTTGTAAATCAAGTAAACCATGAATGAAGATCACATAATATGTCTTATCTTGAGCACATCCAACCTCAAATGTTAACTCAAACACAACCCACTATCACTGACCTCAACTGATCTTGAAGCAACCTCTCTTAGATCAATGCACAACACCTTTTGTCATTAATATAGTATGAACACCAAACCAACATTATGCCAATGAAGCACTCAACCATTATTCTTAATGGCAAACAATCTTTCATGAACACATCAAGAACACACTGCATGAAGATGAGGTGTTAGTGAGGTAAGCAACATACCATATGTCAACTCTCTTTAGATCAGGAATCATAACCTCCTTGTCATGTGAAACTGCTTGCATAGTACAACAACTATGCCAACTGAGATCTTCTTTGAACAACAACTATGATAACTCTTGCATTGCACCATCTCCTCTTGTTATGAACACACTTTTGACATCAATGACAACCTGACACCATCACATACTTTTGATCATGGTGAGCAGGGCCAATCTTTGTTTCAACAAACCTATGGGGGTTGAAATCTAAAGGGACCTCATCATTACCAAGACATGCATTAGAAGAAGACGATCCATTAGATTTAATCTTTTTAGATTGAGATGATATATTACAAATGGTTGACATTTCAGTAGAAGAAAGTGGATCATCATCAATATCAAAAGTTCCAACACCAATACTTTTGAGTTGAAGTTTTTTAGAGGTAGGAGATTGTGTTGAAGAAATTACACTTACCTTCAAGGTTTTTGGGTGTGATGGTGAGATTTTATATTAACCCCTAAAGGTGGGTGTAAAATCTAACAAACCCCAATCATCACCTAAGAACACATTTGAAGGACTGACACTATCTTGACCATCACTGTTGTTAGCATCATATGGTAGTGGTTCGGATTTTGTTAAAGACAGGATTGAATTATTTAGAGGAATTTGATGTCTCACTTCCATTTGCAAGGAATTTTTTTGAATTAGATCAGCTTCAATTGTTTGGATCTTATTGTCATAAACACATATGATTGATTGATGAAGGGTAGAAGGAATTGCCCCCATGGCATGAATCTAGGGTCTAACAAGAAGAAGATTGTATGAAAGAGAACTAGGCATACCAGGGATAAGAGTAGGCAATATCACAGGTCTAGCTTTAACATTTAAGGTGATACTACCTAATGATTGTCTACCAACATTGTCAAAGCCATGGATATTAAGTTTATCTGGTTTAATGAGAGACGTATCAACATTGATTTTATGTAACAAGTCTATGACAAAACATTAAGACTTGATCCACCATCAATCATAGTGCATCTTACATTCATTCTATTAATAATGATGAATATCATAAGAGGATCATATTAGTTTTGAACTTCTATGGGAGGTAATTCATGTTGTTGAAATAAGATATCTGATGTTGTCACATGCATACAACTAAACAGAGATGCTACACCATTTGGTATAACAAAAGGTGGAACAACTACCTTTTGTAGAGCCTCTTGGAGAATTCTATGGTATGTAGGTTATGTTTGTATTAAATCCCATAGAGAGAACTTAGCTGGAGTAGCACAGATCTATTCAACAAGATAATATTCTCTACCAACATGTTGAGGAAGATGAGGAGGGGGAAGAAAATACTGGGACAGTGGAAGAGAAGTGGGTACACTTTGTGCTTTCTTACTTTTCTTGTTATTATAGGTGTTGTGTGTGTGAGAAACCACATGATAATGAGGTTATTGTGACACATTTTGAACACCTTGATTCTTTTGAGTAATTTTTTTGCAAAGTTGAAGATGTAACCAGGAGGTCAAGATGGGTTTGGAACACCTCAAACTATAATCACAAGTTTAGAGAAAGGAGGTAGACTATGTGCCTCATGCACAATGATTTTAGCAATATTTTAAAAATTAATGCACTTATTCATGATCCCCTTAGTGGGTAGAATAAGTTTAATAATGATGATAGTATTTACATTGTTATCTTTTTGAAAAATACTAGATTTAGGAGGATGAGATGAGTGCCCAATATATACCCATGGAGGATCCCTTGTGAGAGAAGGATCTTCATCCACTAATGCCTCATATTTGGAAGGGAGAGCATTATAATGAAGAGAGGGTAGAGTTATGTTAAGAAATGTATCAATGATTTTCTCCTCTTTGATGCAGGAGCACTCAGGCGCATGAGCAATCCTGCGTCACACAAAAATAATTTTATTTTTCATCATCAGTTTTGGTGGTCTCAATTTGTGAATTTGATGCATTGGTAGATATATTTCTTCAGTTTTGTGTCAATTTGTTCACTGATGATTTTGTTGTAGTCATTGGAGTTTGGTATGCAAGTTGAGTTGTCGAAATGCATATGCAAATTATGGTATAGGATCAGTCATTTTCATGGCAAATAAATATGTTGATCATCACACACAATGGGTACATGAAACCATTAGGTAGTCTATACTATACATCCAAATAGATTATAGTGAATTGTGGAATAAGAGTATGTTGTATATGTAGATCAAATGCTTCAATGTCAAGGTTTTTGGTCATTGTAAATGTGCCCTAGTTAAGAATATGCAGTTTGTTGGCATGGAGAAAACCATGGTTGTTCTGATGCATCACAAAGATTTGAATGAAGGAGAAGTTACACCTCTTATACCTGCAATAGCATAAGTATCTATGTTGTGCCCCTCCACATGGTCTGCAACCATTGTTAATGGCTAACAACTAGGGTTTTAATTCTCGGTTATTGTGCATTCCAAATTTTGTTTAACGATTAAGGCTTTTAGTTCCATCCTCAATTACCCATACTGCAACCTCACTCCCATAATGGATAAATCAAAGAAGTTTCTTGTGTCACCTCACTACTTATTGTCTTCTTTCGCTAAGAATAGCATCTTCAAGTAGAAAATTCCTTTGATCCAGATGCAATTGCAAGAATGGGTGTTAACAATGGCATGGAGAACTCTAATTCTTGAGGTTGATTCATCAATGATAATAATAACATGAATGCTAATGGTGGGAGCTATATGTGTGAAAGAAATGAATGATTCATTCGAGTAACTGATGACCATGGTAGTTGGCAATCAAATATATGGCTTAAGAATGATACATAATAAGGATGCAACACCTTTGTGATCATGAATATACTACAAACAATAAGGCTAAGAAGGATGTTGTGCACAATAGGATGAATAAGACAAAAAGTCCTCAGCTCTTCATGCTTTTGTTTGATATGGAATAAGAATTGGTTGCATAGATGATGTGACTCCTGCTGGGAACTGTTGAGTGAATTTGTATTATAGATCTATATTTCCATGAATGCATTGTAGCTCAAACTAAAGACAATGCCAATTTGGAAGAAAAGAGGTCATGTGGGTAGAGAGAAGGGTCATCCCATCTATTGTGTGTCTTCAGATCCTCATTCCAATGCATTATATAAACGAATGGATAATATTTCACAAGGGGTTCTACCGTTGGGAAAAGGATAAAATAGGGTAGGCCACCAGTAGAATAAGAATTGGTTTGTGGAGGAAGTAGGAAATAACAACAGTTTTGTTGTATCCATATAAGAGAGACCATGGAAAGTTAGTTGTAAATAAATTTGTTGCAGATCTATTTTATTCTAGCAAATCAATAAAAGTAACAAATGTTTGGTTGTAATCTTTGCATCAATGATATTTAAAATTTTAGTAGATTATTGTGTATGTAAAATTGTTTGTTTGAAGTTGTGAAATGTGGGTAGAGGGAGGACCTTTGTGTCAAGTGGCATCAGAGCGAGGTGATCCTGAGAGTGTAGAGTATAAAACAGGACTGAGATGGGCTATTCTCCAATGAAGACTAATGTTGGGTAGAAGGTGTTGAGTTTCATCACTGAGAGACAGAGAGAGAGAGTGGGTGAGGAAGCATCTTCCAGAAGCCTTCTTGGGTAGAGAGTAGTAGGAAAAGTGTTTGATAGAATTTTGAAGAGGAAAAGTATGAGGTTGGTCTTGAGAAGACCTTTAGGAATTTCATTCCTTGTGAGGAGAGACAGAATATTGATGGCGGTGTTGGATAATCAACTACAAGATTTGCGACAAGAGACACGACATGCTTTGAGAGAATGTATAGCGAAGATGAAGATGGAAAATAAAATGGGTGAGGAGGAGTCCCATGTTTCTTCTAATGATGTTTTGTATGCAGGTGGATTTGCGTGTGTAGGAAATGAGGATAGAGATGAAGAAAAAGATGGAGAAAAGAAAGAGATTGCAGCGAAAGAAGTTGTAGCAGTTGAAAATGAAGTGATGGGCAGCGAGGATGAAGAGATTGAAGGTGTATTGATGGAATGTGAAAAGGTTGTAGAGAAGGATAATGAGGAAGATTATTTGATGTTGCAAATTTTGGTGATGTAAACAGAGTGGTTTAAGAAGCTTGCTGATGAGGATGAGAAGATGGACGTTGTAGTAGAAAAAGAAGAGGTAAATTTTAATTCTTTTGAATTTAGTGATGGAAAAGATGATAGGAAATTGCATATTGATGAGATGAATAAGGAGTTAGTACAAGTAGATGGAGAGAGAATGATTGGAGTTTTATATTTGTGTTTAGATGGTGCATATTTGCTTGTAGAAATTGTAAAGGATGTAGGATTTTGGTGGAGGTGGACGGTTTGTGGTGGGTTGAAACCCACAAAGGAGGAGAGGGGAGTAGAGATCTTTTGGTGGAGGAGGTTAGCATATGGTGGATGTAGATCCATGAGTGGAGAGAAGACTAGTGAATGGATTTGTGGGAGAAGGATGGTGCTTGTGCCAGCAAAGTGTTGGAAAAAGAGGAAGAAAAAGTGATATTGTGCACATATTCTAGTGATGGCATTTGTTGCAGGTTGATTGCAACCTCAAAGGGTAGTTCAACCTCACAAATTTTCTACCCGGTGTATCTAATGTAGGAGCACCCAGGCACATGAACCGTCACACAAAAATAATTTTTGTTTTTTCTGTCAGTTTTGGTGGTCTCAATTTGTGAACTTGATGCATTGGTAGATATCTTTCTTCAGTTTTGTCAATTTGTTCACTGACAGTTTTGTTAGTTGTTGGAGTTTGGCATGCAAGTTGAGTTATTTAAATTGTTGCAAATATGTGCCTAAATAGTGTTGTCATTGATGTCAACATATCCTTGTTGCCATTAGTGTCAATTGTATCATGTTTTTGCTGTCTGCATAGAAGACCGAACTATTGAGGATATTGAGGAAATTAATCAGAATCAATGCATGCGAATCATGTGGCTCTGCAAAGGATTATCACAGATTGCCTTAGTTAAGATTTGAGAAGTCCGCATAAAGATCCGAAGGAGTTATGGCCATCTGAGCAGAACCAGTTCCTACAATAATCAAGAAAGATAAAGTGTCAGGAAAGAGGTTTGAATTTCTTTGGTAATATAAGATTATGATCTGTGGATTTGAAGGCATGTTTGGGAAGTTAGTGTATATCATCAACTCCAGTGGTTCATGGTTTGGAGGTACGCAAGCTATCATTCCAGTCTCACAGTCATGGCAGAGTGTGTTCTTGAGGTTCCGGAGGAAGATTCAATTGTTTCTGGTATTATGGCTTAGATTGAATGTTAGTGGTGATTCCAATGAGCTTGTGGAGGTCTCTAGATCATGTAGCTACTATGTTGGAGGTTCGCATTGTAGTTTAATCTTGTTGATTGAAGATTTATTCTTTGAGGTTGATGTTCTTCCCAGTCTTGGCTGACTGGATGTTCCTAGCCTGTTACAAATGCCTTAACAAATTTTAATGAAGCATGGAGCGATTGTAGAAGTAGATTCAAGTCTAAGTTATGTTTGCCCAATAGTGTGATGATCCGCGTTAAGTTTAGCCAACCTTGTTAATCATTCCAAGGTTGATAAAGTGTATAAATACTTGTTGAAAAGTTATTGAAGAACATCCTTGTGAAAAACATATAACATTTGAAGAAAGGAGTAGGAGCAGAGCAGAGAAGAAAAGGAGTGAGAGAAGTGTAGAGTGTGAAGAAGAGTTTGGGACAAAGAAAAAGTTTTTGAGGGTTCATTGAAACTGAATCAAGCATGGAGTAGATGCTATTTCTCAGTCAATTATTTCTAAATAAATTTTGTAGGCAGTGAGCCTCTCTTTTGAGCAGTGAGCTCTGGGCAGTGTGCCTGAAGGCATGTGCCTTCTATTTTATGAAGTACTTTTAATAGGGTACGCATTTTGTGGGTTAACCCCCACCGTAGTTTTTCCCTTAACCGGGTTTCCACATCAAAATCTTGGTGTCAAATGTGTTGATTATATTTATGCTCTTATGTTGTCGATTTATGCTTTAATGTTTACATCACTAATCTGATAGTAAGATAATAAAGAAGATTAAAGGCAGAAAAGATTCTGTGGAACAACTGATTCACCCCCCTCTTAGTTGTCTAGTTACAACAATTGGTATTAGATCTAGATCCTCTCATAATAGCCCAACCGCTTGAGGAGATCCAGAATGTCGACCTATAAGAAGGATAGCCCAAAATTTGATGGAACAAATTATTTTGTTTGGAAAAATTGCATGGAGTGCCATTTGTAATGCATGGACAATATCTATTGGGCAATAACCAGTGTTGAGTACAAACCTCTGGAAAAAGGTCCTTCAACTCCTGATCAAGTTAAAGATGTTGAAAAAAATCTTTGAGCTAAAGAAGCCTTGTTGAGTGCCTTAACTGATTCAAAAATGACAAATGTGTTTGGTCTAAAAACTGCTTATCAAATTTGGAAAAAAGTTGGAGTATCTGTATGGAGGTGATAAATATGTCAAATGTGAAAAGATACAAAGTCTGAGAGAAAATTTTGAAACCATGAGGATGAGCGAAGATGAAAATAACATAATCTACTTGTAAAAGATAAATGAACTTGTGTGTGTCATTAGGTGTGCTGGTGGAATCTTGGAAGAATCAGAAATTGTGTCAAAAGTACTTAGATATTTACCAAATTCATACAAACATAAGGTTGCAGCTATAGAAGAAATCAGAACGGTCTCAGAAGTTACAAGAGATCATCTGGTTGGCAAAATTTTGGCCTTCGAATTAAGTGAGTTTGGTGATTCTCTTCCCAAGTCTAAAACTGCATTCAAGGCTAGTGTGCATGGAAAACAAAGATATGATCTGGGTGAAAGCTCTTCTGTAAGATCAAACAGATTTGTAAAGACAAGGAAGGATCTTGAAGATGTTGAAATAGAAACAACAGATCTTGTGTTGGCAAGAGACACTATATGGATTCATGGTTGTTGTCATTGATGGCAACAAAGGTCATCCCACATATCCGCAAGACATGATATGTCTCTACCGGAAGTCAGAATAAAGAATGTTGTGATCCGGTGAAGAAGAACAGAGCATGTGGCAAGGTCCGACAGATTGGTCCGGACCTCTCAGTGGAAGTGTCTTGGTGCAGTGCGGATTTGGGGAAGTCAAGAGGACTACCTTGAGTGGTATATTCCAAGGATTTAGCCTCCGGTGATGGACAAGGAAAAAGATATGAATGGTTGAGTACCGGATTCCTGAGAGACAGTGAAAACAGAGGAAGAACTGACTGGCAGAGTATCAGACTACTTTCCGGATGGGTTACTGTTGATGACAGAGGTTGTGAAGGCATGAATCATGTTTGGCCGACATGATTAATGATATCTACAAGTATATGCTTGATCCGCATTGCTTGGTGAGGAAGGATTCAGCCGACAGAAAGAGAGTTTGTAAGAAACTAGACTGTTCCGGATGCCGACTAGAAAGGTGATGAAATTACTTGTGCGGATATATATAGAGGATGGATTTAGTTGTGAAGTGTGTGTTAGTGTGGGGATAAATGCGAATAAGTCCAGAGAAAGAGCAGAGATAGCAAAAAGGATCCGGTATGTGAAAGATAGCAGAATAAAGAACAGAGGAAAGATGAAGTGCAGCAGATCAGTGTACTGAGCCTAACCGGAACTGAACTCCAGCATATGCAGATGCTTCCAATCAGTTCAAGACTGTGATTCTCATCACTTTGTAGACAGTGTGTCTTCTTGTAGGCAGTGGGCCTCTTGTGAGCAGTGTGCTCGGGCAGTGAGCCCTAATTGGCAAGTGCCATTTTTGTAATTTCCTATTCTTCTAACAGAGAATAATTCTTGGGTTAATCACCCCGTGGTTTTCTCCCTTAACAGGGTTTCCACGTCAAAAATACTGTGTCATGTGTTTCTTATTTCATGGTTAATGTTTTGTGTTTGCTGCTTCAATTAAGAGGAAAGTTCAATAAGGGGAATAATTAGGATAACTGATTCACCCCCCCCCTCTCAGTTATCAACATCTTGAAGCTCTTATTTCTAGAAGAATACCAAGAGGATCTGGTAAGTATGAAGGAAAATTACCACTCAAATGCTTTGCTTGTAATAAGATTGGTCATTTTGCCTCAAGATGTCTAGAAAGGTTTTCAAAACCTAACCCTAATAGGTATAAAAGTTAAAAGAAATGCTACTATGTCCAAGAAAATGGAGAATAAGGGGTAACAGATGATGAATTTGATCATGGAGGCTCCTCTAAAAATGATTGGGTGTTTTTGCTATCAAAGAAGAAGATCTAGAGTCTATTGAATCTGCTAGCTATGAAAATGTGGAAAGAAAGAACTAGACCATTCAAGAAGCTGCCAGAACCATGATGATGGAAACTAATGTTCCTCAAGTTTATTGGAGAGAAGTTGTGAACATTGTTGTCTACACTCTTAATCGGGTGCAAATCAAAGGAAATTCTGGTAAGACTCCTTATGAACTTTGGTTTGGTCATCCTCCTACTATGAGATACTTCAGTCTTTGGTAGTAAATGTTATATCAAAAGAGATAAGGATTTAGGCAAGTTTGAGGCAAGAAGTGATGAAGGAATATTTTTGAGGTACTCAACTCAAAGTAAGGCCAACTGGTGCTTCAATAAAAGATTGAGGAAGATTGTTGAAAGTACGAATGTTAAAGTTGATGAAACCAAAGAAGGACATTCCAAGTACTCCAGATATGATTCAGATGATCAAGATGAAAGTCAAAATCAAGGGAAATTCAAGTTTAGACCCAGATTTAGTTTGAACTAGTAACTCTAGAGGTTAATACAGATGATGAGGAACAAGTGCAAGAAATAAAAGCTCCAACAATATCCAAAACTCCCAGGCATGTAAGGTTAAATCATCCTGAAGATCAGATCATAGGAGATAAGAGTAAAGGTATTCAAACTAGGAGAAAAATGTCTGAAGATCAAGAAGAGATTTTTTTGATTTCAAGAATTGAGCCTAAATCAGTAAATGAAGCCTGCAATGATGAAAATTCGGTTAAAGCAATGGAAGAGAAATTGATGTAAATTGAAAAGAATCACACATGGGATCTAGTTCTTAGACCTGAGGACAAAAATGTGATTGGAACCAAATGGTTCTTCCAGAATAAACTGAATGAAGATGGTGAAGTTGTAAGGAATAAGGCAAGGTTGGTATGCAAAGGCTACTCTCAAGTGGAAGGAATTGATTTTGAAGAAACTTTTGGTCCGGTAGCAAGGATAGAAGTAGTTCGATTATTTCTTGCATTTGTTGCCTTCAAAGATTTTAAAGTATATCAAATGGATGTGAAATTAGCATTTCTGAATGGAGATTTGGAGGAAGAAGTCTACATTGAGCAACCAGAAGGATTTCAATTGTCTAATTAGGGAGATATGGTTTGTAGATTGAGAGGACTCAAGCAAGCTCCAAGAGCCTGGTATGCTAGATTGGATAAGCATTTGCTTAAGCTAGGATTTAGCAAAGGTACTACTGACAGTAATCTCTACTTCAAGATTGATCATGAGGACATTCTAATTGTTGAGGTCTTTGTTGATGATATCATTTTTGGTGGAAATGAATACATGTGTAAAGCATTTGTTGATCAGATGAAAAGTGAGTTTGAGATGTCAATGTTTGGTGAGATGAATTTCTTCCTAGGTCTACAAATTGTTCAATTAGATAAAGGTATCTTCATATCTCAGTCTAAGTATGTAAAAGAATTGCTAAAGAAGTTTGGAATGGAAGAATCGAAGCCAGTAGGTACACCTATGGTAACCAGATGCAAGCTAAGAAAAGATGATGACTCTCCCAAGGCATCAGAAGAGGTATAGATCAATGATTGGAGGATTGCTTTATCTAACCCATACCAAACCTGACATCATGAATACAGTTGGACTTGTTGCCAGATTTCAAGATGATCCAAAAGAATCCCATGTTATGGCAATCAAAATTTTTTTTAGATATCTCAAAGGGACAATTAATTATGGAATGTGGTATCCAAAGGACAATAACTTCACCCTTCATGCATATATAGATGTTGATTAGGAAGGAGATGTGGATGATAGAAAAATTACTAGTTGGTGGTGCATTCTTCTTGGCAGAAGATTGGTCTCTTGGATAAGAAAAAAATAGGAAGCAATATCTTTGTCTATTGTAGAAGAAGAATACATAGCAACAACAAATAATTGCAGTCAGGTTTTGTGGATGAAGCAAATGTTGAAGGACATCAGAACTATGTTTGAGGAGCCAGTCACAATTTTCTGTGATAATTCTAGTGCAATAAGCATCTCAAAGAATCCAGTATTGCATTCAAAGACAAAGCTTATATCTATCAAGTTTCATTTCTTGAGAGAGAAAGTAAATGAGAATGAAGTCAAGTTGGAGTTTGTGCCTTCCAAAGATCAGATTGCAGACATCTTCACTAAGCCTCTTCCCAAGGATACTTTTGAATATCTCAAAGAGAAGTTAGGGGTTATTACCCCTCATGAGCAGAACTAAGATGCACTAAGGTACATCAGTCCGGTAGAATTCACACTCATATCTTGTGATCCAGATTGATGTTAAGAAGGTACTACTCAAAGGGGGAGTAGTCAATATGCAACTTTGGGATCATTCTAAAGCAAAAAGGGAGAAAAGATAGCAAATATGTGCCCTTTGCCATTTATGTCAAAGGGGGAGAGAAGTCATGGGAAAAACTAGTTGCTGATGAAAGGGGGAGCAATAAAGAAAGTAGTTAAAGGTGTGATAAGAGAAGGGGGGAGAAGTTCTTGTCTTGATGGTTGAATTCAATTTTTCACATCATATGTTGCCATCAATGACAAAGGGGGAGATTGTTGCAAATATGTGCCTAAATAGTGTTGTCAATGACGTCAACATATCCTTGTTGCCATTGGTGTCAACTGCATCATGTTTTTGCTGTCTACATAGAAGACCGAACTATTGAGGATATTGAGAAAATTAATGAGAATCAATGCATGTAGATCATGTGGATGTGTACAGGATTATCAGAGATTGGCTCAGTTAAGATTTGAGAAGTCTGCATAAAAATCTGAAGGAGTTATGGCCATCTGAGTAGAACCGGTTCTTGCAATAATCACGAAAGACAGATTGTTAGGAAAGAGGTCTAGATTTCTCTGGTAATATAAGATTATGATCTATAGATAAGAAGGCATGCTTGGGAAGTCAGTGTGTATCATCAATTCTAGTGGTTCATGGTTTGGAGGTCCACAAGCTATCATTCTAGTCTGACAGTAGTGGCAGAGTGTGTTCTTGAGGTTCTAGAGGAAGATTCAATTGTTTCTGGTATTATGGTTTAGAATGAATGTTATTGGTGATTCCAATCAGCTTGTGGAGGTCAATGTATCATGTAGCTACTATGTTGGAGGTCCACATTGTAGTTTGAGCTTGTTGATTGAAGATTTCTTCTTTGAGGTTGATGTTCTTCCTAGTCTTGGCTGACTAGATGTTCCTAGCCTATTGTGGATGCCTTAAGAGATTTTTATGAAGCATGGAGTGATTGTAGAAGTAGATTCAAGTCTCAGTTGTGTTTGGCTGACAGTGTGATGATTCGTGTCAAGTTTAGCCAACCTTGTTAATCATTCCAAGGTTGATGAAGTGTATAAATACTTGTTGAAAAGTTATTGAAGAACATCCTTGTGCAAAACAGATAACATTTGAAGAAAGGATTAGGAGTAGAGCAGAGAAGAAAAGGAGTGAGAGAAGTATAGAGTGTGAAGAAGAGTTTGGGACAAGGCGAAAGTTTTTGAGCATTCATTGAAATTGAATGAGGCATGGAGTAGATGCTATTTCTCAGTCAATTCTTTCAAAATAAATTTTGTAGATAGTGACCCTCTCTTTTGAGCAGTGAGCTCCGGACAGTGCACCCAAAGGCATGTGCCTTCTATTTTATTAAGTACTTTTAACAAGGTATGCATTTTGTGGGTTAACCCCCACCATGGTTTTTCCCTTAACCGGGTTTCCACGTCAAAATCTGTGTCAAATGTGTTGATTATATTTCTTCTCTTATGTTGTTGATTTATGTTTTAATGTTTACATCACCAATCTAATAGTAAGATAATAAAGAAGGTTAAAGGCAAAAAAGATTTTGTGGGACAACTAATTCACCCCCCCTCTCAGTTGTCTACTTACAATAGAAATGCATATGCGAATTCTGGTATAGAATTAGTCATTGGCATGGGAAATAAATATGTTGATCATGCCACACAATGGGTATAGGAAACCATCAAACAGTCTATACTATACATCCAAACAAATTACAATGAACTATGGAATTAGAGTATGTTGTATATGCAGATCAAACACTTCAATGCTGACATATTCGGTCACTGCAAATGTGCCCTAGTTAAGAATGTGTAGTTTGTTGGCATGGAGAAAGCTATGATTGTTCTGATGCATCACAAAGATTCAAATGAGGGAGAAGTTACACTACTTATACCTGTAATAATAGAAGTATTTGTGTTGTGCCTCTCCACATGGTCTGCAACCATTGTCAATGGCTAAAAACAAGGGTCTCAATTCTCAATTATTGTGCATTCCAAATTTTGTTTAATGGTGAAGGCTTTTAGTTCCATCCTCAACTACCTATACTGCAACCTCACTCCCATAATGGATAAATCAAAGAATTTTCTTGTGTCACCTCACCACTTATGGTCTTCTTTCTCTAATAATAGCATTTTCAAGCAGAAATTTCCTCTGATCTAGATACGATTGCAGGAATGAGTGTTAACAAAGGTAGATCTAATTATTGAGGCCAATTCATAAATGATAATAATAACATGAATGCTAACAAGTGGGAGCTATACATGTGAAAGAAGTGATCGATTGATTGGAGTCACTAACGACTGTGGCAGTTGGCAATCCAATATATAGCTTAAGAATGATACACAACAAGGATGTGACACCTTTGTGATCATCCAATCTACTACAAACAATAAGGCTAAGAAGGATGTTGTGCACAACAGGATGAGTAAGACAAAGACTCCTTAGCTCTTCATGCTTTTATTTGATATGGATTAAGAATTGGTTGCACAGAGGATATGACTCTTAGTAGGAACTATTGAGTGAATTTGTATTATCAATCTATATTTCCATGAATGTGTTGTAGCTCAAACTGAAGACAACACCAATTTGGAAGACAAGAGGTCACGTGGGTAGAGAGAAGGAAGGGTCATCCCATCTATTGTGTCTCTTCAGATCCTCATTCCAATGCATTATATAAATGAATGGCTAATATTTCACAAGGGGTTCTGCTATTGGGAAAAGGAGAAAATAGGGTAGGCCATCAACATAATAAGAATTGGTTCACATAGGAAGTAGAAAATAACAACAGTTTTGTTGTATCTATATGAGAGAGACCATGGAAGGTTAGTTGTAAATAACTTTGTTGCAGATCTATTTTGTTCTAGCAATTTAATAAAAGTAATGAATGTTTAGTTGTAATATTTGCCTCAATGATATTTAAATTTCTAGTAGATTATTGTGTATATAAAATTTTGAGTTTGGGGTTGTGAAATATGGGTAGAGGGAGGACCTTTGCGTCACTCTTGTCGCAAAATATTGTCACAAGTGGGAATGATTTTGGGAGAGGGATCCAAAACATAGGGTGACATAGGCAAAGCTAGGTTACCATCATATGTATTAGAGGTGAGATAAATAGAAATATACATGGAATTATCATGACTTGTAGTAGAAGTAGAAGAAGAACTAACACCATCATATTTTTTATGACAACTCATGGAGATGAATTTAGTAATGTCTTCTAATATCAAAGGATACACAATCATGAGAGTTTTGAAGATAGCAAATTCAGATATATGACAAAGGATATCATATATGGAACATATAGAAATACAAATATCATATATGAATGCTATATTGTCTAAGATATATGAATGAATATAAATGAATTTAGAAATTTTTAAAAAATCAATAATATGCATGAATATATTCCAAAGAGGAACAACTAGAAGGCACCATGATGAAATGACTTGTCTACTATATGCAAATATGATATGGAACAACAATGTACAGTCTTGTTTATTCATTAATCAAGTAGAACCAATAGCAAAATAAGATTGCAATCAATGACCTATAAGTGTAAGAAAACTGAGGTTTTCCAAAAAATGTGATATTCTTGGTAACCAAAACAACTAAGTCTTGCAAATATAAGATGTGTAGTATGTGCAAACAAAGTGCTCAAATGATTTATCCACTTAAATGCAACAAAGATTTAGAGAAATTTGTTTTGATGAAGATGTACAAGTGCCTAATGAGGTATGCAATTTAAAGATTTTTTTTAATGATGCCCCATTGGCATGTCTATATGATGTCTTTTCATCTCTATGTGATTCAAGGGCTCTTTTCTAGTAAATGTAATTCATATGCTTGGTTGACAAACTCTCGTATTTTGGTATGTTAAGGATAGCACGTATGCACATATGTGTGTGTTATTTTTTATTTTAGCAATAAGACCAATTTTGTAGACTAGGTAGAGTCACCTACATCAACTATAAAGTTTACCTAGTGTATAGAAAATTACTTGTAGCAACATCTAGGTCCTTGGATAGTGAGGTAACCTATATTATTTAACTACTTCCAATGGCTATGTATTTTGAAGTTGGTGTAATCATGGTGATGTAGCTGGTTTGTGGCACCATCAACATGGTGTAAAAGTGGGATATAGTTTTGGGAAAAAGTGTATTTTTTGTGATTTGAAGTTGGTTGAAGTTCAACAAGGTAGTGCCTATGTGTGGCTGTGTATCCCTAGAATAAAGAGGGTTGCAACGAAGAGAGTTTTGTAGTAGCAGGAAGGATACTGAAATGCTTGTAAAAGAAGAGTGGCAAAAGTTCTTGCAACAACAAAAGTTGAAAGAGGGATCAAAGAGGTATTGGAATCCATAAGAGGAATACAAGCCTCATTATTCTCTACTCTAGCTCTCGTAGTGCTCCCATAGAAGCCATGCCTCTAAACTCATCATTGACAACTAGTAAAGTCCATCATGGGAATTGATAGTCTATTTTTGCCACTACATCCAACCTAATTCTAAATTGTGGTCGAACAAACTTTTTTGCCACCAATACCATTGATGTTGTAGATTGAGAAAGCCATAGGAAATTGGATGGAAAATTAGATGCTACCTCAAAATTCATGACTATGCTATCATGTTCCAAGTAGTCAATGCCAATGACTTCCTTAAAGGCCATCTTTACCTACTTTAAGTTAAAATTGAAGATAATGTTTAAGTAGTTCTAGCGGACCAAACCATGGAAAGCCATCTCTCTTTGAAGAGCATACAAGAAAAATAGCGACTCCATGATCTCATAAGCCAAGATTTGTAGAGCACAATGAGATGGAATTTACATTGTTATCTTTTTGAAAAATAAAAGATTTAGGAGGAAGAGATGAATGCCCAATATCTACCCATGGGAGATCCCTTGTGAGAGAAGGTTCTTCATCCACTAATGCTTCATCTTTTGAAGGGAGATCATTATAATAAAGAGAGCGTAGATCTATGTTAAGAAATGTATGAATGATTTTCTCCTCTTACCCCAAAATATCCTCACAAGTCGGAATAATTTTGGGAGAGGGATCCAAAACATAGGGTGATGTAGGCAAAGCTAGGTCACCATCATATGTATTAGAGTGGAGATGAATGGAAATAGACATGGAATTATCATCACTTGTAGCAGAAGTAGAAGAGTACACATTTCATCTAAAATACCAATAAATATTGGAGTTACAATTCCTAAATTATTGATTAGGACAGCTTGCTAGAGTGTTTGGAGATTCTAGGCATGCCTCATTATTCTTTACTCTAGCTCTCATAGTGCTCCCATAGAATCCATGCCTCTAAACGCATCATTTAAAACTATTAAAGTCCCTTCTAGGAATTTCTAATCTATTTTTGCCACTACTTCTAAATTGTGACCAGACAAACTTTTTTGCCACTAATAGCATTTATGTTGCAGATTGAGAAAGCCATAGGAAATTGGATAGAAAATCAAATGCTACCTCAAAATTGACATGACTATCATATCATGTTCCAAGTAGTCAATGCCAATGACTTCCTTAAAGGCCATCTTTACCTCCTTTAAGGGAAAATTGAAGATAATGTTTAAGTAGTTCTAGTGGACCAATCCATGGAAAGCCATCTCTCTATGAAGAGCATACAAGAAAAATAGTGACTCCATGATCTCATAGGCCAAGATTTGTAGAGCATAATGAGATTTCCATAAAATGAAGAGAGAAGAGAAATATTTATATAATTGTTGGCCAAGTGTGTGATTAGATACCTCTTCATTTATTAAATTGAAATCTAAATTAAATGAATTTTCTTTTAAATTGAATAAAAGTGTATAAGAATTTAGAATAATCAGATTACACATGTACATATAATATGTTTCCATAGGCCTATCTTGAGTGACATTGGTGTGGGGCACCACGGGTTTGGAGCCCATGTATATATTCTTTTTGCATTTTGGTGTGATGTAGTGAATTTTCAAATAGGATAGAGCGGGAACATGCATGTTGGTGTGAGAAAGGCTATCAGGATGACCAAGTTGCATTGATCTGACAATAGTGATCTCACCGATCGTATTGTATCGGAGTGATATTCATTAAGTCTCACCGATGGGAATGTTATTAGCATGTCGGTGGAAGAAATGGAGTCACTGCCGATAGGGGCAGTCTTACCGACGGTGAAAGTCTCACCGATGATTACCTTGACCTAAGGCATTAGTTTGAGAAGGAGATTGGTGTAAGATGCAAGGTGTTCACCGATGGACAAAGTCCTACCGATAGGCAAATAGACGAAGGTAGTTTGGAGTCTCATCAGGGTGACACAAAGTATCAGTGCAGCGGTCTTGAAGGTAGCCAATAGTATAATGTTTGGCTGATGGAGAAGGAAAGCTAATATCGGGCTATCGCCCAAACTGAAGATAGAGTTCCCATGATGGAACTACAACATAGAAGTTAAACCGGGGCAGTTAGAATACGAACCGGTCTGAGAACTGAAACGTCCTGTAATGGACATGAGTTAATATAAGATGTAGAATTCTCTCTGTAAGGGAGTAGCGGGAAGATTTTGATTTGAGAATCATTTTGATGTAAGAGCAATTTTGAATAAAATTCCAATTCAGCAGTTCAACCAATAGTGTATTTTTGTACAGTTTTTAGTTTGTTATTCTGAGGTAGATTAATCATTTTCTTTTCTACAATTTTGTTCTCTTTTGCAAACCATGACTCTATCTTGATGTCCCTCAAGTTCCTCTGTATAGTGTGGAGGCCATCAAACAGAGCCATGCTTTTTGTTTGTTTTTCTTTTGTGGGATGGTTGGATTGTCGACTAGAGGCAATGCATGCTTGTTCTAGGCGAGCTTAGTAAGGAGTCCGGCTAGATAAACAAGTAGGAGAATAGATTTGTAGGGGTGGAAAACAAAGAGGGAGAAAGTGAGCACCAAGCAATCAAGACCCTTGAACAGAGAGAGAAGGGTGGACAACGGCTCAGAAAAGTTATGTGCCCTTGAGGCAGTATCTTGGAAGCAGTGAGGACAAGGAATGTGTCCCACACCAAGTAGAGTGATAGACTTTTCCATCTCTGCAAAGAGTTGAGGAATTTAGTAGACATTTTTGTGTAGAAAGATGTCATGAGCACTTGAATTGGTAGAGAGGCTAGAGTTGTCTAGAGTCTTGAATTGATTCAAGATAGGTAGAATTGACATTCTAGAGAGCCTCCCTATCAAATTGGTATCAGAGCAGTAAGATTTGGGCTATTCCTAGGTTGGAATAGAAGAAGTTGTATGTTATCACTGAGTTCAAGTGAGTCTGTAGATTCATCCAAGAAGATGGTGACCAATGCAGAATTGGCCAAGAAGGTTGACAAATAGGAAGAAGAAAATAGACTTCTGAAAGAAAGACTAGCAGAAATGGAGAGTAAGTTAGGTGCAATGATGGAGAAGACTGAAGAAGTCAGGCAGAAAGTAAACAAGGAAAAAGGTGTGTCTATAGAAGATGAAGAGCCCACACCTGATCCTAAGATGGAAGAAGAATCTTTCTTGAAAGATTTGAAAGCAATGAGTGGTAAAACATTAGAAGGAGTACCACTTTTCAGTGGGAAAATGGACCTAGATTTGGTCATGGAATGGATAGAAGGACTTGAAAATCACTTTGAATGTGATGGTGTAAGCGAGGCACAAAAAGTAAAGGTGGCCAAATCCAGACTCAGGGGAGCTGCCTTAACCTGGTGGAAATTTGTGCAGACTGAAAGAGCAAAAGAAGATAAGAAGCCCATAGCTACTTGGAAGGGAATGGTAGCTAAAATCAAAGAAGCATATATGCCAGAAGATTATGAAATACAGCTACACATGAAGAGACAGAATCTGAGTCAGAAGGAATTAGATGTCAGTGCATACACTGAAGAATTCCAAAAGCTATGCTTAAGGTCCAAAGTGATGGAGGATGAAAGCATAAAGGTAGCAAGGTACCTTAACGGTCTGAAGTGGAATATACAAGAAGAGATCAGTTTGTTGTGTCCTACAACAATGCACAAATGCTATCAGCTAGCACTGAAAGTAGAGGAAAAGAGCAAGAGGAAACAAGACTCAAATAGCAGAGGAAGAGGAAGAGGCAGAGATAACAGAGGACACGGAGGAAGTTTTGGTGGAAGGATTACTGATAATAGATCCCAAGCAGAATCCAAACTCATAGAGCAGAGTGGGGAGTCGAGTGGTGGAGTAAACCATAGAGGAAGAGGATCTAATAGAGGAAGGTCAGGAGGATTAGGCAGAGGATCCTATTTCACCACCATGAAGTGTTACAACTGTGGTAATCTAGGTCATCCAGCATATAGGTGTCCAGAAAAGGCCACATCCTCTTCTCAAGGAGGTGATAAGAGAAATCACTATGTCCAAGATAATGCATCCAACAGCCAGTCACCTGAGGTCAGTCTGAACTCAGAAGAGGGAGAGAACTTGATGAAAAGGAGAACCTTGATGAAGGAACCAGTAAAGTCTGAACCAAGCCAGAGGAGAGCACTATTCAGAATCAAATGCAAGATTTTGAATAAGGTATGTAAAATTATCATAGACTCAGGATCTACTGATAATATTATTTCTGATGAGGCAGTTAAGAAACTGAATTTGAAAAGAATAACTCATGCAAACCCATATAGAGTCACATGGTTGAATAAGGGTCAACATGTGGTAGTAAGTGAACAAAGCTGGGTAGAGTTTAGTATAGGTGGCTATAAGGATAAGGTATTATGTGATATACTACCCATGGATGCATTCCATCTCTTATTGGGTAGACCATGGCAGTATGACCGAAAGGCAATACATGATGGTGAGAAGAATGCCTATTCTTTTCAGAAGGATGGTGTCACCTATAAGATTCAGTCATTGGAGGATGAGGATGTAGTTCAGACAAAGAATCCCAATATCTTGGTTGTGCATGGAAAAGAGTTTTTGAATACTCTTAAGGAGGATGGTATTGGTTATGCCATCATAGTAAAACCAAAAGAAGAGCAGCAGGATAAGAAGACAGTGATTCCCAAGGAGATGCAGCCTATACTGGAGAAGTATAAGGGCATAATCAGTGATGGTACACCAACCACATTGCCTCCACAAAGAGCAATAAGTCATCAAATAGACCTGATTCTAGGAGCATCTTTGCCAAACAAGGCTCCTTACAAGATGACTCTAGACTAGCACAAAGAAATTGCCAGACAAGTGCAAGAGTTGCTCGATCAGGGATTGATCAGGAAGAGTATCAGTCCTTGTGCAGTGCCCACAGTGTTGGCACCAAAGAAAGGAGGAGCATGGAGATTATGCACAGATGCCAGAGCCATAAACACTATAACTATAAGGTATAGATTTCCAATTCCTAGAATTGAAGATCTCATGGACAGTATTGGAAAAGCAAAGTACTTTACTAAGATAGACCTAAAGAGTGGTTACCACCAAATAAGAATCAAGGAAGGTGATAAGTGGAAGACAACCTTCAAGACCACAGAAGGACTGTATGAATGGCTTCTTATGCCATTTGGTCTATCAAATGCGCCCAACACCTTTATGAGACTCATGAATGAAGTCCTAAAAGATTATATTGGTAAATTCGTAGTTGTTTTTCTAGATGATATTCTAATTTTTAGTCAGACTAAGGAAGAACATCTAGAACATGTAAATACTGTTTTGCAAAAATTACATGATGAACAACTAACCATCAATCTGGAGAAGTGTGAATTCATGAAGCAGGAATTGGTATACCTTGGTTTTGTGGTGTCCCAGGGAGAATTGAAGATGGACAAGTCAAAGGTAGAGGCAATCTTGAGTTGGCCTACTCCAAGAGCAGCCACAGAGGTGAGAAGTTTCCATGGCTTAGCCCAGTTTTACAGAAAGTTTATCAGAAATTTTAGTGGGATATGTGCACCCATGTTGAATATAATTAAGGGTGGAATGAAAACAAAATTTAGATGGACACCAGCTACAGATAGAAGTTTTGAACAGTTGAAGAAAGAGATAGCAACACAACCTGTACTATTGCTGCCTAGTTTTGATAAGCTATTTACTATTGAATGTGATGCAAGTAACATAGCTGTAGGAGCAGTGTTAAATTAGGAGAACAGACCTGTAGCCTTTTTCAGTGAGAGGCTGAATGAAGCAAAGAGTAAGTACTCTTCGTATGACTTAGAGTTGTATGCTCTAGTCCAAGCACTTAGGAAGTGGAGACATTATCTCCTACCTAAGGAATTTGTTGTCTACACAGATAACCAAGCCCCCTGAGTTTTCTAAACTCACAGGATAAGTTGAGCAGCAGACATATCAAGTGGATGGAGTACCTGTAATCCTACACTTTTATAATTAAGCATAAGAAGGGGCAGCTCAACAAAGTTGCAGATGCTTTGAGCAGAAGGTTGCTCACAGTACAGGAAGTGCAGTTGAAGAGCATTGGAGTTGAAGACTTCAAGGATCTCTATAGAGATGATGAAGACTTTGTTGAGGCATACAAGGTATGTCAAGATTTTGAGAATCATTTTCACAGTGAGTTTGCAGATTTCATCTTGCAGTAGAGATTGCTATTCAAAGGTGGACAATTATGTGTGCCAAGAGGATCTATGAGAGAAAATCTCATACAGGAGAAGCACAATGGTAGTCTGAGTGGCCATTTTTGTTTGAACAAAACACTGGAGCTAGTCCAAAGATTCTATTATTGGCCAAGGATGCACAGAGACATTAGAAGGTATGTAGAGCAGTGTATCGTATGTCAGAAGGCCAAGGGAACCACTTCAAATGTAGGACTGTACCAACCTTTGCCCGTTCCTTCCAGGCCATGGGAATGTGTAAGTATGGACTTTGTGGTTGGTTTGCCTAAGACTAAGACTGGTACGATATCATATATGTAGTTGTGGACATGTTTAGCAAGATGAGTCATTTCATTCCTTGTAAAGTGACTCATGATGCCAGTCATATAGCACACTTGTTTTTCAGAGAAGTGATAAGGATTCATGGACTTCTAGCAAGCATTGTGTCTGACAGAGATGCTAAGTTCATGGGGCATTTCTAGAAAACTTTGTGGCAGAGATTAGGGACAAATTTATCTTTTAGGTCAGCATACCATCCACAAACAGATGGTCAGATAGAGGTGGTAAATAGGACACTGGGTAACCTGTTAAGATGTATAACCAAGGAATATGGGCAGAGCTGGGATCAAGTCATTTATCAGGTAGAATTTGCCTATAATGACAGTGTGAATAGGACTACTGGTAAGAGTCCATTCAAAATAATCTATGGAATGCACCCCAGAGGTGTATGTGAGCTCAGGAATATGGGAAACATGGAGAACAGAAGTGGTCATGCAGAGGATTTTGCACAATCCATGAAAGAAGTACATGAACAGGTGAAGAAAACCTTGACAGAAAACACACAGAAGATCAAGGACAGAGTAGATGCCCATAGAAAGGACATCTAGTTTGAAGTTGGTGATCTAGTTATGGTGCACCTGAACAAAGCCAGATTGCAGAAAGGAATGCCAACCAAATTGCAAATGCGAAGAATTGGTCCTTGCAAAATCCTGAACAAGTATGGTAACAATGCATACAGGATTGAATTGCCAGAAGACCTGGCAATCTCACCAGTGTTCAATGTTCAAGACCTGGTGCAATACAAGGGTCCTCAGTTAGTAGCAAATGGATCCATTTCAGAGAAGGAACAGACAGTCAAAAATGTGACTTTGCCACCAAAACCCAAACTACAGGTAGAGAGAATACTGGATTCTAGGGTACAGAAGCAGACCAGACATGGCATCTACATGGAGCATTTGGTCAAATGGAAGCAGTTGCTTGAGGCAGAAGCTACCTGGGTTGCAGAGTTAGAATTCAAAAAGAGGGGCAGTGATTTTGCCTCATTGTCACCGGAGGTGACTTGACTTCTTCTGTACAGGGGGAGTATGGTGCGGGAGCACCACGGGTTTGGAGCCCATGTATATATTCTTTTTGCATTTTGGTGTGATGTAGTGAATTTTCAAATAGGATAGAGCAGGAACATGCATGTCGGTGTGAGAAAGGCTATCAGGATGACCAAGTTGCATTGATCTGACAATAGTGATCTCACCGATCGTATTGTATCGGAGTGATATTCATTAAGTCTCACCGATGGGAATGTTATCGACATGTCGGCAGAAGAAATGGAGTCACTGCCGATAGGGGCAGTCTTACCAATGGTGAAAGTCTCACCGATGATTGCCTTGACCTAAGGCATCAGTTTGAGAAGGAGATCGGCGTAAGATGCAAGGTGTTCACTAAGGCAAATAGACGAAGGCAGTTTGGAGTCTCATTGGGGTCACACAAAGTATCGGTGCAGCGGTCTTAAAGGTGGCCGATAGTATAATGTTTGGCCGATGGAGAAGGAAAGCTAATATCAAGCTATCGGCCAGACTGAAGATAGAGTTCCCATGATGGAACAACATCATAGAAGTTGAACCGGGGTAGTTAGAATATGAACTGGTCTGAGAACTGAAATGTCCTATAATGGACATGAGTTAATATAAGATGTAGAATTCTCTCTGTAAGGGAGCAGTGGGAAGATTTTGATTTGAGAAGCATTTTGATGTAAGAGCAATTTTGAATAAAAATCCAATTCAGCAGTTCGACCAATAGTGTATTTTTGTACAGTTTTTAGTTTGTTATTCTGAGGTAGATTAATCATTTTCTTTTTTGCAATTTTGTTCTCTTTTGTAAACCATGACTCTGTCTTGATGTCCCTCAAGTTCCTCTGTACAGTATGGAGGCCATCAAACAGAGCCATGCTTTTTGTTTGTTTTTCTTTTGTGGGATGGTTGGATTGTCGACTAGAGGCAATGCATGCTTGTTCTAGGTGAGCTCAGT
Source organism: Cunninghamia lanceolata (assembly GCA_027924645.1). Lineage (NCBI taxonomy): Eukaryota > Viridiplantae > Streptophyta > Pinopsida > Cupressales > Cupressaceae > Cunninghamia > Cunninghamia lanceolata. The sequence continues at coordinate 3,683,765 of BSBN01000275.1, read as the reverse complement.
AAGGAGTCTGGCTAGATAAACAAGTAGGAGAATAGATTTGTAGGGGTGGAAAATAGAGAGGGAGAAAGTGAGCACCAAGCAGTCAAGACCCTTGAACAGAGAGAGAAGTGTGGACAATGGCTCAGAAAACTTATGTGCCCTTGAGGCAGTATCTTGGAAGCAGTGAGGACAAGGAATGTGTCCCACACCAAGTAGAGTGATAGACTTTTCCATCTCTGCAAAGAGTTGAGGAATTTAGCAGACATTTTTGTGTAGAAAGATGTCATGAGCACTTGAATTGGTAGAGAGGCTAGAGTTGTCCAGAGTCTTGAATTGATTCAAGATAGGTAGAATTGACATTCTAGAGAGCCTCCCTATCAGACATCCATGTGATGCTTTGAGTGAAAGGATGAATAATGACATAATATTACAGATATCTAGATAATATTTTTGCATATCTTAAAAACCATTTGGATATATGCTTTAGTGTGTGGAATTAAAAGCAAATATTATTGATGATGATCATGAAGATGGTACAAATTTTTATTAAAGTTTTTCTAAATTAAATAAAATTATTAATGATGCACTACACTATATTTTCACAAAAAGTATCACATGAATGTGATACAAGAAGCAATATGTGCACAAATATTTTAAGTTACAATAATTTGACACTCAACTTGTAAATACATATTAATTTGAAATCAAAAGGTACAAAAACTAAAAGCTTCCTTTTCATGAAGCTCTAGTAAAAATTAGAGTCATTTAAATGTGAAAATTTCAAAATAAAAAGAAAATACATTTGAAAGAATGTCAAAACTTTTAAATACCACCCTAGCCAAAGATACCCTACAAAGAAAGGAGGCGTCAGTTGTCACCTTGCTTTATTTTTCCAACAAATAGTTTCAGATGTCATTTTTGTGATTAAGGAGAGTACTTTCATAGACATCCAACAACCCATGGTGAATGTCATCCCTAGAATTCAACAGGATACAAGTTGTAGTAGATGATTTTGTAACCAATTCTATTGGAAAGTAACTTAAAAAATCCCACAAGTCCTCATCTATGTCATAATCTTATAGAGAAACATTTATTTTTTCATTAGGAACAAATGCATCATAAACTTATGTCTTAGCTAGGATCTTGACTAATCCAACTTCCTGGATGATGCCCATGATGTTAGGTAAAAAATGAAGTATTATTATTGAGAAGATTCTTTTGAGGAAAGGCTTGGAGTATATCCTCACCAATAACAACCCTTATAATAGTTTCTATTATAGGGGAACTGATATAAAAGATCTTCTCTAATTTTAATGAATCAAATATCTCCACATCTTCAAATTCCCCCTTGTTAGGGGCCAAAAAATCCTTCTATTTCCTTGATTAGACGAGTGAACTATCACTTGATACTGCAATACTGCTGAAAAAGCTAAAACTGGAACTTGCACAACCAACCTCAGAAACTCACAAATGTACTATGAACTATACGACATGTATCAATAAATAATGATGAAGGTCATTTTCTCATATATGAATTAAATTAAATTCTTAATGATGCCCATAGCCCAAGACACCAATATTATGTAAGATATGTACTAATATTTTTACCTTTTATAATTTATCACTAAACTTACAAATTCATATTAACTTAGGTTTTAATTGACCCCCTCAATTACAAATTTATTGAAATTAAGGCTAACTTTGCCACCTAAATAAACAAATAATGGGTAATTCAGGCTTAATTTGCCACCCCAATTAAAAGTTTATGAGAAATTTAGGCTTACTTCACTACCTCAATAAAAAATTGGGTAAAACTTCAAAGTCTTTTTTTAAATGTTTGAGTTACGCTTTAGGCAGCCATATCCCCTAAAATGGAATATAAAAATTTAGACCAACTGCTCATAAAGGAGGGCTACCATACATTAATATTCTATTTTCATTTCTATAAGCCATACGAACTAGTTGTATTACATAACAAAAAGGATTTTACCCCTTATCTGATTACATCATAGGACAATATACATACTAGCTATTCTTCTATGTTGTTCTTGTTTCTCCTATATTCCTTCCAACTCAATCATCCCCTAAATCATCAGACTCTTTTGTTTCAACTTCCTCCACCCATTCATGTCCTTCTTCTTCCACTATCCCTTCCAGAATTTTGAGGAAGTTGATTTCCCACCCAACTTTGTTCCTCCTATCATCTTCGCACACACCAATGATCAGAATAATAAACGAATTACCCATGGCCGATTATGGGTTGGCAAGATTAATGACCAGTTCTCCCCTTCTGGATGAAATCCAATCTCAGGCACCACTACATTCAGCTTTTCCTCTAGACCCCCACTCCATACTGAGTGAATAAGATCCCTCACCAGCTCCCTGGTGGAGTCCTTGGATTCACCCAAGTCTAAATAGACACCTACAAACATGGCAGCTATGTCCATGTTAACCCTATACTTATGTTTTTTGTTCATGAACATGTCTCCCAAAACCATCTCAATGGCAAACAAACTGATATGGTATTACACCTTGAAAACTTTCCTCAGCCTTTGTTCTAAGATGAAACCCTTCAAGGCCATATGCCTCTTGTGTCATATGAGAGTGAAAGTAGCTTCCATATTGCCAAAAATTCCTTTTTAGTGAAATGTTAAGCCATTGATCTATAAATAAATAGTTTCATGCATGGCTAGTTACCTTAGCTCTCACTTCCATCATTTTCCACCTCATAGCTTCATGGGAATTAATTTTTTCTCATCCCTTCTCTGCTAATCCCATGCTTGAATATTGTCTTCCATATAGTGATAAGATTGAAATATGCCTTCGACTTTCCATCCTTACGAGACAATAATTATCTATCATCATTTCTCTTTATTCTTGAATCATCCCTCCCAACTAGCTTCCATGTAGATTCCCATGCCACTGTGGATGATCCTATGTATCACCTTCTCCCTCTTGCTTTAGAACTATTTCAAAATCTGGGATTCTCTTAGTCCAATCCTCGACCTTATTACTAATTATGAGATCTGATGTAGGGACTTTAGGAGGTCATAACTTTTGACTCGGATGTGGATTTGGGCTCAAATTTTACAAGGGGTTGCGTTATGAGGTGGCATGTGGATTCCCAACCCACCCTAGTTAGTTGGACCCAGTTTTGGCACTTTTTCGAGGCTTGAAACTTTCATCTTGGCCCTCAAAATGGTAATTTAGTGTTTTTTCCTAGTTTTTTAAAAGTTTTTTTTTTAATAACTTGAAACTCATGTTTCGAATTTAGGATGTTAGTTGGCATTTCATCCTACCTTAGTTTTAGGAAGTTTTTTTGGAAAAAACTGGATTCTCAAGATATGCATGTAAAATTACCTAAAATGGCAAAATCTGACAATTATCAAAATCTGCTAAAAAAGGTAATTTTTTGATTTTTTTGTTTTCTTGGATATAAAAGAGTTTTCTCTCATTGTAGCAGCATAGTTGATGAATAGAAGTTTTTTTATGGTCCAGTTTCTCAAATCTTTGGCTCTCACACATGATTAATGGCACAATTCTATTGAGTGTATGTTGTTGGCTACATCATCTGGTGTTAGAGCAGGAAGATGGTTGGGAGAGGAAGAGGAAGAGGAGTTTTACCCAGATGCATAGAGAAATGCAAAATCTACAAAGGCAACTAGCAGGACTTACAACACGGATGGAAAACCAAAGACTGGGTAGAGGAGGAGATGAATCTGATGAAGAGATAGGTCGAGGAGGTGTAGATCAAGGTACAGAACATGAAGAAGAAGAATTAGAAGGCATGAGTTTTGAAGAGAGGATGCTCAGGGCCTTAGAAGGGAAAAATGAATTGGTCAAGGTAGATGTTTTAGATTATGTAGGTAGTCTTAAACCAGAGGAGTTGATAGACTGATTGAATGATATGAGAAATTTTTTTGAATGGAAATCCATGATGGATGAAAAGAAGGTGAAATTCGCATGCACCAAATTAAAGGGTCATGCAATGATTTGGTGGGATCATATTCAAAAGGAAAAAACAAGGAAAAACAAGGATAAGATTAGGACATGGAATAAAATGGAGAAGAAGTTGAGAGAAATTTTTTTTCCGATAGATTATGCGCAAACCCTTTTTCGTAGGTTTCAAAATTTAAAGCAGAACCTCTCTTCTGTGCAAGATTATACAAATGACTTTTATACACTTTCTATACATATAGACCATCAAGAAACTGATGAGCAGATGGCTGCTAGATATGTGAATGGCTTGAAATTCTCTATTCAAGATGAATTGAGCATGCATCAACTCAACAGTATGGAAGAGGCTTACCAATTGGCTCTAAAGGCTGAAGAAAAACAAAATAGACAATACCATCAGAGGAATAGAGGAGGAAGAAGGGAACATCAACCCCATTTTGAGGAGGTTCAAATTATGGCAGGGGAGAGTCATCCCATGGATTGGAAAAACAAGTAGACACTTGACAAGATCCTCCAAATCAAGAACTAGGAAGGGGATTTCAAAGAGGTAGAGGTTATGGTAGCGGTAGAGGATGGGAGAACTAGAGAAGGCCTTTCACTTGTTTCAAATGTGGAGAAGAAGGTCATAGGGCATTTGAATGTTCAAATTATAACATGCAAGAAAGAAATCAAGGAGGACAACCTAGGGTGAACCTGATTCAAACGTAGTATGAAGTGGAAGGGACGTAACTAGAGGTTCCACCAGCTGTGGGAGAAAGTCTCATGATGAGAAGAGAAATGGTGATTCCAGAGAAGGAGAAAACACAAGACAAAATCGCTGATGGTTCATGGCTTCAAACCAATATCTTTAGAACTAGATGCACTTCAGGTGGCAAGGTATGTCAAGTTATTGTTGATGGAGGTAGTTGTGAAAATATAGTTTCTAAAGAAATTGTAGACAAATTGAATTTACACTGTGAAAAACATCCTCATCCGTACCGCATTGCATGGTTTAAAAAGAGAAATGAAGTCACTATTGATAAAAGATGCCTAATTAAGTTTAGCATAGGGAAGATCTATCAGGATGAGATATGGTGTGATGTTGTCCTAATGGATGCCTATCATGTGTTATTGGGAAGGCCATGGTAGTATGATAGAAAAGTTATACATGATGGAGAGAAAAAAACATACACCTTTTAGAAAGATGGCTCTAAGGTGATTTTGTTGCCTCTCAAGAATGAAGGAAAAGGTGAGACCATGTTGTCTAAAAGAGATCTTGTTAAAGAAATGAAGGTGATAGGGTGTTGTTATGCATTAGTAGTGAAAAAAGGTGAAGACAAAGATATTTCAGTTCCTCTAGAAGTAGTAGAGCTATTGAAAGAATTTGTTGATGTTGTACCTAATGAATTACTTGATGGTCTACTGCCAAAGAGAGTTATTCAGCATCATATTGATTTGATTCTAGGAGCAATTCTACCCAACCAAGCAGCTTATAGGATGAATCCAACACAACATGCATAGTTGAATAAGAAAGTAACAGAACTCATAAGTAAAGGTGTGGTGAGAGAGAGTAGGAGCCCATGTACTGTACCTACATTGTTGACTCCAAAAAAAGATGGAACATGGAGGATGTGCACTGATAGCAGAGAAATTAATAAGATTACCATCAAGTATTAGTTTCCTATACCTCATATGGAGGACATGATGGATGTCCTTGCAAGGGCCAAATATTTCAGTAAGATCGACCTACGAAGTGGCTACCACCAAATCTGGATCTGAGAAGGGGATGAATAGAAGATAGCCTTTAGGACTAGAGACAGATTATATGAGTGGATGGTTATGCTATTCGGGTTATCAAATGCACCTAGCACATTTATGAGATTGATGAACACTATACTATGACCTTCCATTAGTAAGTTTGTGGTAGTTTATTTTGATGATATTTTGGTATTTAGTAACAGCAAAGAAGAGCACTTACAACACTTGAGGATCATCTTTGGTGTGTTAAGGAGAAGCCATATGCCAATTTGAAGAAGTGTAGGTTCATGTAGGATAGTTTAGTTTTTCTAGGCTTTGTCATTTCTAAAGATGGTGTCAGAATGGATCTAGAGAAGGTCAGGGCAATTCTAGAATGGCCTAGTCCAAGCAGCATCACAGAGGTAAAAAGTTTTCATGGCTTGGCCACTTTATATCAAAAGTTCATTTGAAATTTCAGTAGTATTGTCTAGCTCCTATAACAAATTGCACCAAAGGAAGGGAGTTTGTATGGACCACGGATGTTGAGGAGAGCTTTAAGTACTTGAAGAAAAAGGTAACAGAAGCACCTATACTTGCATTGCCAAATTTTGATAAGGTATTTGAAGTAGAATGTGATGCCTCCCATGTGGGAATAGGTGTTGTGCTTAGCCAAGCTAGAAAACCTATAGCTTTCTTTAGTGAACAGCTAAATGAAGTGAGAAAGAATTATTGTACTTATGATTTAGAATTTTATGCAATTGTTCAAGCATTGAGGCATTGGAGACATTATCTAGTTCCCTAGGAGTTTCTATTGTTTACAGATCATATTGCATTGAGATACTTGAACACATTGAAAAAGTTGAATAGTAGGCATGTCAATTGGGTCTCTTTCTTGCAGGGTTAAAATTTTGTGTTGAAGCATAAGTCTGGAAAACAAAACTAGGTTGCAGATGCGTTAAGTAGGTGTGTTGCACTTTTGACCACAATGGAAACTGAGGTGATTGGTTTTGATGCCATAAAAAATTCCTATGAGTCTAATGATGATTTTTGGGAGATTGTGGAACAATTGAAGGCACCAATATCTGGTAACTTGGATCACTTTAGGGGTGAATATTTTATGCAAGATGGGTATTTATTTAAAGGAAAAAAGTTATGCATACCAGCTGGCTCTATGAGGGAAAACATTCTTAAATAATTTCATAGTAGTGGGTTGGCTAGACATTTTGGCAAGGACAAGACAATAGCCTTGATAGAAGATAAATATTACTGGCCAAAGATGAAAAGGGATATAACTAGGTATGTAACAAGGTGTAGGATCTACCAAGTGGCTAAGGGACATTCACAAAATACAGGGTTGTATATGCCATTACCAGTACCAACTGCACCATGGATAGATTTGAGCATGGACTTTGTGTTGGGACTTCCACCTACTCAATGAGGTAATGACTCCATTTTTGTAGTTGTTGATAGGTTCTCCAAGATGGTTCATTTTATTGCCTATAAGAAAACTAATGATGCAACGAGGGTAGCAGAGTTTTTTTTTTCAAAAGTTGTTCGACTACATGGTGTTCGAAAGACTATTACCTCTGATAGGGATACCAAATTCCTCTGTCATTTCTTGAGAACTTTATGGAAGAAGATAGGGACCAAGTTATAGTTTAGTAGTGCCTATCATCCTCAAATGGATGGGCAAATAGAGGTAGTCAATTGGAGTCTCAGAAATTTGTTGAGGTGTATTGTTGGAGAAAAGCTAAAACAATGGGACATGCCATTACCCCATGCCGAATTTGCCTATAATAGTTTTGTTAACATATCAATGGGAAAGTCCCCTTTCCAGATTGTGTATGGTAGGAATCCTAAGGGTGTTCTAGATTTGGTACAACTACTGATGAAAGATAGGGTCAGTGATGATGGGGATGCGTTTGTAGAACACCTTCAATAGTGGCAGAAATATGTGAGACAGAAGTTGTAGGACAATAATGAGAGGTACAAGAATACAGTGGAAGCTAGTAGGTGACATCAGACATTCAATGACGGTGACTTAGTGATGGTATATTTGAGAAAAGAGCAGTTTCCTACTGGAACATACCACAAGTAGAAGTACAGGAAAATTGGTCCTTGCAAAATTACAAAGAAGATCAATGATAATGCATATGAGGTCAGTTTACCAGATGATCTCGATATTTCTCCTGTGTTTAATATTTCTGATTTATATGCATTCCATGGTGAGGATGATGCTGAAGATAGTCAACTAGATGTGGCATGGTACCACCACATTCCCCATAAGAAGAAGGAAAAGATTGCATAGGTTTTTGATAAGAAAACTATCAACACTCAGCAAGGGCATTACAACAAGTATTTAGTACAGTGGGAAGGATTGCCACCAACAGATACCATGTGGATTATAGAGTGGGAAGTGCAGAGGTTTGATCCAGTCAAGTGGCAGTAGTTCGAAGACACTCACTTGCAGGGGTTGCGTTCTTTTCAACCTGAGGAGAATGATGCAGGGACTTCCGGAAGTCATAACTTTTGACTCGGATGTGGCTTTGGGCTGAAATTTAACAAGTGGATACATTATGAGGTGGCATGTGGATTCCCAACCCACCCTAGTCAGTTGGATCTCATTTTGGTACTTTTTTAGGGCTTGAAACTTTCATCTTGGCCCTCAAAATGGCAATTCAGTGTTTTTTCCTAATTTTTTAAAATTTTTTTTAATAACTCGAAACTTATGTTTCGAATTTAGGATGTTCATTGGTTTTTCATCCTACCTTATTTTTAGGAAGTTTTTTGGAAAAAACTGGATTCTCACTTGATATGCATGTAAAATTACCTAAAATGGCAAAATCTGACAATTGTCAAAATCTGCCAAAAAAGGTAATTTTTTTATTTTTTTGTTTTCTTGGATATAAGAGAGTTTTCTCTCATTGTAGCATCAAAGTTGATGAATAGAAGTTTTTTTATGTTCCAGTTTCTCAAATCTTTGGCTCTCACACATGATTAATGGCACAATTCTATTGAGTGTATGTTGTTGGCTACATCAAGATCCTCTTCAAGGTCAAAGGCTATGTTAGCTAGTCTGTAAGCAATTTTATTACCTTCTCTATAGGAGTGACTGATTCTATAGTCCTAAAATTTCTTCAATAACTCTAGTGCCCTCAAAACAATATTGTTGAGTTTCAAATTTAGGGTCTCTTTGCATCACAAGGCATTGATTGTAACTAATGAATCGCCTTCAATATGAATTCTTCTTAGTCCTAAAGACAACCGCAACTGGAGACCCACTATTGGAGCTTGAAATTATGTTTCATTATTAGATTGAAACCCTATTCTCTTTGTTCTAGCCCCCAAAATATTCCCTTCATCATTCCTGATAACACAACCTATACTTGCCTAACCTAGATTGTCATGTGAAGCCCCATCAAAGTTGAGTTTTGACCATCCTAAATCTGGTGGGATCCATCTTACTAACTTGCTCTCCTTTGAACCCTAATTAACCTAGCCAACCCCATTAATGGGGAGTAAAAGTTCAAAGTTGTGTCACACTTCAGGCCAACTTATCAGCATGAATGAATTTAAGTATTTCCAACTAAAAGTCAATTTTCATGAAACATGTGTTCTATCTAGATTTATTTTAGCTAAATTAGATCTAAGACACAACTTTTCCAACTGGAACTATCCACTAAAAACATATGTAGTATCACTTTGGGAATAATTTACCAAAAAAATAAATTATTTTAAAAACTTGATGTTCTGACAACTCCTACTCATGCAAATAATCATTTAAAAAAAAATCTTAAAATACCCTTTTGTAGATATATAAGTCTAGTTTGTAGAACTATAATTTTTTAAATATTTCAATTAGTGTTTATATTTTTTTTATTTTTACTAAAAGTAGGTCATCAGCACCAAAATGTGATGTTGATTGTCCTCTCAAAAAAATAAATAGTAAATTTTAACAATTTTTTTTGAAAAATATGATGCACTAGAGGAGAGATTACATGTCAAGTTGATATATATTTTTCCTATTTTGGATAAATAGTTAAGACAAAAGTTGGCGTTGCATCGAAACATTGCATTTTTGTTACACAGAACTTCCAAGATTTATTTAAAAATATATATTTATCAAAATGGAGAAAAAATTAAGCATGCACTAAAGTTTCGAGGTATTAATACACAGAAAAATAGAAGGAAAATAAATGAAATTTATTATATAAAGTGCAACATCCCATTCAACCTTAAAAAACATGAAAATGTGAATAAACATAGATAGCATCATACAGGGGAAGGAGAAGGTGGTCTACGGGGGCGGGGCTCCCCCTCCGCATCACCCAGACGAACAAGGCTAGCAAATTGTGAAGAGTAGAAGGCAGTAGAGGGGAGTTAGGGCAAAGGCAACTTCAAGAGGAATAGCTCAAGCCAGAGGGTTAGGAATTTGGGCTATCCCAATTACCACAACTACTCCAGCATTTGTAACAGGAGAAAATCACACCACTCTAGGCCCAAAAAGAAGTTGCACTGCTCGACAACCCCCTGTTGTCCCCTACCCTTCTAATCCAAGACAAAGACATGCAGAGGGTTTTTTAAAACTGGCCCCCAGAATCACCTGCACAAAGGCAAATCCCCATACAGGTAACAGGGCAAACTTTAGGGCACCCTACCAAGGGAAAATCCCCAAAAACCCTAAATTTGACAATTTAGCCCCATACACTCTTGGGAAAGGCAAGGATCTGGTAATAATTTGAGACCAGGCAAACCCCAGAACCCAGTGGTCAAGACCACAAACAAGCCCAATGTGTTATCAAACATTGAGGGCAAAGGAAAAGAAGGCCTCGATAGATATCAAAAATATCTATACAGATGGTTTGGGGATGCATTGTAAAACTCATGGCCTCTATGTTCGCTGGGGCGGAATAGGGCAACCAGTGAAGGATATTGTAGAGTGGGTCCAAGGCCTTTACAAAGACCAGGTAAGTACCACTATCACTTCTGAAGATTTCATTTTCATTGTTTGCAAAAGCCCAAACCTAAAAAAAGAAATCTTAAACAACAGAAGTCTGTTTTATAAAGGTCATGGTTTTGAGTACCTAGATTAGATACCTAATTTTGATCCTAGTAAACTAAAACTCAAAATAGCTAGATTGGTCTAGTTACCAAATTTTTTGGTTGAGCTCATCCATAGCAAAATCTTAAGGGAAATTGGGAATCACCTAGGAGAGTTCATGGGATTGGAGAAAGACTTCTTGTCTCACTCAGATGTGCTCTTATTAGTCAAAATAGATTTAGGCAATAAAGACCTGGAACCCCTAGAAATAAATACTAATCTGGCCAAATACTGCATCTAGCCGGCCTTCCACCTCGGCCCTTCTGGTATAAATACTAGCAACAGAGTTCCAAAGAGGCCTATAGAGATGAAATCTACTCTCCAGTATGGGGGGTAAACATCAAATTCAATGAGAATAAAGGCAGTTTTATTGTGGATTATTAGAAGACTAGCTTTCCCCCCATCAAAAAGCACCCCAACACTAATAAGGATCTGTTTGGACAAGATCAGGTCCCGAGTGTGGTATCAACTCAGCCTAAGAAGTGCCCTAAACCTAAGGAAGTTTCTCGGAATCACAATGTTAAGGTAACCACACATAAGATGAACCATGCATAGGCTAGATCAGGCAAAGAAATTATCACTGCAGTTAGGCCTCTGAACCAGACTGATGAAACATAGTTAGTTAAAGAGAAAATGGAACTAGAGGAAGGGGAAGTGCATTCAGAAGATGGCAGAAGAAATAACTCCATAGATGTAGAAGGAAGTGTAAACCCAGAGTCCTCAGAGACCCCAGAATGGGTTCCAAACACTTTTGAATCAAGAGAAAACCATAAAGATTCTGAGTATCAAAAGAAACTTACAAATAAGCTTAGCCATTTGGATCTAGAGGTGATTTGCGATGAGTTCCTAGATAAGACAATAGAGGAAGAGGTAATTGAGGTAGCCAACAAAGAGAAAGAAAAGCTTATCTCCAAGATTCTAGAATTTGAAGAATGGGAGAAAGGGCAGATAGAGGACCCAAAAGATAAGGGAGACAAAGTGGCGGAGGAAGCAGATATGTGGTCGGGAATTGCCATAACTGACTTCAGTAGGGATACCCCAGACTGTGCCAAAAGAAACAAGAAAAGGGGAAGGAAATCACTACTGGAACTAAGAGAGAAAGCAAGAGAGGCTACTAATCAGACTAAGATCACCACAATGCTCTATGCAGGGAAGGGGAAGTGCCTTCCCATGGTGCCATGAGAGTACATACTTGGAATGTTAGGGGTCTCAACGCCCCTAACAAACAACGTATCATAAAATGCTATCTAACCAACACAAAACTAGACATACTAATGATCCAAGAAACCAAACTAAATAAAGATGAGATAGACACTCTAAATAGGAAGTTCAAAATTTGGGAACTAGTAGGAGTCCCTGCAGAGGGTGCCTTGGGGGGCCTTGGGGTAATTTGGGATCCTAGAATGGTTTCATTTTCAATAATGAGTTGTAAAAAGAACTGGATGGCAAGAAACATCAAAAGCATAAGAAGTGATCTACATTTCTATCTTATTAACATCTATGGTCCCTCCCAGAACTAGGACAAGAGACTAGTCTGGACAGAAATAGAACAATTTTTGGGTACCTTACAAGATTAGGTTTGTGTTCTGGGTGGAGATTTCAATGCGATCCTAGACCCTAAAGAAAAGTTGGGAGGATCTGTTAGGTTATCAACATCAACAATGGACTTTAAGGACTAGGTTCTTAAGAACAATTTATTGGAAATCAAAACTGCATAAGAAGGTTTTACTTGGAACAACAGAAGGAAGGGCTTTAGCAATATTGTAGAAAAATTGGATAGATTCTTGGTCTGGGGCAATTGGGCACAACTATCTTCAATTCTGAAGGCTGAGATCTTACCATACTCAGGCTTCAATCACTACCCAGTCCAGCTAAGTCTATCCAAAGACTACCAACCCAAATGATTCCCCTTCAAATTTGAACAAATGTGGGTTAAAGACAATAACCTTTTAACCTTAATTGAGCAATGGTGGAAAGAAACTAGATTTTCAGGATCTAAGCTTTTCTGTTTAGTATCCAAATTAAAAACTATCAAATGTAAGCTTCTTAGTTAGAATAAGACTAACTTTGGTAATATCTTCGAAATCAAATCTAAGTTAGAAGAGGAACTTGAAAACCTCAACAGAAGTGTGATAACTAAAGGCATGGATGCAGAATCTTATGCAAAAGAAAAATAGCTAGAAACAGAATCTGAAGATATCATAGCCAAAGAGGAAATCTTCTGGCGACAAAAGTCCAGAGAGACATGGCTGGAAGCGGGCGATAAGAACACTAAGTTCTTCCACAACAGCACGAAAGCACGTAGAAATGTCAACAGGATCTTTAAAATTAAAGATGTGAATAATGTCTTGATTGAAGATCCTCAACAAATTGCATATGAAATGGTTAGGTACTTTGAGGACATTCTTAACAATCAGGAAGGATCTAATTTGCTGCATCAACAAGCCATACTGAAAGACATTCCAAGGATTATCTCAGAGGATCAAAACAAAAACCTCAATGGTAAATTTACTAAAACTGAGATTAAACTGGCGATCTCTCTAATGCAGCCAGACAAAGCTCTGGGTCCAGATGGCTTTCCAACATTATTTTTTTAGAAATGCTGGCACTTCATAGGAGATGAAATAGTTGTCGGGCAGTCTTTTAAAAGAAGTAAATAATACGTTTCTTTCTCTCATACCAAAAAAAGAGAAACCAAAAAATCTGGGGGATTTGTGACCTATTTCTCTATGTAATACTATATATAAGATACTCACTAAAACCTTAGCTAACAGGATTCAAACAGTTCTACCAGACATTATAAGTGATGAGCAAACAGGGTTTGTACCCGGAAGAACCATATTTGATGGAATTATTATAGCCCAAGAAGCCATTCACTCTATACAACAAAATAAAGAGCCCAGTATGCTAATTAAATTAGACATTAGTAAAGCCTATGATAAGGTTGACTGGCTTTTCCTTTGCAAAACTTTAGAAGCCTTTGATTTTTCTAAACAATGGATAAACCTCACTTATGCATGCATTTCTAACCCAAAGTTTTCAGTTTTAGTCAACGGAACACTTGAAGGTTTTTTTAGTATATCAAGAGGATTGAGACAAGGGGACCCTATCTCCCCTTTTCTCTTTATTATAATGGTAGAAGTCCTAGGGAGAATGATCACCAAGGCAAGGGTAGAAGGGAAGGTTCAGGGAATCAAAATCACCTCGGGTGTAGATCCTACAACCCATCAATAGTTTGTAGATGATACTATGCTCTTTGGTATGGGAAGCATCGAAGAAGCTAAGGCGTTCAAAGAAAATTTGGACTCTTACTGTAGGGCCTCTGGACAAGAGGTGAATGCTAAGAAAAGAGCAATTTATTTCTTCAATACAGAGCTAGAAACTGAAAAGGAAATCTACATAATTTTATCTTTCAAAAGAGGGGAAATGCCTTGTAAATATTTAGGTATACCTATGGGTGTAAGCAACAAAACTACATCTCTTTGGGACCATATCACTTCCAAGATCAATAAAAAAGTGGAATCTTGGAAAGCCAAGTGGCTATCATTAGCAGACAAAGTTACAATGCTAAATTCAGTTCTCTCAGGTATCCCAGTATATCAATTATCCTGCATGAATCTACCAGTGGAAAAATGTGTTGAAATCAACAAAACTTTAAGAATTTTCCTATGGCAGGGCTCAGAGGATAAGATGAAAATGGCACTTGTTGTGTGGGATAAAGTCTGTAGACCAAAAGAGGAGGGTGGCTTGGGTTTGAAAAATCTCAAGGAGCAGAACAAGGCATTAGGTACTAAACTTGTTTGGAAAATGTATCATCATCCTAATTTAAAGTAGGTCAAAATCCTTAGATACAAATACCTTAGAGGTGAGGAACCGACCTTCCTATTTAGAATGGCCAATCCCCCTAAAGGCTCTCACCTCTGGAATTTCATGATGGAATATAGAAAGCTCATTATGAACAAACTAACCTGGAATCTCGGTGATGGAAATCAAGCACTTTTTTGGGATGACTCTTGGGGAGGGTTTGAGACAATAAGTAGTTTGGGTAACTTAGAGAATGCTAAAAGAATCTTAGAAGCCCAATGGGGAAAGCAAGTAAAAGATTACATAGATTTCCCCAATAATGGGGATAGTCAAGACTGGAATTGGAAATCTCTAGAAAATATGAACTTACAGAATGATGAAAAAAAGAGATTGATAGACATCCTTAAAAATAGGAAGGTATCCCTCAAAGGAGGTTCAGATAGATTGGTTTGGGACGGGGCCAAATCAAGAAACTATAAAACTAAGGATGGTTATAAACTCCTAATCAAACAACAGCTCAAACCAAAATCAGAGATCCCAATGAGACTTTGTTGGGATAAGAACTGTCTTCCAAAAGCTGGGATGTTTTCATGGTTAGCCTTACAGAAGAAAATTTTAATAGCGGATAGGTTCACGAAGATGGGTTTTGAAGGGCCAAGCAGATGCCCCCTATGTGAAAATGAGTAAGAAACAGCAGATCATATTCTCCTAGATTGTCATTTTTCTAATAAATGCTGGAACTGGCTAAGCAATAAGTTGGGATGGATTACAACCCTTCCCAATAACATATTAAACCTATTCCAATGTTGGCCTAATATGCACAAACAAAGCATTTACCATATGTTATGGACAATTACCCCATTGATTATGATATGGGAAACTTGGAAAGAAAGGAATAGAAGGATATTCAAAGATAGAAAAATGTCTTTTGAATAGCTTATTAGTAAAATTGAAGCTACCATCATAGAAATTGTCAATAGCAGGGTGAGTAGTAACCCTAAAAAAGATTCCTCAATGTCTCATTAGGATGAAAAGATGCGTAGGATTTGGATAGGTTTAAGATTGCCCTCCTTTGTGGGACCAGGCAGCAATAACACCACCAACAAGAGACAAGAATGTAAGTGGCAACCTCCTAAAGAAGGTTGGTTCAAGCTTAATTTTGACGGGGCTTCTAGGGGCAACTCGGGAGTAGCAGGTATAGGCTGTATAATTCATGACTCTAAAGAGAGAGTAACTGCATCCTTAGCCAAACCTCTAGGAGAAGCAACAAACAATTTAGTAGAACTGACTGCTCTGATTGAAGGTCTAAAAATCTGCAAAGACCTAAAAATTGAAAAAGTTGAGGTTGAAGGAGACTCAACAATTACCATTAATGCCTTATGTAAAGGGAGCATGCCTAATTGGAGACTAAATTCCCTTCTGACTATTGCCCTAGACCTCATGACTTCTTTTAGTAGGTACACATTTAACCATATTTATAGGGAAGGTAACAGTAAAGCTGACTCCTTGGCTAATAAAGGGGCTGACTGCATATACCTCTCTACTATAGGCCAACCCTAAAGAAGGACTTTTTAAACCCCTTCTAAAAATCTATAGAAGGGATGCTCACTTTTCTATCTAGTACTGCTTAAAGTCTCCTCAGACACGATTACCTTTATGGAACCATTAAAGATCTCCACTAGTTTTAACACCTATTTGAACTAATTCTGATATACATTGATATTTATACAAGCTCGACTTGCATTGTATGTTTTGCTATACAAGCCAATATACAAAGTCTCTTGTATATCGGCCTGTATATCATAGATATACATTGCTATTTATACAAGCCCGATATGTGTTGTAAGTTTAAAAACAATATACAGAACATCTTATATACTGGCTTGCACATCAGCTTGTATATACTATGTCTTGTCACACTTATCTATACACAAAGTTGTTTATTGGATTGTATACACTTCATTTTGCTACACATGTCAATATACAAAGTTTCTTGTACTTTGGCTTGTACATCATAGATGTACATGGCTTTCTAGACAAGCCCGATATACAATGTATGTTTAAAATCAATATACAGAACATCTTGTATATCGGCTTGCATTTTGGCTTGCATACAAAAAGGTTGCAGAGGAGATTTTCGGCTTAAGATTCATGGTGTGTCACTCAACATACATGTTATGTGTATACTGCAGTTGTATGTCGAAGATTAGTGGGTGTGTATATCACAATTGTATGAGAAGACTCATCTCGTGTGTATATCGCTAAAGTATATCGGGTATACAATTCCTGTGTATATCGCTTAAGTATATCAGGTATACTATTCCTATGTATATCACTAATGTATGTTGAAGAACATTTCCTATGTATATCGCAATTGTATATACAATGTCTTGTCACACTTATCTATACACAAAGTTGTTTATTAGCTTGTATACTCATCGTTATGCTATACATGTCAATATACAAAGTTTCATGTATATTGGCTTGTCTATCATAGATGTACATGGCTATTTATACAAGCCTGATATGCAATGTATGTTTAAAAACAATATACAAAACATCTTGTACATCAGCTTGCATTTTGGCTTGTATACACATTCGGTTACAAAAGGTTGCAGAGGAGAATATCGGCTTAAGATTCGTGGTGTGTCACTGTACATACATTTTATGTGTATACTGTAATTGTATGTCGAAGATCAGTGTGTGTGTATATCACAAATGTATGAGAAGATACTTCTCATGTGTATATCGCTAAAGTATATCAGGTATACATTTCCTGTGTATATCGCTAAAGTATATTCGGGTATACAATTCCTATGTATATCACTAATGTATGTTGAAGAACATTTCCTGTGTATATCGCAATTGTATGCGAGTTTCATTTCGTGAGTATCCTGCATTTGATTGTCAAAGATTGTATGAGTGAATGTACATGTCGAATGATACAAGGAGTGACTGGTAATAGCGGTGAGGAGAACCGGTAATAGGAAGTTAAGTACTGTATATGTGAAGTTGTCCCTTTACTCCACACGACTGTCAGTATAAAACTTGCCATCAGCAGACCCTTGAAACCTCTGGCCTTCGATATGCAAGACTAGACTTGCTGCTCCCAATTCCCCTTACTGCTGCTACTAGTTACGCTTTGTACTTAACTCAAAGTACATGCGCAATGTATATTTCAATATACATTCGTAAGAAGCATTCACAATATACATTCACTACATGCATTCTACCAATGACTTAACACAATGTATGTTGCAACAAACAACTGGAAGATACATTAGCTTCGCAGAATGTACATTTGACCATTGACTTCCTTTGTATGTAACCCGATGTACATTTGTGATGTACATTCGCAACATGCATTAGATGGGTTTGACCGAATCATGGATTCCCTTGTATGCTGATACTAAAGCACATGTCATCAATCGGGGAGACTGTAGGGTATCAGAAACCCTGTGTTTTTTCTCTCTGACGATAATACTCCTACTGATGACTGATAGTCCCCATTACTACTTTGGTTACTTTAGTAGATATACAATACAGTTTATATTTCCAGGTTCTGGCTTATGCAGTGAATCAGCCAACCAGAAGGGGATGCCCCACATAATCTGGATTTTAGTTAACATTGAAACAAGTAGGTTTGATTAATTTGGATAAGCTTGGCAACAATCAAGTATTTTCTCTTCCTTTTCAGGCAAAGATTATTACAAAACTAACAGATGTTTGTAGGAGATTGGATGTTATGATTTTGTATAGCTAACATTCGAATAGAAGTGGTAGCTTTCATGTGGTTTTAGGATAGACAGGCATGCTGGTAGGAGCAAGAGAGAAGATGCCTTTTTATAAGCCTTGGAGGTCTTCCCAGGAGTCGAAGATCCTAAAGACATACAGTAAGAAGTATTCAAAAGAAAGATCATGTATAAGGGTGCTCTCTGTATTTGTATCTCAACAATTGTATAAGAAAATATGTTTCCTTGTCGAGCTCGCCCCAGCATAAATAAACAGTTTGAACTGTACTGGACTGCTAAAGTCTTAGGCTAGACCGGAGGTTTTCTTCACTCTGTTCTTTCCTACTGGTGCCCGCACTGAACAGAGCTATATTTTTTAACCGATTTTATATATTTATGGCTTCGGCCTTTTACCAATAAAAAAAAAACAACAACATCCCATTCAACCTTATTTTTCAGTATTTTATCAGCAACTACATTATAGTGTTAATTTTATAAAATACTACATTTAAATATATATTTTTTAAAATACAAACATAAAATACACTAAAAATCTACATTTTATTAGTTTACATCATTTTAAAATTCAAAACACATATGTCATTTTGTAGTGATTCAAGTTAAAAAGTTAGATCAATGTTTGTCATTTCCTTTATAAAAGTGTGACACAACTTTGAACTTTAATGCATTTATCAAAAATCTAGTCTATTCGCCACTTTAATTAAAAAAATAGAAAAAACTTAGCCTTCTTTTTCCACCTAAATTAATATTTTATGGAAAATTTAGGTCCCCATCCACCAAATTGATTAAAAATAAGAATACATTTCGGTTTCCAAATCAACCACAATTTATTTTTAAAATTATGTTTTAAAATAAAATAGCTACCCAAAATATCACTTCGATTGAATTTTAGGGAAAATCACCAAGATTATTATGCTTCCACATAGGGGATTTACAAGGATTTCTATAGAATTTTTGAAGGGCGGGTTATTAAAGTATACCCTACCGTTTATCCTTTTTCTATACCATATTATGCCTTATTTACTATTTCCTACCACATATAACTGAGTAATTTTCCTATACCATATTATGCCCTATTTACTATTTCCTACCACAAATAACCAAGTAAAAAATAGAGATATTTGATTTTTACTAAGGTGAAATAGATTAAAATGAATATCAATTGGGAACTAAGATACATTTAATTGTGGAAACATAGGTTAAAGATTAATGTGTTTTCTAGTACATTTAGCATTCTAGCATAGAGTCAAGGATGTTGCTTACAATGCAGTTATTATTAATATAATAGTTGATAGCAAATATTGTGTCTAATCAAATGTTGTTATGTTTATTTTTTAGAATTAACATACATTTTTTGTTATTCCAAAAATAATTATGTTTCTATTATCAAGTAGAGGCCACAACCCAACAAATTATTTGTAATCTTAGTAAAAAAATTTAAACCATCACCTATATAAATCATAAAAGTACAAGATAGAGGTATGTTTTGAATCTACAAAATTATAAAGGGAGATGATTATGTCAATTTGTATTTGAAAGAGACTTTGTAGCTTTGATAAGAGGAGATGATCCTCAATATGGACTATGAGTCAGGGTCCACTCCCAAAAAGTGCTTGATGCTGATCAACTATATTTATCTATGTATTGTTGTGTGATTAAGGTTTAGATATATTGTATAGTTAGAATCTTTGAAGTTGTTTAGGAATTAAGTTTTATTTGTTGACAAAGTTTGATGTATGAATAGTGTGAAAGATGTGACTCATATTAAACTTGCAAATTTTGAATAGAATTAAAAAGATTGTTAAATATATATTAATATATGCACTGTTTTAGCACTATATTAACTTGTAGATTTCTACATGATTGAATTATTTTCTACTAATGAGATATTATAATTTATTTATTTATTTGTTATTATTTTATCTCATTCCAGTCCTTATAGTTAGAAGTTACAATTCCTATAGCTCATAGTTATAATTCCTATTGCCAACAATTATGGTTCCTATAGCATGTAGCAACAAGTTTCTATAGCTAGATTCAAGTGGTTTTATATGAAATTAGATTTACCTTTATCATCTCTTTTTTAATATAATTATAGTCATTCACTCAATTTTACAATCTACCACCCTTTTGCATATGACCAATATGTCTTTCATAGGCTTACACCCTCAAATTGACATAAGATCGAACTAAACTTGAGTCTTTTTTATTGAATGCATAAAAATCAAATTATCTAAATTGGGAACAATTCAACTTTATACGTAGATTTTAGAGAAGCTATGATTATAGAATTTGAGATCATAGATTTTTAACAGATACATTATTTTCTTGGTCTAGAAGTATGGAAAATTGAAGATGGAATATTCATTTCATAGCAAAAGTATGGTTCATACACCCTACATAATTGATACATTGTTTTCTTGGTCTAGAAGTATGGAAAATTGAAGATAGCAAAAGTATGGTTCATACATCCTACATAAATTTTATATGAATAATTGCATACCATTTTCCACGCGTATTAAAGTTGGACTTAAGTTGTCAACTTCTAATGAGTTTAATCTAGTGAATCCCATTTTATATAGATGGTTGATTGGTAGCTTGGCCTACTTGATTATTACCCCACCTAATATCACATATGTAGTGAGTTTGGTATCTAGGTTTATGTCAAAACCTAAGGAGAAACATTGGAGTTGTATTAAGAGGATTCTTAGGTATCTTAAAGGGACCTTAAATTATGGTCTCCACTTTTAGCATTCAAAGGATAGTAGATTAGTTGCATATATAGATTTAGATTGGGTAGGTTATGTAGATTATTAGAAGTCTACTTTTGGTTATACCTTTAGTTTTGGTTCTATAGTATTTTCTTGGACGTCCAAGAAACAACCTACTATATCACTTTCTATAGCATAGGTTAAGTAAAGCTACCACCTTCATAGCTTTCCAGGGAGTATGGTTGAGGATATTCTTAGAGGATATGTAGCAAATATAGAATGGTCCCATCTAGTTGTGTTGTGATAACCAGAGTACTATATACATATAAGTAAGAATCAAGTGTTTCATAGTAGGACTAAGAATATTTAAATTCAAAATCACTATATAATCTAGACTTGATCCAACAAGAATTGGTTGGGATTGTATACTACCATATAGAGGATTATAGAGTCAATACATTCATGAAGGCCCTTGCTTACATGACTAGTTTTAGAAACTTTAAGTCTTGCTTCAAGTTCTTCCGAACCTTCATTATGGGGGAGAATGAAAGAATAATGAACATTTTTTGTAGTTATTGTTAATAGGCAATTTTTTCTTAAGTTGGTAGTTAGGCAACAGTTGATTTTTCATAAGGATCTATTCTATAGGGTTACAAGAAACAACAAAGTGTTATCTTAAAAATGCTCTGAAACTCATTCGATGTTTGAATTTTGAATTCGTGCTGGGCGGGAATGGAAGGAGACAGCTTAGGGAGGCATGATTCAGTCCCCTCCCTTGACTCTAGGGGGTGTAGCTGATGGCACAGGATGTCAGAGGGTTCATGTGGCCTCAGCCTCGAATTCAAATCCCAAGAAGTGCACAGAAGCTCTTGTGGGTACTGTCAATCGTACCGCCAAGACTTTAAATAATCAACTAGTTGTTTCAGAGGTAGATCGTGCCAAGGCACTTAAACTACCAGTACAAACGGTGTTGCGGGTTGTGACATCAATGGACAACACCCTAGTGGGGATTTGTTTTGGCTTCAGGCCCAATGTTGACTTGGTTTGTCGTTGGATGATGACCAAGTGGTCTCTTAAGGGGAGCGTCTCAGCTAGTGCTATAGCAGGAGGTATGTTTTTGTTCAAATTTACCTCTCAGGAGGACTTGTTGTCAATTTTAGCTGGTGGTCCATGTCGTTACGAGAAATACTCCCTTTCTCTGTATAAATGGAAGCCTAGTTTTGACCCCAAGGCTAACCTCAATTAGTCGGCACCAATGTGGGTCCACTTGCCGAGTCTTCCCTTGGAATTTTGAGATGAGGAAATCTTCACCTGGATAGGTAACTCCTTCAGTAACTATGTCACTATTGATAAAGTTACGAAGGCTAAGGAAAGACTGGTTTATGCTAGATTTTGTGTTAATGTGGATATTTTGAAGGCTCTCTGCACTTCCATTATACTAGAATCCTAGTTTGGAAAGTGGACGCCGAGTATCCAATATGAAAATTCTAGGATGTTCTGCCAAAATTGCATGAAAGTTGGTCATGTCTTTACCCAGTACCGAGCCCCAAAGCGTAACCCTCCTTTGGAGTCAAAACAAGAGGTGGAGGACTTGGAGTACCCCTTCAAGGAGGATATTTTGAAGATAGTTGACTCCCCTCCAGTTTCCACGGGGAAGGAAATAGCTCTCAAAACTCCTATGGAAGATACCCAAATAGACCAGTCTGCACCAGTCTCCCATCAAGAGCCTCAAGTTTCTCCACTACAGTTGGCTATTGAACTTACAGTTGTTGGGGAGGAGGAGAGTCAGAAGCTGAAGGATACAGAGATGGGAAATCAATATGAGGTCCAAGAATTAGCTGTAACTGAGGAGGGACAGGGAACCATGGAAGAAGGAGAGATAGGAGTAGATCTCAGCCCACAAAAAAGTGCTTTGTCACTCTAGAGCAGGGTAAATCGAGTTGGTAGTCCTAGGGACCTATTCAAGTTTCTCAAATCTAATATGAGGTCACTGATGAAGAATATCTTGCCTTCCTCAGGGGCAAGTTTAAGCAGAAAGTTGGAAGGCAAGGAATGATGGACTGTTGCGAAGAAGACGGGGAAAAGTAGTAGTCGTAAGACAAGTGATGTGGGAGGAGACAGTAAGGCTGGTAGGCCATCCCACATGAAGACCAGACCAAAGGAGATGGAGTAGGAGATTGCTAGTGGGAAGCAGTCCACCTTGGTGGCTCCCTCTAGAAAGACCAAGAAATGAATATAATCTCTTGGAACATAAGAGGGTTGAACAACCTTCATAAGCAGTTGCTTGTCAAGAACTATGTTTTTGATAATAAAGAGGATATCCTTCTTTTGCAGGAAATAAAAATGACTAAGGAAAGATTCAAATCTACCTTTAAATATATTTGGCACAATGCGAAGTATCCTATAAGTGAGGCTACTGGGGCCTCAGGAGGCATTGCTACTCTTTGGAGGCAAGATATTACTGGCAACCTCATATCTTGCTCTAAGAATCATGTGGAGGTCTCATTTCACTCTTCTCTTGAATGATGGACACTGATTAATGTTTATGCCCCCAATACTCGTAGTAGCCGAAAGGAAGTTTGGGAGAATCTGGCAAACAAAATTAGGAAAAACAGAAGTGTCAATTGGATGGTTGCGAAAGACCTTAACTCCCCTCTTTTCCCTTCAAAAAAAAGGGGGGATTATCCAACTATTCTAATAGCATGTTGGATCTTGTTGATTTTCTTGGAAATGTAGGTCTTATGAATGTGGAACTGCCAGGACAGGCCTTCACCTAGTCAAATAGAAGACAAGGGAGTAATCTGATATAGTTTAAACTGGATAGATTCTTAATCTCTTCCTACTGGACTATTATGAATGGACTGCATCTATCTACTCTCCCCAGGATTGGCTTAGACCATAGCCCTCTCTTACCTAACTGGACCAGGAAGGGTAACAAAGGCCCTTTTCTGTTTGGATTTGAAATGATGTGGGCCCTTCATGCCAATTTCAGATATTGCTTGTTGAATTGGTGGAAGATCCTGGTTCAAGGGCCAACTATGTTTAGGCTAGTTAAGAAATTGGCCAATGTGAGAAACAAGGTATAGGGCTAGAATAAATTTATTTTTGGAAATGTTTTGAGTAGGAAGAAAAGTATTATGGAAAAGTTGAAAGAAGTTCAAAGAAAAATTGATCAGGGAGACATATCTGATGATTTACAATTAATGTAGAAGAATCTCTCCAAGGAATGGACCTAGACTATTAAGGAAGAAGAGGTCTACTTGAAACAAAAATCTAGGGTTCAATGGCTTAGAGAAGAGGATAGGAACACCTCCTTTTTCCATCAATCTACATTAAGACACAGGAAGAGAAATACCATCAGAGCACTCAAAGATGAACAAGGGAGACTGGTGGAGGAGGAGGAAGAGATAGGCAACATGGTGACAAAGTACTTTGAAACTTTACTGGTAGAATATCAATCAAGTGTACTAGAGGAGGACATGAGTCCTCTCCTAGAGGTGATTCCTAACATTCTCTCTAAGGAGGATAACTACTTGTTGACCAAACCCATTACCCTGGAGGAGGTTAGAGTGGTTGTGTTCTCCATGGGAGCTTACAAAGCTCCAGGCCCTCATGGGTTTCCCCTGGCTTTTTTTTAGATTTTTTGGGAGATTGTTGGTCATGATGACTTTCTGGCGGCGTAGGATTTCTTCAGGATAGAGAGACTCCTATGGCTGCTGAACATCACTTTTATAGCCCTTATCCTGAAGAAGACCAAAGTTCAGACCATGGTAGATTTTAGACCGACTAGTCTCTGAAACACGATATATAAGGTCTTCAATAAACTGTTGGTTTTCAAATTACAGTCCCTACTAGATAAACTCATCACTCCTACCCAGAAAGGCTTCGTCCTAGGGAGGCAGATCCTAGATGCGGCAATCACCACCCATGAAATAATTCATTCTATGAAAAAAAAAGAAACACCCCAAGTATGATTTTTAAACTGGATATCTCAAAAGCTTATGACAGGGTCAGCTAGGACTTTCTTTTGAGAATTCTTAGGAAATTTGGATTCAATGAAAAATCATTAACATAATTAAAGAGTGTATAACTACAACTAGATTCTTAGTGCTTGTTAATGGATCCCCAAAAGGATTTTTCCCTTCTGGGAGAGGCGTTAGACAAGGTGACCCTCTTTCACCTTACTTGTTTATCCTGATTGCTAAAATTCTGGGAAGGAAAGCTTGTAATTTGTTAACATGAGGGACTCTTCACAGGACAAAACCTGCTTCAACAACCCAAAATTTGGTGATTCAACAATTTGTGGATGACACTATATTGTTTGGGTCAGCCTTGGTGGTGGAAACTAGAAGGTGGAAGGAACTCTTAAAGAACTATGAGGTAGTTTTAGGTCAAAGTGTCAATTTTGAAAAATGTCATATCTACTTCCTGAATACTCAGCCAGACCTTCAGCAGAAGATTACTAGAATTTTTGGTTGCTCGAGTGAAAGTCTCCTGGCTACGTATTTGGCCCTTCCTCTAACCATCAACAAAGTTTCTATGGAGTTCTGGAAGGTGTTGGTGGAAACAATTCAGAGAAAACTAGAGGGATGGAAGGGTGCTCTCCTAAGCCAAGATGGAAAGTTTCAACTTCTCAAAGTTTCTTTACAGGGGATGCCCAATTATGCATTAAGTCTCTTCAAAATTCCTAAAAATGTGGTTGATAAGATTGAATAGATTTAGAAGAAGTTTCTTTGGATAGGGGTTGAAGAGAAAAAAAAGAATTACCCTTGTGAGCTGGGAGAAAGTTTGTGAGACTAGAAGACAAGGGGGTCTGGGCCTTAAAAGAATTTATTTGATGAACAAGGCACTGATAGCTAAGATAGGGTGGAATCTTATCTAGAATAGTACTAATTGGGGTGACATCATGAGAGCCAAATATCTCAATGGAGACCAAGGTATAAGATTTTTAGTAAAGGAGAGCCTTCCTAAGGGCTCGGTTATTTGGAATGGGACAATTAAAACTAGAGGCCTCATTCGACAAGGTTTGAGATGGAGGATTGGGGATGGTAAGGAGGTTGACTTCTGGAAAGACTGGTGGCTGAAGGATAAACCCCTGATAGAGCTAGATTATGGCAGGATGGTGGGCAGGATTAGCAAATTATTTGGCCCCAAAGTGGCTGACTACATAAGGACTTGTGGAGGTCTTCGAAGCTGGAAAGAGATTTTAGATTATGCCCAAGATGATAGTGAGAGGGATAAGATGGTCCAGCTTCAAAAAGATTTAAAAGAGTATAGACTATCACTTTTTATCAAAAGAGACAAGATGGTCTGGGATAAAGATAAGAGAGGTTTGTTTACTATCAAAAGTGTTTATAATCTACTGTTAAACCATGGAGAAGGAGGAGTTTGGAGTAAAATCTAGTTTCCTAAACTCATTCCGAAGATTAATTTCTTTTGGTAGACCTTAATGCATAATAAGGTCTTGACTCTGGACAATCTAAAACAGAGAGGATTCCTTATGCCAATCAGATGTATTCTTTGTGAATTTGAGGATGAATCTTTGGCTCATCTCTTTCTCCATTCTAGTTTTTCTTGGTAGGTCTGAGGACTCACTCTCCAAAAGCTGAATGTTAATTGGATCTTGAATGCTAAAATGGAAATGTTGGTTTGGGAATGGAAGCATCCCTATAACCTAGTTCTACCAATCTCGAAAGAACTCTAGATCCAAATACCTCCCCATTTAGTTTGGAGTCTGTGGAAGGAACATAATAATAGAATCTTCAGGGAAAAAAGTAGAACCCCTTTGAAGGTCTTCTAATGTTTTGTCAAGCTGTTGGCTGAAAACATCAATTCCTTTTAGTTTAAAGTTACAGATAGCCATTCAGGGAGAGAAGAACTAAACATGATAAAGAATTGGAATCTGAACTCATACAAGGTGGACATGACTAAAAATTTAGCCTAAGCTAGAACCAAATGGACTTTACCGCAGCAAGGGTGGGTTAATTTGAACTTTGATGGCATGGCTAAAGGGAACCTAGGTGCTGCTAGTGGTGGAGGTATCTTAAGAACAGATATTGGAGAGTTTGTTGCTGCTTATGCTGGAGGGATTGGCATTAAAAGAAATAATGAAGTGGAAGCCATGGATGGGCTATCAAGTTAGGTATCTCCATGAATATCAAAATGCTAGATATCAAAGGAGACTCCTAGCTAATTGTGAATGTTGCCCTTAGTCATTCTCAGATAGGGTGGAACCTTGAGGATATCATGGGGGACATCAAGATCCTTCTTAATGGTATGAAGGAATATAAGATTTCTCATATCTACAGAGAAGGAAATGCCATGGCCGATGCCTTGGCTAATGTTGGAAGTGGTAAGGATGGATGGCAGTGCTGGAGAAGCGTCTCAAGTTTGTCTCAAGAAATTCATAACCTGATTGAGCAAGATGGAAAGAGACAGGAAATATAAGTGGTGTGTGATGGTTATGGTCCTCTAGTGTCACCAGGGTGAGAGTTCCTTACTTTGGGGAAAGCGGGGCCAACAGTTTAAATTTTCAAATTATTTTTGGCAGGATTGTCAAGAATCTCCTGCAAGATGAGGTGGAAGAGTTGCGGTCGAGTCAACTGGGTCCTATTAATAGGAGTTGGGGAAAAGGGGTCCATGGGGATTTAGGGGATTGCATCAATGATAGTACTAAGAGGAGATTGATGGGAAAGCTTGGTTGGCATGCTAAAAGGTGTAAGGACTTCAGTATTGGCAGAGATCCAGAGTAAGGATATCACAAATTAAAAAGGACGATGAGTGGACAGGTGGCTGAGAGATGGCAGATGAATGTGACAGCTAATTTCATGATCCATCATGGTTGGTTTAAGACGGTGGCTAGCATTGCCTATCTTCACACGAGGTGGCGGCTAAATACTCCCCCTAATGAGATGTATCTAGGTGGCAATCTTAAGGCTTTTAATAATAGTAATTGCACTGTCATCATTACTACAACTCAGCATAATTTCTATTTTACCAGTCCCTTTCCTAATTTCAAGGCTATCGATTGTGATTATTTCCATTCTGAACAAATCCAGTCCAGTCTCTTTAGCCATTCTTAGACTAGTAAGATGGGAGGAGACATTGTGAAAATTGAACCCAGCTTGGCTGAGGAGTTCAAGGAAGACCCTATTGTTTGGCATATAATCCAAGAGGGTGAGGTGGTACCTTTTCTTGAAGGGATGGCAGGTCACGATGAAAATCTGTCAAGACAGTTTGTAGAGACTTGGGATGAGAAAACCAGGGAAGTTAGAATTTGGAAGATTGGATTCCAAGTTTCTGAGGAGGTCATTGGGCAAGCCACTGGTTTATCCATGAAAGACAAAAAGCATTCGAGGAGAAGCAAAGTGGATGACCTAGAGCACATGAATCTCTTCTTTCGTGAGGGCGAGGTTCCTATGAAACTTCATGGTGGGTTTGCGAGAGAGGAATTTCTTGACCCTTGGGGACAAATCTATCTCATGATAATAAAGTTTTTCATGCTGTGAGGATGGTTCTAGGTATACTATAACTATCACTTTTCTCTTTTAAAACATTTTAGGAACAAGGTTGAGATTAGCTTTCCCTTCTTTTTACTCTCTTCGCTAGATAATTCCATTAAGTCTGTTAGGGAGCTTAGGGCCAAGAATGTAAATCACCCTCTCATTCCGATACATCAAGGCCTTATTTTGAAGCTGTATCATTTCCATCTTGCCCTATGTCTGCCTAAACCTATTCAAGTTAAGATTCTGGAGGACCCATAACTGGGCAGTTCACACAAGGGTAAGGGCAAAGTGAAAACTTACATAGGAACTCCTATAATTAAGGGTGGCCCCAGTACGATGGAACGGAATCCTATTGAGATCCCTATTTCTACTAAAAATACTAAACAAAAACATGTCACTCTAGCGCAGGGAAGGAAGTTTGGCAAGAGAGACAGGGTGAAGGAAATGGAGGGAACTCTAATGAAAAAGTAGAAGGAAGGGAAGGGTACTATCATGGAGGATGCTCCTATGAAAATCATGGAATTCGACACTATTCTAGAAACTAAGGGTAGTAGTGAAGGTGGGGAGACTGCTCTTTTGAGTATTTTCCATTCCAAAAGGATTGTTGGGAAACCACTGGTTTGTCCTCTAGGGGTGGAGGGTTCTGAGGACTCTGAGTTTGTGGAAGGGACAGTGGATGAAGAGGGAGAGGAGACTCCTGAATCTATGCATGAAGTCAAGGGCATTGGCCACTTTGCCTCAGTGAATGGAAGCAGCTCGAAAAGTCTGGAAGGCAGGAATAAGGCTACCGCTAGTAAGAAAGATGTGGGGGAGGTTGTTCATCAAGCTAGTAAGGGGAAATATGATTTGTGTGTCAAACATGAGGAGGATATTCAAAACCTTTAGAAAAGAATGGACTCCATGCAGGACAAATGGAAGGTCATGGCATAATTCGCAGCTAAAGCTTTACATCGGGCAGCTTCCATCTTCGTCACGATGAAGGATCTGGATGATAAGGTTAAACAAGTGGGCATTGATAGCTTAGGCAACTACAAGGAGATGGTGGAGTTCATGGCCAAGTTTGGGGTGACTAACAACCCTTAGTCTCTTATTTTTCCTATTTTCTGTTTTCTCCGTCATTTCATAGGTTTTGTTCTGTCATTTTGTTTTGTTGTTTCTGTGATGTCTAGCTCCTATTTCTGGCATGTTAAAGCCCTGATGACCTTGGGGCTATTTTGTTAAATGGATTTGGCCCCTGGTTTCCAGCTGAACTTAGCAAAAATAGTTGATTTTTCATCCAGTTATCTTTTATCTTATAAATGTTATTCTCTTCTCTCATAATATATGGAAGTTTTGGACCTTATGCATTGCTTGCATTGTTTTTATGATCTACATATCATCATTCTTGTTTATTGTTGTTTTATTCCTTTATATTATATAATTAATATTAAATAATTGTAACTCTAATCTATATAAAAATAAAAAAATATAAAAAATAATAAAGAATGTAGGTAGACGATCTATATAATTTGAAAAAATAATTTCTATAGAATTAAAAATATATAACTCCATAAATAAAATGATTTCTTCTTAATTTGCAATTAAACTATCCTTCCTATTTTGTTTCAATTTAAAATAGCAGCTCCGTATTTTATCTCACAAACTTTTAGCTGATCGAAAGTAGGGTTGAAAGTTCCTCAGACCTTGCTTAAGGATTTTTATGTTCAAATCAAATTCTAAACTTTTCAACAGAAAGGGAATAAAAAACCCTAGAAAACTACTTTTCTGGAGAAGGCTCCAGAACCATAAATTTATGAGTACAAAAGAATTAATTAAAACCTATAAATCTGCGTGCCTAGAAAATCCTCCCAAATTTTATTAGCATCAGCCTAAAGAAAACATTTAGGAAGCCCCCTCCATTAAACAATGGAGTAACTATAAATATGCATTCCCACATTTTAAACATGGACATGAAATCTGAACTAACAAATAGTTTTCTAAAACCTGATGCTAAAACCCCCTTGTGTGCAACATGCGTGCTTGATGACATGTGCACTCAACATTAACCACAACGCATTTAAGCAAGACAAGAAAACATGAGTTAAGGGTAGTGTAGAACTCCTTTCACACCCCTTAGATATGGGGGTTAACCTAGAAAGTTTAGGCATTGCAACATGTGTTGCTAAGTGGACGGTCACTTTCAAGGTGCCGAATCTAGGTTTTTTTTCTTCTAGATGATGATGGAAAATTGGTCTCTGCTAAGAAATAAAATACATATGGTTTTAACCTAATAACAAAATAACAGTTTAATGAAAGTATTTAAATCCTTTGCAGAACATAACTAGAAAACCAATCTTCATTCCCTAAAAAAATAAAATACATCTCTTGTGCCATTTAATTAGGGTTGCGGAAACATTAATAACTGAGAAAAATAATGCCTAATTAAAGCAATAATCAAATAGCAATCAAAAAGAAAATTATTCAAATTCAACATTTAAACATAATTAGAATGTTAATAAATATTAATTAATTAAATTCAAATTTAAGGTAAAACTTCCAAACCATATTCTAAAATTAAATAAAGGCTTCCTAAAAATTTTTGACAAAAAAACAGTGAAATTACCTCTCCTAAGGTCAAATATAAATAAAACTTCAAATATTCAAATTCTAGACTATAAGACTTTACAAAAGGGGTTAATAATTCCTAATGGGATTTATTAATCCAAAATCAATCTAGGCCCTCTAATCTTTAGGGCAATATTGCAAACCTAATGTGAGATTATAAAAGGGGTTTAAGTTTATATCACTTACATTGTTTCTTTGTAGGTTTGGAGGAGAAGTTGGAGAAGGAAATCTCTTTTCATAGGATGTGGCGTTGCATCTTGCAATGCCATAGGGAAATTCCTTCACGAGGTAAAAATCTCCCCTAAAATCCTAGGTGAAGCAGGAGACGACGTCACCCAAAAGAGAAACCTATTCACCTATCCTAGTATAGCCCACTATTAAGCTAAGATTCTTAGAGGATATGTAGCAAATATTGAATGGTCCCATTATGTTGTATTGTGATAACCAAAATACTATACAGATAAGTAAGAATTAAGTGTTTCATAGTAACACTAAACATATTGAAAATCAATATCACTATAAGAGAGTTGATTCAACAAGGATTGGTTAGGATTGTATGCTATCCTATAGAAGATTATATAGCCGATATATTCTGTACGTTGGGAATTACGTGTTTTACCTTCTGTCCACGGGGAAAAGAGGTTTTGGCATTAAAAGGGTAGAAGAACCTTGTTATTCGCGCACGATCCAACAACTCGCAGAGCTTAGAACATGCGCTTTCTTCATCCGTATGAAGTTCCAATTCCAATATCTTGAGCAGCACGGAGAAGGGAATTTGATTCTCCAACATCAAAATGTCACTTATTATGGGATATGCAGTATATTCAATAATATTTCGATTAAAAAAAATGGTCATCAGAATTTGTGCTACCATCCAAGGCCCTAAGGATTTCTAAACTAAAACAAGCATCTTGAGTGAGTATCGAAGCAAGATAAGTATCATGTATTGGTAACACTTTCTTACAGTGGGAAGGAGAGCGCGAACAGGTCATATTACATCTTGTTCAAATTCAACATCAGTTGCATTAACATCCTTCAGCCTTTGAAACATTTTATGCGTAGCATGCTGTTTGTGAGGACTCATTTCAGCAAGTGCAGCGCTGGTGTGATGAAGTGGGCCAAGTGACACCATTTGTGGAACATACGCGCTTTTCTTCAATTGGACGAGGAAATTGGGAACTTTATAAATGGAAACAGTCTGAGATGTTCAGTTATTAACATCGATAAGCCACTCTTGAGCCATGAGAAGCTTTCCTTATTTGATTATGAAGAAAATCTCTTACCAAACAAACTGTAAAAGCTCGAGAGTTTCTGATAACATTCAGATGACCCGAACGAGTTTATAAGACAGGTGCAAAGTCCCCGGAAAACTGTAGTAGTTGAGATGTCCATATAAAATCATAGTAATTGAATGGCAGTCAGTGAGGAAACCACAGCGCAACAATGAAGCGTAGAAAGTAGGAAATTTTCTGAAGGATTGCAATCAGTGGACAGTGGAAATGTACGTGCAGATTGAATGCGCATTCGTAAAACATACTCTAGAATTGATGTTTATCATCTCTATGAAATTGCATTCCTACTTTCCACGAAATTGCAAGTCATCTTACCCATCATCTCTAGATTTGAAGTAAAAAGAAAAATTTATCAATGTAGGAATGCAATTTCATAGAAAGGGCACTCATATTCTAGAATTGAAGTTTCTAAGTTTCGTAGAAATTGCAGGGCGTCTTTCTAAGCGTCTTGTCTACGATCAGAACTTTTAATATCAAT
Organism: Cunninghamia lanceolata; assembly: GCA_027924645.1. NCBI lineage: Eukaryota > Viridiplantae > Streptophyta > Pinopsida > Cupressales > Cupressaceae > Cunninghamia > Cunninghamia lanceolata. The sequence goes on along the minus strand of BSBN01000275.1, from coordinate 3,650,866 downwards.
GGTACTCTCAGAAGAAACCACAGCGCAACATTGAAACGTACAAAGGAGGAATATTTCTCAAAGATTATAAACTCTTGCTTGTGAGGAGATTATGAAAATGTGTGGAAAAAGAAGGGCTTATTCATATGGTATGGTCGCTATTTGGAAATTTCTATCACTTTAGACAATACTATTTAACTCCTTTAGTGGACACATTTTTTTTTGGGCACCATCTTCCAATATAAATTAATTGTAATATTTAATATATGCATCAATTGAACTCCTTTAGTGAACGCATTATCTCAGATGATTTTGCCTTTAATGATAATTCCTATGTTTGGAGTCAAGAAGTTTTCTATGCAAGATGTAACATAAAGTTACTGCAATGAAGCATGCATTTGTTTTTAATGATTATTATTGTGTTTGGAGTCGGAAGTTTTCTATGCAAGATATAACTAACATAAAGTCACTAATAAAATACAGCCGAATTGACTTATTAGTGAAAAAGAAATCCAAGGAATCCATTTCTATCGACATAAAAAATGGTGAGATTTAATCCAGTTCATAAAGTCAGGGATTTGGCAACTTTTTCTCTTTCGTGCCAGAGCATTGATTTTACTTGGCTTCAGTCAAAGATGCCATACCTATATACACCGCACAAAGCGAACCTATATAAAGCATTGAATTTACTTGGCTTACGTCAAAAATGCCATACCTATATAATGTGACGCTACACAAAGCGAAGCCAGGCGCGTTTTGCGTTTATAAGCAGCGCATCTTTCCCCGCCAATTCACTCGTTCAAAAATACTACAGAATAAATCCGGACTCCGTGTTGTGGAAAAGGGGAAAACGAACACTCAAAAGACCTAGCATTGGTTTTTCCTTTTATTTCGGTTCATTTTGCTTCACTTTGATCCGGGTTATATTTGTTGTATATATATTTTAATTTAAGATTGATTATATTTCTAAGATTTATAGTCATTTTATTTTTGTTTTGTAATTTTTTATTTTTTTAAAGTTTGTTTATTTTAAGGTATAATTGAAACACTAATTTATTTTTGGGGGAGTGAGTGCTCACTTAAATCTTCAAATGGTTTCTTATTTTATTGATTAGAAGATTCTTATTAAGGATAATCATAATGAGTGATCTAATTTTGATCATGATACATATGTATATAAGCAAAATCTTTCTCTTATTAAATAGTTATTTTTTCAAGAGCTCTTAATACTACTACACCTACATAATTATTTGTAGCTCTTCATAATTTGTTTAAAGGATTACCTGTTGGAAAATGGGAGAGAGGACAAGGTAAAGTTGCAGCTATGTAGCTTTAAAATGTTTTCAAATATGAAATTAATAGCATGTGTAAATATGAAAACTACTTTCAATTTAGATGTTAGAGTATTGCTCCAGTTTAATCAATGTAGTAGAAGAAAATAGCTTGCAAGAAGAAAACAAGTATTTACGTGGAGAAACCCCTAAAGGAAAAACTCCACAACAAAGATGTTTATGCTTGTGTTAAATTTCTTGTGAAAGATTGCATTCAATATTGAAATGATTTGATTCTTTGATGCACTTCAAAAGTTTCTTCAATCTTCAAACCTATAAAAAACTTCAAAAGCTTCTTTTTTTTTCTTCAAAAGTTTCTTACTTTTTTTTTGTTGGTGTGAATAGGGGGTTTTCTTAACTAGTTTAGGTAATTTTCCCTTGTGTTAGTAATTCATATTTTTAACTATTTACTAGTTAAATAATATTCACACATCACACTTAATTCACATGTTAAGTTGACTTAGTGAGTCTTCTAGATCTCACTAGTTATTTCTAGTTGTTGATAGTTGTAGTGAGTTGTCTTATCCTACACATATAGTCTAGTTGGCATCCTATCATCTAGTTGTCACATGTGATAGGAATGTGGCACTTGTCACATGCCTACAACTCCTTGATTGCCATCCTTGACTTTATAAGCAAGCCTATCTATCATTGTATTTGATATATAGTTTCATACACTTTGTTGCATAGAATCTCGCTCCATCATTTTAGCATCTTCTCTATTATCTTTGTGTGGGAGGTTGTCTTGATTGTAGGGAGCCTAGCTTGTTGAATCACATTCACTCTTATATGGTATCAGAACCTTAACTGCAATTTTATTTCCTCATTGGAGAGGTTTTGCTGCGAGATATGTTTCAGGAGCGTCCTAGAGTGAAACAGACATCACCGTTATGATTAGGAGGCCCAAATCTTTATAAATCGACTATCCAAACACCCAAATCGGAGAAGTTGAACAAAGGCAAAATTTTTTTGCATTTGCCCCTCCGCACGATAGGGAATATTTCCTACGTAGAAGGAATCTTCACCTCTTTGCATCAGATCTTGGTTAAAAAAATCCATCGGGTAAAGTTTTAAAATCATTGGTTAAATTTTTTCAAAGGAATTTCTAGTTTTTCTACCAAATCTATTTTTGCAGGTTTTGTACCCCTGTACCCTATACCCATAGGGTACAATTCTTTTGAAGGGCACCTTTGTTTCATCATTTGTCTTATGGGGTCGATCCCCTAGTAGCAGGGCCTGACACCCCTCCTGCACCAGATCCACAGTCCTTGCAATTAATTCGTAGGGTATGTTTCTAAACTCATTCGGTGTTTATGCTCTCTGACAACAACAAAATCTTTAGCATTTGATACTTCAACATCCGGTGAAGTCCTAACATCGGCAGTCGACCCATCCAGTCGGTATTCACAAGATCTCTGGCATTGATTGTTCTTATCAATGTGCACTAGGCGGACTTGAGTTTACATTTGTAGTTTTTTTTAAATCTCCAAGGCGGCAGTCTACACGGCGGGCTTTACCCGCCAGTGCCCTCTCACTAACTACTGACACTTTGACATCACAGTCAGCGTATCAATCATGTCGAAAAAATTGTCTAAGCTCGTTGTTGTTTGCACAATCAGTAGCATTTTAAATTTCTGATAGTCTAAAGGCCTACAACGGTGTTTGGCATAGGTCATCCAATAGTTAGCGATCTCTTGACAGTTTCATTATTCCCATTGATAGGCTTCACATCATAGTCAAATAGCGCCCGGTTAACCAATTCTCAGTGGGTTTTATTTTTTGATTGGCAACATCAAATCCTCCTTGGCGACCACTCTTTACATCATGGCCACAGTCAGTGAATATACCACATTTCATGTGGTTTTAACTTTCACCACGGAAGTGTTTTTTTAGCCAATACAGGTGTTTTTCCTTGACAATAGTTTTACGGGTGAATTGGCAGTTTTTTCTTGATCTCAGACTTTTTTTGCTGACAAGCAGTTTCCTGATAGTGGTTTTGCTCAGGGAATATTCCATTTGGCAGAAGGAATATTCTGTCCAGGGGGCTTGTTTTGCCCCTTAAAGTCCTAAAATAGGGTTTTTTCTCTTTTTGCATAACTTTTTCCCACGGTGTCGAAATTGGGCAAATGAGATATTGTTGGAAAGCTGATAGAGAGTACTTCATAGTGGTATTAGTCATTTTCATATATTTTGTTGTTTCACAACATTTATTGTAGGTTGAAGATAGATATCTCTTTTTGGCTCCTGAGCTCATAACTTTTTGCCATGATCTCTAATTTTTGTAATTCTTGTGGTATTAGAAAGGTATTCAGGTGCTCTTCAAAGCCATCCATGTACTTTTCATAGATTCAGCTCTAGGTTCACTTTATTTTATTTGTTAGTTTTTTGGCTTTTGAGTGATAACTTGGGCATTTTGATACTTGAAGAGGTGAAATTTATTTTGAGAGGATTTGTTTGTTGTAATACATCATTGTGAGTGATTGTAATCTCACTCAGATCTCTTTTGTAAGAGATTTTGATTATTTTCGTAATTTTAGTTCTTTGGGGACAATTGTAAATCACACTAAGTATAAAGTGCCACAAACAAATTTGGGGGGCTCTATTGCATAGTAAAGGGGTGTTGTTGTCTTGTTATCTTTCTTTTCCATCATGGATGTGCCTCAAATTCTACTTTTAACTCCATATAATTATTATGAATGGAAGAAAAACATGGACTATGTATTGTATAAACAAAAGTTACATAGTATAACTTTAGGCACTGATCTTGAACCCAGAAGTGCTACTGAGAGAAGAAAATGGTTAGATCAAAGAGATGAGGCTTATGGTACACTTTGTCTTGCTTTTGCTCTAGATCTTAGATTTCATGTTAAGTCTTGTACAACACCAAATGAGATATAGACAACATTGGAAAATCTCTTTGGCAAGCAAGATAAAATAAGAAGGTTCAAATTGGAGAATGAGCTAATTACACTTAATCCTCAAGATTTTGATCAAATTGAAGATTTCTTCACCAAGTTTATGTCTCTTAGGTTGCAACTCAAACAAAATGGTCTTGAGAAAGAAGATGAACAATTGATTCTATCTATTCTTGCAAAATTAGGTTCTGCTTATCCAGTTTATGTTTCTACCTTTTATGCTACAATAGATGCTTTTGGTAGTAAGTTTGTTATGCCTTCACTTGAGGAGTTTGCTGCACAACTCACTAGAGAAAAAGCCAAGCTACTACACATGGGCGCATTGAAGTCTCCTAGAAAATAGGCTCTAGTTGCAACTCAAAGCACAAAAGATCTCAAGGCTTCAAATAATAAGGGAAAGAAACAAAAGGATTCAAAGTCTTCTTCAAAAGTGAATGAATCAAAGAAAAATCCCAACTCTTCTTCAAAAGAGGAGTCCAAAAGAAGAAAAAGCCAAAGTGTTCTTATTACAAGAAATTGGGTCATGATGAGACTAAATGTTATGAGAAATTTTTTTATGAGATGTCACAACTTCTTCAAAAACATAACATTGAGTATTCTCCATCAACAACAGTTTTACCCAAGTCTTCTTATTTGCCACCATTATCATCTAAATCTATAGGGACAACAGACATTGCTAATGGGTCATACAAAGGAAAAGGACAGGCACTCTTTGCTTCAACAAGTCTACAATCAGAGAGGTGGCTTCTTGATTCAAGAGCTTCTCATCATATTGCATCTTCACAAGGGATGTTCTCTTCATTTCAATCATGTACTTCACCACCTATTTTGATGGGTAACAATACATACGTGCATGCAACTGGTAAAGGAACTATTGATGTTGGTGAGTGTACATTCAACAATGTGTTTTGTGTACCTTTCTTGGCAACCAATCTCCTTTCCATCTACCAGATTACTTATTGTGGTGCAAGGAAGATAATTGAGTTCACTCTTGATTTTGTGATCATACGAGACTTGGAGAGCAGAGATATCATTGCTATTGGAATGGCTGATCATGCATCTCGCTTGTATACTTTCTCCCATTTTGTTTCTGATGATGATGTAGATCCATTGATTGCTATTCACACTCATTCATCAAGTTTGAATCATGTTTATAAGGAGAAGTTTGGTCACTTGAACCTTGGTGTTCTTTCATCTACTTTGGTTCTTGAGACTAGTTTTGAGCTTCCTCCTTCTCCTGCTTCTACAGAGATTGGCATTGACATAGCTTCATCCACTTTAGTTGAGCAGGATATTATTTGTCTTAGATAGATACAAGTTTTGGGATGCGTACCTGACAGGTATTTTAGACTTGTTTTGTGAGTCCTATCTTGATTACTTGGAGGACATCATTGATGACATTCATCTCCTCTTTGAAGGAGTTGATTTGTCTACTTTGAATGAGACACCACCATATTCTCTTCTTCACTTGTCATAGTTTAGCATTGAGTTGGAGTATCTCATGCATTATTCAGAGGATTCTTTGTCTTTGGAGATTGATGATCTCAATTTTTCATCTTGTCTTGGATTGTTACATTCTTTGATTAGGCATGCAACACCTGATTATGTGACATCTTTTGGTTGCGACATGTGGACACTTAAGAAGTTTTCAAAGACATTATACATCATGAGGCTTTTTTCCTCATACCTTGAGATGGAGTTTCTTCAACATCAACCTTTGGACTTGTTTCTTCCTAAGGGAAAGAATGTTGTTTGCAAGCTTTGGATTCTCTTCAACATTCTTCTTCAGGCATTCACCATCAGCACTAGAGCTACTTCATTATGGGGGGAACCTATAGTCTCACACTTGCTCTCCTATGGAGGGTTAATTGATTATACATATGTGTTGGATGTAGTTCTTGGGGGGTCTTGAGTCCTCCTTCCATCACATATTTGATTTATTTTTTGTATTCTCACTTTTGGAGAGGAGTTTTGTCCCATGAGGTTTTCTCCTTTTCTCCACTTGAAATGTGTAGTACACGGGTACCTAACATGGCCTAGTAGCTAGGACCCATCCATCATTGCATCTTTGTTTTAGTCAACTACTCCCTAAGTTGCACTTAAGGGGGGTGTTGGTGTGAATAGGGGTTTTTCCTAACTAGTTTAGGTAATTTTTCCTTGTGTGAGTAATTCATATTATTTAACTATTTACTAGTTAAATAATATTCACACATCACACTTAATTCACATGTTAAGTTGACTTAGTGAGTCTTCTAGATGTAACTAGTTGTTTATAGTTGTTGATAGTTGTAGTGAATTGTCTTATCCTACACATATACTCTAGTTAGCATCCTACTCTCTAGTTGTCACATGTGATAGGAATGTGACACTCGTCACATGACTACAACTCCTTGATTGCCATCCTTGCCTTTATAAGAAAGGCTATCTATATTGTATTTGATATACAGTTTCATACACTTTTTTGTATAGAATCTTGCTCCATTGTTTTAGCATCTTCCCAGTTATCTTTGTGTGGAAGGTTGTCTTGATTGCAGGGATCCTAGCTTGCTAAATCACATTCAGTCTTACATTAAATTCTTCTAAGTCCTTTTTATAATTCAACTCTCTAGAAAATGTATGAGGCTCTTAATTAATTCATAAACTTCTTTAATTCAAGAGCTTCTTAATTCAAAAGATTGAAACTCAAATTACAATAAATTGTAATTAATAACATCGAAACCAATGCTCATGCAAAAACTAAGCACTCCAAATAGAAAAGACTGAAGTCAAATAATGTTAAGTCTTCTGTTAACTATCTGTCTTTGATGTGGGTGCCCAAGTTTGCTCAAGTTAACTTTGCCAACATAAAATACATTTCTAAATAAAAGCAACAACAAAAATTCCTCAAATTGGGCATCCAAGTTTGCCCAATCACTTTTTGTTAACTAAAGTGATTAACACACACCAATCTCATGTAAACAACATGCAAGATTGATGTCCCCAAAGTTATTCTGAATTATCTTGTTCTATACATGCAAACACTGGGTTTAAAATGCAACTGATACCCATTATCTAAAATACTGAGATGTACCATTGTGTAAGTTTCTAGAGTTGGAGTGTTCTACAAGTAATATCTTAAAACTAACATGCAAGCACACACAATAACATGCAACTGATGTCTATTACCTAAAAGACTAAGATGTACCATCCTGCAAGTTTCTAGAGTTAGAGAGTTCTACAAACAATCTCACAAAATTGACATGCAACAACATGCAAGGTCATACAAGTCCATAGGAGTGACATGCAACAACATGCAAGCACATGCACGTGGCATGCAACATGCAAGGCCGTACAAGTCCATAGGAGTGGCATGTAAGCACATGCAAGTGACATGCAATCACATGCAAGTCAATAGAAGCAACATGCAAGCACATGCAAGTAACATGCAACAACATGCAAGTACTAAAAGGAAGCAAGGTATGTGGAAAATGCTTTATACACTGATCTAGTGAGGAAAGAATTATGTAAATTTTTACTTTTACCGTTACAGATTAAGATGCACATGAACAAAAAGATAATAACAACTTTCAAATGCAAACACAAAACTCACAACACAAGATATACATGGGGAAAACCCTTTCAGGTAAAAAAGCCTACACTCCAAAGCTGCCCAATATATTATTCAGGAATCACGAAGATTACAATATACTTGTAGAGCAAGCTTTTACAGGAGTATATCCAAACATGGATCCAGGAGGTAACTTGACATCTATAAGATTCTTACATACAACCTCCATCTCAAGTTACTGATATATAGGAGATACAATACTGTACACAACCAATGGTAATTACAAAACCATGAGCTAAAACCACCCAAAAGTGGCACCCAAATTATCTCCAATCAAAGATGCCTTGTGATATGCCAAACCACACACCAACACATGTAACTCTCCCCTTTACAACTCTCTTATGTGTCCAACATGTTTTTACATTTCCCAAAACTAAAGGTCAGACTTTCGGAGGCCATAACTTCTGATCCGGGTGTTCGATTGACGAACTGTTTTATGCGTCAGAAAGCTCGTGAAGTGCTCTATGACCCTGTAAAAAGATTTGCTGATTACGATGAATTTTAGGATGTTTAGAGAAGTTTTGATACCTGATAATTGAGTTTGGAACTTTTCTGGTAGTTTTAAAAAATAGAAACTTTAATATCTCACAATCCAGCTATGATCTTAAGTCAAAACTCACCTGAGGTGTTTACTTAGCTGTTCCATACCTTCTAGAAAAATTTTAGGTCAACCTAAGGTCAATTGAAGGACTTACTAAAAATAGTAAGTCTCACTATTTTAAGCTCATTTGGAAACTTTTGGAAACTTTGAAGGTTCTAAACCATTTTCCAAGATAAAGGGTATTCAAAAAGACCAAAACTAGGAAGAATAGTAATCTTTAAAAATTACAAGGTTGAGACACTTTTCTAAACATTCTCCCACTTATCAAACACCTTGCAAGAGCAAAGGGAGCATCAACACCATGATTTAATTGCTAGGGGTTGTGAGGCCCATAGACTTTGAGCACCATCTGAACTTCTTTGTGCTCATAGGTTTTGTTAAGGAATCTATAACAATCATCAAAGTTTCAACTTTTTCCAAGTTTACCTTCCCATCCTCTACCATGTCACGAACAAAATGGTACTGGACATCAATATGCTTAGTCTTTGCATGGAAAGTAGGATTCTTCACCAAACATATGGCACTCTAACTATCACAACAAATAGTAATCTTCCCTGCATCAAACCCAACATTAGAACACAATCTCTTAAGCCAAATGGCTTCTTTACAACCATGAGTTGCTGCCATGTACTTAGCTTCAGTTGTGGACAAAGCGACCACAAGTTGTTGCTTACTCATCCAACTAATAGCACCACCAAACATAGTGAACACATACGCACTGGTGGATCTCCTGTTGTCAATGTCACCTGCGCAATTTGAATTGACAAATCCATTAATACAAAGTGAATGCCAAGGTCCTGTAGGATAACCATGATAACATAAGGAATACTTAGAAGTACCTCACAAATATCTAAACACTCTCTTCACTGCATCCCAATGTACCTATCTAGGATTAGCCATAAATTGACTAAGGACTCCCACTGCTTGGGCAATATCTGGTCTTGTGCAGACCATCGGTTACATCAAACTACCAACCACACTAGAATAAGGAACTCTGGTCATATCCTCTATCTTAGAAGGAGACTTTGGACAATCTTTAATAGATAACTTTGTCCCCATTATAACAAGAACAGTCAAAGGTCTATAATCCATCATGTTGAATCTCTCCAACATAGTGTTAACATACTTACTCTGGCCTAACCAAAGTTTTATATTTGCTCTGTCTCTTCTGATTTCCATTCTGAGAATGTACTGAGCTGCCCTTAAATTTTTCATCTCAAATTGTGCTGACAACTAAGACTTCAAATCAAAAATTAAACTTTTACAATTCCCAATGAGTAACATATCATTGGCATACAATGCAATAATGAGAATGCGATCATTGTCAAACTTGTAGTAAACACAATGATCTGATTTTGATCTTTGAAATCTAATACTCAACACAAAAGCATCAAACTTCTGGTACCGCATCCTAGGAGACTACTTCAAACCATACAAAGACTTTTTCAAATTGCAAACCATATTTTCTTTACTTTTTACCATGTAGTGCTCTAGCTGTGACATATAGATTTCCTCCTCCAAGTCACCATCAAGGAATGTTGTCTTCACATCCATATGTTCTACTTCTAGATCATACGCTACTGCAAGAGATAACAGGAACTGAATAAATGTTAGCTTTGCAACAGGAGATAAAATCTCATCATAGTCAATTCCCTCCACCTAACAATACCCCTTCGCAACCAATCTAGCCTTATATTTTTCAACACTACCATCTACACCAAATTTTTTTTTGAACGCCCATTTGTATCCAATAGATTTTCATCCTTCAGGCAAAGGCACCAAGTCCCAAGTATTATTCTTTTCCAAAGAAGCCATCTCCTCTTCCATGGCCTCCTTCCATGAACCTACATCTTTCATACCCATAGCCTCTATCACAGTTCTAGGCTCATCAGTGTTAGAAATCAAAGAAAAAATACAACTAGAATCATGCAATGAATATCCAAACCTATCAGGTTGCTACCTTATCTATGTGGACCTCCTCAAAGGTTGAGGTTGAGGTTCTTCATCTTCTTCTGAACTTTCAGAGTTACTAGAAGTCTCCTCATTATTAGGTCCAATAGATATTTTTGGTTCAACTTTCTTAGGGGTGGAAGGAAGTTGAACCACATCATCTTTCTTCTCTGCTTTCTTTGGCTTCAAGACAATAGAATAAGGATTGAGCTCTCTGACGATCACACTTCTGCTATACAAAACTATCTTAGCTACTGAATCCCAAATCTTGTACCCTTTCACACCGGTGCCAGAACTGATGAAGATACACTATACAGCCTTATTCTCTAACTTAGACCTCTTCTCTTTAGGCACATGTGCATATACCTCATAACCAAATACTTAGATGTGTCTTAATGAATGATTTTTACCAAAACATACCTCCATAGGTGTCTTATCAATGAGCATTGATGTAGGAGACCTATTAATCAAGTAACAAGCGGTAGCAACAACTTTAGCCTAGAACTTTTGTTCAAGACTAGCTCCACTTAGCATACTCCTTGTCCTCTCCATCAATATTATATTCATCCTCTCTGCAACTCCATTCTGTTGAGGGGTATATGGAGTTGTCTTGTGCCTCTAAATCCCCTATTCTTTACAGAACTTGTCGAATTCTACTGAACAGAACTCATCACCGTTGTTAGTCCTCAAACACTTAATCTTTCTATCCTTCTCATTCTTTACAAGAGCTTTGAACTCTTTGAATCTATTAAAGACTTTAGATTTACTTGTAAAGAAATCACACATGTCCATCGACTGTAGTCATCAATGAATGAAACAAAGTAAACATATTTTGAAATCAAAGGAACATTAACAGGAGCAAACACATTAGAATGAATCAAGTCCAACACCTCAAAAGATTTGTGAGAACTAGAATAAAACTGAACATGGTTTTGTTTTCCATAAATGTAATGTTCACAAAAATCAAACTCAAGGTTACAATCATTCATACCCTCAATAAGATTTTTATTCTTCAAGGTCCTCAAACCCTTTTCACCAATGTGACCAAGCCTTTGGTGCCATAACATTGTCTTCTCAGCTGGAAGTTTCATATCCATAGAATGAGCACCCTTAGGTACCCAGAAAGCATGACCATCAAAAGTAGATGCAACAGTCTTTTTTGCTACTGGTTCCAATGGTGAGGATGAAGACTCTAAAGCTCTCTTCTTTGAAACAAAGGCACTATTGCACTAAACTGTATATGCATCAAGCTGAAACAGAGTGCCAATCTGAACACCCTTAGCCAACACCATAGATCCTCTGGTCATCTTGCATGCTCCATTCGAGAAAACAACTTGCACACCTACATCATTCAATTTACTTACAGAAAGAAGGTTTCATGTCAAACCAGGGATATGTAGAACACCATTGATTCCCTTTACTCGTCCATCAGGGAATCAAATCAAAACTTTTCCACAACCAACAATATCTAGGTGAGAATCATCACCCAAGTACACATTTCCACCATCATATTCTTCATACTTTAAAAACCAACCCCGATGCTAGGTCATGTGAAAAGATGCACCAGAGTTAATAAGCCACACATCCTCAGATGCATGCATTGCCAAGGCAACGACAAATGCTTCTCCTTCATCTTGAGAGGACTTATCAAAATCTAAATCATGATTCTTCTTCTTCTTCTTTTTCTCCTCCCTGTACTCCTTCCAGAAGTGACTAGGTTTGTCACAATTCCAACACAGGGCCTTGGACTTTCCAGGAGGCTTAGATCTCCCATGGGATTTGGATATTCCTTTTTCTTCCTTCTTCTTATCCTTTTTCTTTCCCTTCTCTTTAGATCTACCACAAACCACAAGAGTCTCCTTAGTCGATTTAGAAGATTTTCTCCGCCTCTCTTCAGACAACAATGAAGAAACCACTTCATCCATCTTGAAGGTGGTAGTGGTACTCCCTATGGCTATAACAAGGTGGTCCCAAGAATCTGGTAAGGAACACAGTAATGTCGTACATCAATCCTCCTCCTCCATCTTCACACCAATAGAAGTCAATTGGGCAACAAGCATATTAAATGTATTCAGGTGATCAGTGATAGATCCTCCATCTTCCATCCTCAGATAATATAATTTCTTTCGTAGGAATAGCTTGTTCACTAGGGATTTAGCCTAATAAACATCTCCAAGCTTCTTCCAAAGATCCTTTGTAGTATTCTCTTCATGGATATTCAGGAGCACTGAATCAGCCAAACAGAGTCTTATCAAACCCTCAGCCTTTTTATCTTTGAGATCCAGTCTTCTTGAGACATTGCCATTGGTTTTGTACTAGATATGGCTTCCCATAAATCCTGATCTACAAGCATGTCCTCCATTTTGAGTTTCCACAATTCAAAATTACTTCCATTAAACTTTTCTATCTCAAACCTCCTAGATGTGCTCGTCATCTCTTACCTGTAGTGAAGATTTCAAAATCATCTGCACAAGCTCCCACTCAAATGAAGATCAGCTCAAAAAACCCTCTACCCAACAACTAGAACCAAAGGTGATCAGGCTCTAATACCAACTGAAAGGAAGCAAGGAATGTAGAAAATGCTTCCTACACTGCCTAATGAGGAAAGACTTAGGCAAATTTTTACTTTTATAGTTACAGATTAAGATGCACATTAACTGAAAGATAATAACAACTTTCAAATGCAAAAACAAAACTCACAACACAAGATATATGTGGGGAAAACCCTTTCAGGTAAAAAACTCAACACTCCAAAGCTACCCAATATATTATTCAGGAATCACGAAGATTACAATATACTTGTAGAGAAAGCTTTTATAGGAGTATATCCAACCAGAGATCTAGAAGGTAACTTAACATCTATAATTTTCTTACATACAACCTCCATCTCAAGTTCCTGATATATAGGAGATACAATACAATACACCGCCAATAGTAATTACAAAACCATGAGCTAAAACCACCCAAAAGTGGTGCCCAAATTATCTCCAATCAAAGATGCCTTGTGATATACCAAACCACACACCAACGCATGTAACTCTCCTCTTTATAGCTCTTTTATGTGTCCAACACGTTTTTAAATTTCTCAAAACTAAAGGTCAAACTTCTTGAGGCCATAACTTTTGATCTGCATGTCTGATTGACGAACTATTTTATGCATCAGAAAGCTTGTGAAGTGCTCTCACCCTGTAACCCACTTTACCAGTTATGAAAATTTTTAGGACATTTCAAGAAGTATTTATACCTGATAATTGAGTTTAAAACTTTTTTGGTAGTTTCAAGAAATAGAAAGTTTAATATCTCACAATCCATGTATGATCTTGAGTTGAAACTCACCAGAGATGGTTACTTAGTTGTTTCACACCTGGGAAAATTTTAGGTCAACCCAAGGTTAATTGAAGGACTTACTAAAAATAGTAAGTCTCGCTATTTTAAGCTCATTTAGAAACTTTTGGAAACTTTGAAAGTTCCAACTATTTTCCAAGATAAAGGGTATTCAAAAAGGCCAAAGCTCGAAAGAATAGTAATCTTTTGAAGTTGCAAGGTTGAGACACTTTTTCTAACAAGTGCATGCAAGTAACATGCAACAACATGCAAGTACATGCAAAAAACATGTAACAACATGCAAGTACATGCACATGACATGCAAAAATATGTAAGTCGATGCAAGCTATTCTAACCACATGCAAGCAATATCCAATTCATGCATCTCTAACACTGTACTTAACTCCAACATTATATCCATGCAAGGTGTCTCAACATTATCCACTTAAGTACATAAAAAAGCACAACTCCAAGTTTAAATATAAGTCCCCATCAAAAGGGGATGCCCAAGTTTAACTCCCACTTACTAGGAGTTATCAAACTTTCAAAATAGACTTAGGAGAAGTCAACAAAGTCTTCATGGCCTCCACTCCAAAAATGGATGCCTAAATTTGATCCTATCAATTAGGAATTTATTGCAAAAGTCAAAGTGATATAATTAGTAAATAATTAATCTCTCAAAGTCCTTATGTATTGGGGAGCACATTCCAAGAACTTTGGAGACACATGAATTGGTTAGGATTGCAAGTTAATGGCAACTTATCCCAACATTCTCCCACTTGACATTATACATTGCAATTACTCTAAATGATATAATTAAACTTTAAATCATAGGGGAAAACATCCCTAGCCATCAATGTATCATTGATTCTTCAACATGCTTTTGTGCTCCAACAAGATACCTACAAAAGCAACCATGATAACCATAATCTCAAACAAGAACTCCTCACATCATGTCACCCATGACAAATAAGAAACAAGCCAAGGTGAAACATATCAATTGTTATTGAAACCTGCACCAATCTCAACATGAACACAAGCATAAAATCATATGATAACATAAGACTGTGAGTGTTTTCCATACTCATACCAAATGGAAAAGCAACCATAGTAAGTTGCTAGCTCATCTAAAATATCATACCTCAAAACTAGGGTAAACAAACCATCATAGGTAGAACTCCATGCCATCAACATACCAACCCAATACTACAATCAAGTCCATGTAAGACAAACCTGTTAATCATCCATCCTCCCATCTTCATGCAACATACCAATGTATAGATGACTAAAGACAAGGTCAACAAACAAAATATGCAATAACACTGAATGGATTTGTGGATATTGACAGTCCACATCCAAGTCTTTAATGTAGTCAATGGGCAAAGACAACCCACTAAACTACACAAATCGTAGATCCTAATAGTAAAACATGTAAAATCATCTTCACATCAATAAATTGCAAACTGAGACAACCAATAAGATATGGTGACAATAAAGATCATACATATCTAGGAACTCCCACTGCATGGATAATGTCAAATCTAAAAATAAGATCAAGGCATTAACAAATCCTCCTATAGCAGTTCTCTTAGAGGATTTGATAAACTCCTCTACCATATAGTGTTAAAAAATATAATGATGCATAAAACATCTCTCATTACCAATCTTTGAATAACGCTCCCAAGTCCTCTTAACCAATGAATAAAAAGATGAAGGAGCTACCAAATTATTGTTAACAATAATAACACTTGACTCCAATGCAAACCTCAACTCCATAAACATGAGAACCTTTGAGAAGAAGACAATATACCAGGAAGGAGAGAAACTGCAAAATCATACCATGTCTTTATACCACACTAACCTATGCCAAACTATGTAAAGTAAGATCTCTTTCAACACTCCCAAATTGAAAGGGTGTCAACATCTAACATCCAAATTATGATGAAAACATGGCAGAAATAGATGTTAACCTCTCACTAAAAGTAGATCAAACTAGCCAAACATTCCCACAACAAAGGGAACAAGCCCAAAAACCACAAACCATTTCTATACCTCTCCAAAACAAATCCTCAAAACTAGTTTCATAGCTCAAGATCAAATAGTAATGAGAACTATAGAAATCCATAAACCCATGCATCTACTTCTCAACAATCCTTTTCAAGAGTAGTATAAATGAGAAGACAAGATACATATAAAGAATGCATCTAATAATCAGGTGGGCAAAACCTATTAGATCATTTACCTACCTAGTAGACCAAGAGTGGAATACAAGATTGTCTTTGCATATAACACCAAGCAATAAAAGATTATAATAAAGACAACCTTCTCATAAGGTCTATAATTGACTCACATCCATTTCCATGCATAGGTTTCTCAGTCCTTTTGTTGACATTTCATAATGAGAAATCTTTCCAACACATATCTCTAAGTTCAAGAGATATCAAGCCTCACCTAAGTCTCTCTACTATCAATAAGTTTTCAACAATCAATCCATGCCAACTTCAAATTCAATCTGCATAATCATGAAGCTTAGAGAAAATGATTAATACTTCAAAGTCAAAGAGAACTAGCCAAACCATTGTCAAAATTCTAACTCTAGAATCGGGAATTTATCTTGACATCATGACCTAACATCTTCTCAAAAGAATATTATATGCTCCAATGAACATATTCTGCTCCCAAGAGCACCTGTATCATGCCAAAACTCTAACTCATGATCAAGAGTGCATCATGACATAATATTATACATCTTCTAAACCAAGGATCATATATCAAAAACTAATAAGTTATAAACTCAACACCTCACCAAAAACTCCAAGAGTTCTCCATGGAAAACCAAGATGTCAACACCTCTTCAAAAAACATGAAGATCTAGCATCCTCTGTCAATAGAACCAAAAGCGTCAATGAACCCTTACTACAAACTAAAAGTATAATCCAAGAGCTTCTTATGACACCAACAACCATTGTAAAAGATCATCTGTCTTCTAAAAAGATTATGCATGGCTCACAACACTGCAACAATGATAATTTAGAACCAATATCTTGAAACAAAGAAGATATGATACATTATGTAACTGCAAAAAACTCCCATGGAAAACTAAGATGTCAACACCTCTTCATAAAACATGAAGATCTAGCATCCTCTGTCAATAGAACCAAAAGTGTCAATGAACCCTTACTCCAAACTAAAATCATAATCTAAGAGCTTCTTATGACACCAACAACCATTGCAAAAGATTTTCCATCTTTTAGCAAGATTATGCATGGCTCACAACACTGCAACAATGACAATTTAGAATCAATATCTTGAAACAAAGAAGATATGATACATTATGAAACTGCAAAAACTCCCATTAAAAGTGATACCAAGTTATGCATGGTATGATGATCAACATCATTACCAAAACTCCATTGAAAATGAAAAAATCTTCTTTTGCAACATAACATTACTTTTATAGATTCTAATGAATAACTAAATCAGGTACTCCAAACTACCCTTTTGTCTCAATACAAAAATATCAATGTAATCAAGGTGACCAAGAAGAGGCCTACAAAATAGAACCCACATTAGCTTATTTACAAGATCTGAAAACATGCAACATCTCATAGGAAGAAAACATGATCAGTGCTTCAACCTTTAATAACTAAAAATATAGAGTCAACCCCACATCTGTAACATGCAGAACAAAAGTAACTAGGTATAACATGTAGATTTCCAAGACTCAAACACTAGAATCAGCTCTAGATCTGATTTTCCAAATAAATCCACATAGGAGAAACCATATATCATAAGAACCCAACAAGTAGTCTTGCACATCTGAAATTGTTTCCATCCAAAAAGTGTTTGAACACAATTTTCCATAGATCTACAAACCACAGGTTTTGGTTAACATGTAAATCGTACAAAACCATATCTTTGTAAATCTGAAACCACTTAAACATCCACACCAATGAACACCATCAAATATGTCATCTAAAATGATGGAATATCACAGATCTACAAACCCACAATCTTTTAAAACAGGAAAACTGTGAAAACCTACATAATCAAAATAGCATGAATATGATAAAGGAGTAACCAGGTTGTTTATGAGTGTCCATATCATAGAAATACCAACTCCACAACCTACATACAACCAGAGATAAATCATCTAGTGCTTTCATATAACCATGGACTGAAACCATGAACCCAACATAAGCACGCCAAACTATAGTCTAACAAATGAATGTTTTTTCATGTGATTAAGGTACCAAAAGTAACTGTGATAGGTGAAAGTCAGGTTTAGTAGATCAGACATAGTCATGAAACCCTAAATGAAATCAAAAGAACAATGCAATTCAAGCATAACATCACCTGGACCGTGCGATTCCTTGTTTGAGAGATGTGGACTGTTTCTTCAACAATGAACAATTGCAAAGCTGAAAGCTGCCATGATGGATGATAAAAGCTCAAATGAATGCTCAGATGCTCAAGATGCTCAAGATGATAATGTAGGTGCTATATGATTGTTGGATGTCTCATATGGAGTGAGAGGGTGTTTATATAGGACTTAATCAAGATCAATCAACGGTGGAGATTCAGAGGCTATGTGAATGGCTAGGATTGAAAGTTACTAAATTTAGATCCAATTAGTTATGCATGTGAAGAATTTTAAATGAAAGTTGTATGACAACACATGATTAAGGGGAGATGGACAAGTGTTGGAATGTGATGAAAGGTGAGTAGTTAATTCAAATAAAATATTTGAATTAGTTGGGATATGAGTTGGATATTAATTAATTAAATAAAATTTATTTAATTAATTGGATAAATAAATAAAATGGGATAAGATATGATGTGGAAATTAATTAAATAAATAAAATTTATTTAATTAATTAGCTTAATGAATAATGATTTAACAAGGTGTTGCTAGACATGGACAAAGTTTGGACAAATTTGGGTGTCTACATTTTGCCCCTCTTTGATACAATGTTCAATAGAGTGTTGTGTCAAAGAAGATACGATATGCGTTCGATAAACAAGTTATGCCCCAGTGTAACTGGCAGGTGATGCCCCCTCGAGAGGTAAGCCAGGCTAACCAGGAAGGGCTGGGTTGGCTCTCGATAGAAGAAAAAGGCTAGAAAGAAGGCAGACACGAAGAAAATGGGGGTTGGATGGGAGAAATTAGGCTATGGCATAAAAGAATTAGGGTTGTGATAAGGGCTATAAGTAGGTTCTTCAATGGCAAATAGGCTCATTTGTGCTCATTTGTGCTCAGAGACTAGAGAAATCCAGAGCTCCTAAGAGTGAGAGTTGCAGAGCTATTAGGATGGTTATTCCACGCAGGGATCATCGTGTGGAGCGGGTGAGGACACATGGGCGACCAAAGGGAGCAGGCGCATCGGTATGTTTCAAAACTTTGCCCAAAAGCATGTAATTAATAGCCTAAAAGCGTAATTAATGCACACACATCACCAAAAGAGACTAGGTTAGGAAATAGCAGTTGTAGGTTGCTTATGTAGGAAGATAGACCACTTATAGTAATCGGGCTCGCTTATGGGCGCGGGGTAGTCGCATAGGGAAAAAGAGGTCGCATCCCGTCGGTGGGAAAAACACAGGAAAAATGCGCATATAGAGGAGAAACGCTCACTTATGGGCAAATAGCTGTCGCTTATAGTAGTTTGGCTTGCTTATGGATAGAAATGGCTCGCATGAAGTAAACAGCATGCGTTTAAGGCTAAAATGGTTGCGGGTAGGGATTTGGCTCGTGTATGGTGAGGAACTAGGCGCATATAGTTTATGGCTCGCTTTTAGGGAAAAGATACCTACATATAGCAAATAGCACGCCTATAAAGCAAAGATTAGCGCTTAGAGAAGTAGAGCTCGCTTATAGTTAAACAGTAAGCGCATGAGTAGAAATAGCTTGCGTATAGACAAAACAGGTGCGCAGATGGTAAAGCTAGTCACTAGTGAGTGGGGAATAAGCGCATGTGGTAAAATGGACCACTTATGGGAGGTGTAGGGTAGAATAGCAAATAGATAAGCAGATTTTGATATGGATGACTAACGGAATGGACTGACAAGGATAAATGGATGATGCAGGATGTACTACCGCCATTGCTATCACGAGAGCCACATCTGAGGGATTTGCGATTGGTGAGGCAGTTGGATGCAGAGCAGCTACTGGTGTTAGAGATCCTGGGCTTAGAGCATGTATCCCGATTAGAGCCAGTTCAGGCACATCAGGGGCTGATGACAGCGATGGTGGAGCGATGGATGAGCGAGCACAATTCATTCTTGTTACCGACAGGAGAGGCGACCATCACCTTAGAGGATGTGTTCAGGATTTTGAGGATTCCGATAGATGGGGATCGTGTGGATTATGATCCGGAGATGGGTCCAGCTGCATTTAGGAGAGTATTTGGGACACCAGACATCGAAGCAGAGGGTTCAGAGATTTCGATGGGGAGGATGGAGGAGCTCTGTGACAGGTTACAGCGGGTAGTAGTGGCTATCATTAGATGGCTAGTGGGTGATAGGAGAGCTAGAGGTTTTCCCATAGGATGGGGGACAGTGATGGAGTGCATGTTTTCATATGGCACAAGATATGCATGGGCAGAGTGTGTGTTGGGATAGCTCTATCATTATCTGCATGATTGCACTTATATGTTTGGAGCGAGTATGTCAGCAGGAGTGACAGTGTTACATGTATGGGCATATGAGCACATTCCAGTTACAAGACTAGAGGGATGGGTGGCGAGAGCAGCAGGAGAGCCATTTGCGCAGATGTATAGAGGGGCTTTGACATATTGACAGTGCCGAGGTGTGGTATACTAGCGGAGGAGATTGGATGAGGTGGATAGATTTGTATGGAGGCCATGGCTAAGATGTGAGCAGTGGGATGAGGAGGATGCAGAGCTTGTCTATGCTAGACAGGCGAGATACATTTTTGGACACGGCGTATATATTATAGAGCGCTATTTGCCAGAGAGAGTTTTGAGACAGTTCGGGGAGGCACAGGCAGTAACAGTAGGTGATGCTGTTTTTGGGAGGACGAGACAGGAGGTGTTTGATTGGGGTCTAGAGGTTGTGGTTGAGACAGCTTTGGCAGAGAGAGATGGATTACAACCAGTAGCATGGCAGTGGGGACAGGGTCCTGTAGATCTAGGCACATTGCCAGAGTATGATGTATACTGGGCGACAGCTAGGCTGACTCAGTTGACACGAGATGGGGAGATTGGAGAGATTGGGATGGAGAGACCAGTTCGGAGGAGATGACGACGGGCTCCACCAGCACAGGCTATTGTGCCAGCCGCACTAGGGATACAGATGCCAGAGCAGGTGCCAGGTCAGCCTGCTATATTAGCACAGCCACAGGCACAGATTGTAGCAGGTGATGATGTTGGTATTCAGCAGCTGTAGAGACAGATTAGAGAGGAGAGGAGATGGAGGCAGCGAGCACAGATGAGGCTGAGGAGGGTGGAGATGGATAGGCATCAGGCAGTGATTAGTCTACGGCATGCGAGAGCACAAGCATAGACATATCAGGCTCATCTACAGTTGAGAGCACAGGGGGGAGATGGACAGGATGACGGTGCTCTAGCTAGAGTGACTGGAGAGAGAGATGCGGCTAGATAGCATGAACAGATGATGAGACTAGAGCGAGACACTGCGATACATCAGATGTAGGCTATGAGAGTAGAGAGGGATGGTCTATGAGCTGAGAGAGATAGTATACGAGCTGAGAGAGATAGGGCAGTGCAGCAACTGCAAGGGATGACCAGTGAGTGAGACAAAGTAGTGGCGGCATTGGGGACTGATGGAGCTATGATGTACTTGGCTACATAGTTGATAGATGTACAGGCAGAGCTTCGGAGAGTGTAGGGTGAGGCTGAGTATTACAGAGGCTTGTATTATGGAGCTATGCTAGCAGAGTAGAGGCAGCCGAGTTTCAGGAGCAGGTCAGGGGCTTCGAGTTCACGGAGGTCAGGGGGATCTCAATCAGTAGCCTCAATGATGGGGCCACCGAGAGATGGAGGACCAAGTACAGGACCTAGTGGTGGTGGTGGTCAGGGCAAGGGAGCTGCCAGTAGTCACTAGGGCTACCTTGTTTACATTGTATCATGATGAAGCCTAGAGCCGATTTTGTACATTCAGTCTTTCAGGGCTCAGCTTGTATTGTAGACACTTGTATTTTGACACACATGTATATATATATGGCGGTTTTGGCGATCTATATGATGTTACAATGGTTATTATGTTGATATTATGATGGCTATGCATGTTGTATGGATTATATATGGATGTTTATGGATGGATGTTTATGCAAATGTTAATGGATGGAAAATGTGTGAATATGTAAATGGTAATGATATGGATAGATGTATGCATATAGATAGATGGTAATGAAAGGTATATAGGATGGACTTATGTATGTCTAACACACTTGTTTTGCAGGAGTGGTAATATGGACAAAAGATGATGGAAATGATTGATCTTGGTGGAGTATGATGGAATGGATAGATTGAATGGAGAGGATGATGGGCAGCTTTCAAGTAATTGCTCAGAATGAAAAGAAATGCACTCCTTATGTTTGATATAGCATATGGATGTTATGCACTAGGGTATAAGAGACCAAGGTGTTGAGATATCCAATGTGCAACTAGCGTGTTACAATCTTGTCTGAATGCATGAGGTCAAGATGTTGAGCCAACATGCACAAGATATGGATAACAGCTAGTGTTGGACTTTGACACTACAAGCAATGGTTTGAGCTTATCTCCACGACACATAATGATAGCTTGCTGGTTATGCGTATGGAGTTAGTCTTAACATAGAATAGTCTCAAATGCATAAGAGACTGTTTAGCTTCTCAGATGCTAGAGATATTGATATGTAAGATGCAAATCCCAACACGTACAAGATACCAATACGCATAGGAAGAGGATAAGATCATCCCGCAAACACGGCATACGAAAGCTATATGACCATGCCCCAGTCCTTACTTCATCGCAACATACCAAGATATAAATAGATCAAGGCAGTCTTGATTAGGCATAGAAAAGGGACAAAAGATAAATCAAAAGATAAAACAAAAGATACTGTCATCACGTTCTCTTGCCAAATTTTGGGTGCTCTTGGATAGATCAAGCTGGCACCTTGTTAAGAGGAAAGCTACATCCTGTTGAAGGCTAAAGTTGTTGATAAACGGCTATAGCAAATGTTGGCTTAAGATATGCGGACAAATAGCTTCTGGCTTACCTGTGATTGGTTAAAGTGCTTGAGCTTTCAATATACACATGGTTTGCTTCCTGTTTGAGCTGATCAAAGAGAAGAAGATCGGATGATGAATGAAGATGAAGAAGATGGGGGTGATCATCTGTGCTTGAGTACTAGACACTTCCTTCATATTCCAGACTGCCTACATACCCTGTATCCACGGGATCAAAGCACATTTATGATGAAGATGAGACATGATGAATATGTAGTTCTGGGTTTTATTGATGACATAAGTGATGAAAGATAGAAGAATGTGAGATGAAAGATTGAAGGATGTTTAGAAGAAAGATGAAGATGAATGATGAAAGGGGCTATCGTCTTAGCCTGAATCAGAGTGCTTCCTTCGCATCTTAGATTGCCTACATACCCTGTATCCACAGGATCAACACGTCAATGATAGGGCTGGATGTAGTTCTTATGGTTGATATCGCTAATTGGTTGAATGTTTGATCAAGCGATGTTTGTTGCAATTGTTGGATGAATGTGGATAGATTGCGAAGATATGGGTCTTGGTTGCAAATCATTAGGTCACATTTGTCATTGGATATATGCCATGGTTGAAGTTGATAAGGTTTGCTGTGTTGTAAGTTGAGTTGTTCGATGTGTTATGAGCTAGAGATAGCAGTATCCACTTCCAAATAAGACTCAACAAATGCCCCTAGTGTGGGATGAGGTTTATTATGCAGAAGAGACAATGCGGAAAGGATGTGGCCAATATGCTAAGGTGCCCAAAAGATATAGGTATCGCAACAATGTCTCAAATATGATAGCTAGCATTGGCAAAGATGAAGACGAAAGGCTATGTATGGCGTTGTGATATGGATTGTGATTATGGCTTATACAAGATGAAATGGGGAAATATGATCAAACAAACCAAATAGAAGAGGGAAGCTGGTCACTACACATAGCACCTGTTTGCCAGGTTTTCACTACGGTACTTATCCAAGGCGCCTGTTTACCAGGTTTTCACCAGATGATGGATTATTTATCTTATGTTTTTTTTTTCTTCTTTTTTTTTGGTTTTGGGGATAGCTGAGATTTATGGATAAAACTTCTTGAGATGAACGTTGTTGACTGGTTCATCCAAGGGAACGCCTTCAGGTGTTGAAAGAGTGTATGTACCTGATCCATAGACTGCTGCAATAATGAAAGGACCAAGCCATTTAGGCTCAAACTTGCCCTGTTTCTCTCGATGTTGTTGATTCCTTTGGTTTTCTTTAAGGACAAGGTCGCCAACTTGAAATCTGCGTTCTCTGATCTTTTTGTTATGGCTGTGGTGTAGCTGGTTTTGATAGACTTGAAGATGGTTCAATGTTGTAAGGTGACGTTCATCTAATAGCTCAAGATCATGGAGTCTAGATACTCGATACTCTTCATCTGAGATAGTATGTTGCAGGGATATGCGCAAAGAGGGGATCTCAACCTTGATAGGCAAAATAGCCTCAATGCCATAGACGAGAGCATAGGGTGTGGCTCCAGTGGGAGTTCTGATGCTTGTTCTATATGCCCATAATGTAGGATGTAGTTGTAGATGCCAATCTCGACCAGCTTCATTAACAGTCTTTTTAAGGATCTTGATGATTGTTTTATTAGAGGCTTCAGCTTGACCATTGCTCTGAGGATAATAAGGCGTAGAGAATCTATGTTGAATGTGGAACTTGTTGCAAAGATCTCTAACCTCTTGGTTCTTGAAAGGGCGACCGTTGTCTGTGACAATAGCTTGAGGAACTCCATAACGGCATATAATATAATGTAAGATGAATTTGGCTATTTGTTTACCTGTGATATAGGTCATTGGTATGGCTTCTACCCACTTTGTGAAATACTCAGTGGCAGTAATAATAAACTTATGACTGTTGGATGAAGTAGGATGGATTTTACCTACGAGATCAAGTCCCCATTGCGAAAAAGGCCATGGAGTGACAATAGGCTGAAGCTCATGTGCTGGTGCATGTATTAGATCTCCATGTTTCTGACATTATAGACATCGCTTTACAAATTGCTGAGCATCTTTTTCCATAGTTGGCCAATAGTACCCTACTCGTAGAAGTTTCTTAACAAGGCCAAGGCCAGTGGAATGCGAACTGCAGACACCTTCATGTGCTTCACGTAAGGCCATTTTTGCTTCCTCAGAATCAAGACATCTAAGAAGGATGCCATCAAGACTCCGGTGATAAAGGGTGTCTCCTAAGATAGTGTAACGAGAGGCTCGACAGATAAAGGTTTTGCGCTGGGTGTTGGATAGTTGACAGGGAAAGGTTTGATTATGGAGATACTCATATATATCCTTGTACCACGACGAGTTGGGACCAACAATTTCACATATAAGCTCAGACTGTGGAACTTCAAATGCTGGAATCAAAAGCTGTTCAACCAAGAATTCACATTTATGGGTGTTAGATGGCATGTCTAAAGGAGATCCAATCATAGCCATGGCATCTGCTGCTCTATTTTGTAGTCTTGGAATTTGCTCAAAGGTAATATCCTCAAAATATTTCTTGAAATCATCCACCATTAGCTTGTATAGAAGAAGTTTCTTGTCCTTTGTTTGATATTCATCTAAGACCTGTTTGATAACCAGCTGAGAATCACCAAAGACTCGTAACTGTTTGATTGCCCATTGCACTGCCATGCGCAAGCCTATGATTAAAGCTTCATACTTTGCTATGTTGTTGGTACACGAGAATGCTATTCTATATGATTTAGGTATACAATCTCCTTGGGGAGTGACAAACAAGATGCCCACTCCAGATCCATGTTGTGTGTATGATCCATCAAAGTATAGTTGCCATCGTGCTGGAGAATTCAAATTAAACAATCCTTCATCAGGGAATTCTGGATATATTGGCTGAATGTTTGTGATGGGTGCTGCAACTAACTGATCAACAATAAATTGTCCTCTGATAGCTTTGCAGTTCACATATTGTATGTCAAATTCACTTAAGATCATAACCCATTTTGCTAATCTCCCTGTGAGAAGTGCTTTTGAAAGGAGATACTTGAGGGGATCCACATTAGAGATGAGTTTTGTGGTTTGGTTCAACATATAGTGTTGCAACTTTTGGGAAGCAAACACTAATGCTAAACAAGCTTTTTCCATGAATGAGTAATTGAGTTCATATCCCACAAGGGTTCTGCTAATGTAGTAGATGGCTTGTTCTTTTCCTGAATCATCATGTTGAGCTAGAAGGGCACCCAATGCTACGGTTGTTGATGATATATAGAGTAGTAATGGACGATCAGGTATCAGAGGTACTAACACAGGAGGTGTTGCCAAGTATTCCTTTATCTTATCAAAAGCCTGTTGACACTTTTCATCCCACTTAAAAGGTTCACCCTTACGAAGAAGATGCTGAAAAGGATGACATTTATCAGCTAGTTGTGAGATAAATCTGCGGATAGATTGTAGCCTACCTTGTAAACTACGGAGCTATTTAAGATTCGTTGGGGGAGGCATTTCTATGATGGCTCCTTAGCTGGGTCTACTTGTATCCCTCGTCGAGACACAATATATCCCAACAGTTTTCCTGATGTTATGCCAAATACACACTTCTTTGGATTTAATCTGACTTGGTATTTTTCTAATCGATCAAAGATTTGTGCCAATACCTGTAGATGTCCTTCTCTTGTCTTGGATTTTCCTAGGATGTCATCAACATAGTCTTCCATGATAGTATGAAAAAGGTCATGAAAAATAACTGTCATGGCTCATTGATAGGTAGCTCCAACGTTTTTGAGACCAAAAGGCATTACAACCCAGCAATATGTGCCCCATGGACAAATAAAAGATGTTTTATCTTGGTCTTCCACTGCTATTCTGATTTGATTATAACTGGAAAATCCATCCATCAAAGATAGCATTTCATGTCCTATTGTAAGATCTACAATGTTGTCTATGCTTGGTAGTGGAAAATCGTCCTTAGGACATGCTTTGTTAAGATCTCTAAAGTCTGTGCAGCAACGAACTCGTCCATCTGGTTTTGCTATAGGTACTAAATTTGAAACCCATTCTGAATAATCAATAGGCTTTATAAATTTTGCTTCTAACAGTTTCTAAATTTCTGCTTTGACCAATAGGGCAACTTGTGGATGCATTTTGCGCAATTTTTGTTTGACAGGCTTTGCATCAGGAGATATTGCTAAATGATGTACCACAAGTGAAGGATCTAGACCTGGCATGTCTGCATAAGTCCATGGAAAATTTATAGCTCTTCTCATAAAAAATGCTATGAAGTTTCTTCATTCTTGCTCTGATAGTGATGCTGCCAAAAAATTGATCTTCAGATTCTGCTCTATTCCCAAGTTCATGTCTTGTGATTTTTCAACTAGCACCGTTGATTTCTCATGGTAATCAGTGGCAACAGGAAGATCAAATCCTTCATCCTCAGGTGCCTCAGAGAGGTCTTCACCTTTGGATACGTCCTTTATTTTTACTTTTTCACGGTCAAGAGGCGCCTTTTAGTTTTCACCTAGTGACCTATTTTGTTGAATTTTGTTTATTTCACTTTTGCGACTGAAGGATTTGATACTTCCACCAAAATATGCTAGTTTAGATAAATTCATCATGAAACCTGCTTTATGATCACCCAGTGGAATACCTTGTCTCAAACCCATGAATTCTGCAATGGCTTCGTCATTTTCAAATGTATCTAATATTGGTGCCCCCTGTTGGTCCCAATCGATGAGGTCAGGATATACGAGTGAAAGGCTAATGGAGGAATCGTGATGGCTAGAAGAGGCTGCAGAAAACATGAAGATGGAATGTTCTTGAAAAAGGTTGGTGATATGAAGGGAGGAGTCATCGATAGTATCTGAATTAGAAGTCTCTCCTACCGAAGAAGGTCCAATGTCAATATTAGAAATACACTTAATGTCTTTGGGTCGCGGTATCTCCAGTTGGTAACCAAGGCCTTGTGTATTAAACTTCTTAGACACAATAATGGGCTCAATAGGTCCTTGTTCCTATGATCCCAAACCACCATGTCCTTTATAGCCCATGTTCTTTATGATACGAAACCCATTGTTGTATCGCACTACTTCAAGTTGGACTTGGTCATTTTCATCAAAGAATATCCAAGAGTTTATATCCTCAATGTCTTCATCATCCAAGAATCCACCTTTAATGAATATTGTAGGGGGAGCTTTGATAACAGCGGAGGATGAAGTTGGCTTGGATGTAGAGGGCTTACCTTGGGATTTAGGAGATAATGGAAGGGTACCAACACAATAGGACTCTTGTAATTTGTATTCACCAGGGCCATGTTTGGTATATTTGATATGGAGGTTGGAAGCGGCTTTACTAGATGAGGGCTTGAGAAGGTCGGATGGGTTTATATAAGATGAAGATGGATATGCCTCAATGTTGATAGGAATGTGATTCAGACTCTGATATTTAGCTTGAAAGGCACAACAAAACTCAAATGGATTGGGATCAACTTGAATGGTAACCTCAACACCCTTATGTGGAAATTTAAGGCATTGGTGCTATGTAGAGGGAACTGCTTTAAGGGTATGGATCCAAGGGCGACCAAGGATGATGTTGTAAGGAAGATCAATATCAAGGACTTAACAGCAAGTGTCTGTAATGACTGGCCCAACTTGAATAGGCAATAAGATAATCCCTTCAGTATCTCTTTCAGTATCATCATATGCTCTGATGGTAATAACCTTGGAAGTGTCAACATCTTTCTCAGAATATCCCAATTGCTTGATAAGTTTCAAAGAACATATATTAAGACCAGCTCCCCCATCGATCAAGACTCGTTTGATATGGTGTTGTTTAACAAATACTTCAATATGGAGGGCTTCATTGTGTGAAGGATGAATGGAGGGTTGAAGATCTTTGTCGGAAAAGGTTAAGTGACAAGGAGCTGCAATGCTAGTGACCATAGATTGGAATTGTGTGATATTAATATTATTAGGCACGAAGACTCTTGTAAGGCTTTGTCAAGGATAGCTTTATGTGTGGGGGATATGTGGAGCAGCTCAAGAATAGATATGTGCGCGGGTGTTTTGCCAAGGTGATCCAAGAGGTTATAGTCAGAGAGAGGTTGAGGAAGATGTGGAGGTGCTCCTTGAATAGTAACTTGACCTCTTCGTGTGGTTATGGCACAATCAGGTGCTCTCCCTTGGATGGTAATGGTAGAAATGGGAGCATGGTCAATGCGGCCAATGGTAGATGATTCATAGTTATACGGAATAGCATTTCCAGCCTGAAGGTTATTTGTCTGATCATGAGATGGAAGTAGATTCTTGAAAGTCTCTAAATCATAGTTTGATGTTGATTATTGGGCAGGTTGAGCCATTGAAGGTGTGACCTTGATTAAACCTTGATCAATGCAGTCTTGGATAACATGTTTTAAGCGCATACAACCACTTGTTTTGTGTCCTTTAACTCGATGGTAATCACAATACTCATTTTCTTTGTACCAAGGAGCTCGAAAGAGTGGTTTTCCATTTGGTGGTGCATCAGGTAGAATAATGTCTCCTGCCTAAAGTAGCTTTCGAAAAACAACTTCCATGGGTTCCACTAATGGTGTGAATTGTCGGCATGGATTGGAAGTTTGGCGTTGGTTTCTACATTGTGGAAAAGGTTGTGTTGGTGTAGAAGCTGCTTGAATGTTGATGGGAGCTCTCATTGTTTGGATATTCCTTGCGTCACAATACCATCATTTACAACATTCTTGTTCTTATTCCAAAAGCAAGACTTATCATTGGAATTTTGGGGAGAATCTTTGTTGTCGCGAAAAATCTTGATAGTGCCCTTAGCAATTAAGGCTCGTTCAATAATAACTCCTTTGGAAACTAGTTCGTCAAAGGTGCTAGCACTTTGTAATTGTAATTGGAATGACAGCTCAGGATGAAGATTTTGAACAAAGATGTCAAGCTGTTGTTTCTCAGGTATTTCCCATGATAATTTACTAGCCATATTATGCCATCGTTGGGTAAAAGAAGAAAAGGGTTCGCCATGGCGCTGTTTGTTGTTGACAAGGTCATTCATGTTTACCTCATGTTCAATGTTGAAGGCGAAGTGTGATCAAAATTTGTTTGCTAATTCCACAAAAGATTTGATGCCCGAGGATAAATGAGAAAACCATTCAAGAGCTTGTCCTGCTAAGCTTCAAGGAATAGTCTCAAAAGATACATATCGTCATAAGAGACATCAAGACATGCCACAAAAAAGGCTCGAAGATGGTCTTCCGGATTTCCTTTCCCTTTGTACTTATCAAATTGTGGGATTTCAAAATGTGGCAGAAAAGGTATCATATTAAGAGACTTGTCAAATGGACAGGCGCATATGTTTTCAAGAGAGAAAGGTTTCTTGCCTTGTCCTACCCTTTCATCGATCATCTGTTGAACATCTGCTGAGGATAATTGCTGTTGTTGCGAAGGGGGTGAAGTATGGTATGGGATATATTGTGGTTGCGGTTGTGGGATATATGGAGTTGTGACTATTTGTTACGGTTGTGTACCCACAATGTATGTCAAAGGATTGGTATGTGACAGTATGCGTTGGAGGATTGCTGTCCTTGAGACACAAGCGGCAATTGGGTGTGCATCACATGGGAAGTGGATAGCGGATTAATAGTAACGAATGGTTGGGAAGTTGGGATTGAATTCATGACATGGTAAGTGACGAAGGGATTGGTAGATACAACAGAAACATTTGGATTTGTATTTTGGATAATATGGGGATTGGTATGTGTCATATGTTGGGTGATAATAGGGAAGCTCTGGGTAGCATAAGATGGATTGATGGTGTGTGAAGAATTGGAAGAATATGATGGCATGGATGTAAGGTGATCAACATAAGCGACCTTATTGTTCGGATTGGCTTGAGAAATGAGGGGATCACTCATGTTAATGAGACTAATGTTGGGATTATATGATAGCATGGAGGGATTAGCAGTTGGTATATGGGATATAGTATTCGTATGAGATGTAGTAGATTGTAATGGGTGTGAAGCATGGACAACAGGTGTTGTTGGAGTGGTTTGAGAGGTTTGCACACTATAAGA
Source organism: Cunninghamia lanceolata (assembly GCA_027924645.1). Lineage (NCBI taxonomy): Eukaryota > Viridiplantae > Streptophyta > Pinopsida > Cupressales > Cupressaceae > Cunninghamia > Cunninghamia lanceolata. Next base: position 3,619,880 of record BSBN01000275.1, on the reverse strand, counting down.
CATGGGAATAGCTTGTGATGCTTGAAACGTTTGCGCTTGTGTTACATGGACATCTTGTGTGACTTGAGGCATGGATACAGTCATGGTAGAAGGAGAGATATGTTGAGGAACATGGAAAGATGGAATGTTGAGATTTTGTGACATGAGAGGGAGCACATTGGTGGGCACTATCAATGGTTCTAAAATATGCTCTGATCGTGGTGGCTCAAATGAAGCAATAATAGGCAATGAGGATGATGTTTGGGATGTAAGAGGAGATGATGTGACTATGGTAGATGGTGTCTTCGCAACAATAGCAGTAGTGTTGGGATCTTGTTCTCTAATAGCGGATATGTCAAAGTCCTTTGGTAGTTTAGCACCCATGCGAGCAAGTTGGAGAAAGCAACGATTAGGCTCAAATATCATGAGTTTCTCAACTTGGTCCCATAGATAGGTATCTTGGAATTCCGATGAGTCGTCTTGAAATTGTTCTTCAAAAGTTTCCAAGGATGGTGTAGGTTGCATTCATTGTGAAGATGACTCACCAATAGTGTATCCTTGAGGCATAAACATATGAGGAGGCATACCAGTTGTGAATTGAGTTACATCCTTAAGAGGTGTTGATTTGAATTGTTGCATCTCAGCTTGCAATTTGGCTTCCATTTCAGCTCTTAATTTGGCTTCTATTTCAGCTCGATATTGACTCCTAGTTTGAGGCATGATGTTGATGATGAAGTTGAGCTTGTCAAAGTTTTGAGACCTAAAAGATGATAGTTGGCTGGTTGGTTGGTTGGTTGCTGTTTTGGTTTGCTGGTTTTGCTAATTCGCTTGGTTGATTTGTTTTGGCTGAGTTGTTGTTGTTGGTTTGTTTCTGATTTTCCCTAGAGGATAGCTCAAACACTCAAGGGAAAGATTGTTTGCTGCTGATGTTTGTTGAAGCTAAAGCTAAAGGATGATGTTTGCTGATGGATGATGTTTACTGATGGAAATGTTGGGTTGATATCTGATTTGCTAATTGGGGTCTCAAAAAGATGGAAAGCTCATGAGTTGTGATTGATTGATAAGCTCAAAAATAGGAGACAAAGTCTAGGGGTTTGCTGCTGATCAAAGAGAAGTCTGAAAACTGATGTTTAAGACTTAAGCAAGCTGGACCTGTGGCTAATTCAGCTGAGGCACTAAGATTTGCAGGTATTTTAGCTACAGGCGACTGATGATAGCTCAGATGCGACTCAAAGGATGCTAAAGGCGATCAACGATAGCTCAAATGCGATCTGGTTTAGGTTCGACAGAAATTCACAGTGCTAACCAGAAGCGAATGCTATGCCAAAGGTGATGGCTGTTGGTTTAAACGTAATTTTTTGTTGATCAAAAGTGACTCATATATCTCTAAAGGTGACAGTCTGTTGTTCAAAGGTGAGCTCGTTCAGACAGAAGGCGACTAACTGCGGCTTAAAGGTGATTTGGTTCAGACAAGATGTGATTTTGTTCAGGCAGTAGGCGATTAGCTGTTGTTTAAAAGCGACTCAGTTAAGGTAATATGCGATCAGCTGGGGTTTGAAAGTGATGCAGTTTAGCCTATATGTGGGTAGCTGTTGTTTAAAAGTGATGCAGTTCAGACTAAAAGCGGATTGCTATAGTTCAAAAGTGATGTCTGTTATCTGTACGAGCAGTTTAGGTTCAAAAGCGACTGTGTTTATCAAAAAGATGTATGATTTTATAGTTTTTCAGCAAGAAAATAGTGATTACAGTCACTCACACTCACAACAAGCACAAACTGATACAACCTAGGCTAGGAAAGAATAATATCTGTTGAATCCCCTGGCCGTGCTTATTCAAAGCGGATAGCTTCAGGATCTTGGTAGCACCGGCTCTCCTCCACGGCACTCACTTCTCATGCATACCAAGTTCTAGGCTTCCTGTAAGGCTTGTCCCCACACCAAACCTTAGGATTGTCCCTGCTATCTCTACTAAGAACCACGTGAATCGGGGCCGCTTCAAAGGTCCCACCTTTTGCATCAACAGATAGAAGGATTTTGGCTACTACACAAAGTTGCTAATAAGGGCATCCATTCGGGTGGCTATACATGTGGCAGCGCTACTCTCCGTTATGGAGTCTCCCAGCCTGCAAGGGTTGCACCTTGGAGGGTTTTGGGGGAGGTTGGTTGTCGGTATAACGCAACAACACCTGTTGTTTGTGGCTTTCGACACAAACACTTTTCTTATATAGTGGTTCGGAAGGACTTGGCTTTAGCTCGTTACCGCTTGGGTCGTATCCCTTCTCACACTGGGAAGGCAGGCCCTCTAAAGATAATGACAAGTTCTCATACACCCAAGATCCATTTGATAGGCAAGGGGAGATGATACTTTTGTCATTAAATTTGGGTTACAATCAAGCACATGCAAGCAATTAAAAAAGATAAATCAAGCACGGAGCAAACAATGATTCATTTTAAGCACCAAGCCCAAATGTACCTAATTTAGTGAAAAACCACAAATCTTGGACCGATTGAACCTGCAACAGATATGTCAGTAGTTTGATAACCTCCTTTTCTTGGACAAATCGATAAGATGCTGCACAAATACCCAATTAATAGCCAAGAAATCAAACTGGAACTGAAACAGATTTCAAAGCAACAAAATTTACCAGATGCGATTCACTGTTGAACATAAGCGATCTGTATCTTGTGATAGGTGAGATCCTGCATATCATATGTGATCTGAAAAATAATAGATGTGGTGACTGCAAGCTTATAAGCAATGTAAATAAATCCGAAGCGATCAATTGTAGCCTCCAAGTGATCTGTATCTGCAAAACACAGTCAAAACCCTATCCAACAAAGGCAATCACTGTCAGTTTAAAAGTGGTCCCTATTAGTTCAAAAGCGGCCTCTGTAGATTCATAAGCGATACGGCTATAGCCATAAGCGACCGGTTGCGGGCTAAAAGTGACCTGTATCTGCGAAAAGACAGTCAAAACACAAAACCCTATTCTGCACAGGCGAGCACTATCAGTTCATAAGTGATTCATATCAGTCTAGAAGCGACCACTGTTATATCAAAAGTGATGCGAATATGAGCAAAAGCAGCCATTGTTAGGTCAAAAGCGATCCAAATTAATGCCCAAGTGATCACTGTTATGCCATAAGTGATAAATACAGTTTAAAAGCAACTGCAAACAGTATAAAAATGACAGGCGAGACCTGTTAAAACAAAAGCGATGCGTATCATACCGTAGGCGATCACTGTCGGTTGAAAGGCGATCCAGGGAGGTAAATGCAGCCGGTTCCAGCGTATAAGCGACACAGAGATCCCAGAAATGGCAGATTTTTTGTTCAGAAGTGACCAGAATTTACTGTAAGCACCTGCAAAATCTGATCTTCAAAGAAACAACTCTGAAAAATGAAGTCAATCAAGGACGTGAGTCCCACCAGGTGTGCCAAAATGTGATAGGTGAAAGTCAGGTTTAGCAGATCAGACATAGTCATGAAACCCTAACCCTACCATCATCAAGGAATCTAATCTAAATGAAATCAAAAGAACAATGCAATTGAAGCATAACATCACCTGGACTGTGCAATTCCTTGTTTGAGAGATGTGGACTACTTCTTCAACAATGAACAATTGCAAAGCTGAAAGCTGCCATGATGGATGATAAAAGCTCAAATGAATGCTCAGATGCTCAAGATGCTCAAGATACTCAAGATGATAATGTAGGTGCTATATGATTGCTGGATGTCTCATATGGAGTGAGAGGGTGTTTATATAGGACTTAATTGAGATCAATCAATGGTGGAGATTCAGAGGCTATGTGAATGGCTAGGATTGAAAGTTACTAAATTTAGATCCAATTAGTTATGCATGTGAAGAATTTTAAATGAAAGTTGTATGACAACACATGATTAAGGGGAGATGGACAAGTGTTGGATTGTGATGAAAGGTGAGTAGTTAATTCAAATAAAATATTTGAATTAGTTGGGATATGAGTTGGATATTGATTAATTAAATAAAATTTATTTAATTAATTAGATAAATAAATAAAATGGGATAAGATATGATGTGGAAATTAATTAAATAAATAAAATTTATTTAATTAATTGGGATGGGGATAGGATATGATTGAGAAATGATGTAAAATTAATTAAATAAATAAAATTTATTTAATTAATTGGCTAAGTGGGATGAGGATGGGATTTAATTAAATAAATAATTTTTTTTTAATTAATTGGCTTAATGAATAATGATTTAACAAGGTGTTGCTAGACATGGACAAAGTTGGGATAAATTTGGGTGTCTATAGTAACCATCCAACATAAACACCCTTTCACTGCACATGATCACAAGGTAAATGAATAAAATCACCAAACAAGAGAATATACACATATTGTCAAAATGGAGCTCCAAATCACTACCACACCATCAACTCCATAAAGATCCATAACCTTGAGCCTCAAGAGCCCAACAAATATTCTTTTGACAATAACCATTTGAGAGGTCACAAATACCATGGCTTCCAAACTCATAGATCTATAAAACAATGTTAACACATAGAACTTCCCCTACAACTAAAATTCCTTCAATACTTTAAAAAAAAGCATCCCTCTCTCACTGCAACCAATGTCTATGATACCACATGTTCGAAAATGGGAGAGAGGACAAGGTAAAGTTGTAGTTATGTAGCCTTAAAATATTTTTAAATCTAAAATTAATAGCATGTGTAATTTTGAAAACTACTTTTAATTTAGATGTTGAAGTATTTCTCCAATTTAATCAATGTAGTAGAAGAAATAGCTTGCAAGAAGAAGACAAGTATTTACATGGAGAAACCCCTAAGTTAAAAAATCCACACCAAAGGTGTTTATGCTTGTATTAAATCTCTTGTGAAAGATTACATTCAATACTAAAATCTTTTGATTCCTTGATGCACTTTAAAAGTTTCATCAATTTTCAAACCTATAAAAAACTTCAAAAGCTTCTTGCTTTTTTTCTTCAAAAGCTTCTTTCTTTTTTCTTCAAAAGCATCTTGCTTTTTTCTTATAAGTCTTTTCCACAATTCAACTCTCTAGAAAATGTATGGGGCTCTTAAAATTAATTCAAAAGCTTCTTTAATTCAAGAGCTTAATTCAAAAGCTTGAAACTCAAATTATAATAAATTGTAATTGATAACATAGAAACCAATGCTCATGCAAAAACTAAGTGCTCCAAATAGAGAAGACTGAAGTAAAAAAAAATCAAGCCTTTTGTTAACTGTCTGTCCTTGATGTGGGTTCCCAAGTTTGCTCAAGTTAACTTTGCCAACATAAAATACATTTCCAAATAAAAGCAACAATATAAATTCGTCAAATTGGGCATCCAAGTTTTCCCAATCACTTTCTGTTAACTAAAATGATCAACACACACCAATCTCATATAAACAACATGCAAGATTGATGTCCCTAAAGTTATTTTGAATTATCTTGTTCTGTACATGCAAGTGACATGCAAACACTGGATTCAACAGGCAACTAATACCCATTATTTGAAACACTGAGATGTACCATCCTACAAGTTTCTAAAGTTGGAGCGTTCTGCAAGTAATATCTTAAAATTGATATGCAATTAACATACAACAACATGCAAATGATACCCATTACCTAAAACACTAAGATGTACCATCTTGGAAGTTTCTGGAGTTTGAGTGTTTTGCAAGCAATCTCACAAAACTTACATGCAACAACATGCAATGTCATTTAACTGACATGCAACATGCAAGGTTATACAAGTCCATATGAGTGACATGCAAAAACATGCAAGCACATGCAAGTGACATGCAACAACATGCAAGGTCATATAAATCCATAGGAGTGACATGCAACAACATGCAAGCACATGCAACAACATACGAGCAATATGCAACAACATACAAGCACATGCAAGTAACATGCAACAACATGCAAGTACATGCAAGTAACATGCAACAACATGCAAGTACATGCAAGAAACATGCAAGTACATGCAAGTGACATGCAAAAATATGTAAGTCCATGCAAGCTATTTTGACTACATGTAATCAATATCTAATTCATGCATCTCTAACACTGTAGTTAACTCCAACATTATATCCATGCAAGGTGTCTCAACATTATCCACTCATATACATAAAAAAGTACAACTCCAAGTCTAACTATAAGTCCCCATCAAAAGGGGATGCCCAAGTTTAACTCTCACTTATTAAGATTTATCAAACTCTCAAAATAGACCTAGGAGAAGTCAAAAAAGTCTTCATGGCCCCCACTCCAAAAATGGATGCCCAAGTTTGATCCTATTAATTAGGAATTGATTGCAAAAGTCAGAGTGATATAATTAATAAATAATTAATCTCTCAAATTCCTTATGTGTTGGGGAACACCTTCCAAGAACTTTGGAGACATATGAATTGGTTAGGATTGCAAGTTAAGGGCAACTCATCCCAACATGACCCTTTGCTATTTAGATTCTCTATGATATTGGTACTATGATTGTCTCTTCTACTTCTTTGCATGGTGCATCTTCCCACTTATTCACTCACTCTTCCTCTTTCACTAACCCTTCATCCTCTCATCTTAAGGTAAATCCCTCATTGTACCTAAAACTTATGTTGTCACTTGTAATGTGACCCCTTCCTCTCATGTTCCTTTCTCTACTGCCATTTCCATCTCTTCTTTTGCTAGTGTATCACTTATCTCTCATCCCACCAATGTCATTCCCTCTTCTATGCCTACTAATATTATACAACTAGTGTTATCTCCTCATCTCATATTGTTAGTGTATAAGTCAAATAGTGTTAAGAGGAAAGTTGATCTGATGCCTAGTACCCACAATGCTAATAATTATAGTTTGACACATAGCACACCTCTTCTTTTTGAAGTTGTTACATGTATCCATATCCTATTAGTTTTGTGGCACATTGCTTTGAGTTACATTGTGTAGAAATGAAACAAATACACACTTACAAGCCTTTAATACAACATGCTTAGACTATGCTTATGATGACAAAATTTTGGATAAGTTATTTCTTCACACTCTTCACATCTATATCATTCAATGGTTCTACTCATTGCCTTCTTTTTATACTCATTCTTTTGATTAGTTAGCCATAACATTCCTTATCCATTTTCATGTGAATACAAACTTCATAACTATTGTTTCAAATTTATTTAACTGTGCTCAAGTCTCTAATAAGCATATTGATGAATATGACATTCGTTTTCAATCACTTAGTGCTAAAATAAAACATCAACTTTGTAATGATGAGTAGCAAAGGGGTAAGTGCATCAAAATGGAGGACCAAAAGGGGGTCAAATGTGGCCACTTTTTTCTGAAATTAGAAAAAACTGACCTTGCATGAGAAATTAATGAAAGCCATGCTCAAAATTAGATGTGATAAGAACAAGTTTTGTGGTGCACCAAGTCTAGTTTCGAAACATTTTTTTTTTCTAAAAATGGTGGAGATTAATAGGTTCAAATAAAGGGAGCACACAACGTGCCCTTGTTTTTGTTAGAAAATTATAACATAGTGCCTGGTGTGCTCCCCCTAAAATCTCAACTTTTTTTAAGTATTAGATAAATGGCAATGGTGGAAAATTACCTAACACGATGTAGTTTATGCATTTTTTTTTTGTTAATTTGTTTATGAATACATGAATTTTATGAATTTTTAAAGTGGACACATCTTGAAAAATAAAAAATTTGAGAGTGCCCCCCCCTAATTTTATTGAAAATAAATCAAAAATCAATTTTTTTCAATGTGTATAGAATTGAGTCTAGAATATAAAAATGTAATTGGTTTCAAATTTTGATAAATGTGTAAAAATGACACCAAAAAAATACTAGAAATAGGTTTTCTAAAAAAAACACATTAGCAAAAGAACTTGAAGATGGAAACCTTAATGTTATTAGATTTTTGAAAAAAATACATGGTTAGAAAGCTAATAAAAAACTTGAAGTTCTCCTGGCATTTTTTTGTATTGACATTGAAAACCATGTAAACCATAGGGGGAGCACGCACGATATTTGGTCAAAATTTCTAACTTTTGTTAAAAACACGTCCTTAGCATCCAAAAGGTACCTCCAACCCTTTGGGTTGGATTCCCAAGGAAAATCCAACCCTTAGGTTTGGAATTTCCCAAAGTAGGCAAAAACACTCTCGCATTATAACGCGAGTACATTATGGCTCAATAACTACCAAGCCATAATGTGAGCATGTTATAACACACTTTTATTTTAAAGTAGTTAAAATGGGAATCCTTCAAATTCCTTCACTCTAGAGTAGGGTCATGTCTAGGAAGAGACCATAGGTATAGACGTTATATAAACATTTATGTATAGGTTGGTATTTACCTTTTATCATTTACCTTTCTGATACTTTAAGTTATATTTTATGTATATACTGGTAGGATGTTTGAGAGTGGTTTCAGATCCATAGGAATTAAATTATAGATTCTAGAATTTGGAGGATCCCTCATATTTTAGACTTAGTAGAATTTTCAAGGTTTCTGACTTAGCCAAGTTTAGGGGTTCAACAACATGCATTGGGGTAAAGGCACATGGACCCCTTAGGTCTCTCTATCTCTCCCTCTATCTATTTATTTATCTATCTATCTATCCTCCCTCTCTCTGCCCCACTTTCTATATTTTCCCTCTCTCTAACTCTATCTCTCCATCTCTCCTGAGCTATCTCTTTCTATCTCTCCCCCTCTCTCTCCCTCTCCCTCTCCCTCTTCCTCTCTATCTTTTTGTCTCCCTCTCTATCTCTCTCTATCTCTCCTACTCCCCCTACCTCTTTCTATATTTCTCTCTAAATCTATATCTCTATCTCTCTATATATTTCCCTCTCTAATGATATCTCTCTATCTCTCCCTCTATCTCTTTCTATCTCTATCGCCTTGTCTCTATATATATCTCTCTTTTTCTCCCTCTCCTCTCTCTCTCTCTCTAAATTTCTCTCTCACTATCTCTACATGTCTCTCTCCCTCCCCCTCCATCTCTTTCTTTCTCTCTTGCTATCTCTTTATATATCTCCCTCTGTCTCTCTCTCTAATGCTATCTCTATCTCTATGTATCCCTCTCTCTATCTCTATATGCTATCTCTATCTCTATCTCTATCTCTATCTCTATCTCTATCTCTATCTCTATCTCTATCTCTATTTGTATTTCTATCTCTATATCTATCTCTATCTCTCCCCCCTCACTATCTCTCCCTATCTCTAACTCTATCTTTATATTTCCCCTCCCTCTCTAAAGCTTTGAGATAGAGATATAGATAGAAAGAGGGGGAGAGAGATAGAGAGGGAGGGAGCAATATAAAGATAAAGTTAGAGAGAGGTGAGAGAGATATAGATATAGATAGAGGTAGAGAGAGGGGGTAGAGCTAGAGGTAGAGACAGGATAGAGAGATAGATATGGGGAGAGGGAGAGATGGAGAGAGACATATAGAGGGAGAGATAGAGTGATATAGAGGGAGATAGAAATATAAAAACAAAGGGATAGAGATGGAAAGAGATAGAGAGAGGGAGACAGAGAGATAGAGAGATAGCATTAGAGAGAGGGAAAGATAAAGAAAGATACAGAGTCAGAGAGAGAGGGAGACATAGAAAGAGGTAGTGAGAGACAGAGAGATAGAGAGAGATAGAGAGGAATCTAGACATACATAGATAGAGAGGGAGAGGGAGAGGGAGAGGGAAAGAGAAGGAGAGATAGAGTTAGAGAGAGGGAAAATTTAGAAAGTGAGATAGATAGAGAGAGATAAGGGGTCCCTATGCCTTTACTTTGATGCATGTTGTTGAACCCCTAAATTTGGATAAGTTTGAAACCCTAAAACCCTAAAAATTTGACCAAGTCTAAAATTTGAGGGATCCTCCAAATTCTAGAATCTACAATTTAATTCATATGGATCTGAAACCACTCTCAAATATCCTACGAGTATATACATAAAATATAACTTGAAGTATAACAAAGGTAAATGATAAAAGGAAAATACCAACTTATACTTAAATGTTTTTTAAATTATGTATATACCCTCTAGACTGAAAGAAGTTCAAGGATTACCGTTTTAACTAATTTAAAATGAAAGCATGTTATGGATTGGTAGTTATAAATCCTAGGCTTAGTAACTACTGAGCCATAATGTGAGTGCATTATAACACATTCATGTTTTGGCTTGTTTGGACCAAAAAGTGGTTTTGACCACTTTTTGGTCCCCCATATTTCTTCACATGCCTAAACAATTTTAGTTAAGAGTTTTTTAACTCCTATCCATGATAGTGTTTTTTTAAACAATTATGTTTCTTTCATAGACCTTTGTGCTCATGAAAAGGATGGCATACTTAAATTACTTGTTTCCAATGGTTTGAAATATAGATCCTCCCATACTTCTACACCTGAATGCAAGACAAATACTTAAATCCAAAAAGGTAATGGTAGATATGAATATATACCTAATCTTTTCTTTAAGCCCCAAACCACTAGGAATTTATAGATCTAAGTGAAACTCTAGATCATGTACTCCAAAATATATTGAATGTACTCCAAAATATATTGAATGCTATTTTGATTTCTTTTCCCTTTATTCATCCATTAGACCCATCTGGAGGGTTACTTAAGGAATATAATGAGCATTTTTTTTGTAATTATCATAATGCCTAAAAAATTATTGTATACAACTCAAATGTAAACCAAAAGTAAAGGATTCAAATGTAAATATTAAAAACTTCAATCTACACAAACTACAATCTTAGTTAGACTAAAGAAATTGAAAGCAATTAATTAAAAAAATTTACCCAAATTCACTCCTATTTTACCACAAATTATCTAGTTGTGTTTGTATTGATTAGAAAATGGAATGTGGTTTCTCACAACACCAACATGATGTTAGATGAATAGGTGATGTGAAAAAAGTCTCCTTAAGGGTCCATTTATAGGTTTCCAGGTTGGACAATCAATGATCAAGATTGGTTGAGAGTTGGTTTAGAGATCAATGGTTCAGTTGAGTTGGTTAATTGGTTGGGAGATGGATGGTGGAGAAAAAAAGAGATTTAATAATTGCTTTTATGATTTTTTTCTATAAAGGGTAAATAAGGATTAATTAGGACTTTTTAGTGATTTAGGAGGTAAAAGGGGGATTTAATAATAAAATTATTAAATCATGTGAAATGGGAGTGGGAATTATGTTATTAGGAAGTTTTGAAAAAGTGGCCTAAGAGCTTGCGTACTTTTGGGGTGTCTACATTTTGTCCCTCTTCGAGATGGTATTGTGCCACAACTAAGAGAAGTAATAGTATTTCAAAGAAAGATGATATATAGTGATTTGTGGAAGATTGCCCTAGCCACTTAAAGTAGGAATGATGAGGAGGAATGAGGTAAGGATGATTGGACTATACCTATATTTTACCCCTCTTTGAGATGGTGTTGCGACTAAGAGAAGTAACACAATTTCAAAGAAAGATAAGATATAGTGATTTTTGAATGACCTACCCCAGTCACTCAAAGGAGGAACGACGAGGAGGAATGAGGTAAGGATGACTGGATGATACTCCAATGATAGGATAGACGAGTTTGAAGGACATGAGTATGCTCTCAAAATGGATGGAAAGGAAAGATGAGGATAGGGGATTGGATGTGAATGATGGAGGAAAGGATAATCATGCTAGTAAAAATGAGCACCTTGATATTTGATGTAGCACTGGATTTTATACACCATGATATAAAAACCATGGTGATTATGTCTCTTGTGCATAAAAGATTGAAATTCACAAGCAAGCATATGCCTATAGCACCATGAGATGAAAGATCATGATGTTGTTGTGGAAAGCATGTTGCAAGGACCGATGCAGACGCATGATAAAATGATAACACACAAGCAAGCAGGAAAACATGCACAAATGGTACAAAGAAAAACAAAATGTTACTCTTGGTCAAACTAAAAATTGATGTTTAGTTGATGTTGATGATAGCATTCTTGATTTGGGAAAATATATCCTAAGAACAATGTGAGGATTGGGAATTATATATCTCAATTATGATGATTGAATTATGTTGAGTAGGACTTGTAGCAAGGATGAGAAAAAATAGATGAATTATTTTGGATGATAGGATATATTGATTGGTAAGATTTGTGTGAATTAGGATTCCTTACAGTGGATTAACTACTTAGGAATTGCTTGGGATTACTACATTGGATCATATGTGGATAGTATTTTTATTTTGATTGGGTTTGATAGATTTCTATATGATAAATAGTGACAAGGGAACACCATGTCTAGAAACAAGGATGAGAGATAGGTTGACTGAGGATGATAGGCTTGATGGATTAGGAATTTGAGGGATGAAGGATCTCTAAGGATTATGTCACAAAGGAATAACATGCACCACTATAAAAATGTCATCTAGGATGTTGGACTAAAGAGATATAATGTATTGCATATGCTATAACAAGATCGTTAGAGGATAAAAGGAATCTTTTCTATGCCAATAAATTGTCAAAGCATGTTTCAAAATCATGCCTTAGTCCTTATCAAGATTAAAGTAAACCAAGGAGGATATATGGGAATGATGGCAAGGAAATATGTATATGACAGATTAGGACAATTGATGTGATAGATGAGACAACTTTTCTCTAAGTACAAGGTGCATAGAAAATTGATTTACACATGATACCCATGAATAGGTTTTCACCATGGTACTTATCCAAGGCACCATGAAATGGTTTTCACTATTGGATGAATAATTTTATCTTTATTATTTTTTTATTTTTATTTTATTTTCTAGTTTATTGATTGGATGGCACTGATAGTCTTCACATGTCCCTATCTATTTGATATAGTTGATGTAGATTTGTCATAACATGCTAGTAGTGACTTGTCTGGAGTAATTGCTTCATCAAGATCAAATCACTCATGTATAATCCATTAATGTTGGTTTGATGTTCATTGATAATGGAGTTGGATTTATCCGAATGTTTACATAGTGATAGGGTACCATCATAACCTGTATGATAAAGTGTTGCTAGCATAATGTGATAGATTTGGGATTTGGAGTTTTATAATTTGAGGTGTGATTTTGGATTTGGATGGGGGATGTTGAATGTGGAATTAGGTGATTGACATTTATAGGATTTAGGTGGAGAGGTTAGCAATTTGATTAGGTTGTAGTATTTTTGACTCACCATACTTAAGATGGTGGATTATGGAATTTGGATTTTGGATTAGGATGGTGATTCTAGGACCAACATTCTTATACAATTTAGAAGCTGATCGACACCTATTATTTGCATGGTGTGCCTTCCTATTTTATTTTGAATAATTATTGGATTTGGATATTTAGGTCCAACATTCTTATACAAATTGTAAGGAGGTGGATACCTATTATATGGAAGGTGCATCTTTCGATGTGGCTCCACATTTTGATTTGGATATTCTAATTCATTTGATTTGATTGGTCTAATTTTCTTTAGGATCCATATTGATTTTATGTGTCTTCCTTGATTTGTGGATTCATTGGCCTTTGATGTTTGATATGGATCTTTTGCTTTATATGCTTTACAATTTTGTTGGTCCCAATTGATGGGTTGAGGATGTGGAGGATAAAGTTTGATGGTATGGATAGTGGAGGTGGAATAATTGTTTGTAGAAAGCTTATTGTATTGGCTATGAATGGTCCCCATCACGATGCTTTCATTGGATGAAGTTGCCTCAGTGATTGTTGAAGTATCACCAACATGATTAGATTGTTTTTTAGAAGACTTATAGCCAATTCCTTGACAATGATTGACATATATTGGGATAGGCTAAATTTAATTCCCCACTCATGAAGACCCAATCCTTTTACTTGATAGTTCATTCTTTTACATATCTCATTTGTAATAGGATACTTGTTATTGTTGAAGCATGATGCTAGCCTATTGATGTGCTACCTATTAAAAATGTTCCAAAAATTTCATGTGATTCATCCTTTACGGTTTCTATGTTAGCACTATGCTAGGGTTTATCCCTAATTATGCCCAAAACCCTCAACATTTCGATTCCATTTACCTCTTGCTACTTATGCATTTATATTTTATGTTGAGTTGCCCAGCCAATCAAATTCTTGAATTGTTTCACAAACTCCTTGTGTTCATCGCTTTACTGATCACCTCTAATTAGGTTGTTAATTTTCTAATCAGATATGCTGTTATGTAATTGTTTCTTACTTCTTCCCTTTGGATGGTGAATCTACTACCATATATACCTGATTAGTCTTAAGAGTCATGACTATTCCAATCAATGCCACTTTTGTCAAACTTTAATCATGTTTGTTAACTTGTTTGCCACTCTATAATTTATGCTTTGTGATTTGGCCAACTTGACTTTAGGCTTACCTCCCGAAGCTACCAAAACATCAACACTCCCTCTTACCTAGGGAGGTATTCTCATCAGCAAGGACTTCTTCGTCATGGACTCTCTCAGCATGACTTCCACAATGGCTACATCCAATTGTGGGAAACACAAATCAGTCTCAAAGATTTGTACTATACAATGGCTTTCGCCTCATATTTCTCCATCTCAAATAAATATATGATATAAGGTCTTTCACCTCATATTTCTCCATCTCAGAGAAATATATGATATAAGGGATTTTACCTCATATTTCTCCATCTCAAAGAAATATAGGATACAAGGGCTTTCACCTCATATTTCTCCATCTTAGAGAAATATATGATACAAGGGCTTTCACTTCATATTTCTCCATCTTAGAGAAATATACGATACGGGGGATTTCACCTCATATTTCTCTGTCTTAGAGAAATATACGATACAAGGGCTTTCACCTCATATTTCTCCATCTCAGAGAAATATAAGATAGAAGGGCTTTCACCTCATATTTATTCATCTCAAAGAAATATACAATACAAGGGCTTTCACCTCGTATTTCTCCGTCTGAGAGAAATATACGATACAAGGGCTTTCACCTATATTTCTCTATCTCAGAGAAATATATGATACAAGGGCTTTCACCTCATATTTCTCTATCTTAGAGAAATATACAATACAAGGGCTTTCACCTCATATTTCTCTGTCTCAGAGAAATATATGATACAAGGGTTTTCACCTCATATTTCTCCGTCTCAAAGAAATTTATGATACAAGGGATCTTAATGATGCTATGACTCCCTCTCTGCGAGAGCATCATTTTCCACCACACCAAGCTTGTCTTGGAAGTATGCAAACTTTACCCTAGAAAGAGGCTTGCTGAGGATATCAGCCGTCTGATCATTAGTGCAAATATACTTGAGTTGGATTGCTTTCCTTAGCACCATTTCTAACCCTATCATACTTGATGCACCCAATGTACTAGACACTAGCTTTCCCTCTTACCTGTGAGTCCTAGAATTCACAACCCCTTGGAAGATCCTTGCCTTGACTTCCTTCACTGAGCAGATCCATCCTTTCGATACATTCCTGCAAAACCTTCCATGCTACTTAGACTTCTCATCCAAGTGCCACCATAAACACCTTGTCACACCTTCTGCAGTACTAAATCCCAACTAAACTCAGCTCCAAGCACCCACATCAACCTCCAGTCCTCCTTGATCAAGGTTGCCTGCAATGTTTGCCCTACTGGAACACCTCTATCCCATACTTTGTTTCGTGTATCCCTAGATACTCAGCCTCTTCATTCCCACCTCTAAGATGGTTCTACTACAAACTTACTTGAGTCTGCCTTAGTACCTTCTGAAGGCACCCCTTTCTACATTACTTTGAACCCACAGACTTTCCATTCAGTCTAATCTTGTCCAATCCAGGATTTTCCCTTTTGAATCAGCCTCCTCTTGGTCTCTCCCACCTCAGGGCCTATCTACCACCTGATTTACTCTACATATGCAGAACATTCTGCACTCCTACACAATATAACAAGATGAGCTAAAAATGGGAGAGGACAAAATTAAAGAGGGTGAGGAGCAGATTGTAACACTATGGGAAGTTGCAGCATCTAAGGAAGGAGGTGGCAAGCTTGCCCATGTTTTTCTTCACTGTGGGGTTTTCTTCGCTCATCGGTATTTCTCTTTTCTTCCAAACACTTTGTATTAGTACCCATAAATTGGTTTTGCATCTCATGGCAAATTAATGGTGCCCTAATATTGAGTAGTCTCAAATTAAAATAGTATAAGTTGCCAACAATACAATGGTGGCGATGTTTTAATAAGTTGGGACTATAATATTTTGCCTTTGTTTGCTTTGGGTCATCTCAAAACACCTTGTTTGAATGATGATAAATCATCTAAGAATAATCCTTGAACATAGATAATCTACTATTAAGATCCATAATTAGTAATGGTCTTGACTCTAAACCTGTTAATTATAAATTAGTAAAATTTCTAGGGTATATCAACAAGCATTATTGAGCATATCTAGTGATGATTGTAAACCATGAAATGTCATTCACTAAAACAACTGTTCAAACATATTTTGATATGACTTAGGGTTAGGTCCATCTCTTGACCTTTTATGCAATAGATCTATTGCTATTTCCCAAAGCCTTTCTTTACAAAAATAGTTGATCAGAATTGAGGATGTAATGACATCAGGACAATAACCCTTGTCTAGCATACTACAAAACAAATCCCTAGCTTCTTGCAACTTCCTTTGTTTGCACAACCAAACAGTCATTATAGAATATGTAATAAGATTAGATCTATAACCCTTCTCCAACATTTGATGTAAAACCTTCATAAGCTCTTTAGAATTACCTCTCCTACAAATTTTTTTTCGTCATCACAAAGAAAAACCACAAGGTTATCAATGGCAATTGCACCTGGGTCATAGCCCTTCTCCAACATTCTATGCATAACCTCTGTAGCCTGCCTTGTTCTACAGTCCTTGCAAAGACCCACGACCAAATTATTAATGGTGGTCACATTAGGAATGTGACCCTTATCTAACATTATCAGGAATATCTACAATGCATCATCAAACTTGTTTTTCTTGCAAAGACTGTCCATGAAATTATTGAGAGTAATGATGGTGTTGGGATTGTAGCCCTTATCCATTAAGCATCATATAAGGACAGTGACCTCTTCAATCTTTCCTCCATTGCAAAGACAACCCATGGCTGCACTGTAAATAACATGATTAGGTCTGTAGCCCTTATCTAGAGTTACTTGCAAAAGCCTAACGACATGCTCTATGCTACCCATTGTTCTAAAATAGTTTATGAGATATTTAAGGTGATGGGCTCACTTTGATATCCCTTTTCTAGTATTAGCATCATAAATTTTTTGCAACTTGTTTGGGTTGGTTCTATCTGCAAAGTTTGTGTACCAATTTCTTGGTGGTGATTTCATCTGGGTTTAGTCCTTTGTTCAACATTGTTCAAAGGAGATTCTCAGTTTCTTCAAGTTTTTTTTACTATTATAGAGATCTTCAATAAGTGTGTGGTAGAAGAATAAATTCATAGAATGGCCCCATTTTAGGATTAGATTAAAAACTCTAGTGGCTTGTAAGAGATTATTATCAATTAAAGTTACTCGATACAGTGAGGAGCGCAAACATCTGGAGACCTATTTCTTAAGAATATTATGCACCTTGCTCATATACCTAAGTGTGTAGATAATTAATAGAGATACAAAATAGGTAGATAAAAACCCATATAGAAACCAACCAATGATTGCAAAAATGCCACTCTCCATAATCTTGTTGCAAAATGTTAATTTTCATTTTGGCAGCTTTTCTCAAATGGTACCCCTTTGTGCTTCTAACTTGCCTTCAATCTTTATTGGATCTTCTTATGCTTCGATACCATGTTAATTTTCTAATCAGATATGTTTTTGATAAGTTCAGTTGGAAACTAGGGTCGAAATCCCTTTAACAAAATAGCCCCTAGGGCATCAGGCCATTAACATGCCAGAAATAGCATCTTGTCAGCATAGAAACAAATGACCAAAAAATAGAACAAAACACTACAAAATGATAGAGAAAACAGAAAATAGGAGTAACAAGAAACTGCGGGCTGTCAGTCACCCCAAACTTGGCCAAAAACTCCACCATCTCCTTGTAGTCGCCTAAGCTATCAATGCCCACTTGTTTAACCATGTCATCCATGTCCTTCATCATAATGAAGATGGAAGTCGCCCGGTGTAAAGCTTTAGCCATGAACTCCGCCATTACCTTCCATTTGTTCTGCATTGAGTCCATCTTTTTCTTAAGGTTCTGGATATCCTTCGTATGTTTGACACATAGAGTACAATCCCCCTTATTGTCTTGATGAACAATCTCCCCCACATTTTTCTTACCAACAGTGGCCTTCTTCTTACCTTCCAGACTTTTCAAGTGACTTTCATTCATTGAGGCAAAGTGGCTAGTGCCCTCAACTTCATGCACAAAATTAGTTAGAGTCTCCTCTCGCTCTTCATCCATAGTCTCTTCCACAAACTCAAAGTCCTCAAAACTTTCCACCCCTGGAGAACTAATCAATGGTTTCCTAGCAATCCTTTTGGAATAGCAGATACTTGGAAGAGTAGTCTCTCCACCTTCACTACTACCCTTAGTTTCCAGAATAGTGTCCAATTCCACAATTTTCATAGGAGCATCCTCCATGGCAGCACCCTTCCCTTCTTTCTGCTTCTTCATCAGAGTTCCCTCCATTTCCTCCACCCTATCTCTCTTTCCAGATTTCCTTCCCTACACTAGAGTAACATGCTTATGTTTGGTGTTTTTAGTAGAAGTATGGGTCTCAAACAGATTCCCTTCCACTTCACTGGGGCCACCCTTAATTATAGGAGTCCTAATGTAAGTTTTCACTTTACCCTTACCCTTGTGAGAACTACCCAGTTGTGGGTCCTCTAGAATTTTAACTTGAATAGGTTGAGGCGGACAAAGGGCAAGATGGAAATGATATAGTTTCAAAATAAGACCTTGGTGAATCAGAATGAGAGGATAATTGACATTCATGGCCCTAAGGTCCCTAAGAGACTTAATGGAATTTTCCAGTGAAGAGAGTAAAAAGAAGGGAAAGCTAATCTTAACCTTATTCCTAAAATGATTTAAGAGAGCAAAGTGATAGTTTTAGTATACACGGAATTGCCCTTCCAGCATGAAAAACTTCATTATCATGAGACGGATTTGTCTCCACGGCTCTGGTAACTCCTCTCTTGCCAACCCACCATGAAGTTTTACAGGAGCCTCCCCCTCACAAAAGAAGAGATTCATGTGCTCTGGGTCAACCACTTTGCTTCTCCTCGAATGCTTTTTGCCTTTTGTGGTAAACTAGTGGCTTGCTCAATGACCTCCTCAGAAACTTGGAATCCAATCTTCCCAATCTTGACTTCTCTAGTTTCCTCATCCCATGTCTTCGCAAACTGTCTTGATAGATTTTCATCATGCCCTGTCATCCCTTCAAGGAAAGGCACCACCTCCCCCTCTTGGATAATATACCAAACAATAGTGTCCTACTTAAATTCCTTGGTCAAGCTGGGTTCAATTTTCATGATGTCTCCTCCCATCTTACTGGTCTGAAAATGGCTAAGGAAACTAAACTGGTTTTGATCAATATGGAAATAATCACAATTTGTAGCCTTGAAATTAGGAAAGGGACTGCTATAATAGCAATTATGTTGAGTTGGAGTAATGATGATGGTGTAATTATTATTGTTAAAAACCTTAAAATCACCACCTAGATACATCTCATCGAGGGAAGGATTTAGCTGCGACCTTGTGTGAAGATAGGTGATGCCAGCCTCCATCTTAAACCAACCACGATGGATCATGAAATTAGCTATCACATCTGTCCTCCATCTCCTAGCCACCTGTCCACTCCTCATCCTTTTTGAATTGTGAAATCCTAACCCTGGATCTCTGCCAATACCAAAGTCCTTACGCCTTTTGGCATGCCAACCAAGATTTCCCATCAATCTCCTTGTAGTACTATTATCCATGTTGTCCCCTATATCCCTATGGAACTCGAACTTCTATTAATAGGACCTGGTTGACTCAACCACAACCTTGCCACCTCATCCTGCAGGAGATTCTTGACAATCCCACCAGAAATAATTTGAAAATTTGAATTGTTGCTCCTGTTTCCCCAAACCCAAGGACACCTTCCCATCTCACACCCTAGTGATACCAAAGGACAACAACCATCACCCACCACTTATATGTTCTATCTCCTTCCATCTTACTCAATCAGGTTACTAATTTCTTGAGACAAACTTGAGATGCTTCTCCAACACCGTCATCCATCCTTCCCACTTCCAACATTAGCCAAGGCATCAGCCACAACGTTTCCTTCTCTGTAGATATGAGAAATCTTAAATGCCTCTAGAACATTAAGAAGGATCTTGATGTACCCCATGATATCCTCAAGGTTCCATCCTATCTGAGAATGACCAAGGGCAGCGTTCATAATTAAGTGGGAGACACCTTCAATATGTGGCTTTTTTATATTCATGGAGATAGCTAACTTGATGCCCCATAGCATAGCCATGGCTTTTGCTTCATTATTTCTTTTAGTGCTAATCCCTCCGGCATAAGCAGCAACACACTCTCCACCATCCGTTCTTAAGATACCACCACCACTAGCAACACCTGGATTCCCTTTAGCCACGCCATCAAAGTTCAACTTAACCCACCCTTGCTACAGTGAAGTCCATCTGGTTCTAGCCCAGGCTAACTTCTTAGTCATGTCCACCTTGTATGAGTTCAGGTTGTAGTTCTTTAACAAGTTTAGTTCTTCTCTCCCCAGGTGGCTATCCGTAGCTTTAAACTGATAGGAATTGATGTTTTCAGCTAACAACTTGATGGAAGACCTCCAGAGGGGTTCTACTCTTTTCCCTAAAGATTCTATTATTACGTTCCTTCCACAAACTCCAAACTAAATGGGGAGGTATTTGGTTCCAGAGTTCTTTCAAAATTGGTAGAACCGGAATATAGGGGTGCTTCCATTCCCCCATCAACATTTCCATTTTAGCATTCAGTATCTAATTAACATTAAGCTTTTAGAGAGTGTGTCCCCAGACCTCCCAAGAAAAACTGCAATGAAGAGATGAGCCAAAGATTCCTCCTCATATTCACACAGTATACATCTAGTTGGCATATAGAATCCTCTCCTTTTCAGATTGTCTAGGGTCAAGACCTTATTGTGCATTAAAGTCCACCAAAAGAAATTAATCTTCAAAATGAGTTTAGGAAACCAAATTTTACTCCAAACTCCTCCTTCTCCATGGTTTAACAACAGATTATATGCACTTTTGACAGTAAACAACCCTCTCTTATCCTTATCCTAGACCATCTTGTCCCTCTTGGTAAAAAAAGATAATTTGTATTCTTCTAAATCTTTTTGAAGCTGAACCATCTTTTCCTTCTCACTATCATCCCTGGCATAACCTAAGATCTCTTTCCAACTCCGAAGACCTTCACAGGTTCTTATGTCATCAACCATTTTGGTGCCAAGCACCTCGCTAGTCCTACCCACAATCCTGCCATAATCCAGCTCTATCAGGGGTTTATCCTTCAACCACCAGTCTTTCTAGAAGTTGACCTCTTTACTATCGCCAATCCTCCATCTTAAACCTTATCAGATGAGGCCTCTAGTTTTAATAGTCCCATTCCAGATAACCGAGCCCTTTGGAAGGCTCTCCTTCACTATAAGACTTCTACCTTGGTCTCCATTGAGATATTTGGCTCTCATGATATCCCCCCAATTAGTACTGTTCTAGATAAGGTTCCACCCTATCTTGGCTAGCAGTGCCTTGTTCATCAATTAAATTCTTCTTAGGCCTAGACCCCCTTGTCTTCTAGGCTCACAAACTTTCTCCCTGCTCACAAGAGGAATTCTTTTTTTCTCTTCGACCCCCATCCAAAGAAACTTCTTCTGAATCTGTTTGATCTTATCAGCCACATTTTTAGGGATTTGAAGAGACTTAACACATTTTCAGGCATCCCTTGTAAAGAAGATTTGAGAAGCTAAAACTTTCCAGCTTGGCTCAGGAGAGAACCCTCTGATTAGATATGTTGTTATGTAATTGTTTCCTACTTCTTCCCTTTGTATGGTGAATCTACTTCCATATATACCTAATTGGTTTTAAGAGTCATGACTATTCAAATCGATGTCACTTTTGACAAACTGTAATCATGTTTGTTAATTTGTTTGCCACTCTATAATTTATGCTTTGTGATTTGGTCGACTTAACTTTAGGCATACCTCCCGAAGCTACCAAAACATCAACATAGGTTACTTGTTGTTGCCCATCACCACATATTTTAATCCCTCAGCCTTTAGCATTTTAAATATTTGACAGGTTTGAGTCATCCTACATGTGTTCACATGTTATTCCATCGCATACATTCAGTGTGTCTCATACTTTCTTTCTTGGTCTTATTTAAGTTTGTGAGATTGGGAACTCAGAACACATGTAAAGGTGGTCATCGAGTAGTTCATATGTTTTATTAATGAGTGGTCTTTGCCAAAGTGGTACTTTATCATTGTAGCACTAATTTTCTTCATAGTACAATCTTAGAAGAGGGACTCACATCTCTATTTATGATGTGCAATATTTGGATATGAATCTTACATTGTATGATGTGTAGTCTACATGGCCTATTTTCATTAGATTGCAATGGCCTTAGTGCATCACATTCTTCAAAATTCACTCCTTTGCACAAATGTAATATGCGATTGGTGGTTTTTATTAAAAGATGGTCCCACAATTGGAATCCCTATTAATTGGGCAAGGTATGGATTGTCAGACCAAGGTGTACCAACATGTCCTCAAATATATTTTCAAACTACTCAAGAAGTCATGAGCATCATTGATCCTAAGCATAAATCAATGGCCAAATTTTAAAATTGTGAAAGAGGACAATGGCTGTGCCACCTAAGATCTGAGCACATATAAGAAATTAATTCAAAAGGTGGCATGATATTTTTGGGAGTCAACTTGATTTTCCAAAATCATTGTCGTGCAATGGTCCTAGCTATTTGCAAAAAAAATGATTAGAAGCTCTTACCAATGCATGGTAGCTTAAGCAAAGAATTGCAAACATAACAAAAGAAGTTGTATCATCCCTTAGGTGCAACAAGAAAGGTATGAGCTCTGTAACCCCATGAAACAACATAATCCAAAGAATATTAGGGGTCTATTTAATTGAATTCAATAATAGATTAGTAAGGTTCATGTCTTATAAAGAATTCTCAAATTTACTAGATGATGTATTTGCACATTTCTGTAAAAGTCATAGCTAACAAACATGAGTCAAATTTCTATTTAGTCAAGCTGGTCTAAAATAAGTTTGGACCAAGACATTCATGAATTGTTACCTAGGCCTTTGAAGAAGGATAAATAGGCCTAAGGCACTAGTGTCCTATCTCATAAATTGGTTGATAAAAAGGAGGATATCAAAGACCCTATTATTCCCTAGACAGGCTGGGACTTATTCAAATAATGTTGCACTTGTGTTGATGAATGTGTCCCAATCTTGAACATTTGGAGGTTTGATCTAGGGAATTTGATTGTCCCTAATCTTTATGTGAACCTTGAGTTGGTGTATAAAATTAGTAAACAGTATGATCCTAACACTAGACAATTGAAGAATCATTAGGGTAAAAAGATGTTCACATTAAACATGGAATTAATTGTGAAGGTTTTCTATCTAAATCCAAATGCCCATGCCAAAATTGATCTTAATGAACTATGTCGAGAATACAAAAGGGATAAAAGTAGTTATAGAGTGAAGTGGTTTCCCATGCATAGGGAACATGGATTCAAGAAGGCTCACCCTAATGAAGTGGAGCCATTGAATGTTGTTCCATTTTATGACTACTTCAACTGCACATATATGGCTCTATGCTAAACTCTATGATTTGATTACAACATTCATATGCCTGTTCATCTAATGATGATGGCTACTGACATTCAACATTGGGACAATAGATTATTTGACTATGCCTCCTATATTGCTAACAAAATTCATTAGGAGTTTAGGGGATTAAAAGAAAATGTTAGCATTCCTTACATTAGATTTTACTCCATGTTATGCCATATCCTCTTGCATCAAGGAAAGTGATGGTGGCACCCTACACTCAAAATAGCATATGAGACACTAGATGGCAAGCCCATGCCCATCCATATGAGAACATACATCTTGGACTCACACTGGAAAATATTTGACTATTAGATCTTTGAGGAATACTTTGTGTGGAAAATATTGGATATACTTGGGTATGATATGTGGAGGTTGTCTCCTACTTTTATGAGGTTCTTAATACCAAAGGAGTTAGAGTACAAGAAGAATTGGGATCATAATTTTAGAGATTGGTTTTTCCATAATGATTACACAATGATCAAAGTTTATGCGGTTGAAGTAGAGCCACATTTATTACTTCTTTTTGTGCTAGATAGGGTAGCGTTTCTTAAAGCATTATGGTAACCAAATGAATCTGATAAGTTGCATCTAAGGAACTAGAAGAAAGGATCATTTCTCCTATCCAATATTAAATTTTCTTTTCATATTCACCTCCAAAGAAGGTCTTGACCTTCTAAAGACTAAATTAATGGATTATAGGATGTAATTTGATACTATAAGAAGATATGACCCTAAGCATTTCATTGATCATACTAGGAGGTCAAGGGGGAGATTAGGCTATGATCACCACTTTGTTGTTGCAGAGGATTTAATAAAAAAAATTTGGACTAAGGATGAAATTATCTCAAGGAGAGAGTTTGTGCACAAAATCATGCTTGTGAAGATAAAGGAAGGAGGTGGAACCTACTTACAAAGGATCATTCAATATCATAACTTAGGAACCTATTATCATAATGGAAGAAATACTAAAACATGTTGATATATTAGGGATCATACCCCCTAGTGTTGCTAGAATTGTGGTGCCTAAAGTAAGTGAAGTGGAGATTAGGCCCACATCTCCCGTGCTTTCATATGCAATTGATGTGTCAATGGTAGGAGGGCATGATCCTATTGAAATCAAGCAGTAGGGCAATGTGTAGTCTCTAGTAAATTGTGATATGAAAGAATGTATTAGGGAGAACCAAGTTGAATATCGAGAGATATTGAAAAGCATTTCTCCCCCCCAAAGGCTTGTTGAGAATGAAATCCCTTTTGAGAGGACATTGATAAATTTATCAGAGGGGGACAAGGCTGTCCAAGATGTTAGAGCCTTAGCCTATGAATAATTTCTCTCTGATGATGCATTTATCAAAATTGAAGAGTTTAGAAAGTTGTTGGTCAAAGGCAAAGTGAATTCTAATTTGTAGATGAAGAGAGATGTGGTTGGACAAAGGAAAAGAGATAGTGGGGGAGAAACCATCGAAAGCATCTGAAATTAAATAGAGTTTGATTTGTCAAACATGACACTCACGGAAGGGAGGAGAATTGTTAGAGAAAGTGGATGTCTACTATTACCGGGATGGGATATAGATTTTTCTATAGCCCTAGATACAATTCAAAGACAATGTGCTAATGAGTAGTTTCTAGATGAAGATTAGGCTAAACAACTTTATTTTGTTAGGAAAGGTGTCTCAACCTTTCAACTACAAAACGTTTCTATTCTTCCCAATTTTGGTCTTTTTGAATACCCTTTACCTTGAAGAATGGTTTAGAACTTTCAGAGTTTCCAAAAGGGGCTAAAAATGGCAAGGCTTACTATTTTTAGTAACTCTCTATTTGATCACGAATGAACCTAGAATTTAGCCAAAATGGTGCAGAACTACAAAGTAAAAATCTTGGGTGAGTTTGGACTAAAGATCATACTTGGATTGCAAGATATTAAAGTTTCTATTTTTGAAACTCTTAGAAAAAGTTTTGAACTTAGTTTTGAGGCACTTAGAGGTCCCTAAATGCTCCTAATTTTTTTTATAATTAATGAAATAGGCTATAGCTTGATAGATTTCTTCATGAGATTTCCAATGCATCAAACAGTTCATCAATCAGACATCCAAATCAAAAGTTATGGCCCCTGAAAGTTGGACCTCCTATTTTGGGAAATGTGAAAATGTGTTGGACACTTAAAAGAACTATAAAGAGGAGAGTTAGACATGGTGTGTGATTTGGCATGCATCAAAAGTCATATTTGATTGAAGATAATTTCGGTGCCACTTTTGGGTGGTTTTGGCTTATGGTTTTATAATTATTATTGATGGTTTACTGTATTGTATCTACTATATATCAAGAGCTTAAGATGGAGGTTGTGTGTAAGAGTATGTGAGGCCTACCTTTTCATTCCCTTATATTTGAATACTTTATTTTATTGTTGATGAAATGTATTAGACTTATGGGATTGTTGATCCCGATTTGTAGGACTATTAGACTTTATGCTTATGTGGATTTATTATGTTAACATGATTACAATCTGATTAGACGTTGATATTGATGCACTGATGATGTTAGACAAATGGTTTACATTATGATGCTATTGGGATATTATTCATGTGATTAAATTAGTTAGAAATTTATTATGAGACTCTATCTTGTGAAGGATGTTGAAATCCAAAATTTAGATTTGATTATGATGTGATTCGTTGATGTTTATATGATTTTGTGATGATGTGAGTGAATGTTTCACTTTGCTTTGACTATTATATACATATGGGATTAACATTTCATTTGAGTGTGCAGGTGTTTCTAATGAAGCCATGGATACTCGGAGATCATCCCACACACTGTGTTGTTTTCCCATGTGAAGCCGATCTAGTTCCAAGAGGAACCAAGATCAACTATGTTTGCATGATGAATTTTTGTAATGTTGTTGCATGGTGTTAGTTGGGTTAGGTCTACCCTTCTTTTATTTGATTTCTAATTAGTGTTGTAAGTTGTAATGTCATTTGAATTTTATTTTTGAATTTTAATTTTTGAGACCCCTTTTATGTTTTTACTCAACCTATGGCACTCAAAATGGGTTAAAATTGACCCTGGGTTGTACCTTTAGGGTCTAGGGACTATTTGAGCTTGTATAACCTTAGGTAAACTCCTATTTGGCCACTTTAACTTCACCCTGAAGTAGAGTGACGAAAATGGAAGCTTGGGAGGGAGAGGAAGAGTGAGTCAAACACTCAACCTCTTCCTTTCCTCTTCCCTAGATTGGGGGAGTCTTCAAGACCCCTTAATTGTGGAGGACTCAACTCCAAGCCTCTCCCACAATTAGTGAGGGTACCTTGGAGTTGAGTGGGAGGAGGAGATGATTGGGGCACATGTGGCACTCACTCCTGCTTTGGCTTCACCTTTCTCTCCCACATATGTAAGAGAGAGCAAGTGGATGGGAGAAATACTTGGTGGAATGGGTGGATGACATGTGTCACCACCCCATTCCAAGAGTCTAACAAGTAGTTGGGTGGAGGAGTGAGGAGGTGACATGTGTCACCTCCCCATTCCTCAAGGCTCATGAGAAGAGCCTATTTTAATCCCTCTTGAAGAGAGGGAGGGGGTTGTTGAATCTTTTGCAATTTTTGAATTTTAATTGTTTTGGGGACAAAGTTAGAGGAGAAATTGGTGGATCAACTTGGAGAAGGAGTTAGAGGAGCTCTTCTCAACTATCTTCCATTTGGGATTTATAAGGTAGGATTCAAGGCAAATGCTTTTCCTTATGCATTTTCTTTACTTGCATGTTGTGTGTGTGTGAGTTCATTTTGTTGTTTTTACTTTGTTGTTGTGGAAAAATTGCATATGGGAGTTGTGAGAGCCTCTCCTACTTGGGAGAAAATGTTGAACATGTGTGGGGTGGGGGAGGAGTGAACCTCTTCGGGGTCACATCCTTGGTTTTATGGAGTTTTAGCCTTGAGGACAAATTGTGCATTGGAGCAATATGTATACATGAGAAATTTGTGATATGATGTGAGAGCCAAGAGAGAGTTTGTGAAATCATGTTTATAAATGTGGGCTTGAGGCCTTAAGAGATTTATGTATTTGAGAAGTTTTTGGAGTGGCACTCTTGAGTTGAGTGATGTCCACTCCCTTACCCCATTAAACTCATCTTGAGTGAGTTTTTGTTATGTGAAAGCCATGGGAGTATTCTTTTTTTTGTGTTGAGTGGATTTGTTGAAAAGTGGTGTGTGCTTACCTTGTGTGAGGATGACCTCCTAGCTCGGGGGTGACTCATGAGTGAGTCAATGGTAGGGAGGAGAGTAGTTTGAGTGGCTTATTTTTCCCTCCTATGTGTTTTATGCAGGATATTTGGAGCTATGTGATGTGGAAGAAAAATATTATTGTCTTTAAGAGTTGTTATTTTTGTGCTCTTGAGAGAGCATGGCCATGAGAGGCCTTGTGTATCATCTTTTAAATTTTAAAAGAGGAGACCCTTGTTTTCTCTCTCAAGTTGTATGAGTTTACATTTTTACTTGAGTTGTATGAAACTATTTATATTTGGAAATAAAATATTTAGTTTGCTGATTTTTAAATGTCATATGAAATTAAGAAAAATAGAGTGTTGAAAGAAAAGCATGTCTAGTTGATGTTTCACTTGTATGTTTAATTTCAAAAATAGGACAGTTGCTGTTTTGTTTTTGTGAAACAAAAATGAAATTTACCTATCTATTAGGAGAAGAAAATTAGATGTTGTCATTTTGAAGGAATGAACTATATGCTTGTTTACAAGAAATAAATAAATAAATAAATAAACCCTATGAAGAATTGTTTTATGTTGGTTGCATTATTTCAATATTAGCATATTTTTTAGTGAAATAAATTTATTTTTTCATAACTACTCATATATATGTTTTTACAAAAAAAGAATTGTGATCTTTTGTTCAATATATACATTTTGGATAAATATATTCCTTTGCCCATATGCATTCAAAAAAAAATCTATGGGATTTAAATGGCCCATACTTGAATATATATATATATATATAGACTCTAATTGTCTTCTTTTTATTTGTTGTCATATATTTAAACTATGTAGATGAAAAAAATTAAAATTGAGTGTACACACACACACATATATATGTATATATATATATTTTATTAAAAATGCCAAAAAAAAATAGCAAAGATTGGAACGCTGTGAGCAGACTATTTTTTTTAGAGTTACAGATTTTAAGTAAAAAAAAAGAAATGGTTTGCGGGGGGGGGTTTGAACCCCCCCCCACCGTCGGCCTTATTTCGTTGGAGTGTGGGGAGGGGCTGAGCCCCACCCACACTCCACTATAGTAGAACGTGGGTGGGGCTCGGTCCCTCCCCACATTCCCCAAACCTCCGCAGAACCGTTGCTACTCCCGCTGCCGCCACTAACCCCAAACACCGCTACCTCCCAATGCCATCTGCCATTCTCCATTCGGCCCCCTCTGTGGGTAGAAAACCCCACACCACGGCCCCGCAACTCCCTATGAGCCATGCCGAATTCAGCCTCATGGCTCTGGGACCTGCAAAACATTTTTTTGAATATTGATATTTTTAGTAAATAAAAATAAATAAATAAATAAATAAATATATATATATATATATATATATATATATATATATATATATATATATGTACATGTACATGTACACATATATATAAAGTTGGAAACCTCTTGTGTATCCCTTCCTGAGTGGCATTTATGGCTATCTCACTCCTCCAACCTGCAACACCATGCCAAAAAAACAAAGCAAGAAATGTGAGATGGAGAAAGAAAAGAATGTGAAGGCAAAGTAGGGTTACGGCTTTTTGCTCTTAAGGAAATTGTTTTTTTTTTTTTTAATTTGAGAGGATTTTAGGGCTTATCATTTAAAAATTGCCCTTATTTTAATTCCCACTCTTTTATTTATTTTCTTTCATTTGTTTTAAGTTCTTATTTTAAAAAGGGGGTTTAGAGATAATTTTAAAAGATGTGGGTAGTTTTAATCTTTTTTTAAAAAAAGTGGGTAATATTATTTGTCATATAATGGTAAAGTAATTTATTATATAGGATAGTTTATTGCTAGAGAGAATTTTTAGATTAATAATTTTAATTTGATTCTTGCAAAGGGATTTTATTGTTTTATGTAATTGTTACTCCAAATTAATTATAGAGGTGTTTTTATTTTAAAACAACAGGATTAATCCATTACTTACAAACCTGTGTAAACGACGTTAATATTAGATTTAGTTTGTTATTAATTTAATATTTTCATTATAATAATTCTAGAATAAATTATATTAGTATATTAAATTAGTCTTTTTTTAATCGAACTGAGAAACCTAGTAAACTTTCGATCAAAATTAGTTTTATTAAAATAAACCCTATTCACGCCCGTGAGGCGTTATACTGCCATATTTTTCTAGAATTTAGGGTTTAGCTAGGTTAGTGAATTTTAACCTTGCATAGGATTAAATTATTATTATTTTTACCAGTTATCAACATTATGCATTGATATTAAATATTGCTCTCATGCACTAGAATCAGGCTATAGATTTTTGACTTGTGTCAAAATCCCATCATCCACTTAGGTTAACCTAGGGTTTTGATCCTTGATCCTAACCCTATTGGTGACGTTAATCACATCACATTCATCCCCTAGTTGGCCTTCATCGTGTAGAGGAATGCGCAAGTGAACGCATTACCCTGCCTTCGACTGACATGTTTACGCCTTATGTGTAACGCCACCGAGCATGCTTACACGTGCGAGGGGGTTTCTAGGGAAGAGTGGTAAAATTTTTAGTAATTCATGTCATGACCACATGAAAGATGTGGACATGACACGTGCGATGCGTGTTGTGACCACATGGGAAATGTGGGCATGACAGAGTATTATAGATGTTGAGTTGCCTCTAGATCTCTAGTTCGTTATACTCTTGTGAAATCTTGCTCTGCAAGTATATTGTAATCTTCTTGATTCTTGAATAATATATTGGGCAGCTTTGGAGTGTGGTGTTTTTGTCCCAAAAGGGTTTCCCCACATAATTACTATGTTGTATGACTGTTATTTGTGTTTGGTGCAGTCACAGTTAGAGGGTTCATAGAATGAATTGTCCAAACAATGCAGCTAGAGTAAACACAATGGAAACAACACAAATTTAGAATGTAATGGAAGACTCAAATGGTCAATATATCATATATTCAGAATGCTTATATGCTGGCAACATGCAAGCTAAAATCAAAGGGCTCATAGGCCTGAACTCTGGGATACAACAGATATGCAAGATATGGCATTGAAGTGCCTTCCAAAATAAAATATCTATTCTAATCTATCATAAATCAACTAATAACTTCCTAATGAATCTAAGAGATCTATATATATCATCTCCAAGCTCATGAAATCCTCCAAGTTAGCCACAAGAGGTTACAAACTCCAATGAAGGATGTAATGTGTAGAAACAAATAGGTCAGCCTTAAACATCTGGTATTGCTCTGTAAATGGGTGAAACTTGGTGTAGACCTCAAGGAAGGTCTACCTAATCCATATGTACCTTGTGATATCTTACATTTAGCTTTGTAAGTCACAGAAGTGCTCCACAAACCTTCTCCTTCAATTGACTTCCTGAAGGCTTTGCTCTGTGAAAACTGATAATCTTCTAATAGCGATAACTTTTAGTAGACAAGTCCAAACAAGGTGAAATTTGCATATGATGTAGATGATGATATGTAGATGATAAGTTCTACTTTGTGAGCTCTGATATGAAGATGTTGTGAAATATGGTAAAAAATGATGGAACTACAAATGACTGAACTGAACTAGAACTGAAAGAAAAGAAAGAATGTAAATATTTTTGGTTGATGTAAGATTGCTCTATAATGTGGGATGCTCCTACATCAAACACCCGAGGTTGTTGAAAAAATGAGTCCCTTACTTTGCCGGGGCTAGAGGAAAACCAAGGCAGTCTACCTCAACCTAGGAAATCCAAGATGAATCTTCTTCCAGTCTGCCTTTCCGTTTGACTAGATATTCTTTGTATTTCTTCACTCTGGTACAGTGTCCAACTCTGTTGTCCAAGATGTCCTCTATCTACTCTAGTTGTTGATGTGGTAACTGATTCTTCAAACCATCTTCAATGCCGTCACTTGATTCTCCTTCATGATGTTGGTATAGGTCTATAATGTTGAATATAGGTTATATACCCAATATCTCCAGTAGCTCCACTTCATATGTATTTCCTGAATCAAATTTCCTAACTATCTTACATGGTCCAAACTTCTTCATCTTCAACTTGTTGTATGTGTCTTCTGGAAATCTCTCCTTTCTTAGATATACAATTACTTCATCTCTAACTAAAAATTCTTTATGTCTCCTCTTCTCATCTTCTTGCTCCTTATACTTGCTATTCATCTTTCCCAAATTCTTCTTGACTTGATTATATACCATCTCCATGTATCCTGTAAATTCTTCTTTTTTTGTAGTCCTTTTATTCTCCATACTGATGCTTCTCAACTCTACAACTCCTCTAGGTTTCATTCTGGTAATAATCTCAAATGGTGTCTTTCCTGTACTCTTATTCACTGAATTATTGCATGCAAACTCTGCTTGCGGTAGAATTAAATCCTAATTTCCTGCTTTATCTCCTACCAAACATCTCAACAAGTTTCCCAAAATCCTATTTACCACTTATGTCTACCCATCTCTCTAGGGATGAAATGTTGAACTAAACTTTAGGTTTGTCTTCATCTTCTTCCACAATGTCCTCCAAAAATATCCAATGAATCTTGTATCCCTATCTGAAACTATACTCTTAGGTAATCCATGCAATCTCAAAATCTCCTTGAAAAATAGGTTAGCAACATGCACTGTATCATTTGTCTTCTTACAAGGTATGAAATGTGACATCTTTGAAAATCTATCCACCACTACAAATATAGAATCATGTCCTCTCCATGTTCTTGGCAATCCTAATATGAAATCCATGCTTATATCTTCCCAAGGTGTCTCTGGTACTGTCAAAGATTTATACAAACCAGTATTCTGACTACTCCCTTTTGCAACTTGACATACTCTACAACTCTGCATAAACTTTCTTACATCCTTATGTATCTGAGGCTAAAGATAATATTCACTTACCAAAGCCACTGCCTTGTCAATCCCAAAATGTCCTGCTAATCCACCACTATCCTTCTCTTTGATCAAATTGTCTCTCATTGAACTCCTTGGTATACACTGTTGATGCATAAAATTACATAGGTTCCAACACCAACATGGGAAGTTTCAAGAACGTGAGACTTGCTACTTGAAACAACCTCTAGATTTTAAAGAAACTGGCTCTTCCTATTTCAATTGGGTTTTGAGCAAATGGAAAGAAATTAACAGGATTACAAATACAATAAGTAAATCTAATTATGGTGATGTGCCCAATTAAGAAGTATTCCTTCAATTCAAGCACGGTGAAGCTATTCTCAAGATATAGTTATATTAAAGAGCAGATACTGCATGATCAACATAAAAAAATATAACGAATATTATCAAAGGCTTATAACTAGATAACTTTGCAAAGACACAGATTATATCAACCAAGGCACAGAACAAAGTTCTTATTAATCTTCTAGCAACATAAAAGGCAAGATACATGCACAGACATATTAACTTTCTTATCAAGAACAACAGAATAAAGGCAAAATGACATAAACTGGTCACAACAAAGTCTCTGACTCCTCTATTAGATCTCTGATTGAAAACTTATATCAAAGATGAATAATAAATATTGATTACAAATTCTACATATTTATAATCATCAATTTGACACAAGATTGCTTGCAACAACCTGAATCCTCAATGGCCCAATAGAACTAAAGATTACTAGAAGTCTATGGTGATTACGATCTTCTAAATCTACAACAATTGTCCCTCCTGCATGCTCATTGGCTAGGGCAAAGTATTATGTGGCACACCACCTATATTGAGACTCAGACACATGGCAACACCCACATGCATAAAGCTGAAAAGAAATTATGACAGATGGCAGTGTTCGCATACACTTAGAAACTCCTTTGTCTTCAAAGAAATCAACAAGAAAAAGACACTTGTCGCATTTCGCAGCCTCCAAAAAATGATACGTGTCCTATCCCATGGAGCCCTTTTAAAAAAACCTGTGTCTTTATACTCGGGCTCCCTTTGTTATGATATCTATCACAACCCGCTTCACTTATAAATTGAGACACAATAATAATGGGACCAACAACCTTCATAACTCACTACCCATAAAGGGAATAAAACTGGGACAGATGGCAGCAACTGTACTCATACAAGATAACACACGGTAACCTCTGCATCACTACCAAAACAAATGAAACTTTTGAAAGGTCCTGTGGAAGTTGACACTTGGTACGTTCTATAGCAACTGTGAATTAAAGTGTTCCATTCTACAAGAGATTATGAATAAAGCAACTCCTTCTCTGCTATCGCCGCATGGCATCCTCCACAAGCTTGTAGCAAGATGAATTGTGGCCCACCATAATTTATGCCGACATTAATATAAAATCTAGAAAGGGACATGCGGCATCATCCGCATAAAACTTAAAAAGATAGATAGCACCCCCCACAAGCATGTAGCAAGAAAGGAAGCTTTTTGAGACTGCTTCTGCTAGTGACACATGGCACCATCCACAGCATTGAAACAACATGAAACTTTTGATGCAACCTAATACATGGTGCACTCCGCATAACCTCAAAAGACACACGGACCCCCCCGCATAAAAATGGGTTCTTGAAACATTGTTGTGGCTTTGACACTTGGCGCGACCCGTGCACAGAAATATATTTGAGACCTACGCACTAAGCCACAGATATTAAGCTGAAACTGAAACAAAATGTAGAGTTTGACACTCTACAGCTCCTGGAGACCATCAAGACTTCTGAGCCTGCTCTAAAAGAACCCCAAACTAACAAAAAGATATATTAAAAATAAAACTTGAATTATAAATTTTGCAATGCTATCTGATATATAGATCATTCCGAATCTGAGAGCCCCTGTCTACTCTGCAAATCTTGAAAAGCAAAATCAAGATTAATTATATCTTTATGGGAAAATGTTTACAAAATTTATACCACAACCTTTAATTGAAATTCTAACTGGGCCATAGGTATCAACACAGTTTCAACTTCCTTTACTGTTGATGAATCACTTAAACCCTAGAAAATTGTCTGATCATTTTGGTTGGTAAAAAGAAGGGTCTTGATGTCATCAATCATCGACACTGTGTTACTATCTGGGAAAGGTGAAGGAAGTCCCAATTGCACTAAGTCTTCTATGTGTTTCTTCATAGTCTTTACTCCTTCCTTCACTATATCCAGGAGCTCCTAACAATTTGTGGCCGCAAAGTTACAACTCAAAACCTCATTGACCTTCTTAGCAACAACCATTCTATCATTGATACCTACTACTGATAATGTTTCATCTATTGTGTCATACAACTTTTTCAACAAAAGTTGAGAGTTAGAAACCCTCAATGAAACAGTGGACAAGGTGGCATGCACCGAAGTTTCTACCTTCTCACACAAATGTTGAGCATTTAATAGAAAAGTTAAAGATGGCTTTAGCTGGATAATCTCCTCGAAGATTCTTTCCCATACTGAAACATATAGCTCTTTTACCAAATTTAGAACTCTGGCATTCTGTGGCCTATTAGCCATCTCAATTGTTAGCTGCTTCATCCTTTGTTGCTCAGCCATGAGTTGTGCCTAAACTGCACTATTGGCATTTTGCTCATTTAATAATTTTTGTTGCAACTATGTGGCCTCTTGCAATTTATCCTGATATCTCTTTTCTAAAGTGGCTTTTTCCTATCTTAAAATAGTTACTTTAGCCTTCTCTTGTGCCAGGTCAGTCTTAAGAGAAGTAATATGGGCCTATACAGCCTGATGTATTTGTAAAGAAATAGTATTCTATAATTGTTTGTTCAGATTATCAATCTTAGTTTTCTTAGATTGAATCTCCCAGGCAAGATTACTGCTATTCACTTTCTCTTGAGCCAAATCATTCTCTTCCTTTTGCAACTTCTTGGACACTTTCAAATAGTCTATTGCCATAGCAGTTACAGTTTCATTTAGCAGCTCAACCCTGTCTTGTGGCCTAAAGAGAGAAATATCCATGGCCACATCATTCATCGCATAATCTTGGGGTTGCATTTGTTCATTTGGTTTTACCACATTTGGAGACAAATGTGTGATTGTTAACGATTGTTGAATAGGGTCATAAAGTGACCTCATGTGTGCCATAACAAGGCTTTTTTTTCCTTTTTTCCTCTTCTTTTCCATCCTAGCCTCTCTAGCCTTTTTTGTTGTGTCTGCTTGAGCTTGGAAGGTAGGAGGAGATGCAATATAACCTCTAGCAAAGGGGTGACCTTGAGGTAGGCCATAGGGAATAGCAGACAATTGTTGGCTAGGGGAAACTTGAGGAGGGGTCCATTTAGGCACAGATGGAGAAAGTAATGGCTTGTGAGGACATGGCCGATGCACTAGCAGTAGTGGCAGGGGTTTGTGTAAGCATAGCAGAAGTGGTAGGGGTCATGGAAGCCTGAATACTTGGGATTTCCACTCCTATAGCAGAAGACAAAGACACAGGAGAGAAGGGAGAAGAAGTACTTACTTGAGTGACAGAAGAGGTAACTAGCACTTGTTGCTGTTGTGGTACTGCTTCTTCTTCTTCTTCTTCTTGTAGGATCAATTTCCTATGTTTCAAAGGCCTCTCTATTGTTTCCTTGGTTTCTTCATCTTCAATATTTAAAACTACTGGTTGTTGCAAAGGGACCATTCTGGAACCCCCAGATGCTGAAGTTGTTTGAGTCCCTAGAATTGGTGACAACACAACACCTTTGTGCTTCTCTAAGGTGCTAAGGGATTGAGGCCATGAAGATGTAGGAGTAGCAGATGACGCCTATCCTATTTCTTGCATTATTGGGGATGACTATATTTCTTCCCCTGGCTCCTCACCCTTCCTCTGAATTCTGCTTGTGTTTGGACTTGAGATTGGGGATGGATGCCACTCATCCTAGATTGATTCCCATATTTCATCATTTTCAACATTCCCAAATGAATTTGTAATCTCTGAAGTCTCTTGCCAATATTTCCAATAGGCCTCAATCTTTTTTGTTCTCCATTATTTTTCTTTCAATGCTTTCCTCATACTAGCATTCATCTTCAACTTAGGGTCATACTCCTTCTCTTTGACATAGAAGGTTTCCCATGGCCTAGGCCCCTCATAGGGCAAATCAGTGAGTTCCACATATAGATCTAGGTTATCTTCCTTTGGATTCCTCCTGTCCTCCTAGAATGGGTGACCTTCATGTACCATCTTGGCACGAACCTTATTATTTATTATCCAAGAGGCTAGGAAACTATCTGGGTCATATTTCTATTTATCCTCTATGATAAGGAGTCCAAGTGCAGCTAACTTCCTTAATAAGAGGCTCTCTACACCTCTAACTTCAAGTGTCATGTTTTTTCGGCCCATGGGACATCATACATCTTCTTTCTTTTCTTGTGGCCGAATTCATTATCGATAATAGATACTTGATGGGTAACCTCTAAGAATATGACCCTAGGGTCAATACTTTAGGCAATAGCATGGGTTCTCTAGTGAAACCTTGGACTCTGATTATTGAATTATGTGCTCCAAAGAAGTAGTCACAGGGGATTGGGCAATTGGCTATAAAACCCCTTATTCTTTGTGTCATCCTATGTTCCACAGGCTTAGGGCTTAACTGGAAAAAAGTGGGGGTGATAAAAAAAGTCCCAAAACTCATAGGGGTCAAAGGTTTCAGATAACACATGTGTCCACACAGACACAGGGATGGTTCTACCATGACCAGAATCTGGGTCATACATATTTAACTACATATGTTGTGCAAAAAGCCCAAAGTTTTGATACAGCATAAGATGGAATAGGAAAGCAGAATACCTGAATACTTGCTTTGTTTTGAAACTTGTGAGTTGCTCAATCATGGTAGCAGCAATTTGTTCTAAAAACTTCAGCGGGTACTCCTTTGATTTATCCACAATTTTCATTCTAAAAATGATTGCCAATTGCCAATCGTGAACTGTGTTGTCCTCCTTCATTCCAAAAATTAAAGCTATCATTGAAATGGCATCCTAAACATCAGGGTTAAATTGTGCCTGTCTAGTGGGTAGTGTGGGCATCTAAGTATTATCCTCGCCCAGATGCATCTTTGCATTCATGAATTTCAATGTGTTATGTAAATTTACCCATGTGCCTTGCATCTTGGTAATAGTTGGAAATGTGGCCGTCCTATCATACTGCAGGGCCATCATGTCCCTTATTGCCTTGGGCATAATATGTACTATAAAAGGGCCCTGTTGGATAGAATTTGATGGTGCATGAAATAGCTCCGCACACAATTCAATTAGCTCAGGACAAGGGTGAACATTTGGGACCAGGAACTGTCCCAATTGAGAAGTCCATATTCTCAAAGCAAAAGTCTCAAACTGTCCCTTGTTCACCCGAATGAGGCACCTCTAATGTGCCCCCTCTCGGAGATTCGTGGTATTCTTTTGAAGAGGTGTGTCATAGATGTCATCTTCATAGTCCTTCACCTATTCTAGTTTGATAGATAATCCTACTTTAGGAACCTTCATTCTTTGATAGGACTTCCTTGGTTACACTGGTGCTGAAGCGTATGATTTATTGTTCAACAATTTATTAGTTGACTCAAAAATTCCAAGTCCCTCCATTGGTGACTGTGTCTCAGACACATTTGTACCTTTGTGAGAAGAATCAAGAAGGCTTTGACACAGAAAAGAGAAAAACTGTTCCTGCAGAGTGAGACTTAGTTGAAAGGCACTTGTTAGGGATAGAGCTCAGACACAACAATGATTTAGAGTAGAAAGATAGAAACAAATGACAGTTACAAGGACTTGAAACCTA
Organism: Cunninghamia lanceolata; assembly: GCA_027924645.1. Taxonomy (NCBI): domain Eukaryota; kingdom Viridiplantae; phylum Streptophyta; class Pinopsida; order Cupressales; family Cupressaceae; genus Cunninghamia; species Cunninghamia lanceolata. Next base: position 3,581,144 of record BSBN01000275.1, on the reverse strand, counting down.
GCTTATTGGGCCTTATGGAAATAATAAATGACACATCCCATCTTATTAATGGCATTAATGCCAAGAAATAGTTAGTGTATCTTTTTGAAATTTGCGTTGATCGGAGTGTCAAATAATGTTATGAGAGTGGCTATCTTTCTGAAAAAGCGTGTACCTCTATGAGATTTTGGGGATTGCTGAACAACCTTAATAAATGTAAGGCTAAAAGAGAAGGGGCTTTGCATTGCCAGACACGTGTTTACTGAACACTTATTTAAAGGGAAAGCGGGAAAAGAAAGAGGGAAAATAGAAAGTGAGAAAAGGAAACAGAAACAAACTAACTATGATACATGATTAGCCCTTTCTTAAGTGAAATGTTTCTGAAAGATCCCATTCATCGGAATCTCTTCAGGTTCTCCATTCATGGTCTCCAACTCAAATGAATTTTGCTTCTTGCAAGAACAAATCTTATAAGGGCCTACCCATAATGATTCAAATTTGCTATGTCATTCTAGCTTGGCAGCTCTCTCATCCCATTTCAATACCAGAGAGCCAACTTCAAAGATGGGATTAGAAGTTTTCTTATCAAACCAATTCTTAACCATTTTTTGATGTTTCATTACTAATTCATGTGCCTTTTCTCTCTTTTCTTGGACTTCCAACAGCTTAGCAAGTCTCACTTGCATTGGGCTATTTTCCTCAATTTCTATCTGTTTCAACAATTGTAAAGCAGGAATCTCTAAACTTAGTGGCATTACTGCAGGTTTACAATAAACCAAATCATAGGGAGACATTTTAGTCACTTGCTTTGGTGTGATCCTGTCAGCCCATACTGTTGTATTAAGTAACTTATGCCACTCTCTTTGATAACTAGTCCCTATCCTTTTTATGAGTAGATGATAAGGTTTTTGTTCGTGGACTCTGCCAGACCATTACCTTGTGGGTAACAATTTGAAGAATTCTTCAAATATATCCTATTTCTTAAAGCAAACTCAAATAATTTGGTTCCTAAAAATACTTTAGCATTATTTGATATGATGGTATGAGGAGGACCAAACCAAGAAGTTATGCCTTCTAAAAATTCTAGTATGACCTTTTCTGTTGCCTCTTTGAGTGGTACTGCTTCACTCCACCTGGTAAAGTAATCTGTTGCTATGAGAATCCATTTGTGTCCCATATTTGATACTGGATTGATCATACCAATAAAATCTAGGCCCCATTGAGCAAAGGGTTCATCCACAACTATGGGACTTAGAGGCATTGCTGCATTTCTCCTTTTGCTAGTATAAAACTAGCAAGCCTGGCATTCCTTAACCATATGATGGCAATCTGTAAATAGAGTGGACCAAAAATATCCTACTTGTGTCAATTTGATTATAGTGGTCCTTGCTGAAAAATGTCCACCTGAGGCTCCATGATGCAATTCATGTAATATTCTTTGAGCTTCATCTTTCTCTATACATCTTAAGAGTATACCATCAGTATTCCTTCTAAATATCAGTTAGTACAAAATGGATTCCCTATTGCCTATAGTACCTTTTCTCGCCATGGGAGAGTTCATTTGAGAACACCCCATACTTCATAAACTGTATTAAGTTTCTGACCTGAAAATCTTTGTCAACCTCTTGGAGTTTCAATACATTTTCACTTTCTATTTCTTCAGTGACTGATCTTTCCATATCTTGGGTCATTTATTAGCACAATCATGTGCCTCTAACTAACTTGGTGCGTCTTACTTCTACATCATATTCTAGCATCTTTGTTATCTAATTGGCTCTTTTCTCAGTGATCTCACCCTCCATAATATATTCTCTTACACTAGAGTGAGACACTAATATCAGAATCTTATTTCCTGTTACCAAATGTCTAAATTTTTTAAGGGCTTTGATAATGGCGTATGCTTGTTTCTCCATGAAATTATATCTTGACTCATATTCCCTGAGAGTCCTGGAGAAGAAAGCTATTGGATGCTCTCCTTCCTCTTGATCATCTTTATGAGTTAGAATAGCAGCAACACTAAATTCTCCCCCATACACATACATTATAAAACCTTTAGAGAAAGTTAGGTTTCTTAGTACTGGGGCTATTGAAATGGCTTCTTGACTTCTTCAAAAGCCTATCTTCCTTCTATGGTCCATTTGAAAACTAGATCTTTTTTAAGCAATAGTGTCATTGGTCTAATTAGACCTGCAAAATTGGATATAAATCGGCTAACAAAGTTAATTTTCCCTAAAAAGGATTGAACTGCCTTCTTGTTGACTGGTAGAGATAGATTCATTATAGCTGTGACCCTTTCTGGATCAATGGATACCCCTTCCTTTGACACTATGTGTTGTAGAAGATTACCCTGAGGATCAAAGGTACATTTCTTGGGATTTAGAGAAATCCTGAACTCTTGACATTTCTTGAAAACAACCTCTAAATGGTCAAAATGATCTCTAGCATTCTTAGAAAAAATAGTCAAGTCATCTAGATAGATTAGAATGATCTTATTTATAAGTACCCCAAATGCTACATCCATTGCACGCTGAAAAGTAGCCCCAGCATTTGAAAGGCCAAAGGGCATTTTAGCATATGCAAATGTTCCCCACTTTGTAGTGAATGCAGTCTTATGCTGATCTTCATATGCTAGCCAAATATGATTGTATCTTGAGAAACCATCAAGCAAGGAAAACCTTTCTGCCCAGCCACAGCCTGTAAAATTTGTTCCATAGAAGGCAGGGGATAATGACCTTTCAAAGATGTTCTATTGAAATCCATGAAATATACACAAAATCTTATGTCACCATTCTTCTTTCTTATAGACACTAGGTTTGACACCGAGGTTAAATGCTTAATTGGGAAAATAATCTTTGATTCTAGGAGCTTTTGTAGCTCATCCACCATTAGAGGTTCAATTCTAGGATTTACTGGCCTTTGCTTCTGTCGGACTGGTTTGGATCCTTCAGTAAGCTCTATGGTGTGCTGGATGATATCTCTATTATAGCCATGGATGTCCTCATAGGTCCAAGAAATCACCTTATCATATTTGTCACATAAAGAAATCAATTTTTCTTTTTCCTCTTGAGTTGTAGCATTACCTATTTTTAACTTTCTTCCTTCACTAACTTGAATTTCAGAATAATCCTCCTTATTTGCCTTAAACCTCCTCTTCTCTAGGCTTGCATCCTCTGGATCAAACAAATTTTCTAGAGTAATCAGTCATTTAGGGAGTTTATTTGATTTTAGCTGGATAATTTGATCACCATATGCTTCCTCAATTTTGGGATGTAATTGATCAGCAAATTCACTTGATTGTTGTAAAAATAAAAGTACTTGAAGATCATTTTCAAAAACTTGCCAATTTTTATCATTGTCTGGAATTGTTGGTGTTACTATAACCTTAACTAACTCATTGTTAACTAACAGATCATTTGTCGGGTCAAACTGTGAACCAATTTGTGTCATTCTATCTACTTCTAAATTTTGGACCCTGGGAACTACCTCAATAGTGAAAGCCTCAAAACCATTTATCAGGTCCCAAATCCTATGCCGATAGGACCTCATTCTTAAATTTTTGGGTATTGCTTTCTCCTTGATTTGTTTTACCACTAGTTCTAAGTCTCCTCTCACTATCAGATTCTTAATTTCCTTTTTCTTGTCCAACATGAATCCATGCACCAAAGATTCATATTCAGCGTCATTGTTGGTACATGCAAACTAAAAGCGAATGGCTCTTAGAATTTTCTCACCATTTGGGGCAGTAAGGAAAATACATACTCTAGCACCATTCTTGCTTCTAGCCCCATCAAAATTTAAGGTCTAGATTTCTAAGTCTTCTTCAGATTCTTAATTCTCTGATACTTTTTTTCTTATAATATTCAAGATTTCTTGGTCTTCTTGAAAAATAACATAAGTGCCTAGACAAGTAGAGTCATAGTTTCCATAAGGATCACTTTGCATCATGGTCAGTAGATTGTTCTCTTCTTCTTGTTGGTCATGTTCAATCTAGTCACCTAATTATTCAACAAAGACTCTCTCCTCTTTATTCATCATGGCATGGGATGCTTCTAGTTTTGGTGTTGGTTCATTGGTGATGTGGTCTTTGGATAATGGCTCAGAAAATACATTCATCTTTGTCCCATACTTGGTTCTCAGGATTAGGTGTGACCAATCTAGTGACATGTAACCTCCTATTTTGGTTGTGAAATCTTTGGACAAACATAGACCAAATACAGGGGGAATATCTATGACTACCACATCTTGATTGATAGTTATATTGGGACAAGTATATAGTTGTAATGAAAGTTGTTTAATTTTTCCTATAGTTTGAATAGATTTCCCATCCAGTTGCATGACCCCTCTAGTAAGTGGCTCATACTTTAACTTTAAAGCATCTATTATCTACTTTGGCATTACTATAGTACTAGCTCTAGAATCTATCATTGCATTATGCAACAGTTTCTTTCCAACTATTAAAGTCAGATAAAAAGGGTCTGGTTTAGATTTACCTACCTTAGGTGTATTGTTCAATAGAGTTGTTGTTTGTAGAGGTATAGTATCTTTATGTTGGATTTTCCCTTTATCAATAGCTCCTTCTTTAGCACTAGTGTATTTAGAGGCCTCTTGATCCTACAGAGCTTCTTGTAACAGTGTCTTCTGCTTGGGAATAAGCAACATATCCCAGATTGATACATGTGTTGGGGTTCTTTTCAGCTGGTCTCATAGGTCCTAACACTTGTGTCTTTGAGTAATAAGGGTACCTTGTCTTTTCTAGCATCTATCCCGAGGCTACTTGATTCTACACAGGCTGGGGCATTTCTTGCCTAGAGACTGGATTGTGATGATTTTGAAATGGAGGAGTTCTGATAATTTCATTATTTGTGAATTTAGGTTGTTCCATCATTCTCCTCTTTGATCTGGTATAATAGTCTGACTACACCAACAATTTTTTTGAAGTGGATGTCTCATTCAAAAACACTGAATCTTCCTCTTCAATCCATGAGAATAAGGCATGTTCGGGGGCTATTTCCTCTTCTTGTTGTATAGACATCCCTTGCATCTGGGCCACCAATACTACATTCTGGACACTAGGGACGGATATGGTGGAGTATTAGATGTTGAGAATTGTTCTTCTAACCCTCTCTGTTTTGCTATCTTTTGCTGCAAATTACCTCTGGGATAGTCTCTAGGCATATGGGCATTGTTGTAGGGAAAGTACCAAGAGTTCGTGTCATTCACTAAATTATTTTGCCTTGAAACTCTCTCTCTGTTGGGATTATGAGGAATAGTTTGTAGAGGTGTATGTGTAAGGGTAAAATGTGGATCAATCAAATGAATTATATACAACCCAAACATCAACAGAATAGAAGATAACAAGAAAGATTGAAAGAGAATAGCAATGAATAACACAAAGCAAACCTTCCCTAAAATTGATGCTTCTGTTGTCTGCCTATTACAACCGTTCCTTTTGCAGATGAAGTAAGCCCTCAGAGAGTGTACTCCTTTAAGCTGTGTTCGAGGAAGTCGATGGTAAATGGCTGTTGTGATATGCAATGAAGATGAGCTCCAAAGCAAGTATGTGATCTCAAGCTAGTGAATGGTAAGAAGGTGCCAAAGGCGCGCTGGTGAATTTCTATAGAGTAACAATATCAAAAGCCTGGATGATTAGAATGGAGGGATGAAGCTTCATTTATAGACTCAAAAGAATGAGAATCAACAGTTGAGAGGAGATATGAAGATCAATGGCTGAGAATGGTTGAGGAATGTGCAACCAGTAGAAATGTGACAAGTGTCCCAGCTCCATCATGAAAGAGGGGATGTGACAAAATTGATTGGAGAGTTAACTCCATTGACTGAACATTTAACAGACTTGATTGATCAGTTAGAAGAGTGGATTATGGGATTGATTGAATTGATTGACCAGTGAACTTGGTTGATTGAGGAGTCAACAGAATAGATTGACCAGTGAACTCAAATGACTAATTAGTTAACAGATTTGATTGATTAGTTAACTAACTTCTGATTTTGAGAAGAAATAGGCCATGTGGGTGAGAGAAAAATAGGTAATTAAATATTAAATATATTTAATTACATGTGCAACCTGATGAGGTGGACAAGGTGAGGTGGAAAAGGTGAGGTGTAAAGGTGAGGTGGATTTTTGAATTTAGAACTTAGGATAGAGGAATTTGGATTAATTAAATAATTTATGATTATTTAATTATGTGAGGACATTTAGAAGAATTTTAATTAAATAAATAGATTTTATTTAATTATGGAACAGTGAATCGATTAAATAAATTGGGAATATTTATTTAATTGATAGAAGAATGGAATAAATATTTAGAATATTTATTTAGAATGAATCGTGTCAATTTTAGGCATATAGATTTTGCCCCTCTTTGATGCAATGCAGTTTACAGTGTTGCTTCAAAGAAGTCAATAGTCTGGTAGTGATACATGCCCCAGTTTGCCCCTGGTACAAGTTTAATGATGATAGGATGCCCCCTCAGGAGATTGGACGGGGAGAAGGCAGAAGGCATGAGATGGACAATCTCACGATGAAGAAGCTTAGGTTTGAAGAAAATGGGATGAAGAAAAGAGTTGAATGAGATGTAATGCAAGAAGAATGATGACACACACAAGCAAGCAAGTAAGTATGCACAAATGACACAAGAACAAACAAGGTATTGCCCCTGCCAAGCGGTAAACCAACGATATACTAATAACGATATACAACAATGTTGTCATGGCGGGGAACGATGTATCCCTAGACCAACACGGCAGGCATGTTGTCATGGTGGGGAATGATAGATCCCTAGAGCAACATGAAGGATAGTGTCTAGTTTCAGGAAATGAAGCATGTCGTGTAAGATGCATGTATTGGTCTGATTTTGATAATGCAACATCCTGTGTAAGACAATTGATTGATTAACTGATCGAGTTGGTTTACGACCAGACAAAGATCAAGACCCCTGATTGTGATTGGATCATTTGTGCAAGATTGACTTGACTTGATTGGTATGGATTAAGGATGGACCTTGCATTTGGATCATTGCTCAGACTGACTAGACAAGGATGAAAGATATGATGATAGATAGAAATCTGATTGATAGAAGAAAGACTTGATAGAAGGACTCACAAGCGTTTATTTGTATTGATACTCTGCATTGTTGGATCTTTATTGCATGGGGCATGGTATGGATGTATAAATGGATAGAGGATGGATGCTTTGCTATTGGAGTACTTTATTTCATCATTGGGCATTTTATTTTTGGTATATTTTCTGAAATGTTGTAAGTGAATACAAGCAGCTAGGTATAATTGAACCGAGATGAACTGAGTACCGCTTACATGGATTGTGATTTAGCAAGTTAATACAAGCATCTAGTCAAAATTGAATCTAGATGACCTGAGTACTTCTTGCGTTTCAACAAACAAGGATTGCCCCCATTCATGTTATACCTTTGATGTCCTTGATGATCGTTTGTCGATCATGTCCTTAGACAAGGCTTCACATTACTAAAGTTTAATCAACAAACAGCAAACAAAGAAAGTAATCATGCCCCCATCATAGCATCTCTAGCTTTTGGCATCCTCGAGTAGCATAGGAAGGTAGGATAGCAAAAATCAGGACTCGAACTGTTAACCATGTTTCTGATCTACAAAGCATATTTGTGTTGATATGTGTTTAGTTCTTGCCTTAATTTGCGTAAAATCATTTAGAAGACCTTGGGTATTTGCTTTGCATTGGATAGGTTAAGATGCTCACAGTCAAGATTTCTGCTTGAGGCGCGGGTTCTGCTTGCATTTGCTTGCTTGGTGAGAAGATTGCACAATCCTTATTGGGGAGATGGACCCTAAGGGACTAACCTAGTGCCTCGGGGGCGCATTGCTAAATGGCCTTGCCTACGTGACGACGCAGAGGCAACGTAGTTCGGGGTAAACCCTAATGGACCATGGATGGACTAGAAGAAAGACAACAAGAATGAAGACAAGAAAGGGGGCGAATGGGAGAAAAGGAAGAAATGGAAGCCTCGGGGGCGCATTAGAATAATGGCCTTGCCTACGTGACGGCATAGAGGCAACGTAGTTCATGGACTTGGACCATGGACACCGACGAGAGACACTATACTAGGCTCACATTAAGGAGACGGTATGGGACAAAACCCTGGTTGACAAGGCCACAAGGTGAGTATCAAGCCATGATAGGTAACTGTCAAGTGTTTATTGCGGGACAGATATGGGTCAAATGGGAAATGAGCAAAGGAAGAATGGACTCAGGGTGATTAGATTCCCAAAGATGGAGAAGGCAGTTTATCACAAGTAATGCCTATTTACCAGGTTTTCATCACTTACTTTTATTTGTATGAGAAGCTAGAAAGTAAACATGATGCTTGTTTGCCAAGTTTTCATCATGATACCTATCCAAGGCACCTGTTTGCCAGGTTTTCACCGAAGGATGATTTTTTTGTATGCTTTCTATCTTTTCTATTTTTTTTGTATTTTCTCTTTTCAACTTTTTTAATTTTTTGATTTTTGATTTTACTGTGCCCCCTTGCATTGGGGTTCTCCTAGGTATAGAACTGGCAAAGGTGCATGCTGTTGATTGGATCATCGAACAACTCACTCTCTGACGTGGCCAACTGATATGCCCCCGATCCATAAGCAGCTACAATCACATAGGGCCCAAGCCAGTTAGGTTCGAACTTACCTTTCTTTTCTCTGTCTTGTTGATTGCAAGGGTTTTCTCTGAGGACGAGGTCCCCAACCTTAAAGCATCTTGGGTGAACCTTGTGATTATAGCTTCTTGACATCATCTGTTGATATGCTTTAAGATGATCAAAGGCTTTCCGGCGCCTTTCTTCTAGTAGCTCTAGTTCTTGTAACCTGGAGACTCTGTATTCTTCATCTAATATGAGACCTTTCAATGACACCCTGAGAGATGGTAGTTCGACCTCAATGGGGAGGATGGCTTCTGAACTATAGACAAGGGCATAGGGTGTAGCACCTGTGGGAGTGTGTATACCGGTTCTGTAGGCCCACAGAGCAGGATTGAGTTGGACATGCTAATCACAGCCAGCCTCATTGATAGTCTTCTTTAGGATTTTTAGAATGGTTTTATTCGATGCCTCAGCTTGGCCGTTACCTTGGGGGTAGTATGGAGTGGAGAAATGATGTTGGATTTTGAAACGCTCACAGAGTTCTTGGACATCCTGATTTTTGAATGGTCTTCCATTATCCGTTATGATGGATGAAGGAATGCCATATCTGTAGATAATGTAATTCAGAATGAAAGAGGAAATTTGCTTTCCTGTGATGGTGGTTAGGGGAACGGCTTCAATCCACTTTGTGAAATACTCAGTGGCGGTTATGATGAATTTGTGGCCGTTGGAAGAGGGTGGATGAATCTTTTTGACAAGGTCAAGTCCCCACTAGCAAAAGGGCCAGGGTGTCGTTAAAGGTCTCAACTCTTGAGCAGGTGCGTGGATCAGGTTCCCGTGTATTTGGCACTGTTTGCACTTTTTGACGAATTGATATGAATCCATTTCCATGTTTGGCCAGTAATAACCCAAACACATGAGTTTCTTGGCTAAGGAGGGACCGCTGGAGTGTGTTCCACAGATCCCTTTGTGTACGTCTCGCAAGGCAGTTATGGATTCTTCTTGTTCTAAACAACGGAGCAAAGTACCATCTAGACCACGTCAGTAAAGGGTATCGGCTATGATGGTGTAACGAGAGGCTTGTCATATGAAAGTTCATTTTTGGTTGGAAGAGAGGTCAGGTGGGAGAATATTATCCTTGAGGTAAGTGAAAGTCTTATCATACCAAGGTGAATCAGATCCGACTAGAAGGCAGATGGAATGGATCTCAAGGAGATCATAAGCCGGTTGCCGGATGGTTTCCACTAAGAACTCATATTGTGACTCATATTTAGGTATTTCTAGAAGAGAGGCTATGGTAGCCATTGCATCTACTGCTTTGTTCTCTATCCTGGGTATTTGCTCGAAGGAGATGGTACCAAAGTGTTCTTTGAAGTCATCAACCATCCGTTTGTATGGGATGAGCTTCTCATCTTTTGTTTGATACTCATCGTTGACCTGATTGATGATAAGCTGAGAATCACCATAGACATGTAGTGCTTGGATTTTCTACTCAGTGGCCATCTTGAGACCAATGACCAAGGCTTCATATTCCTCTATGTTGTTTGTGCATGGAAACAACAACCGGTAGGATTTCGGAATTGTGTTGCCTTGGGGGGTGATAAACATGATACCTGCCCCCGATCCATGGTTGGTGTAAGACCTGTCGAAGTAGAGTTTCCAAGGAGATGTTGATAGAGTGAATAAAGACTCATTAGGAAACTCAAACTGCATTGGTGAGGTGTCTTGTAATGGTGCATCAGCTAGTTGGTCAATGATGATTTGTCCCTTGATGGCTTTTCTGTCCACATACTCTATGTCATATTCACTGAGAAGCATAACCCACTTTGCTAGTCGACCTGTGAGAGCTGCTTTGCTGAGGAGATACTTTAATGGGTCAATTTTTGTAATGAGTTTGACAGGATGTGCCAGCATGTAATGTCAAAGTTTTTGTGAAGCAAAAACCACCACAAGGCATGATCTTTCTACTTGCGAGTATTGCAACTCATAGCCCACTAAGGTTTGACTAATGTAGTATACAGCTCTCTCCTTGTTCTCATAGTCTTGCTGTGCTAGAAGAGCTCCAAGAGCAGTGGGTGTAGTAGATATGTAGAGAATTAAAGGTTTTCCTTGGATCGGAGGCATGAGTATGGGTGGATTCATAAGATACTCCTTTAGCTTGTTGAATGCTTCTTCACACTGCTCATCCCATTTAAATAGAATGTTCTTATGCAGAAGGTGGCTGAAAGGTTAGCACTTATCTGCCAGCTATGATATGAACCTGCGGATGGCCTGCAGCTTGCCCTGTAGGGATCTCAACTGAGTTAGAGTCTTGGGCGGTGGCATGTCCATTATAGCTTTGACCTTGGCCGGGTCTACCTCTATTCCATTTGCCGACGCGATGAAGCCTAGCAGTTTGCCTGAAGTTACCCCAAACACACATTTCTTCGGGTTCAGTTTGACTTGGAATTGGTCCAACCATCGGAAGACTTTTTCTAGGACATCCAGGTGTGAGTCCCTTGTGAGAGATTTTGCTAAGATATTGTTAACATAATCCTCCATAGTTACATGCATCATGTCATGGAATATAGTTGTCATGGCCCGCTGATATGTAGCACCTGCGTTTTTCAGCCCAAAAGGCATGACATTCCAGCAAAAGGTACCCCATGGGCAAGTAAAAGTTGTTTTGTGTTGATCCTCTGGTGCTATTTTGATTTGATTATACCCTGAGAATCCGTCCATGAGTGACAGCATTGTATGTCCTGTAGTGAGGTCGACTATGATATCAATGTTTGGCAATGGAAAGTCATCCTTGCGGCATGCTTTGTTTAAGTCTCAAAAATCATTGCATAGTCGAACGCAGCCATCCGGTTTAGACACTAGCACAATGTTGGATATCCATTCTGGGTAATCTATGGCTCTGATGAACCCCACATCTAACAATTTTTTGAGTTCTTCTTTGACCAAAAGTGCTATGTGAGGATGCATTTTTCTCAGCTTCTGCTTTACTGGTTTTACTCCTGGATCCAATGGCAAATGATGTAGAATTAGGTTTGGGTCCAAACCTGGCATGTCTGCATATGACTAAGCAAAGCTGCCTCTCTTCTTCTTAAAGAATGGTACAAACCTGGTTTTCTCTGGTGGTGTGAGAGATTTGGCAAAGTGGATAATCTTGGGTTGCTCTTCAGTTCCAATATTCACGGGCTCTGTCGGCTCCATCACAATCTGTGACCTTTCCTGGTACATATCACTAGGGAGAGTGTCAAGAATTCCATCTTCAGGTGCCACAGTTGGGTTTTCACTGTCAGATGCGTCCTTTCTTTTTACTATTTTGTGATATGACACTGCCGCAAGGCAGTTTTCACTGTCAGATCCATTTTTGATCTTGATGTTTTTGCAACTGGAAGGCTTGGCACCCTCCTCAAAGTAAGCCACGGTATTCAGTTTGATAGCAAAACCAGCTTTATGATCTCCTTTTGGCAAGTGGTCCCTAAGTTCCATATAATCAATGTAAGCATCATCGTTCTGGAACATATCTAATTGGGGGGTTCCTTGTAGATCCCAGTCAATAAGCTCAGGGTGTAAGAGGGGAAGGGAGTTGGATGAGAGACCTGATTCATTGATGGTGTGAATGGAAATGTTAGGAGCATTGGTGGGGGTAGTGTTTCGGGTGGTACTTTCCTCCAAGTTGTTTATTGCAATAGAATTTGAACTTTCCTCAAAAGCCATAATCTCAGGGAGGGGCAAATCAGACTCCAGTGGTTTGTCCCTCACGGTAGGGGCTAAGAGTTTGGATGGTGTCAACTTCTTTGTCATCATAGGAGTGCTCTGTTAGCTCGTCCCACTCATACTCATTTGAATCATCTGAATCTATGTCGCTATCCACTTGGAGTGTTTGGATTGTTTCTACAAGATAGGCATTTTCCTTGGCTTTACCCTTGCCTTTGTATCCTAGGCCACTTGTGTTTCTAGCCGATGAAGATGAAGAAGGTTGAATAGGTTCAGTGATTCCTTCTTTTCTGAGGCTGATGGGGCCTTGTCCTTCATACCCCATTCTGTGCAGAATAGTCTCACCTCACCCATAGAGTTCTATTGGAAGTCTAGGCGGGGCTTGGGGTGTGCTTTCTTCTTCAGCATAAAGCCATTGCAGGAGATCTCATTCCTCCAATTCATCGGATAAGGTCTCCCATTTTACAAAGGGAGTTGCGGGGGTTTCGGGAGGAGTAGATGGCTTTGGAAAATGTCTCGGTTGGCCAAAAGATTTAGGAGATAAAGGCAATGTGGTAAGGTTGAGGCTGTGCTCAATTGAGTATTCTCCCACTCCGGTTTCTTTTATGGTAACCTTCTGGGCTTTGGGTCTTGAGGAAGAAGCTTCAGTGGTATGGTCCTAGTGCAAGGTTGGGGAAATGTATGCTCTATTGTTCGGTATGACACATTCGGGTTTTGCACGGAAAGAATTGCAGTGTTGGTAGGGGTCAGGGTCGCCTTGAATGGTGACCTGCTTACCATTGTGCGGGAACTTAATGCATTGATGATAGGTTGAGGGGACAACCTTCATGGCATGAATCCATGGTCTCCCAAGTAGGATATTATAAGCAAGCTCCCGATCAAGGACTTGACACACCACATCTTTTATTACGGGTCCCACTTGAATGGGTAGGACAACCGTTCCCTTTGTGGTTCTTTCTTCCTCGTCATATGCTTTGATGGTAATTTTCCTCCTTGGATCAACTGCCTATTCAGAGAACCCCAGTGCAAGGACTAGCTTCAATGTGCAAATATTTAAACCGGAACCCCCATCAATGAGAACCCTCTTGATGCAGTGCTTGTGTATGAATGCGACAATGTGCAGAGGGGTGTTGTGGAGTTGAGATACAGAAAGGTCATCTTGCTCAGTAAATGATATGGAATTGGAGGATGTCAGATTGCCTACCATGGTCTGGAACTTCTCTTGATCCAAGTTAGTGGGGACAGTGGTTTCCACTAAGGCTTTCTCAAGAATCTCCTTATGAGAAGGAGATAGACGCAATAGCTCCAATATGAAAATGTGAGCCGAAGTTTTCTGTAACTGGTCGATGACATTGTACTGACGGAAGGTGGATGGAGATGGTGACGACCTCGGAGGAAGTGTATTGAGTGTGACTTTACCACTGCGGGTAATTATACTACAACCAGTTCGGTTAGGTCCTGGTTGTTGGTTGGGTGAGATGACATTGACCTGTGGAATATGCTCATAAATGTAGTTTATGGTGTAATCAAATGGAACACTTGCATAGTTAGCATTACTCATCCCGCTGTTCTAATTTGACCGGTTGCGATTAATGTTGTCATTACTGTTGTTGCCGTTGTTGTTGTGGCCATGGCTGTTGTTGTTGTGGTTGTTATATGGCCTATTATGATTCAGAAGTGGATCCTTGTAGGCCACATGAGTTTCATTGGAGGTATGCTGTTGTGTCCCTCCCTAATTCTGATCCAGTATATCCTGTATGACATTTTTGAGGCAGATATAGTTGTTAGTTGTTTGCCCCCTTCCTCGATAATATTCACAATAGTCTATGTCCTTCCAGTAGGGAGGTTTGACTATAGGCTCGTAATCACTTGTTGGCGGTAGAGAAATTTTGTTGTTAGCCAACAACTTCTTTAGTGCAGATTCTTGAGACTCATCCAATGGTGTGAATTTTCTCCTTGGATTTGAATTGAACCAAGGTCTAGGCTCCCGAGAGGGTGGTTTGTTGAGTGCACCATTGTTTGTTTCTCCCTTAAGAGTGAATATGGGTTGTTGTTTAGGAGCTGCTGCCTTGGCGTCAACTACCCCATTGTTGACCACATTCTTATTCTTGGTCCAAAACTTGGATTTATCCGTTGTGTAATTGGAATTAGGCGTGTCGTTGTATAACTTGATAGCTCCTTTAGTGATCATAGCCTTTTCAATGAATAAGCCAATTTTGATGACTTTTGAGAATGATGTAGGGCATTGTATCTGAATTTGATAGCTAAGATCAGTATTCAACTTGTGGACAAACATTTCCAATAGTTGCTTCTCAGGTATATCATAAGAACACTTACTAGCTAGCTATCTCCATCTTTGTAAGAAGGTGGTGAATGACTCACCACTCTTTTGTTTGGTGTTGCATAGATCTAGCATAGATACCTCGTGTTCTATGTTGTAAGAGAAGTGCGTTATAAATTTATTGACAAGTTCATCAAAAGTTTTGATTCCTGGTGGAAGGCGCGAGAACCACTCCATAGCTTGACCACCTAAAGATGTTGGGAACAGTCTCATCAAGTAGGTCTTGTTGTGAGCTACTTCTAAACATGCGGCATTGAATTCCCGGATATGATCTCTAGGGTCCCCCTTCCCTTTGTATTTGTCAAACTTTGGGACTCCGAACTGATAAGGGAAGGGTTTCATGACCAAACTTTTGTCAAAAGGATATGGAGCTATATCTTCTAAAGAGTAGTGCTTGGAACTTGTACCAGTCTTAAGGTTGGATGTTTCTTGCTTTAGACTTTCGATTTGTTGTCTCACATCCTCCATAGGAGCATTTGGTCTATGGGATTCTTTCCTCTATCATTTGCATGCGAGACTGTGTCATTCGTGCCTCTCTCATGATCATCACACCTCTGCTCATGATCATTGTCTACATTTTCCATGATGGAGCTTATGTCAAAGTCTACAAGGAGTTTGATTCCAAGACTAGCAAGATGATGGAAGTATTTATGGGGGTCTTCAAGGAGCACCTTCTCTACCAGGCATTGGAATTTTCTATCTTGGATGTGTGCTACTAATTCTTCATGAGAAATTTCTTCGTCATCGTCACATGGTGGGACGAGGTGATTGGATGAGTCAGCCATTTCTATTTGCTTGTTGTACTGGGATCGAGTAAGAACCATGCAAGGTGAGGTGGGATGAAGTGGACTAGGATTAGAAATTTTGGCAAGGTGCCGACTGAGATTGTTGTGAATGGGATATCTAGGACAAGACTTGGACAAAGGATTTTCTCAGTCAATGACTTCAAGTAAGATGGTTGATACAAGATGTTAGCCACTAGTAAGGGTAGTTGATACCAGTCTTACTATGTAGGGCCTAGTCATTCAACAAGACTACTAGCAAAGGTACTGCGACCTACTAGGCTTACGTGAATTTAGTACTGACACGAAAAGGGACCTATGTCGTACTGGTATGGGACAAACTGACTTTGGGACAAGAGGCGTTTGGACAGAAAGTGAATGGGACGATTGATGAAAGAAAGAGATTTGGGTGAAACAGATGAAGACTGACGGCAAGGTTGAATACGATCTCAGAAAGTGAAACTAGACTAAAATGGGTGCTCCAATCAGGTGAAAATATTTTCTCAAAAATAGGGCAAGTGCTCATTGTCGTATATGCGCCGAAACAAATGCGCAGTAGGAATGAACAAATGCACCGTAAGTCACAGTATATGCGTAGCTCTGGTGAAGTACAAATGCGCAACAACAGTATGTATATGCACAGCAACAGTGTATATGCATAGCAAGTCGTTACAAAGGCACAGCAAGTCACTACAAATGTGCAGCAGAAAGGAGTATATGCGCAGCTCTGATATTTTTGGCAAAATTTTTGGATTTTTCTCTTGTTTTTGGTATTTTTTGGTTGGAAAAGGTCTTCTTGATTTGATATTATGAATTAACAGTAAGAAAACACAGCAAGCACAAAGAATATTTTGTAGTTTTTCATTGTTTTTGTAGTTTTTTCGACTCTATTTTGGACTAAACTGAACAAAAGCAAGCATAAAGATCCTAGGTGAGAAATGGATTATAAGGGATTTGAGCCACTAGAACAAGATGTATTTAATGCGGGCAACCATTCAAGTGGTTACACATGTGGCGGCACTACTCTCCGTTATGGAGTCTCCCAGCCTCAAAGGGTTGCGCCTGAGAGGGTTTTGGGGGAGGTTGGCTGTCGGTGTAACATAACAGCACTTGTTGAAGGAAGTTTTCACCTCAGGCACAATTTATTTTAAGTGGCTTGGTAGGGCTTGGCTTTAGCCTATTACCACTTAGGGTCGTTCCCACTTGGACAAGCGTGCATCCAAGGGCAGGCCCTTCCTAAAGGTTAAACAAATAGAATGACAAGTCTGGCACTCTGATCACCCAGAAGAGGGGAGAGCATAAACCTATTGTCATTCGTCAAGCACAGAATACACTGATTAATCCAACCTAGTTAAAAGTGAAAAACTAAATGGGCTAATCTACTCAAGCACAAAACTTTGAAGTGATTTTAGCAAGATAGCACTGGTTCAGTTTTAACCCCAGAAAGCAATGGTGAGTTCAGTTTTAAATCCGCGTAGCACGAGATAGTTAACTTTGAAGTTTTGGTCTCATGATATAGCAATAGTTCATTTTAACCTCAAGATCAATGGTGAGTTCAGTTTTAAACCGCGTAGCACGAGATAGTTAACTTTGAAGTTTTGGTCTCACGATATAGCAATAGTTCATTTTAACCTCAAGATCATTGATGAGTTCAATTTTAATCTTAGATAGCAATAACTTGGAAGGTGTTGCAATGCAAGCAAGAAATAATCCAGTTACTTTCTCCCTAATTAGAGCTAGATGAGGATTTGAATGAACATCAATTTTACTATCCCTTAGAAAGTGAAATGTGAACTATTTAGATGCAACTACATGGAACTAAACCCGAACCTATCCTGCAAAACAGCTCCAGCAAACACCTGCGAAAAGGTTAGCGTTAGCAAATTCCCCTAGAAAAGTACTAAAACCTCAGTCTATTATAGAAGCGCAGCTTCAGTGATTAGATGCACAGAAATAATCAATAGAAGTGCAACAACTATGAATGCGCCGTAACATTACATGTATGCGTTGTGAAAAAGAATAAATGCGTAGTAATAATGAATGCGCTGTAACAGTGTTCAAAAGCGCAACATAAATGAACAGATGCGCAGTAATGACAGAAGTGCCGTAACAGTGCGCAGAGGTACAGAAGGAATGGAAGTGCTGCAGAAAGGGGTATATGCACCGTAGAAATGTTCAAATGTGCCGAAATAACCTATGCATGTCTGTGCATGACTAGTACGAAACCTGCCTTCAAAAAAGCTCAGATTTTGATGAGATAAAGGGGCAAAGGCCCCACGGTGGGTGCCAAAAATGTAAGGGTAAAACATGGATCAATCAAATGAATTATATAAAACCCAAACATCAACAGAATAGAAGATAACAAGAAAGATTGAAAGAGAATAGCAATAAATAACACAAAGCAAACCTTCCCTAAAATTGATGCTTCTGTTGTTTTCCTATTACAACCGTTCCTTTTGCGGATGAAGTAAGCCCTCAGAGAGTGCACTCCTTTAAGCTGTGTTTGAGGAAGTCGATTGTAAATGGCTGTTGTGATATGTAATGAAGATGAGCTCCAAAGCAAGTATGTGATCTCAAGCTAGTGAATGGTGAGAGGGTGCCAAAGGCGCGTTGGTGAATTTCTACAGAGTAACAATATCAAAAGCCTGGATGATTAGAATGGAGGGATGAAGCTTCATTTATAGACTCAGAAGAATGAGAATCAACGGTTGAGAGGAGATATGAAGATCAATGGCTGAGAATGGTTGAGGAATGTGCAACCAGTAGAAATGTGACAAGTGTCCCAGCTCCATCATGAAAGAGGGGATGTGAAAAAATTGATTGGAGAGTTAACTCCATTGACTGAACAGTTAACAGACTTGATTGATCAGTTAGAAGAGTGGATTATGGGATTGACTGAATTGATTGACCAGTGAACTGGGTTGATTGAGGAGTCAATAGAATAGATTGACCAGTGCACTCAAATGACTAATTAGTTAATAGATTTGATTGATTAGTTAACTAACTTCTGATTTTGAGAAGAAATAGGCCATGTGGGTGAGAGAAAAATAGGTAATTAAATATTAAATATATTTAATTACATGTGCAACCTGATGAGGTGGAAAAGGTGAGGTTTAAAGGTGAGGTGGATTTTTGAATTTAGAACTTAGGATAGAGGAATTTGGATTAATTAAATAATTTATGATTATTTAATTATGTGAGGACATTTAGAAGAATTTTAATTAAATAAATAGATTTTCTTTAATTATGGAATAGTGAATCGATTAAATAAATTGGAAATATTTATTTAATTGATAGAAGAATGGAATAAATATTTAGAATATTTATTTAGAATGAATCGTGTCAATTTTAGGCGTATACAGTAGGAACTGAAACCAACTGGTTTGAAGGCTGAGGATTATTTTACCTTTAAGGGCCTTGATATTGATTTGGCTGAAAAGAGGGTCTATTTCCTTGGAAACTGTTGTGATGTTCACAAAATGCCCCATTTTACTCCTTAGCAAAATGAGGACCCCTGCTGTTGTTTTGTTTTTTTTGCCTTTTTGTGTGTGGGCCTATTTGGTGGTAAAGGGAAAAAGAGGGTGAAATTTGCAAGCCTTGATAAAAATAGAGGAAAAAATGCATTTTCAGTACTAGGGCATGACATGGTTGGATTCCTTGTGAAAAATGAGCTAGGGTTGCTTTTTGAACCATCTTAAAATTTGCTATATTTTGCAAGTTATGATCATTTTGGTAAAATGTACAAGGGAAGGGTTTGTTGATTGTATGTACAAGCCTGCTTGTATAGCGGGTTGCATATGCATTTGATTTTGTATGTTAGGCCATTGTATGTTGCACATACAAAATAGTTTGTATATCGCATCATGCATATACAAAGTCTCTTGTATGTCGCTCACATACAAAGTCACTGAAATGGGTTTTGTATATCGGGTTTACATACAAAGTTGTTTGTATGTTCTTTTTATATGCATTTGCTAAATATGTTATGTATACATACAGAGTTAATTTGTTGTATATCGGACCCGAAATGGTTTTTAAGTTGAAGTGAATGTTTGGATAAATCTGTTGCATGTATGTTTCTTTGGCATACATTTGCTATATGCATTTCCAATATGCAAGCGGCGGATCTAAAAGCATCGTGGAAAAGAGTTAAATGATTGTATATTTGGTGCTTGTATGCTTATACATACAAGCAGAACATACAAGTTAAAAGATACAAGGCTCGTAATATACAAGCGCCAGACTTGAAAAGTCTATTAAAATAGCTTAAATCCTTGTATGTTTTCGGCTTGTACATTGGCAGGATACAAGGGTTTTGTACATTGCGGCAGACCCGAAAAAATTATTGGACATAGTTAATTCCTTGCATATTTTGTGGTTTGTATATTGAGGATATACAAAGACAATATGCAAGCCACGGACTTGAAAGGAGGGTGAATTTGCATTAAATCTATGTACATTTGGGGTTTGTATGTTCAAGGACTGCGAGGTATACAAAGTAAACATATAACGAGTTATGCATGTGGCAGATCCGAAACATTATGAAATGAGGTTAATTGGTTGTATAATTTTGCCTTGTATGCATGTTTGAGGTACAAAGCGAAACATACATTGGTAATTTGTACATTGCGATGAACATACAAGGTGGATCTCAGTGAAAGGTTAGATTTGGTTAAATGCTTGCATCATGTCCGAATGTATATCAAAGGATACAAGCACAATATGCATCGAAGTATACATTGGGCGGAATTGAAAAGTTATAAAATAGAGTTAAGTGTTTTTATATTTTTGCGTTTGTATGTTGCGATATGCAAGCTGATAAACATTGCATACATACAAGCCGTGGAATTGAAAGGGATTGAAATCCGATTAATACGATGTATCACGCCTGGCTTGTATATTGAAAGATACAAAGATTTAAATGAAGAAAAGGGGCAGGAAGACAAAGTGATGGAATTTTGAAGCCGATTTAGGGCCAAATGCATTTTTTTGGTCAACGATAGTTGACCTGACTGGTTTTAACGCTGTATATGCATTTTTTGGGCACGATTTTCATTGTTTCAGAGCCCGATATCGGCATAAGAAATGTGATCATCAGACGAGAATTTTTTTGGACTCGTCGATAAGTGGATATCACGCCGATGGGCGGGAAAGATAGAGTGTTAGAGTTTTTGGCCATTTTGGCGTTGCATATGTGCATTTCCGGTCAGCGATGGTGGACCTGATGGTTTTGAACAACATTTTTTTGTAGATTTTTGGGCCTGATTTCTACATTTCACACAGTCACGACTGAATTTAATAGCTATTTTTCTTCCTGCAAGTTTATTAGGTAAAATGGCACTTATTACTAGTCTATTTTTAAAGGATGTTGCAGAGCGAGGTAGTTGAGAGTCGTGGAGCTACCGACACAATGGTGGCATGCAGGTAGATATGAAGGAGAAGCTGAAACTTGATGGCGACGACGTCATGGAAAGGAGATCAGATCTCAAGAGCAGGAGAAGATAAGGATGAGGTGCAAAAATTCAAGGGTCTTCATTGATGAAGACAAAATGCAACTGAAGACATTATTGTAGTAGACCACATAAGTTATTATTGAGCTTCTAGGGTTTCCAGAAGGGCATATTTTTCCCAAATTTGATGTATGCTCAGAGATATTTTGGGAGACTTGTTCTCCACTATTTAATGTTGTAACCAGAGGTTTGAACCATTGCTTAAACTAGGGTTTGAGTTGTATTTAGCACAGTCAAATCTATATATTGTGCCTCTTTACACTATAATACTTTACACAGGGGCTACACAAAGATTTGTAGCAACAGAGATTTGTAAAACATAACATTTAGAATAGAGGGACCTTTTAGTTTAGGAGTAGAAGAAGGAGGTCGCCTGTGTCTACAATAAGGAACGTGTGGAATAGCCTGCTTCCTTAGTGTATCTGTAAAGCTTGTAAGTTTTTCTGATATTTGATCATTGAAGCTAAGATTCATTTAGACATTGTAAATCTTATATGACTGTCTATTTCTAATACAATTGAATTTGGAATTCTGCATCTATCTTCTGAGTGTTTTCTTTCTCTTCATTGTGTTTGAAACATTTTCTCTTAGAGCTTGCAATCTTAGGTGTATGTTTGTGAAAATGCTTAAAACTTACACTTAAGGTTTTTTGTCTGTGGATTTGATCAATTTGCTGTATTATTTATCAAGTGCATAACAAAACAATTAGATCCTTTGGTAGAATGAATGATGTTTAGATTAGATCTTTCTAACTTTTCCCAACCCATCTAAAAATACTTAGCCTAAAATGCAGTAATTTGAAGGAAATTTGTCTCATAGTTAAAAAAAACACATGAACAACAGAGTTTGAAAGTAGACAGTTTTCATAATATTTAAAGAGGAGAAAGCTGCAATAATTCAAGAAAACCCTTTAAATCTTTGCAGCATAGTACAAGTTTATGTAAAAGGAATGGTTAACACACTGATATTCATGATTTTTTGCATAGTTTGAGTCCAGTAAACCAACAAGAAAACCCTAAATCACTTAAGGCCCCTTGAACATTATAGCTTCACATCAACCTACTGAATTTGCCCAATAGGTCAAGACCTGACCATATTAAACTTGGGATTAAGCAAATCTTGATCAATTTCTTCATATCTTTCAAGTTAGTTAGGTTCATTTTATGTGAATTTTGACTTTTGTTATGATTGTGTTAAAACAATCATCAACAGTTTCTTTGGCACTAGAAGGAGGGCCTAATTTGAGTTAGGGTTTGTTTCAAGAAAAAAAACTGGCTAATAAGAGTGGTAGAGTGACTAGGTCTAGATCTAGTTCAGGGGATACATTTGTTCAACTACCTAACATAAGGTGAAGTAGGAGTCCTCTGATTTGGAACCCAAAAATAACACACCTAGGAAGCTCATCTAACACACCCCCTGGATCACCTTATACTATCCATAACATTGTGAACCCTGACATTTCTTCAATTAGATCTTTGAATCTTGGTTCAGATATTCCTAGAGGTCCTAGTCCACCCAGAGATCCTAATCCTCCAGAAAATCCATGCATTCCTAAAGGTCCAGGTCAAGCTCAAGCATCGGCAATGGATTATTTCAACGTCCACTCTCCCATAGCATTCCCTAATTATAATGAGATGCCCAAGAATCCTGAAAAGATATGTCCCAAATACCAGTTACACCAAGACCTAGAAGACCACATTAGAATATTCAAGGAGGCATGCTTCAGGGCTAGATTAGAACACGAGGATGTTGTGTGTAGATTGTTTCCCTACACCTTTAATGAACAAGCCTCTAACTGGTATGTAAACTTGCCCAGTGGCTACATTTCTTCTTGGTCACTTATGGAAGAGGCATTTTTATCTAGATTTAGAGGACCCATTGATCCTTGTATCTTGTATCACAAATTGGCTACCATAAAAAGAGGAGAGGGAGAGCTGATTGATAACTTCAATGACAGATTTCAAAGGGCCTACTCTAGGTTAGTAACCCCTTACACCGTGGATGATGTTACCTTGTTAGCTATGTACGATGCTGCCTTGGATCCTTTAACTGCCATGTTTGTCAAAAGAAAACTTGACATAGATTCAATATCCAAAGCTTATAAAGAGGCAGCCTCAGTAAACCAAGACATGAGGCATACGACTCATAGTCCATTTATCAATGGAGGAGATTTTGGGATACAAAATCCTGCACAACCTTGGAATGGAGTCCCTATGCATCACACTCCACTATTAAATCTAGTTCCTACTTACACACCTGTGTTACCCCAATCCAAGCCATAGCTCCTTACACAGGTAACACTGCTAATAACAGTCAAAATAGTGGCCAGCCTTTCTTCCAACCTCCTAGAGATACAACTGTGGCAAAGGCAAAAGAGGAGAGGGAAGAAATTAAAGAGATCACTGCACATTTGAAAAGGTTAACCACTGAAGTGACACAACTAAGAAATGAGAATCTTTATGGAAAAGGCAACCAAAACTACAATCAAAATTAGAATTGCAACCAAGGCCAAAATCAGAACTACAATCAGAGCCATACCCAAAATAACAGCCAAGGCCAATGTTCAAATCAAAACCAAAACTATAATCAGCATCAAGGCCCTAACCAAGGACAACTAACAAAAAATAGAGGGCCAGTGATAGACAATAGGGCCTGGGGCAACAATAACAAAAATCAAAATCAGCCCAGGCAACCCAAAACATGGAACACTGGGCGGAATAATGGTACCCTAGCTTCTCCTTTTGAGAACATAGATAATCATGATGCAAAACAAATGGCTGGCATCCAAATGGCCAATACAACACCAAGAAATTGGTGCAGATTTCACAATACCAATGCCCATGCTGAGCTTGACTGTCCACAGTTCCATTTAGCAGCCAACATTTTTAATATAGATGTGCAGCCTCCTACTTCTGAATTTCTCATTTCCAAAGGTAATGAGGTACTCCCCTCAAGGTATGATACGACTTTAGTTTTAGAAACCTTTACCTTTGCAACTACCGAAGAGAAAAAAGATCAATTGTTAGAAGATGAACCATACTTTTGTGAAAGTCTTTATCCTGAATTAGCCTTTGTATTAAATGCTTTTCAGTTTCCCTTTGAAACTGAAAATGAAGTGTTAACTGAAACAGAAGAGGTGCAGGCCTTTCAACAGACAAATAAAAACCACACCTATAATTTAAGAAACAACACTATGTTAGGAGGACCTTTCACCACTTCCATTCCTCCTAACAATTTCAATACACCCCCAGATCAAAATGCTAGCAACAATCCTTCCATACTTAAAGCTAATCATCATACAAACAGTGGAACAGTGGTACAAAAGGTCCAAACAAGTAAAACGGAAACAATAGAGACAACAAGATTAATGAGCTACTTGTCAAAGGAAATAAAGAAAATTAAGGTTAGTATACCTCTGAATGAATTATTGAAAACTTCAGGGATCAGAAATGCTTTTATAAAATCTCTAGATGTATCCGTGACAGATGAGGTTGCTGCTGATATAGTTGTTCCTAATAGAGATTCACCACCTAAAGAGAAAAGTAAGAAAGTTGAATAGCCTTCCAATACAAATGTAGTAATGTATGCTAATAAGAAGGATGCTCCTCCTTTCTTGTTAACTGTTAGACTGTGCGGGAAGAACATACATAATTGCATGGTAGACTCTAGTGCATTAGCCAACGTAATGCCCTTAGGGATATGTAAAACTCTAGGGCTGACTCCCACCAAAATTGCCAAGGTTGTCACACAGTTAGATAAAACTGAGGTTAGTGTCATAGGAGAACTAATGAACATTTAGATGCAATTAGCTTCAGACCCTAGGGTAAGCCAATTCATTGACATTCAAATAGTGGATATACCCGTGAATTATGGGATGTTGCTAAGTAGGGATTGGTCCAAGACATTAAACGGATATATGGCCACTAATTTTTCACATATGTGGCTACCTTGGAGAGGTATCCCAAACTAGATTAGAATAGAGGCAGAACCTAGGATGAAACACATGATAACAGAGTATAATTGAACAAATGAAATATTATATGCTGCTATTGAACCTAGTGTTTATAGGATTACTAACAATGGGGTACAAATTGAAGAGATCATGATGTTAAACTCTAGAGAAAAACATGGCAGCAATGAAACAACATTATTCATTGAGTCTGATGGAAATTCTTCAAATGAAGAAAATAGTGCAATGAACAAATTTAGTCATGCCATTAGACAAGAGATGGAAGAGTGCATTAAACAAAATCTACAAATCTAATGCAAACTGTATAAGGACAGATGTAGAGTTCATGATAGGCCACATTCTGAGGAGAGTTGTGAAATGTGCAAAGACATCATTGAATATCAATACATGAAATACACAAGGAAGGTAGGACTGCAAGAGGGAAATGTGAATCTTGATCAACCACAGAGATACTTTCAAGATAACATAGATACTCTGATTTCAGATTTAGGAGAGGAAATAAAAGACAAGGGTAGTTGTCTTTCTGAGTTACAAACTGAAAATACACATATGCAAGTTGACCAAATAGAAATACCCATGAATAAATAGACCAGCACCTCACAAGTGATAGAAAGGACAAAGCATGCCAAGGTAAAAGGTCAGAAAAGTAAAGATGGCATGTGGACACTAAAATGTGACGGATCCAAATCAAAGCAAGGTGCGGGTGCAGGTGTTAAATGCATAGATCCTCGAGGTAAGTCATGTCTAACAACATATAGACTGCAGTTTTCCTGTACTAATAATATTACCGAATATGAAGCCTTAATTTTGGGACTTGTCATGGCCATCAAGAAAAAGGTGAAAACGATTAAGGTATTTTCAGACTTTGAACTAGTAGTCAGGCAAGTAAGGAAACTATACGCGTGCAACTACAAGAAAATGATTTGTTACAGGCGTAGAGTATGGGGTTTAATAGATTCATTTGATGCTTTCAACATAGAGCATATTCCTAGAGAGCTGAACCATAGGCCAGATGCACTAACAGTTGCTGATAGCACATTAGAACCCTTGACACTGTCAGGATTGAAATGATTTGCTATTGAATTAGTTAATGTTCCTAGTATCCCAGACAATGTTATACACTTTTAGGTATTTGGAGGGGATCAGCAAATTATTGATTTTCTAACTTGTAGTGAGGTATTTGAGGCTTAAATCATTGATGAACAAGAAAGGCCTAAGATAAAATGGGATGAAGAGGATATAATAAACTTGAAAAGCAACTTCTTACCCAAAGGAGTAATTGAATTAGAGCATATTTTTGACTTTGATGGGGGTAATAAGACAGAAAGACTTACCCAAAATAGAAGGGGGTAAGTGTAATTCACACAACTTAGGGACAGAACAAAATCCACAAAATGTACTAATCGGGAAGGCTTGCTATGAGAAAATAAGAAAAGAAATTATAGATGTCCTAAAAAAGTACAAACATGTAATAGCATGGACGTATGAAGACTTGAAAACATATGATACATCCATCATAACTCACATAATACCCTTGAGACCAGATCTCAAACCATTCAGGTAGAAACAAAGGCATGTGAATGCAATTTTGGAGCCTTTAATCTTTGAAGAAGTAAAGAAATTATTGTCTACTAGAATAATTTTTCCGGTCAGACATTTAGCCTGGGTAGCTAACCTAGTACTAGTGAGGAAGAAAAATGGAGACATCAGGTTATGCGTAGACTTTAGAAATTTGCACAAAGCATCTGAAAATGATAATTATCCCCTGCCTCCCATAGACAAAGTGCTGCAAGCAGTAAATGGGGCAAAGATGATGTCTTTTTTAGATGGTTTCTCAGGATATAACCAGGTTTTAATTAATAGAGATGACAGATTAAAAACCACCTTCACTTGTAAATGGGAAAATTATGCATATAGGCGAATGCCTTTTGGTCTGATCAATGCAGGTGCCACTTTTCAGAGAGCCATGGACATAGCATTCCATGGGTTATCAGGTAAGTGCATTGTAGTGTATATGGATGATTTGACTATGTATTCCAAGGATACATCCACTCACGCTGAAGATCTCAGGAAAATACTTAAACGATGTGAGAGGTATTGAATTTCCCTTAATCCTAAAAAATGTGCATTTGGTGTAACTGAAGGTAAATTATTAGAGCATGTCATTTCTAAAGATGGAATATCGATTGATCCAGATAGAATAGAATCACTAAAAAATTTGCAAATACCAAACAATAGGAAAGAGTTAAAATCATTTTTTGGTAAGATTAACTTTCTTCAAAAGTTCATCACAGGTTTTGCAGAAATTGTACAACCGTCCAATGCTATGTTAAAGAAGGATGCACAGATGGAGTGGATGCCTATAACTAGGGTAGTGTTTGAAGAAATTAAGCGGTCCATTTCTGACGCACCTGTACTGACGAGCCTAGACTACACAAAGACGTTCTACATATATTCCTTCGCATCCTCCCATTTAGTTGTGGCTGCCTTAATGCAAAAGGATGTAGACAATGAGGAAAAGCCCATAGCTTTTATGAGCGCGCCTTTGAAGGATGCGCAGCTGAGGTACCTGGATACCAAAAGATAGGCATTCACACTAGTGAGGGCCATGAAGAAATTCAGACACTATATTCTATGCAGCTAGATCAGAGCCATAGTGCCAGAGGCAGCCGTGAAGATGCTGCTGATGCAGAATGAGCCTAGGGAAAAGAGGGCCAAATGGGTCACCACGCTGCAAGAGTTTGACATGGAAATCATTCCCATGAAGCTAGTCAGAGGGCAAGAGTTGGTGCAAACAATAGCGAACACAGACCCAACTTTGATAAAACAACAGTATGTACTGAATTCCTAGGACACATCAGACTGGTAATGTGATTTAAACACTTTTCTAATATCTGGAAAGTACCCTAATGAGATGAAAGCTTCTTAGAGGAGAGCTTTGAAGATTAAAGCACAAAAATATATGATACAAGGAGGTCTTCTATTCAGGAAGAACCATGATGAAATTTATTTGAGATGTCTAAACCAAACTGAGGCAGATAAGGTGTTAACAGAACTGTATGACAAGTACGGAACTAGTCATGGTTCCCATCTAGCTACAACACATAAAATATTGAGAGCAGGCTATTATTGGCCTATGATGTTCAAAGATACAAAGAGTCACATCAAGAGTTGCTACACCTATCAGACTGCGGTAGATAAGGGAAGAAATTAGGCCAATCCATTACAGCCTGTGATTGAATCAAGACCATTTGCACAATGGGGCCTGGATTTTATTGGAGTCATCAATCCTCCATCTTCTGCTGGACACAAGTTCATACTGACAGTGATGGACTACTGTACAAGGTGGACTGAGGCCACGTGCTGTAAGTTCTCCACAACTTAGGTAGTTATCAATTTTCTTGAAGAAAACATCATAACCAGGTTTGGAACTCCCTATTCATTGGTATGTGATAATGGCCCTGCTTTCTCTTCTTTGAATTTTCTAAATGGGCATTTGAATACAAGATTGTTTTAAAGTTTTCTTCAAATTATTACCCTCAAGGTAATGGATTAGTTGAGTATACAAACAAAATTTTATTAGATATAATCAAGAAGCTAATTGCAAAGAGTCCTAGAGAGTGGAATACCTTGTTAAAGTATGCATTGTGGGTAGATAGGACCAAGTTTAACGCAGCTTTAGGTAGTGCACCTTATCATTTAGTTTATGGGACTGATCCCATACTTCCAGTAAATCTAAGAATACCAATCTGGAAGTTTGCCAATGAGTATTTAGGCTTTGATAATCATAGGGAAGCCAGGGTAGTACAAATGCTACAACTAGATGAGAAAAGAGGTCAAGCCATCGAGAAGTTTGCCAAACACCAAGAAGTAGTTAAGAGGTGGTTTGATAAGAGGGCATGAGTCAAAACATTTAGGATATTAGACTTAGTGTTGTGCTGGGATAAAGCACATGAAAAGAAGGGGAGTCATGGAAAATTCAACAAACTATGGTTAGGTCCACTGCAAGTCTCAGAAATAATAGGAGACAACACATTTAGACTCAAGACCTTGACTGGGGAAGATGTACCATTACCAGTTAATGGCCAACATTTGAAACATTACTTCCAGGCTTGAGGTGAAGAGCAGTCCTTTCTGGTGTAATATAGTGTAAGTAGTGTACAGTTTTCTTTTTTTTGTTGTTTCTTCATTTGTTGTTTGCTGTTGTGGGTTAGTTGTTTGTACAACTTTGTTTTTGTTTCTTTCTATTTTGTTATTTTTGTTTCTATTTTGCTGTTTGTACAGTCTTCTTTTGCTTTGTTTTATGTTTCTTTTGTCTTTCTTGTACAGTCTGTTTGTTTGTTTGTTTGTTGTCTTATCAACAGGGTTCTTTGTTTTTCTTTAGAGTATTAAGGAGCAAGCTAACAACCATTGAAAATAGTATAAAATTTAGAATATTCAGGTTAAATCATTTGTAATTTATGCATAACTTGTTGTGACTGTCATGAATGTAAAGAGTGGTTTAGCTTCTGAAATTTTGTATTCAATAATAGTGATTGAGAATTCAAGGGAGGTTTGTCACGATGACACACCTAAAATCCTTGGGTTTGTTGAACCTACCAGTGTAGATATTAGGTGAAAAATCTGAGGTCACCCTTGGTACCATTACAATTCTTAGCTTAATTTCAGCAAGTGCTCATTCCTTGCATCATAAAGTTACAAATTGTTATATCTTGTGAAATTTCTATCAAGCATCAAAATCAATAAAATATAAAACAAAAAATATAAGTAAATAAAGAAGATTATATTGAAAATCCAAATTAAGCCATCTAAGTAACTCTACTGGGGCTATAGATGGTTGCTGGCAGTAGGGCTCTACTTAGGAGAATTGTAACGATAACCTTGCCGGGGCTATGGACACTCGCTAGTAGCAAAGCTCTATCCAGTCGGCTATGAGGGAATATCCTCAACTACATAGGCTAATATCAGTCACTGGTTTGTTCAACCGATCTTCAAGATGAGGATAATTAATCATGTGCACACACTTAAACTGAAAATGAAAATTCATGCACCCTTATTGAATACCTTAGGTTTGAAGTTGAATAATAATTTACAGGAAAGATAGTTGGAAGTTATGGATTTATTTCATTTAGTTTTCTTGAATACTTTGAATTTAATTGTTTTGTTTGGTTTCTATTTGTTGTGATGTTCACAACACGCCCCATTTTACTCCTTAGTGAAATGAGGACCCCTGCTGTTGTTTTGCTTTTTTTGCTTTTTTGTGTGGGCCTGTTTGGTGGTAAAGGGAAAAAGAGGGTCAAATTTGCAAGCCTTGATAAAAATAGAGAAAAAATATATTTTTAATACCAAGGCATGATATGGTTTGATTCCTTGTGAAAAATGAGCCACGGTTGCTTTTTGAACCATCTTAAAATTTGCCATATTTTGCAAGTTATGATCATTTTAGTAAAATGTACAAGGGAAGGGTTTGTTGATTGTATGTACAAGCCTACTTGTATATCGGGTTGCATATGCATTTGATTTTGAATGTTAGGCTGTTGTATGTTGCATGTACAAAATAGTTCGTATATCACATCATGTATATACAAAGTCTCTTGTATGTCGCTCACATACAAAGTCACTGAAATGGGTTTTGTATATCGGCTTTAAATACAAAGTTGTTTGTATGTTCTTTTTATATGCATTTGCTAAATATGTTATGTGTACATACAGGGTTAATTTGATGTATATCGGACCCAAAATGGTTTTTAAGTTGAAGTGAATGCTTGGATAAATCCGTTGCATATATGTTTCTTGGGCATACATTTGTTATATGCATTTCCAATATGCAGGTGGCAGATCCGAAAGCATCATGAAAAAGAGTTAAATGGTTGTATATTTGGCGCTTGTATGTTTATACATACAAGTGGAACATACAAGTTAAAAGATACAAGGCTTGTAATATACAAGTGCCGGACCCGAAAAGTCTATTAAAACATCTTAAATCGTTGTAAGTTTTTAGCTTGTATATTGGCAAGATACAAGGGTTTTATACATTGCGGCGGACCTGAAAAAATTATTGGACATAGTTAATTCCTTGCATATTTTGTGCTTTGTATATTGAGGATATACAAAGACAATATGCAAGCCGTGGACTTGAAAGGAGGGTGAATTTGCATTAAATCTATGTACATTTGGGGTTTGTATGTTCGAGGACTGCGAGGTATACAAAGTAAACATACAACAAATTATGCATGCGGCGGATCCGAAACGTTATGAAATGAGGTTAATTGGTTGTATAATTCCGCCTTGTATGCATGTTTGAGGTACAAAGTGAAACATACATTGGTAATTTGTACATTGCAATGAACATACAAGGTGGATCTCAGCGAAAGGGTAGATTTGGTTAAATGCTTGCATCACGTCTGAATGTATATCGAAGGATACAAGCACAATATGCATCGAAGTATACATTGGGTGGAATTGAAAAGTTATAAAATAGAGTTATGTGCTTGTATATTTTCACGTTTGTATGTTGCGATATACAAGACGATATACATTGCATACATACAAGCTGCAGAATTGAAAGGGATTGAAATCCAATTAATACGATGTATCACGCCCAGCTTGTATATTGAAAGATACAAAGATTTAAATGAAGAAAAGGGGCAGGAAGACAAAATGATGGAATTTTGAAGCTGATTTAGGGCCAAATGCATATTTTTTTGGTCAACGATAGTTGACCTGACTGGTTTTAACGCTGTATATGCATTTTTTGGGCACGATTTTCACTGTTTTAGAGCCAGATATCGGCGTAAGAAATGTGATCGGCCGAGAATTTTTTTGGACTCACCGATAAGTGGATATCACGCCAATGGGCGGGAAAGACAGAGCGTTAGAGTTTTTGGCCATTTTGGTGCTATGTATGTGTGTTTCTGGTCAGCGATGGTGGGCCCGATGGTTTTGAACACAGTTTTTTTAAAGATTTTTGTGCCTGATTTCTACATTTCACACAGTCACGACTGAATTTAATAGCTATTTTTCTTCCTACAAGTTTATTAGGTAAAATGGCACTTGTTGCTAGTCTATTTTTGCAGGATGTTACAGAGCAAGGTAGCTGAGTGGATCTCCCGACACAATGGCAGCGTGTAGGTAGATATGAAGGAGAAGCTGAAACTTGATGGTGACGACGTCATGGAAAGGAGATCCGATCTCAAGAGCAGGAGAAGATAAGGATGAGGTGTGAAAAGTCAAGGGTCTTCATTGATGAAGACAAAATGCAGCTGAAGACATTATTGCAGTAGACCACAGAAGTTATTATTGAGCTGCTAGGGTTTCCAGAAGGATGTATTTCACCCAGATTTGATGTATGCTTAGAGATATTTTGGGAGACTTGTTCTCCACCATTTAATGTTGTAACTAGAGGTTTGAACCTTTGCTTAAACTAGGGTTTGAGCTATATTGAGGGTAGTCAAGTCTATATATTGTGCCTCTTTACATTGTACTACTTTACACAGGGGCTACACAGAGATTTGTAGCAGCAGAGATTTGTAAAACATAACATTTAGAATAGAGGGACCTTTTAGTTTAGGAGTAGAAGAAGGAGGTCACTTGTGTCTGCAATAAGGAACGTGTGGAACATCCTGCTTCCTTAGTGTATCTGTAAAGCTTGTAAGTTTTTCTATAATTTGATCATTGAAGCTAAGAGTCATTCAGACATTGTAAATCTTATATGACTGTCTATTTCTAATATAATTGAATCTAGAATTCTGCATCTATATTTTGAGTGTTTTCTTGCTCTTCATTATGTTTGTAACATTTTCTCTTAGAGCTTGCAATCTTAAGTGTATGTTTGTGAAAATGCTCTGAACTTACACTTAAGGGTTTTTCTCTATGGATTTGATCACTTTGCTATATTATTTATCAAGTGCATAACATAACAATTAGATTCTTTGATAGAATGAATGATGTTTAGATTAGATCTTTCTAACTTTTCCCAACCCATCTGAAAATACTTAGCCTAAAACACAATAATTTGAAGGAAATTTGTCTCATGGTTAAAAAAAAACATGAACAACAAAGTTTGAAAGTAGATAGTTTTCATAATATTTAAAGAGGAGAAAGCTGCAATAATTCAAGAAAACCCTTTAAAGCTTTGTAGCATAGTACAAGTTTATGTAAAAGGAATGGTTAACATGCTGATATTCATGATCTTTTGCATAGTTTGAGTCCAGTAAACCAACAAAAAAACCTTAAATCATGTAAGGCCCCTTGAACATTACAACTTCACATCAACCTACTGAATTTGCCCAACAGGTCAAGACTTGACCATATTAAACTTGGGATTAAGCAAATCTTAATTGATTTCTTCATATCTTTCAAGTCAGTTAGGTTTATTTTATGTGAATTTTGACTTTTGTTATGACTGTGTTAAAACAATCATCAACAGAAACCTTGATAAGGAGGCTTTGAATAGGGATTTTGTTGTCTCTTTAGGTTAATTATCTCATTTGAAAAGGTCCTTGGAATATTTTTGACATCATCCATTTCAGATGGTTGAGTAGAGGTGGTTGCCATAGCGGGTTGTTGTTGTACTAGAAATAAATACATGGACACAAGTGGAACTATAAGATTAGGAGCTTCTTGTGGCAAAGGTAAAGAAATTTCTGGGAACATAGGCATAGGAGGCCTTGGGGGCAATTTTCTAGCACCTATCAAGTTATTTTCAGCCTTGACAGCCAACTCATATGCTTCCGATAGTGTCTGACCTCCTAGAGATTGAATCATTACTGATATATGAGAACTAAAATCTTTGAGGTAGAACACAATAGCCATACCTGATAATGGTCTTTTGTAGCAGGAATTCTATCCTAGGATTTTTGAAATCTTGAGTTAAAATTAGTCATGGCTTCTTGTGGTGCCCTTTTGATAGTGATTAATTGTTGCAATAGGGAAGATTTATCACCTTTCTCCTCAAATCTTGCAAAGAAGGCATCACCAAGCTGCTCCCATGTAGATATTGTATTTAGAGTGAGAGATCTATACCAGTCCAGAGCCTTCCCCTTGAAAGAAGCTGCTAGTAGTCTTATTGCCACATTATGTTCAATAATGACATGCACTGCGCACACATTAGATACATTTTGCAAATGTTCCCCAAGTGTCTTGAAATCTTCTCCACTGAACTTAGGTAGAGTCTTCAAAGCATTGGCTAGAATAGGATCCCAAGTTGCTGGTGGAGAATGAGAGGACTGTCAGTGTTCCAATTTGCATAGTTCCTTGGACGTATAGGTGCTCCCATATTTGTTCTTTGTGCTATTGCAACCTGATTCACTCTTCTCCTTGGAGTAGTTACTAATGGTGGTAAAAGAATGCCCAGATTAATAGTAGACTGAGCTCTTGTTGTAGGTCCACAGCTCTGGCTCCTTGTTACTCTCTGGCTCATAAGATCTTGATAGGAACTTCAAGAAAGGTCCCACCGGGCATGCCAAAAATTGTTGATGTATAAAATTGCATAGATTCCAACACCAACATGGGAAGTTTCAAGAATGTGAGACTTGCTACTTAAAACAACTTATAGATTTTAAAAAAGTTGACTCTTCCTATTTCAATTGGGTTTTGAGCAAAGGGAAAGAAATTAATAGGATTATAGATACAATAAGCAAATCTAATTATGGTGATGCACCCAAGTAAAATGTATTCCTTCAATTCAAGCACAATGAAGCTATTCTCAAGATATAGTTATATTAAAGAGCAGATACTACATGATCAACATAAACAGATATAACAAATATTATCAAAGGCTTATAACTAAACAACTTTGCGAAGATACAGATGATATCAACCAAGGCACAGAACAGAGTTCTTCTTATCAATCTTCCAACAACATAAAAGGCACAATTACATGCACAGAAATATTAACTTTTCTTATCAAGAACAACAAAATAAAGGCAAAATGATATAAACTAGTCACAGCAAAGTCTCTGACTCCTCTATTAGATCTCTGCTAGAAAACTTATATCAAAGATGAATAATAAATCTTGATTACAAATTTTGCATATTTATAATCATCAATTTGACACAAGATTGCTTGGAACAACCTGAATCCTTAATAGCCCAACAGAACTGAAGATTACTGGAAGTCCATGGTGGTTATGATCTTCTAAATCTGCAACGGTCATCCCTCCTGCGCACTCATTGGTTGGGGCAAAGTATTATGTGGCACACCACCTGTATTGAGACTTAGACACATGGCGACACCCATGCACATAAAGTTAAAAAGAAATTATGATAGATGGTAGCATCTGCATATACTTAGAAACTCCTTTGTCCTCAAGGAAATCAATAGGGAAAAGACACTTGTCGCATTCCATGGCCTCCAAAAAAAGATACGTGTCCTATCCCGTGGAGCCCTTTTAAAAAAAACCTATGTCTTTATACTCGGGCGCCCTCCGTTATGACATCTGTCGCAACCTACTTCACTTATAAATTGAGACACAATAATAATGGGACCCACAACCTTCATAACGCACTACCGACAAAGGGAATAAAACTGGGACAGATGGCACCCCCCATGCTCATACAAGCTAACACGCGGCAACCTCCGCATCACTGCTAAAACAAATGAAACTTTTGAAAGGTCTTGTGGAAGTTGACACTTGGCACGTTCCACAACAACTGTGAATTAAAGTGTTCCATTCTACAAGAGATTATGAATAAAGCAACTCCTTCTCCGCTATCGCCGCGTGGCATCCTTCACAAGCTTGTAGCAAGATGAATTGTGGCCCACCATAGTTTATGCCGACATCAATATAAAATCTAGAAAGGGACACGCGGTGTCATGCACATAAAACTTAAAAAGACACATGGCACCCACCGCAAGCATGTAGAAAGAAAGGAAGCTTTTTGAGACTACTTCCGCTAGTGACACATGGCACCATCCACACCATTGAAACAACATGAAACTTTTGATGCTACCTGATACGTGGCGCACTCTACATAACCTCAAAAGACACATGGCACCCCCCGCATAAAACTGGGTGCTTGAAACATTGTTGTGGCTTTGACACTTAGCGTGACCCACACACAGAAACATATTTGAGACTCGCGAACTAAGCCACAGATATTAAGCCAAAACTAAAACAAAATGTAGAGTTTGACACTCTACATACACAACAGATTTCCCTTGAACAACATATCCTCCTAAATGAAATAATCTAACCACTTACTTCTATCTGTCACAAAAGGCTCTTTACATGCTTTCCATGGTTATAGTAAATCAAGATCTTCTTCATACATGTGTTTTAGTTCCTCAAAACCTAATACTTCTACTCTCATCTTTGTTAGCAAATTCCTTCTTCTACTCAATGCATCTATAACTTTGTTTGACTTCCCACTCCTAGGATTCAATACAAATGTGTAACTCTGCATGAACTCTACCCATCTCATATGTCTCTGATTCAACTTTTCTTGACTGTTTAGATATTGTAAAGCTTGATGATTTGTATACAACACAAATTATTTAGGCAACAAATAATGTCTCCACTTCTTCAAAGCTTTAATTTTGGCATAAAACTCCTAATCATAAACTGAATATCTTCTCCTTGCATCATTCAAATTCTCATTGAAATATGCCATTGGTCTACCTTCTTGACTTAACACTACTCCTATTGCATTTCCACTTGCATCACAATCCACTTGAAATACTTTGTTGAAATCCAGTAATGCTAACACTGGTTGCTCTGTCACTTTCTACTTCAACAATTCAAAACTTTTATTTGCTTCTGATGTCCACTTAAAATCCTTTCTATCAACTCTCATTGTCTCTATCATTGGTGTGCATATTGAACTAAAATTTCTAATGAACTTCTGATAGAAACTAGCTAATCCATGAAACGATCTGACTTAACAATTCCTCTAACCTTCTCAGGGTCCATCTTTAATCCTTCTTCAGAAATCACAAATCCCAAGTATACCGATTATTCCTTCTTGAAACTACATTTCTTGATGTTTATCAATAATTTCTTTTCTCTCAGTCTTTGCAATACTTGTCTAAGGTGCCACAAATGTTCTTCATTTGTCTTACTGAAAATTAGAATATCATCCAAGTATACAGTAAAAAACTTACCCAAGAATTTATTCAAAGCCTCATTCATCAACCTCATGAAAGTACTTAGTGCATTAGTCAATCTAAAAAGCATCACTAACCATTCATACAATCACCCATTTGCCTTAAATGTAATCATCCACTCATCTCCTTCTCTGATCCTAATCTGATGGTATCCACTCTTCAAGTCTATCTTTGTGAAATGATTTGCTCCACTCAAATAGTCCCTAATGTCATCCATCCTTGGAAATAGAAATCCATACGTAACTGTGATCTTATTGATTGGTCTGGAGTCTGTACACATTTTCCATTCTCCCTCTTTCTTTGACGCTAGCACTGTAGGTACTACACATGGTCTTAAGATTTCTTTGATCAATCCTTTCCTCAACAGTTCCTATATCTAACTATTTAGATTTGCATTCTTTGTTGGTGTCATCTGGTGTGCTACTTTGTTAGGCAAACTAGCTCCAGGTATAAGATCCATATGATGACTGATACTCTAGATTGGTGGCAATCCTTCAGGTACATTATCTGATATGATGTCTTCATACTCTATCAACAATTAAATGATCTCCTCCAATTGTGATTCTTCAATCTCTATACTTAGGGTTCCACGCTTCTTAGGAATCAAAGCAAAACACATATTCTCATGTCTCAATCCATTCCAAAGTTTTCTTCCATCAACCAAACAGATTCTAGCATTCCCACACATTTCACTTTTAGGATCATCTTCCAAAGGTATCAAGGTAATTTTCTTTCCATTAGATGTTAGTGTAAGCATTCTTTCTCCCATCATCTATAACTTTTCTATCACACTTCCATGGTCTACCCAACAATATATGGCATACATCCACTGGCACAATATCACACAAAACTTCATCATGATAAGATCCAATATGAAATTTCACTAAAGATTGTTCACTCACCAGTACCTTGTGTTCATCTTGAATCCATGCTCTCTTGTATGGATTAGGGTGTTTCAATCTCTCTAGGTTTAGCTTAGTCACCATATCCTCTACAACCAAATTATTAGTACTACCACTATCAATGATAACCTTACAACATTTACTTCCTGATTTACATCTGGTTGTGAACAAACTTTTCCTCTATGGTGGTTTCTCAATTGTCTCTATTAGAAATAATGCTCTCCTCATGACTAATGATTCTACTTTCTTTGGCTTTCTAACTAAACTAGGTGATCCAACAAGTTCTTCTACATAAGCTACTCTTGCACTATTTTTTGTCTTCTTGCTTGTACTTTCCTGATGACATTTAAATGCTCAGTGTCCTTCACCTCCACACTTAAAACAAGTTCCTCTAAATGTTCTCTTATCTAATCCTCTTTCTTCTCTCTTGTATCCTTCATGATGGTAAGAATTATGATGTCCTCTATGGTATAAAGTTCTATCATCTCTTTGGTATGAATTGTTATCTCTATCCTCCTTGAATGGACTACTTTCTTTGTTCTGCTCTAAATATTGATCTCTTTCCTCCAAAATATATTTTATCTCTTTGAAATTTACCTCCTCTACCTCTCCATCTCTGGTCATGCTTCTTATTCAACTTGTCTTCAACTTTCAAGGAAAACTAATATGCCTCTTCTATTGTTGTCATCCTTACCAGACTCAGTTCTTCTTGAATGTTCAATCTTGATCCATTGATGTATCTTGCCACTTTATCCTTGCTTGCTTCACTATGCCTAGTCCTTATGATCATCTTATGAAATTCTATAATATACTCCACACATTTCTCATTTTATTTTAGGTTTTGCAATCTTTTCAACAATTCCAACTCATAGTCAGCAGGTATGAAATGATTCTTCAAAATTGTCACAATCCTATCCCATTTTATGATATTTTCTTTTCCTCTTCTATTCCTATTCAATTGAACTTCTTTCCACCAATTAACAACATGTCCTTTCAACTTAGTTTTTGCAAATCTCACTTTCTCCAAATCTTCAATTTCTTCATATTCAAAGTATTCCTCTAAGTCATTTATCTAGTCAATCAATTCCTTTGAATTCAAATTTCTAGTGTAATTCGGTACTTCCACTCTAGGACTCTTTCCAATCTTTGAAATAGCTTTCAACATATTTACCTAATCTAATTCTTCTTCTTCTAGGGTTTCTTTGTTTTGATTCGTAGATTGAAATTCTTCATCATCACTTTCAACATTCTAGGGTTTAGTCCTCTTCTTCTATCTTCTTCTACAACATCTAGTCTAACTTTCATTGTTCTCATCATTTCCATCATCTCTTCCATTCTTCCAGCAATAGTACCCATAGTAGGCATCCTCCTCAGCAACATCTCTTCCTAGGACCTGGTGGAACTGCCTCAATTCGATTATCTCAATACAAGGTAGTAACTACCTCACAATCAGTACTCTGTTGACAAACATAAGTAGACTACCTTAGGTTGGTGATCATTTCACCACAAGATCTTTTGGAATGCCTTTACTTCCCAAAGGTTTCAAACTTTCACTTTGATACCACTTGGTGTAGTTACGGTGGGAGGGTTCACAGAATGAACTGTCCAAACCATGCAACTAGAGTAAACACAATAAAAACAACACAAATTTAGAATGGAATGGAAGATTCAAATGCTTAATATATCATATATTCATAATATTTATATGTCAGAAACATGTAGGCTACAATCAAAGGGCTTAGAGGCCTAAACTCCAGGATACAACAAATATGCAAGATATGGCATTGAAGTGCCTTCTAGAATAAAATATCTATTCTAATCTATCATAAATCAACTAATAACTTCCTAATGCATCTAAGAGATCTATATATATCATATCCAAGCTCAAGAAATCCTCTGCCTCGGCCACAAGAGGTTACAAACTTCAGTGAAGGATGTGACGTGTAGAAATAAATAGGTTAGCCTTAAACAACTGGTATTGCTCCGTAAATGGGTGAAACTTGGTGTGAACCTCAAGGAAGGTCTATCTAATCCATATGTGCCTTATGATATGTTCCATTTAGCTCCTTAAGTCATGGAAGTGCTCCACAAACCTTCTCCTTCAACTGACTACCTGAAGGCTCTACTTTGTGAGAACTGATGATTTTCTGATAGCGATAACTTTTAGTAAACAAGTCCAAATGACCTAAAATTTGGATATGATGTAGATGATGATATGTAAATGCTAAGTTCTTCTCTATGAGCTCTGAAATGAAGATGTAGTGAAATGTGGTACAAAATGTTGAAACTGTAAATGACTAAACTAAACTAGAAATGAAAGAAAAGAAAGAATGCAAATATTTTTGGTTGATGTAAGATTGGTCTGCAACCTAGGATGCTCCTACATCAATGTTTATTTCTATAACTATTGTATATATTTGAAAAGCTCTACATATCCTTCCCCTCAATATTAGTGTAGGAAGTTGTTCTGCTACCTTAGCGTCCTTACAAGTGGTATCAAAGCTTGATCATCTTTGGTTTTAGTTGTGGGTTGTTAGGTTTTTTGAACCAATCTAGTCTTGACTTGGAGCTTGTGTAGAAGATACTTTGTGATCTTGTTGTAGGGATTTCTAGATGGTGAGCACATCAGGGAGAAAAGAGGTAGAAAATTTTTCTGATAACAATTTTGAGATGTTGAAGCTAAAGATGGAGGATCTGTTAATTGATCAAGATCTATGGGATGCTATTGATGAGAATGTTTCAAAGCCCACAAATGCCACTTTATCTACTACATATGATGTGATGGACTATAAAGCCAAGGATCTAATCAAATTGTGCTTGATAAACTCTTTTTTAATCAATGTGCCTTTAGATCCCTCTGCAAAGAAACTATGGAAGAAACTCAGTGAGATATATCAAGCCAAATCTTTAGTGAACAAGATTTTCTTGAGGAATAAATTGTATTTTTTGAGAATGGAAGAGAGTAGATGAATTACAAACAACCTAGAAACATTCAATATGTCTATGTCTCAATAGGCATTAGTTAGTGTAAAAATGGATGAGGAGGAGAGATGTCAGAGCCTACTTTGTTCTTTACCTGATTCATGGGATTCTCTTGCTATGTCGATTGGGATTACTTCTATTGTCTTGAAAGTTGAAGATGTGGTAGGTTCTTTTCTTTTTGAAGAAATGAGAAGGAAGTTTTCCATTAGTGATAAAGAATCCCTAAGTGTTCATGGACAGCCCATTTAGAAAAAGGCAAGAAGAGCGAGAAGTGTGACAAAATCAAGTCCAAGGGGAGATCCAAATATCCTAGAGATTTGAAAGTTATTTTCTTGAATTACTGTAAGTTTGGACACTTCCATAAGGAGTGTAAAAAAGAAAATAAGAAGACAAATAAGAAATTTGATTGTGATTTTGAGTTTGAGAAGAAAGATGGTGATGCATTCATTGCAACTTTGGCCACTCAAGTAGGTAATGATGAATGGTTAAATAACTTAGGTGCATATTTCCATATGACTCCTAATAGAGATTGTTTTTTTGAATATAAAGAATTTGATGGAGGTAAGGTGTACTTGGGTGATGATTCTCATTT
This sequence comes from Cunninghamia lanceolata, assembly GCA_027924645.1. NCBI lineage: Eukaryota > Viridiplantae > Streptophyta > Pinopsida > Cupressales > Cupressaceae > Cunninghamia > Cunninghamia lanceolata. The sequence continues at coordinate 3,539,630 of BSBN01000275.1, read as the reverse complement.
AAATATCGTTGGTCATGGTAAAGTTAAAATTAGATTTCCTAATGATAGAATAAAGAGGATTAATGGTGTGTTTCATATCCTTTGATTAACATGAAATTTATTATCTATGAGAAAAGTAATAGATGTGGGTGTGCAAGTAGTCTTTTCTGACTCAGGATGCAAGATGGTAAGAGGTGCTATGGTGATTGCTAGACGTGTCAAATTTGGAACATTGTATAAGCTTGAAGCATGTACTATTGAGTGCAATAGTACTTCTACAAAAAGCAAATCTATGACTACTTCATTGGAAAATGAGAGGGTTTAATTTTTAGTGGATGGTTATGGCTTATTGGTACCTAAGGGTGTTCTTTCTTTTCAATCAAAATTGCATGCAAAGAAGACTATGTTATGGGACCAAAGATTAGGCCACATAGGAGAAAAGGGTATAAGGACCTTAAAAAATAAAAACCTTATTGAAGGGTTGACTAATTGTAACCTTGATTTTGATTTCTGTGATCATTACATTTATGGTAAACAAAACCACATTTAGTTTTACTCAAGCTCTCATGAATCTTGGGTGTATTGGATCTTATTCATTCTAATGTGTTTGGTCCTGTAGATGTTTTTTCCATTGTAAAATCCACATATTATGTTTCATTTATTGATTATTATAGTAGAAGGACATGGGTATATTTTCTAAAGAATAAATCTAAAGTTTTTAGTTGATTCAAAGAATTTAAAGCAATGGTTGAGTTACAGAATAGAAAGAAAATAAAATGTTTGAGGACTGACAATGGAAGTGAATTTTGTTTTAATGGTTTTGATAGATTTTGTAAAGATTTTGGCATTCAGAGACAAAATAAAACTCCATATTCTCCACATATTGTAGAAAGAATGAACAAGACATTGATGGAGAAGGCTAGGAGTATACTTAGTCGTGTTGGTCTAGAACAAAGGTTCTGGGCTAAGGCTATTGCTATTGCTCGCTACCTGACTAACATGTCTCCTACATCAATGCTTGTTGACAAAATGCCTATGGAAGCATGGTCAAGGCACAAGCCTTAACTAAGGCATCTTAGAGTTTTTGGTTGTGAGGCATATGCACATGTGCCAAAGGAGAAGCAAACAAAGTTAGAGAACAAGGCTATGAAATGTATCTTCATTGGGTATAGTTATGGTGTGAAAGGATACAAGCTTTGGGACCCTATTACATAGAAGGTAATATAGTAGAAGTGTTATTTTTAGAGAAATTAAGCCTTCTTCTATTACATTACAACTAGAACAAAGTGAACATGAAGATGTCATTCAACCCCCTTCTGTGCTTGAGAAAGTTGAATCGAGGCCCCTAGATAGACACACAGTTTAGGAGAGCTCATCTGGCTCTGAATCTTCAAAAGAGGAGGAAGAACCTCCAACTCAACTTGTTCAATGTTTTACAAGGCATAGAGAACCACCTAAAAGGTATTCACTTGATGAGTGGAGATGTATTTTTTCTTTGAATACTAACATATATGAACTTAGATTTGTAGAAGAGGCATTAGAGATGAATGATGGAGACTCATGGAAGGTTTATATGGATGAAGAAATGGCAACTTTGAAAAAGAATGATACATGAGACCTAGTGCCATTTCCTAAAGGATGAAAACCTATTGGTTGCAAATGAGTGTTCAAGAAAAAGATTGGTTCAAATGGAGGTATTGAGAAGTACAAAACACAGTTGGTTGCAAAAGGTTACTCTCAGGTTGAGGGTGTTGATTACGGTGAGATATTTTCTCCTATTGTAAAAATGGCGTGTGTTAGATTCTTGCTTTCTATTGATGTTGCTTAAATGATCTAGAGGTTGAGAAAATGGATGCGAAAATGGCTTTACTTCATGGTGATTTGGAGGAGGATATTTATATGACATAGCCAGAGCACTATATGGTGAAAGGTAAAAGTAATTTGGTTTAGAAATTGAAATATTTGTATGCCCTCAAACAAAGTCCTAGGATGTGGTACCAAAAATTTGATACATTTGTTTTGAGTTTGGGATTTGAGCATTCTAAATCTGATCAATGTGTTTATTATAAATCTGATGGTCCCCGTTTCTTGTTTATTACATTATATGTTGATGATATATGTTATTTATTGGTAAAGGGAAAGGAATGATTTCAGAGCTAAATTCTCAACTTGTAGCTAAATTTGAAATGAAAGAACTTGGTGGAACTAAACACATTCTTGGGATGGAAATAAGAAGGATAGATTGAACCAATAACTATATCTTGGCTAGAGTATGTATGTTAATTCAATTTTATAGAGGTTTAACATGCATTATTGTAGACCATTATGCAAAGTTATCTTCTTCACAATGTACAACATCCCCATTAGAGATGGAAGACATGGGTAAAGTGCCTGACCAGAGTGCAATTGGAAGTTTGATATATTATATGGTCTGTACTAGACTAGACATTGCCCAAGTAGTGGGAGTTCTTTCCAGGTATATGTCTAATCCTGGTAGAGTTCATTAGGATGTAGTTAAAAGAGTCTTCAGATATTTGTAGGGTACTTCAGAGTATTCATTATTTTATCATTGTAATTTTATAGGAGACATGCATTCCCTTGATATTCATGGTTATGTGGATTTAGATTGGGCATGTGATATTGATAGAAGTGATCTAGTAGGGCTTATGTATTTACTTTATTTCGTGGTGCATTTAGTTGGATGAGTAAGCAATAGGCTGTTGTTACTTTGTCCACTATAAAAGATGAGTATATGGTAGATACTCATGCTTGCAAAGAATCCATTTAGATTAAAAGACTATGTTTAGATATCAGAATAAAACACGGTGTAGTGACAGTTTATTGTGATAGTCAAAATACAATCTTCCTAGCTAAAAACCCAACATTTCATGCCAGGACCAAGCACATTGATGTACAATATCATTTTGTTAGAGATGTGGTTGAGGATGGTAGGGTGAATCTAGTTAAGGTAGATACTTTGATGAATGTTGTAGATTCATTAACTAATCCTATGAGCATAGAGAAGTTTCGATGGTACTAAGAGTCTATGGGATTTGATACTTGCTTTTCTCTTGCAAGGTGTTTGACAAGTGGGAGAAAGTTAGGAAAGGTGTCTCAACATTACAACTACCAAATGTTTCTATTCTTCCAAATTTTTGTCTTTTCGAATACCCTTTATCTTGAAGAATGGTATAGAACTTTCAAAGTTTCTAGAAGGAGCTAAAAATGGTAGGGATTACTATTTTTAGTATCAGTACATTTGAGCATGGATGGACCCAGAATTGTCCCAAAATGTGCAGAACTACCAAGTAAACATCTTGGGTGAGTTTTGACTCAAGATCATACCTAGATTACATGATATTAAAGTTTCTATTTTTGAAACTCTCAGAAAAAACTTTTGAACTCAGATTTGAGGAACTTAGAGGTCCCTAAATACGTTGAAAGTTGTCTTAACTAACAAATTAGGTTATATATTGATATATCTCTTCATGATCTTTCCAACGCATCAAATAATTTATTAATTAAACACCTAGATCAAAAGTTATGGCCTCCACAAGTTGGATCTCCTATTTTGGGAAATGTGAAAATGTGTTGGACACTTAAAAGAGTTGCAAAGGGGAGAATTATACATGTTGGTGTGTGATTTGGCACATCACAAGGTATATGTTATTGGAGATAATTTGGCTATGACTTTTGGGTGGTTTTAGGCCATGGTTTTATAATTAATATTGACGATTTACTATATTGTATCTCCTATATATCAAGAGCTTGAGATCCAGAGGTTGTGTGTAAGAGTTTTATAGATGTCAAGTTGCCTCTAAATCTCTAGTTGGATATACTCCTGTGAAAGCTTTCTTTGCAAGTATATTGTAATCTTCTTGATTCCTAAATAATATATTGGGTGGTGTTGATGGGTGTTTTTAGCACACAACAATGTAGGTGAAATATAGGTATCTCACCTCTCTTGAAAAGGGTATTCTATCCAAGATAGGACTATCCCAAGGATAATACAGCTAGGTCTTAGCCTGCTTGGAATGACTCAGTGGTATGTCTAGCTGTGCCAACAAAGAGGCTTACATGAAATGCAGGGTTTATGAAAGATGGCATCAATATATATGCGGAAACCCTAGGTGGTTCAGACTGTAAAGTCTAATTTTCTAGTAGATAATCAATGCAATGCTACTCAACCCTAAACCTAATAAACTTTATGATAAATAAATACAAAAGGAAAAGGGAGAGAGAGAAGGGATAAGAGAGATCCTATAGACAATTGCAAGAATGATCAATAAATAGATAGACAAATTCGCAATAATAAACAAAATTCTACTTAACCAGGCAACCCACAATGCTATAGAGATTATGCAATCTTCTAAGGAAATGCAATGATTTTCAAATCGTGGAGGGTTCATCAAACACCCAATTCTTGGTGTAGCTCAATGAAATCATACAACTGAACTTATCTCATTAAATATGCCCAGACTAACCATGCACGATGACATACAATCAACAAGCCATTAATGGTATGGATAGGAAATCCATCAAATATCTGAATGATCAATCACAAATGCAACTGAATATATATCAACTAATTTTAGATTGACATGAACCATGAAATCCAAAATGAGACAACACGGAAACACAAATTCCCAGTAACTTGTAAAATTTGCTTTGTATTGATCACAATTTGGCAGAGTCTCAGCAATTCATTATCAAATCTCACTTACAAATGAGAGAAGAGGATGGCTCTTTTATAGAAAAGGTGCCGTATCGAGTTTTTCAATGGATGATGGAGATTAACTCAACACCAATGGTCGAGATTACATGGCATTTAATAAGATACAACAGTTTGTTACATTTCCAGATTTGTATTTGTCCTTTAGGAAAAAGATAAAATACAACTTGCAAATACATTGAATTTGGACAAAATAGATACCCATTTGGTTGTATATGATGAAAAGTCAATTTTCAAGACCTAATAAAGAAAAAATAGAGTCACATGACACTTGAAAACTTGAGATGATGTGGATTCACGTGATTCCAAGTGCTGACTAGATCAAAAGGAGTATTTTGGTGAAGGTATATGCAACTAGATACTTGCTAGACTGATTCTTGATGACTGGACTGCTGGGACAGTTATATGCATGTCTTGGTGATCCAATCCAAGGTCATTTGAGTGGTATTTTTGGGAAAATATCAAAAATATAATTTTTGGTATTTTCTACATCATAGTAAATTATATTTTCAGAGGCCTTTGGAGTGGAATGGGGGCTCGAAAGAGTAGCTCAAACTAGATAATTAGTTTATCTTTCCAATGAGTCCAAGAAGTTTAAATTCTGATAAAATAGGTAGGAGTTATGCCCCTGGACTAGATCACTTGGACATTGGACTGGATCTGCAGGAACAACAATGAAGTAGACTTGATCTTTTATGTCTTTAAGTTCTTGAGGCCTATCTCCATCATCTTGGACATCATATTGACTTCCTTTATAATGTGCAATAGCAATTTGGTTGATAAAATGTCAATTCTGCATCTCTGGGTCAACAGGGTACCTTTGTATGTTCATCCTTCCAAGATGGCTCCAGTTGGCTCCTTTGTCCTCTTAGACTGCAAGCAAAAATACAAAGCATCAATTTCATCTTAAACAATCATTTACCATCATTTTGAATCAAAATATGCCCATTTGCAGTCATGGATAAGTCAAAAACAACTCATTGCCAATGTTGCTTCCTTATACTCCTCTTCATAAATCCAATGATTTTTACATGATTTTCTTAGTTTTTTACCATTTTCAAGTACCCATTTGGCCTATATATTGATTTAGGAAGTTTTTGTGGTTATTTGAATCCATTTTGGGATTTCTATTTCATGTTTTTCTAGCCTTTTTTGCAAAAAGCAAGATTTTTGGGGGTCACAAACTTTTCATGTATAGTAGCATTAATTGTCATAAAACATGCCAAAAATCCACACAAACTTGGTAAAATGTTCATCATGATATGACAAATAGATATGCAATTCAAATGCATCAAGAAAATCCAATTTGTTCCTTGAAAAACTCAATTTCAGGCCAAAATACCAAAAAGCGTTGATTTTGGGGATCACTGACTTAGCGTTGATTTTGGCTCCAATTGACCTAGCGTAGTTTTGGGTCCATCCGACCTAGCACAGATTTTGGCTCCATTTGCCCTAGCATGGATTTTAGGTCTAACTGACTAAAGTCAATCAAGGTCATTTTAGCGCAAGTCAGTTGACCGTAATTTTAGCGCTAACTTTGATACATGTCATCGGCAGGGATTTTGGTGCCAACCGACTTAATAGTAGTTTGAAGGAAGTTAATTAGAGGTGAATTTAGCACTAAGGTTGGAGGATGATGATTTTCATGTAGAAGTCCGTGAGAGAGGTTTTTAGCACCGAAAGTTGGTACCGATTGTTTTTAGCACAAAGTCAATGGATTCAATTTTTAGCGCTAAGATCGGTAAGGGCTATTTTTGGTGCAAAGTGCAGTTGGGGTCATTTTTAGCACTAGACTTTGAACTTCTTAGGGTGAAAGTATATTTAAAAATATACTTTCAGGATGTTTGAGATAGGCTCTAGATCCATAAGATTTCATATGCAAATTCTAGAATTTTGAGGTTCCACCAAATTTCAGACTTAGCCATTTTTAAGGGTTCTCAGGATTTTAGACTTAGCCAAATCAAGGTGTCAGGAACATGTATAAGGGTGAAAGCATATGGACCCCTTAGTGAAATCTAGTGGAATTTGATATGATTTTGCATCTCTAAGACCTGGAAACTAGGAATTTCAACATGACACATCCTGCAGTAGCAATTTCAAGGGCAATATCCAGTGACATAGGATTTTGTAGCAGAATACAGTAACACCCAATTTTAGTGCAAGAGGCAACAAATGACTATTTTTAAAGCACAAGACCACCCAAGACATCTCCAAATGACATCAAATCACTCCAAACATGCAAAATACTCAAATCTAGAATAAATCCTACATTCTAACCACAATTGAACACCTTCTCATCATCATAAGTAACAAATGGTCCAGACTCCAAGCCAAAGCAAAAGAGGGGGTATCTATTTGGAAAAATGGGGCATGTGTGCAAGGCACAACAGGCGGCTTTGGAGTGTGGGGTTTTTCTCCTTAAAGGGTTTCCCCACATAATTACTGTGTTGTGGTATGATTACTATTTGTGTTTATTTCTGTAACTATTGTAAATATCTAAAAAAATTTGCATACCCCTCCCCACAATATTTTGTAGGCAGTTATTCTGCTACCTTAGCTTCCTTACATATTTTAGGTCTAGTTTCAATTCTAGACATGAAACTCTAGCCATTTGGGCCGTAGCATTGGTACATGACAAGTCTCAAGCTATCAATGATATCAATGAGTTGAAATGGATTCTAATTGTTAAGAGGAAAAGTGATATTGTAGCTCCACAAGATGCATCCTTGGTAGTTAGTACTATCTTGTTTAGTGAAGCTGCAACTAAAAAGCTACAAGCAGATTATAACAAGTTGCAGGTTGACTATACTAGGGTGTAGGTTGATGCAAGACTACAACAAGTTTAACTGGTTGATCAAACTATGATCAACATGACAAAGTATGTATCACCCCTTGTTTCTTCAAGAACAACACCCCAATAGGATAGAGACACTCTCATGCTCATGATTGAGGATTTGAAGGAAGAATTAAGAATGAGTAGAGAGGCAGAGCTTGTTGTAAAAACCAAAGGAATACATGATACATCAGATTTGGTAAGGAACCTTTTCGATCATAGAATATCCCAAATTTTGGGAAAAGATGACAATGCATGGGATTATTTTGACAAATTTTTAAAAGAATAGGATGCTTAGATTAGGCAAAGGTTATCCTTAAAGAAAATCTTGAGTACATGGATTCCAAGATTATCATCTTTGGGTGCTGAAGGTCCCAAAACAACACAAGGTAAAATAACATAAACGACAAACAACAAATTCATATACATTCAACCTTGAGCCATTTCTCCTCCTTGATAGAGTTGAGGAAGCATGCACTCACCTACAATCCTAGCTATACTCAAAATGATAATATGAAATTTGGATTGCTCTCATAAAACCAACATAAACCCTAAGTCTAATGGAGGCAAATGAGCAAATATTTAGATAGAAAATGGCTACTTGAAATGATGTGATATGTGATGATGTTGATAGCATAATGGTGCTTTGAATGTGGATGATAATGGTTTGGATGAGGGTTGATTTATAGATGCTTGGTTGATAGGATGGATGGCTAGGATTAAGAGGTGGAGGATTAGGGCAAGGATATGTTGCAAGCATGTGCCTAATTGGTGTTGTCATTGATGTCAACATATCCTTGTTGGCATTAGTATCAAGTGTATATTACTCTATTACATGTTAGGAAGCTCTGCTATTGAGGATATTGATAAAATTAGCCTCTCTAAAAGAAATAAGTGACTTACAGAGAAGTGTAGGACAGATAATGAGTGGTATGTTGAAGAACAACTAGGTAGACTTCTCTGCATTTCCTTCTAGGTGATGATCTTGCTATACAAATTGGAAGTTATTCAAAGGGATGCCTAAAGTAGCTAAATCCTAATTTTGAGTCTCTGATATGAAAGATTGAGAGAGTTGCATTCACCAGAGTTAAGTCTACCTTTTCTGGAAGAACAGTTGGGACAGGGAGAAAGTAATATGCTCCGCATTCCTCCGTAGTAAAGTATTTTTCTCTGTGGTTTGAGAGTGAAGTCTCGGATGAGTATTGGAACCTAAATTACAGTGGTTCATGATTTGGTGGTCTGCAAGTTATCTTTTCTTTATGACAGATGAAGACAGAGAAGTTCATGTGTTTCGGTGAGAAGATCCTTATGGAAAAAGTGGCTGAGGGTTGTGCGGTTGCTCTAGATGATTATAACATGCTTGTGGATACCTCCTGATCATCTTCCCATCATTACATTGGTCTGCGTGGAAGAGTTGTGAAGATGTTTGAAGATTACTTCCAAAAAGTGTGTTGTGTAACTAGCTTAGCTGACCAGGTTGATTCTGGCAATTGCAGAGATCTCTTGAAGATTGTGAATGTGTGTTGAACTGTGGAAGATCGTGTTTAAGTCCCAGCTAAGGTGTGGTGTGATCTGTGTGTATTCTTATTACATGTCCCTTGAAAAATGTTGTAATAGCTCAAGTCCTATTTTGTAAATGTTTGTAATGCTGACCTTGGAGATTGTTCTAATAGTTGATGATTGTAATACCAATCTTGATTTTCATTCTAGGGTTGCTGTAGTGTATAAATACTTGTAGTTGAGTCATGAAAAGGTGGTCCTTGTGCGGAAATGATAAGATTCTAAGAAAGGTTTGAAAGGTAGAGTAGAGAAGAGGTAGAGTAGATAAGAGGAAGAGTAGAAAAGCGACAGAGTAGAGAAGAGGAAGAGAAGAGAAGAGGCAAAGCAGAGGAGGTAGAGAAAAAGAGGCAGAGCAGAGTGGAGAAACTTTTGTACTTCAATAATATATCTATAAAGGTGTTGATCATGGTTTTTGTAGGGTTTAACAGCCCTCAGGGTTAAACAACCCTTGTTGTAATCTTGCTAGGTTTAGGGTTGAGGCAGTAAGCCTGCTAAACCTAGTTGTTCTTCATGACAGTGAGTCAGTATGATTAGGCCCGTGGAGTGACTAAGCTTGATCATCATTATTTCAAGATTACAATATATATTAAGAGCTAATCCTCTCCATGGTTTTTCCCCACCTTGGGGTTTTCCACGTAAATGTAGTGTCTCTTGTGTTTGTTGCTGCACATGTGGTTGATGTTTCAATTTTGTTGTTTCATGGTTAAATCTTAATCAATGCAGATAAATGTTTAATATTTTAATGTAGAAGTTTTTGAGTTTCTAAGACAACTGATTCACCCCCCCTCTCAGTTGTCCAGTGCATATCAACAATTGGTATTAGAGCCAAGTTCCTTAGAAGAAAGTCTAATAGCTTGAGGAAGATCCATAATGTCTCTTAAGAAGGAAGTGCCACATTTTGATGGCACAAATTATATCCTTTGGAAGGCCTGGATGAAAAGCCATCTTCTCAGTGTTGGTTACAAAGTATGGAAAGCTACAGAAATAGATTATACCATACCTCAAAATGGTTTGATGACTAAAGATGAACTCAAAGAATATAAGATAGATGTCAAGGAAAAGGATGCTCTACTAGGCTCTTCAACCGACTCAATATTGACAAAAGTTGTGGATCTTGAAACAACAAATAAGGTATAAGTGAAGTTGAAAAATCTGTATGAAGGAGATGATTCTACAAAGGAAGCCAAGTTGCAAAGTTTGAAAGTGAAATATGAAAGTTTGAAGACAAATGATGATGAAAACATTTCAGCCTATATGCAAAGAGTTGATGAACTTACTATAGGGGTATAAGCCATGGGCAAAACTATCGATGAAAAATAAGTTGTAATGAAAATTCTTAGATCCCTACCTAAGGCCTACTGTCACAAAGTAGTCGCAATTAAAGAATACATGCAACTTAAACTAGTCAATAGGGATCAATTGCTTGGTAAACTTACTGCCTTTGAAATGAGAGAGTTCAGTGATGCTCTACTGAAAGTTGAGACAGCCTTCAAAGCCAACACTCTGAGAAGTTCTTCCAGATTAGAAAAATACAAGGTATCACCTGAAGATGAGTTTGATGAAGTTGAAGCCAACTTCAAGGATAGAATGCAAAGAGGTTCCGGTAAGTATAAAGGAAAAGTACCTTGCAAATGTTTTTCCTGTGGTAAAGTAGGTCATTTTGCTTCCACATGTCCTAAAAGAATTGAAAGGAATAGAAAAAGATATGAGAATAGACCTAGGACCCAAAAGAACTATTATTATGTTGAAGATTTTGATGATGATGGAGTATCAGATAATGGAGAACCTGATAATGCCAATAATTTTGGAAATGAATGCTTGTTCATTGCTATTAAGGAAGATCCTGTCTACTAATTCTACTAGCTGTGTGAAGGAAGGAAAACCAGTGGAAAGTACCTTGGTTGCTCAGGTCATTAAGGACAATGATGAATGGATTATTGATAGTGGATGCTCTCACCATATGATCGGGGACAAAAGTAAGCTTGTTAGCTTGGAAAGATATGATGGTGGACTGGTTAGGTTTGGAGATGATACAACTGGTAAGATTTGTGGAAAAGGATATATTTCTTTTGATGGCAAGCATAATACTAAAGATGTGTTGTATGTGAAAGGATTAAAGAACAATCTTTTGAGTGTGGATCAAATGTGTGAAAAGGGCTATGATCTAAGCTTCAAGGACAATGGATGCAAAATCAGGGAAAGCTTCAGAACAGTGATTGCTATTGGTAAAAAGACCAAACGTAAAATCTATCACTTGAAAGGAATTGAAAATTATTGTTTGTTGACTCAGACTGATGAGAGTTGGTTATGGTATAGAAGGTTATGTCACATAAACTTTGATAACATCATGAAGATAAGTAACACATAGGCTATTAGAGATTTGCCTCTAGAGGCTTGTGAAGCTTGCTAATTGAATTTGCAAGGAGTTAAAATTTGGGAAGCAAACAAGAACAAGTTTTAAAAGCAAGGACCAATCAGTTGAAGAGCTACTAGAGCTAGTGCATACATATCTGTGCAGACCTACTAGAGTAAGAAGTCTACAAGGAGACATGTACTTCATGTTGCTTACTGATGATTATTCTAGAATGACTTGGGTTACCTTTTTGATAGAAAAAGTTGAAGCCCGAGATAAGTTCAAAGCATTTAAGGCAATGGTTGAAAATGAGATGGATTTGAAGATCAAATTCTTGAGGTCTGATAGAGGAGGGGAGTTTAAATCAAATGAATTCAATTTATTTTGTGAAGAACATGGAATAAAAAGATATCTATCTGCTCCTAGAACTCCACAAAAAAATGGAGTTGTTGAAAGGAAAAACAGAACAATTGAAGAAGCTACTAGAACCATGATGAAGGAAGCTAATTTTCTAGAAGCATATTGGAGAGAGGCAATTCATATAGCTGTGTCCATCCTAAACAAAATCCAAGTAAAAGTTAACAAATCTAAAACTCCCTATGAATTGTGGCATGGCAAAGTTTCAACTATGAAATATTTCAAAGTTTTTGGTAGCAAATGTTATATCAAAAGGGAAGAAGATCTTGGAAAGTTTAATGCTGGATGTTATGAAGGAATCTTCCTTAGTTACTCCACTAAGAGTAAATCATACTGGTGCTATAACAAGAGGCTGAATAAGATCATTGAAAGTGCAAATGTCAAAGTTGGTGAAAGTATGGAAAGGCCATCCAACTCAAATGGATATGAATTTGATGAACCAGAAGTTTTAGAAGTGGTGCAACAAGAAGATAGCTCAGATGAAGAAGAACAAGCCCTAGAAAGTGTCACCAAAATTCCAAGGTGTTTGAGACTAAATCATTTTAAGGATCAGATTATAGGAGATAGGAGCAAAGTGATCTTAACCAGAAGCAAAGCTGTAGAGGAACAAGTAAATTTCTGTCTGATTTCCAAGATTGAACCTAAAACTGTGAATGAAGCTTGCAAAGACGAAAACTGGGTAAAGGCTATGGAAGAGGAATTGATGCACATAGAGAAGAATCAGACTTGGGATCTTGTTCCTAGGCTAGCAAATAAGAATGTCATTGGTACAAAGTGGGTTTTTAGAAATAAGTTGAATGAGAATGGTGAAGTGGTAATAAATAAACAAAGATTGGTATGTAAAGGATACATTCAAGTTGAAGGAATAGACTTTGAAGAAACTTTTGCTCCTGTGGAAAGGATTGAAGCAATAAGGATGTTTTTGGCTTTTGTTGCCTACAAAGATTTCAAAGTGTACCAAATGGATGTGAAGTCTACCTTCTTGAATGGAGACTTGGAGGAAGAGGTCTTTATTGAACAACTGAAAGGAGTCTAGTTATCAAATCAAGGTGACATGGTATGCAGATTGAAGAAGGCCTTGTATGGATTAAAAAAATCTCCTAGGGCATGGCATGCATGGTTGGACAAGTATCTGATATAGATAGGGTTCAACAAAGGTACTATAGACAACAATCTTTACTTCAAGATAAATGGCAAGAAAATCCTAATTGTTGCAGTCTTTGTGGATGACATTATTTTTGGAGGAAATGAAGGTATGTGCTCAATTTTTGCTAAAGAAATGCAAAGTGAATTTGAAATGTCTATGTTTGGAGAGATGGACTTCTTCTTAGGTCTACAAATAAGCTAGTTAAATAAAGGTATCTTCATTTCTCAATCTAAGTATGTGAAAGGGTGGTTAAAGAAATTTGGGATGGAAGACTCCAAGCTAGTTTGTACACCAATGTTTACTAGTTGTAAGTTGAGTAAAGATGATAACTCACCCATGGCAGATCAGAAACAATACAAATCTATGATTGGAGGATTACTTTATTTGACTCAAACCAGACCTACCATAATCCATGGAGTGTGTCTTGTATCAAGGTTTCAAGCAGAACCCAAGGAATCTCATGTGATGGTAGTCAAGAGAATTCTGAGGTATTTAAAATGGATAGTGGATTATGGCTTGTGGTACCCTAAGGATAATGAATTTACCCTTAGATCATACACTGATGTAGATTGGGCTGGAGATATGGATGATAGGAAAAGCACAAGTGGAGGTGCATTCTTCTTGGTAAAAAGCTTGGTATCTTGGTTGAGCAAGAAACAAGATTCAATATCTCTTTCTACTGTAGAAGCTGAATACATTGCGACAGCATGTAATTGCAATCAAGTGTTATGGATGAAGAAGACTTTGAAGGATATCATAGTTGTGTATGAAGATCCAATTACAATCTTCTGTGACAATACAAGTGCCATCAACATATCAAAGAATTTGGTAATGCATTCAAGGACAAAGTACATATCTATCAGGTATCATTTTTGAGAGAAAAGGTGACAGAAAATGAAGTCAAGTTGGAGTATGTTTCTACCAAAGATCAGATTGTTGACATCTTTACCAAGTCTATGCCTAAGGACACTTTCAATTTTCTTAAAGAAAAATTAGGGGTTATTACTCCTCCTGCTCTAAACTAAGATACATAATAGTGCATCATTCCAAAGGTGTTCAAAGATCTAGATTGATGCCTTTCAGGGCTACTTCTTAGGGGGAGTAGTCAAAGAGCTCTAAAGAGTGATTGAATCAAAGCAAAAGAGTGCATGCATGTGCCCTTTGCCATTGATGTCAAAGGGGGAGAGAAGTCATGTGAATAATTTAGTGAGACAAGAAGTGTAAAGAGAAAGGGTGAGAATTGTGTAGAAAGAAAGAGTGCAGGTGTGTGAAGAGAAAGGGGGAGAATCTGGTCTTGATGGTTGTTGAAATTTTTCACATCATATGTTGCCATCAATGACAAAGGGGGAGATTTTTGCAAGCATGTGCCTAATTGGTGTTGTAATTGATGTCAACATATCCTTGTTGTCATTAGTTTTAACTGTATCTTACTCTATTACATGTTAGGAAGCTTTATTGTTGAGGATATTGAGAAAATTGGCCTCTTTGGAAGAAATAAGTGAGTTACAGAGAAGTGCATCATAGACAGTGAGTGGTATGTTGAAGAACAACCTGGTAGACTGCTCTGCATTTCCTTCTAGGTGAAGATCTTACTATGTGGATTGGAAGTTATTCTAAGGGATGCCTAAAGTAGCTGAATCCTAATTTTGAGCTTCTGGTATGAAAGATTGAGAGAGTTACATTCACTAGAGTTGAGTGTGCCTTTTCTAGAAGAACAGTTGGGATAGGGAGAAAGTAATATGCTCCACATTCCTCTGCAGTAAAGTATTTTTCTCTGTAGTTCAAGAGTGAAGTATGGGATGATTTTTGACACCTACAATTATAGTGGTTCGTGGTTTGGTGGTCCGCAAGCTATTTTTCCTTTATGACAGATGAAGACATAGAAGTTCATGTGTTCTGGTGAGAAGATCCTTATGGATAAAGTGGTTGAGGGTTGTGTGGTTTCTCCAAATGATTATAACATGCTTGTGGATACCTCCTAATCAAGTTCCCATCATTACATTGGTTCATGTGGAAGAATTGTGAAGATGTTTGAAGATTACTTCCAAACAGTGTGTTGTGTAACCAGCTTGGCCGACTTGGCTGATTCTGGTGATTGCAAAGATCTCTTGAAGATTGTGAAGGTGTGTTGAAGCATAGAAGATCATGTTTAAGTCCCATCTAAGGTGTGGCATAGTCCTCGTGCATTCTTATTACATCTCCCTTGCAAAATGTTGTAATAGGTCAAGTTCTATTTTGTAAATGTTTGTAATGTAGACCTTGGAGATTGTTCCAATGGTTGATGATTGTAATGCCAACCTCGATGTTCATTCCAAGGTTGATGTAGTGTACAAATACTTGTAGTTGAGTTGTGAAAAGGTGGTCCTTGTGCATAAATGATAAGATTCTAGGAAAGGTTTGAAAGGCAGAGCAGAGAAGAGGTAGAGTAGAGAAGAGGAAGAGTAGAGAAGAGGCAGAGTAGAGAAGAGATAGAGTAGAAGAGGTAGAGAAAAAGAGGTAGAGCAGAGTAGAGAAACTTTTGTACTTCAATAATATATCTGTAAAGGTGTTGATCATAGTTTTTGTAGCGTTTGACAGCCCTCAGGGTTTAACAACCCTTGTTGTAATCTTGGTAGGTTTAGGGTTGAGGCAGTGATCCTGCTAAACCTAGTTGTTCTTCATGATAGTGAGTCACTATGCTTAGGCCCGTGGAGTGACCAAGCCTGCTCATCATTATTTCAAGATTACAATATATATTGAGAGCTAATCCTCTCCATGATTTTTCCCCACCTTGGGGTTTTCCACATAAATCTGGTGTCTCTTGTGTTTGTTGCTGCACATGTGGTTGATGCTTCAATTTTGTTGTTTCATGGTTAAATCTTAATCAATGCAGATAAATGTTTAATGTTTTAATGCAGAAGTTTTTGAGTTTTTAGACAACTGATTAAACCCCCCCTCTCAGTTTTCTAGTGCATATCAACAGGATAGGGCATCCTTATTTGAACAGTTGAGATTAAGAGGTTAAATTTGAATTGGATGGCTAGGATTAAAAGATAGTTTGACTTTTGGGATAAGGATAAGGACAAAATAGGTTATAATTGACTAAATAATAAAATTATTTAATCAATTAAGAGAGACATGTGACATGTGAGGATAAGTTAATTAAATAAATACGATTTATTTAATTAATTTAACTAGAGGGATAATAGATAAATTTAATTAAATAAATATGATTTATTTAATTATTTTGGGATAAAGGGGGACCTAGGAAAAATGTGTTGCAAGGTGTTGTAAGGTGAAGTCAACAAGATGTCACAAGTGGGTTAGGAGGTCTCTAAAATCATACAAGGTGATGTGGGATATGTCTCTAGGACATGGTCAATTTCAAGTGTCTACATTTTGCCCATCTTTGAGATGTTGTTATGACCAAGGGATGTAATATCATTTCAAAGAAAGATAAAACATAGTGTTGGGTTGAAAAGGGATGCCCCAACCACTCAAAGGAGTGATGAGGAGGAATGATGAAGGGATGGTATTAGCCCTCGAGAGGATAGGCAGGTTAGAAGAACACAAGTATGCTCTCAAAATGGAATGAAACACATTGGTTAAGGAGATGAAGGAAAGATAAGGGATGGATGAAATGGATGAATGATACGTTATGCTACATCAGGCGAGAAATCATATAGTTTGATATAGCACTAGATATTATGCACCAAGGTATTGTAGACACCTAAAATTGACCCATACCCAGATCATGCATTCATATACCGTACTTCATTAATTAAATAATTCTTAATTATTTGTTTAAGTTCATCTATTGCTCATCATCAACTTAT
The DNA here is from genome assembly GCA_027924645.1 of Cunninghamia lanceolata. Lineage (NCBI taxonomy): Eukaryota > Viridiplantae > Streptophyta > Pinopsida > Cupressales > Cupressaceae > Cunninghamia > Cunninghamia lanceolata. The sequence goes on along the minus strand of BSBN01000275.1, from coordinate 3,522,794 downwards.
CCTCCATGTTAATTAAATAATCCTGATTATTTAATTAAATCATTTCATCCTCCATATTAATTAAATAATTCCAATTATTTAATTAAAGCAATTTATCCTCCATATTAATTAAATAATTTAAATTATTTAATTAAATCAATTTTCCTCCACATATTAATTAAATAAATTTAAATTATTTATTTAATTAAAACTAATATTCTATTTCTTCAAAATAAATAAAATTCAATATTTTATTTATTTATCCATGTGCATGGAATTAAATAATATATTAATTTGATTTCCTATTATTCCCTCTCATCCATAATCCACTCTCAATCAATTTAGATAACTAATCAATCAAATTAGTGAACTAAATCAATCAAATTAGTTAACTAAATCAATCAAATTATTTAACAGGTTAGTCAATCTAGTTAACTAATCAATCTAGTTGACTAGTCAATCAACTTAGTTAACTACTCAATCAATTCAATCATCTGAGCAATCAAATCAATCAACTCTCCAATCAATTTCGTTAACTCCCTTTATGCATGAGAGGATAAGGACACTTACCCCTCTCTCATTTGTGCACATCCTCTCAACCATTCTTAGCCATTGATCTCTCAGATCCTCCACAATCATTGATCCTTACTGTTGGAAATCTATAAATTGATCCTTCTCCATTGCTAATCCTCTCTAATCTTCATACAAGATTATTCTGCTAAAATCATCCTGGATATCATCATCCTCATATCACAAAGTTATGTTTTTTAGTTGAGCAATCCACATAATCAAGGAGCAAAGATCAATCGATTGGAGCAGGGTGCACTTCAATAAGGTCTATCAGTGAAAGCAAATTTTTTTATGCAAAAGGAAGGTGAATTGTATTTGATTTCAGTTATCTTTTGTTTGTGTTTGCATTACAAATTTCACCTATCACATTTTGACACATGATAGTCTAACTCTCACCATTAGCTTGTTTATGCATTCCCTTGTCTATACATTTTGATTTCTTGATCTCAGATCTTTTTTTTAAAGTTTCGGTGATCAAGTTTTGCAAGTTGGCTCCTACATAAAAACCAACCTCACCGTTCAGTCTGGGAGGCCTTGTAGGTAAAAAATGACATATTATACCCTATATTTATGTTACTATATTTTTTTTGAAAATTTTTAAATTTTCTACCCCCTGCATAAGCCATACCGTATGGATCCATATGGACCCGTACGATCGCCTATGTAGGTAGGCCGTAAGTTTGTACATTCAGTTTTAAAAAATTAACAAAAATTAAAATCAATAATAAAAAAAATCAAAGCTCATGGCAAACAAAAAAAAACTTTAGGTTTTATTTAAGTTTCAATTAAAATTGTTTGCAGGTCCCTCGACTGCCTCCCACTCACCCCTTCTACCAGCACTCTCCTCCCTCCATATCTCTTCTCCTACTCCCCTTACTCCCTTTAGAACCCTGTACATACCCTTCTCCTACCCTCTCGCCAATCCCTTGTGCCCCCCTCCTACACTCAACTCCTCCCATTAAGCCCAAACCCCACCCAAACCCCCTTCTCTGCCCCATGCCATCCCTACTCACAGGACCCCCTGCACCCATCCCTCTACCTCTCCCTGATCCACCACCACCCACTAGACATCCCTCCTATGCCCTTCTAACACTCCGCTCACCTCTCTGATGAACCCCCTGCTCACCCCCTATACCCTATAGTTCCCCAAGCACTGCTCTGCCCTGCTACTCCCCACCACCCACCAAACATCCCTCCTATGCCCTTCTAACACTCCGCTCACCTCTCTGATGAACCCCCTATACCCTGTAGTTCCCCAAGCACTGCTCTGCCCTGCTACTCCCCACTCATTCCTCCCCTCTGTTGCCCTACACAAAACTTCACTCCTCTACCACCCTGCGCAAAAAACCTTACCCAACAGTCCCTGTAAAACCCCGCTATACTGGTAAATCCCCCTGTCGCTTGTTCCCAACCCTTCTCCCTTCCCTGCCGCTCTCTGTGGTCTCCCATCCCCATAACCCTACCCTACAACACAACCAACAAATAAAATAATAATAAAACCCTAAAAACACTAAAACAACAAAAAAAGCAAACAAAAAAAAAAAACCTAAAGCAAAAAAAACAACTTTAAATTTTTATTTTTTTTACTTTTTTTTCTCTGGTGGTTAGCCCCTAGTCACATGGGTGACCAGGGGCATGCTTAGGCAACCCAACATCAAAACTTAACCACCAGAGTCAAACTGTCTGTGTGACTAGAAAATAGTTTAACCATTAGCTATTAGCTAAACTGCCAAACTGCTTCTCTTGCCCTCTACATGCCAAAATTGGGCATTTTTTTCTTTATTGCACAACTTGGGCAAATCGTATCAGAATTGCACAAAAGTATAGTCGTTTAAAGATCATTCAATGTATTTTTAGTGGTATAAATTTCATCAGCAAATTTGATTAGGTATAATTAGTCAAAGTCAACCCTTCTTTGCTGACTTCAAATCACTATAACTTTTGCATTTCTTAACGCAAATTAGTGAATTTTTTTTTAAACAACATAAAATTTTGTGTAGAATCTAATCATACTATCTATTTTGATGTCACTAATCATCTTTCTTAGAAATTTTCTAGATTACTTATTTTTCACCTCATAAGTGGGTTTGCATGTTTCTTTATTCGTTCTTGTTTTGGTAGAATCTACGAGGACATATGATATTGCACAATGTCTGCATCAACTTTAGCATTAGATCTAGGTGCACACAATCCAACTTTTGTATTTTTATTTATCAAAAAAGTGAACCTTGTTTGCAATCACATTTCAATTTGGGCTTAAAATGAATCATTGTTTGCAATCACACTTTGACATTAGGCTTAAAATAATATTGTTTCTTCATTCTCACATGTGGCTTTGGGTTTAAACAAAACTTGTGCTTTCTTTGTTTGGTGGACTTGAGTGCGATTGAGGGTGTGCATGTTCTTCTCATGCACTTCGTGTGATCTTGAGAATCAAAAATATCTTTCATCCATTCAATTTCACAACACACATTTCAATTTCTAAAGGGAAATTAACATTGCGAGTGTGAGTCAAGTGTGTTTGTATGCTCTCTCCTTGCACCATACAGTGATCTTGGAGATCAAAATCACCCACTTGATTTGATTTTGTCACCCTTTTTAGGAAGCCTACTTGGAGACACGCCAGTCCAAGAGATGACCTCAACCCTTGTGTTCTGCCAGAGTATAAATAGTGAGGAGTGAATCGAAAGACACACCTCGTAGAAGATGAAATATTGTCATTCAGGCTAAGCCCCCAAGAAATTTATACCTTGGGGAAGTGAAGGTGAAGGGTGTGTTACCCTCTTCTCCAGGTTGTATGGCATTATTTCGCTTTCATTTCATGAAATTGGGCCCCTTGTACCTTGAGTATATTGGGGACATTGGTAGACTACTTGTGTATCCTAGACTAAGACCTATTGGCCATACCCACTTGATTAAAATTAGGATTGTTGATGTGTCGTCAAGTGTGTTCATAATCATACCAATCAATCTTGATATACAAACTTGCTATTGTGTCTAGTGTGTATGATTCATGAATGTACATGTGAAATCTTTTGATTGAATATTGCCAAAGTCAAGCCTTCAACATAAACTACATTCTACATCATTCTAAGTAACCTTGTGAAAATGGTCCTGATCATTAACAAACCTAGGTCAAATCCAAAACTCAAAATCACAATATGAGGAGTCCCTCCTTCTAGCTCCAATTATGATCATGCGAACCTTGTAGATTATAATGCATATCTTGAGGAATAAGCCAAAATATGAAAAATAGAGAAAACAATCATAGCACCACACCTACAATCGATCATCTAAAAACTTCACCAAATGCCACAACCCCTAGACCAACAAACCATATAAAGACTACAAGCCATCATCCAACCATGTCCAAACAAACAATCACCTCTAATACAACCACTCCTAGTCAAAATCCAACAACTCATACCACAATTCCAACCACAACAACATCAAGTCCACATACACCCACAACCTCAACAAATTACACCTCAATCCCTTGTGTCACCGGGTGCTGCCACAATAATGGGTTAAACTTTCTGGGACATCCTGATTTTTGCTGAAACCACATAGTTTTAGAAAATATAATGATTTAAGCCTTGAAAGGTTCCATTTAAAGGATTTTAATTGAAGAGGGTTTGATCAAACCCCCTTATATAGAACCCCTCTAGTTTTAAACCATACCTATAATGGAGTCTCCTCTACACCTATCAAAATGCTGATAAAAAACCACTTTTGATTTACCCTTTGGGGGATCAAATAAATTCATTTAAAATTTATGTTTTGTAAGTACGTAGTCCTTATTATAAGATTCCCAAAAAAGTATAAATTTGAATATATTTAATTTGATTATTATGTTTATTTTTTATTTCTTGTGAATGTAGGTTTTCACCAAACATTAAGTTCTTTGTTCTACACACATGGAAAATTAGTAAATTAGTGAAAAAAAATTCTGAAAAATATCTATGCCCTAGGTATTGATGTCCTTATTTCAACAAAAAAAAATTGAATTTTGATACATACAGAAAAAGTTATGTTTTATGGAATATGCCTATGTCTAAATTATAATTGGTTTGACTTCAAAATTTAATTAAAAAAAATTCAACAAAACATTATGAAACCAAATGCATGCCCTATATATCAATGTTACCAATCTAAATTCAAAAGAATAAGAATTTTATCCTTTGTAGAAAAAAAGTTATGTGCTACAAAATACACATCACTTTTAAAAAATGTTGTTTACTATTAAAAACTAGTTATCAAAGGAGACACAAATTTTTTTACAATTTAGTTCCAATTTTTTTAAAAAATATATATTTAGACTCTACAAACAAAATCTCACAAATCACTAGTTTGCATCATCTTCTAATTCCTAATGGTTTAGCGACTATAGGTGTTAGAAAGTGAAGATTTAGCTCAAAATATTGATTTCAATGTCAAGTTTGGCCAAAAGGTGTAACCTATTATTGTGGGATGACCCCACCTCCATCACCATACCAATCAAGCCTACCCACATATCATGTCAATTCTATATCAACCTATCCCATTGATACTAGACAACATCTACCCCAAGATCATCCAACTCCTTATTCCAACATTTAAACTCATCATCAAACCCATTTACAAGACTATCAAGTTCCTTTACAACAAGAACATGCAAGTCTTCCTTTACACCAAAATCAAGTGTCATTAAGGCCTTATGGTACCTTTGACAAGGGGAATACCACTCTAACTTATGCATCCCATCAAATGCCAATCCAAGAGCCTACTAGTCCTACCCCAACACCTCCATATAATCCACCACCTAATCCAACACCTACTTCTAATCATAAGCATACAACATCCACCCTTATTATCCCTCCACCTAATCCTCATCCTAAGCCTACAACACCATCCACCACTATTATCCATCTGTTATATTGCTCTTCCACCCATACACTCTTGAAAGATGTGATCCAATGGCTATTAGCAAGGAATTAACCATCTCCATGTCATCAAACACCTATCCAAGAGCCTATTGATCCACCACATGTCATAAACCCCATCATGTGATCCACAACCCATCAAGCCTATTGAAGAGTCTCCTACCATGAGTCCTAGTCCAGATTCATTCTACCCTCATTTTGTTGACCATCTAGAACCTATCAAGCTTATCCAAGAGTCTTCTACCTCCACTCCAATTCAAGAAAATCAATAGTTATGTCAAAAGTATAATCTAGAGCATGTGGAAACATCAACCCTTTATCTAAATCAAGATCAAAGCACCTCCATCTAATGTATCCATTATCTATATCTTTTCTATGATGAAGATAGTATCCATGATCAAGTTCCTAACTATGAGCAAGCGATTGAAGTTCAACCCATCCATAATCTTTCTATTTTCTATGACCAAGATATTATCCATGATCTTGAGCCTATCCATGAGAAAATTGATCATATCCATAATCCCACAACTATCCATGAACAAGCTATCCAAACTACTCCCATCCATCCTCCACCTAGTCCTATCCATGATCCAACAACACCCACTTCCCTTGATGAGACACTTGACTCCCAAGTAAACATAGATGATCAAACAAATAACATGGATCTTAATGAGCATAATGATGATCAAGATCTTATTGATACTTTGTCCTCCAAAATTGAACATATTGCAAGTCCACAAGCATATCCCCTTGGTCTTACCACCTTCATCCATGAATGTTCCTCCTTAGGAGAGCAACAACCATTATCCACCACCTCATCCTCTCCACAAAATAATGAGTTTGCATATAGTGTTCAAATCATCCATAATCTCATTGTCTACCACATACTCCAGAAAATGAATTATCAAGGTAAAGTCTTAGGCCTTAATGAAAAAAATATTTTGGAAATCATCGATGTCAAAGTCCCTCCACAATTAGATGGCCTTGGTTATATTCCCCAAGAAAAGCAATCTCAAGATGTTGGTACTTCCTCCATGCCTTTTAAATCCACTCCTTTCCATCATAAATTACATCATATCCCCAAAAGATATGTTGCGATTCCTCCCCCACCATCCTACAAATCCCAAAAGCATGTGACCATACACCTTGCTCCCTCCACTTTACCTCCATTACTTCCAACTCCTAATATCCCTCCATCTACTCTACCTCCACTTATCCCAATGCCTAATATCCCTATCATCCAATCCCCTTATCCATTTATCCACAAATCCTCTTTTAATGCCTCCATCCATAAATCCCCTCACATTCCTAACCATGATCAACAAATGCACACATCGACCAACCATGAAGCTTCCACCAAGTCCATGGGATTCACAAATAAATATTTGGATGTCTCTACACATAAAACCAAAAATCCTAAAGATACTTATGCCTTAGGGCATCAAGGCAAAGAGTCCAAGAAAAATTTATCCAAAGGGCTACCCAACACCATACCTTCACAAGAAAAGTACAAAAATAAAATGGTTTGGGTCCATAAGGAAAAAGAAATCAAGTCAAATAAAGCATCGACATCCCAAATATCCCGAAAATCTCACTTCATCTAAAAATCCCAAATTTGTTCATCCCATAAATCCCAATGCAAAAATCATAAAAACCCTAAGTTTGTGTGGGTACCTAAAATCCTACATCGACCATCCCCTAAGCAAATAGGTCCATTACTTCCTGTAGTTTATGGAAATCAAAATGAAAGTAAAACATAAAACAAATGCAATGAAAAAAAATGTTATACCTTCCAATGTGATCCACAAACCCTAGATAGGGTGGAGAGTGTTGCACCCAAGCACTCTAGCTTTACCCCAAGATGATAATAGACAATGTGAAATGCTCTCAAAACCTATGCAAGTCACTAATAAAACTTTCTCAAGAGGATTGGAAGAGACATTTTGGCATGATAACTTTACTCAAATTGTGGATGATAAAATGGCTTGGGAGAGGCTCTATTTATAGGCTTTTTGGGAGAGGATTTGATCCAAGGGTGGAGATTTGATTTGGAGATCAATGGTTGTGAATGCATGTGATGTGGAGGGGCTAGATTTAATCTCCAAAAATGGAGGGTTGTTAATAAAGATGAATTTTAAACTCATCTTGGGAAAGGGGTGAATTAAATAAGGTTGGGTGAGATGGATTAGATGTGAATTTAAAATTCACATGGGGAAGAGAAAATGAATTAAAAATTTATTTAGGGAAGAGTGGAAATAAATGAGTTATTACATGTGTAAGGGGTGTAAGAGGTTATTAATGAGATGTTTGACATATGGACATATACAAATTGATTTATGTGACATAAATATCAAATTTTTATTTGGAGGATGTGGGGAAGGGTGTTAAGTTAGGTTTGACCATTTTAATTAAGGTAATTAGCCTAATTAATATGGCTAGAAGAAATTAGGGAATGGGTTAATGAGGGGTTAAGATCAAATAAATAATGTTTTGTTTAATTAATCCTAGGTCTAGAGTCATGCAAGTTAGGCTAGGTAATTAAATAATTGATATTTAATTAACTAGGATAGGGATAGGTTAATTAATGGGTTAAATTAATTGGATAAACATGATTTATCTAGTTAATTAGGTTTAAGGCAAAAGGGAAATTAATCATATAAATATTTGCACATTTATTTAATTAATTGGCTAAGTTAGACTATTGAATTAATTAAATTAATTCAATTTAAAGGATGAAATGATAGGGGACCAGGTGTTGAAAAGGGATAAATAATTAAATAAAAATTTAATTAATTGATTGAAAGGGAAATTGATGCATTTGGTGATGTCGGAGGTCGGTTCGATGGTGAAGACATTTTTAGTTGTCTACATTTGCCTCTCTTTGATGTGGTGTCAAGTCAAAGAATTTACCCCAGTTGCCTTGGGAAGGAATGAAATGGATGAGGGATGCCCCCTCGAGAGGTCGGGTGAAAAATAAAAAAATTTCAGCGGAGCTCTCAAAAGGAAGAAATGCTTGTGAAAAATGGGTAGAGGACAGAAAATATAGGTTGATAGGAAGAAAAATGGGTGAAAAAGGTTACGATCTGCACCCTGGAGAGGAAAACGTTTGTTGGAAGATGACATGGCTAACTATAAATAGAAAAGTGGGCCCTAAAGTGCCACATTTGCACTTGTTGAGTCACTTGGATGAAAGAGAAGGAGAGAATGGCAAACTGACACCCACTCTTCCCACTATTCAAGTACTTGTCTGAGAGAGTCTGGTCATACAGGAGAGCACCAGAGGCTAGCGACTAGGTCAATTGAAACCCTAACTGTGTCATTTTTTGTTTACCACATTAATTATTTCAGGAAATGGGTTTTAGGGTTTGGGCACCATCGAGAAACTGATTGGTGCGAAAACAACTCAAATTGGTGCCATCCTCTAGATCGGCACCATCCAATCAAGGGAAAATGGGGGGGATCAACATCAAAGTTTTTGTGCCTTTGTTTGGTTTGGTGTGAAAGCACATGGGCTAGGGTTTTGGTTGAATGGTGCCAAAAGGGGTTTCTGTGGCACCATCGACTGTATTGACATGATTGTACTGATCAGCACCATATGGCAATGCAGTGCCTTCCTGTTGATTGGCACTAAAAGGCAAAGGGGCACTATCCTACGGATTAGTGCCAAAAGCCAAAGGGACACCATCTTGTAGATCGACGCCAAAAGGCAAATGGGTGTGATTTTCTAAAATGACACCTTTTCAAAATTATGTGGTGCCCTTTTACAAAGTAGTGCCATCTAGGGTAAGGGCAATGCCATCTAGGGGATTGGTGCAATGGGGAAAATGAGTGGCACCAAATGGCATTTGGCCCCCAAAAGAGGAAAAACAAGTGTGGGAAGGCTGATTTTAGAAGAAATAGCAAGATTTTGACAAACACTTGGTGAATACAGGTTCTTGGAGGATTCATAGGATCGTGGGAGTGATCTATTCTCACTGTGATGGCCTTGTTTGCTAGATTTGATGGACTGACATGGGCTCTATTGGTGGACTTGGGATTATTAACAATAGCGGATATGCTTATGCTAAGAGCACATCAGGCGATGATGACGGTAGTCATGGAGCAATTTTGACCAGAGACCCATTCTTTTCACCTACTAACAAGAGAGATCACCATCACACTTGAAGATGTTTATCACATCCTCAAGCTATTGATTCATGGAGATCGAGTAGTCTATGATACATGGAGAGGGCGGCCAGCCCTACATACAGCGTTTGCCCTAGGTCATCCAGAGTTATCATAAGATAGGAGAGAGATGAGATATGAGGAGACTTTGGCAGTGGGCGCAGATCACTTCACCTTGTTTCTCTATGCATTGATTAGAGGGGTAGTGATGTTGGATCAATGGGCTAGAGGTTTTGCAGTTGGGTGGGGATTGATCATAGAAGGGTTGGTCCAGTAGAGGTTAGTCTATGCCTGAGGGCCAGTTATACTGGCATAGCTATATCATGAGATGCACACATGTGTGTATCACTATGATTCTACATTATCAGCTGGGGTCACACTGCTGCATGTGTGGGCATTTGAGCACATTGCAACTACTAGGCCGGATGGAGGATACTACCGTTGACAGTTTGAGGCCTATGTGTTTTTATATCGGCAGCCTATTGAGTATTGTCACACTAGATAGTTACATTATTGGTAGTGAGCACTTGATGAGGTGACTCAGGTTATATGGTGGCCATACATTAGGGTCAAGCCATGGCAAGCTGATGACATACACCTACCCTATGTTATTCAGCCACGTTATTTGATGGGCCTCAGTTGACACACTATTGACAGGTATCTACTATCATGAGTGATGCGATAGTTTGGGATATGGTAGGATGTTCCTTAGGAGATGGCGATGTTTTCCACGATACTGCAGGATGTGAGATGGCTATCGGCCATAGATCCACATGTGGCACTAATAAACTTTGTAGGATTGCATCTGTAGCAGCACAGGATTGGAGGAGTATGGTAGTAGATATAGGGACTACACCTGCATATGATCAATGATGGGCCACCTAGAGGCCAGTCCATTTGATAGGCCCGATAGAGGAGATGGATTTGATAGTGGAGGATGAGGGAGATTTTATTGAGGAGTTGGTGATAGAGGAGGTAGAGGAGGAGGAGGGGGATCTAATGGGAGTGTTGGCAATGACAGCCTAGGCATAGGTAGGACGAGGAAGAGGGAGGAATGAGAGATGATGACTATTGGTGCCACCCATAGAGCCATAGCTGTAGGGATAGGAGGAGGGCCAGTAGCCACCACAACAGCAGGAGGTGTAGGATCCTATCTAGCCAGAGCAGCAGATAGTGAGGCCTAAATAGTGGGCACCATAGGGATAGTGGGAGGTACCTGTACAATAGGTACAAGGAGGGTCGAGAGGGTTGATGCTACCTCCACATGCTCCTTTACAATAGTAGGGATTGAGGACCACCTCGACAAAGTAGATAGCCGAGGTGTAGGTGATAGAGAGGACTTCCTAGGAGCATATCCCTATGACGGCGATGTCATTTCAAGGGATTGGCTAGGTGGAGGTAGGAGGTTTAGGAGATGGATTAGGGCTAGCACTAAGAGTGCACACATCACATTGGCACACCTAAGGAGATGGGGTGGATGAGGAGGTACAGGCCCTCCAAGGGTAGGTGAGTGCATTGCAGGCGTAGTTGACACAGGGTCGGAGTCAGATGACCTCTCTCATGATAGAGAAGGATACAATGATGTCATGGGCTCAACAAGTAGAGATGCAAGTGGCTAGCTTGTAGGGAATGGTTTTAGGGACTAGGATGGTGCCAGTATTGTCACAGATGCAGGCTCAGATCACATAGCTGCAAGGATAGATTTCACAAGTACAAGGCCAACTCCTAGATCAAAGTAGGAGAGCTGAGTATTACCATGTAGTTTATTGTATGACTGTCCTTGAGGGGTAGTAGATTCCTATCTACAACTAGTAGAGTGGGTCATGGATGTTTGGATCGCACCACTCTAGGTGATCCATCCAGTCAGTGCAGCAGCCTACCGCATCCCCACCATAAGTACCTTAGTAGCCACCACAACCACCATCATAGTAGCAATAGTAGTAGCCACACCCTGGGTCACCCACTGATTCATCTAGGGGATCATCAGCCCAGGAATGACATATCTGATGTATATTGTTGGCCCTTAGAGGCATTTTTGTATCATGACTTATATATTTATTATGATGATGTACATTATTTTGTGGCAATGTATGATGATGACACTTGATGTTATATGATGATATATGATGATTCATGGTGTTTCTAATGCCTATGATGCTTTATGTTATTGATGCATGTATGCTTTGATGGTTTATGTATTATATATGTTTAGGTGATTGATGCATTGATGATGTGTGTTTTTAATTGTTTATGATGATTTATGTATTATATGCTCATATGATGGATATACCAATGATGCAGATGGTGATATGATGTTATGGTTTATGTGATGATGATGATGATGATGATGATGATGATGATGATGCAGATTATGATGTGATGTTATGGTTTACTTATGATGATGTGATGGGTGATTTTATTTATGTTACATAGTTGTGTGATTCAGATATTAATGGTTGTAAGGATTTTCTAATGTTTCTAGTATCTATTATGATTCTTTTGGCCTGTGGATAGATGATATTATGATCTATGTAGATGGTACTTATGTACTCTGTGATGGTGTGATGTTTATGCTATGGATGATGTTGTGTTTATGATGTGATGGATAATATATTATGCTGTGATGATTTATGCTTTATTTATGTTGTTTATACGCTATGATATGATAATGTTGATGCATGTTGTGATTCATGTTTTTATGGTGTGGATGTAAGAATAAATGCTCAAATTAATAAATATTTATTAGGCATACAAAATGTAATGAAATGGAAACTTAGATTAATAAACATATATCATGTATGCAAAATGAAATGAAAATGCAATGATTAAATAATGTAGATGGTGATTAGGTGATTATGATTATGCAACTATTGACCGAATGTAATGATTAACGAAGTGATCAAGTCATGATACTTGTGATGTTCTTTTTTAAACCCTAGGTGATGGGGCTAGGTGGTGGGGAATAGTTTAGGAGGGGTGGTTGGGAAGGAGGGAATTGGGGATGCTATGTTATGAGACACCACATCATTGAGGGGAGGGTGGGAGAGAGGGGTTAAGTTCTTGGGATTATTTTTGGGTTGGTTTGTTTCGTTTCTTACAAAGAGTACACATGCCCTTAGCTTGCAACTTGATGGTCACTTGTGCTTCTTAATTATGTGTCATCTACTTAATTTTGGGATGGTTGGTTGTACATTCATTCCCATTTCACTTAATTTTCAATTACTTTGTGTTTTCTTTGGTTGGTTGGTTTGTCAGTTAGGGGGTAGAAATGGTTAAAGGTGTAAGTGAGAGGGGGGATGTTAGTTGGGGTGGATGGATATGGGATGGGGATTAAAAATTCTAAGCCCAGATGACATGGTTGGATGGGTAGAAGATGGTGAATTGAGCTAGGTATAGTATTTGCATTAGACTACTGAGAGCATTTTTAGATTTATTATAGCAAAGTAGGATACATTTCATGAAGGTATGAGATGATCTAGGTGATGATTTTATCCCACATTTGCATGGACTAAACTCACAAACAATAGGTTGATTTCATGCATGTCCAAGGTAGTATAACCTTGCCAAGCTGAGGGAAGGGGACTCGTAACATAAGTGTTCATAGTACATAGAAGGTATGAATACATGTATATGCAAATGAGACGCACTATGCTAGAACTGACCCGAGCTTCAAGATATGAATACTATTCTTGGAGTAATGAAATCAACCCACAAGCATAGCATACAGAAACAAATGACCATGTCTAGTCTAGGTGTTGTCTGCCACATACCATGATATAATGGGATCAAGTTGGCTTTGGAAATGTCTTAGAATGAGACAAGAAGATAAAAAATCAAGAATAAAAATGACCAACCGAAAGTCACAAATAGCCATTGTATTCTCTTGCCAAGATAAGTATTAATAGGATGATGGATTCTATCCATTGTAGGAATGATATATCCTAGGATGCGAATTACTTGGGTTTTGTTGAATAAGTTTTGAAAGGTGGACAAAATGATAGTCAAGCCATTTGTGATGATTGTAGTTGGTATGTTGATTGATGACTTTTGTGTGAGGTGCAATGTTTCGGGTGTATGCTTAGCATGTGTATCTTTTGTGGAATCTAACAATCTTAGTAAATAGGGACCATCCAAATGGGTTGGATGGGTGCATCTAATGTACCTGAGTACTGGATACTTCCTTCGTATTCCAGACTGCCTACATACCCTGTGTCCATGGGATCAAGGTACCTTTAAGATGCGGGTGAGATGAATATGTAGTTCTGGTAAGACTTGATGATGTGGGAACGATTTGGGATGGTTGTGAATGGCGTGGGTATGATGCGCAAGTTGATGATGTTAAAGATGTTGCATGTGATGAGGATGTGAGTTTTTTTGTATTTTTTTGTTTTCTATTGTTTTTGGATTTTTTGAGATTTTCTAACATTTTTGGGTTTTTGGGATTTTCTATTGTTTTTGGATTTTTGGTTGTACAAAAAGAAGCTTAAAAGGATCCTCATTCTATAGATTAACTTTGGGTGGTGTGATGCGAGGTGGGTGATTGATGCTTCAGAGTTCCAAGCCATGGAATACATGCAATGTGGTGTGTCATGACAGAAAGATGACTTATCAGATGGTGGAATCGGCCACTACACATGGTGCTTGAAATAGGTTTTCACCATGGTACTTATCCAAGATGTCACCAAAGTGATTTTGACCATTGGATAGTTTTATTTTCACTCAGGGTTTCTTCTTGGTTTTTTCAAATTCTTGCTATTTTTCTATTTTATGATATTTTTGTATTTTTGCTTTGGGATACTCGATGAGTTATGCGTAGAACTTTTTCAAATGTAGAATGGTCATGGGTTCATCCAAAGGCTACCCATTAAGTGTTGCAAGCTGATATGCCCCTGATCCATAATTGGATGTAATAACTTAGGGTCCCAACCAATTGGGCTTGAATTTTCCCTTTTTGGTGTGTTCCTGCAGATTTTCTTGGCTTTCCATGAGGACAAGGTCGCCTACCTCAAACTTGTAGTTCTTGATGTTTTTGTTATAGCTTCTTTGTAGGTGGTTTTGGTATGCCTGTAGATGGTTGAGTGCATCTAGGCATTTCTCATTCAATAATTCTAACTCATGCATCCTTACAACTAGATACACTTCATCAGTGATTATGTTCTTTAAAGAGGCTCTAAGCGATGGGAGCTTGACCTCAATAGGTAAGATGACTTCAGACCAGAATACTAGGGAGTATGGGGTGGTTCCTATAGGTGTGCAGATGCTCGTTCGGTAGGCCCATAGGGTAGGATTAAGCTGGAGGTGCCAATCATAGCCTACTTCATTAACCGTCTTTTTCAGAATACATGGGATGGTTTTATTTGAAGCTTCACCTCGACCATTACTTTGAGGGTAAATTTATACAATGAGGAAATAATACACCTCAAAAAAATGTCTTAAGATCAATTAATTAAACCACAATAAATAATAAGAAGATTGATTATTCTATGAAATAAAATAAATAAACAATGGTACTTAACTCTGGGTTCAATTTTATGCTAAATGTATCCAATTGATTCACTAATATGCTAGAAAATCTAGACCTATCAAATGAATCCCTTAGGCTTTTACAACCACTATCTGGTTAATGACCGAACATCTCAGACTATTTCCATTTATAAAGTCCCAAATTTCCTCGTCCAAATAAAGAAAAGTGCATATGTTCCACAAATGGTGTCACTTGGACCGCTTCATCACACCAATGCAGCACTTGCTGAAATGCCATCTATGCTTTCTCAGAAAGTGCATGCTACACATAAAATGTTTCAAAGGTTGCCGGCCCTTTTAGGAACTAATGCTGAATTTGAAGGAGATGTGATAGGACCTATTCTTGGTCTTCTTCCCACTGTAAGAAAATGCTACCAACAGCAAATCTATTTCGATGATATTTCTCTTGCGTGGATGCTCAGTTTGGATGCTTGTTTTATTTTAGAAATCCTTAGGGCCTTGAATGGTACCACAAATTCTGATAAGAGTTTTTTTCATAGAAATATCATTGAATATACTGCATATCCCATAATAAGTGATATTTTGATGTTGGAAAATCAAATTCCCTTCTTCGTGCTACTCAAGATATTGGAATTGGAGCTTCAAACAAATGAAGAAAGCACATGCCATGAGCTCTATGTTTTTTTGGATGGTGCGTGAATAACAAGGTTGTTCTACCCTTTTAATGCCATAGCCTCTTGGCTACAATAGGGAATTCCCCATGGAGAGAAGGTTAAAAAGCTTTTAGATTTGTTCCGCATGTTAGTCATATATTCATCCTTTCCAGATAGGAAAATCATCTGGAAATTCAACTGTAGCATGTCTCCTCACAAACAAGAGTATATAATCCTCTCTGCTTCAGAATTAAGGCGCGCTGGGATCAAATTCAAAAATGTGGAGGGAAATTTTGAAGAGATCAGAATTAAGAACATATTTCACCTGCCCAGAATCAGAATCTCCAGTAGCATTGAAACTATCTTCCGAAATCTGATGGCAATAGAAATATGTGAGGCAGAAGACACTGGTGTGATATCAAGGTACGTTCTTCTCATGTGTGAATTGATTGATGGTAAAAGAGATGTTTTTGTGCTAAAGAAGGCTGAAATTATCAAGAGCTACATGGGAAGCGATAGAGAAGTGGCGCTGCTATTCAACGGACTTAGTAAAGGCATCACCAGAAGCTACGGAAACCCATTTGCTAAAGTGAGAGAAGATGCTCATAAACATTACCACAGCAAAATTAAGGTCATAGTTGCTGAATTCACAAACTACCATTGTTCAAGTCCATGGAGAACTGTTTCTCTTATCGCAGCGTGCTTGCTTTTGCTCTTGGCTGCCGTGCAGACCATTTTCTCGCTGCATCACAAACATTTTGTAAATTGATATTCTAATTGTTTAAATATCTAGCATAGCAGCTAATACAATGTAATAGTCTTTCTGTACATTAGCATATTGTTACTCTATTGTCTCATTGAGGGGGCTCCTTGAATGTTTTCTTTAGGTTGATGTTAATCAAATTTGGGAGCATTTTCCATGCAAGCAGATTTATAGTTGTGTAGTCAAGTAGGGGATGCTTCTGTGTGGTTGGTGTGATTGAGTACTGGTTTCTAAGGACTGTTCAGTGTGACATGCTTTTGTTCAGTTGTGATCTGTCTTAATGGATCCTTCTACATGCTTTGTATAGAGGAGGTTTGATGTGGTTCTCTTTGCCTTATTGTGCAGTTTCTTCATGCTCAGGGTTAAGGGTTTTGTGTGCTCTATTTCAGATGATTGCAGGATTGTCTCTATCTTTAAGCATTGTATATTTTGTTCAGTTTTGTTATGGTTATCCCATGCTGGAATAATCTTTCATAATATCCTTGTCAATGTGGATTGCAATAGAGGTGGTTGTCTTTAATTTTACATAATTACTTAAGGCACTTGGATTTGAAGACTCTTATTGCTTGACAGTTTGAATTTTTGTGCTACCTGTTCAGATGATGGTTGAAGTTTTGTTCACCGTTCATTCTATGGCTCCAATTCGGCTACTTAAGTGGTTGTGTATGGTTCTGGTTCAACTGTTTATCAGTTGATCATGTTTATGGCACCAAGTCGATGATGAACAATGCATATTTATAGCTTTTTATTTAATTCTTTTGTACTCAGAAGTTTATGGTTTTGGAGCCTTTTCTAGACTGGTAGTTTTCTAGGATTTTTTTTTAAGATGAAAGGTGGTAGAGCCACCAAGACATTAAATTAAAATAAAAAACGTAATTATAGAGAAGGCCAAGAATGTGACGTTTGGCCTCAGAAGGACATAACAAAGCAAATAGGGTCGGTATGATCATGGTGTAAAACCAGTAGGAATCAAAAAAATGTCGTCGAGTGAACAGAAACCAAACACAAAAAAGAGAACGTACATCCCAAAAAATGGCACTGAGAGGAAACACCCCCATCAGCAGCAAAGACCACAGACACACAACCATCCACCTAGAGTAGGAGGGGCACTGTCCAGACCAAACCACCACTAAAAATGCTAAGCACTGCCTCACAAACAAGAAACGGAAGCCGAAGAAGAGAGCCGCCCGCCGGAGTCATCAACTCTGCAGAGCTCCCAACATCACCCTGGTCACCCTCATCACCCTCCTCTGGATCATCAAATGCATCTCTGGGGATGTGAGGAACTATGTCCAATGCTTGGAATCTCAATGCCAGTAAAAGTGTCTTTTATGTTGGAGAACTTAATCTCAACGACCATTTTGTACTGCTTCCTGTAGCTGATTAATCCCCAGCATGGTCTCACTGCTTCATGTTTAATGTTCATAACTCTTATTTTTGACTTCTTCTCTCTTTCCCCTACCAACGTCCTGTTTCTCATTAATTTTCTGCAGGGTATGGTCTTAGAGGCATGGCCTTCCTCTCCACCATATGGAAGAAGGTAGTATTTTTGTAATATCTATTGTCAAGTCTTTTTACTGGGGTGTGCAGCGTAAAAAAAAATGCATCTATTTTTCTGTATATTTTTAAAAAAAGAACAGCTGCTTTGTTTTTCATGCTATGTGTGGGAAGTCAAGAGTTTAATGATACTCTATTTTCTATTTCTAAGTCTTAAGAGCAGTAGCTCTGTTTCACACTGGTAATTTGCTCTGTTTTGTGTATGTAAAAGCACTGTTAAGTGCAGACTTGCAAAAGAAATGAATATAATTTTGTTTACTTCTTTCATATATATGGATTTCATACAGTAGTAGCTCTGTTTTCTGGTTATAGTCTTCTGCCTTTTCTTTCAAAGTGGTATCAGAGCAGGTTATAAGCTAAGGTTTATCAGTGGTAAAGTTTTTTTTCAAGAAAGGTTTTTTTAAGAAGCAAGATATTTACAGTCAATAATGGCAGCAAGCACAAGCTTGACAAATCCACAAATTCCTTAATTCAATGGCAAAAACTATGAGTATTGGTCTATCACAATGAAGGCACTATTTTGTTATCAAGACATATGGGATCTTGTAGAGAATGGCTTTCCAGAACCAGCAGATGCAGCAGCATATAATGCATTGACTCAAGCAGAAAAAGATTTGTTAAGGGATAATAGAAAGAAGGACTCCAAATCTCTCTTTACATATTTCAAGCAGTGCATGAGAGTATTTTTCCAAGGATTGCAGCAGCAACAAAGTCCAAATAGGCATGGGATATTCTTCAAACAGCATATCAAGGAATGGCAAAGGTGAAAACAACTAAGCTACAAATGCTAAGAAGGGATTTTGAAACAATCTTCATGAAGGATTTAGATTCAATAGACACTTTCTTCACACAAGTGATGGGTTTAGTTAATCAAATTAGATCTCATGGTGAGACACTTGAAGATACTAGGATTGTTGAAAAGATTTTAAGGAGTTTACCCACAAGGTTTGAATCCATAGTTGTGACCATAGAGGAAACAAAGAACCTCTCACAGTTTTCAATTGATGAGCTCCATGCATCTCTAATCTCACATGAGCATAGACTAAGTAGGTCAGCAAATTCATCATTAGAGCATGCATTCAAGACACAAGCTTCAATCAGCCATGGTAGAGGCAGAGGAAGATCGAATTTCAGAGCTAGAGGAAGGAATTCTTATAGAGGTGGAAGAAGCAACCCATCAAACTCAAGTGGAAGAGGCAGTAGCCAAAACTCAAGCCCAAACCCTTCTCAAAATCAACCACATGGTCAAAGGTATGACAAATCTGAAATTCATTGTCATTATTGTAAGAAATATGGGCATTATTCAAATGAATGTAGAAAAAATAATCAGATTTCAGCAGACAAAATACAAACTTTACAAGAGAAAACCAAAATCAGAGTAATATGTTCATAGCATGCAATGTAGCACAAGAAAATCAAAAGGATGTATGGTTTTTAGACTCAAGTTGCAGCAATCATATGACAGGGAACTTAGAAATGTTCTCAAGTTTAGATGAACATGTAAAATCAAATGTCACATTGGGTAATGACAACAAAGTTTCAGTTATGGGCAAAGGAAACATCAACATTCTAACTAAACAGGGGGAGAAGAAGTATATTTCAGATGTGTATTTTATGCCTGGTCTAAAACATAATTTAATGAGTATTGGGCAGCTTGTTCAAAAAAAGTATAGAGTCTTCTTCAAAAATAGAGAATGCACTATTCTAGATAAATTTCCAAGCAACCAGCTTATTGCCAAAGTTGAAATGACAAGCAATAGAATGTTTCCCTTAAAGATTAAGCCAGATTTGAATGTGGAATATGCTCAAGCACAACCCACAATGAATCCACAAGAGGATAAAGAAGAAGTTGCAGTAGTTACACAAACCCTCTTTCAAGCAGAAATAAAAGATGAAAATTGGTTATGGCATCTAAGATTTGGGCATCTCAACTTTGGAGGTCTAAATTTACTTCATAGGAAGAGTATGGTAAAGGGTTTGCCATTAATAGAGAAACCAAAAAGAGTATGTGAAGGATGTATTTTGGGAAAGCAACATCGAGAGACATTTCCAACAGGCAAGTCAATTAGAGCAAAGGCACTTTTAGAGATTGTGCACTCAGATTTGTGTGGACCAATGCAAACACCCTCAATTGGTGGAAGATTTTACTTTTTGACTTTCATTGATGACTATTCAAGGAAAACATGGGTCTACTTCCTAAGACAAAAGAATGAAGTGTTTGATTGTTTCCGTCAATTCAAGGCACTTGTTGAGAAGCAAAGTGGGTACTACATCAAAACATTGAGAACAGATAGAGGTGGTGAGTACATCTCAAATGAATTTCTAATTTTTTGCAAAGACCATGGCATTCACAAGCAATTCACAACCAGGTACACACCTCAACAAAATGGGGTAGCTGAAAGGAAAAATAGAACAATCATGGAAATGGCAAGAAGCATGTTGAAAGCAAAGCATTTGTCAAATGAATATTGGGCTGAAGCTGTAGCTTGTGCAACATATATTATGAACAGGTGTCCAACCAAGAGTGTGAAGAATATGATTCCTGAAGAAGCATGGATAGGAAGAAAACATAGTGTTGCTCACATGAGAGTATTTGGATGTCTGGCATATGCACATGTGCCAGATAAGTTAAGAAGAAAATTGGACAACAAAGGAGAAAAGTGTATATTTGTTGGTTATAGTGATGAATCAAAGGCATACAAACTATACAATCCAATAACTAAGAAAGTTATAATTAGCAAAGATGTGCAATTCATAGAAGATGAAGCATGGGATGGAAGTTTGGAGAAAACAATCAATATTGCAGCCAACTTACCACAAGAAGATAAAGAAGTTTTTATACTAGCAGGTACTCTCTCAAATGTGACTCCTTCCACACCCATTCAAGCTCAACAAAGTGGTCTGCAAATGACACCATCATTAAGTGTACAGATAGCCCCACGCATTCAAGTACCCACTCCTTCAAATGTACAACAAACACCATCTACAAGTGGCAATTAAGGTGCAGGACCATCAAGTCCACATTCCACAAGTCCAAGTTCAAGTGATATGTCAAATCCTACATTGGCAAGCTTGAGGAGACAAAAAATCAGAAGTTTGAGAGACATTTATGATCAAAATGAAGGTGAGAACAATGCTGGTTTGATTTCTCTTTTTGCATTTTATTCACAAGTAGAAGATCCAATTCATTATTAAGATGCTATCAAGTATGAAAAATGGGTAAATGTAATGGATGATGAAATTGATGCAATTGAAAAGAATCAAACATGGGAGTTAGTGAGTCTTCCAGAAGACAAGGATGTTATAGGAGTGAAGTGGGTTTACAAAACCAAATTAGATGCAAATGGTGATGTGCAAAAATATAAAGCAAGACTAGTGGCAAAAGGATATTCACAACAGCCCGGGGTTGATTACAATGAGACATTTGCTCCAGTAGCACGTTTAGACACTGTGAGAACTATACTTGCAATAGCAACTCAAAACAAATGGCCAGTTTACCAAATGGATGTAAAATTAGCCTTTTTGAATGGTTACCTTGAAGAAGAAGTTTATGTGGAGCAGCCACCTGGGTATGAGATTTTGGGTCAAGAAGACAAAGTCTACAAATTGAAAAAGGCACTCTATGGACTCAAGCAAGCCCCAAGAGCTTGGTACAGTAGAATTGACTCTTATCTTTTACAAAATGGATTCAATAGGTGTAGCAGTGAGCCTACATTGTACACCAAGATGAATGAGCAAGGTGAGATCATAATTGTTTGCTTGTATGTTGATGATTTGATATTCACAGGTGATTTGGCAATTGATTTGTTCAAAGGAGCTATGAAAAAGGAATTTGAAATGACTGATTTGGGTCTCATGAAGTATTTTCTTGGCATTGAGGTGAATCAAAATGATAATGGTATTTTCATCTCCCAATCTAAATATGCAAATGACATTTTGAGAAGGTTTAATATGACAAATTGTAAATCAGCTCCAACACCAATTGTCATGGGACTAAAATTAAGCAAGGATGACAAAGGAGCCAACATTGATCCAACTTTGTATAAAAGGCTTGTTGGTAGCCTCATGTATTTAACAGCCACAAGGCCTGACATAATGTATGCAGTTAGTCTCATTTCAAGGTTTATGGACTCTCCAAAGGACTCTCATTGGCAAGCAGGAAAGAGAATTCTCAGATATGTGAGTGGAATAAGGAACTATGGCATTCAGTATGCAAAGTCAAATGAGTTCAAGGTGATTGGATATACAGATAGTGATTGTGCAGGAATCATTGATGATAGGAAGAGCACTTCTGGTTATGTCTTTCATTTTGGAACAGGTGTAGTTTCATGGGCTTCAAAGAAACAACCAATAGTCACTCTCTCATCTGCTGAAGCAGAGTATGTAGCAGCAACAAGTGCATCATGTCAAGCAGTTTGGATGAGAAGAGTTTTGAAAGATCTTAGGCAAGAACAAGAAGAGGCAACAAGGATCTATTGTGACAACTCAGCTATAGCATTGTCAAAGAATCCAATTTTTCACAAGAGGAGTAAACATATAGATACAAGATATCATTTCATCAGAGAATTAATTAACAATGGAGAAATCCTTTTGGATTTTTGCAAGTCTCAAGATCAGTGTGCAGACATTTTCACCAAAGCATTAGGGAAAGAAATTTTTGTGTTTCAAAGAGATCATTTGGGTATCAAAGAAGGCAGTAGTTGTGATTAGGGGGAAGTGTTGGAGAACTTAATCTCAATGACCATTCTATACTGCTTCTTGTAGCTGATTAATCCCTGGCTTGGTCTAACCGATTCATGTTTAATGTTCATAACTCTTATTTTTGACTTCTTCTCTCTTTCCCCTACCAACGTCCTGTTTCTCATTAATTTTCTGCAGGGTATGGTATTAGAGGCATGGCCTTCCTCTCCACCGTATGGAAGAAGGCAGTATTTTTGTAATATCTATTGTCAAGTCTTTTTACTGGGGTGTGTAGCATAAAAAAAAATGCCTCTATTTTTCTGTATATTTTTAAAAAAAGAACAATTGCTTTGTTTTTCATGCTATGTGTGGGAAGTCAGGAGTTTAATGATACTCTATTTTCTATTTCTAAGTCTTAAGAGTAGTAGCTCTATTTCACACTGGTAATTTGCTCTGTTTTGCGTATGTAAAAGCACTGTTAAGTGCAGACTTGCAAAAGAAATGAATATAATTTTGTTTACTTCCTTCATATATATGGATTTCATACAACAGTAGCTCTATTTTCTGGTTATAGTCTTCTACCTTTTCTTTCATTTTATGTGTTTAGTGTCCTTTTGGAGAAGATAAAACTGAGGGATCCCAATTCCTTGTCAATCGACTCACTGGAAAGAGATCTCAAAGATTTTTGAAGTGTACGGTATATAGACTAGTGCAGAGCAGATTTCCTGAGTGTTTAGATCTCAAAGAGGCCTCCAATTTGGGCATCTCCCAAGTCCATCTCATATCCTTTCACCGCCTCCACCCACCTCTCAACAGTGTAAAGGTTGTTACAAAATAGACCCAAAGCAAGTTTGTGCACATATTCCACATCCTGCACAAGATCCATAATATTTGAGATGAGCTGGGAAACTATATCAGAATAGTTGAGGATCCTGCCTACATAACCTTTAATCCATCTGTGGCCCAAGACACATCAAACGGCAAATTGAACTAGTGTGCCATCATGCTCTATAAGTGTTAAGAGATCTAAAACTCTCACCTTACCTTGTACTTCTGGCTCCCAATCTAGGGGCAGGAAGAAGAGTCTTTGTTTGAGCCTAGTCTCAGCCATTGACAACTGTGGATTCACACCAAAATCATAGTTGCTTGAGCAATGACGCAAGATGGAGAGAGCAATGAACAAATCACAAAGAGCATTTTTAAATAAAGTGACATCACGCAGGTTTAAGAGAGTAAAGAGCTATCCTTGCCCAATCCTTAGGTTAGATTTTGTAGATTTTGGCAGGCTTGATCACATAAAACATCTGACAGAACAAACATCTCAAAGAATTTTTGAAAACAAATCTCCTGGACACGTTGCAGAAGTTGATGTCAAGGCGACACCCAAGCATAGAGGAAAATGCATCAAACTACGTAAGAAAATACATTCTGCAAGGAATGAAGGGGACGATAAGACAGATAGCCAATGGGCATTCACCAAGAACTAAGCTGAGAACTTATACACCAGATGCTCCCCATGAACTGATCAACCTAGTTTAATAATCCCCTCACTCATTAAATATTGGCTTGACGTCATATCCGTTGGAAGGGGTACAAATTTCTAGAACTCTACGAGGGGACTTAAATGGTCTTATCTAACTTTAAATCTTGCCAAGTGTCAATTAGTTGCTTGGTTCAAACTAGGAGTTGATAGGCTGTCTAACCCACCACCCAACCGTATCACTAAGGTACATGAACTAGATAAGCCTGATCCCCAACCAACATAAACAAAAGGTGGTGGTGTGGGTGAGAGAAGCCCAAAAATAAAGGAAAGGCTTGTCATTGTGAACCAATGTTTGCAAGCCTGGAGGCCAAAAAGATTGTGTAGATGTGAGGAGAGAAACCCATTCAAACTCATCAACTGTTCTATTAGCTAGGCAATCTACTACCCTGTTCGCTTCATGATAGCAGTGAAAGATTTTAAAAGATTCAAAAATGTCTAAAAGGGCCTAGATCTGATTGAAGATGTATGAAAGATGCCATATCTCTGCTTTCCTTGTCTGAATTGCTAAGATAATTACTTGGGAATTGCCTTCGAACCAAACATGTCGAGCTCCAAACTCTTGGGCTAATTGAAGGCCACGAAGAGCTGCAAGAGCTTCTGTTGTATTATTTGTGCCTCGAGGGAGTTTTGTACACTTGGCTATCAATAGATTACCCACTGAGTCTCTAAGCACACAACCTATACCTGAAGGGCCTAGGTTATCCTGGCTCACACCATCAACCTTAACTTTAAAATACAAGCAAGTTGGCACGTTCCATTTTACATTAGCTCGAACCACTTTAGGAGCATTCTTTTGCACAAAGGAATCTAGAGTAGGTTTTTCCAAGCCACTCTAGCTAAGGAAAGTTCTACTATCCCAGGAAGTCCATACGCTCTCTCTGGAGCTATCCCTTCTAAGATTCACATTCAAAACTTCCACAATAGTTGTTTCCAAGCCTTCTATAAAGAGCTAAAGGAGCTTAGATTTATTCCTGAAGATCTTGAAATTCCTCTCTTTCCATAAGTGCCAAATCAGTAATGATGGCAAGATAAACCATAGGCTGTGAAGAGTGGATTGTTGAAAAAGATGAGGCCATCCTCTAAGAGGGCCAAAAAGAATCTTCATTCTAAGAGGCCATCATTCTAAGTGGGCCAAGAAGCCTCATTCTAAGAAGCCTCATTATAAGAAGTCCATCTTTGCCAAAACCCTTAAAAGAAAATCCCAACTTACACGATCATAAGTCTTCGCCATGTCTAGTTTGATAACCATACTAGGTTCCTTTCTTAGTTTAACCGAATGTAGGATTTCATGTACTAGTATTGCCACTTCAGCTATTTCTTTCTTCGGCATAAAACCCCCTTGTTCTTCTGAGATGATGGAAGGAAGGATAGGGGCTAGCCAAACTGCTATGGCCTTGGAGATGATCTTATATACAAAATTGCATAGAGATATGGGTCTAAAATCATTACAAGAGGAAGGCGTATTACCTTTTGGAATGAGAAAGAGGTTCGTCCTTTTAATCTCCTTCAGGACATTCTTGAAGTTTTGTGACTCCTCTACTACTAGGAAGACATCCTTCCCCACTACATCCTAGCACCTTTAAAAGAAAGACCCATTCCAACCATCTGGCTCCAAGGCTTTGTCACCTTCCATAGAGAAGACAACCACTTTTATCTCTTCCAGTGCAAAATCTTTCAATAGCTCCTCATTATGTTCCCTCGTAATCAAGGAAGGTAAAGAGTCCAAGTTGAAAGAGACTTGAGGTTGGTTGTCATCAACCAAAAGTAGAGATTTAAAGAAATAAATTACTTCCACTTGAATCTCCATAATATTTTTTGTGAAGGATACATCTGTCTTTTTTAGAAAGGTTATAGCATTATAGTGTTTACGGATTTTGGTAGAAAGATGAAAGAATCTTGTGTTGCAGTCTCCTTCTTTAAGCCACGATTCTGTTGATTTCTAGCACTAGAAAATCTCCTCTCTTAAAAGCACTTCCTCCAGATCTGCTCTCAAGTTCTTCACCAAATTGAACTTTGACACATCCATGCCATGTTTGATATTATCCATTTCAGCATCTTCCAAAAGTTTTGAGATCTTTGATTTTTCTAAGAAAATATTTTTGAAATGAAATCTATTCCATTCTTAGACTTTTTTCTTTGTATAATTTAGTTTATTCACCAATTGGAACATTCTTGACCCTTGAACAAGGGGGGCTGAATGCCACCACTTCTCCACATTGTCAAGGAAGCTTGGATCTCTAAACCACATATCTTGTAACTTGAAGCAAGATCTCTAATTCTTCTAGGCATCTCCCAATACTAGGAGGACTGGATAATGGTCTGATCCTAAGAAAGGTAGGATAGATGAAGACATCAAGTTATTACCCTGTAAACATTGAGGCAAGATGAGAAATATATCCAAGCATTCTGCTATCCTCCCCCCATCTTTTCTCATATTAGACCAAGTAAAGCTACCATTATTCGGCTTGCAGTCCAGAAGAGTATTAGAAGTAACAAATTCTTTGAAATCCATCTGTACCCGCGACTAACCCACAGAGCCCCCTAATTTTTCTAAGGATTCAAGCACATCATTGAAATCATCTCCCACAATCACATAGTCCATATTAATAAAGTGTAATAAGGAAGACAAATGATTCCAAAGATTTAGTTTTTGAGTAGATCTAGATGGGCCATAGATGCACAATACCCACATGTCTTTTCTCTTAAATACACTAGGAAATCTCCCTAGTATCTAGTTCTCTCTATTTCCTATTACTTCCATCTTTGGTAGGTTACTCTTCCAGAGCACTGCCATACCCCCTGAGGATCCCTACACTGGGTGAGAAACTATTTGAACCCAATTTCTCCATTTTTTAAAAATAAAGGAAACTTGACCATCACCTAGCTTAGCTTCTTGAAGAAAAATAATGTCTGCACCTGCCCTAGCAATTTGAGATTTGATGAGGCATATTTTGTTAGGGGCATTAATGCCCCTAAAATTCCATGTAAGGAACCTCATGGCTCCCAAGGAGATTCCTTAGCTCTCCTCTGCTTAAGTGCCTTGTCAATGGTGGTTTGTATTCCTGCATCAATCTCTTTTTGAATCTTTGACTTCTTTTGCCTAGAACTCCTCCTTTGCTGTGATTGGGATTCAGGGCTCCGTCTCAAGTCAATGAGGGTTTGAAGAATTCCCAACTCTCTACTGCTTACATCAGAGTCATTCTCTTGCAGCACTTCCACCACTATCTCATCAAGGAGAGAATTTGTAATTTTATGGATAACTTCTTCAAGAAGGGTCTGAAGCTTGACATCTCTTGAATCCTCTTTGTCTTCTGAGTCATCCAACTATACAGGAACATCCTCTTGTTGGGGTCCATTCATCTAAGACTCCTGTTCAGCCCCAGGGAGAGGCTTATCTAGCCAGCAACTTTCCAGATCATTAGACATCAAACCAGGGGTCAAGATCATGTCAACACTATTATGAGAGAAAAAGGGGGTGGTATGCTAGAAGGTCCCTTCAGTCTCTACCTCATTAACTTGTGAAGACTCTAATTCTTCTCCTTCTCCCTGGGGTTCCTTATGTCCCACCCTAAAACCTTCAAAAGGGACATCCATAGAGTCTGAGTTGAACTCTTATGGATTCTCCATTATGGCCCCCTCACAAATTTCTAAACCTATGGAAATCTCACTCTCTTGTAGACCTAGGTTTGTTTCCACTATGAGTTGTGCACTCAGGTTGTCCCCATGGGTCACACATGCTAGTATTTAGGTATTGATGTGTCTCATGAACCTTACCTTATTCTCTTCCAATCCCCATCATTATATTCATTCTAGGAAGGCCATCATTTGAGAAGCCGTCAATTAGGCAAATTTCTTGTGACCACTAGCCTAGTGTTGTGTTGAGTAGGATTCACTTGGGGAGTAGCTCTTATGCCTTCAAGACTATGCAAATTTTTATAGTAGGGGTGATAAAATGGTCAAAACTAATTTCAAAGTCTTAGAAAAAGCCTAGCTCATTGCCTATAGCTGAAATGGAATCCACTTCCCTGTATTTTGCAGGTAAGAAAGGAAGTTCTAGCCACATAGGGAGATAGGGGATTTTTTCTCCTCCTACATCAAAGTTTTGTTTCCAAGCTTGACAAAAGACTGTTGTATTTGCAAATTTCCATAACCTCTTCTGGAGCACTAAATCTCTATCCTCTCTCTTTTTAAAGAGGAATGTAAAATACCCATTCCCCATTGAACATACCTCTTTTGTCTCTAGCCATGCCTTTTTGAACTAGTCTATAAAATCATCGGAAGAGAAGTGGGGGGATAATACCTTACCTATTAGCACCGCATTGAGAAGATTAGATGTCCTTTCCTTCAATCCATCGCCATTGAGGTATACACTGATCTGCTTCTCTTCTCTCTTTGTGACTTTCTTGGAAGTAGGTTTGGGGACCCACATTTTCTTCATCTTGGGGCCATTAATCAACATCTTTGGATCCCTCTTTTCATGAGATTCAAATATTTGAGTTGGGACATCAGATTTAAACTTCCTTTTTCTTCGACCCCTCAAATGCCTGTGGCATTTCCTTCTCTGTTCATGGAAAGAGCTCTAATTGGGTGGGTGGAAGTTTGTTTCGCCATGGGATGGGGAGCCTCTACTCAATAAATTATTGAATTCTTACCACTAAGAGTTTAAAGGTTTTCTCCTTGGGCGGGAATTGTTGGGTGCCTACTGATAACTCTCGTTGTTCCTAGGGAACAACTTGTCCCCTACTCGTCCTAACGACCTTCTTGAACTCAAAGCATGACCTCTTCTAAAGCTCCTAAGCTCCTCTAAGGGATGTTTGTATTTCTTATCATACCATTTAGCATGTCGAGAGTCAGAGTGGGCAAGGGAAGAACGAGAGTAAGATGAGCAATTTGAAAAAGTAGATGTTCTGTAGTTGCTTGGTTCGACCATGGAAAGATTGGCTTTCCAATTTTCTAGGATTTTTACTTCCTTTCTTTTGAAAATTTTAGAATTTGAGTTGAACATAAAAATCCTTAATCAAGGGAGGAACTTTCAACCTGCTTTCCATCAGCTAAAAGTTTGTGGGCTAAAATATAGAGCTCCTATTTTAAATTGAAACAAAAAACAAAGGCTAGTTTAATTGCAAATAAAGAAAAAATCATTTTATTTATGTAGTTACAATTTTTTTTTCTATAGAAATTATTTTTTCAAATTGTATAGATCATCTACCTACATTCTCTTATATTTTGTATATTTTTTAATTTTTATATAGATTAGAGTTATATTTTATTTTAGATTAGAGTTATATTATATTTTAATATTAATTTTATAATATAAAGGAATAGAGCAACAATAAACAAGAATGATGATATGTAGATCATCAACACAATGCAAGCAATGCATAATGTCCAAAACTTCCATATATTATGAGAGAAAAGAATAAGATTTACAAGACAAAAGATAACTAAATGAAAAATCAATTGTTGCCTAAGTACCAACTTAAGAAAAAATCGCCTATTAACAAAAATTACAAAAAATGTTCATTATTCTTTCATTCTCCCCCATAATGAAGATTGGGAAAAAATTGAAGAAAAACTTAAAGTTTCTAAAACTAGTCACAAGAAAGGGTCTTTGTGAATATATTGACTCTATAATCCTCTATAGGGTAGTATACAATCCCAACCAATCCTTGTCAGATCAACTCGAGATGATATAGTGATTTTGAATTTAAATATGCTTAGTCCTACTATGAAACACTTGATTCTTACTTATCTATATAGTGCTCTGGTTATCACAATACAATAAGATGGGGCCATTCTATATTTTCTACATATCCTTTAACAATCTCCTCAACCATACTCCTTGGCAAGCTATGAAGGTGGTAGGTTTGTACTTAACCTATGCTATAGAAAGTGATATAGTAGGTTGTTTCTTGGACTTCCAAGAAAATACTGTAGAACAAAAACTAAAGGTACAATCAAAAGTAGACTTCTAATAATCTATAGAACCTACCCAATCTAAATCTATATATGCAACTAATCTACTATATTTTGAATGTTAAAAGTGGAGACCATAACTTAAGATCCCTTTAAAATACCTAAGAATCCTCCTAATACCACTCCAATGTGTCTCCTTAGGTTTTGACATTGAACTATATACCAAACTGACTACATATGTGATATTAATTGGGGTAGTAATCAAGTAGGTCAAGCTACCAATCAACTATCTATATAAAGTGGGATTCACTAGATTAGACTCATTAGAAGTTAACAACTTTAGTCTAACTTTAATAGGTGTCAAAATGGATGCAATTCTTCATATAAATTTTATGTAGGATGTTTGAACCATAATTTTGTTGAGAAATGAATATTCCATCTTTAGTTTTCCATACTTCTAGACCAATAAAATAATTCATCTATTAAAAATCTATGAGCTCAAATTATTTAATCATAGCTACTCTAAACTCTACAAATAAAGTTGAATTGTTCCCAATGTAGATGAGATCATCTCCATAGAGAACTAGTATAAGAATATTGATTGGATGAAAATGAGATTGACTTTAATGGGTATAAATTTGATTTTTATATCTTAAATAACAAGTTATTCAAAAGACTCAAGTTTAGTTCGACCCTATGTCAACTTGAGGGTGTAAGCCTATGAAAGACATATTGGTTGTATGTAGAAGGGTGGTATGTAGTAAAATTGAGTTAATGAATATATTAATATTGAAAAAGTGATGATAAAGGTAAATCTAATTTCATAGAAAACTACTTGAAGTTGTTTATAAAAACTTGTTTCTACATGCTATAGGAACCATGATTGTTGGGAATAGGAATTATAACTATGAGCTATAGGAATTGTAACATACTGGAATAAGCTAAAATAATAACTTATAAATAAATAAATTGTAATATCTTATAAATAGAAAATAATGCAATCAACAAAAATCCACAAGTTAATATAGTGCTAAAACAATGGATATATTAATATATATTTAACAATCTTTTTAATTCTATTCAAAATTTGCAAGTTTAATATGAGTCACATCTTTCACACTATTCATACATCAAACTTCATCAAAAGATAAAACTTAATTCCTAAACAACTTCAAGGATTCTAGCTATATAATATATCTAAACCTTAATCACACAACAATACATAGATAAATATAGTTAATCACCATCAAGCACTTTTTGGGAGTGCACCCTGACTCATAGTCCATGTTGAGGGTCATCTCTTCTTATCACAACTACAAAGTGTCTTTCAAATACAAATTGACATAATCATCTTTATAATTTTGCAAAGTCAAAAAATATCTCTATGTTGTGCCTTTTATGATTTATATAGGTGATGGTTTAAAACAAATTTACAAAAATTAGAAAAATTGTTTGTTGGCTTGTGGCCTCTACTTGATAATAGAAACACAATTATTTCTTTTGAATAACAACACATGTTTGTTAATTCTAAACAATAAACATAACAACCTTTGATTATACACAATTTTTGATATCAACTATTATACTAATAATAACTGCATTGTAAGCAACATCCTTGACTCTATGTTCGAATGCTACAAGCCTAAAAAACAAATTAATCTTTAACCTATATTGCCATGATTCAAAGGTATCTTAGTTCCCAATTGATATTCATTTTAATATATTTCACCTTAGTAAAAATAATCAAATATCTTTTTTTTTTACTTGGTTATTTGTGGTAGGAAATAGTAAATAGGGCATAATATGGTATAGGGAAAGGATAAATGCTAGGCTATACTTTAAGAATCCACCCCTAGAAAATTCTATAGAAATCCTTGTAAATCCCCCATGTAGAACATAATCATCTTGGTGATTTTTCCCTAAAATTCAATCAAAGTGATAGAGTGAGTGGCTATTTTATGTTAAAACATAATTTTAAAACTAAATCTGATTTGGAAACCAAAATTTATTGTTGTTTTTTATCAATTGGTCTATGAGGCCCTAAATTTTCCATAAAAATATTAATTTAGGTGGAAAAATAAGGCTAAACTCTTTCTAATTTTTTAATTAAGGTGGTGAATAAAGACTAGATTTTTGATAATTGGGTGAAAATTCAAAGTTGTGTCATACTTTTATAAAGGAAATGATCAACATTGATTCAACTTTTTAACTTAAATCACTAAAGAATGATGTATGTATTTTGAATTTTAAAATGATGTAAACTAATTAAATGTGTCTATTTTTTTAGTGTATTTTATGTTTGTATTTTTTAAAAAAATTTAAAAATTATTTAAATGTAGTATTTTATAAAACTAACACTATAATATAGTTGCTAATAAAATGCTAAAAAATAAGGTTGAATGGGATGTTGCACTTTATATAGTAAATTTCATTTATTTTCCTTCTATTTTTTTGTGTATTCATAACTTGAAAATTTAGTGCATGGATTAATTTTTCTCCATTTTGATAAATATATATTTTTAAATAAATTTTGGAAGTTCCATGTAATGAAAACACAATTGTTTCAATGGAATGTCAATTTTTGTCTTGACTATTTATCCAAAATAGGGAAAAAAAATTATTTTGACATGGAATTTCTCCTCTAGTGCATCATATTTCTTTAAAAAAATTTTTGATAAATTTTACTATTTTTTCTTGATAGGACAATCAACATCATATTTTGGTGTTGATGACCTACTTTTAGTAAAAACTAAAAAAAATATAAACACTAATTTAAATGTTAAAAAAAAATAGATCTACAAAAGGGTATTTTAGATTTTTTTTTAAATGATTATTTGAACGAATAGGTGTTAGAACATCAAGTTTTTCAAATAATTTTTTTTGGTAAATTAGCCTCAAATTGATGCTACATATGTTTTTAGTGGATGGTTCTAGTTGAAAAAGTTGTGGTCTAGATCTAATTTAGCTAGAATGAATCCGGATTGAACATATGTTTCACCAAAATTTACTTTTAGTTGGAAATACTTAAATTCATTTATGATGATAAGTTGGCCTAAAGTGTGACACAAATTTGAACTTTTAACTAATTTTTTATTGAGGTCTAGTGAATTAAGCCTAAAAAATTCCCATAAGTTTATAATTGAGGTTACAAATTAAGCCTGAATTACCCATAATCTTTTAGTTGAGGTAGAAAATTTATTCTAAATTTCAATAAATTTGTAATTGAGGGGGCAAATTAAAACCTAAATTAATATGAATTTGTAAGTCTAGTGATAAATTATAAAAAGTAAAAATATTGGTACATATATTACATAACATTGGCATCTTGGGCTATGGGCATCATTAAGACTTTAATTTAATTCACTTATGAGAATATGACCTTCATGATTATTTATTGATACCTATGTCGTATAGTTCATAGTGCATTTGTGAGTTTCTAAGGTTGGTTGTGCAAGTTCCAATTTTAGCTTTTTTGGCAGTATTGTAGTATAAAGTGATAGTTTTCTCATAGCTATTCAGGGAAATAGAAGGCTTTTTTTGGCCCCTAACAAGTGGGAATTTGAAGATGTAGAGATATTTGATTCATTAAAATTAGGGAAGATCCTTTATATCAATTATCCTAGATAATAGAAACTATTATAAGGGTTGTTATTGGTGAGGATATACTCCAAGCCTTTCCTCATAAGAATCTTCTCAATAATATTACTTAAGTTTTCTATCTAACATCATGGGCATCATCCAAGATGCTAGATTAGTCAAGATCCTAGCTAAGACATGTTTATGATACACTTGTTCCTAATGAGACACTTAATGTCGTTCTAGAAGATTTTGACAGAGATGATGGCCTGTGGGATTTTGGAGGTTACTTTTCCAATGGAGTTGGTTACAAAATCATCTACTACAACTCGTATCATCTAGGCTACTAGGGATGACATTCACCATCGGTTGTTGGATGTCTATGAAAGTACTCTCCTTCATCAGAAAAAAGGACATCTAAAATTGTCTATTGGTAAATCAAGAAAGGTGGTGACTGAGGCCTTCTTCCTTTGTAGGGTATCTTTGGCTAGGGTGGGTATTTAAAAATTTGAGGTTCATTCAAACATATTTCCTTTTTATTTTGAAATTTTCATGTTTAAATGACTCTAATTTTTACTAGAGCTTCATGATAGTGAAGATTTTAGTTTTTGTACCTTTTGGTTTCAAATTAATATCTATTTACAAGTTGAGTGTCCAATTACTTTAACTTAAAATATTTGTGCACATATTACTTCTTGTATCGCATTAATTTTCACCCCTTTGTGGATAGAGTTTTATTTAAGCATGCCCGTTGGGAAAGACTATTTCTTCTAGGTTTATCTCAAAATGCCAACAACAATAGAGGTAGGTTACTAAGTGTTATGTATGTAAAAGGTGAATGATGAGAACTAGCATGCACACTAGATCAAACCCTCTTCCAAAATAACATTCAAGGACAATATCAAGTTGAATCACTACCAAATGGAGGTGGACTTAGCTACAGATCTTGTGCTCAGGAGTGTTATGGAAAGATATGATTTAATCAAGCCTTTTATCAAACCCTAGGTCAATTATGCAACAAACCCTAGCTCTATGATGATCTGACAACAAAAGATGTACAACAAATCTCCATAAACCAATTGCATAGGGAGGATCAGGAAGATGATAGAAGTTGTGTCCTAGATGCAGAGATGTTGAAGGACTAGTTTGGGGGTGACCAAGTCTAGAAAGGTGGAATATTTAGAAACTATAAACTAGAGAAATGCTATAGAGACTACCCTAATGCCAGATCTAAAGTCTACTGGGGAAAAAAGACTAGGGTGCCAACAACCAAGTCTTGCATAGAGGAATATTCTTGAAATGTTGTCAAATCCCTAAACCTTGATTCTTGCTTAGTCTTCCTATATTTTAATATTTCTTGAATCTCACACCTATAACCTACACATAAGAAGAAGAGAATGGGTTTGGGGGTTATGGTGTTTAGGGAATTTCCTAAGTGAAATCTTGGGATAGAATTCAAGATTCCCAACACAATTGATAGATAAAAAGAGTGTGCCCTTGTAGGACAAATGCTAAACACAAAATCAAGATGATGAATCAAATGATGATAAATAAACAATGATATCACCTATGTGATGAAACCCTTCAAAAATGAAGGCTCTTCAACTCATAAGGAGCTATAGATGATAACTTCAAACCTACAATAACACACATAATGACAATGCAAATTCACTCTAGAATCACAATGAATGCTTTTATGCTCTTTACTCCAATGCTTCAAGTTGCTTATCTCTATCTAGGTTCATAATGAATTCAAAAACACACTTATATATGCTTTCCTACTAACATTCATCAAATTAAACCAAAAGAACTAACAAGGAGAAACCCTTTTAAAGGTCATATACTGACATGCATTTAAATTTTCTCTGACCAATTAGAGAAGCCATGGGCATGGGTTCTGAAGTCTTGAAGATCCTTTCTAGTCTAAGTTAAGGTAAAATATGGGCCCCTTATTACCAATTTACATTAGTTTCAAACAATTTTGCATCGAGATGAATACTTAGAATGTATAATGTAATCACGGGGACCTAGGAGCTAAACAAAGAGGTAAAAAGACATGTGGCCACTTTTTAATCCATAACATTTAGCCCCCACTTTGATGTTTTTATGATCTTATGATCAATACATGCATTAAAGTATGGTCGAAGCACATCAAGCACATCGAACACTAGAGTGAAGGCACACCATAAGCATAGAAGACCATTTCTAGCCTCCAAGATTAGGAAAACATAAGAAAACAATTGATAGTCATGGAAAACATAGAGAATACAATAACAAAGCATGTATTACATGAAGAAGATAGTAAAAAGGCATGCAATACACAGACAACTAGGCGATGGGGGAGGTCATCACTACACACTGCCATCAAAAGCACACAAAACACACGATGTGGGGGGAGATCATTGCTATGCATTGCCACTAATCATGCAAGGCACATAGTATGGGGGGAACTCATTGCTATGCACTATCACTAATACACAAAAGACATGCAAGGAAGACACATAGAAAACACACGGAATACACTAGCATCGTAGAGTATGTCATTGACACACTATATGTCTTAAACACATAAAACACGAGCAATGGGGTGGATCTCATCGCTACGCGCTGCTATCTAAGACACACCAAACATACTTGATAGTTGAGCTATGCTACCACAACTGGCAAAGACACATGCTTAAGAGTGAATAACTCAAGATCCAACCCCACCTCCATAGAGGACTTTTTAAAAATAATGTGCAACTGTTCAAGGGAATACATAATCCTACCTTCTGCAGCATGTACACAAAGTATACAACCCCACTTGCGTCATGGAGATGCCTTATAGTGAAAAGGAAGCATATGCAACACACAAAATAAAGCATACAACCGCACTTGCATCACAGAGATGTCTTACAATGAAAAGGAAGCATACACAAACACACCTCATCACAATGTTTAAGATATCCAAGTGTTTACCACAATATATGGCCACACCTTAAAGTGGTTGCTCTCGCTTTCCAGTAGATATCATGTTTAAGGTAAGGTTGAAAACACGCAAGGGAACAAGAGCTTTCGCAAAGCCCATGCCCCAAAATGACATGTGTTGACGATCGCCAATTGTTCTCAACAATCATAATAGAAAAACATTAGTATTATATGCCAACAATTAACAAAATTTGGGTAGAAAATCTTACCTTAGACAACAACCAAATCATCTTGTGAACAATCTATACAGAAATAAGGCAACATACCACTTAATAGACCAAGGCTGCACTTGCAGGTTCGGAACCGAGTATAGCCATGAGGTAATACTTTAGGTATCTTAAAACCAAGTGTATCTACAAAGTGAGATACAAAAAATTCCAAAGTGCCTAGAAGCAAATTTAGAATATTGCAAAGGTTTGTTACAAGAATTTCACAACATGATACATGATCACATTATGACGTAAAAGTTATTCTACTAGTCAAGCATTAGTAACATATTAAACCCATCTTCATATGGACTGGGTCCATTTTTATTTTTATTGTAGGGACACATGGTCCTTATCAGTAGTTATTTGTTATCGTCATCCACTGACTAGTAGAGCCATGGAAGAATGAAATCACAAAAAAGTGAGAGAGGAGACAAAAGTGACTTAGGTTTACAACATGGGAAGATACCTCCAAGACACCATCCACAATTTTATACCCCAAGGGACCACACACAATAATTAAAATAAGAGAGGAGAGGATAGAAAAATATATAAACAAATAGAAGGAATGTCACAATAGAAGTGGTCTCCACGTATCCTTGACCTTACAAGAGTATCAAGGGTCATCCAAGGAGACTTAAACAAATATTTAGCACTACACAGGGGAATACAACATAACACATAAGATGAGGCCACCTATGAGAGAAACTCAAAGAGTTGCTACATAAAAGGTGGCCAAGAGAGTTAGAAATACTTACTTGTTTCATATGGGATATTTCATGACGGACAATCTATGTCTATCATCTCAGAATATATTAAATTTAGTGTTGGACTTGTTAATATTGTATTAACATTAAGAGTAGGACAACAGTAAGCTTTGGTGGGCTTCAAATAACGGTATCCAACACCAGTCGAGTAGTTAATTGCAACAACTTGTAAAGGTACTTTGATTCCTTATTGGTTTACACCACAACCATTGCCTATGTAGTTGTATTTTTTGTAAAAGATTTGAAATGCATGACCATAGAGAGAATCCATCTCTTTAGAAGAAGGTGAGGCCTCATAAGTCTCATATTCTATAGTATAAGTAAGAGTATTATCTTTGTTTGCTACTAAAGAAACTTTAGGTTTCTTAGGTATTTCCAAAGATTGCTTGGATGAGATCAAGGTGACTTTTGATGCTTCAAGATTAGGGTTATTAAGATTATATTGCCCCATAATGGAAGGAGTGAAATCTAAAGAACCCCAATCGTCACCAAGAAGTGCATTCGATGGTGATTTAGAATCTTGCACAACATTATCTATGGCAAGAGGTATTGATAAATCAAATTTTAAGTTATTGAGAAGCTTGTGATTTAAGTTTTTCCACCTCAACTTGTAAACAACCTTTTGGATTCTGATCAGCTTCAATGGTGTGAAGTTTATTTTCATAGATAAACTTTACTGATCGACAAAGAGTAGGTGGAACTACCGCCATGGCATAATCCATGGTCTACCTATAATGATGTTATATGAAAGCACACCAGGCATGACATGCATAAGGGTAGATAAGGTCACAAGTCCAGACTACATGGGTAAAGTTATGGTACCTAGTGATTGTCTACCAATGTTGTCAAATCCATAAATGTTAAGTTTATCTAGTTTGATTAAAGATGTGTTGATCTTGAGTTTGCATAGCAAATCAATGCCACAAACATTAAGAGCTAATCCACTGTCAATCATAACTCACTTTATCAACTTTTTATTTATTGTGACAAAGATTACAAGAGGATCATCTTGGTTTTGAACTTCAATTGATGGTAATTCATGTTTTTGAAATAGAATATCTATTTTTGTCGCATGCATACAATCTAACAAAGCTACTACATCATTTGGCTTAATAGTAAATGGTATAATCACCTTTTTTAAAGCTTCTTGGAGCATTTCGTAGTATGTAGGTGATGTTTGTATGAGTTCTTAGAGATAGATCTTAGTAGGAGTAGCATGAAGTTGCTCAACAATATCACAATCTTGACCAACTTTATGAGTAAGATGAGGTGGATGAGGAAGCATAGGTTGAGAAGTTGGTATTTAGTGATTAGAATGTTTGATTGTGGTTTACTTTTTTTATTATTTCATATATTGTATGTGTGAGAAACCACATTGTAGTAGGGTTGTTGTGATACATTTTAATACACTGGATTTCCTTGAGTAGTTTGTTTTGCAAAATTGAGAATGTAACCCAAGGAATTCGTGGTGTTGGAGCACCTTCAACCATAATCATTGGTTTGAAGCAAGTTTGTACAATTATTTTAGGAACATTAATAAACTTATTCATTATCCCCTTGGTGGGTGGAATAAGTCTATTAATGATGATTGAATTAACATTGTTTTTACTTTGATTAGGCTCAACATCCACCCCGAAAGGATTTAATGTGGGAGACCTTTCTTCATCCACCAATGCTTCATCTTTTAAAGGGAGAGCATTGGAATGAAAGGAAGGTAAAGCGTTGTTAAGAGAATTGTTGATGATTGTATCTTTAGTGATCTCCAAGCGGTTTGAACATGCAACAAAAGGAGAACTATTCATGGTCTTCACATCCTTAGTAATGTCCAAAGTACTTGAACATTCAGCCAAAGGAGGAAGATTGAGGGTCTTTACTTTCTTAGTGATATCCAAAGTGCTTGAACATTCAACTAAATGAGGAATACGATGACTCATGGAATTATCATCATCATCATCATCATCATCATCATCATCATATACTTTAGATAGTATATCCAAGGCATTATCATGATTTATAGTAGCAATAGAAGAAGAAGAACTTTCACAATCATCTTTTTGATGAGTATTCATGGAGATGCATTCGATTATATTTTCTAATATTGAATGATGCTCACCCATGAGGGTTATGAATCTATGAAAATAAAGATCTTTGATATATGCATGCAAAGCTACCAAAGAGAAATGACATGAAGATGCCATAATGAAATGTCGTGGAACAACAATGTACAATCAGATCTATTCATTTATCAAATACCAACAAAATTTTTCAATGCAAGCCTTATTTTTGAATTTAAGTGGAATTTATGAAATGATATAGAGATGTAATATCAAATTTGACATGTTTAAAATAGTAGTAAAATCTGAAAGAAGATTTTAACTACAAACCGTAGATTTTGAATTTGTCTAGGTTTTTAAAAGTGTAACTTTTTCAACAAAAACCTAGAAAATGAGAGCTTCAAATGTAGGATAGAACACCATGAAATGATTATATACTATAATGTGAAGAAGATCTAATAAAAAAATTAGAGATTTAAATCTTTCTATGATGATATGCAACAAATGCAATGAAACAATGCACAAAAATGCCTTTTTGCAAGCCTAAAATGCTTGAATTTTCCACCTTTTTCAATGCAAACATGCAAAAGATATCATAAAATAGCAAGGATGAATGGGATCTAATCAGATCTAAGGTGGAAAATAGCTCAGATCTGATGCAAGAAGGATGCCAAAGTGTAAGATACTACGTGTTCACTAAATGTTATGTATGAAAAAGGTGAATGATGAGAACTAGCATGCACACTAGATCAAACCTTCTTCCACAATAACATTCAAGGACAAGACCAAGATGAATCACTACCAAATTGAGGTGGAATTAGCTACAGATCTTATGCTCAGGATTGCTCTTGAAAGATCTGATTTAATCAAGCATTTTATCAAACCTTAGGTCAATTATGCAACAAACCCTAGTTCTATGATGATTAGATTATAATAGAAGATGTACAATTATAGAGTTAATATATTCATGAAGGCCCCTACTTACATGACTAGTTTCAAAAACATTAAGTCTTGCTTCAAGTTCTTCCCAATCTTCATTATGGGGGAGAATGAAAGAATAATGAACATTTTTTGTAGTTATTGTTAATAGGCAATTTTCTTTTAAGTTGGTAGTTAGACAGTAGTTGATTTTTCATTCAGTTATCTTTTGTTTTATAAATTTTATTCTCTTCTCTCATAATATATGGAAGGCTTTCAACCTTATGCATTACTTGCATTGTGTTGATGATCTACATATCGTCACTCGTATTTATTTCTGTTATATTCCTTTATATTATATAATTAATATTAAAATATATTATAACTCTAATCTAAATTATAGTATAACTCAAACTATATTAAAATAAAAAATATAAAAAATAATAGACAATGTAGGTAGATGATCTATACAATTTGAAAAAATAATTTCTATTGAATTGAAAAATATAGTTTTGGACCTTATGCATTACATGCATTGTGTTGATCTACATATCATCATTCTTGTTTATTACTGCTCTATTCCTTTATATTGTATAACTAATATTAAAATATATTATAACTCTAATCTAAAATATAGTGTAATTCTAATCTATATTAAAATAAAAAATAATAGAAAATGTAACAGATGTACAATTGAAAAAATAATTATTATAGAATTGAATAAATATAACTTCAATAAATAAAATATATTTTTCTTTTATTTGCAATTAAACCAAACTTCCTTTTTAGTTTCAATTTAAAACAGGAGCTCTGTATTTTAGCCCACAAACTTTTAGCTAATGGAAAGCAGGGTTGAAAGTTCCTCCCTTCAAACCAAATTCTGAACTTTTCAACGGAAACGAAGTAAAAATCCTAGAAAACTACTTGTCTGGAAAAGGCTCTAGAACCATAAATTTCTGAATACAAAAGAATTAAATTAAAACTATATGATTCAAATGAATACAGCAGAAAAGTAGCATAGAGCTGCGAAGAAAAGAATATGGTATACAGACTAAACAGAACAGGGGCAGCAAAAAATAGGAGCCAGCAGTAAAAGTGAACACGGGAGGAAAGAGTCATAATAAATGACAAGGATGGGAACTAAAACAACCTCTTGAATACTGTAATAGAATGACATTCCATCCTCGAAGTGACATTACTGCAATCAATGTTAACATTCTAACATGATCAACGAATAAACAGTTGAAGCAGAACCATACACAACCACTTAAGCAGCCGAACTGGAGATATAGAATGAACAGTGAAGAAATTTCAAACATCATCCAAACAGGTACCACAAATATTCAAACTGTGAAGTAATAAGAGTCTTCAAATCCAAGTGCCCTAATCAATTGTGTAAAATTAAAGAGAACAACCTCTATTGCAATCCACATTGACAAGGATATTATGAAAGGTTATACCGGCATGGGAGAACCATAACCAAACTGAACACAATGTACAGTGCTTAAAGATAGAGACAATCCTTCAATCATCTGAAGGAACAAGGCAAAACAGAGCACACAAAACCCTCAACCCCTGAGCACGAAGAAACTGCACAATAAAGCAAAGAGAACCACATCATACCCCCTCTGTCGAAAGGCTGTAGAAGGATCCATTAAGGCAGATCACAACTGAACAAAAGCATGCCACAGTGAACAGTCCTTAATCACACCAAGCACACAGAAGCATCCCCTGCTCGGCTACACAACTATAAATCTGCTTGCCTGGAAAATGCTGCCAAATTTTATTAACATCAGCCTAAAGAAAACATTCAAGAAGCCCCCTTCATGAGACAATGGAGTAACAGTATGTTGATAAAATATTGATAAAAATAATAAATAGTAGGATAGCTGCACAAATTCTTCTACTTTATTCAATAAAATAGATTACATTTATAATTACAATTGAAGCATAACAGTTCCCTTCAAACACTCAACAACTAACTATAAACCTGAAATTCTACATGACACCTATCTGAAGCTAACTGACACCTCTACAACTCTTTGTAACACCTCTACAACTAGTTGACACATCTACAATGCATGTAGAAGTTATTCATTAATTCCAACATATGTTAATGTGCAGAAAGACTCTTACATTACATTAAGCTTCTATGCCAGATATTTAAACAATAAGCAGATCAAATTGAAAAAAGTTTGTGATGTAGTGAGAAAATTGTCTGCACGGCAGCCAAGATCAAAAGCAAGCATGCTTCGATAAGAGAAGCAGTTCTCCATGGACTTGAACAATGGTTGTTTACAAATTCAGCTACTATGACCTTAATTTTGCTGTGGTAATGTTTAATAGCATCTTCTCTCACTTTAGCAAACGGATCTCCGTAGCTTCTGGTTATGCCTTTGCTCAGTCCGTTGAATAGCTCAGCCACTTCTCTATCGCTTCCCATGTAGCTCTTGATAATTCTAGCCTTCTTTAGCACAGAAACATCTCTTACACTATCAATCAAATCACACATGAGAAGAACGTACCTTGATATCACACAGGTGTCTTTTGCCTCACATATTTCTAAAGCCATCAGATTTCACAAAAGAGTTTCAATGTTAGTAGAGATTTTGATTCTGGGCAGGTGAAATATGTTCTTCTTAATTCCGATCTCTTCAAACTTTCTCTCCACCTCTCTGAATTTGATCCCAGCGCGCCTTAATTCAGAAGCACAGGGGATTATATGCTCTAGTTTGTGGGGATTATTTCCACGGCTGGAATCCCGGATGATATTTCTATCCGGATAGGATGAATTTATAACTAACATGCGGAACAAATCTAAAAGATGTTTAACCTTCTGTCTAAGGGGAATTCGTTTTAGCCAAGAGGTTGTGGCATTAAAAGGGTAGAACAACCTTGTTATTTGCGCACATTCCAACAACTCGCAGAGCTTAGAGCATGCGCTTTCTTCATCTGTTTGAAGCTCCTGTAGACACCCAAATTTATCCCAACTTTGTTCATGTCTAGCAACACCTAGTCAAATACATCACTTAGACATCATGTAGCATTTTGTCCTAAATCCCACTCTTAACCCCACTTATTCCATTAGCCAATTAATTAAATAAATCTTATTTATTTAATTAAAATCTCATTTAATCCCATCCTTATCCTACTTAGCCAATTAATTAAATAAATTTTATTTATTTAATTAATTTCTACATCATATCCTAAGCCGACTATCCAATTAATTAAATAAATTTTATTTATTTAATTAATATCCAACTCATATCCCAACTAATTCAAATATTTTATTTGAATTAAGTTCTCACATTTCATCATAAGCCGACCTTCCAATTAATTAAATAAATTTTATTTATTTAATTAATTTATCTTATCATTAAGCCGACATGTGTGCCCTATTCTCCTTGACACTTTTCAAATGACTACAACTCCCTTGAAGAGTGGGATAACCGAATCAATCCTAACCGTCCACATCAATCAATTAGCTTTTTAATCTCAACCATCCATTTGAATTAAGCCTTTCCTATAAATCAAACCCCTCACAAGCCATTAGAATGCATTGAGCTTCAAGTAACATTATTCTGCCAAATTTTCTAAAAT
The DNA here is from genome assembly GCA_027924645.1 of Cunninghamia lanceolata. Taxonomy (NCBI): domain Eukaryota; kingdom Viridiplantae; phylum Streptophyta; class Pinopsida; order Cupressales; family Cupressaceae; genus Cunninghamia; species Cunninghamia lanceolata. The sequence goes on along the minus strand of BSBN01000275.1, from coordinate 3,478,475 downwards.
GCATTGATCCTCAAGTATCCACATGCTGTCGAAATATCATTAGAGCCTTTGCATCATCTATCAATCATCCTCATATCATCTTCATCTTAATGTTATGCTGCAGAAGTGAGCACCCAACATTCTTCCAACAATAATCCTTCAAAATCTTGCATGCTCATGCGAGGTGGAGAAGAGCAATGGAGATAAATCAAACATAGCATAGAGATTGGTTTGCATTTACATTTGTTATTTGATTTTCATGTTATCTTGTGCTTCATTGTGCATTGCTAGGGTTTTTATCATTGCTGTTTATTCATTTGCCCTGATTTACAATTTTACCCTAACTATAGCTCCAATTCCAATATCTTGAGCAGCACGATGAAGGGAATTTGATTCTCCAACATCAAAATGTCACTTATTATGGGATATGCAGTATATTCAATAGTATTTCGGTGAAAAAAATGGTGATCAGAGTTTTTTCTACCATCCAAGGCCCTAAGGATTTCTAAAATAAAACAAGCGTCGAGAGTGAGCATCCAAGCAAGATAAATATCATCAAAAGGGATTTGGTGTTGGTAACACTTTCTTACAGTGGGAAGGAGATTGAAAATAGGTCCTATTACATCTCGTTCAAATTCAACATCAGTTGCAGCAACAGCCTTCAGCCTTTGAAACATATTATAAGTAGCATGCACTTTCTGAGGACGCATTTCAATACGTGCAGCGTTGGTGTGATGAAGTGGGCCAAGTGACACCATTTGTGGAACATACGCACTTTTCTTCAATTGGACGAGGAAATCGGGGACTTCATAAATTGATACATCCTCAGATTTTCGGTCATTAACCGGAGAGTGGTTGTTAAAGCGGGCTTTAACATCTTTAATCCACTCTTGAGCCATGGGAATCTTGCAAGAAAATCTCTTACCCTACAAACTGTAAAAGGTCGAGAGTTTTTGATAACATGCAGATGAGCCAAACGAATTTATAAGATATTCGAACCGACCCAAGAAGCTGTAGCAGTTGAAATGTCCAGGAAAAATAACATCACAACAAAGAAGCGTAGAAAGTAGGAAATTTTGCAATTAGTGGGCACTGGACAGTGGAAAAAAATGTTCTATAATTGACGTTTATCATCTGTATGAAATTGCATTCCTACTTTCCACGAAATTGCAAGTCATCTTATCATCTCTAGATTTGAAGTGAAAAGAAAAATTTCTCAAAGTAGGAATGCAATTTCCTAGAAAGGGCACTCATATTCTATAATTGATGTTTCTAAGATTCGTAGAAATTGCAGGGCCTCTTTCTAAGCGTCTTATCTACGATCAGAACTTTTAATATGAGTCATACTCACAGAGGAAACCACAACACAACAATGAAGCCTACAAAGTAGGAATATTTCTCAAAGATTATATACTCTTGTTTGTGAGGAGATTATGAAAATGTGTGGAAAAAGAAGGGCTTATTCAAATGGTATGGTTGCAACAAGATGGAGTTAAAAAACAATCGTAAGTGTCCGGTTGGCATTTGATGTTACCTACAAGGTGTACATGCACCTCAAGCTCTTTCATATGAATGTGCACCTTACCATTTGGAAATTTCCATCACTTTACACAATACTATTGAACTCCTTTAGTGAACACATTTCAAGGGCACCATCTTCCAATATAAATTAATTGTAATATTTAATATATACATCAATTGAACTCCTTTAGTGAACACATTATCTCAGATGATTTTGCTTTTAATGATTATTACTGTGTTTGGAGTTAGAAGTTTTCTAGGCAATATGTAACATAAAGTCATGTAATATAAAGTCACTGCAATGAAGTATGTGTCTGGAGTCGGAAAGTTTTCTATACAAGATGTAACATAAAGTCGCTACAATGAAGCATGGATTTGCCTTAAATGATTATTATTATGTTTGGAATCAGAAATTACGTAAAATTCCATTCCATTAAATTGGTTTTATCATAGTGCTAAGAAATCGAAGGAATCCATTTCTAACAACATAAAATACGGTGAGAGACGTGTAATCCACTTCATAAAGCCAGGGATTTGGCAACTTTTTCTCTGTCGTGCCAGAGCATTCAATTTACTTGGCTTGAGTCAAAGAGAGGCCAGGCGCGTTACGCGTTATAAATAATATGACACCACACAAAGCGAGGCCAGGCGCGTTACGCGTTTTAAATAGCGTATCGTGCACGGTACCCTGGTTCTTTGTGTCGTGAAAAAGGGGAAACGAACATCTCTGAAGACCTAACGTTGGTTTTTCCTTTTATTTCAGTTCATTTTGGTTCACTTTGATCGGGGCTATATTTGAGCTTCACCCCTTTTATTTATTTTTAAGGACTGGTTTTATATTCAGTTTATTTCTTAATTATTAGTTTCTGTCAAGCCAAGAATTCTATTACTTTTGTATGATGCAATTAATTCAATTTAGTTGACCAATGAGAACTGAGTATTAAATTCATTTGGCAAAATCCCTAAAGTTGAAAGTTAAATTTTTATTTAATTATTTAATAAATGCAATTTATCTATTGTGCTATTAGTCAATTGGGTGAACAGTAATGTAAAAAATGGAATTTTTTATTTTTTAATTATATTAAAATTCAATTGACCAATGAGCATTGAGTATTAAACTCATTTTGCAAGATCACTATAGTTGAAGCACTGTGAGTACCAAGTTGACACTGTGTGAGTACTATGCTATACATACTGAAGTTGACATTGGTTCTTTTTTCCGTTAGTTTTGTTTTCTGTCAGTTCACATTTGCTAGCATACAAATAGCCTGTGCTAAAATTGGGAGTTTTGGAAGAGGGTTTGGACATCCATCAAAGCATAAAAGAGAGGAATTTTGATAGATTTTGTAGATGCAACATCCCTGGTAGACATGTATGCAAAATGTGGAAGCATAGAGAAGACCTGTGAACTGTGGTTTCATGGAATGCAATTGTTACAAGATATGCACAAAATGGATTTGTTGAAAAAGCTTTAGAAAATTTCAAGCAAATGCAAATGGCAGGTGTAAAGCCAGACTACACAAACCTTTTCCAGCATCCTCCCTACCTGTGCCAAAATGGGAACATTGGAACACGATATGGACCTCTATCAAAGCATAATGAAATGGGGATTTTTGTCTGATATTGTAGTTGGAAATACTCTGGTAGACATGTATGCAAAATGTGGAAGCATAGAAAAAGCTTGTGAACTGTTTGATAGAATGCTTCGAACGGGAATCCTATTGGTGGACATATATGAGGGAACACAAACAAAGGGGTCAAATCTACTTTGCCTTCTAGTTCGGAACATGATTGCAGAATTTCACACGGAGCTTGAGCTCCTGCCTCTTGAGGCTCTTGATAATACATGCATTAGGCATGCTATTTAATTAGAGCAATCTTTCATGAAAGGTGCATATAACCATGTTCTAAGTGCGAGATAGGCCGTCCCGCATGAAACCTATGCATATTTCTGGATCTTCTTGCTAAGATTGTCAGAGATGAAATTACAGGTTGCAATGAGAAGGCGTATGACTATTTATTGCTACATCATGCCAAGTAAATCTTGATGTTCTCTTCTGATTAGGTAGGCCGCAAGCTATCTCTACTCCTAGGATTTGTATCCAACAAAATTTCTAAGTTTCTTCTTAAAAAAGGTCTCCACTGTGCCTTCAAACCCATCTCTACTCTTAAGAGTCATATCCCATCGCCCAAAGACCCTAGAGACCTCTTCCTTAATTTAGGTGTCTATAAGGTGGTTTGTTCATGTGGCACCCCCTACATTGGGGAGACAGGTCACGCATTTAGCACTAGGATTAAAGAGCATTGTGTCGACATCATGCATGAATGTATTAAAAAATCAGCCTTGGCCGAGCACTCCTCAAAAACTGAACACCACATTTACTTGGAAGACATGCAAATCTTGGTGAAGGAAGATAACTACTTCAAAAGGAAACTTAAAGAGGCTATAGAAATTGGTAATCACCCCTCTAACCTTAACCATGATAAGGGTTGGAGTTTGAGCTTCTCCTGGCAACCCTTACTTAGCCACCTTAGGAATGACTCTCTTCCCCCAAAAACTCTCCTTCCCTCTTAGTCCTTAACCTCTTCCCCCTCCCTTCTCTCTGGTCCCTCTCTAGTCTTTCCCTTCCCTTAACCTCTTGTGCTTCTTCCTCCTTTCTCTCTTCTCTTACCCTCTCCTCTGTCCGCGACCTATGTTAACCATCTTCTTCCTCTTCCCACCTCTCCTTGTCATTTCCCTATTTTTAGTCTGTGGTCCCATTTCGCTCTCTCCCTTAGATGTCTCCTCTTTCTCATTCTTTCTCCTTGCTAGCTATATTTCCTCTTCTATCTGACCAAACCATTGTTTCCCCATGCTTTTTTTTCCTCCAACCTTGCCTCGTTGTCTCCCCCTGCAATTCCCCTTTTTCTCTCTCCTCCTCTTAGTTTTCTTGTTATCTTGACCCTTTCATTGGGTATAGGTTTGGTTCATGTATTTTCCACACACACACACATATATTTGTATGTGTGTTTGGTGGGTGTGGGTGTGTATATGTGTATGTGGGTGGGTTTTTGCTTTGTTTGTTTTGGTGGTTTCTTTATATTTTCTAGATTCCCCTCTTTTTTGGCTAGCTTATTATTTGCATTGGTTTAGGACTTAGGTTTTCTATCTTCTTGTTGGGTTTATTTTTTGGTTTTTTGTTATCTTTTTGCTTTCTATATATCTTTTATGTCTTCTATCATAATGCCATTGCTTATAATTTTTATTCATTTAATTATTAAAAATTTTGGTTTATTGGTATTCTTGAATTTTATGCTCTTCTTTTTTGCATTTATCTTTATTTATTATTTGCTATTGATAATTTTGATTTTTGTGTTCCTAACCTTGCCTCTAGGTTTTAAAAAAAAAATATATTTTCTATATGTTTTCTTTATTGGTTGGTTTGGTTGTTGTTCTTTGAATTGTCTCTTGTTTTTCCTATTAAGCCATTTCGTTAGCCTTTTTTCTTTTTGTTTATATCTAGTTAGGTAATTTTCTTTGGTTAGTTTTTTATATTTGCCTTTGTTTTAGGTGATTAGTGTTTTCTCCTTTTTGTTGGGTGTTTTTTATTACATGTTGCTATTTATCTTATTAGTTATCTTTGCTAATAGATTGTTTATGTATTTTTGTATTTTTTGATCTTTATCTTTTTTATTTTAGGTCTTTTCAATTTATCTTTGTTAGTAGATTGTTTATGTATTTTTGTATTTTTTGATCTTTATCTTTTTTGTTTTAGGTCTTTTCAATTCTTGGTTTACACACACACACACACACACACACACACACACACACACAATCTTTTTGTTTTCTTTTCTTTTAGTTTGCTCTTGTTCTGGGTCTGTGATTATTTGTTTTGTTTTTATTTCCTCTTTGTTCCATGTTTTGGTTTAATGTATTTTGTTCTTGCTCTTTATATATATATATAGTAAGCATAATTGCTATTGATTTTTCTTTAGGTTTAATATGATTGATATAGTTGATTTGTTTTTGTTTCTCTATTTTTTGTGTTGGTTTGATTTTAATTGTCTAATCATTTCTCCATTCTTTTTTTTCATGCTTCTTTCCTTTGGTAGTTTTTTAGCTCCCTCTTGTTTTTTCTTTTCTCCTTTAATCTTATTGGCTACCCTCACTCTCCCTCTAGGTTTCTTGGTTTTCGTAGCTTCACCTTTCTCTTTTTAAGGTAGTCTTAAGTCTGCAAGTTATCATTTGTTCTCTTCTCTTGCTATCTTTCTGCTGAAGATGGATCACAGAGTGTGATCTGAAATGTTGAGGAAAAACAACTTACATGGTCAAATCTAGAAGCAATTAGCATACGATGATGATATATCTCAATGAAGATGATTGCCTTAAGTTGATTAGGATTTGTAGCAAGGATGAGAATAAAATAGTTAAATTCTTTGGGATGATAGGATAGATTGCCTAGTAAGATTTGTGTGGATTAGGATTTCTTGTACAATGGATTAATTGCTTTGGAATTGCTTGGGATCACTACTTGGATCAGATGTGGATAGTATTTTGATTGTGACTATTAGATGGGATTGTTATCTTCATATGATAAATAGTGAACACCAAGTTTAGAAACAAGGATGGAGGATAGGTTGATTGAAGATCAAGGGCTTGATGGATTATGAATTGATGGATGAAGGATCGCTAAGGATTTTTTTGCAAAGCAATAACATACACCACTATACAAATTTCATTTGGGATGGACTAAAGATATATCATCTACTACATAATCTATAACAAGATGGTTAAAGGAAAGAAGGATTCACTATGCTAATAAATTATCAAAGCATGTTTCAAAATCATGCCTCAATCCTTATCAAGATCAAAGGAAAATAGAGAGGACAGATGGGAATGATGGAAAGGATATATAGATATGACAGATTAGGACATTATAATGTGATAGATAAGAGTGAGATAATTTGCCCCCAAGTGCAAGGTGCATAGAACATTGATTTACACATGACACCTATGAATGTAGATTTTCATCATGGTACTTACCAAGGTGCCATGAAATGATTTTCACTATTGGATGAATGATTTTCTCTTTACTATTTTGATTTTTTTAATTTTTTGATTTTCTACTTTATTGATTGGATGTCATTGATAGTCTTCACATGTCCCTATTTTTTTATATAGTCGATGTAGATTTGTCATAACATGTTAGTAGTGACTTATCTGGAGTAATTGCTTCATAAAGATCAAAGCACTCATGTATAATCCATTGAAGTTGTTTTGATCTTCATTGATAATGGAGTTGGCTTTATCCAAATGTTTACATCTTGATACGGCACCACAATAGCCCTTATGATAAAGTGTTGCTACCATAATGCAACATATTTTGGGTTTAGAGCTTTTCAATTAAAGGCATGATTTTGTATTTGGATGGGGGATGATGAATGTAGAATCAGGTGATTGAGGTTTATAGGATTTAGGTGGAGAGGTTGGAAATTTATATTGGGTTGGATTATTTATATTTGCCATACTTAAGATGGTGGATTACATGGAATTTAGATTTTGGATTAGGATGGTGAATAAGACTAACATTCTTATACAATTTAGAAGGTGATGGAGACCTATTATATGCATGGTGTTTCTTTCGATTTTATTTTGAATGATTGTTGGATTTGGATATTGAGGTCTAAAATTTAAGTATGTACAAGTTTATGGAGGTGGATACCTATTGTATGGAAGTTGCATCATTTGATGTGGCTCCACATTTTGATTTGGATATTCTGCTTCATTTGATTTGATTGGTCCACTTTTCTTTGGGACCCATATTACTTTTACGTGTCTTCCTTGATTTGCCTTTGATGTTTTATATGGATCTTTTACTTTGTATGCTTTATTGTTTTCTTGGTCCCAATTGATGCATTGAGGATGTGTAGGATAAAGTTTGATGGTATGGATAATGGAGGTGGAATGATTGTTGGTAACAAGCTTATTGTAGGAGCTATGAATGGTCCATTTCTTGATGCTTTCATTGGATGAAGTTGCCTCAGTGATCCTTGAAGTATCACCAACACTATTAGATTATTTTTTACATTACTTATAGTCAACGTCTTAACCATGACTGGCATAGATTAGGATAGGATCTATAATTTATTGATCATGAAGACCCAATCCTTTTCCTTGATAGTTCATACATTTAGATATCTCGTTTACAATAGGATACTTATTGTTGTTGAAGGATGATGATAGCCCATTGATGTGATACTAAGAACTATTAAAACTTTCTATTGTCTCATATGCATGAGAAAAATTTACTTGATGAAGGTGGTAGATCCTAGGTGATAGGATGCTTATGTTTTCTCATTGTGTACATTTGTCATTCCTTGATCACTTCTTGCATTTTTTGTGCCTTGATAATTTGATCTTGAGTAGGCTGGGTGCATGTTTGATCCTACTTTGGATTTGATTCTTGACATAACTCTTGAGTTTTTATGAGAATAGATGGTTCTTGGATGGGCTTCATAGGTTTTGAATGATCAACAACATGGTTGCATGATGAATTTTGACTTGATCTTATGGTAATCTTTCATAGCTTTGATAGGCATCGGATTATATGATGGTGTTTGATGGATAGGCATGGTACTAGGAGGCTCTTGTTCATGCTTAATAGGCTTGGGATTGATAATATCTTTGCATGATGGCACTTGATCTTGGATGGGCATGTTGCTTAGATTTTGATTGCATGGTGGTATTTGATTGTGGAGGGTACTATGTGACCTTTTTGAATCATCTTGGGAGAGGTATACTCATTTTCTTTGTGATTTTTAGGTAGATGGTTATCCTTTGCTAAGAGTCCTTAGAGGAATTTGTCACACCCCAAATTTTGACTATGTTTTACTTTTTACTTCCACATAATTAATAGTTGATTTTTAATGATTTACTGATTTGATGTTATGTGAAAATGTTAGGATAAATCAATGCTATCATGAGTTTATGTTTATATGTTTAGAATTAGACATGTGATTATAATGTCATGATTATTTATTCATAAGATATATGAATTGACTAATTCAATGCACTAATCTCAGTTTGGTTGATTGAAAGTTGTAACCAGGAAAACAAGTTTTCCCTCCTCTAAGAAGGAGAGGGAGAGCATCATCAGGGAGAAGTGAATAGATGTTTGGATAAGGATTGTTTGTTTCCATCTAAGTCTTGTGCTTGCACTATTAGTGAACCCTTGTTGAGTTTGGTAAGTTGTGTTTGACTCTTTTGGTCTAAGTTGGTTTTGATTAGACAATCATCGATTTGTTGGCAAGGTCCTTTATCTTAGGTTTTGTCAAAAAACCAAGTAGGGATGGTACGACCATTGACAAGATATGGTTGATAGTCATTATTTTCCTTATGTGATATGAATATATTTTATATTATTATAACTAAAAATATTAGTGGATAAACTATTTCATTATCAATGATTTTTGATAAGTTTTCTATTTTGATAACCTATCTTTGTTGATGTTTATGCAAGATAGAGAGGGGTAGATTACCTTGACTCCATTATCGTATTTTGTCAAGTGATAGGAACAACATAAGAATATATTGTATATACCTACACTATGATGTTTTTTATCTATTTAAATATTATCTATAAGTTATAGTATGATGTCAAAGAGTTTCTTATGTATTGTGTTATGGTAGAAATTATTACAACCTCTTCATGTTTATAGGTGAGAACTCAACTCCTATCTCCATGTCACTTATGGGGTTAAGGAGGAGTACGAGATTGGTCATTCGAGACCAGCTACTCCACTTCGTTTGCATGCTATGAAAAATGTTAATAGGCAAGGAATCTTCCAAGGGCTTTGTGGTGGAGGTGGAGAGGTTAAGACTATATCAAATTAGGAGAAAAAGAATATCAAAAGAAAACAAGACTTTGTGAGTGCAGTGTTAATTGATGGTATGTAGGAGTAAAAATAGAGAGCTTCGTATAAGAAGAAAGAGTTAAGTAAGACAAAGAACTTTGATATCTCAATGAGCTATTTCTCATAAAGAAATCCGTGGGGAATAAAATACATAGATACACAAAATGATAGGTGGAGTCAAGTTTGTATAGCTAGAAGGTTAAAAAGCTTGCTTAGACATGGAAACTGATGGCCTTTAGAGGTATGAATGCCTTAGAAAAACATTATCTTTTCATTTCAAAATTGTAGCAGTTTGTTATCATTTCTATACAAATATGAATATGTTCTCTTAGAATATTTCTTAATAGAAAACATAGTTCAAGGGAACAATGATATATATTGTACACAGTAGAATAAAAATTACAGAGGTAGCAATTTATGTTATAGTTCTCATTAGTAATGTCTGTAGATAATAGTGTTCTCACATTATTGATAAGACATCAAACTTATAGGACTCTCTAAAGGTTAAATCTTCTAAGCCTATACAAGTATATATCCTAGATTATGGATTAATTCTAAGTTAGTTGACTAAGAATTGAGTTCACTCAAGACAATTCTTCCTAGAGATACTAACCAAACAAGTCAAACTATAGGATGATATATTATCCAAGTCACATTAGAGGTTTGTGAGCACACAACTACATTTATTACAAATGATTATTTATATAGAAACTTTGGCCAAAGTGATGCATTTGTCTCTTCATGTATTAGTCGGTTCATAGTGTCTAGTTGGCATAACTTGTTAGAATGATCATAATTAGCTAGAAGATTGTCTAGAGTAGTATTTTGATTGTGTAGGTAGGACACAACAGTAGGACTCAGATGGAAACCTATTGGTTCCTTATTTCTATACTCTTCATGAAGGGTAGGGCCACTTCTAGGAAGGAAGTTGTGTGGGAGACTATCAGTTTGTGGTTGGAGGTAAAGCACTCGAATGATGCTCTCCCTCTGGAGTAGAAAATTTGCTGAGACTTTAGTGATAGATATCAAGATTATAGAGAAAGTACTATTTATATTATACTTCGTGTTATGACTTATGATGTAAAATTATTCTTTTTTCTAAGTACAACATATTTGTAAATGTAAAATGAAATGTTTTCACTATGATTTATCTTTGAATATATTGAATTTCAGGGTTGAAAAATATTCAAAAAAGATATACTTTTATTTCTTTGTAATTATGCAAATGATAAAGAAATAAAAATTCACTCATGGTTATATGTTCTTTTACTTTCTTAGTAAATTGTATGTGTAATTCCAATTAATATGAGAAGACATGTTACATATGGTATCAGAGAAACTAGGTTCAACACATGGACCTAGGTGCTCACTACGAGAAAAAGTTGTCAACATTTAGCAAATTAGCAAATGTTTGAAATTGGTTTTATGCTAGAATGGCATGAAGGAGAACCAAGAAAACTACTAGAAAGTTTGTTTCCTAACATTTACCCAAGCTAGTGGTTAAGAAAGAACCTACTCATGAGGTTAAACTCAAAGAGCATATTAACTATGCTGAGGTTGCCTAGCTGGAGGATTCTAAGACTTTGGCTAATGTTCTTAAGTGTATACAACTATCTAGAAAGGAAATAACACATTAAATTGGCCAAGAAACCTATCATTCCTACTTGTGTAGTTAAACCAGGTAAATCATTTGCTAGTCGTGACATACCATTTGGGTGTGGTTGTGCTCTTGTTTTAGGAAAAGAGGTGATGGAGGAGTGCCTACATGTACATCCACCCTCTAAGTTTATTTTACTTGATTCATATGAGGAAGAGGAACCTAAGGAATATCCTTTAGCTAATAGTGACATGTAGTCTTGTTGTGTTAGCTATTTAAACAAGGATGTAGTTGCATCTAGAATAAACTATGATAAAGATAAGATTGTTTGCACAAATCTAAGTTTTATGAATGGATTTTAGTGATGAATTTTGAATTAATGAGATGCAATATTTATGAATTCTAAATTATAACTTGATACAAATATTAGGTGTGATATAGAGTATCATCATGGTTTGAACTTGAAAAAATCTTGAAGATAGTCAAGTAGAGTCGAATCCTTCCAAAACCCCAATGGCTAAGCTAGATCAGATATTGACCATGCTAAATGAAACTTAGGAGAGGCTTGGAAACCTAGAGCAGGAAGTGAGGGGTCAAGGTAGATATCTTTGGTGTCCAGAAAAACTAGCTCCCAAATGCCTTATTTTTGCCCCAAAAATCTAGCAAAATCCATCCAAAATTCCCACCTTTGCCTTTGCATTTTGAAACTTGTCATTTGTACTAGATCAGAGATATTTTACATGGGTTCCCTTCAAAAAAATTCTAAGTAAAATTCCCCTAAGACAATGTACTTTCTCCTTGTTGGTTCCAAAAATAACTGCAACCCAAAACTCTAAAATGTTCCTAATACACCTAGGCCAGGGATTGTCATCAAGGTGAAAGGAAGATGTTTATCAACAAGCAAAGGGGAATTTTGGCCAAATATATGAGTGGGTAAACTCCTCTAATCTTCAGGCTCAACTAGACCTAGGAGGGATATTCCTAGAGGCATGAAATGAAATACAAATAAACATACATAGCCATACCCAATGTACACTTGACCCCAAAGCTATCACTAGATCAAGACAAACTAGCTGCACATGCCTCTCATTAAGTTGATTCAACTGTGCAAATGTACATGCATAGGAAAGGTGGCTTTTACCCTGAACCATAGGTGAAAGATTTGTTTGTTTTAAAATGGTGTTTGATCCCTCTCCAATATGGACCGGTGCCTACTCTATTGGGCAACTAAGTCATAAGAAAGAAAGATGAAAGAAAAGATTTGAATCAACATCAACACAATACCAAAATGTATTTACATACATTTCTCAGATTGTATTTCATATATTGGACATTCTTAATGATCTAGAACCAAACTACAAAGACCCATTTGTAACAAAGAGATGACTCAAAACAAATCTTGTATCAATTTAAATATTGTCACACATTATCAAGTACCTATTACAATCACACTAGCAAATGTGGTGAGAGAAAACTTACAACTACAATTATACATTCCTCTAGATCTTTACAAATAGCCATGGAGGCATACCAATGCATAAAATACTCTTTACAATACATTCCTATGTTGCATCAAAACACATTCTCCATTCATTGCCTAGACTAGCTTGATTTGAAGCCCTGAAACTCTCCTGAAGCACTACAGGCCTGACAATTGGCTCAATGACCAATCTTGAAAACATCTTCATTTCATGTATATATAACATTTCATCTTCACTATATAATCAATGGTGTGGAAGGGAAGAAGTCAACAAGAAGGGACATCAACAATGCTACAATAACTTCATTTAAGTGTCCTTAGAGTGCACCCACATGGCTATGTCCAAGAAATCTGATGAAAATATAAGGTTCACCCATGCCATGGGTACAAGAAGTTCAATGCAAAAGAAGGACAGTGGCATGGAGAAATGAGAAATCCATTTCCCACACAAAATCAAGCTTTGAATATGTATTAATGGCGACCAAGAGGGTCACTGAGTAGTCATGCCATGTTTTGCATGATGAAAAATGGCCCTAGAAGGCAAAAAGGTTGAGCTTCAACATATTAGACTTTAGAGCTCGGGCCTTCCACCTTATCGCTTGTAGAATCTAGAAGAGGAAGGAGAGAAGCCACGACCTTGCTTTATAAAACCTTAAATACTAAAAATCATCAGAGTTCAGAGTTCGGGCCTTCATCCTTCCTTCTTCTAAAGAAAGAAAGAGGGAACACAAAAACCATGAAGTCTAAAACTCTGAAACACTTAGAAACATTTCAAATAAAAAGGAATGAGACATGGGCCCTAAACCCTCCACTTTAGATGACGTCACTACCACCTGGCACCTTTTCATGGTTCCACATCCACCTTTTGTCTAAAAAAAATACCCTCCATGGAATGATGGAAAGCAACTAGAATATGCCACATGGCTTGTAGAACTTCAGCCTCAGGCCTTCCACCTTATGCATTCCAAAAGAGAACATGGAGGACAGAAACCCTAAAGTCTGGTGATTGAACACCTAACAACTTTGCAAATGGAAAAGTTCAAAGTTCGGCCTTCAGGTCTTCTTCCTTCTAACCGCAACACAAAAGAAGATGGAAGACTAGAATGTTGACTTCTAACACTCCACCCAACACCAATACTTAGAATATTTTTCATGTAAACCTATTGGACTTCATCCCTCAGGCCTTCCACCTGACACGTGCCTTGCAAAAGACCGAAGACAAGAAGACCGAACTCTAAAACTCTAACAAAGATGAAGACACTTCAACACTTAAGCAAATTTGAACCTGATAGTCAAGGCATGAAGGAAGGTGGGAGGCTGAAACTCTGAAACTCTGACAAGGTGAAAAATTACAAGGGAACACACATAATTTTTGACTTAGCCATTTTTGGGATTCTTTCCTTGTACTTTTTGAAAGGCAAACCAATGAAAACCTATGAAAGATGTCTCTGATTAGTTATAAGCTATAGGTTTGGAAGTGTGACTGAAATGGAACTTGGGGAGAAAAAGGGGCATTTACGGGACTAATTTTTTTAGGTGTCAACACTGGCTTTGGTTGGGGACATGTGCTAAGTAGTGGAACTATGAGAATCGAGAATATCTCTGGGCAGAGAAAAAGAAAAAAACAAATAGGGGAAACACCAGAAACATATTTACAAAACGTATATGCATGAAAAACATAGTCATGAACATTGAGGCACAAAAGGAAAGTTGACTGTGATAAAAAATTCAGAGCATTGCAAGCCAAGCCTGCACAAAATTGTTGCAACCACTTGCCTTTGTCAAAGACAAGCTGAATGAAGGAGTTGATCTCCCTCAAACCAAATTTGAATTTTTCACCTAGCTACAACAAATAAAAAACTTCCCTCAACATGCACTAATCTACAACATATACTTGTTGAGCCAAGGAGAACTTCACCAATGAAATCACTACTACAAGGCAACCATAAAAAATAGGTACTTAACCTATTCCATACTGCATCATGCTTATTCCACGCAGCAATGGGTGCAACACTAAAATTCAAGTCAACAACAAAAGAAACAAATGAAGGCAGACCTCCATTATCAGTGGAAAAAGTGTGACACAGTTCCACGCTTTTACCCTAATATCATACCTGCTGACCTCTTCATGCAAATTAAGGGAAAAATAAAATATGTCCAATTCACATGGCAAAACAAACTATGTCTGAATACACTACTGATCCACAAGAGAAGACACTTCATCTTGTAGAACAAACTAGAAAGCCTCCAGCTCAGGTATACTTTCAAGTTCGGTTGTCGATTATTGAAATTCAGGCATAAACATGCCTTGCCACTCATTCACATCAATGTCCCATAGGAACTCAAAAAATTTTTTGGCAACAGTTCTTTCTAAAAAAATAGAAAACAAAAATTAAATTAATCTAATGAAATCACACATGCAAAATTTAAATAGACTTGCATAAATTAAAACTATAAATTTAAAACATGTTTCCATGAATTAAAAATACATAAATAAAATAGCTCTTGCACTAAAATCTAACTTAATATATTTAAAATAAATAGAAATGCATAAAACTAAAATAATACAAATAATAAAATAAGTACGCACCAAATGTTGTCCTTTTCCTCATGATGAGCAACTTACTTGCTTCTCCCTTGGAATTGGCCCAAGATCATTCACCCAATTTTGTACTCAATTCTCTATATATCTTATTTCTTCAACAAAATATTACAAATTTACTTCTAAAATTGTTGTATCTTTCTTATTCCAAAAATTTGCCAAAATAACAACTCCTTTCTTTAGAGTTGAGAGGTTTATTTATACATTAAAGATCTTCACCCAACTCCCTAAACTAGTGGAAAGCATAAATACACTTGTCTTTCCCATTCCTATGATAAAGGAACAACTCCCTTTATTCTCTACACATATTTCTCCCACTTCTATGCTAAAGGAAACAAATTTCTTTATTCTCTCTCTATATAGGAAACAAATTCCTTTATTCTCTCTTCTAATCCTATGTTAAAGGAATAACATCCTTTATTTCCTCATTACAAAGTGACAACACATCCACATCCTTTTAAGGGAAAAAGGCTATATTTTTGCTACTTTTATTATTTTCCCAAAACAAATTATCTTCAACTTTTTAGAAAATAAAAGGTTGAGAGAATATCAAATCCATGGTTCAAGACAAATGAGTTGAAACACCTTTGGCTGAAATCAAGTTGGAATACTTTCAAAATTAGCTCCGAAAGTGATTTTAGAATGCTTCAAGGTTGGAATAATTCAAGACTAATTTTGCATTATTTTAAAACATATTGTATTCTATTTTTTTCCAATAAATATTAGAAAGTGTTATCAATTAAATTGCAATAGACTTCTAAGAAACAAACCAATATATATCTATATTCTATTTTAAATAAGCTAACAGTTCATAAAACTACATTTAAATCCATTTTTGATGCTAACTTTAAGAGAAAATAGAGATGAATTTAGATGAGACATTTCTAGTCTCATCAATCGCCACCTCTTTGAAAGAGGAAATCCTTGAAGCATGACAATCTTCAAGGACAAAACTAATTTTAGGTTTAGCTCACTAGAAGAGTCTTCAAATGATTCTAACCCAATAGCATCATCCCTGACAATGGTGCCAATCTATTAGCGTAATTTGATGGGCTACCAACTTACACACACAATAAACTACACCCAGCAATGTTTGCAAGCAAGGGTCCTCAAAATATTTTACCTTTAAATTCCTCCCCAACAATGGCACCAAAAATGTTGGTTCCCAAAATAAATCCAACCCAAAACTCTAAAATGTTCCTAAAACACCCAGGCCATGGATCGTCGTCAAGGTGAAAGGAAGAGGTTTATCAACAAGCAAAGGGGAATTTTGGCAACTATAGGCATGGGTAAACTCCTCTGCTCTTCAGGCTCAGCTAGACCTAGGATGGATATTCCTAGAGGCATGAAATGAAATACAATTAAACATACATAGCTATACCCAATGTACACTTGACCCTAAAGATGTCACTAGATCAAGACAAACTAGCTGCACAAGCCTCTCATTAAGCTGATTCAATTGTGTGAATGTACATGCATAGGAAAGGTGGTTTTTACTTTGAACCATAGGTCAAGATTTGTTTATTTTAAAATGGTATTTGATCCCTCTCCAACAACAGGAGCAGCCACATTGTGAGACCTTTAGTTCTGACTAGGATTTGGAGACACGAAGGAGACAGTTTAAAGAAAATCTTGAGGGGGAGGCACCTGCACAAACAAAGCTTTTACTTACTTAGTTCTAAAGGAATGAAGCCCAAACAACTCCTACCATTCCAGAACAACTACTCAAGAGAAAGTTTGTAAGTATAAGTTTCCAAGTTTTGGACAGAATGAGCCTCTTAGTGTTCCTAAAGTTGAGATTTCAAGTTTTAGATAGAATAAAGTCCTTAAATCTTCAAGCTAGTATCTTTATCTTGAAATACCAAGTTTCAAAAGCCTTTATCCCTTGCAAGTTGAGGAAAATAATCATATTTAGCCTAGTATAGTTGTGGGTTAGCCCCTTGAGCAATATTTTTCCCTACAAGAAATACAAGAAGCTCCCCAAGTTTCCCTACTTGAGGAATCCAAGGGTGAACCTTTTGATGAGAATACCCTACTCTTTATTGAGGAACGTAGAAAGGTGAATCCACTACATTCAACTTTGGAAGTTTACCGTTTGCAGTAGTAGAAGATTGAACAAGAAAATCCTTCTCCTAATGAATCATTCAATGTTTTCACTAATGATCCTCCTTGTTTTATGGAAGATGATGAAATTTTTTAGAAGATCAATCAGACAAACCAGATGTGGAGCAAGAGGTTGCTATTATTTTCTCTGCATTCCCAGCTAAATATGAGTATAATGCATGTGTAGAGGAAGTTGGTTCAGGCTTGACACTGAATCCTTTACATTTTGATTCATTTGAAAAGTTTTTTAATGATGTTTATAAGATGAATGAAAGAAGAGTAAGGAGGTTGCAAGGCAAAAGTCTTTATTTGCAAAGATAGACTGCCCAAGTTTTATTGGAGGAAGCACCACATGAAGAGGAAGAATCAACTTCTTTGTTTGATCAGTTGCCTAGTTTTGTTGATCCAGATGAGAAAAGCATGCCCATACCAAGGACAACAATTTTAGAACAATAGGAGAATATTCAACAATATGAGGATTTGTCGATTGAAGCTAAGAAATCTGACAATCAGGTCTTAGATCAAGTAGAAGAGCGTGAAGGTAAGTCTATCATGGAACTTACACATCTAGCTAAGAATGGTTACAAGGTAATAAGTAGTCTCCCTTCACAGAAAAATGAAAATGAGAATGAAGAAGACATGTTTTGGGATGACCTTGAAATTTTTGTTTCAAATTTAGATGTCAAACAGTCATCTTTTGAAAGAGAATGTGTGGGACAATAGGTTGAAGAGGTAAAAGAGGGTGTTGGAACTCAGGTTTTGACTGATTTATTTGCTGAACTTCCTTTGTTTACTAGTATTGATGAAGAAGATGTATTTGAGCTAACAAAGTTGACAAGTTGTGATCAATCAAAGCATAAAAGTAACATTGTTAGAATGTCGATCCATGAGAAAATAAATAAGGACAGCTTAGTTGTGGAGGAGCATGAGGTTGAAGGCATGATTCAGCCAAAGAAAGAAATAGTTGTGGTTGAGGAGGCAGTTGACAAGCAAGGAACCAGTAATAAAAGTTCAAGATTTATCCTTTCAATAGGATGTCCAATCAGAAATTTAGCCAAGAAGGGTACCACTAAGATTCAACCTATTGTCAATGATCCCAAAGAGGAGATTGCAGCCTCAGGACAACAGACCTAATTCACCTCTTCATCCCAAATTAGTCATATGCTTGATCAAACTCAAGAGGTGAGTGAGTTTGGTTATATTCTTCATGAAGCAACACAATAGCTTGTGGGGTATTTTCTTGTTTCCCACTTCTTATCAGTGGTCCATAACCTTGCAAAACATCCCATATTAGTTAGAAGGGGGACTTATTTTACAAAGCCAATGAATGGGTTTGTTTGACCAGCTTCCTTGGCTGGTTAGAGTAGGTTAGGATTAGTGTTTTCAGTTAATAAGTGCTTTATGCACATTTCTTTCAGTTAGTTTTCTTTCCCTAAGTGTTGTTGCACAGGTTGTTTTGGCCACCAGGGCCTTTTAGTTTGTTTTCAATTTTCTGCTATTGTTTGGAGTAGATTGAAGTGCATATTTTAGTTTTCAGAGTTTGAAGAGAGTATAGTATGACTCAATGCCCAATTGACAGTTAAGGCAGCTGATCTTGATGCTTAGCAGGCAAGCATGTAGCAGAAGTCGCTAGAAATGTTACCAATTTTTACCTATAGCTCAAATTGTCTAAGCTGAAACATTTGTTCAGTTTAAGGTGAAAGATTTCAATTTGTTTCTACCTCGCTTAAACCTTTGCACACATTGAATTTTATGAGAAAAGGTTTAGTTGTTTTAGTACAATGTGTTTCATGAAGGAAATTATTTAGTTTGTAGTTCAATTGTTTAAACAAAGGAAAGCGATTTAGTTCATCATTCATTGCTTTGCAGAGTTTTCATGAGGGACATAAGTTATTTCATTTCACATTACAATGATTATTCATTTGACAAATGAGATACAATAACTAAATAAGCATTGCATTGAATGAAAGAACAGAAAGACCAAGTGTCCCACACAAGCCATGGGAATAGCTGAGCCCACACAACCTAGGAAACATACTATACAACTAAAGATGGAAAGAGAAATAAGCATATAATGAAAGACATATCCATCATTGCCTATTGTGTTCAGTGTTGGTCTTCGTTGTAGCTGCTCCATCCTTGCTCCTGATTCTAAGAGGACCTGCGTTATGATGAAAGAAGTTGTTAGAGCTCAAGATATTAATTCCACTATGTACTTCACCAATAGAGAATATAGTGCATTGCCTATGATGTATTGATTTAGATAAACAAATCATCCATATGCAAGAGAGTCTAAATAAATGAAACATCACTGAGCTTCATTATTTTAAACTAACATGTTTGTTTCCTGTGCAAGTATAGAAGAAGTTATGTTTCTATTTTGAAGACAATTTTAGCATGTGGTGCAAAGTGGACTCCCACAAGGGTTGAGCCTAGCATGCTGCCCTTGATTCTTAAGAGAGGATGGAAAAGTAGTACATATTCATGTTGCTCAAAACAAGACATATTTAGCTAAGGAGTATTACATTCACTGAGTAGATAAGATATAAGCTCATTGGCCATCTATGACTGTCAGAAATGAGATGAAATGAAAGCCATAAAAGAGCAGTCAACTAGTTCAAGACAACTCAATAATGTGTGTGACTAAGAATAGGCATTGTCAATATTATAATGATATATTTGTTTACTGTCACATCATCATATATTTGTATTCAAGGTATGAAAAGAAGCCCATGAGATAGGCAGGGTAAGTGCAAGAAGATGGGGGGCCAAAAAGGGGTCTTAAGTGGCCACTTTTTTTCTAAAATCAAGAAATGCTAGCCTTGGATGAGAAATTGAGCATACTTACACTCAAAACTTGGAGATGCAACCAAAACAATGTTCATAGTGCTCTAAGTCTACTTTCTAAACTACTAATTTTTTTTGAACATGGCATAGATTAAGGGGTTCAAAAGAGGGAGCCATAGAAATTGGTCTTGTTTCTGTCAAAAAAACATAACCTAGCATGTTTTGTGGCTCCCTCAAAAGGTTAACATTTTTTTGGTATTTTAAAAATTACTTTGGTGAGAAATTAACTAACAGCATGTAGTTTATGCTTGATTTTTTTGATAATTTTTTGATGAATATTTGATTTTTTACTAATTTTTAAAGTGGACAGATCATAAAAAAAAGAATTTTGGTCGTGCTACCCCTATAAATTTTGAAACTAATTGAAAATCATTTTTTCTTTTCTTTTTAATATGTGTAGAATGGAGTCTAGTTTTTAAATATGTATTTTTTAAAAAATTTCAATGAATGGTTAATTTACAATGAAAAAAAGACCAAATAGTGGTTTTTGCCCAAAACCGGACACACAAACAAAAGAAATTAAAGATGAAAGGCTTAACATTGTCAAAATGTGAAAAAAATTGCATCGTTAAATGGCTAAGAGAAAGCCTAACATTACTCAGGTGTTTGATTTGTTTGACCTTGAAACATGTACAAATTTGAGGGTTAGTGTAGAGTGTAAAGACTCTACATTTTGTTTTAGTTGTAGTGCTCCATGGGTTACAATTTTGTGTCTGTGTATATTTCTAAGTGTGGCTGCGAGGGTTTCTAATTGCTAGGGCTGCAGGAGTTGCCAAGTGTCGAGCTTCAGTTCAAGCTACATTTTTGTTTCTAAGTTACAACTTTGGAGCGGAGCGTGCCACGTAGCAAAAATGTTTCAATTTTCAAATAAAGTTACAACCCTATGGAAGGCGCCACATGTCATCAGTAAAGAGACTCCCTTTAAGTTTCAAAGTGAGCATGGAAGGAGCCATGTGTCTTTTATGGTAACTATAGAACCCACCAAGTGTCAGCTTCCACATGTTTTGTTTCTATATCTTTTTATACTAAGTAAAGGACGGAGGTGGGCCATAGTTTACAGTATCAGTGATGCAGAGAATGCCATGTGGTGGATACGACGCCAAAGATAAAAGATTTTGTCCCTTTATTTGGTGATATTTAATGTTTCTTAAATGATGTAGAACTTGACATGTGTCAACCTCTGCTTAAGTTTCAAAGAGTTTCAACTAATGTTTCAAGTGTTGCGGAAAGCACCACGTATCAGCTGTTGTGCGTGTGGAGTTTTCCACCTATCCCTGTTTTCCTTTTGAAGTTAGAGAGTGGGAAGTTGTGGGTCCCATTTCTAATGTGTCTTAAAGTTTTAAAGCTACGGATTGCAACAGTTGTCACCTACAGAGTTCTCCCGAGCATGAAAGACTATTAATTAAAGTGTTGCGGAGCAAGAGATGTATATGTCTCTAGTTGTTGCGGAAGCTGCGAAGTGTTGGTTGCCTGTTTCTTCCTGAGAGATGGAGTTTCAAAATATGTAAGCGAACGCTTCCATTTGTCATAGAGTTTATTGTTTCTAAATACTATGGAAGCTGCCAAGTGTCTTTTCCTTATAGAAGGGGGTGTGCCACACATATTTTGTTACAACCAATGGGCTTGCAGGAAGGAGTAAATGTCACAGATTCTAAAGATCTTAGTTGTTAAAGACTTCTAGTTACCTCCAATTTGGTTGGGCTGTTGGGATTCGATTGTTGCAGACAATCTAGAGTCAATCTTGGGCTATAAATATGTAACATTTGTAATGAATCGAGAGAGTTTTTAAGTTAGAGTTTTTAGAGAAATTCATACAGTTTGCAGAGATCTAGAATTTTCTATCAGAGATTTAAGAGAGAAGTTTGAGACTTTTATTGTGACCAGTGAATATCATTTACCTTTATTTTGTTATTCTTGAGTTAGAAAGTGAATGTAACTATGCATGCATCTGTGCCTCTTATGTTGCTAGAAAATTAATGAGAAAGACTAAGTTCTATGCCTTGGTTGATATTTCCTATGTCATTGCAAATTGTTTGGTTGTGAGCCTTTAATTTTAGTCATTTCATCTGTTTATGTTAATCATGCAGTGTATGCTCTTTAATGTAACTGAATCTTGAGGATAGCTTCACTGTGCTTAGTTGAGAGAAACAATTTTACTTAGGCACATCGCCATAGATAGATTTGCTTTTAATTGTATCTATAATCCTGTTTACTTCTTACCCTTTTCCCCAAAACACATTTAAGATAGAGAAGAGCCAGCTTCTTTAAAATCTAGAGGTTGTTTTAGGTAGCAAGTCCTACATTCCTGAAACTTCCCATGTTGGTGTTGGAACCTGTGCAATTTTATACATCAACAATTTTTGGCACGCCTAATGGGACTATTCTTGAAGTTTTTGTCAAGATTGTATGAGCTAGAAAGTCACAGGGAGTTAGAGATGTGGACCTGTAACAAGAGCTCAATCTACTACTAATTCGGGCATTCTTTTGCCACCGCTAATAGCTAATCCAAGGAGAAGAGTTAATCAGTTTGCAGCAGCACTGAGAGCAAATATGGGAGCACCTGTAGCCCCAAGAAATTATGCAAATTGGAACACTGGCAGTCCTCTAATTCTCCCAATACCACTAGCCACTTGGGATGCTATTCCAGCTAATGCTCTGAAGGATCTACCTAAGTTTAGTGGGGAAGATTTCAAGACACCTGAAGAGCATCTGCAAGATGTATCTGATGTCTATGTAGTACATGTTATCACTCAACAGAATGTGGCTATAAGACTGTTGGTAGCTTCTTTCAAAGGAAAGGCTCTAAACTAGTATAGATCTTTAACTCCAAACACAATATCTACATGGGATCAGCTTGGTGATGCTTTTTTTGAAAGATTTAAAGAAAAGGGTGATAAATCTTATTTGATGCAACAATTGATCACTATCAAAAGGGCACCACAAGAAGCCATGATTGATTTCAATTCAAGATTTCAAAAGACTTGGGAGAGAATTCTTGCTACAACAAGACCATTACCAGGTATGGCTATTGTGTTTTACCTTAAAGCTTAAAACTCAGATATATCAGTGATGATTCAGTCTCTTAGAGGTCAGACACTACCAAAAGCTTATGAGTTGGTAGTCAAGGCTGAAAATAACTTAATAGATGCTGAAAAACTATCCCTAAGGCCTCCTATGCCCATGTTCCCAGAAATTACCTTACCTTTGCCTCAATAAGTTCCTAATCCTACAACCCCACCTGTGTCTATGTATGCATTTCCTCAATAACCTACTAAGGCAACCACCCCTGTTCAATCATCTAAAATGGATGATGTCAAGGACATTTTAAGGACCTTCTCAAATGAGATAATTAACCTAAAGAGACAACAAAATCCTTATCCAAAACCCCCTTATTAAGGTTACCAAGGAAATAGACCTCCCTTTCAGTCAAATCAATATCAAGGCCCTGCAAGGCAAGCTAATCCTCAGCCATCAAACTAGTTGGTTACAGTCCCTACACCCTTACAAACCATTCCTCCTAATCCCAACAGGGAAATTGTTTTAGGGCAAAATAATTTTGTAGATGGCACAAATGCTTGGTGTTTTCCTTGCAACAATGCCCATCTGCCTAGAGACTGCCTCAGAGGAAATTAACAACAAAAGATAGCAGAATAGAGAGGATTAGAAGGATAATTTGCAACTTCTAACACTCCACAATATCAGTCTCCTGGTGTACAAAATGTAGTTCTGGTGGCCCATATGCAAGGAATGTCCTTATAACAGGAAGAGAAAATAGCCCCTGAGCATGCTTTAATTTCATGGATTGAAGATGAAGACTTAGTGTTCCTAAATGAAGCATCTACTTCCAAGAAGCCATTGGTGCAATCAGATTACTCTACTAGAGCAAAGAGGAGAATGATGGAGCAGCCTAAAGTCACTAATAATGAGATCATGGGAGCTCCTCCATTTCATAGTCATCAAAACATAGTCTCTAGACAAGAAATGCCCCAGCCTATGTAGAATCAAGTAGCCTCAGGACAAGTGCTAGAAAAGTCGAGGTACCCTTATTACTCAAAGGCCCAATCATTAGGACCTATGAGCGTAGTGGATCAACTAAAAAGAACTCCAGCACATGTATCAATTTGGGACATGTTAGCTATTCCCAAGTAGAAGCCACTATTGCAGGAGGCTCTGCAAGGCCAAGAAGCCCCTAAACATACTAGTGCTAAAGAAGGATCTGCTGATAAAGAAAAGCCGCAGCTCAAAGATAATGTACCTTCACAGACAACAGCCCTATTGAATAATGCACTTGAGGTAGGTAAATCTACACCAGATCCCTTTTATTTAACTCTAATAGTTGGGAAGAATTTGCTGCATAATGTAATGATAGACTCTGGGGCCAGTACTACAGTAATGCCAAAGCAAATAACAAATGCTTTGAAGATAAAATATGAGCCACTTACAAGAGGGGTTATGCAATTGGATGGAAAATCTATGCAAACAATAGGGAAAATTAAATAACTCCCATTACAACTATATACTTGCCCTAATATAATTGTAAATTGGGATGTGGTAGTCATAGATATTCCCCCTATATTTAGTCTATGTTTATCGAGAGATTTCACAGCTAAGATAGGAGGTTACATGTCACTAGATTGGTCACGCCTCATCCTAAGAATTAAATATGGGACAAAGATGAAAACACTATCTGAGACATTATCAAAAGACCATATCACAAATGAACCAACCCCAAAATTAGAAGCAACCCATGCTATGCTGAATAAGGAAGAGAGAATCTTTTTTGAAGAGTTAGGTGACTAGACTGAACATGACCAACATGAAGAAGAGAATAATCAGTTGTTGACTATGATGCAAAGTGATCCCTATGGAAATTATGACTCTACATGTCTAGGCACTTATGTCATATTTGAATAAGACCAAGAGATTCCTAATGTTTTAAGGAAAGAAACATCACAGACTCAAGAATCTGAAAAAGACTCAGAAATCTGGACTCTAAATTTTGATGGGGTTAGAAGTAAGAATGGAGCTAGAGCAGGAGTTTACCTTACTACCCCAAATGGTGAGAAAATTTTAAGAGCCATTCGCTTTTAGTTTTCCTGTACCAATAATGATGCTGAGTACGAATCCTTGGTGCATAGACTCATGTTGGCAAAGAAAAAGGGAGTAAAGAATCTGATAGTAAGAGGAGATTTAGAACTAGTTGTGAAACAAATCAGAGAACAGGCAATAGCCAAAAATGTAAGAATGAGATCCTATAGGCACAGAATTTGGGACCTAATAGATGGTTTTGAAGCTTTCAATATTGAAGTAGTTCCTAGATCCCAAAATTCTGAGATAGATAGAATGGCACAAATTGGTTCATAATTTGATCCAGCAACTGATCTACTAGTCAACAATGAGTCAGTCAAAGTTATAGTGAGACCAACTATTCCAGACAATGACCAAAATTGGCAAGTTTTTGAAAATGATTTCCAAGTACTCTCATTTTTGTAACAATCAAGAGAATTTGTTGATCAGTGGCACCCTAAAATTGAAGAAGCATATGGTGACCAAATTATTTAACTAAAGTCAAATAAGCTCCCTAAAGGACTGATTACTTTAGAAAACTTATTTGACCCAGAAGATGTAAGCTTAGAGAAGAAGAGGTTTCTAGCAAATAAAGAAGATTATTCTGAAATTCAAGTTAGTAAAGGAAGAAAATTAAAGATTTGCAATTCTACAACCCAGCACACCATGGAGCTTACTGAAGGATCTAAACCATTCAGACACAAGCAAAGGCTAATGAATCCTAGAATTGAACTTTTAATGGTGGATGAGTTGCAAAAACTCTTAGAATCAAAGATTATTTTTCCAATTAAGCACTCAACCTGGGTATCAAACCTAGTGCTAGTAAGAAAAAAGAATGGTGACATAAGACTCTGTGTAGATTTCAGAGATCTGAACAGAGCATCTTTGAAAGATCATTACCCCCTACCCTCTATGGAACAAATTTTATAGACTATGGCTGGATCAGAGAGATTTTCCTTGCTGGATGGTTTTGTTAGATTTAGGACAGACAACTGAGAGGGGGGGTGAATCAGTTGTCCAAAACTTTCTTCCTTTTAAACACTTGTATTCACTTAGCAGTATAACAATAAATCAAACATGAAACATAATGCATTTAATCAAAGTAGAAACACATCAACACATGAGACACCAAGATTTTAACGTGGAAAACCTAGTTAAGGGAAAAACCACGGGGTGACTAACCCAAGATTGTATTCTCTGTTAGAAGAATAGAAAGAACAAAATGGCACATGCCAATTAGGGTTCACTACCTGAGCACACTGCTCACAAGAGGCTCACTGCCTACAAGAGACACACTGTCTACAAAGAATAAGTATCACATACTTGAACTAGTAAATAGCATCTTCACCATGCTTGAGTCAGTTCCAATTAAGACCAAACCTTTTGCTCTGCCTTTTTCTCTTCTCCTCACTACCACACACTCATCTTCAACACCCACACTTGAAATGACCTTGCATTCCCTTATTTATACACTTCATCAACTTAGGAATGATCATCTAAGTCGGCTAACAATCATAAGAACATTTGCAAGATGTATAATTCATCCAATTGGCCAGTCACAGAAAGAACACCATCATTTGGAGGTTATTCTTCATTTTTGGGTCCCAACTCTAATGCAGACCATTAATCACAAACTAAACATGATCCAAGGACCTCCATAAGCTTTCTTGACTCACCAAGAACATCTGCACTTCCTCTACTTACTGAAATCCTTCTCTTCTTCATCCAGAACCTCAAGAACATAGTCTGCTATTACTGTCACAACGGAATAGATGCTTGCCAACCTTCAAACCATGAACAAATCAAGATGACACATCATAAGGACTTCCCCAACACTCCTTCAAATCCATAGAATAGGACAATGCATTTCTAGATCTCACCGGACCTTTCTGTAACACTCTGTCACTTTTGAACACCTACTGGAACCGGTTCTACTTGAGCGATCACAACTTCTTCATATCTTCATGTGGACCTCTGAAATCTCTACTGAAACATCTTAAGACTCATATCTACAAAGCCTTTAATCCGCATCCTTTGATCCTCATCCTATCTTAGACTTTTACCTTATGATATCACTATTCTTCACTGTTCCTGATTGAGACTAATTTTCTCAATATCCTCAGCACATAACTCATCCAATCCTTATCATTAATGTAATAGGAGTATGTTGACATCAATGACAACTCCGGTTAGGCCCATACTTGTAACAGTCTCCCCCTTTGTCATTGATGGCAACATATGCTGTGAAAAACTGATTTGACCATCAAGACAAGAACTTCTCCTTATTGTCACAACTCCCCCTATCAGCAACCACCATTCACATCTCTTCTCTCCCATTACTGCTCCCCCTTTGATCAACAACTACTTATTTTTCACATGTCTTCTCTCCCCCTTTGACATCAATGGCAAAGGGCACATACTTGCAATTCTACCATTTCAAAATCATATCTACTGCTCCCCCTGAGTAGCAACTCCCCATCATCAGTCCGGACCACAAGATGTGACTGTGATATGCACCGGACTGATGTACCTCAGTGCACCTTAGTTCATCACCAGAGGGGCAATAACCCCTAACTTCTACCTTAGATACTCAAAAGACTCCTTAGGTAGAGGTTTAGTAAAGATGTCTGCAATCTGATCCTTGGAAGGCACAAACTCCAATCTGACTTCATTCTTGTTCACTTGCTCTCTCAGGAAGTGAAACTTGATGGATATATGTTTAGTCTTTAAATGCAACACCGAATTCTTAGATATGTTTATTACACTTGAATTATCACAAAAAATTGTGATAGGCTCCTCATACTCCACTTTGATATCTCTTAACATCTGCTTCATCCACAATTCTTGAGTGCAATCACTTGCTGCTGCAATATATTCTGCTTTAGTTGTAGATAGAGATATTGCCTCTTGTTTCTTGCTCAGCCAAGAAACCAATCTCTTCCCCAAAATGAATGCTCCACCACTGGTACTCTTCCGGTCATCCACATCTCCTGCCCAATCTGCATGAGCATATGCATGAAGAGAAAAATCATGATCTCTGGGATACCACAAACCATACTCAACTGTCCCTTTTAAATATCTAAAAATCCTCTTGATTGCCATGACATGAGATTCTCTAGGATCAGCCTGGAATCTAGCAACAAGACCAATAGCCTACATAATGTCTGGTCTAGTTTGAGTGAGATACAACAGTCCTCCAATCATTGATCTGTACTTTGTCTGATCAGCCCTAGGAGAGTCATCATTTTTGCTCAACTTACATCTGGTTGCCATGGGAGTGTTCATTGGCTTTGAATCTTCCATCCCAAATTTCTTCAACAATTCTCTTGCATATTTGGTCTGAGAAATGAAGGTACCTTTCTTTGTTTGAGTGATTTGTAGACCCAAGAAGAAATTCATTTCACCAAGCATGGACATCTCAAACTCACTTTTCATTTGATTTGCAAAATTTTTACACAAACTGTCTTTTCCTCCAAAAATGATATCATCAACAAACACTTCAACACCTAAGATGTTTTCATGATCAATTTTGAAATATAAATTACTGTCAGCAATACCTTTGTTGAAACCAATCTTCAAGAGATGTTTATCCAGTCTTTCATACCAGGCTCTTGGGGCTTGCTTCAGTCCATACAGTGCCTTTTTCAACTTATAGACCATATCACCATTGTCAGACAATTGAAATCCATCCGGTTGCTCAATGTACACTTCTTCTAAATCACCATTCAGGAAGGAAGATTGACATCCATCTGATACACTTTGAAATCCTTAAAAGCAACAAATGCAAGAAATAATTTAACTACTTCTATTCTTGCCACCAGAGCAAAAGTTTCTTCAAAATCAACTCTTATTTGAGAGTAGCCTTTGCAAACTAATCTGGCCTTATTTTTTATTACTTCACCTACTTCATTTAGTTTGTTCTGGAAGACCCATTTGGTTCCAATCACATTCTTGTTTCTAGGTCTGGGAACAAGATCCCAAGTGTGATTCTTCTCAATTTGCATCAGTTCTTCCTCGATTGCCTTAGTCCAGTTTTCATCATTGCAGGCTTCATTTACTTAGGTTTAATCTTTGAAATTAGACAATACTCATCTGCATATTGAGCAATTCTTCTTCTTGTTTGTACACCTTTGCTTTTGTCACCTATGATTTGATCTTCAGAATGGTTTAGTCTCACATACCTTGAAACTTTGGGGTTTTCTTGTATTTCTAATCCTTGATCAGGCTCATTGAAACTTATCTCTTTTTCCTGACTTACCAGATCAGCTTGAATATGTTTTTTCAGAAGAGACTTGGGCACCTTGAATCAGACCATTATCCTGATCATCTTCATCATACTCATAAAACCTTGAGGGTTTTTCAATTCCTTCATCAACCTTCACATTAGTACTTTCTATAATCTTTCTCAATCTCTTATTATAACACTGGTATGCTTTGCTTTGAGTAGAAGAACCCAAAAATATTCCTTCATCACTTCTAGCATCAAACTTGCCTAGATCTTCATCTCTCTTGATGTAACATTTGCTACCAAACACTCTGAAATACATTACAGTAGGTGTAAGACCAAACCAAAGTTCATAAGGAGTCTTACCGGTATTACTTCTGATTTGAACTCGATTGAGAGTATAGACTGCAGTGCTGACAACTTCCCTCCAATAGATCTGGGGGATATTGCTTCCATCATCATGGTTCTAGATGCTTCCTGGATGGTCTGGTTCTTTCTCTCAACTACTCCATTCTGCTATGGAGTCTTGGGAGAAGACAATTGTCTCTTTATTCCATGTTTCTCATAGAAATCTATGAACTCACCGGATGTGAATTCTCCGCTTCTATCAGACCTTAGACATTTCAATTTTAATCCGGTCTCATTCTCCACCATAGCCTTGAATATTTTGAATTTCTCAAGAGCTTCTGATTTCTCTTTCAAAAAGGTTACCCACATCATCCAGGAATAGTCATCAATTAGCAACATGAAGTATCTATCACCTGGCACACTCCTGATTCTTTCCGGACCACATAAGTCAGTATGAACCAAGTCTAATAATCTGGTAGAAGATTGTTCCTTTCTTTTGAATGAGATTCTACTTTGTTTTCCCAACTGACATCCTTTGCACAAACTATTTGTAGGTTTTACCAGTTTTGGAAGATCTCTTACAGCCTGAGTATTGCTTATCTTGATGATATTATCAAAATTCACATGACACATTCTTCTATGCCATAACCAACTCTAATCAACTTGAACAAATAAACAACTTTTTCCAGTACCAGCCAAGTGAAAGATGTTACCTTTTGTTTGGGTACCGGGTGCAATCTCTTTCTGGAGCTTTCAAAGATCATGCACTTTCCATTCTTGAATCTGAGATCATAGCCTTTGTCCACCAACTGTCCAACACTGAGAAGATTGTGCTTCAATCCTTCAACATATAATACATTACTGGTTTTGTTCTTTCCATCAAAAGAAATAGTTCTTCTACCTCTGATTCTACCAGCAGAGTTATCACCAAACTTTACCACTCCTCCTTCATACCTTTCCAAATCTATGAACTTGTTTTTGTCACCTGTCATATGGTGAGAGCAACCATTGTCAATGACCCAATCATCCTTCTCTTCAATTTGGGCAACCGGGGCTTTTTCTTCAACTTTATGATTGACAGATTCAGAGGGCATTGGATCTTCTTCCTTGATGGCAATGAACACCCAGTCACTTCCAGATTTGTCTTCTTTCTCTGATTCATCATTTGTTACTCCTTCATCATCTCCTTCATGAGCATAGTAATAATTCTTCTAGAATCTTGGTCTATTAGTGTTTGGCCTTGAAAATCTTTCCGGACACCTTGATGCAAAATGACCAATCTTATTGTAGTTAAAGCATTTAAAAGGCAATTTCCCTTCATACTTACCGAATCCTCTTGGCAGTCTTTTTGCAATAAGAGCTTCAAGATGAGTAGTTTCAGCTTCTTCTTCCTCCAAGTCTTTTCTTGTTTTTTCATACCATGATAGTTTACTTGAAGAGTTTTCTCCCAGATCAAACCTTTGTTTCCCTTTTACAGAGGCACTGTCTTTGAATGCATATTCTATTTTTGGGGGATCATCTCCAAATCCAACCATCTCAAAAGCAACCAATTTACCAACCAATTGATCCCTTGTGATAGTTGTGTGAGCTCCAAATTCTTCAATTGCAGCAGCCTTGATTTTATAAGTAGGAAGAGATCTGAGAATTTTGCCAACAATCTCATCTTCACTCAAGACTCCACCAACATTTCTAATTCCACAAACAATCTCATTTACTCTTGGCATAAAAGTAGCAATAGTTTCATCATCTCTCATCTTGAGATTTTCAAATCTCCCTTTCAAACTCTATAGTCTTGTACCTTTAGCATACTTGTCTCCTTCATGTAATACTTCCAGTTTTTTCCAAACTTCATAAGCAGTTGGTAGGTCAATGACATTTGAAAGCTCTAAATCAAATAATGCACTTAGAAGAGCCTCAATGGTCCACAGATTATTTTCAGCATTGGTGATTTCATTCAGGGTTCTTGGACCACCCTATGGGGGTGAATACTGTGTTGTAACCATGTTCCAATAAGCCATTCCCATACATTGCAAGTGACATTTCATGCGACCTTTCCAGAGAGTAAAATTTGTTCCATCAAATTTCAGACTATCCTTCTTGTATGACGACATCCTGGATCTCCTCAAGCGATTAAGCTCCTTTCAGAGGAACTTGGCTCTGATACCAATTATTAGATTTAGGACAGACAACTGAGAGGGGGGTGAATCAGTTGTCCAAAACTTTCTTCCTTTTAAACACTTGTATTCACTTAGCAGTATAACAATAAATCAAACATGAAACATAATGCATTTAATCAAGAGCAAAAACACATCAACACATGAGACACCAAGATTTTAACATGGAAACCCTGGTTAAGGGAAAAACCACAGGGTGACTAACCCAAGATTGTATTCTCTGTTAGAAGAATAGAAAGAATAAAATGGCACATGCCAATTAGGGCTCACCGCCCAACCACAGCACTCACAAGAGGCTCACTACCTACAAGAGACACATTGTCTACAAAGAATAAGTATTACATACTTAAACTGGTAAATAGCATCTTCACCATGCTTGAGTCAGTTCCATTTAAGCCCAAACCTTTAGCTCTGCCTTTCACTCTTCTCCTCGCTACCACACACTCATCTTCAACACCCACACTTGAAGTGACCTTGCAATCCCTTATTTATATACTTCATCAACTTAGGAATGATCATCTAAGTTAGCTAACAATCATAAGAACATCTGCAAGATGTATAATTCATCCGGTCGGCCAATCACAGAAAGAACACCATCATCTAGAGGTTATTCTTTATTTCTGGGTCCCAGCTCTAATGCAGACCATTAATCATGAACTGAACATGAGCCAAGGACCTCTACAAGCTTGCCTAAATCACCAAGAACATCTGCACTTCCTCTACTTACTGAAATCCTTCTCTTCTTCATCTAAAACCTCAAGAACACAGTCTACCATTACTGTCACAATGAAATAGATGCTTGCGGACCTTCAAACCATGAACAAATTGAGATGACACATCATAAGGACTTCCCCAACACTCCTTCAAATCTGCAGAATAGGACAATACATTTCTGGATCTCACCAGACCTTTCTGTAACACTCTGTCACTTCTGAACACCTACCGGAACTGGTTCTACTTGAGCGATCACAACTTCTTCATATCTTCATGTGAACCTCTAAAATATCTACTGAAACATCTTAAGACTCATATCTACAAACCCTTTAATCTGCATCCTCTTATCCTCATCCTATCTTATACTTTTACTTTATGATATCACTATTCTTCACTGTTCCTGATTGAGACTAATTTTCTCAATATCCTCAGCACATAACTCATACAATCCTTATCATTAATGTAACAGGAGTATGTTGACATCAATGACAACACCAGTTAGGCCCATACTTGCAATAGGTTTCTCTGGATACAATCAGATTTGGTTGGCTGATGAAGACCAGCATAAGACTGCATTCACTACAAAGTGGGGAACCTTTGCATATGCTAAGATGTCTTTTGGCCTTTCAAATGCTGGAGCTACTTTTCAACAAGTAATGGATGTAGCATTTGGAGAGCTTATAAACAAAATCATCCTGATTTATGTAGATGACCTCACTATTTTCTCTAAAAATATTGTAGATCATTTTGACCATTTAGAGGCTATTTTTAAGAAATGCCAAGAGTTTGGAATATCCCTGAATCCCAAGAAGTGTATCTTTGCAGTACCTTAGGGTAAACTATTAGGGCATATAGTGTCAAAGGAAGGAGTCTCTATTGATCTAGAAAGAGTCACTACCATAATGAACTTATCTCTGCCAGTTAATAAGAAAGCAGTTCAATCCTTTTTGGGGAAGATCAACTTTTTTAGCTAGTTCATATCTGACTTTGCAGGCCTAATTAGAGCAATGACACTGTTGCTAAAAAAGGACCTGGTTTTCAAATGGACTACAGAAGGAAGAAAGGCTTTTGAAGAGATCAAAAGATCCATTTCAACAGTCCCAATACTCAAAAACCTAGACTTTTCTAAGTCTTTCATAATGTATGTGTATGGAGGAGAATTTAGTGTTGCTATTGTTTTAACTCAGAAAGATGAATAGCAAGAAGGAGAGCACCCAATAGCCTTTTTCTCTAGAAGTCTCAGAGAATATGAGGCCAAATACAATTTTGTGGAGAAGTAGACATATGCCATGGTAAAAGCTCTTATAAAATTTAGACATATGGTAATAGGAAATAAGATTCTGATATTAGTGGCTCATCCTAGTGTAAGAGAATATATTATGGAGGGTGAGATCACTAAGAAAAGAGCCAATTAGATAACAAAGATCCTTAAATATGGTGTGGAGGTCAGACCCACTAAGTTAGTGAGAGACAAAGGATTGTTCCAATAAATGGCTCAAGACATGGAGAGAATGATGACTAAAGAAATAAAAAGAGAGAATGTATTGAAAATCCAAGAGGTTCATCAAGATTCTTGGGTCACAAACAAAATACAATTTATGAAGCATGATATTTTCCCAAATGAGCTCTTCCATGATAAGAGAACATATTATAGGCAGAAAGGGGCCCATTTTGTACTAATTGACCATATTTTATTCAGAAGAAATATTGATGGCATACTTCTAAGATGTATAGAGAAAGATGAAGCTCAAAGAATACTACATGAATTGCACCATGGAGCCTTAGGTGGACACTTTTCAGCAAGGACCATAGTAATCAAGGTGACTCAAGAAGGATATTTCTGGCCCACCCTATTTATAGATTTCTATCAGGTAGTTAAAGAATGCCAAGCTTGTCAATTTTATACAGGGAAAAGAAGAAATGCAGCAATCCCTCTAAGCCCCATAATTGTGGATGAACCCTTTGCCCAATGGGGTCTAGATTTTATTGTTATGATCAATCCAGTGTCAAGTATGGGACACAAATAGATCCTAACTACCATAAATTACTTTACTAGATGGAGTGAAGCAGTACCACTCAAGGAAGCAACAGAAAAGGTAATATTAGAATTTCTAGAAGGTATTACTGCTCGGTTTGGTCCTCCTCATACCATTATATCAGATAATGCTAAAGCATTTTTGGGAATAAAGATATCTAAGTTTGCATTAAGGAATGGGATTTACTTGAAGACTTCTTCAAATTATTACCCTCAAGGTAATGGCCTGGCAGAATCTACTAACAAGAACCTGATTAGACTCATTAAAAGGATAGGGACAAATTATCACAGAGAGTGGCATAAACTACTTAACACAGCATTGTGGGCTAACAGGATCACACCAAAGCAAGTGACAAAGATGTCTCCATATGAATTAGTTTATGGTAAACCAGCAGTAATGCCACTGAGCCTAGAGATCCTTACTTTGTAGTTATTGAAATAGATAGAGATTGAAGAGAATGGTCCCATGCAAGTTAGACATGCTAAACTGCTGGAAGTACAAGATAAAAGAGAAAAGGCACATGAGTCACTAATGAAACATCAGAAAATAGTGAAGGATTGTTTTGATAAGAAGACTTCAAACCTTTTTTTTTAGGTTGGCTCAATAGTGTTGAAATGGGATGAGAGCATTGCCAAGCTGGGTCGACACAACAAATTTGAATCACTGTGGACTGGTCCTTACAAAATTTGTTCCTGTAAGAAACAAAATTCTTTTGAGTTGGAGACTATGGATGGTGAACCTAAAGAGATTCTTGTTAATGGGATCTATTTGAAACATTTCAATTAAGCAGGGGCTCTTAATGTATCATAGTTAGTTAGTTTCCTTTTCTTGTTTTCCTATTTTCCCGCTTTCCTTTTCAATAAGTGTTCTGTGAACATGTGTCAGTAGCACAAGCCCCTTCTCTTTTTGAAAATCTCACATTCATTAAGGTTGTCGTAATCCCCAAAATCCCTGAAAGTATACACTTTTGCAGCCACTCCTATAATGTTTCTGACACTCTTTTCCACATAGATTTGGAAAGATACACTAACTGTTTCTTGGCGTTAATGCCATTTATAAGACATGATGTGTCATTAAAGCCCCATTAAATAAGAGTTAAACCCTAAGTGTGGCTCTCATTTGCTCTGTCTCTCTGCTTTGAATCCCTAGCAATTCCCTACAATTCCCATCCCTAGCAGGCGCTTCCTAGTTGAGTGTTACTCTTGATACACAGTTTTTGTCAAAGCTTCCCACATTCTCCCCACAGATACAGATATGGCTGAAGCATAGTCTTCTCAAGAGGGACTCAAAATCTATGAGTCAATTGACAAGCTTTTGAGCAGTAAATCATATGCTTTAGTGCCTGCGTAACCCAAAAGAACATATCCAAGAATGAGGGTCCCTGAGGTAGGGTATTATGTTGACCCAGCAAAGGTAAAGGATTTTGCAGATGGCATCTTTGACCCAGTCCTTCAAAAATCTACTAGGACTCTCCATGAAGGGGCACACCAGAGATGCATTCAAAAGGCAAAGAGTGGACAGTCTAAAACTTTTGGAATGAGGATATGGACATCGCAGTTGGCACAGTTCATGGTTTCGAGTGTGCACCTATGTCCTGACCTAATTGATATATGCATGGAGCTATTTCATGCACCTTCAAATACAATACAACAGGGTCCTTTTATAGAGCAAATCACACCCAAAGCCATAAGAGACATGCTGGCCCTGTAACATAATTGAACGGTCACATTTCCCATGATTGCTAAAATGAAAAAGACATGGGTGAATGTCAACAACCAGATTAGGTTCCTCAACTCAGAAATGCAATTAGGGGATGAGAACACCCAGATGCCCACACTACCTGCAGGAAGGGCACAATTTAGCCAACCTAGTCAAGAGGCACTGTCAATGATATCTTTCATTTTTGGGATGAAGGAAGACAATACAGTCTATGACTGGCAAATTGCTATCCTTTTCAAATTAAAGACTGTAGACAAGCAACAAGAATACTAGCTAGATTTCTTAGAACAAATTGCTTACTCCATGGCCAATTAGCTCATCAATTTCAAAACCAAGGGAGTTTTCATGTATTCTACTTATTTGTTCCATTTAATGTTATATCAGAACCACAGTCTTTTTGCAGAAAATATGCAATTGAACATGTATGACCCAGATTTTGGTCATAATAGAACTATTCCTATGTCTGCATGGACACATGTGTTATCTAAGGCATCAGGCCCTTATGAATTTTGGGAACTCTTTGCAGCCCCTGCCTTTTGTCATTTGAGCCCTGAACCTGTAGAACATAGGTTGACACAGAGCATTAGGGGTTTCATGACCAATTGCCCAATCCCATGTGATTATTTCTTTGGGGTACAAAATACTATTATAAGAGTCCATGGCTTTAATGAGGAGCCTATGCTGCTACCTAAAATTTTAACCCCTAGGGTAGCATTTCTAGAAGTAACCCAGCAAGTGTCTATGGTTGACAATGCATTTGGCACCAAGAAGAAGAAGAAGAAGAAGATGTATGCCATCCCTTGGGTCAAAAGAAACATGGCCCTAGAAGTCAGAGATGTTGAACACCTGTTGCTAAGAAAGCTTGTTGTCCTTGGATTCTTCATCATTGAAGATAAGTGGAGGTATGACCCAGATAGTTTTATGGCCTCTTGGGTTAAAAACAACAAAGTCTGGGCTAAAATAGTACATGAGGGTCAACCTTTCTGGGAAGATAGGAGAAACCCTAAAGAGGATAACCTAGACCTATATGTGGAACTAGCAGACTTGCCCTTTGAAGGGCCTATGTCATGGGAGACTTTTTATGTTAAACAAAATGAATTTGACCCTATGTTATGAATGACCATTGGTCTGAGAAGAGCATTGAAAAATAAAGAATGGAAGCCAAAGAAGATTGAAGCCTATTGGAAGTATAGGCAAGAAATCTTAGAGATCACCCATTCATTTCGAAATGTTGACATTGATGAAAAATGGAATCAATCTGGGATGAGTGGCATCCCTCCCCAGTTTCCAGCCTTGATACAAGTAGAATTCAAAAGAAGGGTGAGGAGTCAGAAGAGGAAGCTGAGTCAACTCACACAATGCAAGGAACATGATAGGCCTCATCTACTGCCCCTATATCTTCTTGGCCCTAATCTCTGAGTACTTTAGAGAAACAGAAGGGTGTGGTGTCATCACCAACCATAGGGACTCCATTAGTTTCAGCTATTAGGGCTTCCATTTTTTTATCTTTGCCACCCTCAGTAGTGGTAAATGTAGAAGAGAAGGAATCAAAAGAGGAAACAAGAGAAAGACCAAGGAAGCATAGGAGACTGCACCTGTAGGAAGAGTCAGAAGAAGTAGAACCATTGCTACAGCAACTACCATCCACATCCGTTGCTCCTCAGGTAAGTGTTTCTTCTCCTTTTTCACCTCTATCTCTTTCTTCTACCTTAGGGGTGGCAATCCTAACTGGCCAAACATTTGCATCCCTTGCCACTTCTGTTGTGCCTACATCACTACTTGCCCCAATTGCTAGTCCTCAGGCCATGTCTTCATAGGCCATCTCATTGCCACTTTTTTCCCCCTTTGTTCCAAAAAGAACCCCTCCCCAAATTTCCCCTAGCCAACAATTATTGGCTATTCCTTATGGTTTACCTCAAGGTCATCCTTTTGCTAGGGGATACATTGCTTCACCTACCACTTTCCAAGCTCAAGCAAATATAGTAAAAAGGGCTAGAGAAGCCATAATGGACAAGAAAAGAAAGAATGAAAATAAAAGCCTAGTTGTGCCACACATGAGGTCACTTTTTGACCCTATTCAACAGCAGTTGACAATCACACATTTGTCCCCAAATGTGGTGAAGCCCAATGAGCAGATGGAACCTCAAGACTTTTCAATGAATGTTGTAGCCATGGACATGTCTCTTTTCAGACCACAAGATAGGGTCGAGCTACTCAATGAAACTACATCTACTATTGCAACTGACTACTTGAAAGTGTCTAGGAAGTTGTAAATAGTTGAAAATGACTTAGCTCAGGAAAAGACAAATAGTAGCAATCTTGCTGGAGAGTTGCAATCTAAGAATGATGAAATAGAGAATCTAAATAAATAGTTGCAAAATACTATTTCTTGTCAGCTTCATTAGGCAACTCAGGCCCAAAATGCTTCTCTAAAAGTGTAGCTAGCTTAGGAGAAGGCTGCAGTAAATGTCCTGAGGCAAGAGAAGGCCACATTGGAAAAGAAGTATCAAGAAAAGTTGCAACAAGCCACACAATTTCAGCAAAAGTTGCTGAGTGAGTAGAATACTGCTGTTGCAATACAGGCACAACTCCTAGCTGAGAAACAAACAACAAAATAGCTAACACTTGAATTAGCTAACAGGCCACAGAATGTTGGAGTTCTGAATCTGGTCAAAGAGCTGTATGTTTTAGTTTGGAAAAGAATATCTAAGGAGATTATCTAGCTAAGGCCATCATTGACATTTCTATTAAATGCACAACAGTTGTGTGAAAAGGTGGAAGCTTTGGTTCATGCCACTCTGTCTACTATTTCTTTGAGAGTTTCTAACTCTCAACTATTGCTAAAGAAACTATATGACACAACAGATGAAATTCTATCAGCAGCAGGGATCAGTGATAGAATGATAGCTGCTAAGAAGGTAAATGAAGTTCTAAGTTGCAATTCAGCTGCCAGAAATTACCAGGAGCTCCTAGATACTGTCAAGGAAGGAGTCAAAGATATGAAGAACACAGAGGATTTGGTGCAACTGGGTCTTCCCTCACCATTTCCAGATAATAATACTGTACTAATGATTGATGATATCAAGGCCCTACTATTAACAAGGCAAAATGGTCAAACTATTTTTCAAGGTTTAAGTGATTCTTCATCAGTACAAGAGGTGGAAGCTATCTTGATACCAATGGCCCAGTTAGAGTTTCAATTAAAGGCCATGGTTCAAATTTTGTAGTCATTCTCCCACAAGAATATAATAAATCTTGATTTTGCCTTTCAAGATTTATAGAGTAAACAGGGACTCTCTGATTTGGAATGGTCTGTTTACCAGACGGCTTTACAGAATTTGTGATCCTATGTTGTATTTTAAATACATATAGTTTTACCAAATTTTGGGTTCTTTTTGAGTAGGCTTAAAAGTCCTAGCGGTCGCCAAGAACTGTAGTGTAAAGACTCTACATTTTGTTTCAGCGCAGTACTTCGTAGGTTACAATTTTGTGTCTATGAATGTTTCTAAGTGTGGTTGTAAGGGTTTCTAATTTCCAGGGCTGTGGGAGTTGCCAAGCATCAAGCCTTAGTTCAAGCTACATTTTTGTTTCTAAGTTACAACTTTGGAGTAGAGCGTGCCACGTAGTGAAAATGTTTCAATTTTCAAATAAAGTTACAACCCTTAAGAAGGCACCACATGTAATCAACAGAGAGACCCCCTTCAAGTTTCAAAGTGAGCACGGAAGGAGCCATGTGTCTTTTATGGTAGCTGCAGAACCCGCCAAGTGTAAGCTTTTGCATGTTTTGTTTCTATATCTTTTTATACTAAGTAAAGGATGGAGGTGGGCCACAGTTTGCAGTATCAGGGATGTGGAGAATGCCATGTGGTGGATGTGGTGCCAAAGATAAAATCTTTTGTCCCTTTATCCAATGATATTTAATGTTTCTTAAATGATGCAGAAACCAACATGTGTCAACCTCCACTTAAGTTTCAAAGAGTTTAAAATAATGTTTCAAGTGTTGTGGAAAGCACCATGTATCAGCTATTGTGCGTGCGGAGTTTGCCACCTGTCCCTGTTTTCCTTTTGAAGTTAGAGAGCAGGAAGTTGTGGATCCCATTTCTAATGTGTCTTAAAGTTCCAAAGCTATGGATCGTGACAGTTGTCACCTACAGAGTTCTCATGAGCATGAAATACACAGTTAAGTAAAGTGTTGCAGAGCAAGAGATGTATATGTCTCTAGTTGCTGTGGAAGCTGCCAAGTGTTGGTGTCCTGTTTCTTCCCGAGAGACAAAGGAGTTGCAAGATATGCGTGCGGACGCTGCCATTTGTCATAGAGTTTATTGTTTCTAAATACTGCGAAAGCTGCCAAGTGTCTTTTCCTTATAGAAGGGGGTGTGCCACACATATTTTGTTACAGCTAATGGGCTTGTAGGAAGGAGTAACTGTCGCAGATTCTAAAGATCTTAGTTGTCAAAGACTTCTAGTTACCTCTAGTTCGGTTGGGCCATTGGGATTCAATTGTTGTAGACAATCTAGAGTAGATCTTGGGCTATAAATATGTAACATTTGTAATGAATTAGGAGAGTTTTTAAGTTAGAGTTTTTAGAGAAATTCATATAGTTTGCAAAGATCTAGAATTTTCTATTAGAGATTTAAGAGAGAAGTTTGAGACTTTTGCTATGACCAATGAATATCATTTGCATTTTTTTTGTTATTCTTGAGTTAGAAAGTGAATGTAATTGTGCATGTATCTATGCCTCTTATGTTGCTGGAAAATTAATGAGAAAGACTGAGTTATGTGCCTTGGTTGATATTTCCTATGTCATCGCAAATTATTTAGTTGTGAGCCTTTGATTTTATTCATTTCATCTATTAATGTTAATCATGTAGTGTCTGCTCTTTAATGTAACTGAATCTTGAGGATAGCTTCACTGTGCTTAGTTAAGAGAAACATTTTTACTCAGGTGCATTGCCATAAATAGATTTTATTTTAATTATATCTGTAATCCTGTTTACTTCTTACCCTTTTCCCCAAAACATATTTAAGATAGAGAAGAGCCAGCTTCTTTATAATCTAGAGGTTGTTTCAGGTAGCAAGTCCTACATTCCTGAAACTTCACATGTTGGTGTTGGAACCTACGTAATTTTATACATCAATAGTTAGCATGAACAAAATTATGCGAAATCTTGAAGAATTTGCAAAAACACATATGTGGATGTTGAAAAGGCACTCGAAGGCTTTGGGTTGGAAAGCCAAGGCAAACCCCAAGCCCAACATAAGGCGAGTACGTTATGTTGTGCTTTTTTGTTTTTTGGCATGTTTGCCGGTGTTTTCCCAGTTTGACATAATGCGAGCATGTTATAACGTGCTCGTGTTATGCCTTCCTTTGAATGAGATATGTTCAAATTTCGTAAGTATGTTTCATGGATGTTTATATCTATTCTTATAGGTATGTATGCATGCTTGTATGTATGTATGTATGTTTGTATGTATGCATGTATGTATGTATGTGTTTTGGGTTTAGGGTATATAAGGACCTAGGTGTGTATAGTTTTGAGGGTTGAGGGATTAGGCATTAAGTAATAGGTAGAGGGTTGAGGGTTACAGTTGAGGGTTAATATTTAGGTTGTTGAGTGTATAAGATTAAGTGTGTAAGGCACGAAGATTATGGTTTAGGGTTTACGTTATGGATTGAGGGTATATAAGGCATAGGGTGACTTGGGTTGAGAGCATGTATGGTTTAGGCTTTATTTAAGTATAGGGTTGAGGCACAATATTTGAGGTTTAGGATATAAGGGTGAGGTTATATGGTCTAGGGATGAGGGTTTGAGGGTGTAGGCTTCAGGTTTAAGATATAGGGTTGATGATTGAGGTATTAGGGCTTAAGTATATTGTTGAGGGTTTAGGGATAGTTTTTAGGGTTTAAGCTTTAAGGGTTAAGGGTTTAGGGATAGGGTTTAAGTTTTAGGGGTAAGGGATTAGGGTTTAATGTATAGTGTCTTGGGTTGAGGTTTTAGGAATAGGGATAGCATTTAGGGTTTAGGGATGAGGGATTAGGATTGAGGGTTGACGGATTAAGGTTTAAGGTATAACGTGTTGAGGGTTGAGTGTCTAAGGATAGGGTTTAGGGTTTAGGGTTGAGGGATTAGGGTTTAGAGTTGAGGGATTAGGGTTTAAGGAATAGTGTTGAGCATTGAGGGTTTAGGAATAGGGTTTAGGGTTGAGGGATTATGGTTTAGGGTTGATATATTAGGGTTTATGGAATATTTTATAGGGTTGAGGGCTTAGAATAGGATTTAGGGTTGAGGTATTAGGGTTTAGGGTTGATGGATTAGGGTTTAGCATTGACGGATTAGGGTTTTATGTTGAGAGTTGAGGGTTTAGGGATAGGGTTGATGTTAAAGGGATTAGGGTTAAAGTAGAGTTTTGAGGGTAGAGGAATTAGGGATAGGGTTTAGGGTTGAAGGTTTAACGATTGAGGATTAAGGCTTTAGGGCTAAGGGTTAATGGATTGGGGTTTAAGATATAATGTTGAGCATCAAGGGTTTATGGATAGGTTTTAGGGTTTAAGTTTTAAGGGTTAAGGATTAAGGGTTTAGGGTTTAGGGATAAGGGATTAGGGTTTAAGGTATAGTGTCGAGGGTTGAGGGTTTAGGAATAGGGATAGCATTTAGGGTTTAGGGACGAGGGATTAGAGTTGAGGGTTGAGGGATTAGGGTTGAGGGTTGAGTGATTAAGGTTTAAGGTATAGTGTCGAGGGTTGAGGGTTTATTGATAGTGTTTAGGGTTGAGGGTTGAGGGATTAGGTTTTAGGGTTGATGGATTAGGGTTTAGGGTTGACAGATTAGAGTTTAATGTTGACGTTAGGATTAGAGTGTTGAGGGTAGAAGGTTTAGGGATAGGGTTTAGGGTTGAAGGTTTAAGGATTGAGGGTTGAGGCTTTAGGGATGAGGGTTTAAGGCTTAAGATATAGTGTTGAGTGTTGAGGGTGTAGGGATAGGTTTAAGTTTTAAGGGTTAAGGGTTGAGGGATAGGGATTAGGGTTTAAGGTATAGTGTTGAGGGTTGATGGTTTAGGGTTGATGAATTAGGGTTTAATGTCGAGAGTTGAGGGTTTAGGGATATGGTTGATGGTCAAGGGATTAGGGTTAAAGTAGAGTGTTGAGGGTAGAGGGATTAGGGATAGGGTTTAGGGATGAAGATTTAAGTATTTAGGGTTGAGGCTTCAGGGATGAGGGTTAAGGGATTAGGGTTTAAGATATAGTGTTGAGTGTTGAGGGTGTAGGGATAGGTTTTAGGATTCAAATTTTAAGGGTTAAGGGTTGAGGGATAGTATCAAACTTGTGTCGAGTGTTGAGGGTGTAGGGATAGGTTTTAGGGTTCAAGTTTTAAGGGTTAAGGGTTAAGGGATAGTATTGAGCCCATTAAGGGTTTAGGAATAGGGATAGTGTTTAAGGTTTAGGGATGAGGGATTAGGGTTGAGGGTTGATGGATTAGGGTTGAGGGTTGATGGATGAGGGCTTAGGGATAGGGTTTAGGGTTGAGTTATTAGGGTTTAAGGTATAGTGTTGAGGATTTAGGGATAAGGTTTAGGGTTGAGGGATTAGAGTTAAGGGTTGAGGGATTAGGGTTTGATATTGAGTGTTGAGAGTTGAGGTTTTAGGGTTGAGGGTTTAGTGATAGGGTTGAGGGTCGAGGGATCAGAGTTAAGGGTTGAGGGATTAGGGTTTGATGTTGATGGTTGAGTACATTGAGGTTTGAGGGTTGAGGGTTGAGGGTCGAGGGCTTAGGGTTAAAGTAGAGTGTCAAGGGTATAAGGATTAGGGATAGGGTTGGAGGGTTTAGTGATAAGGGATTAGGGTTTAAGGTATACTATTGAGCCCATTGAGGGTTTAGGAATAGCGATAGAAATTAACATTTAGGGATGAGGGATTAGAGTTGAGAGTTGAGGGATTAGGGTTGAGGGTTGAGGGATTAGGGTTTAGGGATAAGGTTTAGGGTTGAGGGTTGAGGGATTAGGGTTTAGCAATAAGGTTTAGGGTTGAGGGTTGAGGCATTAGTGTTTAAGGTATAGTGTTGAGGGTTTAGGGATAGGCTTTAGGGTTGAGGGATTAGAGTGAAGGGTTGAGGGATTAGGATTTGACATTGAGGGTTGAGGCTTTAGGGTTTAGGTTTAGGGATAGGGTTGAGGGTTGAGGGATTAGAGTTAAGGGTTGAGGGATTAGGGTTTGACATTGAGGGTTGAGGGTTGAGGGTTGAGGGTTGAGGGATTAGAGTTAAGGGTTGGGGGATTAGGGTTTGACATTGAGGGTTGAGGGTTGAGGGTTGAGGGTTAAGGTTTGAGGGTCGAGGGTTTAGGGATAGGGTTGATGGTCGACAGATTAGGGTTAAATTAGAGTGTCAAGGGTAAAAGGATTAGGGATAGGGTTG
Source organism: Cunninghamia lanceolata (assembly GCA_027924645.1). Taxonomy (NCBI): domain Eukaryota; kingdom Viridiplantae; phylum Streptophyta; class Pinopsida; order Cupressales; family Cupressaceae; genus Cunninghamia; species Cunninghamia lanceolata. Next base: position 3,433,758 of record BSBN01000275.1, on the reverse strand, counting down.
GAGGGTTTAGGGATAAGGGATTTGGGTTTAAGGTATAGTATCAAGCCTATTGAGGGTTTAGGAATAGGGATAGTGTTTAGGGTTTAGGGATGATGGATTAGGGTTGAGTGTTGGTGGATTAGGGTTGAGGGTTGATAGATTAGGTCTTAGGGAGGGGTTTAGGGTTTAGGGTTGGGGGATTAGGGTTTAAGGTATAGTGTTGAGGGTTTAGGGATATGGTTTAGGGATGAGGGATTAGAGTTAAGGGTTGAGGGATTAGGGTTTATGTTGAGGGTTGAGGGTTAACATTTTAGGGTTGAGGGTTTAGGGATAGGGTTGAGAGTCGAGGGATTAGAATTAAGGGTTGAGGGATTAGGGTTTGACGTTGAGGGTTGAGTGTTGAGGTTCAGGGTTTAGGGATAGGGTTGAGGGTTGATGGATTAGGGTTAAAGTAGAGTGTCAAGGGTATAAGGATTAGGGATAGGGTTGGAAGGTTTAGGGATAAGGTATTAGGGTTTAAGGTATAGTATCAAGCCCATTGAGGGTTTAGGAATAGGGATAGCATTTAGGGTTTAGGGATGAGGGATTTGAGTTGAGGGATGAGGGATTTGAGTTGAGGGTTGAGGGATTAGGGTTGAGGGTTGAGGGATTAGGGTTTAGGGATAAGGTTTAGGGTTGAGGGTTGAGGGATTAGGGTTTAAGGTATAGTGTTGAGGGTTTAGGGTTGAGGGATCAGAGTGAAGGGTTGAGGGATTAGGATTTAACATTGAGGGTTGAGGGTTAAGTCTTTAGGGTTTAGCGTTTAGGGATAGGGTTGAGGGTCGAGGGATTAGAGTTAAGGGATGAGTGATTAGGGTTTGACGTTAAGGGTTGAGGGTTAAGGTTTGAGGGTCGAGGGTTTAGGGATAGTGTTGAGGGTCCAGGGATTAGGGTTAAAGTAGAATTTTGAGGGTATAAGGATTAAGGATAGGATTTGAGGGTTTAGGGATAAGGGATTAGGATTTAAGTTATAGTATTGAGCTTGTTGAGGGTTTATGAATAGGAATAGTGTTTAGGGTTTAGGGATGAGGGATTAGGGTTGAGGGTTGATGGATTAGGGTTGAGGGTTGATGAATTAGGGCTTAGGGATGGGGTTTAGGGTTTAGGGTTGAGGGATTAGGGTTGAAGGTATAGTGTTGAGGGTTTAGGGTTGAGGGATTGAAGTTTAGGGTTGAGGGATTAGGGTTTGACATTGAGGGTTGAGGGTTGAGGTTTTAGGGTTGAGGGTTTAGGGATAGGGTTGAGGGTTGAGGGATTAGAGTTAAGGGTTGAGGGATTAGGGTTTGACGTTGAGGGTTGAGTGTTGAGGCTTGAGGGTCGAGGGTCGAGGGATTAGGGTTAAAGTAGAGTGTCGAGGGTATAAGGATTAGGTATAGGGTTGGAGGGTTTAAGGATAAGGTATTAGGGTTTATTATATACTATTGAGCCCGTTGAGGGTTTAGGAATAGGGATAGCATTTAGGGTTTAGGGATGAGGGATTAGAGTTGAGTGTTAAGGGATTAGGGTTGAGGGTTGATGGATTAGGGTTTAGGGATAAGGTTTAGGGTTGAGGGATTAGGGTTTAAGGTATAGTGTTGAGGGTTTAGGGATAGGGTTTAGGGTTGAGGGATTAGACTGAAGGGTTAAGGGGTTAGGATTTGACGTTAAGGGTTGAGGGTTGAGGATTTTGAAGTTTAGGGATAGGGTTGAGGGTCAAGGGATTAGAGTTAAGGGTTGAGGGTTGAGGTTCGAGGGTCAAGGGTTTAGGGAAAGGGTTGAGGGTTGAGGGATTAGCTTTAACGTAGAGTGTCGAGGGTATTAGGATTAGGGATAGGGTTGGAGGGTTTAGAGATAAGGGATTAGGGTTTAAGGTATAATATCGAGCCCATTGAGGGTTTAGGAATAGGGATAGTGTTTAGGGTTTAGAGTTGAGAGATTAGAGTTGAGGGTTGAGGGATTATGGGTGAGGGTTGAGGGATTATGGTTTAGGGATAAGGTTTAGTGTTGAGGGTTAAGGGATTAGGGTTTAAGGTATAGTGTTGAGGGTTTAGGGATAGGGTTTAGGATTGAGGGATTAGAGTGAAGGGTTGAGGGATTAGGATTTGATGTTGAGGGTTGAGCATTGAGGTTTTAGGGTTTAGGGTTTAGGATAGGGTTGAGGCTCGAGGGATTAGAGTTAAGGGTTGAGGGATTAGGGTTTAATGTTGAGGGTTGAGGTTCGAGGGTCGAGGGTTTAGGGATAGGGTTGATAATCGAGGGATTAGGGTTAAAGTAGAGTGCTGAGGGTATGAGAATTAGTGATAGGGTTGGACGGTTTAGGGATAAGGGATTAGGGTTTAAGGTATAGTATCAAGCTGATTGAGGGTCTAGGAATAGGGAAAGTGTTTAGGGTTTAATGTTGAGGGATTAGAGTTGAGGGTTGAGCGATTAGGGTTGATGGTTTAGGGATAAGGTTTAGGGTTGGGAGTTGAGGGATTAGGGTTTAAGTTATAGTGTTGAGGGTTTAGGGTTGAGGGATTAGAGTGAAGGGATAGGTTCTAGGGTTCAAGTTTTAAGGGTTAAGGGTTGAGGGATAGTATCGAGCTTGTTGATGGTTTAGGAATAGGGATAGTGTTTAGGGTTTAGCGATGAGGGATTAGGGTTGAGGGTTGATGGATTAGGGTTAAGGGTTGATGGATTAGGGCTTAGGGATAGGGTTTAGAGTTGAGGGATTAGGATTTAAGGTATAGTGTTGAGGGTTTAGGGATAGGGTTTAGGGTTGAGAGATTAGAGTTAAGGGTCGAGGAATTAGGGTTTGACGTTGAGTGTTGAGGGTTGAGGTTTTAGGGTCGAGGGTTTAGGGATAGGGTTGAGGGTCAAGGGATCAGAGTTAAGGGTTGACAAATTAAGGTTTGATGTTGAGGATTGAGTACATTGAGGTTCGAGGGTTGTGGGTTTCAGGATAGGGTTGAGGGTCGAGGGATTAGGGTTAAAGTAGAGTGTAGAGGGTACAAGGATTAGGGATAGCATTTAGGGTTTAGGGATGAGGGATTAGAGTTGAGGGTTGAGGGATTACGGTTGAGGGTTGAGGGATTAGGGTTTAGGGATAAGGTTTAGGGTTTAGGGATTAGGGTTTAAGGTATAGCATTGTGGGTTTAGGGATAGGGTTTAGGGTTGAGGGATTAGAGTGAAGGGTTGAGGGATTAGGATTTAACATTGAGGGTTGAGGGTTGAGGTTTTAGGGTTTAGGGATAGGGTTGAGGGTCGAGGGATTAAAGTTAAGGGTTGAGGGATTAGGGGTGAACATTGAAGGTTGAGGGTTGAGGTTTGAGGGTCAAGGGTTTAGGGATAGGGTTGAGTGTTGAGGGATTAGGGTTAAAGTAGAGTGTCGAGGGTATAAGGATTAGGGATAGGGTTGGAGGGTTTAGGGATAAGGGATTAGGGTTTAAGGTATAGTATCAAGCATGTTTAGGGTTTAGGAATAGGGATAGAGTTTAGGGTTTAAGGATGAGGGATTAGAGTTGAGGATTGAGGGATTAGGGTTGAGGGTTGAGGGATTAGGATTTAGGGATAAGGTTTAGGGTTTAGGGTTGAGGTAGACAAGAAGCGACTGAGAGACATAGAGAGGGGAGAGGTAGAGAGGTGTGGGGGAGAGATAAGTGAGATATAGGACATGAGCTAATGGAACTAGAGGTGAGATATTACAAAGGTTCTATCAAAGGTGAGATAGGCACAAATATTTATGGATCAATCTATAGCAGAATAAAATGTGAGCGCATTATAATGAGAGCACATTATAATGTGCTCACATTTTTTCCTACTATAGAAATGGTAAAAAAGTGTTGATCCCCATGGTCCAGGCCCACATACTTTGTTTTCATGCTAATTATGCGCGTGTTTCAACAAAAAAGAAGTGCTTTCATGTTGTTGGGAAGTTCACATGCACATTTTACACATTCTACCACCTTTGCATGATCTTTCCACCACCTTTTCTGCTTTGCCAACTTGAGAAGGAGGAAATAACATAGTTTTCACACCAACTTTGATATATATATCTATTCAAGTTTCAATTTTTGTAGTGTTGTAATGTTAATTGTGATACAATTTTAGGAATTTAACATTATAGATTGGTTAATAGTATTGTTGTTAGTAATTATATTTGAGTGTTATTCAATTTAACATTGAAAAGGAAGCAAGTGGTGAAAAACTCAAACTGTTGAGGAGTTTGATGCAAGAAGAAAAAAAACACTACATAATTGGGTACTCTCTCCATTAGAATCTCCATTTTTTAGGTATTTCAAGTCTTTACATGCATGTTATTTACATTTTCCTTAATTCTATTTGAATTACTTTATCATGTTTTATCATACATGTTTAAAATAGACACATTCCCAATCAAGAAAGCAGCCTAGAATCTCACATGATGCCATGTATATTTTCTACACTTGGGCTCTTTAATAATTATGTGTAATAAATAGATGTTAACATACCATGATGCCAAACTATACAAGAATAAATCCTTACAACATAATAAAAATACAATCCCACATTATCTTGTCATATTAACAAGTTAAAATACAAATGAATAGGTGCCAAGATCATACCAGTATGCACATGACATGATGATTTATATACACATATCTTGGGCTAGGACATTCCTTATGCACCTATTCATGATGATTTGTACATGCATATGACACAACAATATTTCAAAATTTCGTAATTGTCCTTTGTTAGCACATGATGGTGGTTACCTTGATCAACTATATACCATTCAATACCCTAAATTATAGAGATTAGTCTAATTATTTTTATGACAATCCTAGGTATGTGATGCAGAGGTAGGGTTCAACTCAATCCAAAGGGATCATAACAATAGTTTCTTCAAATTTCATAAGCTTTCCTCTCAAGCAATCTCCCTATACAAAGGCACAAAGAGGATCTTCAATACTTCAAAACCTAACAAGGCTACTAGAGGTCTTCTTACCCCTTAAGAACTTAGACACAACCATTCTATACCCTTACTGAAGTCTACACTCTTCAATTGTTGTCTATTCCTTCACAAGCCACCCAAATCCTAGTATCCCTAGTACCAACAAAACACCTTCTCAATTCCAAATCCTAGTAGCCCTAGCAACAACAAACATGTCAAATTGGGTCTATCTCAACCTTTTCAAGCATGAAGTACCATGTACTCTTTTCATGGCTGCAATAATTTTCTTTGTATGCTTTGTACCTATTTTGGTTGAGTGACATTTACTCTTTTACATGATGATTGTATGTACATTTACTATGAAGGGTTGAATGACATATATTTTAGTTATTTATATGGATTCATTTCTTAGGAACTAATATTGGTCTCTTTATCATGCTACAGACAAATTCTTCATCATGCTAAGGAAACGATTAGGAATTAAACCAACATAGGAAGAGATAGAAGCTAAGAATTCAAAGAAAGCATTGGCTATGAGGGAACTTCATGAGAAGAGGAAATTGGACATGATAAATGAAGACATGCCAATTGAAGAGTAACAACAACCATCACAAAGAGATATGGTATTGGCGGCACAAAGAGAACAAATGCAAAAACATTATGCTATGAGAGATTTGAATACCATAGTTGGAGACACGTCCTCTACCGCAAGTCAACATATAGGGACACCATCTACCACATCTCAAGTTGAGAGTATATCATCACTAACATGTGAGGAAGGAGGTATGCCATCCTTCCCACCTCAACCTCAAGGTATGTCATCTATTCCATCTTTGATCAAAGGTATGCCATCTAGCCCATCGCATTTAAATATTGATGAAATTCCTAATGTTGAGATGAATTTACCTAACTTAACACCACCTAAAATTTTTTCATAGAAAGCCAAAGTATTTGATTGATATTGATGAGAATATTTTGTAGCCAATGGAAGGTAAGATTCCAAAATGCACTTGTAGAAGATATTCTCATAAGATTTGGAGATTGTTCTTTGAAAAGTTAAATGAGACTGCAAGATGTCAACTATTCGTTGAAATGATGTGAAGTATAAAGTATAGGTCCATCATGAAGATTCTTGGGTTGAGAACATCAGAGGCTTCAAGTGAAAAATCTATTGTCAAGAATCTAATGAGTGTGTATTAGAGTGTGGGTAACACCTCATGCACAAAAGATAGTAATGCAACACGGCATGTGATTACATCGACTATAGTAAGTAGTCAAATGAGGAAATCTCATCTCATTAGAAAGACAGGTCAAGAATTGAGAATTAATAGGAAAACTTTATCAAGAGCCATTGGAAGATGACAAAGAATTGAGGATACTAATGCCAATGAATTATGGACATTCTCGAGGAGACTACCACAAAAAGATAAACCAATTATTGAAGCATTGAGATCACTAATTGAAGACTTTTGGAAGAATTACACAAGGGTATCTTCGAATCAAAGGGATGTGGTAAGAAGGAGAATCGGTAGTTGAAATTGTGAGCCACATCCAAAGCATTTTTTTGATAAGACTCAAACATAGTTTTATGGTAAATTTCTAGAGAAGTATCCTTAAATTAAAATTTGTCAAAGATATTTTGAAATGCTAAAACCTTTCTATGTCAAGATAAATCACACACACACTACTTGTAGATTACATATTGAATTTTCTAACCATTTTGATGTTTATAGGTCTATATGTTTAGATATGCATACTAACAATGTTTTGTAGGTTTGTGCCATACATGCCCCACCAACATCTTCAAGAGACTTCATATCAAGAATTTTATGTGAAAGAGAGGAAGGTCAAATATTCTACAAGAAATTATGCTTGGATGGCACACGTCATCATTGTGGTGGCTTGCAACATTTGCCAATATGTGAACATATGGAAAGAACACATGCGGTTGGAAATGAACTAGTAGAGTTTGGCAAGTATAAAAAAGTGGCATACAATACAAAAGATGGTAAAGAAGCAAATATGTGTGAATTGGTTATTGAAAAGATTCTAGTGTATCAATTTATACCTATATTTCATGACAACATAGTGTATGAGTATGCAAGACATGCCCATAGAGTTCGATGGTTGGACTTGCAATTCAAGTTATGTAAGGACACATTTCTGGTTGGTAGCATTGTTTTAGTCGTCAACTTTGCAGAGAACTACAGTCTATAGCCATAGCGTGAGGTGCAATCACAATATTACAACTCCACACAGGTTTCTATATTTTTACACATCGCATTCATTTATGTGAATGATAGTACAGAGGATCACAAAAAGATCATAAGGGAGTATAATTTCTATATTAGTGATGATTGCACACATTCTATGGAGTTCATGCAAGGTTGCTTTCACGTGTTCTAGAATGATTTGGCTAGAGGGTGCATATCATTCAGTCAGCATATCATATGGTCGGATAACTGTGCGTCACAATTCAAGAACTCAAGGAATTTCTATTGGCTAAGTAGGAGGCATAATTTTACAGGTATTCAGCATATGTGGAACTTTTGTGAGGCTGGGCATGGAAAGGGGGAGCATGATCATGTAGGAGCATGTATCAAAAGAGCCATAGCACAAGAAGAGTTAAAGTATAAAGACAATACAAAGTTGACAGATACAAATTTGGTTATCGAGTGGTATAATGCTCCCATGGGTCTAAGTAATGAGGGTAAGTCTTCAGTTCATAGATTTTTTTGGTTGATATATTACACTAACATTGCACCATATGAGGACTATTCTACACGGATAGGATCAAGTGAGATGCACTCTTACAAAAGCTCAATTGCAAGTTCATGGAGTATCCATATGTGAAAGATGTCATGCTTTTGTTCTTCCTATACAATTCGATCCTGGGATGGGTGTGAGTCAAAGGAGTGGGTTGACGAATGGTAGTTAAGTTATCTTAGCCCACTTGACATGTATCGACCCTTGACGGCACTGGAACTAACATAGATGGAATCATCAATTGACTTTGACCACATATCAAATCTAGTTCAACTAGGTAATATATCTATTTGCATAGTTTTTGAAATTCCTAATGCCATCTTACTTTGTAGTGTTTTTGTAATGTCAACTAATTTCATCTAATTTACTACACATATCAATGTAGGGCACGTATATGTAGTTATTACAGATGAAGATAATGAAGAGGGAATAGATTATTACTTATGTCATTGTGTTGAGGCCAAAAAGAAATTGGAGGCCCCAATTACAGATGGAGAAAACATCAAATACCCTACAGGCTCCGTGGTTATTATTGGAAAATGGCTTAGAAGGTACTCACATAAGAGTATTAATGTTTGGCTATTTTAAGACTTTGGCATGCATCAGAAGATTCTTCATTACTCGAACCTTGTCATGGCATCCAATGTTCATTTGATACAGTATTAGGGTAGACCTTTGAACAAAACCTTGTGGAAGGTGCGTGAATCTAACCATGAAGCAATACTTGACACAATAAAGAGTAGAGTAGACCCGGATGGTTCATTGGATTAATTTGTAAGTATTCACATTGAATTTGTAAAGTCATGTTACATTGAGTTGGAAGTATGCACATTAATTTGTATGGTTTGTCTTTTTTTATTTTCTATTGCATTTTTACACATATACACATTTTTACATCATCATGTTATGCTTCATGGGGTTATACCTAAGTGATGGATGAAGTTGATCATGAGAATAATGTATAAAATCTAGGTAATGTATAAAATATAGGTGTCTTAAGGTGTCTTGGTTTCTAACTAGATAATAGGTATCTCTAATTGTGTCTTAGGTATATACGATATGTCAACTAGGTAGATTAGAAAATAGGTGTCTTAGGTGTCCTGTGTCTACTAGACTACATGTGTCTTAAGTCTTAGGTGAGGCCACATGGGCTTCCACCTTCACGTGGTTGGCCTTGTTAGTATAGAATATTTATATTTTTTGAAGCTAAGGGAAGCTCTTTTCTTTAATAAGAAAACTTTATCGACTTTAGTTGCATTAATGGTGTAGGGGCACCTAGGTTGTCATGCCTCCAAGAGGGGTCAAAAAATAAAATTTTATTTTGATTGAGTCAATTGTATGTAATAAGGTCTTCTAAGACCATTTCATTTGTTTTTAAGTCAATTTGAGTCATTTGGGGTTAGTTTGAGTCTTTGAGGCTTGTTGCAAAAAAGTGTCAATGTTGTCAAGTTACACAAAGCAACTTTTACATTTTTGGTGTCCTGCTCTTAATACGACCAAACTGACAATTCCAACATGTCTAAATGGGTACGTTTAGGCTAGGCATGGTTCTATTCTTGACCCAAACATGTTGAAATAGTATGAGCTACATTGTACTGACGATATCCCTGAAGAGTCTAAAGTGCAAAAAGGCAGCAATGTTTGACAAGATGTTACTCGAAAATCATGTCACTTAGAAATATTCCATCTAAGGTAACACAATAACATAGAGTGCCTCTACGATAACCGCTCTTGGTTTTTATATCTCTATGGCATTTGCCCATGGTGAAAGGTTTTCTACTGCCCCAAAAATTGTTAGGAGGTAGTGTAAAGTTGCAAAGGGGTGTAACTTTCATCCTGCTCTTGATGCGACCAAATTGACTATTCTAACGCATCTGAATGGGTACATTTATGCTATGCATGGTCTTATTTTTCACCCAAACATGTCGAAATAGTCTGAGCTACATTGTACCGACAATATCCCTAAAGAGTCCAAAGTGCAAAAAGGCAACAATCTTTGATGAGAAGTTACTCAAAAATTGTGTCACATAGAAATAATCCATTTTAGGTAACACAATCATATAAAGTTCCTCTACAATAACCTCTCTTAGTTTTTTATATCTTTTAGGTGTTTGCCCATGGTAAAAGGTTCTCTGCTTCCCAAAAAATCATCAGAAGGAGGTAATGTAAAGTTGCAAAGGGGTGTAACTTTCGTCCTGCTCCTGATGCAACCAAATTGACTATTCCAATGTGTTCAGATGGGTACATTTATGCTAGGCATGGTGATGCAGAGGTATTGGTAGATTTGATTTTGTTCGCACAATAGATCTAGTTTTTCTTCACAAGGTTCCCAAAGGTAATGTGATTATAAGCCTACACAAGGCTACTCAAGAAACTAACCTAGCCTAGGACCACACCCTGGTGTCCACCCACACAGGCTATTCAACTTTCTTTTGGGGAGTCACTGCTCAACCCATCCTACATGCACAATACACCTTCAAGGTCACACAACCAACTACCAACTGCACTTCAAATCAGGATCTTTACACTACCATCAACATGTACTTGTCAAAGGCATTCTAATATGATGTCTATGACCCAAAAACTAAGTTCTATACTATCCAGGATAGTGGACAGCAAGCTACAACATGACTGTCTGTTTAAGGAAGGCTTATATCTTGTAGCCCTAGAAATTGATTAGACCAACAATAACTCTTTAGAACTCCAAATGACCATAAAAACTAAATGCATATCCAAATACCCATTATGAACATGTAACCATCCACCAACATGCAGGTCCATACTCTGCTACAGGCGGCCAAAGACAACAAACTGTTCTTTCCTAGAAAATAGGCCTAACTTGGGGGCTATGTGAATGAAATGTATCAAAATTACTTGTTCAAGAGTACACAAGTACCTAGATAGGTTAGTTTTCACCAGAAAACACTAATTCCACCATGCATTTGGTCAAACACTTGATTGTCTTTGAATTCATACTACTGTCCACCATTAGCATTCTCAACTAGTCACTATGAAGACTAGTTAGGTTCATGCCAAGAGGATTGGAGTGTCGAATGCAAACCAAATAAACAACAAAAATATGAAATATATGCTTTCTCCCTCCATCCTATTGAAGATAGATGATGCCTTTCAGAGGACAGAGGAGAAATTATACATTTTTCCCCAAAACCCTAGTTTTTGGAGGGTTTAGAACAGGTTCTACAATACGTATTGATTCTCCCTCCACAAAAGGTGTCAAGAAGGATAAATAGACTCAAAAGAAAGATACTTCAATGCATTAATCTATTTCATAACTTTCAGACCCTACTCTGTCCGTACCAAGCCGTACAGAATGATTATCTATAGCAAAAACACATAAAATCACTGTTTTACACTCCAAAAAACTTCTCCTTTCATTCTTCTTGGCATGTTCATACAGTATTCTACCTATAGAAGGCTTTAGCAACCATTCCTCTTCTCCTCCAACTATACAACTACCCTCCAAAGGTAGTGAAACATTGGAGGTTACAGTTGCACAAGAAACCCTATGTTTCTAAAAGGGAAAATACATTGAAAATAAACCTTATAAAGACTATAATGGACTAGCCGACCAAATGACTAAGTCCTTATTACAATCCACATGAAAATGGATTTCAAAGCCTTAGAGGAAATAAAATAACATGACAACAAAATAGGACATAGCCAAAAAATGCCTAGAGCTGGGAGCTCCTGCACCATACTCCCCTTGTAGGAAGAACTCAAGTCCCTTGAGTTGCCAATTGTTGAAGTGTCATGCCATGCTTCAAGATATCTACTTTAGTCATCCAGGTGGCCTCTAAATCAAGAAGATCCTTCCATTTCACCAAGTAGTCTTTATAGACACCTCTCCTAGTCTTCTTGACAACTTTAGAATCCAGGATACATTCCAACTGCAAAGGTTTGCTTGGAGGCAAATCCTTGATCCAATCAACATCTTCAGCCACCACATCTAATCCACTTTCACTAGGTAATGGAGGTCTAAAAGGAAAAAGATCACAAACATTGAAAATTGGAGAGATACCAAGGCCGGATGGTAACTCAATCTCATATGCATTTGGACTGAATTTGTGCACTATTTTGCCTGGCCCAATCTTGTTCATCAGGAGTTTAGTTGGCTAACTTTTTGGCAGTCTTTCTTTCCTCAGATATGCCATAACTAAGTCTCCAACTTTGAATTGCACTTCTCTTTTCTTCAAATCTTCCTTTTCCTTGTACTTTGTGACTGTTTTTTCTAATTGCAACTTGACTTGATCATGGACTATTTTCATGGAGACAGCAAACTCTTCACCAAGTGCACTCCTTCTATCCCATCCTTGGAGATCCTTCAGTTCAAGTGGCCCTCTTGGATGAAAGCCATATACTACCTCAAAAGGACTTTTACCAGTGCTCCTATTCCTTGAATCATTGTAGGCATATTCAACCTGACTGATAACCAAGTCCCATGCCAAACCATGCTATTTTGTAAGGCATCTTAGAAGGTTTCCAAGTGATCTATTAACCGCCTCACTCTGAGCATCAGTTTGTGGATGGTAGGCTGGTGAAAAGGACAACTGTGTGCCCAACTTCTTCCACAAGGTCCTCCAGAAGTGACCTACAAACATAGAATCCCTGTCAGTTACAATGGACAATGGTAAACCATGTATCCATACTACCTCTCTAAAAAATAGACCTGCAACATGAGATGCATCATTTGTGCATTTACATGGCACAAAATGAGCCATCTTGCTAAATCTATCAACAATGACAAACACACTATCCACCCCTCTGGCTATCCTAGGTAACACAAGTACAAAATCCATGCTTATACTTTCCCAAGGTCTGTTGGGAATAGGAAGGGGCTGGTATAGACCTGCATTTGAAGACATGCCCCTGGCCCTTTGATAGATTGCACAACTAGCTACATACTTCCTCACATTTGATTGTACCTTTGGCCAAAAATAGAACCTTGTAACTTGTTCTAGTGTCTTGTCTAAGCCAAAATGTCCTCCTAAAGAACCATTATGCTTCTCTTTGATGATGTTGTCCCTCATGGAACACTTAGGGATACACAACAAATTGCCCTTAAACAAGAGGCCTTCCTACAAATCAAAATATGCATACTCTCCATGGAATGTGTTAGCCAAGTTGACACAAACATCATAAGCCTCTTTGAAATCTGAATCTTCTTTATACAACTCCTTTAAATAGTTAATGCCCATGCTTTCTAACTAAATTTCATGAACAATAAGCAGCCTCCTAGTTAATGCATCAGCCACCTTGTTAGAAACACCTTTTTTGTGCTTAATTGTGAAGGTATAGACTTGTAGTTGTTCCATCCATTTAACATGTCTATGGTTTAATTTTTCTTGACTATTTAGAAAGCTTAAAGCATGATTATCAGTAAACACAATAAATTCTTTGGGCAGCAAATAATGTCTCCATTTCTTAAGAGCTTGCACCATTACATAGAGTTCTAAGTCATAGGTAGAATACCTTTGCTTAGATTCATTCAACTTTTCTGAGAAGAATGCCACCGAATGTCCTTCTTGGCTAAGAACAACACTAATAGCTTGCTAACTTGCATCGCACTCAACAACAAACACCTTATCAAAATTAGGAAGTACTAAGGTAGGCAACTCAGCCACCTTTGTCTTCAACAACTCAAAACTATCATTAGCTTCCTTTGTCCATTGGAATCTACATTTGACTCCACCCTTGATGGTGTTGAGGATGGGAGCACTAATGTGACTGAAACCTCTGATAAAATTCCTATAGAGAGTCACCAATCCATGGAAACTTCTCATATCTCCCACTATTTTTGGAGTAGGTAAACTGAGAATAGCCTCAACTTTAGAGGGATCCATCTTCAAACAGCCATTAGAAATGACAAATCCAAGGTATACAAGTTCAGTTTTCATGAACTCACATTTGTTTAAGTTGATCATCAACTTGTGCTCATGTAGCTTCTCCAACACCTGACCAACATGCTTCACATGGTCTTCTCTAGTCTTGCTAAAGATTAGTATGTCATCAAGATAAACAATAACAAATTTACCAATGAATTCAACTAATACCTCATTCATCAGGCACATAAATGTACTTGGAGCATTGCTAAGACCAAATGGCATAACAAGCCATTCATAAAGACCATCATTAGTCTTGAAAGAGGTCTTCTATTCATCTCCCTGTCTGACCCAGATTTGATGATATCCAGATTTCAAATCAATCTTTGAGTAATAGCATGATCCTCCAAGGTAATCCAAAAGATCTTCAATCCTTGGCATTGGGAACCTGTAACTTATGGTGATCTTGTTTATGGCCCTTGAATCCATACATAGCCTCCATTTTCCATCCTTCTTAGGAGCAAGTACACTTGGGACTGCACAAGGACTTAAACTCTTCTTAGTCAGCCCTTTCCCTAAGAGATCTTGAATTTGCCTTGCCACTTCTTCATTTTTCTGTGGTGTCAGCTTATAGGGAGCCTTGTTAGGCAATGTAGCACCAGGTATTAAGTCAATGTGATGACTTATGTCTCTCATGGGTGGTAAGGAGTTAGGAACTTCCTCTACCACAAGATCTTGATACTTGTCTATGAGTTGCTACACTTCTAATGGAATCTCCTTCTATTTTTGTTCTTGCTGATCTAATCCACTCTTGGGCTTCATGACCAAGGCATACCCTTGGGTATCCTTCTCCTTCAAGGGATTTAAAAACTCTTTGCCATTCACCACATGACACTGTTGTCATTTTTCTTCCCCCTAGGCTGCTCCAACATAGGATCCATCTTGAATGGTCTTCCATTCTTGGTGATGACATAAGCATTCTTCTCACCATCATGTTGTGCTTTGACATCATACTGCCATGGGTGGCCAAGAAGTAGATGACATGCATCCATGGGAATAATTTCACATAGCACTTTGTCCTTGTAGTCACCAATTGCAAATTCAACCCAAGTTTGTTCTTCCACCATGAAACTTTGGTTCTTGTTCAACTAAGAGATCTTGTGAGGACTGATATAAGGCAGCCTCTTCAACTTACACTTCTCCACCATCTCAGTGGATACCACATTCTCCGTAGATCTTGAATCTACTATGATCTTGCAAAGCTTCCCATAGGCTAGGCCTTGGGTTCTAAAAAGACTCTTTCTTTGAGGGGGCTCTTGTTTCAATGGTGCCTTCAACATAGACCTCTTAATCATCATACTTTCTCCTTCTAGAATAGGTGCAACACTTCCCATTGGTGAATTTACACTCTCACAATCATCATCCTTTACCAACTGATTTCTCTTTCCACTGTCATGAGAGCTTCTAGATTTCTCTGGGCATTTGTTCATTGTATGGCTAACTTGGTTGCAGCCATAACACCTTCCAGTGAAGACTCCTAGTCCTCTACCTCCTCCACCATTTCTGTCCCTGCCATTAGGCCTTCTTCAACCTCTGAAGCCTCCTCTATGCTCTATTTTTGGTTGTGTTTCTTGCTGACTGTTATTTTCAGTTTTGTGGGACTGTCCACGGCCAAAATTGTCTCTTCCTCTGGCACTTTGTTCCCCCTTCCTTCTATGCTTTTCCTCTGCTCTAGAGGCCAATAAGAAGCATTCATCCACTATTTTTGGTATCACTAAACTGATCTCATCTTGCAGATTGTATTTCAGACCATTTAGGTACCTAGCCACCATCCCTTTTTCATCTTCATTATGATTGGCCCTCATACTTGGTCTATGAAATTCTTCTATGTAGGTAGCCACATCCATGTATTTTTTTCTCAAATTCTACAATCTCTTAATGATTTGAATCTCATAGTCAGGTAGCATGAACTTGCTTTTGAGCATAGCCACCATTCTACTCCATTTAGTGATGGGACTTTTCCCAATCTTCTCCCTCTCACTTTGCATGTAGTTCCACCACGCAAGTGCAGAACCTCTTAGCCTTGTCTTGGCAAACTTAATCTTTTTGCTATCATTGAACTCCTTGTAATCAAAGAAGTTACACATAGCTTCTATCCAATCAGTGAGAGCATCTCCATCCAACTTGCCATGAAAGGTAGGCACATCCATCTTGGGATCACCACTGTCTCCTTGAGCACCCTTAAGTGCATTCAAGAAAGCTTTCTATTCTACAGATATGTTCTGCTCTTGAGGACTCTCTTCTACCTCTGCTTCTTCATTTGTGTCAGAAGAACTTCCCTCTTCTTTGGTCTTGCCCTTAGACACTTTTTCTTCTTGCAATCTTACTTCAACCATCTCTTCCACCAACTTCTTGATGGCATCTTGACTCATTGTCTTGGGAGGCATTGTACTGGCCTCTATTTCAATCTCCTCATTTGACATACACTGCTTCCAATTAGATATTGGCTCTGATACCAATATGATGCAGAGGTATTGGTAGATTTGATTTTGTTCACACAATAGATCTAATTTTTCTTTACAAGGTTCCCAAAGGTAATGTGATTATAAGCCTACACAAGGCTACTCAAGAAATTGACCTAGCCTAGGACCACACCCTAGTGTCCACCCACATAGGCTATTCAACTTTCTTTTGGGGAGTCACTGCTCAACCCATCCTACATGCACAATACACCTTTAAGGTCACACAACCAACTACCAACTACACTTCAAATCATGATTATTACACTACCATCAGCATGTACTTGTCAAAGGCATGTCTAACATGAGGTCTATGACCCAAAAACTAAGTTCTCTACTCTCCAGGACAATGGACAACAAGCTACAACATGACTGTCCTATGACAGTGTTTAAGGAAGGCTTATATCTTGTAGCCCTAGAAATTGATTAAACCAACAATAACTCTTTAGAACTCCAAATGACCATCAAAACTAAATGCATATCCAAATACCCATTATGAACATGTAATCATCCACCAACATGCAGGTCTGTACTCTGCTACAGGCGGCCAAAGACAACAAACTGTTCTTTCCTAGAAAATAGGCCTAACTTGGGGGCTATGTGAATGAAATGTATCAAAATTACTTGTTCAAGAGCACACAAGTACCTACATAGGTTAGTTTTCACCAACAAACACTAATTCCACCATGCCTTTGGTCAAACACTTGACTATTTTTGAATTCATACTGTTGTCCACCATTAGCATTCTCAACTAGTCACTATGAAGACTAGTTAGGTTCATGCCAAGAGGCTTGGAGTGTGGAATGCAAACCAAATAAACAACAAAAACATGAAATAGATACTTTCTCCCTCCATCCTACTGAAGATAGATGATGCCTTTCAGAGGACAGAGGAGAAACTATACATTTTTACCCAAAACCCTAGTTTTTGGAGGGTTTAGAACAGTTTTTACAAAATGTATTGATTCTCCCTCCACAAAAGGTGTCAAGAAGGATAAATAGACTCAAAAGAAAGATACTTCAATGCATTAACCTGTTTCACAACTTTCAGACCCTACTTTGTCCATACCAAGCCATACAGAATGACTGTCTACAGTAAAAACATAGAAAATCACTATTTTGCACTCCAGAAAACTTCTCCTTTCATTCGTCTTGGCATGTTCATATAGTATTCTACCTATAGAAGGCTTTAGCAACCATTCCTCTTCTCCTCCAACTATGCAACTGCCCTCCAAAGGTAGTGAAATGCTGAAGGTTATAGTTACACAAGAAACTCTATGTTTCTAAAGGGGAAAATACATTGAAAATAAACCTTATAAAGACTATAATGGACTAGCCAACCAAATGACTAAGTCCTTATTACAATCCACTGAAAATGGATTTCAAAGCCTTAGAGGAAAAAAAATAACATGACAACAAAATAGGACATAGCCAAAAAATGCCTAGAACTGGGAGCTCCTACACCACATGGTCCTTTTATTCACCCAAACATGCTGAAACAATCCAAGCTACATTGTATTGACGATATCCTTGAAGAGTCCAAAGTGCAAAAAGGCAGCAATCTTTGATGAGATGTTACTCAAAAATTGTGTCACTTAGAAACATTCCATCTAAGGCAACGTGATTATGTAGAGTCCCTCTACAATAACCTCTCTCATTTTTTTATATCTCTGAGGTGTTTTCCCATGATGAAAGGTTTTTGTTGCCCCAAAAATCGTCAAAAGGAGGTAGTGTAAAATTGCAAAGAGGTGTAACTTTCATCCTGCACCTGATGCAACCAAACTGACTATTCCAATGTGTCTAGATGTGTACATTTATATTAGGCATGGTCCTATTTTTCACTCAAACATGTCAAAATAGTCTGAGCTACATTGTGCTGACGATATCCCTGAAGCGTCAAAAGTGCAAAAAGGTAGCAATCTTTGACGAGATGTTAATCAAAAACCATGTCACTTAGAAATATTTCATCTAAGGTAATGTGATCATGTAGAGTCCCTATACAATAACCTATCTCAGTTTTTTATATCTCTGAGGTGTTTGCCCATGGTGAAAAGTTTTCTGCTGGCCCAAAAATCATTAAGAGGCAGTGTAAAGTTGCAAAGGGGTGTAATTTTTGTCCTATTCCTGCTGCAACCAAACTGACAGTTCCAACGTATCGTGATGGGTATGTTTAGGCTAGGTATGGTCCTTTTTTGTACCCAAACATGCCGAAATAGTCTGAGCTACATTGTACCAGTGATAGGTCTGAAGAGTCCAAAGTGTAAAAAGGTAGCAATCTTTGATGAGTTGTTACTTAGAAATCATCACTTAGATACATTTTGTCTAAGGCAATGTGATCATGTAGGGTCCCTCTACAATAACCTCTCTCAGTTTTTTATATCTCTGAGGCGTTTGCCCATGGTGAAAGGTTTTCTGCTACCCCAAAAATTGTTAGAAGGAGGCAGTGTAAAGTTGCAAAGGGCTGTAACTTTTGTTCTTCTCCTCGTGTGGCCAAACTAATAGTTCTAATGAATCTAAATAGTTACGTTTAGGCTAGGTATGGTCTATTTTGCACCCAAACATACTGAAACAGTCTGAGCTACATTGTACAGACAATATCCCTGAAGAGTCCAAAGTGCAAAAAAGTAGCAATCTTTGATGAGCTGTTATTCAAAAACTATGTCACTTAGATACATTCCATCTAAGGCAAAGAGATCACCTAGGGTCCCTCTATAATAACCTCTCTCAATTTTTTATATCTCTAAGGTGTTTGCCTATGGTGAAAGGTTTTCTGCTGCCCCAAAAATCGTCAGAAGGATGCAGTGTAAAGTTGCAAAGGGGTGTAACTTTTATTCTTCTCCTTGTGTGGCCAAACTAATACTTCCAATGTGTCTAGATAGGCACATTTAGGCTAGACATGGTCCTATTTTGCACCCAAACATGTAGAAACAGTCCGAGCTACATTGTACCGGTGATATCCCTGAAGAGTCCAAAGTGCAAAAAGGTAGCAATCTTTGACGAATTGTTATTTGGAAATCATGTCACTTAGATACATTTCATCTAAGGAAAAACGATCATGTAGGGTATCTCTACAATAAACTCTCTCAGTTATTTATATCTCTAAGGCCTTTACTTGTGGTGAAAGGTTTTTTGCTGCCCCAAAAATCATCAGAAGGAGGCAATGTAAAGTTGTAAAGGGGTGTAACTTTTCTTCTTCTCCTCATGTGGCCAAATTGACAATTCCAACATGTCTGGATGGGTATGTTTAGGCTAGGCATAGTCCTATTTTGTACCCAAACATGCCAAAACAGTCTGAGCTATATTGTACCAGCGATATCCCTAAAGAGTCCAAAGTGTAAAAAGGTAGCAATCTTTGACGAGTTGTTACTCAGAAACCATGTCACTTAGATACATTCCATCTAAGGCAATGTGATCAGGTCGGGTCCCTCTATAATAACCTCTCAATTTTTTATATCTCTGAGGCTTTTGCCTGTGGTGAAAGTTTTTCTACTGCCCCAAACATCGTCAAAAGGAGGTAGTGTAAAGTTGCAAAGGGATGTAACTTTTGTTCTTCTCCTCATGCAACCAAACTGACAATTCCAACATGTCTAGATGTGTATGTTTAGGCTAGGCATGGTCCTATTTTGTACCTAAACATGCCAAAATAGTCCGAGCTACAAACACTAACTAGTCTTCAATCTTCAAACACTACAAATACTATGATATCCTGCATAAAGTTGTCTTTTAGCCTTTTATAAAGGCATGCCCATCAAATTCAACCGCATAGAGATGATTGTTTATATTCCAAATTTGTTTCAAATATTGACCTTCCAATCCTTTTTCCTGCCCTCATATCAATTAATATGACCTTTGATTATGATATGGCACTCAAGCTTATGAGAGTTTACCAGAGATGTTCGTTGAGTTAGGTTGAAGGGCTAGTGAACTAATGACTTAAAGACCCTTCAGTAGGTTGATTTAAGTGATAGTAACTTCTGATTATAAGTCAATATTAAATTAAAACAAAAGTGCACTTTACACATGACAAGAAATTGAAGGTTTTAAAGTCTTAAGAAAAGTAGATTCCTTTTAGGGTTTAATGCCCAATATGCAAACCCTAACTATCAGTAAGATTATAATTATGAAAGCTTGTGTCTTCTCTAACTTCTTATTGCAAGAACAAAACCACATCCACCATGAATATGAACCTTACATCATATCAACCTTTCAAGATAGACCTTATCATGAAAACCATATTCACAACAAAACCTTGCACAAACAAAACCACATCCACCATGAACATGAACCTTGCATCATATGAACCATGTTTGTCCTGTGCAACATCAATATGAATTGAGAGACCTTATCATGAAAACCATATTTACAACATCATGCACCTCATGACCATCACCTACCTTGAATCACCATATCACCTTATCAACATTATGACATCAACCTTGACATCAATGACAAACAACCTTGAACCTTGATTATTGATGACTTATGGAAGCCTATAGCCCCAATGTTATGTTGCATACTAAAATTAGGTAAGACTCAATGTAATTTCATAACCTCACCTTATATGCTAGAGGAATTACATTTAATAACCACAATGGTCATCAGGTGCTCATAAGCATATGACTTTGACTATCATATTCAAAACAACAAACACACTCTTTGCATCCCAATATGGTATAATAACAAGAAATTAAGAAATATTTTCAATTGACTAACTCATAAAGAATATGGATTAGCATACTCATTTGAATATTTTCATTTGAGAAACTCATAAAGAATATGAATATTTTCTATTCAACATGATGATTCATTTTTATTTTAAATACAATTTTTATCGTTTAGTTCCAAAATGAGGTTTAGGTGATACTTGAATAACAATAGCTGGCTTATTGGATCAACAAACATCCTATGTAATATAATTGGACTTTAAATATTTGAAGTAGCCATCTATAAATATCCATTCAAACGTGGATTTATAATGCACATATGGACTCCATCAATAAAAAAGATTTGTATTAACCAAATATCCATATAGGTATACATCAATATCTATCGATATAAGTATAACATATATACAAAATAGCCATATAGGCTTACAAAAATGCCATATAGGCATACAACAAAGGAACACAATAAAAGGTCATTCCCCTTTGGCTGGTGAAGAGAATAGATCATGGGCAACCTTTGATCTTCTAGGGGATGGAGATACGTATGTGGGTGGTCTACTATGAACCTAAGGGTTGCTCCTCCTATTTAGTTCTTCCTGCATCTTTAGCTATTACAATAAAAAGTATAGACATTAATATATAGAAATTACATGTTATAAAAAATAAAACATTTAACAAAACAATCAGTTACTGCTACCATATAATATGTTTCCTCACTTGCCTTAGTAGGAAGAATAGGCTATGGTGATGTCATGTCCTATAGAAACCATCCAGATAGAAATTAAACTTTAAATCAATAATCTTTTGATTTTTCAAAAATAAACAACTATAACAATGAATGTGAATTGAAATTTACTAATCTACCTCATACCCTTGTCAATGGCATGGAGCTATGAATCACAGAGGTCACACCATGCTCCATTTCCCTATGAACATCGGGAGGTGTCTCTTCAACCTGCATCATCTGGAAATAAAACAACATTATTCAATTACGAAAACTATAATAGTGATGCAAATCATTGCTCCTAACATACACACACATTCACCTAAACATGGAAGTACACATAATAAAGCACTCAAGTCACATACAAAAATTAGTAAGTATAATTCATTCATTAAACTATTTATTTTATTACCTCTGTGAAGCTTTGAAGTCCACCACCACTGGTAGGTGTTGCTGTGAAATCTCTAATATTAACCTATTCAACATCTAAAATAAGATATTAGAATACCATTCATATAATGATGCTATTCACATGTAATATATAAAATTGTTTACTAGTTACATACTTTGACAATAGATGTTGTAGTGTAATATGCAGGTGGAGAACCAATGAAAACTACATCAACGCTATGACATTGAAATTTTATTAAAATCATCAAACTAAATTAGTTAATCTTGCATTTTAGAAATAAAATTTAATAAATTAAATTCAATGAACTTGCTAATATTTACCTGAGTATCAAGGCTGAAAGTCTCACTCAGGAGGGTATCTGTCATCACCATCTACTTAGCTGTAAATGTAGCATTTGCACCTATGTCCTAACTATCCATGGGATCATAACCATAGGCTGACCCGTAAGTCTAACAAGCATGGGGTGGGACCCTACTCCTCCTACTATCTCCCAACCCACGCTGTGCTATAGGACTAGCATGCTCTATGACGCTTCAGGTCAAGGCACTAATGGACTGAAGTGTATCGACCTCAACACTCTCCTTCACAATGGAAGGGATAGAAACATGCTCATGGGCTGGTCTGTTGATTACTCATCTCATTGGCTGCTATGGGTCAACACGTGCTCATAGTCTATCTTGTGCTGACCCCCCAATACCTTGGAAGTCTCGCATATCAAAATAGTTTGGCACTTTATTGAGGAGAAACTCGCAGTAGAGTTTCATCGAAAAGTATTATGGGACCTCATTATTATTACATGGAGGATGGTCAAAAACCATCCACCACCTCTACCCAAAATTATCCCTTATTGTTTGGTTGTTTCACCAATGGATAGGGAACCTCTTGCATGTAATGGGTGGAGGTTGATTTGTTTGTGGGTTTGTGAAAATGGAACACAAGTCCAATTTTGTAATTTGTAACTTTTTCACATCTTCATATGATAGCTTGTCTACATAATACTCTCGAAACTCTCTCCTCCTATTCGACCAACTAGATATTTGCTTGCTAATTGAATCTACATTTGATAACATAGATTCAAGAGATTGAGAAAGTGTGGACCTATGCAAGGTTGAAGTTGAAGGATCTTTCAACCTTGCAATTATGTCTTCAATTTCTTTTTTATTGTTTTTAATTTGCCCCATTAGATTTTCTTGTGTTCTAGGGGCATGTCAAGGAATGGATGGAGGAGTTTGTTGTTTGGTAGGTATTTCCTCTTCAGGATTTTGTGGATTTTGAGGAGGAGGAGGAGGTGCATTAACATTTCCTAATAATTAAGGAAATTTACATAAAAAATCAACTCAAACCTACCTATTTAGAAACAAATTCAAACAAAAAAAACAAATAAAACTCACTCCTTTGGCTTGCTCAATGTCGTGGTGGTATTTTAGTGATGAATCGGTAAGATTTTGGTGTTGAATTGAGTCTTCAAAAATGTGAGCATACTCCTTAGGGTTTGCAAGTCACAAGTGTAGAGGAAAATAAAGAAATAAAATGAGTAGAAATGCTCTTTTTATATATATAATTAGTCATAATGCACTTGCGTTATAACATAAGAACATTATGGTTTGGTTTTGCCGAGCCTTAGGCTCGTCATTACCAAACCATAACGCGAGCCTGTTATATTGTGCTCGCATTATGTATTAATTTTTTTTGAAAAAGTTTTGGCCACTTTTTGGGCCCCCAACTTTTTGCACTTACCCGGTAGGATAGCTAAAACACCATTTCAATATCAACTAAAAGGTTCTCCGATTAAGAGCTTGCAGCCATAAAGGGTCAAAATTAGCCATCATCATGACTATCACATGCAGTATACAGAATGGAGCCATAGAGTACAAGTATCAAATGAAAAGACAACCTATATCACAATAAGCATGTTTCTAAATCTTTAAAAGGTACAATATAACTGAACAAAAAGTGAAAAAGGCTATAGTAGGCATGTGAAGTTATTGTTCAGATGCAATGCGACAACTAAAGCACCATAAGTTACAGATTGATAACAGTTTAATAACAATGAAATAGATGTTTCTACAGTGATCACTGCCCAAGCCACTGTCATGCGAAAGAAGTTTTTATGACTACCTTCAATATTTTTATGCTAAGTAACAGTTATAAAATGTACAACATAGCCTCATGATATATATTGCTTTAGCCATATGTATAACATCAATTGTAAGAATGAATATCATTCTGTGCTCATACCAAGTGTATACAGAGAAGATGAACAAGAGTACTATAGTTATCAAATGGAGTACACATAAATGCATATGAGTTTAAAATAACAAGCATTTATGTTCATCTACCATTGGTGCAAAGAGACATCACATGAATGTCATCACTATAGTATGTGGCTTTATAACAGCCAATCAAGACTTTTTGGAATAGTGAATATCCTCTTAAGGTGTAATAGTGATTGATTAAGAACAACAATGAAGATAGTACAAGGAATGACATATTTAAACCATCATTGTTTTGAACAACTAATTCATTGTGATCTAAAACCCAATAATGTGCTGTTAGGGGATGATGTGACTACATATGTAGCAGACTTTGGTATTTCCAAATTGCTATTTAGGAATTTAATGGATTCATTGACTTTCATAAATGCATTCAAGGGACCTGCTGAGTACATTGCACCAAAGTATGGAATGGGTGGAAATCTTTCTACAAAAGAAGATGTGTATAGCTACAGAAATCTACTTTTAAAGATGTTTATATGGAGGTTGGTATGATGCTTCGGGGAATGGGATTTGATAACAATACATCAATTTATTTAGCAGCTGAGAAGATATACAAGGTAGAGAAGAACATGTTGTCTTTCAAGCAAATGTTTCCTTTACTACAGTCCAAAGAGTCACTTACCACAACTAATGAGCTTGCTCCTTTCAAGAATTACTTATCAAGAATGGTTGTAATATACTACATTGTTTTCCTACACACTAAATTTTTTATCATAGC
Organism: Cunninghamia lanceolata; assembly: GCA_027924645.1. NCBI lineage: Eukaryota > Viridiplantae > Streptophyta > Pinopsida > Cupressales > Cupressaceae > Cunninghamia > Cunninghamia lanceolata. The sequence continues at coordinate 3,408,931 of BSBN01000275.1, read as the reverse complement.
TCAAGAGGGAAATTTTTCTCATTTTTTGATGGGACACCAACGATACTTATATGAAGGACACAACAAGACAATAAAACCTAACAAAAGAAAGTTGGTACTACTATTAGACAATCCAAAGATAAGTTGGAAGACCTTTAAGCAAAAAATGTGAACCATGTGACACCATAGAGATATTAAGGGTATTGAAATAAGAAATGTAAATGCTTCAGTATACACCTTTCCTGCACCAGATTACATCTGCTGTGAGAAAATACATGAAAGGATGTGGGCTTTCCCTCATTTTTTCCTCTCAAAGGTTCAAACTTGTCAGTTATGGTGGTCTGAATAAAGATCAATAGAGAATAAACACAAGAAAATACTTAGAAATGAGTGAGGAATGAAATGTCAGCCACAACCTTCATAAGGAAACACTGAAAAATGAACAAGTATACAGAACATGGATGTGGCCTCCAATGGAGGAAATATATAGTAAAGCTACAGGGAGGAAAAAATATACATCTATTTTGTTCATTATGGGCTCGAATAGAGTAACTTTTGCAAATGATAAGTAAAATATAGAGGTTTGAATGATGGAGGCTTACCAAGTTTATGCAATTGCAGGAAAATCCATTCAAAATCACAAAGTAAAAGCTTCAATAATATTTCCAGTGTCAGCCTTAGATATGAAGGAAAGGTTTGCTAGAAGATAAATAGGGAAATGCACTAGAGAGTGATTGTTTCTATGGCCTAGAAGGCCCAATAACTCCCAAATGTAGAGCAATGCTCAGATCTATGACAAAGAATGACTTACCTTTTATTTTTTGCAAAAATCTTCTGGTAGATTGCATTGAGATAGCAGAGAGATTGAGGATTTTTGCTTACCCCATGGCGGCTGAGTAGCAGAGAGCATCATTTCAAAAAGATGGAAGTGAAAATGAGCCCAAAAAACTAGGGCAAAGTGTGTTTTGTTTTAGGGTTTGCTTAGAAGCCCTAGGTTCAAATGTGGTTTTTATCACATTGAATTGCATTTTCCATGCCATGACTAATACCCATCATGGTATTATTGTTCACTTGTTGTTGCCTAGTCTCATAACTTAGAGTGTGACATGCCTTAGGTCCTTTTTTTTTTGCATATTCATTACCTAGGCATTGTGCCTTAAGGCTATTTGATCACTTTTAAGTCATAGGTCATATGCCTTAAGATATTTTGTAGAAACAGTGGAGGACAAGCCCTAGGGGCTTTTAATTTTTTCAAACCTTTTCATAATGCCTCCAAACATTTTCTGATTTTAAAAAAAATCAAGTGTCCAAATAATGTATAATACTTGGCAAAATTTTAAAAAAGCCTTGTATTATTTGTAGAGAATCAAATCAAGATAAAATAGAAAACAAAACTACAGATATTGTAAAGCAATATTTAAAACAATATCCCTTATCAATTGCTTTTAAATGTTTGTCATTTAATGTAGTTAAAGCAGGACTAAAATAGACAAAAATCTTTCTTTTTGAGTTTACTTTCTTTGGGTGAAATTCAGAGGATAACGACAAAATGGAGCCTTTATGGGGTGGATAAAGCCTGATTTTGAGGATATTTTGGTGGGGCCACTTGACGGAGAATTTTTGCATCTTTTACACCTAGTTTGGGAACATTTTGGGCACAATTTTTAAGGCTTTTTATGGATCTCAAAAATGATTTGGAGGTAGGCTTTCAAAGTGTTTGGCATTTTTTCCTATTTTTCCATTATGGGAAAATTAGAGGATATATTTGAGAGAAAAAAATTGTTTTTCTCAGTTATGATTATGTTTCTTTCTCTTTGGCTCACTAGTAGAGAGCATTGTAAACTTTCTACTCAGTCTCATTTTGCATATTCCTTTTAGATTATTAAGACAACATGTTTCCTTTCTCATTGGTTTTGTCTCATTTTTGTAGTGTCGATTTGATGTTTCATTGTGATCATTGAAAATAGATCCTTTGTTATGTCTCTTTATTGCAAGGTTGTATGCAGAGGTTCCATGTAATGCAAGTTGTGTGTTGTGTTTTGATCCTTCACACAAATTACTTATGTGTTGCTTGTGTCAACTAGGATTGTGAAGGTACATGTCTTAAGAGTTTGATTGTGAGTGAAAGCATCAAATAAGTTAGAATTCTTTTTAAACATCCATAGATTTTAGTTTTGCATTTCAGTCATCTTCTATCCCTTTTCCACGGCAATTATTTAGATTAGGAGAGAGCCAACTCACTCTGGAGGTCCACTTCAAGTTTAGTCAACCCAAAGGCCTAGGAGTGTTCCCATGTGTCAACAGTTAACTAAGTTAATAGCTTAGTCTAGATGCATATCTGATTGATAACACACATAGAAAGTAGCAGCACACACTCTTGTTTCAATATTTTTCATCTTCGTTGCCCATGGAGGTCAAAAGACCAAAATAGGGGCTTGACCTAAAGGTAAGCCCCCAAGTAGCCCAAACCATTTCTTTTTTTTCTTGTAGGATTAAAAGTTTGAGTGGAGAGCTCCATCCTCCATTTATGGTTTTGTGATCTCTTACTTGAACCCCTCTACTCCTTTGTCATTCATTTTGTTTACTTCAAGTTTATTACACATCAAGTTTCTTGATTGTATTTATTTCTTGTCACCTGGAAATTACTATTTTTCTATCTTGGTTGTTGTTGTGCTATACAGGTGACATGAAATCATACAAAGTTCAGACTTATTATTTTTCATGATTTTAGGAGTATAACATGATGTGTTGGCATCCCTAGTAGTGAGCTTCCATCTTCTGACACAAAGTTCCTCTATTTCCCCTCTTTAATTTTTTGTACTTGAAAGTTTAAAATATTGTCTATAATAGTTCATTTTCAGCACTTTATCATCTTTTCTTTATTTTCCAAGTAGTTAGTTTAGTTTCTTCTCATATCTTTTGATGCAAGAAGAGCATGTTGATGCTAGTCTATCGAAAAATAAGTAGATAGAGAAAACTAGACAAGATCCTAGTGTAGTTGTAGTGAAAAGTTCTCTTGGTTAATACATTTTAATCAAGGTGTAATTTTTCCTCCTCTAAAGTAGATTAGTTGCTTATATAGATTTAGATTGTGTCGGTTCTATAGATTATCAGAAGTCTACTTTTGGTTATACCTTTAGTTTTGGTTCTACAATAAATTTTATTAGAAGTTCAAGAAACAACCTACTGTGTCACTTTCTATAGCATACGTTAAGTACAAAGCTACCACCTTAATAGCTTTCTAGGGAGTATGTTTGAGGAGATTGTTAGAGTATATGTAGAAAATATAGAATGGTCCCATTGTGTTGTATTATGGTAACCAAAGTACTATACATATAAGTAATAATCAAGTCTTTCATAGGAGCACTAAACATATTGAAATTCAATATCACTATATCAGAGAGTTAGTTCAACAAGGATTGGTTACAATCATATACTACCCTATAGAGGATTATATAGTCAATATATTCACGAGGCCCCTTGCTTGTGACTAGTTTTATAAACTTCTATTTATTCTTCAAGTTCTTCTGAATCTTTCATTATGGAGGAGAATGAAAGAATAATGAACACTTTTTGTAGTTATTGTTAATACGTAATTTTTTCTTAAGTTGGTAGTTAGGTGGCAGTTGATTTTACATTTAGTTATCTTTTGAGTTATAAATGTTATTCTCTTCTCTCAAATATTATATGAAAGTTTTGGACCTTATACATTACTTGCATTGTGTTGATGATCTACATATCATCATTATTTTTTATGGATGCTCTATTCCTTTATATTATATAATTAATATTAAATTATATTATAACTCTAATCTAAAATATACTATAACTCTAATTATATTAAAATAAAAAATAATAGAAAATTTAGGTATATGAAAAAATAATTTCTATAGAATTGAAAAAATATAACTGCATAAATAAAATGTTTTTTTTTATTTACAATTAAACTAACCTTCCTTTTTAGTTTCAATTTAAAATAGGAGCTTTGTATTTTAGCCCACAAACTTTTAGCTAGTAGAAAGTAGGGTTGAAAGTTCCTTCCTTGGTTAAGGATATTTATGTTCAAATCAAATTATGAACTTTTCAACTGAAAGGAAGTAAAAATCCTAGAAAACTATTTGTCTGGAAAAGGCTACATAACCATAAATTTTTGAGTACCAAAGAATTAAATAAAAACTATATGATTCAAATTAATACAATAGAAAAGAAATAGAGTGCTACAAAGAAAATACAAACTATATAGAAGAGGGGCAGAAAAAAATAGGAGCCAACACTGTACTTGAGTGAGTAGTAAAAGTGAACACAGGAGGAAAGAGTCATAATAAATAACAAGAATGACAATTAAAACAATCTCTTGAATATTGTAATACAATGACATTCCATCCTCAAAGTGACATTACTACAATTTATTGGAGAATAAAACTAATGCAATATTATTCTCATTTATTTAACAAACAAGTTAGAATTGTGTAGTTGGAGTTAAACTCAACAACTTCTTACAAATTTGGAATCTAACATGACAACTAATTCAGATTTATTGACACCTAACTAAACCTAATTGACACAACTACACCATCTAATTGATAGCACAAAAATAAACTGCTAGCACTCACACCCATAGTTTTTCATTATTCTCCAACACTCCCCCCTAATGAAGAACTGAAAATATCTCCAACTCTCACATGAACTCGCCATGTTCCTATGAGACCTAATGCACCTCTCGTCCTCCAACACCATAAATGGAGGCATGTCAAGGAACCCATATTTCCTCTGACAACCTTTTTTTAAATTGTACTTTGATGTTCCCCACAACATCTAACAATCATATCAACAAATGGTTGAATAAATTCATCTTCTTCTTCATATAGCTAGTACAACTAATCACAGCACCAACACTTTCACACATCTCCCGTGCTCCATATATCTTCCACTGTATATGTGCAGAGCTACCAGGTGGGTAGAAAATATAGGATGCAATTTTAGTAATCACAGATCATACATAAAATAATTCCATTTGAACATTTCTGCAACATGACCATCTTCCTTCTCGGATTCCACACTCACTGCACCAACAACAGAGAACAATACAAACTAGGCCAATAACTATGAATTAAAAACAACAAGCGAACCATAGTCTAGGCATCCACACACCACTCATAGCCCTCTCATCTACCTGGGCACTCCTATAAGGGAGTCATGCCCAATCTAGCTCTGATACAGTATTGGAGAATAAAAGTGATGTAATATTATTCTCATTTATTTAACAAACAATAGCCTTGAGCATTGAAACATTTTTTGTGCAAGATAGGTTAAAGATTAATGTGTTGTTTAGTACATGTAGCATTCTAGCATAGAGTCAAGGATGTTGCTTACAATGCAGTTATTATTAATATAATAGTTGATAGAAATTATTGTGTATAATCAAAGGTCGTTATGTTTGTTGTTTAGAATTAATAGACATTTGTTGTTATTTGAAAAATAATTATGTTTCTATTATCAAGTAAAGGCCACAAGCCTGCAAATTATTTGTAATCTTAGTAATTTTTTTTATACCATCACTTATATTAACAATAAAAGGTACAAACATAGAGGTATGTTTTGAATCTGCAAAATTATAAAGGAAGATGATTATGTCAATTTGTATTTGAAAGAGACTTTGTAGCTATGATAAAAGGAGATGATCAATATGGACTATGAGTCAGGGTCCACTCCCAAAAAAGTGCTTGATGGTGATCAACTATATTTATCTATGTATTGTTGTGTGATTAAGATTTAGATATATTGTATAGTTAGAATCCTTGAAGTTGTTTAGGACTTAAGTTTTATTTGTTGATGAAGTTTGATGTATGAATAGTGTGAAAGATGTGACTCATATTAAACTTTGCAAATTTTTAATAGAATTAAAAAGATTGTTAAATATATATTAATATATCCATTGTTTTAGCACTATATTAACAAAAACAACCTCTTGAATACTATAATACAATGACATTCCATCATCGAAGTGACATTACTGCAATCAATGTTAACTTTCCAACCCATCCCAGAGACAACATTTTTCATCGTTGACCTAGAGCCATAAACATGATCAACCAATAAACAGTTGAACCATAACCATACACCACCACTTAAGCAGCTGAACTGTAGCCATAGAATGAAAAGTGAACAAATTTCAACTATCATCTTAATAGGTACCACAAACACTCAAACTATGAAGCAATAAGAGTTTTTAGATCCAATTGTGTAAAATTAAAGAGAACAACCTCTATTGCAATCCACACTGACAATGATATTATGAAAGGTTATACCAGCATGGGAGAACCATAACCAAATTGAACACAATATATAGTGCTTAAAGATAGAGACAATCTTGCAATCATCTAAAACAGAGCACACAAAACCCTCAACCCTAAGCATGAAGAAACTGCACAATAAAGCAAAGAGAACTACATCAATACTCCTCTATCCAAAGCCTATAGAAGGATCCACATTGACAAGGTAGATCACAACTAAACAAAAGCATGCCACACTAAATAGTCCTTATAAACCAGAACTCAATCACACCAAGCACACAGAAGCATCTCCTGCTTGGCTACACAACTATAAATTTACTTGCCTGGAAAATGCTCCCAAATTTTATTAACATCAACCTAAAGAAAACATTCAACATGTTCCCTCCATGAGACATTAGCTGCGATGCAGTGTGGAAATTATCTGCAAGATAGCCAAGAGCAAAAATAAGTATTTTGCAATAAGAGAAGCAATTCTCCATGGACTTGAACAATTGTCATTTACGAATTCAACAACTATGACATTAATTGTTCTATGGTAGTGTTTATGAGTAGCTTCTCTCACTTCAACAAATGGATCTTCGTAGCTTCTGGTGATGCCTTTGCTAAGTCCATTGAATAGCTTAGCCACTTCTTTGTCACTTCATATGTAGCTCTTGATAATTTCGGCCTCCTTTAGCACAAAAACATCTCTTTCACTATCAATCAAATCACACATGAGAAGAACATACCTTGATATCACATAGGTGTCTTGTGCCTCACATATTTCTAAAGACATCTGCTTTCGTAAAATAGTTTCAATGCTACTGGAGATTCTGATTCTAGGTAGGTGAAATATGTTCTTCTTAATTCAGATCTCTTCAAACTTTCCCTCCACCTGTCTAAATTTGATCCCAGTGTGCCTTAAATCAAAAGTTGAGGGGATTATATACTCTTGTTTCTGAGGGCTAGATATGAAATTTTGGATGATACTTCTATCTAGATAGGATGAATTTATGACTAAAATGCGGAACAAATCTAAAAGATGTTTAACATCCTCTCTATAGGGAATTACATGTCTTAGCCAAGAGGTTGTGGTATTAAAAGGGTAGAACAACCTTGTTATTTGTGCACCTTTCAACAACTCGTAGAGCTCATGGCATGCACTTTATTCATCTGTTTGAAGCTTGAATTCCAATATCTTGAGCAACACGATGAAGGGAATTTGATTCTCCAACATCAAAATTGAAAGGAAGCTAGGTGTGCAGAAATCGCTTCCTACACTAATCTAAAGAGGAGAGACGAGTGCAAATTCATTTTATCCTTTACAATTACAAAATGTTAACAACAACAATGGAGATATTGCAGCAATACACATACACACAGGAATGAGACAAGAGAGAGACACAAGATATACTTGGGGAAAAGCCTTATTGGGTGAAAAACCCCACACTCCATAACCTCCACAATGTATTATCAAAACTAAAATAGTTTACAATACACTTGCAATGCAAGCTCTCAAGAGTCTTCGACACTCATATCTAGAGACAAACTAACAGCATAGCAGTACCTATCAATCACATAATACATCTCCTCTCCAAAGCACCTGTTTATAAAGAAAATACAAGGCAAAAATGGCTCTATCTTGGGATGGGCATCCAACATGGCCTGATGGCCTAAAACCCATGCCTATGGACACTTGTCCAACACTCTAGGATGTTCCTAACACTTTTCAAGTCACCCCATCCCAAAGACATTGCCTATTCCCATGTTGGGCAATGACAGATGCTCTTACAACTCTTACGATTGTCATAGAATCTGTTATAACTATCATAACTTACAACTATAAGAGAATCTATCATACATAGGCTATAAATAGCATATTATCTTACAACATGTCATAACCCTCCTTGGGGCACCCAAAGATGCCTTTTTCAAATATGCTTCTCGACACATGTCTTCACCTGTCATAGAATCTTCCATTTATGACTCTTATGCATCATAAAACTGTCATAGGAATCTGTCATGACTGTTTCGGTCAATATTCCCTTACACACTATCCAAGATGTCGATACATGGAAAAATATTCCTACCACTAAGTGGGATGCCTATCTCCTCATGTGAGGACAAATTTACATGTGGTCATCTTCCATGTAGGATGACACATCACCATGTCGACTCCCACAAGATGACAACATAGGATTTGCATCCTAATTACACACTAGACAATAAATAAATAAATACAATGAAATAATACAAGGAATTACCAAGGTTGAGACACCTTAATTCTCAACATTCTCCCACTTGTCAAACACCTTGTAAGAGCCAATGTAATTAACAAGATTTAACTGCTATAGGCCGAGAGGCCTATAGACTCTGAACACCATCTAAACTTCTTTGTGCTTACTGGTTTTGCCAATGCATCCCCAACATTCTTCAAAGTGTCTACCTTCTCCAAATTCACCTTCCCATCCTCTACCATGTTTCACATGAAGTGAAACTGTATATCAATATGCTTTGTTCTGGCATAGAAAGTTAGATTCTTTACTAGGCAAATCACACTCTAACTATCACAACAAATCGTAATCTATCTTGCATCAACACCAATATTTGAACACAATCTCTTTAGCCAAATAGCTTCCTTACAAGCATGAGTTTCTACCATATACTTAGCTTCTGTCATGGACAAAGCAACCATAGGTTGTCACTTACTCATCCAACTAATTACACCACCAAACATAGTGAACACATAGGCACTAGTGGATCTCCTACTGCAATGTCACCTACCTAATCAGAATCCACAAATCCATGAATACAAATTGAATGCGGAGGTCCTATAGCATTACCATGATAGCATATGGAATACTCAGAAGTACCCCTCAAATATCTAAACACTTGCTTGATTGCATCCCAATGTACCCCTCTAGGATTAGCCATAAATTGACTAAGGACTCCCACTGCTTGGGCAATGTCTGGTCTTGTGCAGACCATAGTATACATCAAACTACCAACAACACTAGCATAAGGTACTCTGCTCATGTACTCTACCTCACTAAGAGATTTTGGACAATCATTAACAAACAACTTTGTCCCCAATGAAACATGAACACATAATGGTCTACAATCTGCCATGCTAAACCTATCCAACATGGTCTTCAAATACTTACCATGGCTTAACCAAAGTCTTCTATTAGCTCTATCTCTTCTAATTTCCATTCCCATAATATACCTGGTTGCCCCTAGATTTTTCATCTCAAACTGTGATGACAACTGAGACTTCAAATCAAAAATCATATTCTTACCATTCACAATCAACAACATATCATCAACATACAATGCAATAATGAGAATGTGATCATTGTCAATTTATAATACACACAATGATCTGATTTCAATCTCAGATATCCAATCGACAACACAAAGGCATCAAACTTCAAGTACCACATCCTAGGAGACTACTTCAAACCATACAAAGACTTTTTCAACTTGCAAACCAAATTTTCTTTACCTTTCGCTATGTAATGCTCTGGCTGTGACATGTAAATTTCTTCCTCCAAATCACCATGAACGAAAGTTGTTTTCACATCCATCTGTTCCACCTCTAAGTCACAAGCCATTGTAATAGATAAAAGAACTAAATGGATGTCAGATTTGCAACGGGAGAGAAAATTTTACCATAATCAATTCCCTCCACTTGTGAGTACCCCTTCGCAACCAATCTAGACTTGTACTTTTCTACACTACCATCTACATCAAATTTCTTCTTGAAAACCCATTTGCATCGAACACATTTATGTCCTTCAAGCAAAGACACCAAGTCCCATGTTTTATTCTTCTCCAAAGAAGCCATCTCATCTTCTATGGCCTCCTTCTAGGAACCTGCATCTTTCATGCCCATATCCTCTTTCATAGTTCTAGGCTCATCGATGTTAGTAAGTAAGGCCAAAGTACAACTAGAATCAAGAAATGAATAAATAAACCTATCAGGTTGCTTTCTTGTTTGTGTAGACCTCCTCAATGGCTGAGGTTGAGGTTTTGCTTCTTCTTTTGAGTTTTCAAAGCTACTAGAGCTCTCCTCATCGTTAGGTCTCATAGGGTCTGTTGGTTCAATCTTCTTACGGGTAGAAGGAAACTAAACCACATCTTTCTTTTCTATCTGTTCTGGTTGTAGAACCATGGAAGAAGGTGTTAGTTCTCTGAAGATAACACTTCTACTATACAACACTTTTTCAGCCATAGGATCCCAAAGCTTGTATCCTTTCACACCGACACCATACCTAATGAAAATACACTTAACAACCTTGTTTTCCAATTTAGACCATTTCTCCCTAGGCACATGTGCATATGCCTCACAACCAAAAATACAATGATGTCTAACTGAAGGCTTCTTACTAGACCACATCTCCATAGGTATCTTACCAACAAGAGCTAATGTAGGAGACCTGTTTACCAGGTAGTAAGTAGTGGCTATAGCTTTAGCCCAAAACTTTTGTTCAAGGCTTGCTCCACTAAGCATACTCCTAGCCTTCTCCATCAGTGTCTTGTTCATCCTCTCTGCAACTCCATTTCACTGTGGGGTATATGGAGTTGTCTTATGTCTTTCAATCTCTTGCTCTTTATAGAACTTATCAAACTTTGCTAAATAAAACTCACCACCATTATTAGTTCTCAAACACTTAATCTTTTTACTAGTCTGATTTTCAACAAAAGCTTTTAACTCTTTAAACTGACTAAAGACTTCAGTCTTGCTTCTGATAAAATAAACCCATGTCCTACTATAATCATCTATGAAAGATACAAAATATACAGATTTGGAAATTGAAGGAACATTAACATGACCAAACACATCAGAATGAATAAGATCTAATACACCAGAAGATTTGTAAGAACTAGTGTAAAATTAAACACCATTTTGCTTTGCATATACACAATGGTCGCAAAAGTCAAACTCAAGATTACAATCATTTAACCCCTCAACAAGGTTTTTATTTTTTAGGGTTCTAAGACACTTCTCACCAATGTGGCCATATCTCAAATGCCATAACATAGTCTTTTCAAGAGGAAGGTTAACTTCCAAAGCATGTGCACTACCATCAGAATGTGTTACAAAAGACTTCTTCACTACTCGTTCAAATGGTGGGGATGAATTGACTGTAGCTCTTTTCTTTGAGTTAGAAGAACTATTGCACTATGTAGTGTATGCCTCCAACTGAAACAAAGTACCCCTCTGAGTACCCTTCGCAAGCACTATAGATCCTCTAGTCATCTTTCATCCATCCTTCAAAAAGACAACCTACACACCTACATCATTTAACATACTTACAGAAAGCAGGTTTCGTGCCAAGCCTGGGATGTACATAACCCCAGTGATCCCCTTCACTCATCCATCAGGGAATTGGATTGAGACTCTTCCATGACCAAAAATCTTTAGATGAGAATCGTCACCTAGGTACACTCTTCCACCATCAAACTCTTCATACTTCGTGAACCAACTTCAATGCGAGGTCATGTGGAATGATACACTAGAATCTATCGACCACACATCATCAGATGCATGGGTGGCTAGGGATGCGATGAAGGCATCACCATCATGTTGTGACTTGTCAGAATCTGAACAGGGGCATTCCTCTTCTTCATTTTCTTTTCCTCTTTGCATTCCTTTTAGAAATGCCTCGTTTTCCCATAGTTCCAACAAAGAGCCTTGGAATTTCCAAGAGATTTGGATCTCCCATAGGATTTGGATCTACCCTTTTCACCTTTCTTGTCTTTCTTCTTCCCTTTCTCTTTGGGTCTTCCATGAACTGCAAGAGCATCTTTGGCTGACTCAGTTGTCTTTCTCCGTACTTCTTTAGATAATAGCAAAGACACTACATCATCCATCTTGAAAGTGGTGGTAGTGCTTCTGATAGCCATGACAAGATGATCCCACAAATATGGTAAAGAACAAAGCAGGGTCATACATCGATCCTCCTCCTCTATTTTCACACCCATAGATGTCAACTATGTAACAAACATGTTAAAAGCATTCATATGGTCTACAACAGATTCTCCATCTTCCATTTTTAGAGAAAACAACTTTTTTTTTAGAAAGAGCTTGTTCACCAGGGACTTGGCCTAATAAACAAATGCCAGCTTCTTTCAAAGATCTTGTGTAGTCTTCTCCTCATGGACATTCAACAGAATAGAGTCAACTAGATAGAGTCTTATGAGACCCTTAGCCTTCTGATCTTTGAGGTCCCAATTATCTTGCGACATTATCGTAGTTTTTGTTCCATCAACAGTTTCCCATAGGTCACAATCAACAAGTAGATCTTCCATCTTGAGTTTCCACAACTTGAAATTTGTGCCATTGAACTTCTCCACCTCTACTCTTCTGGATGTGGTTTCCATCTCCTTCCTATAACAAGATATAGAATACTCTGCACAGAATCCCACTCAACCTAAGATTATCTCAAAAAACCCCTACTCGGCAACTAAAACCAAATCTGATCAAGCTCCGATACCAATTGAAGGAAGCTAGATGTGTAGAAATTGTTTCCTACACTAATCTAAAGAGGAGAGAAGAGTGCAAATTCATTTTATCCTTTACAATTAAAGAATGTTAACAAAAAAAATGGAGATATTGCAGCTATACACATACACACAAAAATGAGATAGAAGAGAGAGACACAAGATATACGTGGGGAAAGCCCTAATCGGGTGAAAAATCTCACACTCCAAAACCTGCATAATGTATTATCAAAATTGAAATGGTTTATAATACACTTACAATGCAAGCTCTAAGGAGTCTTGTTGTGTGGCTACACAACACACCCCATTTTGATTGACAAAACAAGGACCCAACTTTTTGGCTTGTGTTTTCTGCTTCCTGGCAGTTTGGTAAAAGTAAGTCATGCAGATCATCATGCATTGAAAGGCTAGGTAAGTGATCATCATGAGGTCAATTTGTCAAATTTCATATTTTATTCCAGAAACCTCATACTTAGAAAGAGCATCAAATTTCATGCAGGTCTGTCTTTTACATCACATTGATATTCGTCACGATGTGAAAGTTATGAATGGTCAAAGTTTGAGTCAAACCTGATATTCACAGGGGGAGGATCATATTTCATAACATCAGTCATATTATAAAAGGTCACCCCGATCTAATATATCACCCGATAAAATCATGCGGTCCAAATGTCCGGACGTCAATTTTAGGTGATAGTAGCCTTTACCCTTCAATAGCCTTATGCATTTCGTGAGGATCATATTTTTCAATGTAACCTGATATTTCGTAATATCCTCCTGCCGTGAAATATCCCCCTAAGCCAATAGTCTGATGATGTCATTCAAGTCTGATAAATGAAGAAACAAACATGACGATGACATCATCATCATTTTTACCTCTCGGGGGGATATTTTCTAAACATGATCTTGCTCAACAAACATGACGATGACATCATGATGTCTTAGAGATACGAAAAGCGAATATCTGGATGATGTCATCCCGATATTCCAAGAGAGAGTAATAGTTTATCCGATCATCATCATCATTTTGAAACATCACCCGATATATCAAAATATCCTCCTGATGTACCAAACATGACCAAAGGGTGTGAACATCACCTGATCTTGTCGATGATAGTTTTTTCCTCTCGAGGAGGAGGATCATATTACACTCAGGGTGATATTTGAGAATATCACCCGATATCTAAATATAATGCATTCGTGATATCCTATCATATGGATATCACCCCGCTCCCATTGCCGCCATTAACATTTAATGCGAGCAGAGGTGGTAGGTGGTTCCCACTGACCACGAAACCTGATTGAACACCTGGAAAGATCCTAAGTTTCCGTTTGAATGATCAACGAAATAAAATTTAATGTGTTAGGGGTTGCCCTAATTTTACCCTAATTGCAAGGTTAAAAGGTAAATTCATCGTCATTTCAAACTTACCTTGCGATAAAAATCATTTTTACAGAGCACAAGCTTCCAAATCCTCATCCCGACGACACTTGTATGAACAGAGCTTGCAGGCGAGAAGAAGCACGTGATTATCAGTAGAATTAAGGGCACTTTCAGAAATCCACTGGTATAAAGGGGATCTGCATAACAAGGTAAGTAATTGAAACCTTCATCTTGTTGTTTCTGCATAGTCAGGTATGGTGTGTTGGTTTGAGGTTTTAGTTTATGCATCCCTTGATAGGAAAATGCTGAATAAATACTGTATGCATGATGTAAATAGAGATAAAATGTTATTTACATGCATATGAGTATCCCTTGTAAGACTAATTGTGTTAATTGTAGGTATCCATGGCGGACAAGAGGTTGGCTAAATGTGAGGCTGAGTTCAGCAGGCCTATGTTCGCATCCCCTAGGGGGATACTATTTAAATATGGAGCCATAACAGATACACATCAGGGGAGTACCGATTTGGAGGCCTGGTCCGCTAGAATGAATGACAATAAGAACAGAAGCCTAGTGCTGGATGCAGTGTTCATGTCTGGATTGTGGAATGCAACTGATTTTCTGTACTCCATGGAGTCTCCAAAGCTAGTGGTTGAATGTGCATGGAATTACAATTCATAGACAAGGCAGGTGGTCAAACATGGAAGAGTATATGTAGACCTATCCATTAAAGGTCTTTCTAGGACATTTAGACTGCCATTGGGCAGCAAGGTTAAAAGTGTGGACTTGAAGAAGTTTGAACATGAGTATGAAAACAATAAGAAGCAGTCCAGGAAGAACATGTACCAGTGGAGGGCAAAGAATAGCACATATCCTGCAGCTGCCAAACTTCTTGTGCACATGTTTAAATATGATTTTGATGATGAATATCAGTACATGATTGCATTACTTAGCAGAGTAATAGGCCAGCCTGATGCTGGTAGTTTTAAGGATTGGATGTATGGTGTAATCATGATGTGCCTGTATGCAGACATCAAGCCACTATGGGGCCAGTTGATAAGTGATGCTCTACATGAGCAGCTAACGAACCTAGGAGGTTCAAATTACGCTTTTTACATGACATCATACATTATCTACTCCTGTGCTTACAAAGGCACATTTGTTGCATTGACAAGAGTTGGGAAGATTGGAGGAACCACCAATGATGCCCATATATGGGATCATTATCCCCAACTATAGAGAGCTAATTACCTCCAGGACTATAAATTGGTAAATAATGCATTCTCTATGCATCTGGTAAGAACCATGGAGGAGGACAGGACAAAGAGATTGAGCACGGAAGCTCAAGAGATAATCTACAGGCATGGAGCCTAGTATATTCAATTTGCTATATTTTCCTATATGAGGATTGAGGGTTTTGAAGGACATCCCCTCATGCTGCCAAGGTATCCCACTGATGTAGTGATACTGATGGAATTCATCAGGCAGAGTTCCACCATGCTAAAGACATACAAGGATGCACAGAAGTTGCCACCAATTTTGTTTCCAGTCACCATTGGCTGGTATATGTGCCCTGATTAAGAAAACATCAAGAAGGTGATGGCCAGTTTGAATAAAATGCATTTACAACCTTTCCCACTGATAAGATCATATGATCCTTATGGAAGGATAAGGAAAGTAACAGGGAAACCTCTGCATAGAATGCACCTAGAGGACTTCTGGGCTGATTGTGAAGATGAAGCAGAAGCCAGAAGGAGAAGATACCAAAGGTTGACACTGGGTCAAATCAAAACCTTTGGCTGTATCCCCCTTCCTCAGCAGTTGAAGAAAGATGATGGCAGGCTAATTGCAGATGAATGTGAGGTGAAGAAAATATACAATGATACCATATCTGCACCTGACCTTATCCTGCAAAAGGATATATCTTTAGATCCTTTCATTGCCAGGACCTTACAGCTAACCCAAGTTTGGGTTGATGAACAAATAGAGGCATTGAAGAAGAAGGGTGTTGCCATTACTATGGACAACAAGAAGAAAGGACAAGATATTCCTGATGAGGAATATGATGACTTCATAAATGAAAAGAGAAAGTCTAAGGGAGACAGGTTGCCTCCACAACAACAATAAAGCAAAAGACCTCCTAGGGGCAAGAAGATTGACAGTGAACCCAAGGGGGTGATCATTGAAAAGGTAGTGTTTACAGCTGAAGAGGAGGCAGCATCAGGATCAGGATCAGGATCAGGATCGGCATCACCTCCAAGGACAAGAAAACAAAAGTCCAAGAAAGCTAGGACTACAGAGGCAAAACTTACTGAGACCCAAGAAGAGGGTCAATCCTCGCGAAGACCAACTGAAGAGGATGTCCTTATAGAGGAAGAGTCTGAAGAAGAGGAGGCCCCTCTACTATTCAAAAGAAAGAGAATAGCTCCATAGGTGGTGGTATCTACCCCACCGAAGAAATTGAGAACCTCCATGAGAGGTGAAATAAAGCAATCCCCTACACCCTCGCAAGGGGCTGGTAGTGAAGTTGTGCACAAGGAACTACAACACAATGTTCCACTTCCTACCATTGTGAAGTTCAAAACTAAACTTGCAGAGGAGGAAATGAAAGAAACCTCCAAGGTCTTTGAAGAAGGTCATATCTCACTGGAGGAAACAATTAACTTATCAGATGATGAGGTTGTGAAGGAAGTAGCTTCACAAAAGATGGAAACCCTTGCTGTAGGCAGACGCATGACTCCTCAAAAGACTCTAGTAGTTCAAACAATACTAGAGGAGATGAAGTAAGTGGAAGTAGAAAAGGAAGAGAGCCTAGAGACGATAGCCCAAGAAATGGGGCTAGATACATTAATTGCACAGGTAACAAGTCCTATAGTGGTAGACTTAATAGAAAAATAGGATGTGAATCCTAAACATCCAGCAGGAACACCTGATAAAGGGTAAGATACAGAGGAAGTGAAGATGGCAAAACCAGAGAGCCATACTTCAAAACTGAGCCAACAAAGTCCATAGGACACATCAGCAGAACCTGCTATAGTAGAGGTTAAAGAAAAGAAGGTTAATGAGAAGGAGAATATAATAGAAGATCATGCTTCCAAAGTTCAGGAAGTAAGTGGTGAAGGTACAGAACAAATTGTGATTATAGAACAAGCACCAGCACCTAAGGAGGATCCTGTAATATCCACTACTATAAATATGCCTCAACAAGAGGAAAATTTGAAAGTGGATGAGGTGATGATGGAGAAGGATCATGATCGTCATATGGATACATCACAAGATCCTGCACCTCAGGATGATGCTCCTCCAGAAAAAGAAGTGACTCAACAGGAGGATGTACCGCAGGATCAACATCAAGGTGAGCATCATGAAGAAGAAATGAGGAAATCACCATCTCCATCACATATGCTAATAGCTATAGGAGATCGAGGTGAACGTCATGATGATGCTGAAAAACATGATCATAGGGTTGACATAGTCAAAGGGAAATCTTGACCGTAGAGATTCATAGACAAATCAAGATTGTTGATCTTTTTGTAATGGATTCCTCACCTTGTTCTATGAAAGGTGCTGGAATGGCTCTTTTCTATTATTCGAAACTTAATTGAAATCTGTCTGCTGAAATATTCAGGGCTCATTTCAAAGCTTTTTGTATACATCTCTATCTTTGCATACTTAGTGAATGAGAAGACTGTTTTGGTTACAATTCATAGTAAATCTTGAGTAATCAGTGTGTGAATTCTAGATAAATGTGAATATTTGCTGTGTCCCTTAGATTGCATGTCTGCTTACATATGTTGTTTTCATACAATTCCTTTGAAGTTAGCACCTACTATATCTAGCTGTGGAATGTCCTGGTGAACATATGGTTTGGTTTTCTTCTCTTCATGACTGTATCTGATATACATGTGATTCAATAGGTGAAGGTTCAACATTCATTTAAAGCATTTCTTTCAATTTCTTTAAATTTTAGAGCATTTCACTATCATAATTGTAAATAACTAAATATCTAAAGCAAACAATACAAATATGTGGACATCTCGTAGATAAATGGAAATATTTAGCATATTTGATGCTGAAGCATGTATTTTTTATGAATATCATGCAAATATTTGAGTATAATTGTATCATTTGATCAAACAACTGTATAAAATGACCTCTCTGTGAAGAATCTTTGCAGAAATAGTGTCATGATGATGAGATCTATGTAAGGCCCCAAAATGGAAACAACACACATCAACCTCTGAGTAACGTCAGATGATTAAGACCTAATCACCGGAGACTTGGAATCATGAATTCTCTAAATTCATCGTATCTTTCAAGATGAATAAAGGTTAATGTGTACTTTTATTCTATGCTTGTTTGTGACTAACATCATGACCAACATAAATTGGTGCTAAAAGGAGGGCCATATCTGAAAGAAGACACTCATCATCATTATTTTTAGGTTTGATGATGCAGAGAGTAAGGTAACCTCGGATGCATTCGTGAATTTCAAATATTGTTCAAATATTTACTGCAGCTAGCTTGTATATGCTCATTTTGTGTAAAGATTTCCAAATCTAACGTAAATATTGCAAGCTTTACAGTAAATCATCCTGAATTCACAAATATTGGCCAATGTTATGTAAAATTGTTCAAGCTTTGAAGAGTTTGGCCTTAGAAACCTGATATCTCGTGATAGGAGTCGCTATACCTCAAATATCACCTCATATTTGCACTATCTTTGCAAATATTTCGTAAATATCCAGTCAAATCAGTCATCCGATCATAAATATCACCTCAACTGGTGAAATACAACTAATATTTACAATCATCTAGCCAATTTGCCTTAAAATTGAGAAATCCTGGCTCACAAGATAAATACCAGGTCAAGATCCATAGACCTTTTGAAGAACTACCTGTTAGAGGTTTCAGACCTAGGACTATTGACATTAATCATACTCCTAGTTCCAGTGCATTAGGAACACCACCAGAATGTCCTCCTGTGACTCTTATTGGTTTCAATATACCTACAGGATCTCCTCAGGGTGTACCTTTAGTCTAGCCTCAGGCTCAACCTCCTCTGGTTGCAATGTCTTTCTTCACAGTAGAATTGCCTTTAACCTTCACTGCATATCATGAGTTACCAAAGAATCTGGACAAACTTTGTCCAAAATATCATCCTTATCAAGATGTTGATGATCATATCAGAACCTTTAAAGAGGCCTGCTATAGGGCCAGAATAGAGCATCAGGATGTAGTATGCAGATTATTCCTTTTTCCTTAGGGGAAGAGGCTTATAATTGGTTTATTAGTCTTGGTCAGGGTTCCGTTGATTCATGGGTTGTCTTAAAGAAAGCTTTCACAGAGAGATTTAAAGCTCCTATTGATCCTTCAATGAACTATCACCTATTTGCTACAATCAAACGATTTGAAGGTGAGCCAATTGCAAACTTCAATGCTAGGTTTCAGAAAATGTTGTCTAAGGTAGTCACTCCTTATACTGTGTCTGATGAAGCCTCAAGGAGCATTTATTACTCAGCCTTAGATCCTTTGACCTCCATGTTCATAAGGAGAGCACATCCTCAGATCACAACTCTAGCTTTAGCTTTTCAAGAAGCCATAAAGGTTAGTCAGTACTTGTCACCTGCTCCTACTCTAAATACGGCCTTCCCTACACTGCCTGGCATGTATCCAACATATCCTGCACAATATCCAGCATCATATCTGATACAATATCCTAATGGTGCAATGATACCTCCAGCAGTCATGCCTGCACCCTTGCAAGTGCCTCCATTAAGTATCATGCCACCTCCTAATGGGAAGGGCCAGATGTCACAATATCCTACACAAACTCAGACACCTCAGGGTGCTGATATATCCAACAATAACCATGGATCCTCTTTCTTCAAGCCTCAAAGTGAAAATGTAGTAGCCAAAGCTCAAGAGGAAAAGGAAGAAATCAAAGAAATCTCTGCTCAGCTAAGAAAACTCACTATAGAAGTGACTCATTTGAGAAATCAGAACTTCTATTCCCAGTCAAATCAGAATAGAGGCTATTCCAATGATAGACCAAATTATCCTAACAGAAGGTACAACAACAGTAATTTCAATAATGCTGGTGGAAATAATAATAATCCTCAGAGACAGCCTAGAGTATGGAATTCTAGGCCAAATAATTGTTCACTACCATCACCTTTAGATAATCAATCACCTAGTGAAACCAAACAGACTACTAGGGTCAATCTTGCAGAGGCAACCCTCACCAATTGGTGCAGGATCCACAATACAAATGCCCATGCAAAGCTAGACTGTCCACAATTTTGAATTGCTGCCAGCATTTTTCAAACAGAAGTGTCTGATACTACAGGGAATCCACCTCAGGTGGAGGGTAATGAAATAGTTCCCTGTGGATATGATTCAGCCCTAGTGTTAGAAAGTTATACTGATCATCAAAGTTGTTCACATGCATGTGAAGAATCTGCCATGGCTTTTGAGTCAAATTATGTCTTTCCTTTTGAGGATGAAAATGAACCTTCCACTGAACATGAGGAGGTGCATGCATACCAGCAACAATATCCTGGCAAGCATAACTATAACTTGAGAAGTGGTACCAACAGACCTACTGGTCCATTGACATCATCTCTACCTCCAAACAATTTCAATACACCTCCTGATCCCAAAGCAAGCAATAACCTTGGGTTCCCTGAGGTAAATGCTCAATATCTATCACCTCAGAATACAGCATCAAAGGCTGTTAGCTTGCCTCATGAGTCTGACAAACTCGTTACATACTTGGCAGATGAGATGAAGAAGATAAAGATTAGCCTGTCTTTATCAAAGTTATTGAAAACCCCTGCAATTAAGAAGGCATTCATGAAATCACTAGATGATCTTGCTCCTAAAGAGGATATTCATTCTCCAGGCCAGTCTAGTAGTAAAGATCATGCTGCTAGAGATAATAATATCAAATCTAAGGTGCCAGCTACTGTCCAAGCTGTAGAAACCTCACATATGACATTATACTGAGATAAGAGCAAGTCACCACCTTTCCTCCTTACCATAAGGATGTTTAACAAGAATTTACACAACTGTTTGGTAGATTCAGGTGCATCTACAAATGTGATGCCCTTGTCTATATGCAATGCTTTAGGACTACATCCTGCTAGATCCCTAAAGAAGGTAACACAACTAGATAAGACAGAAGTAAGTGTGATAGGTGAAC
Source organism: Cunninghamia lanceolata (assembly GCA_027924645.1). NCBI lineage: Eukaryota > Viridiplantae > Streptophyta > Pinopsida > Cupressales > Cupressaceae > Cunninghamia > Cunninghamia lanceolata. The sequence continues at coordinate 3,387,585 of BSBN01000275.1, read as the reverse complement.
TGACTCATATACACATGCAGCTAGCATCTGACCCCAAGATCCAGTATTACATTAATATCCAGGTAGTTGACATACCTGACACCTATGGTATGCTGCTTAGTAGAGATTGGTCCAAGACTTTGAAAGGATATATGGCTACTGACTTTAGTCACATGTGGTTGCCTTAGAAAGGTATTCCTAACCAGATAAGAATAGATGTTGAACCCAGGATGAAGCACATGATAACTGAGTACAATAAAATGAATGAGATAATGTATGTAGATGTTGAACCTGGAGTCTATTCTATTAGGCCATAGACTGTCAGGATAGAGGAAATCCTGATGTTGGACTTTCATCATCATCAGGAGGATGTGCCTCATGTAGGGCCTGATAACAATGTTGAAAGTGAAAATGAAGGAGATTGTTTCAGAAATTTTGAAAGACACTTATCCAAATAGATAAAGCTATGTAAAATACTAAATATACCTGCTAATGATATTTTGATTGATGGATGGTGCAGATTACATAGTGAGCCTCATTCAGAAAAGACTTGTGAAACATGTAAGGACATGATGGAGTTAGAACAGACATACAGTGATGCACCATCATCATCAGAGATGAGTTCATCAGATAGTGATAATGAGTGATTATGACTTATGTTTGTTTCCTACAGGAATGGAAGAAGGCAAATGCAAATGCAGAGGTCATGTTCAGATAACAGAAGAGATACTGGTAAGCAACCAGATAAATGTTAAGAAGAAAGGAACGATCACCCCTGGGAGTGAATGCTTTGTGGAATCTGATTATGAACAGTCTGATGAAGATAGAGGTAGTAACCTGATGAAGTTTGAAGATTTTCTGGTAAGAGAAATAGAGAAGAAGACACAGCAGCACAGACCTCCCCATGAAGTCTTGATTGAAGGTTGGTGTAGGTTGCATGAGGCACCTCATTCAGAGACCGCCTGCTCATTATGTTTACACATTGTAAAAAGACATACAGTGCTAGATCCAGAGGATCATCCACTTGATGTTAAAAGGAAAAAGGAGTTAGATTCACCAAAGAAAGAAAAGGTGCAATCCAAGGATACTAAAATTCCTAAAATAAAATGGATATCAGGTGGAGTAGCTACCAGAGATACAAAGAAAAGAGAAGGTTCAGCCAAGTCTTTGGCTAAAGATAAATCCTGGATATTAGGGTTTGATGGATCCAAATCCAAACAAGGAGCTGGAGTAGGGATTGACCTCATTGACCCATCAGGAAAATCCTACTTAGCTGCATACAAATTACAGTTCCCCTGCACTAATAATATGACAGAGTATGAAGCTTTGATTCATGGAATATTGTTTGCTCTCAAGAAGAAGGTGAAAATTCTGCATGTCTTTGGAGACTCAAAATTAGTTGTTAGATAGGTAAGAGGAATTTACTCTTGCAATTATAAGAGATTGTCAAATTACAAACACAGAGTGTGGGATTTGATTGAAGACTTTAATGCATTTAACATCACTCATGTTCCTAGAGAATAGAATCATAGGGCAGATGCACTTGCCCAGGCTGCTAGTACACTGGAGCCACTATCTATATTAGGTCTAAAGAAATTTTTAGTAGAACTGATATCTGTACCATCAGTACCTGATAATGTTACTAATCTCCAGGTCTTTGATGATGATCAGCATATTCTTGATTTCATCTCCAACAAGGATATATTTGATGCCCAGATCATAGATGAGAGTAGTATGGAAGATCAAGTTTGGGAAAAAGATGAAATATTAGAGTTGCCTAGCAACAAGATTCCCAAAGGTATGATTGAGTTGGAAAGAGCCTTTGATTTGGATAATATGCTGAAATAGAAGGATCTTCCCACAGCTGATGGAGGTCAGTATTCACAAGTGAATGTTGGACAAAATGAGGACAAAAGAAATGTCCTGATAGGCAAAGTTTGCACACCAGAAGAGTTAGAAGGAATAACTCAAGCTCTCAAGGATTACATACATGTAATTGCCTGGACATATGATAAGCTAAAGACATATGACACATCAGTCATAACTCACACTATACCTCTCAAGCCAGATGCTAAACCTTTTAGATAGAAGCAAAGGCCAGTCAATGCTTTGCTTGAACCAATAATTTTTTAAGAGGTCAATAAGTTGTTAAATGCCAGGATAATCTTTCTTGTGAGGCATTCTACTTGGGTGGCCAATATAGTCCTAGTTAGAAAGAAGAATGGAGACATCAGGCTATGTGTAGACTTCAGGAACCTGAATAGAGCATCAGAGAAGGATAATTATCCCTTACCATCATTAGATGAAGTTCTGCAGATTGTAAATGGAGCTAAAATGATGTCCTTCCTGGATGGTTTCTTAGGATACAACCAAGTGATGGTTGATAAGATTGACAGATTGAAAACTGCTTTCACCACCAAGTGGGGGATATTTGCATATAGACGTATGCCATTTGGACTCATAAATGCTAGAGCTACATTCCAGCGAGCAATGGACATAGCCTTTAGAGGCTTAATAGGAAAGTGTATAGTCATATACATGGATGACTTGACAGTATTCTCCAAAGAAAGGGGGGACCATGTAGCAAATCTCAGAAGTGTGCTGAAGAAATGTGAAGAGTACAAAATATCCTTGAACCCCAAGAAATGCATATTTGGGGTAACAACAGGAAAATTATTAGGCCATCTGATAACTAAAGATGGGATCATCATTGATCCTACCAGAGTGGAGTCTATCATAAAATTACAACTCCCTGCAAGTAAGAAAGAACTTAAGTCTTACTTTGGTAAGATTAACTTTGTAAGAAAATTCATCACTGGTTTTGTAGAGATAGTCAGACCTCTAAATGCCATGCTAAAAAAAGATGCCAAGATTGAGTGGACAGCAGAGGCCAAGGCTGCTTTTGAAGACATAAAAAAGGCCATATCAGATGCTCCTATCCTCATCAGTCCAGACTACACAAAGGACTTCTACATTTATTCATTTGCTTCAGAACATACATCTACAGCAGTATTGACTCAAAGAAATGAGGAAAAAGAAGAAAAACCAATAGCTTTCATGAGCTGTCCTTTCAAAGATGCTGAACTAAGATATGTGGATGTTGAAAGACAAGCACTTGCATTAGTCAGGGCAGTAAAGAAGTTTAGGTATTACATACTAAGAAGCAAAGTAATTGTAGTAGTGCCTGATGCAGCAGTGAAGATGTTGCTGATGCAGAGTGAGCTTGGTGAGAAAAGAGCCAAGTGGATTACTGTATTACAAGAATATGACATGGAAATTACACCAATGAAATTGGTAAGAGGACAGGCCTTAAGCCAAATGATATCTGAAATTGATCCAAACATCACAAGTCAGCAATATGTTATCAACACTGAGGATAATAAGGAATGGTATTTAGATATCAGGCATATCTTGATCACTGGAAGGTGTCCTCCAAGAATGCAAGCTTCACAGAGAAGAGCCTTGAAGATAAGGTCACAAACATATATGATGAAGGGAGGAATCCTATTCAAAAAGAATTATGAAGGAATATACCCAAAATGCTTAGAAAAGCCAGAAGCAAATAAGGTTTTATCAGAACTACATGACAAGTTTGGAACAACACATGGATCAGCCCTGGCCACAACACATGCAATCCTCAGAGTAGGATATTATTGGCCCATAGTTTTTAAAGACATAGCTGATCATGTTAAATGTTGTCATGTATGTTAGGTTGTTGCCAATAGAGAGAAACATGTTGCACAACCATTGTAGCCAGTGATGGAAGAGAGCCCATTTGCACAATGGGGCATGGACTTCATAGGATCAATTAATCCTCCATCCTCTTCAGGCCATAGGTATGTCTTAACAATTACTGACTATTGTACCAGATGGACTGAAGCTGTCAGCAACAAGACTTGTACTACTGATGATGTTATTAAATTTCTGGAAAGCAACATTGTTACCAGGTATGGAACTCCTTATGCTCTGGTAAGTGATAATGGTTCAGCCTTCACTTTAACCAAATTGTCAAGTTGGGCTTTTGATCATGGGATCATACTCAAGTTCTCATCCAACTATTATCCCCAAGGGAATGGATTAGCAGAATCCACCAATAAAAATTTGCTGAATATCATAAGAAAATTAATAGAGAAAAACCCTAGGGAATGGAACTCATTTCTGAAATATGCCTTATGGGTAGACAGAACCAAAATGAAAACTGCACTAGGAAACTCACCTTTCCAATTAGTATATGGGGTGGATCCTATCCTCCCTGTCAACTTGAAAATTCCTACTTTACAATTTGCCCAAGAGTACTTAGGCATAGATAATAGACAAGAAGTCAGGTTGCTTCAGCTGATGCACTTGGAAGAGAAAAGAAGTCAAGCTATTAACCAGTTTGCAAAACATCAGGTTGTTGTCAAACACTGGTTTGACAAGAGAGCCAAAGTTAAAGCCTTCAGGATATCTGATTTAGTCCTAATGTGGGATAAAGCCCATGAGAGGAAAGGTGACCATGGCAAATTTGACATATTATGGGTAGGTCCCTTCCAAATTTCTGAGATACTAGGAGACAACACTTATAGGCTTAAGAACCTGACTGGTGAGGATGTCCCATTGCTAGTTAATGGATAATTCCTCAAACATTATTTTCAAGTCTAAAATGACTTCATGACAGTCATGTGTATCATATTGTACATTTGTATAGTTGCTTGTACAGTTGTGTTTTGTTGTTTTGTTTGTTTGTTTGTCTTGTTTTGTTTTGTTTTGGTTGAGCTTTTGTTTTGGTTAGTCAAGACGATGCACTTCATCATTACAGAAAATAATAAATTGTGAGGATTCAAGTGATGAGATCAGATTTAGACATAGGTTGTGATTCATTCTAAGAAGTATTCATGATCAGGTCTGTGATATCCTTTCATCAGGGTGCCTTTTCTTGATCAAAGTGAATCAATCACAATGAAACACCTAACAACCTTGAGTTTGTTGAACACACAAGTATAGGTGTTAAGTGAAAAATCTAAAGGGACTCCCTTGCTACCAGTACAATCTCCAACCTAAAGCTACAAGTGACTATACCTTGTATAAATGAGCTGACATGATGATATCAGATACAAATTTTAAAGAGAAAATCAGAAAAGAAATAAAATTAGGCCATCTAAGTAACTCTACTGGGGCTATAGACGCCTGCTAGCAGTGGGGCTCTACTTAGGGAGATTGTATAGATAACCTTGCCAGGGCTATAGATGCCTGCTGGCAGCAAGGCTCTATCCAGGTTGGCTATGAGGGATGATCTCCAACTATGTAGTTTAATACTAGTTACTTGTGTTTTCAACTTGCTTTCAAGATGAAGATAATTAATCATTTGCACACATATGATCCTTTGTTAGCATTGTTACCATGATGAACCTTTATCATTCAGAAGGTCATGATGCTTGTGCTTAGAATGAATTAGAATTATATGGATGAATATGATCACATCACTTGAATCATTGGAATTTGTTTGTTTTTTTTGGTGGCAAGTTGTTGTGTGGTTACACAACACGCCCCATTTTGACTTGACAAAATCGGGACCCAACTTTTTGGCTTGTGTTTTCTGCTTCCTGGCGGTTTGGTAAAAGTAAGTCATGTAGATCATCATGCATTGAAAGGCTGGGTAAGTGATCATCATGAGGTCAGTTTGTCAAATTTCATATTTTATTCTAGCAACGTCATATTTAGAAAGAGCATCAAATTTTATGCAGTTCTGTCTTTTACATCACCCTGATATTCGTCAGGATGTGAAAGTTATGAATGGTCAAAGTTTGAGTCAAACCTGATATTCACAAGGGGAGGATCATATTTCGTAACATCAGTCATATTATAAAAGGTCACCCCTATCTAATATATCACCTGATAAAATCATGTGGTCTAAATGTCCGAACGTCAATTTTAGGTGATAGTAGCCTTTACCTATCAACAGCCTTATGCATTTTGCGAGGATCATATTTTTCAATGTAACCTGATATTTCGTAATATCCTCTAGCCACGAAATATCCCCCTAAGCCAATAGTCTAATGATGTCATTCAAGTTAGATAAATGAAGAAGCAAACATGATGATGACATCATCATCATTTTTACCCTCGAGGGGGATATTTCCTGAACATGATCCTGCTCAACAAACATGACGATGACGTCATGATGTCTTAGAGATACAAAAAGCAAATATCTAGATAATGTCATCTCGATATTCTGAGAGAGAGTAACAGTTTATCCGGTCATCATCATCATTTTGAAACATCACTTGATATATTGAAATATCTTCTTGATGTACCAAACATGACCAAAGGGTGTGAACATCACCTGATCTTGTTGACGATAGTTTTTTCCTCTCGAGGAGGAGGATCATATTACATTGGGGGTGATATTTGAGAATATCACCCAATATCCAAATATCATGCATTCATGATATCCTATCATATGGATATCACCCCACTCCCATTGCCACCATTAACATTTAATGCGCGTAGAGGTGGTAGGTGGTTCATGCCGACCACGAAACCTGATTGAACACCTGGCAAGATCCTAAGTTTCCGTGCAAATGATCAATGAAATAAAATTTAATGTGTTAGGGGTTGCCCTAATTTTACCCTAACTGCAAGGTTAAAAGGTAAATTCATCATCATTTCAAACTTACCTTGCGATAAAAATTATTTTTACAGAGCACAAGCTTCCAAACCCTCATCCCGGTGACACTTGTACGAACAGAGCTTGCAGGTGAGAAGAAGCACGTGATTATCAGTAGAATTAAGGGTACTTTCAGAAATCCACTGGTATAAAGGGGATCTGCATAACCAGGTAAGTAATTGAAACCTTCATCCTGTTGTTTCTGCATAGTCAGGTATGGTGATGTTGGTTTGAGGTTTTAATTTATGCATCCCTTGATAGGAAAATGCTGAATAAATACTGTATGCATGATGTGAATAGAGATAAAATGTTATTTGCATGCATATGAGTATCCCTTGTAGGACCAATTGTGTTAATTGCATGTATCCATGGTTGACAAGAGGTTGGCTAAATGTGAGGCTGAGTTCAGTAGGCCTATGTTTGCATCCCCTAGGGGGATCCTATTTAAATATGGAGCCATAATAGATACACATTAGGGGAGTACCGATTTGGAGGCCTGGTCCACTAGAATGAACGATGATAAGAACATAAGCCTAGTGCTGGATGCAGTGTTCATGTTTGGATTGTGGAATGTGGCCAGTTTTCCGTACTCCATAGAGTCTCCAGAGCTGGTGGTTGAATGTGCATAGAATTACAATCCAGACACAAGGCAGGTGGTCAAACATGGAAGAGTATATGCAGAACTATCCATTAAAGGTCTTTCTAGGACATTTGGACTATAATTGGGCAACAAGGTTAAAAGTGTGGACTTGAAGAAGTCTGAACGTGAGTATGAAAACAATAAGAAGCAGTCCAGGAAGAACATGTACCAGTGGAGGCCAAAGAATAGCATATATCCTGTAGTTGCTAAACTTCATGTGCACATGTTTAAATATGATTTTGATGATGAATATCAGTACATGATTGCATTACTTAGCAAAGTAACAGGCCAGCCTGATGCTGGTAGTTTTAAGGATTGAATGTATGGTGTAATCATGATGTGCCTGTATGCAGACATCAAGCCACTATGGGGCCAGCTAATAAGTGATGCTCTACATGAGTAGCTAACGAACCTGGGAGGTTCTAATTGTGCTTTTTACATGACATCATACATTGTCTACTCCTGTGTTTACAAAGGCACATTTGATGCATTGACAAGAGTTGGGAAGATTGGAGGAACCACCAATGATGCCCATATATGGGATCATTATCCCCAACTATAGAGAGCTAATTACCTCCAGGACTATAAATTAGTAAATGATGCATTCTCTATGCATCTGGTAAGAACCATGGAGGAGGACAGGACAAAGCGATTGAGCATGGAAGCTCAAGAGATAATATACAGGCATGGAGCCTGGTATATTCAATTTGATACATTTTTCTATATGAGGATTGAGGGTTTTGAAGGACATCCCCTCACGTTGCCAACGTATCCCATTGATGCAGTGATACTGATGGAATTCATAAGGCAGAGTTCCACCATGCTAAACACATACAAGGATGCATAGAAGTTGCCACCAATTTTGTTTCCAGTCACCATTGGCTGGTATATGTGCCTTGATTTAGAAAACATCAAGAAGGTGATGGTCAATTTGAATAAAATGCATTTACAGCCTTTCCCACTGATTGACCATATGATCCTTATGGAAGGATACAAAAAGTAACAGGGAAACCTTGCATAGAATGCACCTAGAGGACTTCTAGACTGATTATGAAGATGAAGTAGAAGCCAGAAGGAGAAGATACCAAAGGTTGACACTGGGTCAAATCAAAACCTTTGGCTGTATCCCCCTTCCTCAGTAGTTAAAGAAAGATGATGGTAGGCTAATTGCAGATGAATATGAGGAGAAGAAAATATACAATGATACCATATCTGCACCTGACCTTACCCTGCAAGAAGATATATCTTTAGATCCTTTCATTGCCAGGACCTTACAACTAACCCAAGTTTGGGTTGATGAACAAATAGAAGCATTGAAGAAGAAGGGTGTTGCCATTACTATGGACAACAAGAAGAAATGACAAGATATTCCTAATGAGGAATATGATGACTTCATAAATGAAAAGAGAAAGTCTAAGGGAGACAGGTTGCCTCCACAACAACAACAAAGCAAAAGACCTCCTAGGGGCAAGAAGATTGACAGTGAACCCAAGGGGGTGATCATTGAAAAGGTAGTGTTTACAACTGAAGAGGAGGCAGCATCAGGATCAAGATCAGGATCGGCATCACCTCCATGGACAAGAAAACAAAAGTCCAAGAAAGCTAGGACTGCAGATACAAAACCTGCTGAGACCCAAGAAGAGGGTCAATCCTCGCGAAGACCAACTGAAGAGGATGTCCTTATAGAGGAAGAGCCTGAAGAAGAGGAGGCCCCTCTACTGTTCAAAAGAAAGAGAAGAGCTCCATAGGTGGTGGTATCTACCCCACCTAAGAAATTGAGAACCTCCATGAGAGGTGAAATAAAGCAATCCCCTACACCATCGCAAGGGGTTGGTAGTGAAGTTTTGCACAAGCAACTACAACACAATGTTCCACTTCCTACCATTGTGAAGTTCAAAACTAAACTTGTAGAGGAGCAAATGAAAGAAACCTCCAAGGTCTTTGAAGAAGGTCATATCTCACTGGAGGAAATAATTGACTTATTTGATGATGAGGTTGTGAAGAAAGTAGCTTCACAAAAGATGGAAACCCTTGCTATAGGCACACGCATGACTCCTTAGAAGACTCCAGCAGTTCAAACAATACTGGAGGAGATGAAGCAAGTGGAAGCAGAAAAGGAAAAGAGTCCAGAGAGGATAGCCCAAGAAATGGGGCTAGATACATTAATTGCATAGGTAACAAGTCTTGTAGTGGTAGACTTAATAGATAAACAGGATGTGAATCCTAAACATCCAGTAGGAACACCTGATAAAGGGCAAGATACAGAGGAAGTGAAGATGGCAGAACTAGAGGGCCATACTTCAGAACCGAGCCAACAAAGTCCACAGGACACATTAGCAGAACTTTCTATAGTAGAGGTTCAAGAAAAGAAGGCTGATGAGAAGGAGAATATAATAGAAGATCCTGCTTCCAAAGTTCAAGAAGTAAGTGGTGAAGTTGTAGAACAAATTGTGATTACAGAACAAGCACCAGCACATAAGGAGGATCCTGCAATATCCACCGATATAAATATGCCTCAACAAGAGGAAAAGTTGAAAGTGGATGAGGTGATGATGGAGAAGGATCATGATCATCATATGAATACATCACAAGATCCTCCACCTCAGGATAATGCTCCTCCGGAAAAAGAAGTGACTCAATAGGAGGATGTACTGCAGGATCAACATTAGGGTGAGCATCATGAAGAAGAAATGAGGAAATCACCATCTCCATCACATATGCTGACAGATACAGGAGATCAAGGTAAACGTCATGATGATGTCGAAAAACATGATCGGGTACCTCCATGGTTAGAAAAGGAGGTAAACACAGAAGTAGATTTTTTAATTCAAGAATTTGATGTATCTACATTGTTTTCTGAGGACATAATTAAACCAAAGAGGAAGGCCAGAATGACTTTGGCCATTAAAAGAGACCCCTCAACTCAAAGGAGGACTACACAAATTGCAATCCCCACTATAGAAAAGGAAAAAGGTAAGATTACTCTGGAAGAATTCCATATTAATACTATTGACCTGGGATTTGCAAATGAAGACTAGGAGGGTCAAGAGGGAAAAGATATCATAGATTCTTTAATTCAAAAGGTAAAGAAAGAAAAGAAGAAGAATAAGCAACATAAAGAGCACATTGCTCAGTTGCATGCATACATAGGTAGATTAACCAATCCTGAAGGTAGTTCCATTGATAATGCAGTCCCATTGACTGCTATTTCCTAGGATGAGGTGTATAAGTTGGATCTCATGAAACATGAGTCCTCCATTTTGAGGAAGTGGATGTCTGCCGCATTTGACACTGTAGAAGAAGTGGTAAAAGCCTCGTTGAAGAGGTGGAGTAATCTCAGTGACTCCAGACAAAAGTTAGACAAGTTGTAGATGCAGGCTGGTAAAAGATCTTTCCAATTCGAAAAGATATTAGAGATCCTAGGAGAAATAAGGAGGATAAATCCTCAACTACTCATCAACCAGCAGGTACTGAATAATAACACTACTTTATTGGTTGACATTTGGTATAAAGACATTCAATTTGAATGTGATGTTCTCAAGAGATGTAATAATAAGCTGAGGGAGATCAGTATAAAACTGCATGACATGATGTCCTTCGAGGCAGAGATTTTGGAAACCTTGGAAGGAAAGGTAGAAGGGAAGATAGATAATCAGGATGAAGAGTTTACAATCCAAGCTCTACATAAAAACTTCCAATTTGTTGCAGATGATCCACTAGGCTAGCTAACTGAAGAAGTCATGGATAAACTGGTGAGGATGAAGATGAAAATAGAGCAGTATAATGAGACGCTGCAAAACAAGAAAAATAAGCTAGACAACATCAAAGATAAATACCAGGCACACAAGCACACCATCGTCAATCAGGATGGTGGAGAGATAGATAAAGTTGTGTAGTTGTATGAACAGGTCCGAAGCAGCATGCAGCCTCATATGCGGGGTCATCATCATCAAGATGATGAAAGTTCAGGAAGTGATGCACATGATGATGATGCACATGAATTAGATAAGGTAGATGATGATGCATCATAAAGTAAATATCAGCATCGAATACTTAGTGAAAATAAGTATTTCTAGATAGTTGCCAGCTGGCAACTTGTGCCATTTTGATAGGGTTGACATAGTCAAAGGGAAATCTTGACCGTAGAGATTCATAGACAAATCAAGATTGTTGATCTTTTTGTAATGGATTCCTCACCTTGTTCTATAAAAGGTGCTGGAATGCCTCTTTTCTATTATTTGAAACTTAATTGAAATCTGTCTGCTGAAATATTTAGGGCTCATTTCAAAGCTTTTTGTATACATCTCTATCTTTGCATACTTAGTGAATGAGAATACTATTTTGGTTACAATTCATAGTAAATCTTGAGTAATCAGTGTGTGAATTCTTTATATATGTGAAGATTTGTTGCGTCCCTTGGAGTGCATGTCTGCTTACATTTGTTGTTTTCATACAATTCCTTTGAAGTTTGCACCTACTGTATCTAGCTGTGGAATGTCCTAGTGAACATATGGTTTGGTTTTCTTCTCTTCATGACTGTATCTGATATACATGTGATTCAATAGTTGAAGGTTCAACATTCATTTAAAGCATTTCTTTCAATTTCTTTAAATTTCAGAGCATTTCACTATCATAATTGCAAATAACTGAATATCTAAAGCAAACAATACAAATATGTGGACATCTCATAGATAAATGGAAATATTTAGCATATTTGATGCTAAAGCATGTATTATTGATGAATATCATGCAAATATTTGAGTATAACTATATCATTTGATCAAACAACTGTATAAAATGACCTCCCTGTGAAGAATCTTTGCAGAAATAGTGTCATGATGATGAGATCTATGTAAGGCCCCAAAATGGAAACAGCAACACACATCAACCTCTGAGTAATGTCAGATTATTAAGACCTAATCACCAGAGACTTGGGATCACGAATTCTCTAAATTCATCGTATCTTTCAAGATGAATAAAGGTTAATGTGTACTTTTATTCTATGCTTGTTTGTGACTAACATCTTGACCAACAAGTCTTTGACACTTGTATCTGGAGACAAATAAGCAGCATAACAGTACCTGTCAATCACATAATATATCTCATCTCCAAAGCACTTGTTTATAAAGAAAATATAAGGTAAAAATGACTATCTTTGGATAGGCCGTCCAACATGGCCTCTTGGCCCAAACCCCACGCCTATGGACACTTGTCTAACATTGTAGGATGTTCTTGACACTTGTCAAGTCACCCCATGCCAAAGAGGTCACCTATTCCTAAGTTGGGCAATGACAAATGCTCTTACAACTCTTACAACTGTCATAGAATCCATCATAACTGTCATAACTTACAGCTATAAGAGAATCTGTCATACATAGGCTATAAATAAAATATTCTCTTACAACATGTCATAACTCTCCATGGGGCACCCAAATATGTTTTTTTCAAAGATGCTTCTCAACACATGTCTTCACCTACCATATAATCTTCTATTTACGACTCTTATGTGTCATAGAACTATCATAGGAATCTGTCATGACCATTTTGGTCAATATTCCCTTACACACTATCCAAGATGCCGACACATGGCAAATTATTCCTACCACTAAGTCAGCTTCCTATCTCCTCATGTAAGGAAAAATTTACATTTGGTCATTTTCTATGTAGGATGACACATCACCATGCCAACTCCCACAAGATGACAACATAGGATTTGCATCCTAATTACACAATAGGCAATAAATAAATAAACACAATGAAATAATACAAGGAATTACCAAGGTTGAGACACCTTAATTCCCAACAAAAATGTCACTTGTTATGAGATATGCAGTATATTCAATAGTATTTCGGTGAAAAAAATGTTGATCAAATTTTTTGCTACCATGCGAGGCCCTAAGGATTTCTAAAATAAAACAAGCATCTAGAGTGAGAATCCAAGAAAGATAAATATCATCAAAAGGGATTTGCTGTTGGTAACACTTTCTTAAAGTGGGAAGGAGATTGAAAATAGGTCCTATTACATCTCGTTCAAATTCAACATAAGTTGTAGCAACAACCCTTAGCCTTTGAAACATATTATAAGTTGCATGCACTTTCTGAGGACACATTTCAGTATGTGCCACGTTGGTGTGATGAAGTGGGGAAAGTGACACCATTTTTAGAACATACATGCTTTTCTTCAATTGGACAAGGAAATCAAGGACTTCATAAATTTATACATCCTCAAATTTTTGGTCATTAACCAGAGTGGCTATTAAAGAGGGGTTTAACATCTTTAATCCACTCTTGAGCCATGGGAATCTTGCAAGAAAATCTCTTACCCAACAAACTATAAAAGGTCGAGAGTTTCTAATAACATGCAGATGAGCCAAACAAATTTATAAGACAATGGAATTGACCTAAGAAGCTGTAGTAGTTGAAATGTCCAGGAAAAATAACATCGCAACAATGAAGCGTAGAAAGTATGAATTTTTACAATCAGTGGACAGTGAACAATGCAAAAAAAAATTCTATAATTAACGTTATCATCTCTATGAAATTACATTCCTACTTTTCACGAAATTGCAAGTCATCTTATCATCTTTATGTTTCAAGTAAAAAGAAAAATTTCCCAAAATAGGAATACAATTTCCTAGAAAGGGCACTCATATTCTATAATGAAGTTTCTAAGACTCATAGGAATTGCATGGTGTCTTTCTAAGTGTCTTGTCTATGATTAGAACTTTTAATATTAATGGTACTCACATAGGAAACCACAATGCAACAATGAAGCGTACAAAGTAGGAATATTTCTCAAAGATTATAAACTCTTGTTTGTGAGGAGATTATGAAAATGTGTGGAAAAAGAAGGGCTTATTCATATGGTATGGTTGCAACAAGATGGAGTTAAAAAACAATTGTAAGTGTCTAGTTGGCATTTGATGTTACCTACAAGGTGTACATGCACCTCAAGCTCTTTCATATGAATGTGCACCTTATTATTTGGAAATTTACAATCACTTTACACAATACTATTGAACTCCTTAAGTGAACACATTTTTTGGGCACCATCTTCCAATATAAATCAATTGTAATATTTAATATATGCATCAATTAAACTCTTACAGTGAACACATTATATCAGTGATGATGATATATCTCAATGAAGATGATTTCCTTAAGTTGATTAGGATTTGTAGAAAGGATGAGAACAAAATAGTTGAATTCTTTGGGATGATAGGCTAGATTGCTTGGCAAGATTTGTGTGAATTAGGATTGCTTGTACAATGGATTAACTAGTTTGGAATTGTTTGGGATCACTACGATGGATCAAATGTGGATAGTATTTTTATTGTGACTATTGGATGGGATTGTTATCTTCATATGATAAATAGTGAACACCAAGTCTAGAAACAAGGATGGGAGATAGGTTGATTAAGGATCAAGGGCTTGATGGATTAGGAATTGATGGATGAATGATCTCTAAGGATTTTGTTGCAAAGGAATAACATGCACCACTATACAAATGTCATTTGGGATGGACTAAAGAGATATCATCTACTACATAAGCTATAACAAGATGGTTAAAGGAAAGAAGGATTCACTATGCCAAGAAATTGTCAAAGCATGTTTCAAAATCATGCCTTGATCCTTATCAAGATCAAAGGACAATAGAGAGGATAGATGGGAATGATGGAAAGGATATATAGATATGATAGGTTAGGACATTATAATGTGATAGATGAGAGTGAGACAACTTGCCCCCAAGTGCAAGGTGCATAGAAAATTGATTTACGCATGACACCCATGAATGTAGGTTTTCATCATGGTACTTACCCAAAGTGCCATGAAATGATTTTCACTATTGGATGAATGATTTTCTCTTTACTATTTTGTTTTTTTTTTTTTTTTTGTATTTTCTACTTTATTGATTGGATGGCATTGATAGTCTTCGCATATCCCTTTTTTTGACATAGTCAATGTAGATTTGTCATAACATGGCAATAGTGACCTACCTGTAGTAATTGCTTCATAAAGATCAAAGCGCTCATGTATAATCCATTGATGTTGGTTTGATCCTCATTGTTAATGGAGTTGGCTTTATCCAAATGTTTGCATCTTGATAGGGCACCATAATATCCCTTATGATAAAGTGTTGCTACCATAATGCAACATATTTTGGATTCAGATTTTTTCAATTAGAGGCATGATTTTGTATTTGGATGGGGGATACTAAATGTAGAATCAGGTGATTGAGGTTTATAGGATTTAGGTGGAGAGGTTGGAAATTTATATTGGGTTGGAGTATTTATATTTTCCATACTTAAGATGGTGGATTATGGAATTTAGATTTTGGATTAGGATGGTGATTAGGACCAACATTCTTATACAATTTAGAAGGTGATGGACACATATTATATGCATGGTGTGTCATTCAATTTTATTTTGAATGATTTTTAGATTTGGATATTGAGGTCTAAAATTTAAGTATGTACAAGTTTTGAGGAGGTGGATACCTATTATATGGAAGGTGCATCATTTGATTTGGTTCCATGTTTTGATCTGGATATTTTGATTCATTTGATTTGATTGGTCCACTTTTGTTTGGGAACCACATTGCTTTTACATGTCTTCATTGATTTGTGGGTTCATTTGCCTTTGATGTTTTATATGGATCTTTTACTTTGTCTGCTTCACTATTTTGTTGGTCCCAATTGATGCATTGAGGATGTGTAGGATAAAGTTTGATGGTATGGATAATAAAGGTGGAATGATTGTTGGTAACAAGCTTATTGTAGGAGCTATGAATGGTCCCTATCTTGATGTTTTCATTGGATGAAGTTGCCTCAGTGATCATTGAAGTATCACCAACACCATTAGATTGTTTTTTAGAAGACTTATAATCGATGCCTTAACCATGATTGACGTAAATTGGGATAGGATCTATAATTTCCCAATCTTGAAGACCCAATCCTTTTCCTTGATAGTTCATGCTTTTAGATATCTCAATTACAATAGGATACTTATTATTGTTGAAGCATGATACTAGCCCATTGATGTGATACTGAGAACTATCAAAACTTGCTATTGTCTCATATGTGAGAAAAATTTACTTGATGAAGGTGGTAGATCCTAGTTGATAGGATGCTTATGTTTTCTCATTGTGTACATTTGTCAATCCTTGATCACTGTTTACATTTTTTGCGCCTTGATAATTTGATCTTGAGTAGGTTGGGTGCATGTTTAATCCTACCTTAGATTTGATTCTTGAAATGCCTCTTGAGTTTGGATGAGAATAGAGGGTTCTTGGATGTGCTTCATAGGTTTTGAATGATCAATAACATGGTTGCATGATGGATTTTGACTTGATCTTATGGTACTCTTTCATAGGTTTAATAGGCATTGTATTGTATGATGCTATTTGATGGATAGGCATGGTACTAAGAGGCTCTTGCTCATGCTTAATAGGATTGGGATTGATAATATCTTTGCATGATGGCACTTGATCTTGGATGGGCATGTTGCTCAGATTTTGATTGCATGGTGGTATTTGATTGTGGAGGGTACTATGTGACCTTTTTGAATTATCTTGGGAGAGGTATACTCATTTTCTTTGTGATTTTTAGGTAGATGGTTATCCTTTTCTAAGAGTCCTTAGAGGAATTTGTCACACCTCAAATTTTGACTATGTTTTACTTTTTACTTCCACATAATTAATAGTTAATTTTTAATGATTTACTGATTTGACATTATGTGATAATGTAAGGATAAATCAATGATATCATGATTTTATGTTTATATGTTTAGAATTAGACATGTTATTATAATGTCATGATTATTTATTCATAAGATATATGAAGTGACTAATTCAATGCACTAATCCTAGTTTGGTTGATTGCAAATTGTAACCAGGAAAATAGGCTTTCTGTCCTCTAAAAAAGAGAGGGAGAGCATCATCGGAAAGAAGTGAATATACATTAGGATAAGGACAGGTTGTTGCCATCTAAGTCCTTTTTCTTGCACTATTAGTGAACCCTTGTCGAGTTTGGTAAGTCATGTTTCACTCTTTCAGTCTAAGTTGGTTTCAATTCAACAATCGTCGATTTGTCGTAAAGGTCCTTTAGCTTAGGTTTTGTCAAAAAATCAAGTAGGGATAGTACGACCATCGACAAGATATGGTTGATAGTCATTATTTTCCTAATGTGATATGAATATAGTTTATATTATTATAACTAATTAAATATTAGTGGATAAACTATTTCATTATCAGTGTTTTTCAATAAGTTTTCCATTTTGATAACCTATCTTTGTTGACGTTTATGCAAGATAGAGAGGGGGAGATTACCTCGACCCCATTCTTGTATTTTATCAAGTGATAGGAACAACATAAAAATATATTGTATATACCTACACTATGATGTTTTTATCTATTTAAATATTATCTATAAGTTATAGTATGATGTCAAAGAGTTTCTTATGTATTGTGGTATGGTAGAAATTATTACAACCTCTTCAAGTTTATAGGTGAGAACTCAACTCCTATCTCCACATCACTTATGGAGTTAAGGAGGAGTAAGAGATTGGTCATTAGAGACCAATTACTCCACTTTGTCTACATGCTGTGAAACATGTTAATAGGCAAGGAATCTACCAAGGGCTCTGTGGTGGAGGTGGAGAGGTTAAGTCTTAGTAAGACTATATCATTAGGAGAAAACACATATCAAAAGAAATGAGAGTGATATCTTCAAATGATAAAAAACCTTTGTGAGTGCAGTGTTAACTAATAGTATGCAGTAAAATAGACTAGAGATAGAGAGCTTCGTATAAGAAGCAAGAGTTAATTAAGACAAAGAAGTTTGATATCTCAGTGAGTTGGTTGTCATAAAGAAATCCCTAGGGAATAAAATACATAGATACATAGAATGATAGGTAAAGTCAAGTCTGGATAGCTAGAGGGTTAAAAATCTTGCTTAAACATTGTAACTAATGGCTTTTAGAGGTATGAATGCCTTAGGAAAACATTATCTTTTCATTTTAAAATTGTAGTAGTTTGTTATCATTTCTATACAAACATGAATATGTTCTCTTAGAATCTTTCTTAATAGAAAACATAGTTCAAGGGAACAGTGATACATATTGTACACATTAGAATAGAAACTACAAAGCTAGCAATTTATGTTATAGTTTCCTTTAGTAATGTCTGTAGATAATAGTGTTTCCATATTATTGATAAGACATCAAACTTATAGGGTCTATATATATATATATATTTCTATCTTTAGTGTTGAAAACATTCAAAGGTCAAAAGGCTAGTAGATGTTATTATATTATCTTGGGATATTAAACTATGTAGGCTAATAGGCCAAGAGCTCTTAGTTTAATATTCACAGCTTAGTAAGCCTTTGCAAGATGAAGGGCAGTGTGGTATTAATCATAAAGGTTGAATGCATTTTATTCTTGTCTAGTCCATAATGATTAATGTGTTACATACTTTATAGTTATTCCTTCATATCCACAATCACCTTGGAATTATTAGTGATTGTATCTTCTTATAAGATGACTTTCCATCATTTATATTGAATGATCATGAGGCTTAGAATGAGTCTCGAGCTATATATGCAGTTATCTTACCTTTTTACTATCACAAGACAAGTTATTTATTAGAAGCTAAGACTAAATTGTTGAAGAACTCTAATATTAACCTAGAAAGAAGTTAAAAGGTTAGATTGAGATAGGTCTTCAGTTTCTAAGACTTATATGTATAAGTGATATTGTGTTCTATCAAAGATTTTGTGATAGCTAATCCCTTAATTTAGAATATGAAGATATGATATGGGTACAAATAAAACACCAAGAGTGGTGATTTTATATCACATATGCAAACCACATCATAAGTATTGCTATTATACTCTAGGATGAAACACAAAAGTTCATAATCTTTTCAATATTAAAAGGTTAATGGATTTCCAAAGACCAAGAGATCAAAGATATTGAATTTTTATTATTGTGGACTCAAAGATTGGCTTAGTTCAAGGATTAGATATAATAATGATAGTATTCATTAAGATTTTATATCAATTTATGAGGATATACCTTATGATCTATGTTTATACATAATATTGAGATATGCAAACTCGACCAATGTTCAAGTGGTCTATATAAGACTAGACGTCTTTGTTTCTTTATTATAAATTTTTACTTTTGAGTTTTTTGATACACCAATGAGACTAGGATAAAGAAGTTAAACCCTAGCATCTCCCAAAAGGGTTTAGATAACTTACAAACTCTCTAGTCAGATTTTGACTTTGTTTTAGTCTATTGTATTTTATCATCAATAGTAAAAGAGTCAAGAAACCATATATTAAGATATTATAATAGATAGAGTCTAAGAATCTTTTGATAAATTTTAATGATTTCTTGTTAAAGTCAAAACATGACCTATAGCACAAGAGTGATTAATCTTTAGTCGATGAGTAGAATGATAGGAAGTCATAGACTCTGATGTGTGGAAGAATGCAACTAAAGACTCTCTAAAAGGAAAAATTTTCTAAACCTATACAAGTATATATCATAGATTATGGATTAATTCTAAGTTAGTTGACTAAAAATCAAGTTCACTCAAGACAATTCTTCCTATAGATACTAGCCAAACAAGTCAAACTGTAGGATGATATGTTCTCCAAGTTGAGTTAGAGGTGTGTGAACACACAACTACATTTATTACAAATGATTATTTATATAGAAACTTTGGCCAAAGTGATGCATTAGTCAGTTCACAGTGTCTAGATGGCATAACTTGTTAGAATGATCATACTTAGCTAGAAGATTGTCTAGAGTTGTATGGTCAATTGTGTTAGGTAGAAAACAACACTAGGACTCATATGGAAACCTATTGGTTCCTTATGTCTATACTCTTCATGAAGGGTAGGGCCACTTCCAGGAAGGAAGATGTGCGGGAGAGTACCATTCTATGGTTGGAGGTAAAGCACTCAGATGATGCTCTCCCTCTATAGTAGAAGACTTGCGGAGACTTGAGTGATAGATATCAAGATTCTAGAGAAAGTACTCTTTATGTTATACTTCATGTTATGACTTATGATGTAAAATTATTCTTTTTTCCAAGTGCAACATATTTGTAAATGTAAAGTGAAATGTTTTCACTATGATTTATCTTTGAATATATTGAATTTCAAGGTTGAAAAATATTTAGAAAAGATATGTTTTTATTTTTTTGTAATTATGCAAATGATAAAGAAATAAAAATTTTCACTCATGATTATCATGTTCTTTTACCTTCTTAGTAAATTGTATGTATAATTCTGATTAATATGAGAAGGCATGTTACATATGGTATCAGACAAACTAGGTTCAATACATGGACCTAGGTGCTCACTACAAGAAAATTTGTCAATATTTAGCAAATTAGTAAATGTTTAAAATTAGTTTTATCCTAGATTGGCATGGATGAGAATGAAGAAAACTACTAGAAAGTTTGTTTTCCAGCATTTGCCCAAGCTAGTGGTTAAGAAAGAACCTACTGATGAGGTTAAACTCAAAGAGCATATTAACTATGATGAGGGTGCCTGGCTAGAGGATTCTGAGACTTTGGCTAATGCTCTTAAGTATATACAACTATAAAGGAAATAACACATCAAATTGGCCAAGAAACCTATCATTCCTACTTGTGTAGTTAAACCAAGTAAAACATTTGCTAGTCATGACATGCTATTTGGGTGTGTTCGTGATGATCTTGTTTTAGGAAAAGAGGTGATGGAGGAGTACCTGCATGTACATCCACCCTGTAAGTTTATTTTACTTGATTCAAATGGGGAAGAGGAACCTGAGGAATATCCTTTAACTAATAGTGACATGTAATCTTGTTGTGTTAGCTATTTCAACAAGGATGTAATTGTACCTAGAATAAACTATAATAAAGATGAGATTGTTTGCACAAATCTAAGTTTTATGAATAGATTTTAGTGATGAATTTTTAATTAATGAGATGCAATATTTATGAATTCTAAATTATAACTTGATACAAATATTAGGTGTTATATAGAGTATCATCATGGTTCAAACTTGAAAAAATCTTGAAGATAGTCAAGGATAGACGAATCCTTCCAAAAACCCAATGTCTAAGCTAGATTAGATATTGACCATGTTGAATGAAACCAAGGAGAGGCTTGGAAACCTAGATTAGGAAGTGAGGGGTCAAGGTAGATCCTGTTGGTGCCCAGAAAAACTAGCTCCCAAATGCCTTATTTTTTCCCCAAAAATCCATCCAAAATTCCCACATTTTCTTGTGCATTCTGAAACCCATCATTTGTACCAGATCAGAGATATTTTACATGTGTTCCCTTCTAAAAAATTCTAAGTAAAATTCCCCTAAGACAATGTATTTTCTCCTTGTTGGTTTTCAAAATAACTCCAACCCAAAACTCTAAAATGTTCCTAAAACAGCTAGGCTAGGGATTATCGTCAAGGTGAAAGGAAGTGGTTTATGAATAAGCAAAGGAGAATTTTTTCCAACTACATGAGTGGGTAAACTCCTCTGGTCTTTAGGCTCAGCTAGACCGAGGACCTAGATATTCCTAGAAGCATGAAATGAAATACAAATAAACATACACAACCATACCTAATGTACACTTGACCCCAAAGTTGTCACTAGATCAAGACAAACTAGCTGCACAAGCCTCTCATTAAGCTGATTCAACTGTGCAGATGTACATGCATAGGAAAGGTGGTTTTGACCCCGAACCACAGGTGAAAGATTTTTTTACTTTAAAATGGTGTTTGATCCCTCTCTAATATGGACCGGTGCCTACTCTATTGGGCAACTGAGTCATAAGCAATAAAGAGGAAAGAAAAGATTTGAATCAGCATCAACAGAATACCAAAATGTATTTACATACATTTCTCAGATTATATTTCACATAGTGGACATTCTTAATGATCTAGAACCAAACTATAAAGACCCATTTGTAACAAATAGATGACTCAAAACAAAGCTTGTATCGATTTAAATATTGTCACATATTATCAAATCTCTATTACAATCACACTAGCAAATGTGGTGAGAGAAAACATACAACTATGATTATACATTCCTCGGAATCTTTACAAATGGCCATGGAGACATACCAATGCATAAAATATGATTTACAATACATTCCTATGTTGCATCAAAACATATTCTCCATTCATTGCCCCAACTGGCTTGATTTGAAGCCTAGAAACTCTCCTGAAGCACTATAGACCAAACAATTGGCTCAGTGACAAACCCTAAAAACATCTTTGTTTCATGTATATATAACATTCATCTTCACTGTAGCAGCCATGGTGTGGAAAGGAAGAAGTCAACAAGAAGGGATGTTGACAATGCTGCAATAACTTCATTTCAATATCCTTAGAGTGCACCCACATGGTTATCTTTGAGAAATCTGATGAAAATATAAGGTTCACCCATGCCATGGGTACAAGAAATTAAATGCAAAAGAGGGATAGTGGCATGGAGAAATGAGAAATCCATTTCCCACACAAAATGAGGCTTTGAAGATGCATTAATGGTGACCAAGAGGGTCACCAAAAAGTCATCTCACATTTTGCATGGTGAAAAATGGCCCTTGAAGGCAAAAGGGTCAAGCTCCAACATATTAGACTTAAGAGATTGGGCCTTCCACCTTATCACTTGTCGAATCTAGAAGAGGAAGGAGAGAATCCTTGACCTTGCTTTATAAAACCTTAAATACTAAAAATTATCAGAGTTCAGAGTTCGGGCCTTCGACCTTCCTTCTTTTGAAAAAAATGAAGAGGGAAGACAAAAACCATGGAGCCTAAAACTCTGAAACACTTAGAAACATTTCAAATAAAAAAGAATGGGGCACAGGCACTGAACCCTCTACTCTGGATGATGTCACTGCCACCTAGCAACTTTCTATGGTTCTACAGCTACCTCTTGTCTTAATAAAATACCCTCCGTGGAATGGAAGAAAGTAACTAGAATATGCCACGTGGCTTGTCAGACTTTGGTGAATGTGGAAGAGAGAAACCCTGAAGTCTAGCACTTGAACACCTAACTACTTTGCAAAGGGAAAAGGTCAGAGTTTGACCTTTAGGTCTTCTACCTTCTAACTACAACATAGAAGAAGATAGAAGACCAGAATGTCAACTTCTAACACTCCACCGAACACCAATACTTAGAATATTTTTCATTTAAACCTATCAGACTTCATCCCTCAGGCCTTGCACCTAACACCTGCCTTGCAGAAAACTAAAGACAAGAAGATTGAACTTTGAAACTCTGACAAAGATGAAGACACTTCAACACTTAAGAAAATTTGAGCACAATAGACAAGGCATGAAGGAAGGTAGAAGCCGAAACCCTAAAACTCTGACAAGGTGAATAAATACAAGGGAACACACATAATTTTTGACTTAGTCACTTTTGGGATTCTTTCCTTATACTTTTTGAAAGTTAAACCAATGAAAACCTACAAAAATGTCTTTGATCGGTTATAAGCTATAGGTTGAAGTGGGACTAAAATGGAACTTGGGGAGAATAAGGGGCATTTTGGGGACTAATTTTTTTAGGTGTCAACATTGGCTCTGATTGGAGATGTGTGCCAAGTAGTGGCACAAAAAGAATCAAGAATATCTCTAGCCAGACCAAAAGCAAAAAATAAATAGGGGAAACACTAGAAACATATTTATAAAACATATATACATGAAAAACATAGTCATGAACACTAAGGCACAAAAGGAAAGTTGAGTCTTGTGATAAAAAATTTAGAGCACTACAAGACAAGCCTACACAAATTTGTTGCAACCACTTGCCTTTGTCAAAGACAAGCTAAATGAAGGAGCTAATCTCTCTCAAACCAAATTTGCATTTTCACCCAGCTGCAACAAACGAAAACTGTCCTCAGCATGCACTAATCTGCAACGTATACTTGTTGAGCCAAGAAGAGCTTCACCAATGAAATCACTACTGCAAGGAAACCATAAAAAATAGGTAATTAACCTATTCCTTACTGCATCATGCTTGTCCCAGGTAGCAATGGGTGCAACACTAAAATTTAGGTTGGCAACAAAGGAAACAAATGAAGGCAAACCTCCATTATCATGAGCCGGGCTATCATACCTGCTGACCTCTTCATGCAAATTGAGGGAAAAATAAAATACCTCTAATTCACATGGCTAAACAAACTATGCCTGAATGCATTGTTGATCCACAAAAGAAGACACTTCATCTTGTAGAACAAACTAGAAAGACTCCATCTTAGGTATAACTTCAAGTTTGCTTGCCGATTGTTGAAATTTAGGCATGAGCATGCCTTGCCAATCATTCACATCAATGTCCCATATAACTTCAACTACAACACCAACACATCCAAGAGCTGGTTAACATCCCACATCAAAGTGGAAACATTCATATTCATTTGTATCCTCACCAAACTCTTGAACAAAACTTTCATTTTTGCTACAACAACTTTCAAATTTTGAATCATACACATGACTCAGGATATACTTCAAACCATTAGCATGCAAATTAGAACCATGAGACACCTTGCATGGAGAACCAAGTTCTTCCAATTGTCTCTTTGTATTAAGTTCATCTTGGCAACTTGTTGTGTCATACTCACTACTGCAAACAGATTGATGACACACTTCTTATTCCACATTCATACTTATTCTATTTTCTTGTGGATGAGATGAAGCACACTCTGCATGAGGAAGATAACATACCTTACACCAAGGAAATAGGTTCTCATATGCCTCCACATGATCACCATCTTCAAATCCAATCTCTTCACACTGAAACCCCATGGCTGCACCAATAACTATCTCTGATTGGTTATCACCAAGTGCAACCACTTCTATAGCAACCTCATACAAAGAAATATCAACTAATTCATCACAAACAAGAATAAAGGAGGGCATCAAATCAAATAAGAAACAAGTTTCTTGTTCATCCCTGTACACAACATCCTCATCATTCACTGAACCACATACCTCAACAATAGGTTGAAAGTCATCATTGGCCTCATCATTCTCACCTTCACTTGATGAGCTATCTAGCTAAAGGCAGGTACACATACTGTCCTCATCATCTACATCATTGTCATATGATGTACCACCTTCCACTTCTACCCTTCTGACTACATAATTATCATTTTATGTTGCATTCATCTAATTTTTTGTATCCACACTATTGTTGTCTAGATTCACATGTTGATTACGAGCAACACGTGTATTTGTGGACAACAACCCCTTTATGTAGTCATCTCTTATTTTCTCCACAAAATCTAGGGACAATTATGCCTACTGCATACTCATTATTTTGAAATCTTCCCACACATAACTTGGTCCAGTTTCATCTCTTTCGAAAAACATATCAATGCAAGAAAGAATGTTAGGTATGAAATCATTTGGAATATTGGAAAGAGCAACAACAAACCTATGACCAAAATCCTTGCTTGACTCTCCCTCTTGTCTTCTAATTTTTCCATCTCTATGACAAGATTAGCAGGTTAAGACCTTTGGCAAATTCATTTTCAAATACTGCCACAAGTTCATTCCATGAGGAAAAGGACTGCTCAGAAAACCTTGGATCCATTCTCTTACTTTTCCATGTGATTACCTAATAAAGAACTTCATCCACATGTCTTCATCTTCAAACTGATACTCTTTCCATGAATTCTGAGAATACATCAACATGTTTGTCCCCTTCCCAAATATCATACCCATCAAACTTGGGCAACTGTTTGTAGACCTTGGTTGGCATACTCATTGTTTTGTAATCAACCCATGAGAGGTCTAGCTAATCATATACAGGATCTAAGAGAGGAGCAAGGGATTAGGCCAATTGATTTTTAGGGGTAGTAAGGAATGCATTGGACGACATCCTAGAATCTAGAAGCTTAATAGTGAATTTTGTTGTTTCCTATTCTTTCTGCAATAATGACTCTAATAGATGTTTGGTTTTATCTATTTCATACTGTTGAGCTACTAGGTCATTATGATCTTGCATGGGTGCATATAGGTTTTGGTTTTCATAACATGTAGAGCCATGACACGAATATGTATTTCTAGGATGGTCATGGGAATCCATACAAATGTAATTTCTAGGGTCTAATATATATGAAGACTCAGATGATAGAACACCCCTAGGGTATTTGTGTTCATACCAATTGTCCATGACTAAAATATCCTATAATGCTAGGCTGAAAAATGAGGCATAGGAATTTGTTCCTTCAGTATGACAGGAACAAAATGAAAGGAAAT
The DNA here is from genome assembly GCA_027924645.1 of Cunninghamia lanceolata. Classification (NCBI taxonomy): domain Eukaryota; kingdom Viridiplantae; phylum Streptophyta; class Pinopsida; order Cupressales; family Cupressaceae; genus Cunninghamia; species Cunninghamia lanceolata. The sequence goes on along the minus strand of BSBN01000275.1, from coordinate 3,361,054 downwards.
CAGAGGTACGGAATACAACTTCCCTAATGTTAATTCTAAGGGGATAATGCAGCAAAGTAACTTTCAATTCAAAAACAACAGATGAATACACAAGAAAGGTAGAATAAACAATCAATACTACACATAATGACCCTAGTTTTATGTGGGAAAACCCTTTCAAGTAAAAAAACCACCACCATAATAGAAGCTATCTTTATTACAGTAAACTGAAGGCTTACAATAAAGATCTCAACTCTTTACTTCTGATATCGATTCTTTTACAATTATACAAAACCGTTTATTTCATCTGCACATCTACAGAATAAACTGTATAATTTTAAATCATTTCATCCTCCCTCCAACGACACACATAGATCCATTTTTATTTTTAGTCTTCAAGAGCAAAGACAGTTATTTAACTTTTGCCCTAACTAATCGATCTGACTTCCCCAGCGTCACTACCTTTAAACCGTCATAACCGTTCACATTCTCGCAGGATGTTTAATCCCACATGCATAAGGTCAAATACAATATTCCAGTTTATATTACTAAATGCCCAGTAATATCATCAGTGGTGAACGCTACACTTCCTCCATCCTTCATCAGACAGACCTCCACTATCGGTCCAAGCACTTTTCATTATGTCGATGACCTATCTTAGGCCGATCAAACTCCATCACTAATTCCAATCAGAATAACACAAAGTCATCAGTAAAGGTTAACAAAGATCCACTGTCGGTGTTCAGTCCTTGCAAACATTATTCACATTGAACCACTAAACTGATAAACTTATCCCATTGAATTGAGGAACCATTGAACCAATGAACTGATGCCGAACCATTGAACCAATGTCATCGAACCATTAAACCGTTGAACCAATGAATAGTTCAATGAACCATTGAACCTGAGTTTCGATGCTGAACCTTGAACCCAATGAATAGTTCAATGAACCATTGAACCTGACAGACGATGTTCAAACTTTCAATGAACCAATGCATATCGGTTGAACCATTGAACCCGATGGGCAAAGTTCAAGAGTTCACTAATAGTTCAAACTTTGCCGATGAAAGATGAACACAAAAAAACCAAGAAAGAAGTTCCAAGTAGTAACTTGAGACATTAAGTTTCTTCAATCTCCCACTTGTCGAAGAGATTATTGCTACCTTTTAATCCACATTCGATTATTGAGAATTATGGGGCCAAAGACCCATTCGATCTGAACACCATTTGAACTTGGCTGTGCTCACTGGTTTAGTTAAGGTGTCAGCTACATTTTTCAAAGTGTCAATCGTTTCCAGCTTCACCTTCCTATCTTCCACCATATCACGAACAAAGTGATATTGGACATCAATATGTTTTGTCCTAGCATGAAATGTAGGATTCTTCACCAAACATATAGCACTTTGACTATCACAGTGTATTTGTATCTGCCCTACATTAAAACCAACATCAGAACATAACCTATTCAACCAAATGGCTTCTTGGCATGCACAAGTAGCTGCCATGTACTTTGCCTCTATTGTGGACAAAGCAACTACAGCCCGCCGCTTACTCATCCAACTGATAGCACCACCATTTAACGTGAACACATATCCACTGGTGGATCTTTTACTATCAATATCCCCTGCCCAATCAGAATCTACATATCCCTGGATGCTAATAGATCTCTGTGATCCAACTGAGTTTCCATGATAGCAAATAGCATAATCAAAAGTTCCCTTTAAATACCTCATAACTCTTTTCACAACATCCTAATGTGATCTGCCTGGATTCGCCATAAACCGGCTCAAAACTCCCACTGCTTGGGGAATGCCTGGTCTGGTACAGACCATTACGTACATTAAATTGCCAACAACACTTGCATAAGGCACTTTCTTGATGTCATCAACTTCATTCAAAGATTTTGGACAATCTTCAACAGAAAGTTTTGTTCCCTGCAAAACTAGAACAACTAACTGTTTAGAATCAGACATATTAAACTTATCAAGAACATTGGTAATATATTTGCTCTAGCTGAGCCAAAGCTTTCTCTTAGATCTGTCCCTTTTGATTTCCATTCTGAGAATGTACTTCACTGCCCCAAGATTCTTCATTTTAAATTTCAAGGACAACTGAGCTTTTAAATCTGAGATCATCCCCTTACCATTGTAAATGAATAACATGTCATCCACATACATTGCAATTATAAGAATTCAATCACCATCAGTTTTATAATAAACACAGTGATCAGATTTAGATCTCACATATCTTAAAGATAAAACATACGTATCGAATTTTTGATACCACATTCTAGGAGATTGCTTCAAACCATAAAGAGACTTCTTAAGTTTACATACTAGATGTTCTTTACCTTTTACCACAAAATCCTCTAGCTAGGACATATAAATTTCTTCTTCAAGGTCCCCATGAAGAAATGTTGTCACATCCATCTGCTCAATTTCAAAATCATATGCTGCTGCAAGTGACAATAGAAATCTAATGGATGTCAGCTTAGCTATAGGAGAAAAAATTTCTCCATAATCTATACCTTCCTTTTGGGAATACCCCTTAGCAACCAGTCTTGCCTTGTACTTGTCAATACTACCATATGGACCATATTTCTGTTTAAATACCCACTTACGGCCCACAGGTTTTCTACCTTCAGGCAAGGGCAGCAGATCCCAGGTTCCATTTTTCTCCAATGATGACATTTCACTATCCATAGCTTCCAACCAAGAATCTAAATCAGGTAAACTAATAGCTTCTTTCACAATCCTAGGTTCATCAGTATCAGTAAGCAAAGCATAGGCACAACTTGAATCAAGTACTAAAAATCCATACCTATCTCGTTGTCTTCTTTCACGTGTAGATCGCCTAAATGACTAAGGTACTGGTTCAGGTTCTTGCTCTGAATCTGAATCTTTGGAGCTATCCAAACTCACATCTGAATCATCTACACTTGGTGCTTGTTGTTCCTCTTTTACAGGGGTCAGAGGAATATTAACAACACTCTTTTCTTTCTTCTCTTCTGTCTTCTTTGGCTGAGAATCAATAACCAAAGGTTTCAGCTCTCTAAAAATTACATTCCTATTGTAAATTACCTTTTTAGTTTCAGGATTCCAAAGCTTGTACCCTTTAACACTGACTCCATAGCCAATAAAGATACATTTGACTGCTTTGTAATCCAACTTAGATCTTTTTACCTTAGGAATATGATCATATGCCTCACAACCAAAGACATGAATATGTCTTAGAGAGGGCTTCTTTCCAGACCATGCTTCCATAGGCATCTTATCAACCAATGCTGAGGTAGGAGAATGATTCAACAAGTAACAAGCTATAGCAACTACCTCAGCCCAAAACCTTTGTTCAAGACTAGCATAACTCAACATACTTCTTACTTTCTTCATCAATGATCAATTCAACCTTTTAGTAACTCCATTTTGTTGTGGAGTATAAGGTGTAGTCTTATGCCTTTTTATTCCATAATCAAGACAAAACTTATCAAAATTTGTATTGCAATATTCACCACCGTTATTCATTCTCAAACATTTTATTTTTCTACCACTCTGATTTTCCAAAAGATTTTTAAATTCTTTAAACCGACTGAACACTTCTGATTTATTTTTCAAAAACTATACAAATGCCCTCCTTGAATAATCATCAATAAATGACACATAGTATCTTGATTTAGATAGAGAAGGAACATCAACTGGACCAAAAACATCAGAATGTACATTGTCCAGAACACCATAAGATTTATGAGAACTAGAGTAAAATGAAACACGATTCTATTTTCCATATATGCAATGTTCGCAGAAATCAAATTCCATATTACAATCAATTAGCCCATCTACCAGGTTTTTGTTCTTCAAAGTTTTTAAACCTTTTTCACCTATGTGACCAAGTCTATGATGCCAGAGCATTGTTTTCTCTGCAGGAAGTTTAACTTCCATAGAGTTTGCATCATGTGTTACAATAGTAGCTTTTTTAGATTTTATAGAGACATTATTACAACACACTAGTTTTGCATCTAACCTATACAGAGTTCCAATGCATTCACCCTTTGCCAGTACAATAGACCCTCTAGTCATCTTACAACCACCATTCACAAAAGTAACTTGAACTCCAACATCATTAAGCTTACTAATAGAAAGTAAATTTTGAGCCAAACCTGGTATGTGTAGTACTCCATTCATTCCCTTTATCCTACCATCCTAGAAATAGATTCTGACTCATCCTTGGCCAACAACTTCCAGTGCTAAATAACTTGTCAGGAACACCTTCCCACTAGCATACGGTTCATACTTTGTGAACCACTCTCTATGAGATGTCATATGAAAGGATGCTTCTGAATCCACCAGCCATACATCTTCAAATGCAGGCATTTCCAAGGCAACAATGAAGGCATCAGCATCACTTTGAGAAGAATTAGTGTTAGAGAAGTTCTTCTTCTTCTTCTTTTTCTCATCTTTGCAGTCTTTCCTGATGTGTCCTTTCTGCCCACAATTCCAGCACTTCACCTTGGACTTTTTGCCAGGGGATTTTGATCTCCCCTTTGATTTGGACTTAGACTTCTTATCCTTCTTCTTGTCTCTTTCCTTTGATCTACCTTAAACAGACAGGGCCTCTTTGGCTGTCTCAAAAGATTTCCTTTGTATCTCTTCAGATAACATTGAGGCAACAACTGCTTCAGTTGAAAATGTGGTTGTTGTACTTCCAATAGCCATCACAAGATGATCCCATGAGTTTGGTAAGGAACATGACAGAAGCATACAACGGTCCTCTTCTTCTATTTTTACACCTACAGAAGTCAACTATGCAACAATTGTATTAAATGTGTTCAGATGATCTACTACAGATGCTCTTTCATCCATCTTTAGAGAATACAACTTCTTTTTGAGGAATAATTTATTTACCAAGGACTTGCCCTGATAAATATCTCCCAACTTTTTCCACATATCCTTTGCAGTCTTCTCTTCATGAACATTCAATAAAATAGAATCTGCCAAACTTAATCCTATCAGTCCTCTAGCTTTCCTATCTGCCAGGTCCAAATCTTCTTGCTTCATGCCTGAAGGTTTAACTCCAGACACAGCAACCCAAGGATCTCTGTCAACCAGTACATCTTCAACCTTAAGTTTCTGCAACTCAAAGTTTGTGCCATTGAACTTATCAATGCCTATTTTTCCTAATGTACTTGCCATCATATTGAACAAAATAGACTGCTACAAAACTCCCACTCACAAAATTGACAAAAAAAACCCAACCTACCAACAAGGATAACACAACTAGCCAGGCTCTAATACCACTTGAAAGGAAAGCAGAGGTGTAGAATATAGCTTCCCTAATGTTAATTCTAAGGGGATAATGCAGCCAGGTAACTTTTAATTCAAAAACAATGGATGAATATACCAAAAAAGTAGAATAAACAATCAATACTACATAGAATGACACTAGTTTTACGTGGGAAAACCCTTTTGGGTAAAAAACCCACCACCACAATAGAAGCTATCTTTATTATAGTAAACTGAAGGCTTACAATAAAGATCTTAGCTCTTTGCTTCTGATATCAATTCTTTTACAATTACATAAAACCACTTATTTCATCTACACATCTACAAAATAAATTATATAATTTTAAATAATTTCATCCTCCCTCCAATGACACACATAGATCCATTTACATTTTTAGTCTTCAAGAGCAAAGATAGTTATTTAACTTTTGCCCTAACTAATCAATCTGACTTCCCCAGCGTCGCTGCCTTCAAACCGTCATAACCATTCACATTCTCGCAGGATGTGTAATCCCACATGCACAAGGTCGAATACAATATTCTAGTTTATATTGCCGAATGCTCAGTAATATCATTAGTGGTGAATGCTAAACTTCCTCCATGCTTCATTGGATAGACTTCCACTATCGGTCCAAGCACTTTTCATTGTGCCGATGACTTATCTTAGGCCGATCGAACTCCATCGCTAATTCCCATTGGAATAACACAAAGTCATCAGTAAATGTTAACAAAGATCCGCCGTCGGTGTTCAGTCCCACAAAGACTATTCACATTGAACCACTAAATTGATAAACTTATCCTATTGAACCGAGGAACCATTGAACCAATGAACAGATGCCGAACCATTGAACCATTGAACCAATGAACAATTCAATGAACCATTGAACCCAAGTTCTGATGTTGAACCTTGAACCCGATGAACAATTCAATGAACCATTGAACCCAACGAATGAAGTTCAAACTTTCAATGAACCAATGCATATGAGTTGAACCATTGACCCCGCTGAACCATTGAACCCAACAAGAAAAGTTCAAGAGTTCACTGATAGTTCAGACTTTGCCTATGAAAGATGAACACAAAAAAACCAAGAAAGAAGTTCCAAGTAGTAACTTGAGACATTAAGTTTCTTCACAAAAACTTCAAAAATTAGGAAGAAAATCATGTACCTTTATTTTCACTAGCTATTGCACCTTGAGATGGAGCATTTGAATCCCCAACAGCGCAACCAAAACAACATTGATCAAATTTTAGTTCTTTGACAATAGAGTCGCCACCTCTTTGAAAGAGGGAATCCCTAAAGCATGACAATCTTCAAGGCCAAAACTAATTCTGGGTTCAGCTCACTAGAAGACTCTTCAAATGATTCTATCCCAACATTATCATCCCCGATAATGATGCTAATCTATTGGCATAAGTTGATGGGCTAGCAACTTACATACACATCAAACTACACCTCGCAATGGTTGTAAGCTGGGGTCTTCAAAATCTTTGATCTTTTAGGTCCTCCCCAGCAACGATGCCAAAAATCTTGGTTCCCAAAATAACTCCAATTGAAAACTCTAAAATGCTCCTAAAACACCCAGGCCATGGATTATCGTCAAGGTGAAAGGAAGAGGTTTATCAACGAGCAAAGGGGAATTTTGGCCAACTATAGTAGTGGGTAAACTCTTCTGCTCTTCAGGCTCAACTAGACCTAGGAGGTTTATTCCTATAGGCATGAAATGAAATACAAATAAACATACACAGCCATACCCAATGTACACTTGATCCTAAAGATGTCACTAGATCAAGACAAACTGGTTGCATAGGCCTCTCATTAAGCTGATTCAACTTTGCAAATGTACATGCATAGGAAAGGTGGTTTTACCTTGAACCATAGGTGCAAGATTTGTTTGTTTCAAAATGGTATTTAATCCCTCTCCAATATGGATTGGTGCCTACTCTATTGGGCAACTAAGTCATAAGCAATAAAGAGGAAAGAAAAGATTTGAATCAGCATTAATAGAATACCAAAATGTATTTACATACATTTCTCAGATTATATTTCACATATTGGATATTCATAATGATCTAAAACCAAACTAAAAAGACCCATTTTAAATAAAGAGATGACTCAAAACAAATCTTGTATTGATTTAAATGTTGTCACACATTATCAAATCTCTATTACAATCACACCAGCAAATGTGGTGAGAGAAAACATACAACTACAATTATACATTCCCCTAAATCTTTACAAATGGCCATGGAGACATACTAATGCATAAAATATGCTTTACAATACATTCCTATGCTACATTAAAACACATTCTCCATTCACTACCCAGACTAGCTTGATTTGAAGCCCTGCAACTCTCCTAAAGCACTACAAACTAGATAATTGGCTGAGCGACCAACCCTAAAAACATCTTCATGTCACATGTATATATAACATTTCAACTTCACTGTAGAAGCCATGACATGGAAGGGAAGAATACAACAAGAAGGGATGTCGACCATGCTACAATAACTTCATTTTAGTGTCCTTAGAGAACACCCACATGGCTTTGCCTAAGAAATCCATTCAAAATAGGAGGTTCACCATGCCATGGGTATAAGAAATTCAATGCAAAAGAAGGACAATGGCATGGGGAAATGAGAAATCCATTTCCCACATGAAATTGAGCTCAGAAGATGCATTAATGGTGATCAAGAGGGTTACTAAGGAGTCTCATCATGTTTTGCACAGTGAAAAATAGACCTAGAAAGAAAAAGGCTTGAGCTTCGACATATCAAACTTTGTAGCTTGTGCCTTCCACCTTATTTCTTGCCGAATCAAGAAGAGGAATGAGAGAAGCCCTAACCCCACTTTATAAAACCTTGAATACTATAAATAATTAGAGTTTGTAGTTTGGGCCTTTGGCCTTCCTTCTAATGAAGGAAGAGGGAAGACAAAAACCCCAAAGTCCAAAACTCCAAAACACTTAGAAGCATTTCAAATAAAAATGAACAGGACCCAGACCCTGAACCCTCCCCTTTGGATGACGTCACTACCACCTAGCAACTTTATACAATTCTGTAGCTACCTTTTGCCTTAATAAAATACTCTACAGAATGGTGGAAAGCAACTAGAATATGCCACGTGGCCTATCAAACTTCAGCCCTTGATCCTTCCACCTTACGCATTCCAAAAATAGAATGTGGAGGAGAGAAACCCTAAAGTCCAGTGCTTGAACACATAACTACTTTGTAAAGGGAAAAGGTCAGAGTTCAGCCTTCGGGTCTTCCACCTTCTAATCGTAACACAGAAGATGGAAGACTAGAATGTTGACTTCTGATAGTCCACCGAACACAAATACTTAGAATATTTTTCATGTAAACCTATCGGATTATGTGCTCGGGCCTTCCACCTAACACATGCCTTGCAGAAGGCTGAAGACAAGAACAAACTTTAAAACTCTAACAAAGATGAAGACACTTCAACACTTAGGCAAATTTGAGCCCAATAGAGAAGGCATGAAGGAAGGCATGGGGCCAAAAATCCAAAACTCTGACAAGGTGAAAAAATATAAGGAAACACACATAATTTTTGACTTAGTCATTTTTTGGATTCTTTCCTTATACTTTTTGAAAGGAAAACCAATGAAAACCTATGAAAGATGTCTTTGATCAATTCTAATCTATAGGTTCAAGTGGAATTGAAATGGAACTTGGAGAGAAAGGGGCATTTTGGGGACGTGAACACTCCCTTAGGAAAAATCTATTCATTTCTGCCATTTGTAGGTAAATTGGCAAATTCCCAAACTAGTGAACTAGTTCACATGTTCGAAGTTTTGCCAATTTACTGATAAGGTAGGATGACTAGGAAAGAGACAAAGGAAAAGATCCAAGTTCATGAATGGGCATTTTCGATGATAAAAAGAAGCAAAGATACAAAGAAAAGTTAAGTTAGGAAATCTCTATATTTTTCGATAAGGCAAATAAAAAGGTGCATAAATTGACTAAGGCAAAGTAAGGAATGGCTCTATTGGGGAATCGACAAAACCCCAAACTTTCTAACAGTTCAATTTTTCAAAGTTTGTTGACAGTGAGATTTGCTGACAAAAGGAGCAGTTAGGTTGGTTCAAGAAAAGAAGGATTCACCTATAAGGTGAAAATGTGCAAAGTCAATAGTTTAGAAAAAGTGGAAATTGTCGATAAGGACAAAAATATACAACAAAGATGAATGAGGAAACAATGGCTTGGTTCCCAAAAGTTCAAATTTTTTGACAAAGCTGAAAATGACTAAGGAAAAGGAAAAAGAATGCTTCATCGACAAACTGGCAAAAACCCTAATTCACTAAAAGTTTGAAAAATTGAAAGTTTGTCGATAAGGTAAATTGACTGATAGGGTATAGAAGGAAACAAAATGAAGCCAAGGCAAATGTGGTTCATGAAAGTGATGTTTTTCCAACCAAAGATGAAGAAAGAAAGAAGAGTTTGCAAAAATAAATTTTTTCTGACAAAGGGCAGAATAGGTCTAGTTTATAAAAATCAAGATTCACTAACTAAAGGAGAAATGGAAGATGGAGACAAGCCCAAGTTTGAGAAAATGATGATTTGCTGATAAGGCATAAAAGAGGCTAAAATGAATATAAAAGGAGATGTCTCCCATAGTTCATGAAAATGACAGTTTGCCAAGAAAGTGAATATAAGAAGAAAATGAAGAAGTTTGTAATAAAGAAGATAGGTCGATAAAGGTGGGACAATGCCCAAATATGTAGATGGGTATAGTTAGAAATCAGATGGCCCAAAATGGAAAATTGGATGACACATTTAAAGTGTTGTAAAAGATTTAAAATGCTGATTTGTACCTAGAATTTATAATTCTATAGAATAGTGCCATGTAGGTGGTCAAAACACTATAATTCTTCAATGCATTGGTACACAGTTGGAGGACAAAGCAAATAACTTAGATGTTGTAGATGTCAAGGAAAGGATTGGATCCTTCCCTCTTTATTATTTCAAGTACACAAAGAGTTCAAGTAATATTTTTCTGTCATTTTTAGAATTGCCAATGAGTGGACAGGCTTCCAAAGGTGCATATTTTCTAACATTGTAGTGGGCTAGAATTTATTGCAGCATGGGTTTCTTGTTTACTAGTTTTCCAATGCCCTGGGACGCATAGTGAAAAAGATCGCTATATATACATTAAAAATGTGTTTTCAAGGTTGGTTTTTGAGCCAATTGTCTAGTTTGCAGTGTGTCAGGATAATATTAGGGCTTCAAATCAAGCCAGTCAAGGCATGTTGACCGGAGGAATGTGTTTGTTGTAGTGTAGGAATGAATTGTAATGCATATTTTATGTAGTGGTATGTCTCCATGGCTATGTGTAATGATTCAAGGGAGTGCATAGTTGCATCTTTGTATCTTTACTTCACCACATTTCCTGGTGCGATTGCAATAGAGATTTTATAATGTGTGAAAGCATTTATGTCAATACATACTATGTTTTGAGTCATCTCTTTATTGCAAGTGGGTCATTATAGTTTGGTTTTGGATAATTAAGTATGTCCAATGTATCTAATGTATATGTCAATATATTTTAGTCTTTTATTGATACTCATTTAATCTATTTTGTTCCTCTTTAGTGCTTTTGACTTAGTTGCCCAATGGACTAAACAATGGTCCATATTGGAGAGGGATCAACCACTCTTTTAAAACAAACAAATCACTCACCTATGGTTTAGGGGAAAAAGCCATCTTTCTTGTGCATGTACATTCGCATAGTTGAATTAAGTATATAGGGGCTTTGTGAAAGCCAATCATTCATGACTTAGTGATAGCTTTTGGAGTCAAGGTGATGAGTTGGCTTTGGTTGTCCAGTTATTTTAGTTGTTCATCAGGTTTGAACTTAATACGTACTTAGGTATACCCCTTGGAATATCCCTCCAGAGTTTAAGTTGAGCTTGAAATGTAGAGGAGTCTATCAACTCCTGTTAGTTGGTTAAAATTGCCCTTAACTTGTTGATAAACCTTTTTCTATCACCCTAACAACAATCCATGGCCTAGGTGATTCAAGATTTTTTTAGAGTTTTGTGTTGTAGTCATTTTGGGACCCAACAGATTGGTATCATTGCTGGGAGTAAAACAAAAGGTTGATTTATTTTGAAGGCCCGTGTAATAGTGTGTTTGTAGTTTGCATTTTAGTATGTTTGGATAAGTTGGCAACCCATCAACTTATGCCAACAGATTGGCACCATTGTCGGGGAAGAATAAAGTGTTGGGTTAGAAACATGTATGGACTCTGTTGGTGTGAGCAACTCAGAATCAATTTTGTGGCCTTGAAGATCAGTCACACTTCAAGGAATTCCTCTTTGGAAGAGGTGGTGACTCTACTATTAAAGAACATAAATTTGTTACTGATGTACCTTGGTTGTTGTTGGTGATTTGAATGTTTCATCCCAATATGCAACATCTGGTGAAATTAAAGGTACATGGTTTTCTTCCTGACCTTTGAAATTTCTTGTTCCTGTCATGCTAAAGGAATAAATTTGTATGCCTCAATTTTTTACCTTGCATTATAGGATATTTTAGTCATGGATGGTTTGTATGAATATGATTATTCTAGGGCTACCCTTTTGTCTAAATCTTTGTATGTCTTAGACCCTAGAAACTATATTGGAGTGGATTCCCATGACAATCCTAGAAATATATATTATAGTCATACCCCTGAATGTTACATGAACCAAAATTTATGTGCACCCATACAAAGTTAGAATGATGTAGCAATGCAATAGTATGAAATTGATAAAACCAAATAGTTGTTAGATTCATTATTATAGCAAGAAGAAGAAATAGAAAATTAGATTAGGCTACTAGAGTCTAGGATGTAGTCCAATGCATTCCCTTCTCCCTCAAAAACTTAGTTTGCCCAGTCTCCTATTCCTCCCGTACATCTTGTATATGATCAACTAGACCTCTCATGAGTTGATTACAAAACAATGAGTATACCAACCAAGGTCTACAAATAGTTATCCAAGTTTGATGGGTATGATATTTGGGAAGGGGAAACACATGTTGATGTATTTTTAGAAATCATGGATGAACATCAATTTGATAATGAAGACATGTGGATGAGGTTCTTTGTTAGGTCTTTGCATGGAAAGGCAAGAGAATGGATCCAAAGTTTCCCAAGGTAGTCCTTTACCTTGTGGAATGAACTTGTGGCAATGTTTGAAAATAAATTTTCCAAAGGTCTTGATGCTGCTGATCTTCTCATAGAGCTAGAAAAAATTAAAAGACAAGAGGGAGAGTCAAGCAAGGATTTTGGTCACAGGTTTGTTGTTGCTCTTTCCCATATTCCTAAAGGTTTCAGACCTAATGTTCCCACTTGCATTGATATGTTTTTTGAAGCATATAGAATTGGATTGAGTTATTTGCAGGAGGATTTTAAGATAAAAAGTATGTAGTAGGCATATTTGTCCCTAGACTCCATGGAGACAATGATCTAGATGACTACATAAAGGGTTTGTTGTCCACAAATAAGTCTTCTGTTGCTGGTAATGAACATATTGATCCAAATAGAAGTAGTGTGGATACAATAAATTAGATGAATGCAACATCATATGATGATTATTGTGTAGTCTGAAGAGTAGAAGTGGAAGATGGTGTATCATATGATAACAATGCAAATGATGAGGATAGTATATGCACCTACCTTTAGGTGGACAATTCATTAACTCAAGGTGAGAAGGATGAAACTAATGGTGATTTCTATCCTAATGCTCAGGTAATGTGGTTCAACGAATAATGAGGATACTGTGTACAGGGATGAATAGTCAGATGGATCAATTTTTAAGCTAAGTATGAAATGTGCACACAAATAAGTAAAATAGATGATGAGCAAGAAACTAGTTTCTTGTTTGATTTGATGCCCTCTTTTATTCCTATTTGTGATGAAGAAGTTGATGTTTTCTTGCATAAGGATGATGTAGAGGTGGTTGTACTTGATGATACCTAGTTAGGGATAGTTGTTGGTGCAACTATGGAGTTTCAATATGAAGAGCTTGCCCTTGATGTTGAAGATAGTGATCATGTGGACGCATATGAGAACCTATTTGTGTGGTGCAAGGTATGTTCTCTTCCTCATGCAAAGTGTGCTTCATTAGAGCCACAAGGAAATAAAATAAGAATGAATGTGGAAGAACATATGTGTTAGCAACTTGTTTGTAGCAATGAATATGACACTGCAAGTTGCCAAGGTGAATGTAAAACAAAGAGACAATTGAAAGAACTTGGTTCTTCACTTGAGGTGTCTCATGATTCTATTTTATGTGTTAATGTTTTGAATTGTAGCCTAAGTCATGCTTATGATTCATAAATTGAAATGTCTAGCATCACATATGCAAATTTTGTTCAAGATCTTGATGGAGTTACAAATGTATATGAATGCTTCTACTTTAATGAGGAAAATTTGTTAGCTCTTGAATGTGTTGGTTTTATGATTGAGATTGAGTCCTTTGTTTGGGACATTAATGTGAATGAGTAGCAAGGCATGTTTATACATGAGTTTCAACATGTTGTAGCCCAACCGGGAGGTGTACTTGAGTTGGAGTCTTTCTAGTTTGCTCTACAAGATGAAGTGCCTTCTCTTGCAGATCAAGAGTACATTTAGGCATAGTTTGCTTTGCCATGTGATTTGGAGGTGTTCTTTTTTTACCTCAATTTGCATGAAGAGGTCAACAGGTATGATAGCATGGCACATGATAATGGAGATTTGTCTCCATTTGTTTCTTTTGTTGCTACTTTGAATTTTAGTTTTACACCCGTTGCTATTGGGAACAAACATGATATGGATATAAATAGGTCAAGTACCTATCTTTTATGGTTGCCATGTGGTAATTATTTCATTGATGAAGATGACCTTGGCTCCACAAGCATATGTCATAGATTAGCACATGCTGGGGATAATTTTTAGTTGTTGTAGCTGGGTGAAAAATACAAATTTGGTTTGAGGGAGATCAGCTCCTTCATTCAACTTGTCTTTGATAGAGGCAAGTGGTTGTGGAAGTTTTGTGTGGGTTAGACATATACATGCCTATAAATCTTAATCACAATAAACTTTCCTTTTGTGCCTTCATATTCATGATTGTGTGTTTTCTTGTATATTTGTTTTTTAAATATGTTTATGTTGTTTTCTCTATTCATTTTTTGTTTTTGGTCTGCCTAGAGGTGTTCTGAGATTCTCATCATGGCAAAGTTTTCCACACATCCCCAACCATAGCTATTGTTGGTGCCTAGAAAAACTAGCTCCCAAATGCCTTATTTTCAACTCCAAAATCCATCAAAATTCATCTGAAATTCCCACCTTTTCCTTTGCATTGCTAAACCCATCATTTGTACTAGATCTAAGATATTTTACACGGGTTCCCTTCTAAAAAATTCTACACAAAATTCCTCTAAGTCAATGTATTTTCTCCCTTAGGAAAACTATGTTCATTTCTACCTTTTGTCGACAAATCGATAAATTCTTGAACTAGTGAACTAGTTCACAGGTTTGAAGTTTTGTCGATTGCCGATAAGGAGGGATGACTAGGAGAGAGACAAAGAAGAAGAGACAAGTTAGTGAATGGGAATTTTCACTGATAAAAGGAATCAAAGATACAAAGAAACTTTAAGTTAAGAAATCTCCAGATTTGTCGATATGGCAAATAAAAAGGTGCAAAAATTAACTAAGGCAAAGTGAGGAATGGCTCTATCGAGGAATCAACGAAAGCTTAAACTTTCTAAAAGATTGAGTTTTTAGAGTTTGCCGATAGTGAGATTTTTTGACAAAAGGAGAACTGGGCTTGGTTCGAGAAAAGAAGGATTTGTTGATAAGGCAAAAATGTGCAAAGTCAATGGTTTAGAAAAAGTAGAAATTGCCATTAAGGGAAAAAATATAAAACAAACGTGAATGAGGAAAAAAGGTCTTGGTTTGTAAAAGTTCAAAGTTTCTGACAAAGCCGAAAATGACTAAGGCAAAGGCAAAAGAATGCTTCATCGGCAAACCAATGAAAACCTTAACTCACTAATAGTTCAAAAAATTTAAAGTTTGCCGATAAGGCAAATTGGCCAATAGGGTAAGGAAGGAAAGAGAATGAAGATGACGAAAATGTGGTTCTTGAAAGTGATGTTTCACTGACTAAAGAACAAGAAAGAAAGAAAAGTTTGCAAGAATGAAAAGTTTCCAACAAAGGGTAGAACAGGCCTAGTTCAGAAAAATAAAGATTCACTGACTAAAGGAGAAATGGAAGATGAAGACAAGGCTAAGTTTAAGAAAATGAAGATTTGGTGATAAGGTTTAAAAGAGGCTAAAATGAAGATAAAAGGAGATGTCTCCCATAGTTTGTGAAAATGAAAGTTTGTTGACAAAGTGAATAGAAGAAGAAAATGAAGAAGTTTATGATAAAGAAGATAGGCTGATAAAGGTGGGAGGATGCCCAAATATATAGATGGGTATAGTTAAAAAATCAGATGGTCCAAAATGGAAAATTGGACAACACATTTAAAGTCTTGTAAAAGATTTAAATGTTTGATTTGTACCTAAAATTTATAATTTTTCAGAATAGTGTCATGGAGGTGGCTGAAATAGTGTAATTCTCTAATGCATTGGTACATATTTGGAAGAAAAAGAAAATAAGTTAGCTATTGTAGATGTCAAGGAAAGGATTGGATCCTTCCCTCTTTATTGTTCCAAGTACACAAAGAGTACAAACAATCTTTTTCTATCATTTTTCAAAATTGCCATAGAGTGGACAGGCTTCCAAAAGTGTGTATTTTTTGACATTACAGTGGGCCAAAATTTATTTCAGCATGGTTTTCTTGTTGACTAGTTTTCCAACACCCTAGGGTGCATAGTGAACAAAGATTTCTATATATACATATTAAAAATATGTTTTCAAGGTTGGTCGTTGAGCTAATTGTCTGGTTTGTAGTGTCTTAGGATAATTTCAAGGCTTCAAATCAAGCCAGTCAAGGCATTAAATGGAGGAATGTGTTTGTTGTAGCATAGGAATAAATTGTAATGCATATTTTATGTAGTGCTATGTGTCCATGGATATTTGTAATGATTCAAGGGAGTGCATAGTCACATCTTTGTATCTTTACTTCATCATAATTGCTAGTGCAATTGTAATAGAGATTTGATAATGTGTGATAACATTTAAGTCAATACATGCTATGCTTTGAGTCATCTCTTTATTGCAAGTGGGTCATTATAGTTTTGTTTTGGATAATTAAGTATATCCAATGTATGAAATGTAAACTGAGAAATATATGTCAATATATTTTAGTCCTATGTTTATACTGGTTCAATCCATTTCCTTCCTCTTTAGTACTTTTGACTTAGTTGTCCAATGGAGTAGACACCGGTCCATATTGGAGAGGGATCATTCACTCTTTTAAAATAAAAAAATCACTCACCTGTGGTTTAGGGAAAAAACCATTTTTCTTGTGTATGTACATTTGTACAGTTGAATTAGATATATAGGGGTTTTGTGATGGCTAATCATTTGTGACTTAGTGATAACTTTTGGAGTCAAGATGATGAGTTGGGTTTGGTTGTCCAATTATTTTAGTTGTTCATCTAGTTTGAACTTAATACCTACTTAGGTATACCCCTTGGAATATCCCTCTAGATTTTAAGCTGACATCAAAGCATAGAGGAGCTTACCCACTCCTGTTAGTTGGCTAAAATCACCCTTAACTTGTTGATAAACCTCTTCCTATCACCTTGACGACAATCCTTGGCCTAGGTGAATCAGGAATGTTTTAGAGTTTTGTGTTGTAATCATTTTTGGACCCAACAGATCTGAAGGAGGAAAAGAGGACTCACATTGAGGAGATGATGAATATGTCCATGAATCTATTATTCATAGTGAACGAAGGGAGGATGTTGATAAGACTGAGTAATGCTATCAAGAGATATGAAGAAAGTCACTCCACCCAAGTTTGATGGAACAAAATGTGGTGATGCTGTTGAAGATTGCTTGACAAAGATGGAATAGTATTTTGACATCAGAAATTAATCTAAGATAACCAAGGTAGTATGGGGCACCTTTCATCTAGAAAGATAAGCATCCATATGGTGGATGCACAAGAAAATGGAACTAGGTTTAAGTTTTATGAGCTTAACTTGGGATCAATTTGTGGGTATATGCACAAAGTTGTGGGACCAAAAAGTCACCACTTGGATTTTTGGTCCCATGCAAGGGAAAACATGAGTATGTTATAACACACTCATGTTATACTATGTTATAAAGTGAAGACAAATAAAAAGACAAACCCGCAGCGCATTCTACATTTTTATAAGAAAAACTGGTTATAAGAGTGCGAGCACGTTAGAGGAAGGGGAAATCAAGCAAGTTTTAAGTATAATCAACATTTTCACCATGCCTCCTCACCAATCCAGCCCCTGAGGATGTTGTGAATGAAATGTAGAGGGTGTGGTAGCTGTAAAAGGTAAGGTTTGATTGATTTTTGTGAGTTTGGAAAGAAATTTATACTTTTGCAATGTTTGATTAGTTTTTTATGCTGAATTTACAGTCAATGAGGCACCACAGAACACTAATCTAATAGAGGAGGTTAAAACAATCCTCAAATCCCTCAAATCCCCCACCTTCACATCCTCACCATGAAAGAGACACACAGGAAAGCTATTTAGGGTAAATTGAAGAAAACAAAAAACATCTTCAAACCCTAATTGAAATGTTTAATAGTCCAAGTGCAAGCACTGATCATAGAAGAGCCCTTGCCAAGTCATTAGAGGTGATTGTTTCTCACATTAAATTGGTGACAAACCAAATCCCTAAATGGAATGACTATAGGGAGAGGTGTCAGCAATACTATGTTGACAAATTATCTTACCAACAAGTGAAAGACAAAAAATTACAAAATATGCATTATGTTCACATTTTATCAATCCTAAAACTAGTCAAACACTAAAAGAGACTTGCAAACACTTCCTGATTCATTGGTGTTTGAACCAAGATATATCCCAAAACTTTTTGGATAGATGCCACATGCTCTTTGATGAGCATCCATGTAATAATAATGAGGTGCCACAATATTTCTTGAGGAAACTCCATTGTGAGTTCATCCTCAAGGAGATTATAATTACTTTGACATTAGAGAGTTCTAGGGAAAAGGTGGTAGCTCTGCCCAAGATAGAGAGGGGGTACAATAAGACCAAAACCTCATACCTAGACCCCTGATGAGCCAACATGTGTCTCACTCACTTAGACTTTGAAGGAGAATGTTGAGCTAGAGATATTGCACTCATTGAGTTCTCTCACACAGTCTCTAGCACAACATGATGATGATCTCACTGAGACTGATGAGCATGAGAGTAGCAGGCATCATTTGTCATGACATCTTTGTAGTTCATGTGGGAGCTTGTGCGACTATGGGATGCAATACTCTCGACAGGATGCTGCAATGTACGGACAATAGCTAGTTTTGTACACATCCATATTGGATGAACCTATTCTCACAGAAGATGTCTTACAACATATGTTTGATATTGAATCCTAGGTAATTTTTACAAGGTTTATCTTGATTTAATATATTTGTATTTGAAATTTGTAATTAATTTTATATGACTATCTATATTATAAGTCAAAATTAATGTATGTAATTGTCTGCGCAATGAAATTCTAGGGTTAGAGTCTTCATTCTACCTTTGTTACTATAAGTCAATAGGTATGTAATTTATCACATGATTGTAAATATAGTACATATATCAATGGTAATCTTATTTAGTGACAATTTGATAATTTCAACAGGGAGCTTCACCAACACCTCCACAATTTCATTGGTCCCCTGGACGTAGAACCAATTTTACAGAGGTAAATTTAACCATTCATAATCATTATGAATTTAAATAATGTTATGTATCTATTTTGGTCAAATAACCTTGAACTCTATTTTTAGATGTTGAAGATGGAGACTCCTTATCTTTGTTAGTTAGTGGAGGTAGGCATTGCTGCAACTATGTCGTCTTTAAATCCTTTGACTGAGGTATGACCTAGTAACATGTAAATGTCATTTCGTATTTCTTGTTTTATCTCATGTTATTTGGTGTACATAAATGATATTTATTTTTAGTCAATCTTTCTTCTTGACGCTTCTCGCAGGAGGTCACAACTCCAACTCGTCCAACTACGAATGAAGATAGAGAAAAGATGACTGAGAGGGATCATCAACTAGTGGTAAGTGATCGAATACATATGCATGATGTTATATATTTTATGTTTTCTATATTAATGTGCATATTATTTTATTGTATTAACATGTAAAGATAAAAAAATCTTTGTCAAGGAGGTCTAGTCGATGGGAGAGAGAGGATGAGTCACTGATTGACTCTCCATATTCACACCAAGCAAGGGCTGCCAAATATTTCATAGTAGTTCATAGGAAACTAGATTTTGGGACATTTTCTTGTATGCCTAGATGGCTTTGTATACATACTTTTGTATGTTACCAATGTATATCTTTGTATATGCATGTATGGCTTTGTTTGTACATGCCTATATGGCTTTATATATAGACTAGATGATATGTTATTTACATTATGTATATGTCATTTTACATTAAATATTTAATATGATGATCAATTATCATTACAGGAATTTTGTTTTACACTTGCCAATTGCATTTTCTTGAAAGTTTATAAATAATTTTCAAATAATCCATTTTGTTCATATCTTGCAATCATTGCATTCCATGAGACCATGCATTTCTTTGAGGCATCATGTCAAATAGTTCACACGCCTTGTCTATCATTCTAGACTTTTCATTCATGTCTACAAGGGAAGTTATAAATACATGTGACAAAACTACTATATCCTTTATGATTTGATGCTTGTCTACACCCTATTCTGCAAATCCCATTTTGGCATAGGCAAGGATGATGTTGGATAAGGTTGTGTAGTTTGGTTTTAGAAGTGTTTGTTGTTGTCAAAGGAAAACTAATCACAATAACAATATCAGAATATATCAAAATATATTGGAATATATTTTAAACATATATGCTTCTATGGTCCATACCTTGTTCCAAAGATCCTAATTTGGCACAGGTAGAGAGGATGCTTGCAAAGGTTATAAAATTTGGTTTTACACATGCCAATTGTATTTCATTGAAAGTTTATAAAGCCTTTTCAAAAAATCCATTTTCTGCATATCATGCAATCATTGCATTCCATGAGATGGCATCTCTTTCAGGTAACATGCCAAACTATTTACATATCTTGTCTGTACTTCCACACTTTGCATACATGTCTACAAGGGCAGCTACAAATAAAACATCTGACAAAATTCCTATATCCTTTATGCTTTGATGGTTGTTTATACCCTATTTTAAAGATCCCATTTTTGCATAGGCAAGGAGGATGATGGGCAAGGTTGTGGAATTTGGATTTACATCCACCAATTACATTTTCTTGAATGTTTTTTTTGTGCATTTAGTTGAACGTTTCTAGAGTTTCTTTGAAAAAATCCATTTTGTGCATATATTGCAATCATTGCATTCCATGAGATAACATTTCTTGAGGTATCATGTCAAATAGTTTATGTTGCCTGTCCAAGATTCTACACTTTGCATGTACATGTATCCTAGGGTAGCTAGACCTACAAAATCTATCAAAATTCCCATATCCTTTATGCTTTGATGGATGTCCATGCCTTATTTTGAAGATCCCATATGGGCATAGACAAGGAGGATGCTGGCTAAGGTTGTGGAATTTGGCTTTACACTTGCCAATTTCATTTACTTGAAAGTTTATAAAGCCTTTTCAACAAATATATTTTGTGTGTATCCTACAATCATTACATTCCATGAGATGGCATCACTTTGATGTGTTATGTCAAATAGTTCATGTGCCTTGTCGATGCTTCCACATTTTGCATTCATGTCTCTGAGGGAAGTTGCATCTACAACATATGATAAAATTCATATATCCTTCATGCTTTGATGAATGTCCATACATGTTGATGCGATTATTAGTCACACAAATAGAAATAAAAGTTCACATCAAACCTTTATTTAATCTTGAAAGATATGATGAATTCTAAAAGAATTCATAATCCCAAGTCTCCATGAGTCAAGTCTTGACCATCTAAATGTTACTCAAGGTTGATGTGTCTTATTGTTTTCCATGTCTAGGGCCTTATGTGCTTTGATGATTTCTAGAAATATTCACTCAATATTTACCAATTTCTTGCCAAAATACCTATTACTATATATATCTTCACAATTATGTTAAATCTTGCAATATTAAGTTAAGATTTGTACAAATAGAGGCAAATTTATTCCTAAATTTGTGTACTTCACTTGAATCTTTCCCTTATCTAGACTAATTATGCAAATATTTCCAACTTTGATTAGAACTTCTAATATTTCTCTTATCTGCACTAATCTTTTCTTCTAAACTTCAAATTTGTTCAAAGAATGTGTTTAAAGGCATGTAATTCACTGATATTTATGATAATTTGCATAAAATGTATTAGTATTTACATATCCTCACCGTATATTCTCAAGATAAGTCACTATTTAGCATATCTTTACTGTATTTGCTTATGATTCATCATTATTTGCAATTATTTACGACTATTTATGAAATTGAAACTAAAATTGAAAGTTTTAGAAATTGAAATCCTAAAATTTACTGAATTTGGCCACTAATCCACATATATATTCTAATACTGTAATGAAAAGAAGCAAACTAAACATACTTCACAAGGATGTTCCACAACCATGTATGATAAGCACAAATCTTCCAAGGAAAGTTGATGACAATATGAAATTAAAATGAATGAACTTTAATAGAACGTTGTTATTCACCATTACACATCATAAACCAATAGAAGATTACATATTATTTAAAATTAGGAGGTAATCTATAGCTTGATCTCCATTAGGTATGTAAATAACATGTACATTTACAGTGGTCTTAAGAAAGAACCTTGAGAGAGAATTCACAAAATTACAAAAAATCACAAACTTAGTGCTGAGAATTGGAACAATTTAGTCTCCCTTTGTTTCAACAATTCAATCTCCATTTCAAAAGAGAGGTCATGGTTCTTTTATAGAGCAAGGACCAAAAATAGTTACATTTGATCCAACAATCAAGAATCACTCATAATAATCAATGGTCAGGATTTGTTGGACATGATTGCCAGTTGGCAATCATTCTATCAAATACAAAACTTGGAAAAAAATATTCCTAGCATCTTTGACTCAGCATCCTTCCAATTGACAAGAAATATATTTCCTGGTATCTTTGCCCCAACATTTTTTTTGAAATTACTTATGTTTAGTGAAAAATTGGATTCGTTAACCCTTTGTTGTTTAGGTGTTTAAATCCGCCTCTCCACTATACATTGAAGGATCTAGGGTCAAATGGCAAGCACTATCATACCTTGGAGTCACTTTTAGATGTAGGGAGACTTGGATTAGGGAATTAATTATCAATGTTTCCTTCTCCTATGCTCAATTGACCATTAAAACCCTAATTATGCAAACATGACAACAAATTAAAGAATTATAGAAAAAGCTCTTGTAGACAGGAGTAAAATACCAAATTACAGAATACTTGCTTTCAAGGTTCTGAAGTAGAACAGTCGGGCACACTAGAGCGGGTGCCCAAGTCCAAGGTACCTACTTTTTTGGGGAATCTAGACCTCCTTCAGACATAGATCAGCCCTGTAACTTCTATTTTTCAGAATCCATATGCAGAGGACACTGGAACAAGTACCCTAGTCCCAAAAGTGCTCCTTTGTCTAACTTTTCTTCAGATCATGAATCCTTGATGTCTTCCCAGCCTTCCTACAACTCCACTTTTCCCAGATGCGATACCTATAACCTGTAGTCACAAGACTTGGTTTGGGGGTTGTGGTGTTTAGAGGTATGCCTCAGTCAAACCCTGGAGGACACTTAAGTCTCTAAATATCATTGTCAGATAAAGAGGGCATACCCTTGTGAGGTAGAAGATAAAAACCAAAGAAATCAATGATAGAAACATGATAATATGTTACCTTGTAGTGAATATCTCATGGAGAAAGATGCTCTTCATGCCATGAGGAGATGGATGCTCAAATCTGTAAATATCAACACACAAAACACACAAGTCTGCTCTTGCAACACAATAGAAAGCCTTGAATCACCTTGAGAACACAATAGCTTGCTAGTAATCATCTAGTTTACAAATGAATGCCTACACATGCTTATATATGCATCTACAAGCACTCCCACCAAGATATTTGAAATTCAGACTTACCATGTCGGCAAAGGGATCTAATAACGATCACTAACCAACACCTGGAAATTGGGGCTGCCCTAAAATAGGATAGGACTAGGGCACAGGCGCCTAAGTCCTTCCCCCAATTTTAGGTAGGGTATAGCTCAAGGGGTCCTCCTAGGTCCTACTTTCCATGGGATTTAGGGCTCATTCCATCGGGATGCTAAAATATGAACTAAAATGTCCTAAATACACTCTAAAGACCCGTGAACTAAACCTTATGAGGGAAAAGCCCCCAAGGGGACATTTTCCAATGTTACATTTAGCCCGCACTTTAATGTATGTATGAACACGAGGCCTATACATGCATTAAAGTAAGGTCACAAACACATAAAACACACCAAGTACGGACAAGACACACCAATCACATAGAAAAGAGTAATAGGCACACAAAACATAGGGAAGATAGTTACAATCACGCAAAACATGGAGCAGACAGTTAATGCATAGAAGACACATTAATGCATGGAAGATATAAATGATATTTTTTCTTTTCTTTTTCTCATATATATGAAATGCAAATGCAAGTACTGGAAAGTAAACAAACCTCCCATAATACACGATACACCACTTAAGGGTACAGGTCTCTGTATATGGGGTAATATACATGCAAGACATGCAAAACCTCCCAAAATGCACTAAGCACTCCCCAAGAGCATTGGTCACTGCATATGGGGCAACAAACATGTCATAGAAATGAAGACAGAGAAAACATGGCAGACAAGAGATGGTGTGTTCCCTATTTCTAGGGTTATCACCATCTTAGGCACATTACAAGCACACACCAACAATTGGGCTTCGCCACAATAATCGCCGAAGACATGCTTAAGGGTTGAGTTAGTCACAGAACCTCTCCCTAACTCTGCAGAGAACTTTTAGAAATGATAGGATGATGCAATCTACTCTGAGAAATACACCATCCCCACCTCTGTAGAGGGCTTAAGAAAAAGGATATACTCGATATCCCACCTCCACAGAGGGCTTACATGATTGATTGATTGATTGCATACAAACTCAAGATGCACGATGCAATACTCAAGAGCCCAGGTCACTGCATCTGAGGTCAAACACATTGCTAACATCTATAACAGATAACTTACTTTATATGCCCCCACCTTAAGGTGGTTGATATTAGTTATCGATATCAAGCATGTTAAGGTAGTAAGAAAACACATAAGGGAACATCAGCTTTCAGAAAGCCCATGCCCCCAGAGGTGACATGTACTTTATGATTGCCAAATGTTCCCACAAACACATCCCTACAAGAAACATGTTAGTGTCTACAAAATCATGACAAACAACAATATCAATGTATATGATTAACCACACAAAGAGCCAAGGTTATTCAATGAATTTGGAGTTCGAGGATAACCAGGGGCTATATCATGAAGCTCTCCAAATCAAGTACTGCCAAGGCTAGATTCAAAGGCAAACAAAGGTGCATGGAGCAACAGTATTGTTAAGGTTTGTAAATGCGATAGAAACATAATGAAATTAACTATGTGGAAAGCATAAGTGCTTCCACTAGCCAAGTGTCAGATAAGATATACAACCCCATCATCATGTTAGGAACTAAGTCCATTTTTGGATTGCTCACGAAAGGGACACTAGGTCTGCATCAGTATAAAGTTTTTTTGTCATCTGCCCACTAGATGGAAACACTAGAGGCAGGGAAATAATAAATAAGAGAGGAGAAACAAGTGTCTTAGGGACAGTCATGTAGGAGGGTGCCCCCAAGTCACCAACCACGATGCTATGTCCGTAAGACACAACACAATAATAAAATTAGAGAGAGAGACAATATAGAAGAATGATGATACAAATAGAAGAAGGTCACAACAAAGGTGGTCTCTTGGTATCCTGAACCTTACGAGAGAATCCGAGGTCATCCCAAGAGGCTTAAACAACACATAACACATCACAAGGGAAGCACATCATGAAAGAGATAAAGAGTTAGAGATACTTACCTGTAGGGTCTTCGTATTATATGTTGGAGCTCTCAAACCTCTTTGAGAGGTAATTGATCATGTTTAATGCAAAATTTGAGTGGTTCTTATGAAAGTCTTGTTTGTTATCATATGATGCTTGTTCATTAAATCCTTGTTTAAATGAGACTTTTTGTTGCTTTTGAGAGGGAGAGCCACTATTATTTCCATTTGTTGATTGTCATCTTGCTCTTTTTCAATTTTTAGCGAGTTTTTGTTGGTGAATCATTCTAAAATAGTAGCAAGATTCATCCCGTACCATCTTGCTCATCTGTATCGGTTGTTGTTCTTTCTTTTCAAAGGTATTTTGATTATCTCCCAATCCATATAAGGATACAGAGGAGGAACCTCAACATAAATTTGATTTCTTCATGGATGAGGTGGGTTATCCACTTGTTTCTTATTCACTCCAATCATTCCCACGATATTATCATAGTCCAAGTAATCATCCTCATCTACTTCCACTAGATCTTGTTCCACCATATTATTTTTGGTATGCTTAGGAAAAGGATTAGTGAAGATTTGTAAATTTTGATTTGGCAGAGCAACCAACTTATTTCCATTATCATTCACACCTGATACCTGGATAACATTTGAATCAATAAGGTCTTGTATCTCATGTTTAAGATGTATACATCGTTCAGTGTCATGTCCTTGTGTTTGATGTTAATGACAGAAGGCATTAGCATCAAAGGTCCTTGTTTATTAGGATCAATAGGCTTGATCAAGGGAAGCTTCAGAATGTTATTACTCATAGCTTGATTCAAGATAGAATGATAGGACTCAGATATCAGAGTAAACTTCCTTGGTTGATACAATTGTTTCTTTGGATTGTTTATAGTAGACACATTTGTATTTGGTCCATTAATCTTGATGAAACCCCTATTATTGTTCCTTTTAAAGTTGTTTTGTGATGGTCCACCCATGGATTGTCCAATTTGAGCCGATGAGTTTTGGTTTTCATACTGACTAGATGAAAGTTGATAATCACTAAGGGTGGTGCATAAATGTTGAAAGGAGTTGTACTTCATCAAGAGAATCTTATCATGAATATTAGGTTGTAGACTGGTAATGAATATCTTTTTAGCATCCTCATCTTTCATCTAATATTGAATCTAAGCATAAAGGCCTTGATATCGACTAATGAATTTAGTCAATTTTTCTTTCAGACCTTGCATTGAACCAAGTCAATAAAAGTGACTTGGGGTCTGATATTTGCTTGAAAATGTTGTAAAAATTGATCAATCAACTGTGAAAAGGAGTGAATTGAATTCAGAGGAAACGGGCAAAACCATTCTAAAGCAGTATCTTTGAGAGATCGTGGGAAAAGTTTTGCTAACAAATCCTCTTCAAAATAGAAATCACTACACAGTTGTGAATGCTGCCACATGGATATTAGGATCTCCTTTTCCACCATATTTTTCAAAGTGAGGAGTCTCAAACCTCTCAGGCATAGGGGTTCTCAAGATTACATATGATAACAGATTACGAGAATGATATGTCAGTAGACTAGGTTGCAAATAATTTGTCAAGTTTGTTACTTTTTGTTGCAAAGTAGTCATGCCCTATAAAAGTTGGTTTAGGATGACATCATTTGGAGATGTGGTTTGTTGTGAGGAATTGGAAGCAAAGTGAAGAAGTGAATGAGCTTGAGACACAATATGTGGAGGTTGAGAATATGTTAATGGTAGTTGGCCATATTGATATGTGGAGTTAGGTATCTGGAAATGAGTGGAATAGGTAGGAGGCTGAGAATAGTTATTCATAGAAGGTGTCCCTTTAGGAATCAAATTTTGATAATTAAATCCCACAGCTTTGTAATTTGATGCAGAGGCATCCACACTATAACCTTCGCATATAGCATGGATGTCTGCAGACCAACCTCATCATCATCATCTTCGCCATCATCATCATATCTCCTAAAACCACCAACAGCATCATCATGTTTCGCGTTACACAGTCAGCATCATCATCTTTCAGACGATCACAATCATCCTCCTGCCGACTACTGTTCACCTCCTCCGCCAGTCGCCTATCATCATCATGATATTCAGCAGGCGCATACATCCTCTGGTTGCACTGTTCATCGGGCTCCGAACTCCATCGGCATCATGATATGCAACACTTCCTTCATCAGCAGGATAACCGATATCCGGTTGCCCCAAAGATCCTGATGACGATCACTTTCAACACCTTTCCTTCAATGCTCCGCTAGCTGACGACACAAACAACAGCATCATGAACTGCTTTATCCGGTTCCCTCGAAACCTCCTGATGATGCTAACACAACCTTCTGCCACGGACTTCCGCCGATACCTTAGCACTTAATGACGGCAGGATAAACTCGCATAAGGGGATATCTCAATATCCTGATGATGATGACGTCATATCCTGATGACGATGACGTCACCCAATATCCTGATGACCTCTTCAACACTTAGTCAAAAAAACAAACTTTCACTCCCGCATCTACTCGCGATACGCGGATGATTGGCACTCCTGATAGATGATCCTGATGCCGATACGCTCCTGCTCGGCTCCTCCAGATGATGATCACCCCGACGCACTTGCACTTCATGCAATCGACAACATCATGCTCTCCTCCACTTATCCGGATGACGATATCCGAACTGTCTGCAGGATATTCACCAAGATATCCTGATGATGCCGTTTTAGCGAACTTCTTCACTTAGCGAAATCTCACTTCGCCGATCCTCCAGGGATGACCCGATCCAACCTCAAGGTGATCTTCCAACTCGAACTTATCAACTCGACCTAGCACATGCCCATGCTAGGGTCTTCAACATCTCTTGACGGCGATCCTGCACACCTGCATGCAAATAGAAAACAAACTACAACCTACCCTACTGTACATTACCATTCCACCGATCAGATGAGTCAACCGGTGGAATGGATAAGTAAATCCATGAAGCCACTCAAACCAGCAAATCGATTTAACAAAGGAGATCAAACAGAAAACGAAACAGGATCTTTATTGATTTCAAAGATGCAATACAATATACTGCTTCTCACACAGCACCAATGAACTCCTCTGCTCAATACAACACTAGACTGCCGATCGATCATCTACAATCAACCGATCCCATGCTTAAATAGATTATCCTACGAGTACTACTGACCTGACTCCAAGCGGCTGGGAACTCTCCAGGTGGCTGGGAGATCCAACCGATCATACATCATGACAGCTGTTATAACCAACTAACTAAAAATAGCAAAAGCTTGGTCAGCATGATCTTATCCTGATCAGTGTGACCTTATTACATGCAATTGGTCTTAACAGACCTTCTTGGAAACACAAACAAGAGTTAAAACTACTAACTGCCTCATCAAGACCAGCTGTCAGGTAGGTGCTCCTGCACCATACTCCCCAACAGAAAAGAACTCATGTCCCATGAGTTTAGCATGTGGAAGTCCTCCACCTTTACACTTTGCTTTGTCAATAGTCTGACCTGCTCCAGCTTTGTCTGCTGCTGTCTCTGGGCTTCTCCAAGACTTCTGAACTGTAACTTGCTTTCTGGCAAGTAACTCCTCATGCCTGTTGATGTAGGCCTGTTTCTCACATACCCTGTGTTTGTCAGGTTGTTTGACCAGAACCTCTGTCTGAACTGCCTCTGTGGGGTTCACCTATATCTTTCTTTCAATCTTTATAGGACAAGCAATAGTCCCAACTATGACAACATCCTTGTCATTCTTCTGAACTGGTGGCTGTGTGCAAACCTGTTTCTGAACCTGCTGCTGACCTCTGTCAGTCACAACTGAAACTGTCTTCAACTTGTTGTCTTGAACAACTCCTTTCCCTGCAGTATCCTGAACTGCCTTTATGCCTGCTCCTCTAGGCATCTGCACATACTCCTTCTTTCCCATTAAAATGATTTGAGCTGCCTTCTGTACTGCAGCTTTTGCCTGCAATGGCATCAACTTAATAATCTTCCCATCCTTCTTGATGGTGTAGGTATTAGCATACCCATCATACAGTACTCTTCTGTCAAATTGCCATGGTCTACCCAACAGTAGGTGACAACATTCCATAGGCAATATGTCACACAAAATTCTATCATGATATGGTCCAATCTGGAAATCCACATATGCCTGTTCAGAGACAAAAAGTGATTGACTATCACTCACCCAAGATGCCTTGTAAGGGTGTGGATGTGGAATCCTTTCCAAATGCAATTTATCCACCATCTCCTGAGATACCATGTTGTCTGTTGAACCAGTATCAATGACAACCTTACATACTTTACCTTTACTCTTGCATGTGGTCTTGAAAAGAGCTCTTCTTTGCATCATATCCTTTGATGCCTGCAAACTAATTCTCCTTAACATCAATGATTCTCCACTCTCTGGACATCCAACATTATCAGCCTCCTGATCCTTTTGATAAATGTTTGGACTCTGCACACTTTTCTCTTCTTTTTCTTCTTGCACAAGTTGTACTCTCTTGTCACTTGTTCTATCATTTCTGGATGATGAACCTTTGTTTTCTGGACATTTGAAAGATGGATGACCAAACTCACCACAGGTGTAACATTTTCCTGAAAATGTAGTAGAACCTCTACCACCTCCAAATCTTCCTCTATTACCTTTCCATCCACCTCTGAAATCAGACTGTCCCTGTCCTTTACCAGTGTCTTCTTGACCCTCATTGGTTTGCTTTTGTGTAGGGGCTGTTCCTCTTCCCCTATTGTTTCCTCTTCCTCTCATGGACTTATCATGTCCTCTATTCATCTTTTCTTCAATCCTGATTGCCATTTGATAACAATCCTCCACATTCTTAGGGTTAGCTAACACTAACTCATCCTGTATGTTAAATCTCAAACCAGCCAAGTACCTAGCCACCTTTTCTACCTCATTCTCATGATGACCAGATCTCATACTCAACAGATAAAATTCCTCAGTATATGCTTTCACATCCCTGTCTTTCTGCTTTAAAAATTGCAGCTTCTTAAACATCTGGATTTCATAATCCCTTGGCAAGAATTTACCTTTTATCCTTGCTACCATCTTATCCCAAGAAGTGATCTTAGACTTCCCTTGCTTCCTTCTCTCAGACTGTACATAATCCCACCATACCAAAGCATGACCTCCTAACTTGGTCTTTGCAATCTTTACCTTCTGATCCTCAGCAACATCTTCACATTCAAAGTGATTATCCAGTGCAGCAATCCAATCTAACAACTCATCTTCATTCAAGCTTCCAGTATATTTGGAAACATCAACCTTTACCTTAGGTTTTTCACTCTGCACTGCCTTTAACAGTTTTGCCAATCTCTGGTCTTCAGCATCCAGATCTTCAGCTACCTCTTCATACTCTTCAATAGTATCTTCTTCTTCTTCAGACTCACTGTCTTCCACTTCCCTCTTTTTGTTCTTTTCTAGGGCTGTCAGCCTGGCTTGAAGTGCTTCAGCAAGCTCCTTCATCTTCCTCATCTCTCTAGCATGTTTTTCCTTCATCTCCTGCAATTCCCTTGCAGTACCACTACCTTTAGGAGGCATTTTGTCAACCTGTCAATCAACACACAACACACAATCAACTCTACCTCTGCCCTTTCGGTGACAGAATCAACACACAACAGCCCAGACCTTTTGCTGAGCTCTGATACCACTATGATGCAGAGGCATCCACACTATAACCTTCGCATATAGCATGGATGTCTGCAGACCAACCTCATCATCATCATCTTCGCCATCATCATCATATCTCCTAAAACCACCAACAGCATCATCATGTTTCGCGTTACACAGTCAGCATCATCATCTTTCGGACGATCACAATCATCCTCCTGCTGACTACTGTTCACCTCCTCTGCCAGTCGCCTATCATCATCATGATATTCAGCAGGCGCATACATCCTCCGGTTGCACTGTTCATCGGGCTCCGAACTCCATCGGCATCATGATATGCAACACTTCCTTCATCAGCAGGATAACCGATATCCGGTTGCCCCAAAGATCCTGATGACGATCACTTTCAACACCTTTCCTTCGATGCTCCTCTAGCCGACGACACAAACAACAGCATCATGAACTGCTTTATCCGGTTCCCTCGAAACCTCCTGATGATGCTAACACAACCTTCTGCCACGGACTTCCGCCGATACCTTAGCACTTAACGACAGCAGGATAAACTCGCATAAGGGGATATCTCAATATCCTGATGACGATGACGTCACCCAATATCCTGATGACCTCTTCAACACTTAGTCAAAAAAACAAACTTTCACTCCCGCATCTACTCGCGATACGCGGATGATTGGCACTCCCGATAGATGATCCTGATGCCGATACGCTCCTGCTCGGCTCCTCCAGATGATGATCACCCCAACGCACTTGCACTTCATGCAATCGACAACATCATGCTCTCCTCCACTTATCCGGATGACGATATTCGAACTGTCTGCAGGATATTCACCAAGATATCCTGATGATGCCGTTTTAGCGAACTTCTTCACTTAGCGAAATCTCACTTCGCCGATCCTCCAGGGATGACCCGATCCAACCTCAGGGTGATCTTCCAACTCAAACTTATCAACTCGACCTAGCACATGCCCATGCTAGGGTCTTCAACATCTCTTGACGGCGATCCTGCACACCTGCATGCAAATAGAAAACAAACTACAACCTACCCTACTGTACATTACCATTCCACCGATCAGATGAGTCAACCGGTGGAATGGATCAGTAAATCCATGAAGCCACTCAAACCAGCAAATCGATTTAACAAAGGAGATCAAACAGAAAACGAAATAGGATCTTTATTGATTTCAAAGATGCAATACAATATACTGCTTCTCACACAGCACCAATGAACTCCTCTGCTCAATGCAACACTAGACTGCCGATCAATCATCTACAATCAACCGATCCCATGCTTAAATAGATTATCCTACGAGTACTACTGACCCGACTCCAAGCGGCTGGGAACTCTCCAGGCGGCTAGGAGATCCAACCGATCATACATCATGACAGCTGTTATAACCAACTAACTAAAAATAGCAAAAGCTTGGTCAGCATGATCTTATCCTGATCAGCGTGACCTTATTACATGCAATTGGTCTTAACAGACCTTCTTGGAAACACAAACAAGACTTAAAACTACTAACTGCCTCATCAAGACCAGCTGTCAGGTAGGTGCTCCTGCACCATAATTAGTGCCATTAGATACTCCAATACCAGTGGTAGCATTACTACAAGCATTCACATTAGTTGTTTAGATCATTGATGTGAAGGTAGACATTCCCGTAGTCAGTATAGGTGCTGGAACTTGAGTATGAGATGGTGATAAAGTGTTATTTATTGTGCACATTTGGCTATTAGCATGATATTGGTTTGTACAATATGTGCTAGACCATGAAGTGCATTAACGCCATCTTGTCCTTTTAACAATTCTCTTATGTTATGAATTGTAGGAACAACTTCTTTAGTTTTCCATAAATGATTGAAATTTTGGTAAGTCTTAATCCAATTTTTCTATTTTCTCATTGGATACATATCCTGTTGCCTCAATAGTATCATCAACATCATGAAAAGTTTGTTCTTCCATTGTACTTGTAATGGGTGGAATGTCTTGTAATGTTTAGGTTTTTCCTTTTGTAAAGAAGGTGTTCAAAGTACCAATTTCTTCAAGAGCACTGGATCCCATGTGTCTTATGCTTCTTCTTAAAGGAATATTTCTCTTAGGATAGTGAGTTAT
The DNA here is from genome assembly GCA_027924645.1 of Cunninghamia lanceolata. Lineage (NCBI taxonomy): Eukaryota > Viridiplantae > Streptophyta > Pinopsida > Cupressales > Cupressaceae > Cunninghamia > Cunninghamia lanceolata. The sequence goes on along the minus strand of BSBN01000275.1, from coordinate 3,327,803 downwards.
TAAACTCATACAGCAATATTCTCACTCTCAACACACTCTTGATACAAATCCAAGATAATGCCAAATCAAAATATAACGAAAATATGTCGAGATAGGCACTTTTTTCACCAAAATTCAATGTAAGATAGCATAACAAAGGGTGTTGTGAGAAAAATGACAATTGAAAGAAAATAATATCAGTAATAACAGCCACTTGGTGCCAAAATACTCAACACAACATGATTTTAGTGCAATTTAAGGTCAAACCATAGTGAAAATATAGCAAAAATAGGTTATTTTCCACAGTTTTTCAACTCCAAGACCTAGTAAAAGAGGTGTTCTAAGAAATTTTAGGAGGAAAAGTGAATAATATCAATAATATAAGTCACCTCAATCCATAATATTGATCACAACATGCTTGGAGTGTAAACTAGGTCAAACCCTAGGGCCAAAATAGCTCAAATGTGTAGTTTTTCGCCAATTTTTCACTACAAGAGCCTGTTAAAAGGGTGTTGTGAAGATTTTTATGAGGAGAAGAAAATTATTACCCTGAGGACATAAAATTAATGTGAAAATATCTTTCACAACACTCTTGTGGTGCAAGTTTAGAGAGTCGATAAGGCCAGTTTTAGTGAAAATTATCATTTTTGAAGCCCTAGGTTTGAAGTTTTGGAACAAATGCTATGAGAATGATTTAATGTCTGATATATGATGGAAATTAAATACTCTAAGATCTAAAAATTATTTTCAAGCTTAATCATGCAAAATTCCTATGTAAATTTAATGAAATTGCACCAAAATTGCTAGTTTTTGTTGAAAATTTCAATGCAAAAATGCAAATAATTTAAATTTATATGCAAATTCACACTAAAATACAAGACTACAAAAAAATGAAAATTTGAATGAGCTTCTAAAATTACTAGAAAAATCTGATAAAAGATTTTGCCTACAAACCCTAGATTTTGGAATTACTAGGTTATATAAAATTGACAAAATTTCCACAAAACCCTAGCAATTAAATGATGAAAATGTAAGGCAAAATTTTGAATTTTTGTATTTTTTTGTAGTTTATATCAGATCTGATGTAGAAATCATTAATTAGTAAAATTTAGGAAGAATTGACACAATTTAGTAAGCCCAACAATGCAATTTTTTTATATTTTCCCAATTTTTTTGAAATTTTCTCAATGCAATAAATTAAATGACCAAATGAATGAATGAAATCACACCAAATCTGTAGAAAAACACTCAGCAATTTGCAATTTAAGTTCAAAGACACGGGTTCACTAAAATGTTTAATGGGAAATTGGATTCGTTAATCTTTTGTTGTTTAGGTGTTTAAATCTGCCTCTCCACTATACATTGAAGGATCTAGGGTCAAATGGAAAGCACTATCATACCCTAGAGTCACTTTCAGATATAGGGAAACTTGGATCAGGGAATTAATTATCAAATTTTCCTTCTCCTATGCTCAATTGACCATTAAAACCCTAATTATGCAAGTACGACAACAAATTAAAGAATTACAGAAAAAGCTCTTGCAGACGGGAGTAAAATACCAAATTCTAGAATACACATTTTTGAGGTTCCGATGTGGAATAGTCGAGGACACTGGAGCAGGCACCCAATGTTGGTGTGAATAGGGTTATCACCTAACCGGTTTACCCTTGTGTGGATAATTCATCTTATTTAACTATTTACTAGTTAAATAATATTCACACATCACACATAATTCACACATGTTAAGTTGACTTAGTGAGTCTTCTAGATGTGTCTAGTTGAGCCTAGTTGCATGCTGAGTTGTTGATAGTTGGAGTGAGTTGTCTTATCCTCCACATGTGCAATTAATTATCATCCTCTAATTGACACATGTTGTAGGAATATCTCCACTTTCCACTCCACCTTTCTAGCTCTCACGTTGCCTTTATAAGTAAGGCATATCATGTACATTGTAACAACAATAGCAATCTTTTGCATTCATTGATAAAATAGAATTATTCTCTTATTTGATCTCTCTTGTGCTTTCATGAAGTTCTAGAGCTTGGGTGGCTCCAATCATAGCCAACTCTAACACCCAAGTCCAAGGTACCTGCTTTTTCAGGGAATCTAGACCTCCTTTGAACACTGATCAGCCCTATAACTTCTATTTTCTAGAATCTATTTGTGGAGGACACTAGAGTGAGCATCCTAGTCCCAAAAGTGCTTGTTTGTCCAACTTTTCTTCAGATCCTGAATTCTTAATGTCTTTCCAGCCTTCCTGCAACTCCACTTTTCCTGGATGTGACATCTGTAACCTATAATCACAAGACTTGGTTTGGGGGTTGTGGTGTTTAGAAGTTTGCCTCAGTCAAACCCTAGAGGACACTTAAGTCTCCAAACACTATTGTCAGATAAAGAGGGCATGCGCTTGTGAGGCAGAAGCCAAAAACCAAAGGAATCAATGATAAAAACATGATAATATGTCACCTTGTAGTGAAGCTCTCATGGAGGAAGATTCTCTTCATGCCATGAGGAGATTGATGCTCAAATCTACAAATATCAACACACAAAACACACAAGTCTGCTCTTGCAACATAATAGAAAGCCTTGAATCACCTTGAGAACACAATAGATTGCTAGTAATCATCTAGTTTACAAATGAATGCCTACACATGCTTATATATGCATCTACAAGCACTCCTACCAAGATATTTGAAATTCAAACTTATCGTGTCGGGAAAGGGACCTAATAATGGTCACTAACTGACACCCAGAAATTGGGGCTACCCTAAAATAGGGCAAGACTAGGGCACGGGTACCCAAGTCCTCCCCTCCTATTTTAGGTAGGGTACAACTCAAGGGGTCCTCCTAGGTCCTATTTGCCATGGGACTTAGGTCTCATTCCATCAGGATGCTAAAATATGAACTAAAATGTCCTAAATGAACTCTAAAGACCTGGGAGCTAAACCTTATGAGGGAAAAGCCCCAAGGGGACATTTTTTGACGTTACAACTTAATCACTTCTCTACCTCCAATGCATTTTCTTCAATGTAGATCCTCCAATGAATCTTCTTCAACATAGATCATCACCAGAATTTAGCTTCCTCAGAAACCAACTTTTATCCTATTGCATGCACAAACATCTTCTCCATGTTTTAATTCTTTGATTTATATAGTTCCAATATCTTATAGCAAGCATATATCCATGATTTAGCATAATATCCATGATTTATTATAATATCCATGTTTATTACTTTGAATTTCCTCTATGCGAATTAAAAACAATGCATAGATATTGAGGATTTAACTTAATCTCCAACATTTAACTTTTTCTTGTGTAAAAATTATAATAAACCTCTAAAAGTGACAAGAAAGGTTTGGTTTATTCATACCAGTAGCTAGGTCATACTTTACCTCTTTCAATTCCTTGCAAATTTCTCCAAATACTCTGATTTTTTACCATTATAGCATAAATCCACCTTTTAACCAAAGCATAAAATGTAAAGGGATGCTCCAAATATGTATAGCTAAGTGTTAATATGACCATATGCAGACTTTAATCTTTTGACAAATTTACCTTTGATTTTATCCTTATCGGCAAAATTACATTCTTTCAAACTATGGCTTTACATCTCTTTTAAAATCTATTGGCAAAAAATCATTTTACTAAGCCATTGCCCTCATCAATGATTTCCAAATTTTTAGAACCATCACTTTTGTTCCTTTTATTGAAAAAAATCACCTTTTTAGAACTATCACCATTAGTTGGCGATTTCAAACAATCATGAACTTAACCGTTTTCGCCACTTTGCCTTGTTATCACCAAAAAATTAAAAATCTAAAATTTTCCTTCTCTTATTACTCTTGTCAGCAAAAGATCAACTATCCAAACTATACCTTGTTATCAGTAAAAGTTCAACATAATGAACTTTTCCTTGTAACACTTCTTAGCAAAAGCTCAAATTTTACCTTGTTATTGGCAAATCAGGAGAAAGGCTAACTTTTGAACTACTTCGAAAAAAACAAGTTCTTCCAATCAAGATTTTCCTTACTTCTCATTTGACTTAATAAATTCCTTCTATCAATGCTTTGTCTTTGAAAATCCTTCAATTGGCCAAAGTTAAGAAAACCAATCTTAGTCCTTTTCATCGAGATTTTGCTTAGTCAACGAATCAACAAAAAGCCTAACTCTCTAACCTTTGAAAATATCCTAAGTCTTTTCTAAGTTTTAAAACACCTAAGTTTTCTCTTAAATCACTTATTTGGGAAATCAGAGATAAGATGAACTCCCTAACCTCTAAAACACTTAAGGTTTTCTGTCATTCCATGGAGATTTTACCAATTAACCACTTTCCTGTTTACTGCTATAAATTTGATGGTCAAATGGTTGTTTTTAGTCATTCTACAGAGGCAAACTACAAGGGGCAAGACATTCCCATAGAATCGTGGAATGACGACATGTGGACAACCTTCTTTATTAGGCTTTAGGATTTTCCTCTTTTGCCTTCTATTTTGGAATGAATCGGAGAGAAACTCTAATCTCTGATTCTCTGCTCTACTTAACTCTTTCAAATTTTGCTCACCAAGGCTTCCTCTTTCCATCTTCTATTCTAGAATGAATCAAAGAGGAACTCCAAACTCTAATTCCTCAGACTTCAATAGATTTCACTTGTCAGGCCTTCTTTATTCTAGCTTCCATACTAGAATGGATTAGAGAACATATACCTGAGCTCTGAACTCCAACAATTTAAACTAAATTAGACTTTCAGATTGGGCCTTCTTCATCAGACCTTCTTTCTTTCTTTAACAAGCATAAAGAATAAGGTTGAGGGTCTGAACCCTAATGAATTGTTGAGCAGAGTTTGCACAACATGTCAAAATTTTCTAGTGCATGCCTGATTAATGTGGTCCTATTTCTAATTTTCCTTCAGGAAGTCTTATGCATCTATGTATTAGTTTTATGGGCAAGTAGATTCAACCATAGTTCTAACGCATAGTCCATCAAGTTCCAGCCTCTAATAGCATTTGCCAAATTCAAATGGTGATTACTTCACATGAGTTCATGCTGCCATAAATAGAAGGCTCAGCCACAAATAATGAAGCCTCCTCAGCATGTGAGTCTAATATGTAATGAATCAAGGCTCATCACAATAGGGTTTTAATGGCATGGCTTTGTAATATAAGCACCTTCAAGGATAGTATAGCCTTTTTCATAAAGTGGCCTCATAAGGTTCAACATAGCATAGGTCATAAAAGAATGCACAGGATACCATGTATCATTAACCAATAAAGGAGGGTCTACCATTAGCAAAAACAAGATGTTGTAACATATAAATTCAAAGACTCTAACTTAGCCAAGAGAAAAGGATATAAAAGTGGTGGCTATCGAAGGTTTAATACATGATCAATAAAGTAGTGTGCAAAATATATGGTGCTAATAGAAAGATCCAAGCACATGATTCATATGAGAATGACGTAGCCCAAGGAGACTCCTACCATCAGAACGCTGCCTGTCAAGGGGCAACAATAGAAAAAGAATGGCACATTAGTGTTCAAAGAGGACCAGCCTTTGCAGAGTGCCACACCACATGAAGTATCAATGCAGCCACTAAATGTGGTGCTCAAAATAAAATTCATAGCACACCACCATTATGCATTGTCATAATGGAAGATGCTGCAACATTCTAGACTCAAAGGCACTACCCATCATTCAAAGTCAAGGTGCCAGTCTCTAAACAATGTCTCAGCCTATTTAAAAAAAAAAGGCTCATCCTTTATTAAGCATGATCACTTCTAAGGAACACAGAAATCAAAAGCATGACTAGTTGATATAAAGGCAGTAGCATCCAAAACTCATAAAGTGATCTCTTGAATAGAGGATTGGCCTAAAGCTAAAGCATTGACACATGAACACTAGTCTTAGCATTATACAAGCTCACAAGGTCATAGGAAGGAGTCAAAACCTATGTAAGGCATGGCCATTAGAATGTGCCACCATGGTAGAGACAAGCCATAAGTATATAGTGTACAATCTTTTAAGCACAAAGTGATGCCATCTCAAGAGAATCTAGGTTTGACCTTTCTAAAAGGACAACTCCAAATATCAAAGCATGGTAGTATGCACAATAAAGTATCCCAATTATGATTAGAGATACAATATATCTGAAGATGCACCTTTATCAAAGTGAGTCTCAAAATATTTGACCATGGAAGCCACTTCATAGAGTTAGAAGGAGCACTCAGGCAGGAAATAGGGTTTCACAATTAGAATGCACAACAACCGTCAATGATGGAAACAATCTAATGGCAGGCGCAAATCATAAAGGAAGGTCGCAGAAGATGCCAAGTGGCACAGCATCAGGCATTTGGAGGTAAGGAAGGAAAATTCATCCTAGGATGAGCGCTAAAGAGACACATGGGTTAGGTGGGTGAAGGATAAATAATCCTTTATTTTGTTTTTTTATGAAAACTCATAAATATAAAGGAATCACATGAGTTGGGTGGAACTGAGTCTTCTATTTTTATATCAAGTCTTTTATGTGGTGGGCCCTCCTCCAAAAAATCTAAATGCTTTAAATATAAAGAGTCTCATTATCACTCACGGGGAAATAAAATAGATTTAGATAGGTTATATAAGAGTCTTTTTAAAGAGACATATGTGGGTCCCTCCATCTTGTAAAATAAGAGCTTTATTAAATATAAAGATTCTTATAAGACTATTTTTTACTCTTAAAATCTATGAGTAAAAGGTATATGCAGCCCTAAATCAATAAGTCATGCTTTTATTTTTTCATGGGAAGCTACAGCCATGGAAGAGAAGAGTGGGATTTTTTCACGTAGGACCAAGCAGTAGAGGCAAATGTATTTTTCTATAAAAGGGGCAAAATAGAAAGAAGAGTTTAACTGGAAGTTGCAGGTACCAGAGCCAAAATTAGAGCTGAGATTCATGGGTTTTCAGTTCAAGATATTTTCTGGGCAGTTGGAGGAGAAGATCTTTATAGGGATTTTATTTTTTGCTTTAAATAGCCTGGATCTAGGACATACACACAGATTAGGATCCAAGATCAAAGACTTTTTGAGTAGTAGATAGAGATATTTTTCTTTGCCTCAATAGGTGCCTCTCATGAGGGATTGAATGTAATATTTTCTGCAAGTTATTTTGCCTCTGTATTTTGTTCTCTTGTCAAACAATGAAGAGAGGTGGTGTTTTTATGCAAATTTTAATCTATTTCTTCTTCTTTCTTCTAATCTCTATTCTTAGCCTTTGTTAAATATGATTTATTATGTTGGGTAATTAATGATTCTGATGCTCTTTAGTTTTACCAGTAAATCTTATAGGGTTTGATCATTGTGCCATTGGGTAGGAAATGAATCCGACGCATCACCTTAGTAGATTAGGTATTTGGTTTGTAATCTTGTTTTTTCTTCCCTTTTCCCACAAACCCTAGAGAAGAACCAACTTCTTTAAAATATGGAGGTTATTCTGAGACTCAATCCCATGTTCTCAAAATCTCCCATTGTTGGTGATTTAATGAACAAGACAAATTTTAACATCAACTATTTTTGGCACGCCTAGTGGGACTGGAATCAAAGACTTGGGTGTTTGTTTTCATTGAATCTTTGCCCTATATTTTGTAGTTTTGGTGGAAAATCACAAAAATATCTACTCATGGGAGCATGAATTTTCCACCTAGTGACTCTATTGGTGAATCTTTCTTAGGTCTTTATCTCTGTAGATCATGGAAGCCTCAAATATTTTTGTGTAACTCAACATTCCTGCAAGAAATCTGCCTTTTGTGACTTGGGAATCAAGTCCTCTTCTTCTATAGCAGTAGGGTCAGATTTCTGATGCAACATGGAACTCTTTACCCCATTTTCTTGGGGATGGATATGTTTGTCCAGTAGACCATATTCAAGATGTGGCAAATTTGTGCACCTTTCACAATATTACAACTGAGAATGAAGCCCTTCTATTGTTGGCATCTTCTCTCAAGGGAAAAACAAGGGAATGGTATAGAGAATTGCAGCCCAGTTCAATTATAGGATGGGACTAGCAAGGAGGGATCATCTACACACATTTCCAAAAAAGGATAGATGTCAGCATCCTCACTAAGAACTTCATCACAATCAAGAGGCATCCTATGGAGTCCATGCCTGATTTCAATGCAAGATTTGACAAGGTATGGAATTTTTTTTAGTTGATATGAGAGCCCCTCCAGTTTTATCATTTCTATATTATTTGAAGGATCTAGACCCTGAAATACCCCAATCATATAATCTTTCTATTAGAGATGAAAATAACCTCATAGAGGTTGGTAAATTACCTCCTTTGCCCTTAGCACCACTAATGCCTCACACAAACATCCCATCTTAGGCTCTTTCTTGTAGCCATTTGCATACTTATTCTAATCCACCCACCCTCCCTGTTGATTTGCCAAATCATGAGGTTATGAGTGTAGTAAAAGAACTTATAAAAACCCATACCCATGAGATCAATGAGCTAAAATGTCAAGCCTTATATCATGTTGATCCATACTTCATGCCCCAAAATTCTTATGGACAACAATATCAATACAATTAGTTTGTAGAAGAAATTCTCCCTCAGCATAGAAGGGACCCAATTATTCAAGGAATTCTACTTTACAAACCTCTGTAGCCATAGATTAGCCAATAGAAGTCTTAGAGCATGTACTTTGTCACTTTGAGGTCAAAGAAAACTACAATCCACATCCAAGAAAAGAGGTAGCTCCTATCCATTCAGTGTGTCCTTTCAATTCTAAGCATCATGCACACATGGAAAAATATGATTCAAATATTTCATCAAGTCATGAAGAAAATTTAGAAGATGCTTGCAAATTGATTCTTCTAGAAGCTAAAAAGTACTTGAAAAGGGGCTTTGACGCTGAAAAGTATTGGGTGGAGAATGATCCACAATCTATACCTTACCTTGAGGAAGGAATTGTAAAAGACATTTCTACAAAGACTACAAAGAATGATTACTTTCATTTTTGTCATGAGTTTTCACATTTTGAAGGAGATAGTATAGAGATTCTTGAGCAATTGGACCAACAGAATGAGGATTTATTCTCAATTTTTCAACAAGGGTATCAGATTTTGGATGGAGAGGATTTCATTATTGAGCAAGCAGATGGTTGTTTTACAAAGCTTCTAGTAGTGGCTCATGAAGAAAATTGTGAAGAGCAAGTATGTGCAAGTGCTGATTTGTTTTCTATTTTGGAGGATGGATATTTTCTTTTTCTTGATAAAGATCCACAAGTGCGTGCAAAGATTCATGATAATGAGGCCTTAAAGGATATTTTTAGTAGTGAATAATTGAATAAAGAGTTGCATCACACTATGTTCTTCTTTCAAGAAGAAATCCTAGTCAAATTCAAGACCATTATGGGTAGCTCTGTCACTTGCACACCTCATTTCAATGTTATCATGGGTCATGAACTGGTAGAAGAGCATACAAAAGAAATCACTCATAAACTTTGCTTGATAAAAGCCTTCAAATCCAAGTAGAGAAATGAGTTTCAACACTCGATATACCCTTCTCACCCTTTACTGAAGTAGGAACAACATGAAGATCAGTCTGACTGGTATTTTCATACCAAAGAGGACTCTCTAGAAAGAAGGGAGGTGAAAAGGTACACATTTTTATTATATTTCTTCATGTATGTCATTTGGTCAATTCTTAGTGCAATGTAGATCAAATGGGGAAGAATAATTAGATCTGGGAGTCATTTCTCCATTCCTGTGAATGGTTATGTTCCTATACATCTCATATGTAAGTAATTTAGTCTTAAAGGCTTACTAATAAGTTGCAGTTGCAACATTAGATAGTTTTCAGTTTGTTTGCTTTCAATAAATCTCAACTACAATAAAGGATGTGATTCAGTCATGCTTTAGTCTCAATGGTTCATCAGTGGTTCAGTTTCAAATCGTCATATGTTTGACAATTTATATCAACAGTTTTGTGTTCAGAGGGTAGTTTTTACCTATATTCTAACTCTATGCCCACTGGATAAGGATCAGTTTGAAACTAGAGATTCTAGAGTTGGCGTGAATAGGCTCACTAGTGACCACGAAATGTTGAGAAAATTTTGCACATGTCAAAATTTTCTAATGCATGTCTGATTAGCATAGTCCTGTTTTTGATTTTTCTTCATGAAGTCTTATGTATCTATATATTAATTTCATGGGCAAGTAGATTCAACCATAGTTTCAAGGCACAGTCTGTCAAGTTCTAGCCTCTAATAGCATCTTCCAAATTCATATGGTGAGTACTTCACATGAGTTCATGCTGCCATAAACAAAAGGCTTAGCCACAAATAATGCAGCCTCCTTAGCATGTGAGTCTAAGATGGAATGAATCAAGGCTCATCACAATGAGGTTTTAGTGGCATGGCTTTGTAATATAAGCATCTTCAAAGATAGTGTGGCCTTTATTCTAAATTGGCCTCATAAGGTTCACCATAGCATAGGTCATAAAAGAATGCATGACCTACTATGTATCATCAGCCAATAAAGGAGGGGCTACCATTACCAAATTAAGACATTGCAACATATAAATTCAAAGACTCCAACTCAGCCAAGAGAAAGGATGTAAGAGTGGTAGCTATTGAAGGTTTAATACATGATCGATAAAGTAGTGTGCAAACTATATGGCATTGATAGAAAGATCCAAGCACATGATTTATATGAGAATGGCATGGCCCAAGGAGACTTGCAGCATCAAAATGTTGTATGTCAAAGAGAAACAATAGAAAAAGAATGGCACATCAGTGTTCAAAGAGGATTGGCCTCTATAGAGTGCCACACTACATGAAGTATCAATGCAACAACAAAATGTGGCACTCAAAAGAAAATTCATAGTGCATCACCATTCATGCATTGTCATAATAGAAGATGCTACAACATTCTAGAATCAAAGGCATTGCCCATCATACAAAGTCAAGGCACTAGTCTATAAATAATGTCCTAGCCTATTTAAAAAAAGGCTCATCCTTTATCAAGCACAACCACTTCTAAGGAACACAACAATCAAAAGCATGACTAGTTGATATAAAGGTAGTGGCGTCCAAAACTCATAATGTGATTTCTTGAATAGAGGATCGGCCTGAAGTTAAAGCATTGACACATGAACACTAGTCTTAGCATTATACAAGCTCATGCAAACATAAGAAGGAGTCAGAACCTGTGTAAGCCATGGCCATTAGAATGTGCAACTGTGGTAGAGATAAGCCACAAGTATAGAGTGCACAACCTTTTAAGCACAAAGTGATGCCATCTCAAAATAATCTAGGTTCGGCCTTTCTAAAAGGATGGCTCCAAATATCAAGCATGTTGGCTTGCACAATAAAGAGTGCCAGTTATGATAAGAGATGCAATATATCTGAAGACACACCTTCATCAAAGCGGGTCTCAAAACATTTGACCATGGAAACCACTTCACAGAATTAGAAGGAGCATACAAGAAAGATATGTGGTTTAACAATTAGAATGCACAACAATCGTCGATTCAATGGAAATAATCCAATAGTAGACACGAATCACAAAGGAAGGCTTCAGAAGATGCCAAGTGTCATAGTGGTAGGATTTTGGAGGTAAGGAAGGAAAATCCATCCAAGGATGAGTGCTAAAGAGACACGTGGGTGAGGCGGGTGAAGGATAAATAGTCATTTATTTTGTTTTTTATGAAAACTCATAAATATAAAGGAATCACATGAGATTGGTGGGGCTGAGTCTTCTATTTTTATATTGACTCCTTTCTATGGTGGGCCCTCCTCCAACAAAGCTAAATGTTTTAAATATAAAGAGTCCCATTATCACTCACATGAAAACAAAGTAGATTTAAATAGGTTATATAAGAGTCTTTTTAAAGAGACATATGTGGGTCCCTCCAGCTTATAAAGTAAGAGCTTTATTAAATATAAAGATTCTTATAAGACTCTTTTTGACTCTTAAAAGCTATGGGTAAAAGGTATATGCATCCCTAAATCAATAGGTCGTGCTTTTATTTTTTGCAGGAAGCTACAACCATGGAAGAGAAGAGTGGGAGTTTTTCACACATGGTCAAGCATAGAGGCAAATGTATTTTTCTAGCAAAGGGGCAAAACAAAAAGAATAGTTTAACTAGGAGTTGTAATTACTAGAGCTAAAATCAGAGACGAGATTCATGGGGCATTCAGTCACAAATATTTTCTGAGCAATTGGAGGAGAAGATCTTTAGAGGGTTTTTATTTTTTTTCTTTAAATAGCCTGGATCTTGGACAAACACACAGATTAGGATCTGAGACCAGAGATTTTTTGAGCAGCAGATAGATATATTTTTATTTGCCTTAGTAGGTGCCTCTCATGAGGGATTGAATGTAATATTTTGTGCAAGTTATTTTACCTCTGTATTTTGTTCTCCTGTCAAGCAATGAAGAGAGGTGGTGTTTTTGTGCAAATTTAAATTTGTTTCTTCTTCTTGCTTCTAATATCTATTCTTATCCTTTGTTAAATCTGGTTTATTATGCTAGGTAATTAATCATGCTTATGCTCTTTAGTTTTACTAGTAAATCTTATAGGGTTTGATCATTATGCCGCTGGGTAGGAAATGAATCTGGTGCATCACCTTAGCATATTAGGTATTTTGTTTGTAATCTTGTTTTTTCTTCCCTTTTCCCACAAACCCTAGAGAAGAACCAACTTCTTTAAAATCTAGAGATTATTCTGAGAGTCAATCCCACATTCTTAGAACCTCCCATTGTTGGTGATTTAATTGACAAATTTTAACATCAACATGAACTTGAAAAAGGAGTAAGGTCAAAACCTAAAACTCAAACTTTGACTCAAACTTTGATTAAGCATAACTTCTTTTTTTAAGTAATTTCAACAAGATGTAAAAGGCAAAGTTACTCAAAATTCAATTCTCTATCTAATGGTGACATTTTCAATGAAATTTACTAAACTTTACTCTTGACCATGGATCAGGACCTCACATTTTACCATACTGCCCATAGCAAGAAAACATACCAGCAATGAAAAATGTTGGGTCACTATTTTGCTAAGGCAAAATGGGGCATGTTGTGAGACCGCACAACAACTTGCCACCAAAGAAAACAACCAAATTCAACCTCAATTTAGGAAGGAAAGGAAAATCTAAACATAAAATTCCAACCTTAAATATTTATTGATATCTGGATTAGTTTAGAAGAGATCATGTTCATCAATAAAACTAGATTATGAGAAGGAATGCAAGTGTGTGCTTTGATTCATTTCCTTCCTACTGGATAAATTGAAGGAAGCAATAATCAACATTAAGTTACATAGTTGGATTTCACCTTTTAAGCCAAACTTGGATATTTCCTTGCTTTCAGTCAAGCATCTGTAGCCTCGACAAGGTTATCACCTATAATTCCCCTAAATAGAACTGCACTGCCAATCAGACGTCCATAGCACTGGTAGGGTTAGTTAGATGACCTTGAGACAACAAATTCTCTTTCTTTTGATTTTTCAATTTTTTTGTATAAGATATATCATTTCAACTCATTGTTTTCATAGTAATGGAACTTGTTGCTAGGCTAGGAAATATAGTGGTAGCAAAGGCAAACCTTTAGATTTTTCACTTAATGTAGACACTAACATTTTTAACAAGTCCTAGGAACATAAGATGTGTTAATTCGATTGTTCCTTGATGATCTTTGTTTTGATTGATGAATATGATCTAATAGAATAAACCATCATAATTAGATCTATAAGGGTTACAACCTATGCACATATTTAAGGTTATTTCCTAAATTTCAGAAATTCTGATCCTTTCTAAAGTGAAAAGGTGCTCCATATCATGCCTAACCAAAATAAGGACTCATCAAACAAGAAAACAACACAACACAAGAAGAAACACAAAGAAACCAAACCATTGTACAAGTAACTATACATATATACAAGTTTTAAACCTTACTTAAATCAGGTTTGGAAATAGTGTTTTTGGAATTGCCCATTGACAGACAATGGAACTATTGTAAACAAGGTAGATAACTGAAAGGGGGGGTGAATCAGTTATCATAAAATTTCCTTATCTTTCTTTTCTTTTGTTATCTTAATAATCAGTGTAGTATTAACTCATATAAGTATATGTGAACATAAAAGGAAAAATAAAATCAACACACATAACACAAGGATTTTTACATGGAAAACCCTGTTAAGGGAAAAACCATGGGATGACTAACCCAAGATTGTATTCTCTGTTAAAAGAATAAAGGAGTACAATATGACACTTACCAATTAGGGCTCACTACCCAAGCACACTGCTCACAAGAGGCACACTGCCTACAAGAACTTATAGAAGGTAATCAGATGTTTGAACTAATGAGAAGCATCTACAAATGCAAGAGTTTAGTTCTAGTTAGGCACAATACACTGATTTGATGTATTTCATTCTTCCTCTGATTTGATACTGTTACTCTATCACATACCAAACTTGATCTACTGTTTTCACACCTATCTCTACTTTTCTTTGCACTTATCTCATTACTTATTTTTCCACACAAACACTACATACTAGAATCCATCTGGTATATATATCCGCATCAAGGATTTCATCAACTTTCTAGTCAACAATAAGAACACTCAAGATATTTACAAGTTACTGATCTGTTTGCTGAATCCATGCTTGATTTGTGATGTGTATCAAAAGCATAGGCATAGAAGTCATTAATCATGTCATCCAATAATGTATAATCCCCAAACTGCTTGAACAACACCTTTTACTCATCCATATTGAAGTCTGATGCTCTGCCGGTTAGTTATTTCTCTGTCTGCTCTACTTGACTGGAACCCGATGCTCAAATGCTGATATCTTTTCAATGCTTTACTACTAGAGGCTAAATCTCTAGAATATAGTAGTCATGATACTCCTCTTGACTTATCCAAGTCTGTAACTTGTTGAGTTACACCATAGGAGAGATCTGGACCTAATTGTTGGACCTTGTTGCATACTCTGTTCTTGTTCACCAGATCAAAACAATCTTTAATCTGACTTCTGGTATATGTATACTATGTACTATGGATGTGTGGGATAGACTTTGTTGCCATTAATGACAACACTCATGAAGCCACACAGTGTCTCTTGCCAACAATCTTCCCCTTTGGCATTGATGGCAACACTTAGTGAAAAATGGCTAAGTGTCATAGTAAACTCCCCCTTTGCTGATGCTCTATCTTTTGCATTATTTTATCGGAGCTCCCCCTTAGTTGGATTCCACATTTTTCACTAGTCCTCACTCCCCCTTTGACATCAATGGCAAAGGGCAAAATTCGTACATCAAAATTTTACAAAAAATAATCTATACATGGCCGTATAAGTATATATACATGTTATACTTATATATACTTAAGTATATCCTCAAAAGTGACCTTCAACTGTACAAACTTTGTGGCCCAGCTCTGCTTCATCCTGTCCAAAATGGAGATGTGACCACTCAACAAAAATGCATATGCTTCTACTCTTCTTAGATTTGTCGGATCACTTGTCCAGGCTGTGGTCTGAGCATCTGTCAAGGCCTCATGCATTGCCTCTAACTTAGGGATAATTATCCCTCTGAGTTCACTCATCATGTTTATTATATTCTTCTTTTCTTTGTCTAGCCTATTTATTTCATTAATAATGACAATGGCCTAACATTCTTGATTCATTAAAGATGTAGTGAGGGGATCAAAATTCTGAGATAAACTTGACAGTTTACTTTCTTGTTCTTTCACCTTCTTTTCAATATCCTCCATCACTTTGGGCCAAGATAGAAAAAATTTGCACATGTCCCCACTATCTTTAAGAGCATTTTCAAGGCTTTTTATCCCAATGTCTAGGGTCCTCCTATCATTAGTAATCAGTCCTTGCACTTTAGTAAATCTTTTTCCTAAAAACTCCTTCTGGACCTTTGCTTCAACCAATTTCTCTAAAGATTCAAAATGAGTGCTAACATAATTTACCAGAGATTTCAAGTTACTGGATGGAGAGGCCAAAGGATACTTTTGAAATGATGGCATGATCTTCTCCAGAATCCTAGATGCAATCTCCAATAGCTCATAGTTTTCCATGTGAGATTTTAGAAGTTTGTCTTTTGCTTTGGCTTGAGCAAAAGATGTTATTTTCATTGTCTGGACTGGAGAGAGAGAGTCAAAATTTAGTGGTCCTTGAAATAACTCCAGTTCATCTATTTCCATCATTTCTTTGTTCAAGAAATTCTTCACTACCTCTGCAGTGTCTCTTGCCAAAAATTGAGTCTTCTTTTCCTTTTGGATCTCAGAATTGTCATCATAGGTCTTCTCTATTTGTTCTTCTTCTTTTCCCTTGACCTCCTCTTCTTGACTCACTTTCTCCTCTTTTCTTCATTCTCCTTCAGCTTCAAAATCCAAAATGTTAGTAGTGGGATCTAGAGGAAGGATGTCACTGCTGTTTATTATTTCATGAACTTCCTCTTTCAGATTAGAGGAATCCAAGTCCTTAGATTTCTCTTCATCTAGCTCTTTTGATCCTTCTACATCTTTTTCTAAAGATTCTTCATTGGTTACATTTAATCCTTCAACATCTGTGGTAGAAGGTTCTTCATCTATTTCCTCTACAATAGGAAGATTGAATCTTTTGAAAGCATTCTGGAGGATGTCTTTTGTTTCTTTTACTACTTGGTTAGTTTTCCCAAGCATTAGTTTATTGATTCTTTCTTTTCTCTGAAATTCATCCTTATAGTCGTTAAAGATCATACTCATTTGTTTTGGGGTGATAGAAGGTTAAAGTTGAATTGCTATCTCTAAGTCTTTTGCTTTTGCATTTTATTTCTCAGTTTGAGTACTTCTTCTAGACTTTTAGGAATTAAAGATATAATTTCAATGAAAGCTTTATTGTAAATATTTAGGTACCTGACAGTATTCTTCTAAAATTCTCTTGTCAGTATCACTGTATTCATCATAGAACTCTATTACCGGTTGTAGGTTCCCATCCACAATGACTACCTTGATGATATCATCAATGGAAAGAGTGGGCTTTTCAAAAAATTCTTTTGCCTTTTCTTCTTTGTTTTTACTATCAAAGAATTCCCCAGATGTTTTCTTCTTCTTCATTTTCTTGATTTCCTCATCAAATTTTGTTTCTTCATCATCTTTGAGGCTTGTATACGACCTTGTGGCTTTGGTCTTTGTCCTCTTTTCTCATTTTCCAGATGTCTTGACTTCTGGTTTGGTGTCCCTTGAGCTTTTAGGAGTGGTAGGTGTAGAGCTCTTGGAGGATCTAGTCTAGGAGGAGGCTTGTACCAAAACACCTCTTTTCTTTGCTTCTTGTTTCTCTTTCTCAGCCTTCTCCATTTTCTCTTTGTTTGCATCTGTTGCCTCTTTTGATATGCCAAATCTTTTGGAAATTTCCTCAACTTCCCTTCTAACTTTTCTCTTTATCTCTGGTTATCTTAGCTTAACATGTGTTTTACACTTAGTTCTTGAAAGGTTCCAAACCTTTCTGCCTTAGGGTCCTTAGGCTGGCTCAATAGGTGTTGAATATGTAGCTCCAAGATTTTCTCATCGACCTCATATCCCATTGGCATTATCCACACTATTCTAGGCTCAACTGCCTCCATTAGGCATTGATTCGTGTCAACCATGAAGCACACTGTATCCTTGTGATTCTCAACTATGGATTGAGGTATCCTCTCTCTGGCTTACATCATGCTTTGGAAGTTCTTAAAGTAACCCCAGAGAGCCATGCTTTAAGCTTTAGCATAACCAAGTCCATACATATAGTCTCTAATATAGATTGCAACTGATTTCTCATTTTACCAAACCTAACCACTTGATCCAGGTAGCTCATTCATGTAATAGAAGAATAGACATAGTATTAAACAACCATACTTAAAGGAGTTCTTCTTATCCTTCTTGATCTTTTGCAGGTTTTCTAACAGTTGATTTAAGAGAAGATCACATAGGTCATAATCTGCATTTTCCCTTAACATCTAATATGCTGCATATATTGCAGTCCTAGACACAAAATTCTCCCTGCTAGAATGATAGATCTTATACCCAATTATCATTGAGGAAAATTTGACATCTGGATCTATGATGTCATATATGGTCATTACTCTCTTGTCAAACTTAGATCTGGTGGCTTCATTTACTATCTGGTTCTTGATAGATTTTAGAGCAAGTAGCCCACCAAATGAATGTAGTCTAGTTACTGCCTTGATAGCATCTTTTGTTATCTTGAAGTGCCTCATTAACCACATGAATTTATCATGCATCCTGCTTAGGACATAGTAGACCCAATCATCTTCTACAAAACAGGGGAAGTGAATGTAATGTTCAAAGTGTTTATTCTAGAGGGCCTTGTATTGAGGTTTGATTTCAAAACTCTCATCTATTAGTTGTTTGTGGTAGAGGTCCATGAATTTAGAGTCTCCAAATTCCTTAATGTTGGCCCTAACATCTTCTATGTGCAATACCCCATGCAGAATGCTATAAAATGCGCCTAAAGGATCAACTTCTAGAGATTTATAGGTGTGCTTCTTGAATTTTAGGCATGGCCTATTAGTGATCTTAAGAACCATTGGAGTAGCCATCTTGCAAAAGATTCAGAGAGATATTTTTAGAATGGAAGTACCTTTTACACCTTAGGGTTTAAAATAGGAGCTGGAACAAATCACTGCTTGAATTTGATTTCCCAGTTGATCTTTGAGTGGATTGCAAAAACTTCGTTGTAGAGCTCTTCTTATCTTCTTAACAAATGCAAGTGTGCAAATGATGAGTGAAAGAACCCTTTTATTCTTGGACAAACCCTAATTTCCTTTTGCAATAAATGCACAACTTAAGTTATCCAGTTGTCCTATTTTGAGAGAGATCTTCTCAAATCACTGTGTTGCACTTAGAATCATTTTCAGTGAGGATTGACAATGTATCTTCATTTCTTCAATCATGCCATGGATTCGTAGATCAAAGTATTTCAATTTTGAATCATACCAGATCTGTCTGTGAAAATCCTACTTTACCAAATGGCTATGAAACCAGATAAATCTTGGATGATTAAACTCTTGCAAACTTCCATGCGGATCTTTCATATTTTTACTGAGAGTTATTTAGATATTTTTCTAAGAACTCTTTAATCTACAGCATTCCATGTGCCAATTTAGGCACTAATTGACTGGCTAGGGGATTTTAGTTTTCTCTGTGACTCCTCCTGAGCTAGAGCTCATCTGTTGAGTTTCCAGAAGGAATATCAACACTAGATTCCAGTGCGGATCCATCTCCAATATTTTCTGTACTCTTCTTCACCCAAATCTTACTCATCTCCCTTTGAACTTCATCTGCATTCACTTTTCTTTTACCCTTGTCTTGTTTTTTATTATGATGCATCGAACCCTTTTTATCCTAATTTTTACTTATGCAAAATTTGGCAATATGACCTGATCTATTGTAATTGTAACAAACAACATTTCTTTGCATATTTGTGTGATATCCTCTTGATCTGCATTGATTAGCCATATCTCCCATTATATTGTATGCAAAGCATCTACCATTGAATGAATTGTTTATTTGCATATTTTGGCATTCATGAGATTTGTGACCATACCTTTTACAGTTGAAACATTGTCTAGAGAAGGATGGATTAGTCTGATTCATTCTCCTTCTGCACTGAGTTGCTTTTATGACTAAAATTGTTGCAATTGAAGCAATATCCATTGAAGGATGGATATCTTTGAGCATTTGGTTGCCTTACCAGAGGTCTTCTAGGCATGTTTCTTTGATTTCCTAATCCAAAATTCTTCTGACCAGATCTAGAGCTTTCACCTTTCTCATATCCCAAGCCATGCTTATCATCTACCCTCTTTTGGTTTTCAAGAAGAACTTCAAGTTGGGATGAGCTTATCTTGAATTTCTCTTTGTACTCATTTGTTGTTTGAAGATCCTATTTAAGAGTGTCTATCTGATTCTCAAGTTGTTCTTCATTATCTCTAGCTTCTTCAAGATCAGATTCAAGATGCCTGATTATCATGTCCATTTTGTGGTAGTCTGTTGTCTTCTCCTTGAGTGATTGTTTTAGATTATCTTCAATTTTCCTTTTTTATTCAATTTCTTGGGTGAATCTTATAACCCCTGATTCCATCTCATGCCTTACCATAATGACTTCTTTTGACAGCTTCTCACATAGCTTGTTTTTCTCATCCAGATCTTCATTAGTATCATTGGCTTCACTCTGATTTGGTAATTTTTGAAGTAGTTCCTTTCTCTTCTTCACAGAGATACTCAGTTTTTCTTTTAGCTCATTTATGAAATCATCAGCTTGTTTGAGTCTTTCTCTCAAGTTATTTACTTCAGAGTGGGATTGGTCAAGATCATCTAGGGCAGACTAAAGTTGTTCCTTCATACCATACATATTCATTGAGATTCCCAAATCTTCCTTGAGCTGTTAGGCTCTATTTAGAGGAACTGGCTCTGATACCAATTATTGGAAACAAGGTAGATAATTGAGAGGGGGGTGAATCAGTTATCATAAAATTTCCTTAACTTTCTTTTCTTTTGTTATCTTAATAATCAATCCAGTATTAACTCATATAAGCCTATGTAAACATAAGAGCATAAATAAAATCAACACATATAACACAAGGATTTTTTGTGGAAAACCCTGTTAAGGGAAAAACCATGGGGTGACTAACCCAAGATTGTATTCTCTATGAAATAAATAAAGGAGTACAATATGGCACTTTCCAATTAGGGCTCACTGCCTGAGCACACTGCTCACAAGAGGCACACTACCTACAAGAACTTACAGAAGTTAATCAGATGTTTGAGCTGATGAGAAGCATCTACAAATGCAAGAGTTCAGTTCCAGTTAGGCACAATACACTGATTTGATGCACTTCATTCTTCCTCTGATTTGATATTGTTACTCTGTCACATATCAGACTTGATCTACAGCTTTCACACCTATCTCTACTTTTCTTCACACTTATCCCATTACTTATTTTTCTACACACACACCTACATATTGAAATCCATCTGGTATATATATCTATATCAAGGATTTCATCAACTTTCTAGTTGGCAACAAGAACACTCAAGATATTTACAAGTTATTGATCTATTGGCTGAATCCATGCTTGATTTGTGATGCATATCAAAAGCATAGGCATAGAAGTCATTAATCATGTTGGCAAAAAATGTATAATCCCCAAACTGCTTGAACAACACCTTTTACTCATCTAGATTGAAGTCTAATGCTCTGCTAGTCAATTCTTTCTCTGTCTGCTCTACTTGACTGGAACCTAATGTTTAGATGCTCATCTTTTCAATGCTTTACTATCAGAGGCTAAATCTCTAGAATATAGTAGTCATGATACTCCTCTTGACTTATCCAAGTCCACAACTTGTTGAGTTACACCATCTGAGAGATCCAAACCTAATTGTTAGACCTTGTTGCATACTCTATTCTTGTTCACTAGATCAAAACAATCTTCAATTTGACCTCCGGTATAGGCATACTATGTACTGCAGATGTGTGGGATAGACTTTGTTGCCATCAATGACAACACTCATGAAGCCATACATTGTCTCTTTCCAACAGGAACATCTTCCCTGGTCAAATTTTTCATCCTATAAGTACTATCTCCTAGTATTTCTACTATTTGAAAGGGACTAATCCATAGTTTATCAAATTTTCCATGGTCTCCTTTCTTCTCATGGGCTTTATCCTGAGATAAGACAAAATCAAATATTCTAAATGCTTTAACTTTAGCTCTCTTATCAAACCAATGCTTGACAAAAACCTGATGTTTAGAGAAGTGATCAATTGCTTGATCCCACTTCTCTTCTAAAAGTAACAATTGTAGCAAACAAACTTCCATTTTATCCTCCTATCCTAAGTATTCCTGAGAAAATTGTAAGGTGGGGATCTTTAAATTCATAGGCAGAATAGGATCTACTCCATAAACTAGCTAGTATGGAGAATTCCATAGTGTAGATTTGTTATCTACCCGCAGGGCATAGTTCAACAAGGTGTTTCATTCCTTGAGATTTTTCTCTACTAGCTTCATGATGATGTTCAACAAATTCTTATTAGTGGAATTGGCTATCTCATTCTCTTGGGGATAGTAATTAAATGAGAATTTCAATGTTATACCATATTCAAAAGCTTGATTAGAAAACTTTAATGATGATAATGCAGGTCCATTATCACATACCAACGCATAAGGAACTCCAAACTTGGTGATAATGTTGTCTTCAAGGAACTTGATTACATCTTCTATTTGTACATGTCTTACTACTCACTGCTTCTGTCCACCTAATACAATAGTCAATAATAGTCAGGACATACTTGTGTCTAGCAGATGATGGAAGATTGATAGCTCCTATGAAATCCATTCCCCACTATGCTAATGGGTGCATCTTCATTATTGGCTATAAGGTTTGGGCTACATATCTCTCTCTATTTGCATCTACCTAACATGTATGGAAATACTTGATATGCTTAGTCATATCTTCAAAGATTGTTGGCTAATAATATCCAACTCTAAATATAGTATGTGTTGTGGCCAGATGGTACCCATGAGTTGTTCCAAATTTATCATGCAATTCTTATGAGACTTTAATTGCTTATTTCTTATTGAGGCATCAAAGGTATATGTTGGTGCAGGAGCACCTACCTGACAGCTAGCCTTCATGAGGCAGTTAGTAGTTTAGGTCTTGTTTGTGTTTCCAAGAAGGTCTGTTAGACCAATTGCATGTAATAAGGTCAAGCTGATCATGATAAGATCATGCTGACCAGGCTTTTGCTATTTTTAGCTAGTTAGTTATAACAGCTGTCATAATGTATGTTCGGTGGGATCTCCCAGCCGCCTGGAGAGTTCCCAGCCGCTTGGAGTCGGGTCAGTAGTACTCGAAAGCAAGTCTATTTAAGCATGAGATCGGTTGATTGTAGAGATCATCGATCGGCAGTCTAGTGTTGCATCAAGCAGAGGAATTGAGTGTTCTGTGTGGGGAACATCATATTTGTATTGCATCTTTGAATCAATAAAGATCCTGTTTCATTTTCTGTTTGGTCTCCTTTGTGCAATTGATCTGCTAGTTTGAGTGGTTTCATGGATTCACTGATCCATTCCACCGGTTGACTCATCTGATCGGTGGAATGGTAATGTACAGTAGGGTAGGCTGTAGATTGTTTTCCGTTTGCATGCAGGTGTGCAGGATCGCGGTCGACAGATGTTGAGAAGCCTAGCATCTTCATGTGCTAGGTCGAGCTGAGTGAGTTGGAAGATCACCCTGAGTTGGATCGGGTCATCCCTGGAGGATCGGCGAAGTGAAATTTCGCTAAGTGCAGAAACTGGTCAAGACGGCATCATCAGGATATCTAGGTGAATATCCTGCAGTCGGGTTTGGACATCGTCATCCGGATAAATGAAGGAGAGCATGATGTTGTCGGTTGCATGAAGTGCAAGTGCGTCGGGGTGATCATCATCATCGGGAGGAGCCGAGGAGGACTGCAACGGCATCAGGTAGAAGATCGGGTCATGAAACTGTTGGAGTTTTCATGCTGCGAGTGCATCAGGATGTTTTAAGCCGGACATAGACTAAGTGCATGTATCGGCATCAGGATCATCATATCGGAGTGCCAAACATCCGCATATCGCGAGTAGATGCGGGAGAGAAAGTTCGTGGTTTTTCGACTAAGTGTTGAAAAGGTCATCAGGATATTGGGTGACGTCATCGTCATCAGGATATGACGTCATCGTCATCAGGATATTGAGATATCCCCCTATGCATATTGATCCTGTCGTCGCTAAGGGTTTGGGCATCGGCGAAGACTCTCGGCAGAAGGTTGTGAAACATCATCAGGAGGTGTATCAGCGTAGGCAGAAAGTTGTTAAGCATCATCAGGATGTTCCAAGATAACCGGATAAATCGTATCATGATGCTGTTGTGAGTATAGACGGCTATCGGGACATACAAGGGAAGCAGTTGAAGGAGATCGTCATCAAGATAGTAGAAGCTACCGGATATTTGGATATCCTGCTGACGAAGGTAGTGTCGGAGATCATGATGAGGACGATGGAGTTCGGTGCCCGATGAACAGTGCAACCGGAGGATGTGTGCGCCCGCTGAACATCATGATGATGATGTTAGAAGGAAAGCGGAGGTGAACAGTAGTCGGCAGGCGGATGCTGGTGATCGTCCGAAATATGATGATGCTGACTGTGTAACGAGAAGCATGATGATGCTGTTGGTGGTTTTAGGGAATATGATGATGATGGCGAAGATGATGATGATGAGGTTGGTCTGCAGACATTCATGCTATAGGCAAATGTTATAGTGTGGGTGACTCTGCATCATATGCCTTCATGATTTTTCTTGAACATGATTCCCCTTTTTATCATGTAACTTCAAGCCTTGATCATCAAAGATCTTCTCTAAGATGCTTTTAGATTGGATGGACACCTTCCTATGATTAGGATGTGTATTGTACTGGAGTACCAATCTTCTTGTATATCTAAGTCAAGTGTATATTACTGACTAGTTAGATTAAGATTAGCCTTTGCAGTCATCTGCATTAGGGCTTGTCCTCTAACAAGCTTCATTGGAGTGATATCCATATCATACTCCTATAAAACTATGATTCATTTGGTTCTCTTTTCTCCTAGTTCACTTTGCACTAATAGCATCTTCACTACTAAATTTGGGACAACGATAATTACCCTGCTCCTTAGGATGTAATGCCCAAATTTATTTAATTCCCTGACTAAGGCTAAGGCCTATCATTCTATGTCCAGATATCTCAACTCAATGTCCTTGAATGGGCTACTCATGAATGTGATGGCTTTCTCATCTTTTACCTCATTCCTTTGTGTCAACACAATGACACATGTATGGATGGAAGAAAGTAAGTAAATATAGAATTCCTTGGTATAATTAGGACTATTTAGTACTAAAGCATTCACAATAGCCTTCTTGATATCTTCAAATGCTGCTTTAGCTTCCAATGTCCATTCTATTTGGGCATCTTTTTTTAACATAGCGTTCAAAGGTCTCACTATCTAAGAAAATCCTATTATAAATTTCCAAATGAAATTTATCTTACCAAAATATGATTTTAGTTCCTTCTGGCTTCTTGGTGATTGAACCTTCATGATGGACTTGACCTGATTTGGATCAATACTTATTCCATTTTCAGACACCAGATGTCCCAATAGTTTCCTAGTAGTAATGCCAAAGATCCATTTCTTGGGATTTAGTGAGATACCATACTGATCACATCTTTATAATACTCTTCATAGGTCACTAATGTGATCCTTTCTAACCTTAGAAAATAAAGTCAAGTCATCAATGTATATAATAATGCACTGACCCACTAAGTCTTGAAAAGCTATATCCATAGTGCGGTGGAATGTTGCATCTGCATTTGTCAAGCCAAATGGCATTCTTCTGTAAGTGAAAATTTTGCACTTTGTGGTGAATGTGAATGTTGTCTTCAATCTATCTATCTAGTACACCATAACTTGGTTATACCTCGAAAAAACATCCAAAAAAGACATCATCTGGGCTCCATTTGTTAGGGTTAACCGGTAGAAGATATTAATTAAATACAAATATAGATTAAATAGAGGAATGGAAATACATAGAAATAATAACAACGAGAGATAAGTTTTGACATGGTTCACCCAAACTCGGGCTACATCCACCAAACAGAGAGTCCAATATTATTATCCAGTAAATCAAACTGATTACAACCAACAACCCTACAACTCAATACCACTGCAAATGCTACAATACACTATCAATGGAAACCCTAACCCTTAGCCACTTTTATCAAGCCTTATGTCGGTAACAAAAATAGGGTTTTTTTATGTCAGCTAATAGAAAAATAACTCTCGACACCTTTATAAAATAATAGGCAATTTTTGCTTCGGGGGCGCTACCCCCAAGCCCCCAGCTGGGGGCGTTACCCCCAAACCCGCACCGTGGGCTGCGCCCTTAGGCCCCTGCTAGGGGGATAAGGCCCCCGAGCCCCACAGTAGGGGCTCTATCCCCCTACACTCCCCCATTAAATAATTTGGGGGGAAACTACACCAATAAAAGTGGGGTAAATTTAACATTTGATTCTGATTAGGCTCCATATAACAACACCATTTACCATTTGGAGCACTTCATCTAGGGAAGGTAAGGGATAATTATCTTTTTCAAATGCCCTATTAAGGTTCTGGAAGTCCACACATAGTTGAATGTCACCATTCTTTCTGCACACTTGGACTAAGTTAGCTACCCACGTGGAGTATCTAAAAGGAAAAAATATCTAAGAAGCTATTAATTTCTTGACTTCTTCAAATATGATAGGTTCTATTAGTGCATTCACTGGCCTTAGTTTTTTCTTAAATGGCTTTGCATCAGGGTTTAATGGAATGGTATGCATTATGATTGAGGAATCATATGTTTTCATCTTGTCATACATCTAGGCTGTCACATGGATATAATCCTTCAAGGCCTAGACTATACCCTCTCTTTCATTTGGAGTGCATACCTTACCAACCAAGATATTCTTGACCTCTGAATTCTCACCTATGTTTATAGGATCATAACCTCCTAAATCTACTTTGGGAAGGTCTTTCTACTTCACTACACCATCTAGAAAAAACAACCTTTCTAGCTCTATCATTCCTTTTGGAATCTTGTTGTCATGTAGGTCGATAATGTCCTCCTCATCCCAACCTTGATCATCTCTATTGTGTTCATTTATTACATGGGCTTCAAAGATGTCCCTATTGGCAATGAAGTCCAAGATGTGATGATCACCCTTAAATACTTAAAAATTGGTGACATTATATGTGGCTGATGGCATTGACACTAGTTCAATAGAAAATCTCTTCATCTCGTATATGGTTAATGGTTCCAACGTACTAGCAGCTGTTGCTAGAGCATCTGCTCAATGATTAAACTTCCTTGAGACAAGGGTGATATTAAAAGCATCAAAGCTCTTGATCAAATCCCAGATCTTGTGCCTGCAATTGTACAATCATTTGTAGTTGTAGGAATATATGTTCCTTACTTGCTCAACAACTAGCTCTGAATATCCAAAAATATGAAGGATCTTAACCTTCTTCTTCAATGTAAATAGTAAGCCATGAATTAAGGCTTCATATTCCTCCACGTTATTGGTGCAATGAAATTGTAACCTATATGTAGCTAGGAATGACTTCCCTTGCAGTTGATGAGGTCAATTCCTACTCTAAAACCCTACTTAGACTTGGACCCATAAAATCTCAACATCTAGTGTCTCTCATTAGGAGGATTCTTATTTGGACCCTTCTTATTTTCAATCATTGCAACACTTCCTTCTACAATCCACTTCAATCTAGATATCTCTTAATGATCGAGTGTCTTCTACTTCTCCAGCACTCTAACATGCTTCATCATGACATCTATTTGAACAAAGATTACAATTTCTGACTCAGCTCCTTGTATCTCAGGGACCTGACTTGTCACTTCATGACTTGTCTCTTCAAATTGAGTCTCTATTCCTTCAACAATTCTACTTGGTGTATTTAATTAGCTACCTAAATACAAATGTTCCTTTCTCCCAATCAATTCTAGGAACAATACACATGTAGTTTCTAAATGTGATTTCCTATGTAATCTACACCATCCCTCCAACAATAATTGCTTGGGTGGTATCCCCTGCAACATATGCCTTTGGATCTCTTTAATCAAATAATCTTCAAACCCAGTCAAACTACTTCTTCTATCCTCATCCGATATTTCATAATCAGACTCCACCAAGAAATCTATCCTAGGTGTGACTTGGTTTACCTCATTATTTTCTTGCACATAACTACACATCAAAAACTCTTCAACTGTGACCTCAAGAAACTCAACTCTATAAAAACCTTGTTCCACACTTGTTTACAACACTTCATTGTTCTAGCAATACTCAGTAATCATGTGCCTCATCCTTGGCTCTGCCTCGATCTAAATCTGATTAGATATCCCTCTCCAAGTAAACTACATATGCAAAAAATTGGTAGCCATATATCCATTCAATATTTTGGACCAGTCCCAAATTAATAACATGCCATAAGTATCGGGGATATCTACCAACTAAATATCAATGAAATGTTGGACTCTAGAGTTAGAGGCTAACTGCATATGGATATGAGTTAACTCACCTATGACACTGACTATAGACTTATCTAATTAAGTAACTTTTTTTTAAGGACTTAGCAGGTGAGAGACCTAGGATCTGACACATAGACAAGAACATGACATTGGTCTAGGCTCCATAGTCTACCAATCAATTGTGATGGTTCTTCCCAAATATTCTCAAAGTGAGAAGAAAGGGAGGGGACTCAATTTTCCCTCTATATAATGGTACTAGTAGTATTGGTGGAATGAACCTGACCTTTATCCCTAGGTTTGGAGGGAATATCCTTATACATGGGATTTGTAGGTGGAATACCACTAGGGACATTCTCTTTTCTTGTAGGCTCATCTAAAGACTTGAGGAAATCCTTCTTAATCATTGGGGTTTTCAACAACTTAGACAAAAATAGACTAATCTTTATCCTTTTGATTTCTTCAACTAGGTATGTAACTAACTTATCAGACTCAGTGAGTTCATTCATACCTTTAGCCAACATGGATGGTGAGTTAAAATGATGTTGGTTCACTCTTGGAGGCACTGGATTATTGCTAGCATTGACATTCAAAGGAGTGTTGAAGTTATTCCATGGAATAGAGCTTGTCAAAGGTCCATGTAGCCTATTATTGTTACTCTTGAGATTGTAATTATGTCCTCTAGGAATACTAAAAGGCATGGACTTCATCCACCTCTTACATAGGTTCATTATTCTTTTCAAAAGGAATGGTGTAATCCTTAAATACTAGAGATGACTCTTCACATCCAATAGTGTAATTTTCATGTACCATATTCCCTTGTCCTCTGTGACTCATGGAACTTTTTAAAATCATCACTGACTCATACCCCAAGGGTACCAACTCATTGCCTTTAAGAAAATTTACTCCTCCCTTGATATTTTGGACTTCCGCCTAGAAAATATTGGCGGCAATTTTGAACTGAGAATGGTCTAACTCTGCATGTGCATTGGTATTATGAATTCTACACCAATTATTCAATGCACCTTCAACTAGAATAACTTTGGTCATATTCTTGGGTTTAGGAGGTGCCTGATTATCCAGAGGTGAAGGTAGCATTTCATTATTTGGCTTGGTGTTCCAAACTCTTGGAGGTCACTGAACTTTATTACCATTATAAACCCTATCATTTTTGTATCCCCTATCATTGTTATATCCTTGGCCATTATTATATCCTCTATTCTATTGGTTCTCAGTATTAGCCTAAGAATAGAAATTTTGATTTCTCAATTGTGTTACCTCAATAGTTAATCTTTTTAATTGAGTTGTTATCTCTTTTATATCCTCCTTATCTTCCTACACCTTAGCCACTACATTGTCTTGACTAGGGAGAATGAAAGAGCCATTATTACCATTTGGTCTAATTTTAGTAGATGCATATCTTGGATATTGAATCATCTCACCATTTCCCTAGGTAGGAATTGCATTGATAGGAAGAACATGCAAAGGATTTTCCATTGGGGAATGATTTATTCCACCTCCATTGAAATGGTGCCCTTGGTTAAGCAAATTAAGTGATCCTATTCTAGGCAAAGGACTATGTCCTACTTTCTTCATCTCTATGTTGATATTAATTGCCTCTGCATATGCACTCGACAATGTTGTAACACTAGGGTTTCTTTAATGAACAAACATAGTCATCAACAGATCTAAAGAGGAGTAATATACCTACATGGTAGAGTCTTCCACAAGAGTATATGAGGCTATGAGTTTGGAGTACACTCTCTGAAAGTGATCATTAAAAATGGTGATGAATTCATCTTCAACTCTTTTGATTTCAAAAAAATGATGATATAATGTTGTTGCATCTATTGGATCTCTAAACCTAGCTTTGAAAACATTCTCCATAATCAAACATGTAGTAATGGAGTTTTGAGGCAAGTTTAAATACCAGCTGTATGCTTCCTCCCCTAATGTGTAAGGAAAACATCTACACACTACATTTTTATGTTGCACTCTAACTCTGAAGAATGTTTCCTTAAATGTTTTCAAATGATCTTCTACATCCTGATACGGATTATATTTTGAACACAAATTATATGGATTTTTGTAAACCATTGTACATAGCAAATCACAATGGCAATTCAACATTGAAGAAAGCCATAGGTGATGCAGAAGCATCCATGGTTCACAAGCAATCTTGCATCAACCAAAAACATTTGCATTTCATTTTGTTTTCTTTTCATTCTCAGTTTAGTTCAGGTAGTTCAATCAGTAGAAGTTTTTTTATTTTGGTCCGCATTTTACCATAGTTGCATCTCAGACCTTGTAGAGTTGGACTTAGTATCTAGACATGTTCATCTACATCATATCCAATTTTTAGAGTTTTTGGATTAGTTACCGGAAAGATATCACTACCACAAGATCAACTATTTTCTCAAAGCAGAGCATCCTAACAACCTCTAATTAATTAGCTGAAGGAGAAGACTTGTAGAGAATTTCCCAACTTGTGAAGCATAATGACACATCATTCAATGATATATGGTTCATGGCCAACCTTCCCTAAGATCCACACATCATTCCATTCATTTACAGAGGAATTCTATTCATTTAGGTGTAACCTATCCATGTACACATGTTACAACTCTTCATCAAAGTTTGTGATCTTCCTTGACCAATGCAAAGGAATCTTATGTTCTAGATATGATATATAATGATGTAATAGAACCCTAAAAAAGTAGTGATTCACATTGTGATAGTTTGATAGTTTGAATTTGTGTGAAGAAGCTTCAAAGCTATATCTTGTGCATATTCTGATACTCTATAACTAGGCCTGTGAGCCCTAATTGTAAGCCCGCATATTGCTGGCCGATCTATATTTGTAATCTATGATATAATGAATGATTAAATTTGCATTTGTTTCATATCTTTGAGTTGTCTCTATTGTTTTTACTCTATCTGTACGGTCTGGACTATTCTCTTTGAGGACCTTCCTAATCGTGACTACACCAAGTGATATCAGAGTGAAAGTTCAAATCTTTGGGAGTGAATTGAATGAATTTAGCAAAGGAATTTGGTAAGATCTTATTGTGGATAGATTGCTCAATCTGAGATAGGTTACTTGTGTCACAACCAATCGCTGATTGTGAGGCAGTTGTCACCTTGTAGCCCGATCACTGAATTGTGGAAGTTTGCTCTTGATCCTAGGAAGATGCCACTAAGAAGAATCCCTACTAGTGGAACAATGGCTAGTAGGATGGATTAGATGATGGAAATGATGAAAAAAATGAGAATTTGATTGGATGTTTTTAAGGAAGATAGGAGAAGAGGATTGACACCTAGACCTAATGTTGAAAGTGATGATGAAGAGGAATTTCAATATGTTGATCAAATTGGCAAAGCCCTAGGAGGTGATGAAGAAGAAGAATCAGATCAAGTCAAGATGTTGCAAGCTATTTCAAGGATTGGAAAATGTCCTAGAGTTGATGTACTAAACTATACTAGCAATTTGAATCTTGAAGAGTTGATTGATTAGATAAATGACATGGAAGAATACTTTGAATATGAAGAAGTTAAAGATCCAGAGAAGGTGAAATTTGTGAAGACAAAGTTGAAAGGACATGCTTCTATATGGTGGAAAGAAGTTCAATTGGATAGAAATAGAAGAGGAAAAGAAAATATTAAAAAATGGGATAGAATGGTGACAAAGTTGAAGAATCAGTTTATACTTGCTGACTATGAGCTGGAACTGCTGAAGAGATTGCAAAACCTGAGAGAAAAAAGTTAAATCTATGAAGGAGTAGACTAAAGAATTTTATAACATGATCATAAGGATAGGACATAGTGAAGCAAGCAAAGAGAAAGTGGCTAGATACATAAATATACTAAGATTGAACATTTAAGAAGAACTGAGTTTGGTAAGGATGACTACACTAGAAAAAGCATATCAGTTTACCCTGAAGGTTGAGGAAAGTTGAATAAGAAGCATGATCAGAGGAAGTAAGGAAAAGGAGATAAATTTAAGAAAGGTAGAACATTTTATAGAGGAGATAGATCATATGCAGAGTAGAATAGACAAGATCACACATTGAAGAAGGATGACAAGGATAACAATGCATACCAGAGAGATGACAAAAATTTCTATCGCAGGGGAAACACTAGTCCATACCAAAGTGAAGGATACAAAATAAAAGGATGAGTGAATAATGTTTGGTAAAATTTTATATTAGATCTTATCATGGTGAAGTAATGTGTGATATTATGCCTATGGATGTTTGTCATATCTTGTTGGGTAAACCTTGGAAATATGATAGAAAATCTATACATGATGGGAGAAATAATACATACACTATAATATCAAATGCAAAGAGAATTACTTTGATTCATTTGGAGGATGATCCTAAGAGTGAAGTGTGTGGGAATGCTAGAATCTATTTGGTAGATGGGAGAAAATTTTTGGATGGCTTGAGACATGAGAACTTGTGTTATGCTTTGATTCCTAAGAAGCATGAAACATTGAAGGAGGAGACTGAAGAATCATAGCAGGAGGAGATAATTGAGCTACTGATAGAGTATGAAGACATCATATCAAACAATGTACCTAAAAGATTGCCACCAATCATGAGTATCAGTCATCACATGGACCTTATACCTAGAGCTAGTTTGCCTAACAAAGTAGCACACATAATGATACCAGTAGAAAATGAAGAACTAAATAGATAGATACAAGAGTTATTGAGCAAAGGTTTGATAAGTGAAAGTTTGAGTCCTTGTGCAATACCTGCAATGTTATCACTAAACAAAGATGGAGAATGGAGAATGTGTATAGACTCTAGAGCAATAAACCAGATCATAGTTAAGTATATATTTCCTTTACCTAGGATGGATGACATTATGGATTGTTTGAGTGGAGCAAAATATTTCACAAAGATATATTTGAAGAGTGGATACCATCAAATCAAAATCAGAGAAGGAGATGAATGGAAGACTACTTTTAAGACAAATGAAGGATCATATGAGTGGTTAGTGATGCCTTTTGGATTGACAAATACACCTAGTACTTTCATGAGATTAATGAATGAAGTTTTGAAGAAATTCTTGGGTAAGTTTGTTGTTGTATATTTGGATGACATTCTAATTTTTAGTAAGACAAAACAAGAACATTTGCAGTACCTTAGACAAGTATTACAAAGACTGAAAGAAGAGAAATTGTTGATAAACATCAAGAAGTGTAGTTTCATGAAGGAAGAATTGGTATACTTAGGATTTGTGATTTCTACAGAAGGATTGAAGATGGACCCTAAGAAAGTGAGAGCAATTGTTGGATGGCCTACATGGGAGAGAATTAGAAAAGTCAGATCATTTCATGGATTGGCTAGTTTCTACTAGAAGTTCATCAAAAATTTCAGTTCAGTTTGTAACCCTATGACAGACACAATGAGAGGTGACAGAAAAGATTTCAAGTGGAAATTAGGAGAAAAAAAAAGTTTTGAATTGTTGAAATTGAAAGTGACAGAGCAACCTATTTTGGCATTACCAAATTTCAATAAGGTATCTCAAGTAGATTGTGATGCAAGTGGAAATGTAATTAGAGTAGTATTAAGTCAAGAAAGTAGACTAGTAGCATATTTTAGTGAGAAGTTGAATGATGCAAGGATAATATATTTACTTTATGATCAAGAATTCTATTCCACATTTCAAGCCTTGAAGAAGTGGAGACATTTCTTGTTGCCTAAGGAGTTTGTGTTGTATACAGATCATCAAGCTTTACAATATTTGAATAGTCAAGGTAAGTTGAATCAAAGACATATGAGATGGGTAGATTTCATGTAGAGATATAA
This sequence comes from Cunninghamia lanceolata, assembly GCA_027924645.1. Lineage (NCBI taxonomy): Eukaryota > Viridiplantae > Streptophyta > Pinopsida > Cupressales > Cupressaceae > Cunninghamia > Cunninghamia lanceolata. The sequence continues at coordinate 3,293,907 of BSBN01000275.1, read as the reverse complement.
TTTTGTGTTGAAGTATAGGAGTGAAAAATCAAACAAAGTTGTAGATGCATAGAGTAGAGGATGAAACTTGTTGACAGAGATGAGAGTTGAAGTGTTGGGATTTGATGAACTGAAGAACATGTATGAGGAAGATCTTGATTTTGTAGAACCTTGGAAAGAATGAAGGAACCTATTGTAACAGAGAGAAGTAGGTGGTTAGATTATTTTATTCAGGAAGATATTTTGTTTAGAGGAAATTAGTTATGCATACCTAGAACTTCCATGAGAGATAATCTGATCAAGGAGAAACATAGTGGTGGATTGGTAGGACATTTTGGCATTGATAAAGTAGTGGATTTTCTAAGTGAAAGCTACTTTTGGCCTTAGATACATAAGGAAGTTAGGAAATTTGTGCAGAGTTGTAGAGTTTGTCAAGTTGTAAAAGGGAGTAGTCAAAACACTGGATTGTATAAACCTTTGACAGTACCGAAGAGACATTGGGAAGACATCAACATGGATTTGTAATGGGATTTCCTAAGACATAGAGAGAACATGATTCAATATTTGTAGTGGTGGACAAATTTTCAAAGATGGCACATTTCATAACTTGTAAGAAGACAACTGATGCAATGCATGTAGTTGACCTATTTTTCAAGGAGATTGTGAGGTTGCATGGATTACCTAAGAGCATAATTTCAGATAGAGATGCCAAATTTCTAGGATACTTTTGGAAGACATTTTGGAAGAAAATGAAGACATATTTGAAGTTTAGTTTAGCATTTCATCCACAAACTAATGGAAAGATAGAGGTAATAAATAGGAGTTTGGGAAACTTATTGAGATGTTTGGTTGGAGAGAAGGCGGGAAGTTGGGATTTGATTCTTTCACAAGTAGAGTTTGCATACAATAATTTAGGAAATAGCAGTACTGGAAGAACACCTTTTGAAATTGTTACTAGAGTAAACCCTAGAAGAGTTGTAGAGTTGAGAGATATCAGTATGGAAGAAAAAAGGAGTGCAAAAGTAGAAGAATTTGTAGGACACATGGAGGTAGTGCATAATTGGGTAAAGAAGCATTTGGAGGAGATGAACAGTAAGTATAAGGAAAAGGCAAATAAGAAGAAAAGACATCAAGAATTTGAAGTTGGAGATGAAGTGATAATATATCTAAGAAAAGAAAGATTTCCTATTGGGACATATAACAAGTTGAAGATGAAGAAGTTTGGACCTTGTAAGATACTCAAAAAATTTGATTCAAGAAATGCATATGAAGTGGAGCTACCAGAGACATTGGGTATATTACCTATTTTCAACATTATAGACCTATATCAGTATCATGAAGAAGAGTTTAGTGATAGCATTAAAGAAGTAGTTACCATAGCAACCACCAGAGAAGATTGAAGACATTTTGGATAGCAAAATTGCACGAAGCACAAAAGGAAAGCAGTACAAAGAATATTTGGTTAAGTGGAAAGGAAGACTAACAAAAGATTCATCTTGGATTTCTTAGGTTGAGGTAGACCATTTTGGTTTTCCTCTTGCCCCATCAAAGTGAGGGACCCACTTTCAAAACAACCCCAGATGTCTAATGCAAGATCATCCTTGGTTCACAAGAAATCTTGCATTAACCAAAAACATTTGCATTTCAGTTTGTTTTCTTTTAATTCTTAGTTCAGTTTAGGTAGTTTAGTCAGTAGTAGTTTCTATATTTTGGTCCCCTTTCTACTGTAGTTGCATCTCAAACCTTGCAGAGTATAGTATCTAGTCATGTTCATCTACATCATATCCAATTTTTAGAGCATTTGGATCAGTTATCAGAAAGATATCTCTACCAGAAGATCAACTATTTTCTCAGAGAAAAGCATCCTAACAATCTCTGATTAATAAGCTAAAGGAGAAGACTTGCAGAACATATCCTGACTTGTGGAGCTTAATGACACATCATTTAATGATCTATGGTTTGTGGCTGACCTTCTCTAAGATTTGCACATCATTCCACTCATTTGCAGAGGAATTCTATTCATTTAGGTCTGACCTATCCGTGTACACATGTTATAGCTCTTCATTGGAGTTTCTGATCTTCCTTGGCCAACATAGAGGAATGTTATGTTCCAAATATGATATATAATGATGTATTAGAACCCTAGGAAAGTAGTGATTCACATAGTGATAGTTTTATAGTTTGAATTTGTGCAAAGGAGCTTCAAAGCTATATCTTGTGCATATTCTAATACTCTATAACTAGGCATGTGAGCCCTAATTGTAAGCCCGCATATTTTTGGTTGATCTATATTTGACTTCTACGATATACTGAATGACTAAATCTATATTTGTTTCATATCTTTGAATTGTTTCCATTATGTTTACTCTAGCTGCATAGTCTGGATTGTTCTCTTTGAGGACCCTCCTAACTGTGACTACACCAATAGGGACTTGTATAGGTGCTGCTAGTAGCACAGGAGTAATAGGCAATAGTACTACAAGATTAATAGGTCTAGGTTGTGCACCAGTTGAGTGTGATCTCAGACTTATAGTAAGCAACTTTTGCAACGGTCCACTTGATCTTGATCTAGTAGCAAGCTGGCAAGCCAACTCAAAATTTCAAGTCAAACTTTGTAGTTTCTGAGCAAATCTTTGCAAAGTTACAATCAAATTCTCTCTAGTAAAGGATATTTGCAATCAATTAGCTTAAATGATGAAATATTTATGAAATCTTTGCAAAAATATCAAGCTTCTAGTCACAGGCCATCCTTCTAGTGCCAAAATTTGTTGATGCGATTGTTAGTCACACAAACAGAAATAAAAGTTCACAACAATCTTTTATTTATCTTGATAGATATGATGAATTTTGAAAGAATTCATAATCCCAAGTCTTTATGAGTCAAGTCTTGACCATCTAAATGTTACTCAATGTTAGAAATGAAGGTGCAAACCACACAATGGAAATCTGATTCAAACCTTATTATCCTCTAAACAATGTAGAATCAATGGAGATTGTAACAAAAATTAAAACCCATTAAATAGAAATAACATGCACTAAGATCTAAACACATAACATAGTATGTAACATGGAGAAAACTCTTTTAGGTAGAAAACTCCACCAAGAAATAAGGCTCCAAGTTGTATTATCTTCAAATATGAGATTACAATACATGCACTTCCTTTGTTTCTATAGTCTTCAATCTAGTGACCCCTGTTACTCTCTAATTTGATAAAAACATAGTACAAATATCCTTATAAAAGGAGGTTGCCTTCTAGGGAAAGATAACTAACAAAATATCAATCGTCAGATCTATGACCTAATGATTAACAATCCAAATTTACAATGATAAAATATAAATAAAATGTGGTTTTGGGGGTGCTTCCCCTGAACCCTCGCCAGGGCACATGGTGCCTAGACCCCTTGTTAGTGGGATGATCCCCCTGAACCCCTTGCAGGGGGGAAACCCCCTGCGACCCCCCATCATGGATGAATGAGCGTCGAGGATTAGATATAAACATGTAGCTGAGACAAGACCGCTGCTAGTGAAACCTTTCATCACTTATGGGTGGTTTACAAATAATATTAGGAGTAATTAATTACATAGGATTTATAAGGTTGATGGCACCTTAATCCTAAAAATCAAGGTTGATGTGTCTTGTTGTTTTCCATGTCTAGGGCCTTACGTGCTTTGATGGTTTCTATGAATATTCAATCAATATTTACCAATTTCCTATCCAGAATACTTGTTTTTGCACATATCTTCATAATTATGTTAAATATTGCAATATTAAATCAGGATTTGTAAAAATAGATGTAAATTTGTTCCTAACTTTGAGTACTTCACTTGAATCTATCCCTAAACTGGACTAATTATGTGAATATTTCCAACTTTGATGAGATCTTTTAATATTTCTCTTATCTACACTAATCTTTGCTTCTAAACTTCAAATTTGTTCAAAGAATGTGTTTAAAAGCATGTAATTCATTAAAATTTATGATAATTTGCATGAAATGCATCAATATTTATGTATCCTCAATGTATATGCTCAATACAAGTCACTATTTAGTAGATCTTTACTATATTTGCTTATGATTCATAATTATTTGAAATTATTTAAGATTAATTATGAAATTGAAACTAAAATTGAAAGGTTTAGAAATTGAAATCCTAAAATTTACTAAATTTGGCCATTGATCCACATATATATTCTGATACCGTAATGAAAATAAGCAAACTAAACCATACTTCACTAGGATGTTCCACAACTACGTATGATCAACACAAATATTCCAAGGAAAGTTGATGACAATATGCAATTAAAATGAACACACTTCAATAGAACACAACAATTCCCCATTACACATTAGAAACCAATAGAAGATTATGTATGATTTACAATCAGGAGGTAATCTACAACTTCATCCTCATTAGGTATGCAAAGAACATGTGCATTTATAGTGGTCTTGATAAAGAACCTTGAGAGGGAATTCACAAAGTTCCAAAATATCATAAACATAGTGCTCAAAATTGGAAAAATTCAATCTCCCTTAGTTTCAACAATTCAATCTCCCTTTCAAAAGAGAGATCATGGTCCTTTTATAGAGCAAGGCCCAAAAATAGTTAGGTTTTATCCAACGATCAAGAATCACTCATAATAATCAACAGTTAAGATTTTTGGCACATGATTTCCAGTTGGCAATCATTATGTGGAATACAATTGGTAAAAGAATATTCCTAGCAAATTTAACTTAGCATCCTTTTAGCTATCAAGAAACATATTCATTGGTATCTTTGCCCAAGCATTTTTTGAAATTACTTAATCGCTTCTCTGCCTCTAATGCATCTTCTTCAACGTAGATCATCACCAGAATCTAGCTTCCTCAGAAACTAGCTTTTATCCTACAACATTCATAAACATCTTCTCCAAGATTTAATTCTTTGATTTATATAGTTCCAATATCCTATAACAAACATATATCCATGATTTAGCATACTATCAATGTCTATTACTTCAATTTACCCCTATGTGAATTAAAAAACAATGTACAAATATTGAGGTTTTAACTTAATCTCCAACATTTAACCTTTACCTATGTAAAAAATATAATATACATGTGAAAGTGACAAGAAAGGTATGGTTTATTCATGCCTATAGATCGGTCAGACTTTACTTCTTTCACTTCCCTATAAACTTCTCCAAATACTCTGATGTTTTACCAAATTATAGGATAAATCCACCTTTTAACCCAAGTGTAAAATGGAAGGGATGCTCTAGATATGTATACCTGAGTGTTAATATTCCCATATGCAAACTTTACTCTTTTGACAAAGTTACCTTTGATTTTACCCTTATCACCAAAATTACATTCTTTCGAACTATGGATTTACATCTCTTTTAAAATCTATTAGAAAAAAGCCATTTTATCTTGAGCCATCACCCTCGTCAGTGATTTTTGAATTTTTAGAAACATCACTTTTGTTTCTTTTATTAGAAAAATTCACCTTTTCAGAACTATCACCATTTTTTAGCAATTTCAAACAATCCCAAACTTAACCGTTTCAACCTCTTTGCCTCGTTATCAACAAAAATTCAAAAATGTAGAATTTGTCTTCCCTTATCAGCCTTGTCAGGAAAAGCTCGACTATCTAAATCATGCCTTGTTATCAGAAAAAGTTCAATAGAATGAACTTTCCCTTGTTATTGGTAAATCAAGAGAAAGGCTAACTTTCAAACTACTTAAAAAAAACAAGTTCTTTCGATCAAGATTTTTTTTAATTCTCACTTGACTTAATAAATTCCTTTTGTTGGCACTTTTTCTTTGAAAATCCTTTAGTCACTCAAAGTTAAAAAAATTTAACTTAATCCTTTTCATCAAGCTTTTTCTCAGTCGGTGAATTGGTGAAAAGCCTAACTCACTAACCTCTGAAAATATCCTAAGTTTTTTATAAGTTTCAAAACACCTAAGTTTTCTCTTATATCATTTAGTTGGGGAATAATTGAAAAGACAAACTCCCTAACCTCAGAAACACTTAAGTTTTTCCATCATTTTAGAGAGATTTTACTGATTACCACTTTGTTATTTACTGCTATAAATTTGATAGTCAAATGACTATTTTCTATCATTTCAAGGAGGCAAAATACAAAGGGAAAGACATTCCCATGGAATCATAGAATGATGACACATGGACAAACTTCTTGATTAGGCTTTGGTCTTTTCCTCTTTCACCTTCTATTTTGGAATGAATTAGGGAGAAACTCCAATCTTCAATTCTCTGCTCCACTTTACTCTTTCGGATTTTACTCATTGAGAGTTCCTCTTTCCATCTTCCATTCTAGAATGAATCAGAGAGGAACTCCAAAATCTAATTCCTTGGACTTAAATGGATTTCACTTGCCAAGCCTTCTTTATTCTGGCTTCCATATCATAATGGATCAAAGAACATACCTGAGCTCTAAACTTTGACAATTTAAATTAAATTGGACTTTTGCGATCGGGCCTTCCTTCTTACTTTGACAAGCATAAAGAATAAGGTTGAGGCTCCGAACTACAATAAACTTTAAAAAGGAGTAAGGCAAAAACCCAAAACTCTAACTTTGACCCTAACTTTGATTGAGCATTACATCTTTTTTCATGGAATTTCAACATGATGTAAAGGGCAAAGTTTCTCAAAATTTAAATCTCTATCTAATGGTGACCTTTTTTCTAGGAAATTTACTAAACTTGACTCTTGACCATGGATCAGGACCTGGCATTTTACCATACTGTCCAAAGTAAGAAAAGACATCGACAAAGCAAAAAGTTGGGTCCCTATTTTGCTAAGGAAAAATGGGGCGTGTTGTGAGACCAGACAACAATAGCTTGTTCCAGAGATCTCATTTTTGTACAAGCAGGGACATTGTTGGAAAAGGTTGAGGAATTTGGCTTTACACCCACCATTTGCATTTGCTTGAAAATTTCTAAATACTTTTCAACAAATCCATTTTGTTCATATCCTGCAATCATTGTATTCAATGAAATGGCACCTCTTTGAGGTGTTCTGTCGAATAGTTCATATGTTGTGTCTATGCTTCCACAATGTTTTGCATTCATGTCTTCGAGGGTAGTTACAACTACAACATATGACAAAATTCCTATATCATTTATGCTTTGATAGATGTTCATATCCTATTCCTAAGATCTCATTTTGGCATAGGTAAGGAGGGTGTTGGAAAAGGTTAAGGAATTTGTCTTTACACTTACCAATTGCATTTTCTTGAAAGTTTCTAAAGCCTTTTCAACAAATCCATTTTGTACATATTCTACAATCATTATATTCCATTTTATGTACATTTAATGAGCTAATTGTTTCTATATTACCTTTTGTGATTCACTATCACTATGTTTCGAATTTGACCAATGGTTGTAGGTTTGAAACTTGGTTGAGTAACTAATTGTCTTTGACAATTTTATTATGGTTAAGTTCTTTATTTATTTAGTTTTTTACTTTAATTATTGGTTGTCTCATTATAATCATTATGAAATTTGGATTCACCTTGATGCTTCATTTATTTCTTATGTTAAGGTTTAAGGAACATGACATGTTTTGAGCTCCTACATATGTGACATCATAATGGTTATTTCTTAGCTAGCTATTTTATCTCTAAAATTAAATTTATGCTATCTTGTTGACATCTTAGGGGAGCAACCTATCCTAAGTCTAGGGTTTCTATATAATGTGAGTGAAAACCTATGTTTAGCCTATATAGAGGAATATTCAGGGCATCCAGACATAGTTTTTTACTAGTTTAAGTAGTGTAAGCATAATGTGTTAGGAATGATCATGTCTTTAACAAGGGGTCCCTCTCATATGCATGATCTATGGTTTTGTCATGGTATAATGCACTATATTCTTAGGGTCTCAATTAGTTGACTATATGATTTGTATTTTGATGGTGTTGCATTTTTCATAAGAATATAATCCTTTTCTTTGGTTTTGTGGCTTGGGTCAAAGATGGAGTACTGAAGAGAATGAATCTAATATTTTATTGTCAATAGACCATTCATCAAGTCTTGATAGAATTCCCCTCTATAGTTTTTTTTTAAATTCACATTAGGATGCTAATAATGGGAACCAAGGGATTGGAATTAAAGAAGTTGGGATGTTTTTACTATTCATATCACTTGTGATTGCCTTATATCTGTATCATTGTTCCCCTTATAACTCTTCATTCAAGATTTATAAAGACACCTATACTATCCATATAAGACTACCCAAAAAATGACAATATTGTAGCATATTTTATGGTCTGATTTCCATTAAGGTGAAGTTGAAATCAGTTTTTCTTCATAAGTTAATGGTACTATGGTGAAATACCATGAATTAGTCTTAGGGAAGAAAGGGGGTAATGGTTACCCTACAAATCCTCACATTCCATAACTATGCTATGAAAATTTTCACTATCACTATGTCATGGTTACTGATCATGTTATGAAATAAGGAAGTGGTATGTAGATTTTTATTAGCATGAGGAAATCATACAAGAGTCTTTAGATCAATCTTCATGCTACATGATTGTCATAGGTGATAGATAAAAGGATGGACTATTATGAGGAGTTGTATGGGACTATCTGAAATTTATGAAACTCAATGTGTTTAGGACTATCACCTTTGGATCATTGAGGTATTGTATTGTTTTAATCATGAGAGATGGGGGATGAGTGTGTCTCCATAAAATTCATCTAAGGTAAAAGCAATCTAAGGTAAATTCCTATTCAATACAAACAACCCTATCTTTCTCTTGCAAAATGAGGAAGAGAGTAAGAGAGAGAGAGAAACACATTTGGCATGATTCAAATATCCTCATTTCACCTTCTATATGATTTTTATGCTTTGCATATCCTCATTTCACCTTTCTACAACATTTGACAAAATTTCCATATCCTTTATGCTTTGATGGATGTAATTAGAACACATTCCATACCTTGTGGGGTCGAATTAACTATGTCAATGCATCAGGGTGGGTGGGTAAATTCCAGGGGAGGTGTCTTCTCAGTGGCAAAGCCTCCTAGTCATTATTATCTACATCAAACATAGACAATCTCTTAAGAGCCCTAAGACAACATAGGTGTGAAATTTTGGACTGGATGTTCCATCAATCCATGACATCTAGGAACATCTTCTTTTCATGTATAGGTGGATGTCAGGTCCAACTACAAATACCTACCTCATTTTTTTTAAAATCAATTTGGTTTGCCTATGGTGGCAAGGAGCATATTGTTCCAAAATGCTTCTATTTCATGCAGTGAAAAGGTGCTAGGAGTGACATGTTATCACCTAGGATTTCACCCATAATGCAAATCTATGAGGTTCAACAATCTTGTGTAACATGGGAATACCTTTAGATTGTGGGTGTCCTATGGTGAAGGTAGACCTCTAGATTGTGTGTTGGTTCCCTTATGATTGATTTAATGGTAAACTATCCTTGTAGGAAAAAGGATAGAAGGAATTGCAATGAAGTAATAAATTGAATTTGAAATTGTGATGATGCACTTATATGATGATAAAACTTGTAGAATAATTCATATCTTATTTTCAAAGACACTGATTACACAATTTAGATATGATGACTTAATCACAAAAGTGTTTCTAAAGCATGCCAAACAGTTTGTTCTTTCAAGAGGAAAATGAATTTTCACACTTTTAAGACCAAAATAAAGATAAGCACAACTTAAGATTGGTGATGGATGCACAATAATGAGTGAGACAAAATTAAAGGCTTTAATGGTTAAAACACAATAATTTCATCAAATCATTCATAAAGGCACTTGCATATTTCTAAGAAGGCAAATTTTGGTATTCTAAAAGAAAATAGAAGGAAAAATCATTGTATAAGACAAAAATAATGAACCTATAACCTACTGTACTATATAGATATGAAAAATGAGTTACAAACACTCCTTTGTCTCTTTGAAATGTGTAAGAGAGAAAAGAAGGCAAGAACTGAGAAAAAACTACGATTTCTCTCTTATAATACAAAAGATGACTTCAAACAGTCAAAATGAGTGAACTCTAGTCAACTCAACATCAAAAATATCTCCACAAAACTCTCTCACGAGAAGAAATAAAAATCTCTAAAACGAAGGGCTATAACTGATCCAATTTGAGCTAAAATAGCTCCAATCTATCTCTCTCACCCTGTTCCACCATGTGGAACTCCAAACTCACCATAGTTTGGCAATAAATCAAGGAAAAGATGCCAAATGTCTTACTCAACTCTAAGTCCAGACTTTGCATGATTTTGGGATGAAGAAAACAATGTGAACAAATAATAAAGTAATCATCATGATTTACTTTACTATTTGTTATGATTTTGTCTATTCTTGACTTTTACAACTTTCTGATAAATAATAAAGTAATTTATAATTTATTACTTTATTATTTGTTTACATTTGTTCATTAGTTTCCAAGCCATACAAAACTAAGGAGAAACTAATTATTTTTAAAAGGTTAAAAAATAATAACTCTCTTTAGCCTTTTGAATCATATCTTATTAGTAACAAATCACCTTGTGAACAAATCACCTTATGAATCATATCTTATCAGTAATAAATCACCTTGCAAAACACCCTTTCTTAATCAGAAAGGGAGGTTTTTTCCCAATACCACTTAATGGTTTTGTTTGACAGTAACCATGGCTGGTTAGTGTAGGGTAGAGTAGAATTTTAGTTTAGTATTTCATTTTCCAAGAAGTGCAAATACACATTTTTGCTGACCATGTTCTAAACAATGTCAAATTAGTTTGATATCAATTTTAGTTTTTCTGTTGTATGTTTCTGGAAGCTGAGTTGTAGAAATTTTCAAATTTCAAGGGCAAGAGTTGACCCCTGTACCCAATGGATTGCGATGGCTACTGGTCTATGTGCTTAGTAGACAAGAATTCAATAGAAATCACTAGAAATGTTACCAATTTTTCACCTACAACTCAAATTAGTAGAGATGAGACAATTCATTATTTTTAAGGTGAAGAATATTCTCACATTCCTTCTATGGTTAACCATTTCATATTTCAAGTGCTTGAAAAAGGTTTGAATTCAGTTTTGTTGTTCAGAGTTTTTGCAACATAAAGGAAAGTACATATAGAACACAAGACATTGCTTTCATTCATTTCAGTAATGATTCATTCATTTCAAAATGTTTCATTCATTTTTGTAAATGAAGTATACACAGAATTGCACAAGTATTGCATTTGTATTCATTGAAAAGAAAAGAGTAATCAGTGGTCCCACACAAGACATGCGAGTAGTTGAACCAATGAAACATAAAATATGTTATGCATCTAAAGATAAAAGAAATGAAAAGAAGCATAAAGGAAAAGGCATATCCATCATTGCCTAATAATCTTGAGTGGATCATATTTGTCTCTTGTTCCTCCTCTCCTGATCTTCAAGTGAAACTGCATCATGGTAAAGAATTAGTTAGAGCTCCAGATATGAATCCTCCTATGTGCCCTACCAACATAAATATAACACATGTCATGAAGCATTGGATCAACAAATAGAAGATGTGTACAAGAGGGCCAGAAAGATCAAATCATCATATGAGTATTGGATTCATTATTTTATCTAACTTGTTTATGCAATGTGCAAGTACAGTTACATTCATCATTATACATGACATTTCAACATGTGGTAAAAAATGGGCTCCCACAAGGGTTGAGCCCAACATGCTACCACTTGATCTTAAGGGGAATTTAAGATAAGCAAGAAACATTCAAATCAATAGATAAAGACGTATTCTGATTGAAGATCAATTCATAAGTAACATTGTCCATTCATAATAGCCATACAGTCATACCTAAAAACTACAAGAAGCGAATGATGTATAGACGAAGGTAATGGTGCCCATTATATCTTTTAGTATTGGAGGTACTTTCTACCACAATCAACACATGAAGGGTAGTCACCACCCTAAACCAATGACTAGGGTGCTACTGTGAAAAGAATCCTCTCATTTCTTAGATGTACCTCCTGTTTCAAATCTTCAGTGTGTGCTTAGAATGGTGACCGCCTTCATGTGGTGAATGTAACTAATAAACACTAGAATATGATAGCCACAATGGATAGTAAAATGCTAGGTATGTTATAAGTTGTTCACATATCCAATTCTTCTTTACATGTCATAATGGTAGTATCAAATAAATGTATAAGTTTCATGGATGGAAGACAAGGTGCAGTCATGACTATAGGATAGCATCAATGAATAGGATAGTCACCATCAAAAAATAAACAACAGTCACATCAAGAGCATGACAACCAAAGATGCATCATGGAGTAGTAGTAGGACAACAATAGAACATATATTTATCACTTCTTGTTGTGAATGAGGTGTAAGATAACTATAGAATGCAACATGACATCTATAAAAAACAAAAAGGTCGATCATCTTATGACTGTCCCAATAGAAATAGTCAAGACAACCTTCTTTGATGTTGTTCCAGTATAAACAAAGCAATCACATTGTCCAAGTTATAAAAAATGAATCAACAGTCTTAACAATGACTTCAAAGAGCTTCATATCATATGTGAATTAGAGTCTACATTAGCATGTTTAAGATTGCAAAGAGTTATATAATGATCTTGTGTGATAGAAGACATGATCATGACTGTCCCAATAATAAGAAAGGAATATTATTAGCTATAGGATAGTCATATAAAGAAAAACAACCCTATATCTATATTCAGGGATAGAGTGCAGCATATACAGTCTAGGTCAATTGTCTAGTATGCAAGGGAGATCATAAGTAGAGTGGATAAGACTGCTATGAGAAGTAAAAGAGTAGAAAACTATTATGGAAAGGCAGAGAAGAACCTACATTGCCATCAAACCATGGGACAATCACCTTAAGGATAGAGAGTTCATTATATGATCACCATATACCTCTACAATTTAAAGAGACAATGATAGACTACAAGTAGAGCTACTTCATTTAGGATCAACCATTCTAAAACCAAGCAACAATGTTCATTATACTAGGCCACTATCATGAGAGTGTCATCACTCAGATGCCATACAGAAGCTAGACATACATCATGGGACTCTCATAAATGATCATGGGACAAGGCATAATCATTGTTCATTACCCAGTGCTAAAGGTGCATCAAACAAAACCATAGATAAAGTCATAACACAAGGACAAAGTCAAGTAAATGATTGGAGGCAGTGTTCATACACATTTTTAGAATGCAAAGTGAACTTCAACCTATAGTGATGAAACCTCATAATACTTGTAGGTGTGTCTTCCTCCCAATACCCATAATCATTGTTCATTACCCAGGGCTAAAGGTGCATCAAACAAAACCATAGATAAAGTCATAATACAAGGACAAAGTCAAGTAAATGATTGGAGGCAGTGTTCATACACATTTTTAGAATGCAAAGTGAACTTCAACCTATAGTGATGAAACCTCATAATACTTGTAGGTGTGTCTTTCTCCCAATAGCTAAATAAATCATAAGTGGACTGTGTGTATATGCTACAAGAAAAGGTTACGAGAAAATAGGTCCATAGGAGATAATGCATTGACAATCCATAATAGTTTGCAATGCAAACACAAGACAAAGAACTTTAAGCAAACACAGTTGCCTAGAAGAAGAACAACTTGTAGTCATAAGGGCAGCCAAGCGTGAATGAAAGAGCATAATTTATAGTGTATACAAAAGGTAGAATTGGCATTTAAGACAATGATGATTCTAGCCATGCAAAATTTGGATAGTGCACATGGAGGTTTATGACCAAATAACATGAGATAGTGACAACAAGACACTAGATGAAAGGGTTGTCATCATGGAGCTAACAAGTATAGAGACAAGGACTATCTTATCAATGGAGAATATACACTTCCAAATGCATACACAGACATATGAGGACATAGGATAAAAGTACAACCAAAGTCATTTTGATAAGTATGAACAACCTATAATAAAAAAGATAGCCTTTTCTAAAGTGAAAAGATAGTCAACATGCCTTCTAGTCCAGAGATGACTATATCAAACATTCAAATGCTGGTGATTGGAGTAGAGTGTAAAGGGAGGTGAAACCCTAGCGGGGTTTATAGAAAAACACATAAAGAGAATTATCCAAGAAACCCCACTAGGGTTGCTCAAATAGAGAATATATTTACTTCATTTTTACTTGAAAAATACATAGAAATATATATTCATTTGTTTGTCTATAGAGGCCAAAAGAAATGTAGGTAACACCATCTTCTTTCATAGAACAGAAAGCACAGATTGAGGAGTGTAGTGTAGGTGAAACCCTAGTAGGGTTTTGTAATAAATAAGAGAGAAAACTATTTCATCACTTCATTCCCATGAAAGCTTGAGAAAAGATAGTGCAAAGAAGAGTAAACAAAATACTAAAAAATAGTGATATCTTTTTATGATAGCAAAGAAGCAAAATTATAGAGTATTGTTCATCAAAACCTACTAGGTTTTACTTATAATGAAGTAATAGAGAAGGTTCTTTTACCATTTCACCATCATTTTCCATAATACAAAGAGCAAAGCACATAAGGAGACTTGAGCTACAAGTCCTCATTTCCAAGAGTTTTCAAAGTCTCAACACTAACCATGAAAGCCGAGCAAGGGGAGGAAATGTATACAGATATAAGTTACAATGAACTATAAGAAAACTAGTATAAAAAACATTCTTTCTTCCCTTGTTTGTTGTATCAAATCAAAGAAAATATGGAGTAGGTGTAGAAACAAAAAGAGGCTTTCTTTCATCATCATGTTACTAAACCAAAACCATAGAAGAGGTAGCTATAGGTAGCAGCAAGTATTGTGGTTTTACCACCATTTTATCTTGTAGGAACACAAAGATATGTAGAAAAGAAGCTTAAACCTGGATAAGAATGGTGATGAAGATATCTCAGAAATGACATTTAAAGACTGTAGAAATCCTCTGAGAGCAATTTGAAACCCTAGATCAATAGTGAAGAGTATTGAAGACTGAAAGAAAATACAAACCCTCATAGCCATGGAAACCTTTAGTCACAAAACCCTAGAGTATATTTCATTGAAGCTTTCATGATTTTATGAGTACAAAACCTTAGGATGAATGTACTGTCTTAGTTTACAGGAATAGCAAAAAAGAAATGAAATCTAATAGTTCCATTTTTATCTAAAAATAATAGAGTAATAGGTGTGTCAATATCTTTCATCATATAGTGTAGAGAGTTCAGAAGAATTTTTATAGAGATTTGTATAAGAAATGATATATCCAAAGTTTCAAAATGCTAGCTAGGGTTAACCATAGAAACATCCCTCTTTTCTCAAAATAAACACAAGCAAATAACATGTATGTCGTGAGCAAAGAAGCAACAATGGAGAATAGGAATGAAGTCTCAAGATTTATTCATGACTACAGAAGATACAATAAAATAAGCATGTGTTTCAATAGTGATTTAACTCATTCCAGAACTCTTCAAGTAGATTTTCAAACATAGTGTGCAGGATATGCCTTCTCATACTAGTGAATAAAGGCAAAATGCGGATATATAACATCAAGTGTGTGTTCTTACCTATTGAAGGTAGAGTTGTAAGATTATATGGCAAAAACATAGTCTCAGGAACCTCCAAAATCCTTCAAGAAGCTCGCATAGAGCAGAAACCCTGGATCATGGTAGCAAGACAACACAATAGGGGAGAAGCAAAGAATGAAATGAAGACTTTTAGGGTTTGGCTTCTTTTTGTTCGAATGCCCTAGCCTGACTATGGGCTATTTTTGACTTCTTCTTTTTACTTAGTCATTGTTATCTAAAAATGCTCATGGTCAACACTTTTAAGTGTTAGAAACCTAATGATGCAAGGAGAGCCCATGAGGCTGTTTATCATTTCTTTTTTATTTTCTTAAGGTTTGAAATGATAAAGTCAATGACATAATGATGCTATGGTCACTTATGCATGGAAATGTCATGATGACATGGGAGTCATAAAGGGATATCAGATGCATATGTATGTTGATGCATGGTGGAATGGGAGATATAAGGAATTAATCCATGATTTTTTATTGATCATATCTCAAATATGATGATCTTTGATTCTTTGCATGTGAGGAAAGTATGTTTTTATTGGCATCATCATAAGATGCATGAGGAGATCATTCAAAGTTAGGAGTTAGAGTTTTCTAAGACATTTGGTGTCTTTTCCTTGATTTATGACCAAACTATGGTGAGTTTGGAGTTCCACATGGTCAAACTGGCTGAGAGAGATGGATTGGAGCTATGTTAGCTCAAATTGGATCAATTATAGCCCTTCTTTTTAGGGATTTTCATTTCTTCTCATAAGAGAGTTTTGTGGATATATTTTTGATGTTGAGTTGACTAGAGTTCACTCATTCTGACTGTTTTAAGTCATCTTTTATATTATAGGAGAGAAATCTTAGTTTTTTTCTCAGTTCTTGCCTTCTTTTCTCTCTTACACATTTCAGAGAGTGTAATGCCCACTCAAAAATTAATAAAAATAAATTGGTTTTAATAAAGAAATAATAGAGATTATATGACTAAAGAGAAAATTCACTTAGATTGAACTTAATAAAAATTTCAAATTAAACATAAATTTTATTATATATCATACAATCAAAAATTGATAATTTTCATAAATATAATATCCCTCATCTATTTACAATCATAATCCATTTGGGCACAGTGGAATATATATTCTTTACTTCAGTAACCTTCATAGATAATAGACCTATAACTATAACAAGAAGCTCACACACTATTCCCTTCCAATTTTTCGAACGATATAAAAACTATATTTTCTCAAACCTGCATATTCCAAAAAACTAGAGAGCCAGAGGATATCCTTCTTTCATGTATGTTAATCTTTTTAAAACTATTTAACATGACTCTTAGACTCCTATTAACTCTGATTTTCTAAAATTAACTCTATTAATTAGAAACTAGAAAGAAATATTACTCACCAAATATCCCTTCACTAAACTTTGTAATTTCCATTTCTTGCAAGTGGAAAAGAATGCATTAAATTATCTAAATAATTATTTTGAAACAATATAACTAATTAATCATTCTTCATTAAAATATCATAATTAATAAATATATTTCCAATATACCTTACATTCTTCCCCCTAGAAATGGACTTCCTCCTTGGAAGTCATCAAAATAAATGCTTATCTCGTGGCTTCACACTTTCAACAAAAGTTAGTTTTCATCAAAAGATTCAACTAGATATTCCTTTTTTCCATCATGCAACAATACAAAACCCGAAACATGCATCACTAAATGAGTAAAATATAGAGAAATCCAAATTCACTTGAAACACATTTAGTCTATAAATTTGCATACAAAAAATTATATTAACCCAAAATAGCTCACTTGATCTACAACCACAAAATTTAGTAATAGTTTAGATTTGCTCACCACCCAACCATAGGATCAACTTGATCAAATGCACCCCTGAGCAATTAAAGAGAAACCTTTTCTTGATGTTCAACATACAAAATAGATAAACAATTCCATTTCAAAGTTCTAAATCATAAATTTATCTCTTTTTTTCATAATAAAATCAATAACTCCCATTAAACATTAACTTCCTTAATCACAACTCCCAAAGTTCATCTTCCAAAAACAATAATCTTCCAAAACACCTTTAAACAATAATCTCCTAGAAAGCTCCCAAGAGCAACCAACTCCCAAAACCATTATTATTCCTCATAGCAACTCCCACCAATACTCCCATATTGACACCAATTTCTCAATCAATGAAAATGAAAATCATGAAAGATTTCATCATTCTTTATCAAATATCAAAAACAATTTAAAAAAAATAAATTCAATAGCGACATTCATTTTAGTAAAGAAACATAAAAATAAATAATTTCTTTCTTACCTTAGTTATCGAAGTTTTGACTCAGCCTATAAAACTTTCCCAACCAATCTCAAAACAATAAGAGAATATCATTCTTTCCATTAGAATTCTATAATATCATCATGACTTATCCCAAAAGCATATTTATGTCATTAGAAAATTGAATCTATTTCAACATCTTAAACATCACAAATATCAGTTTCATACATCATGTATAATTTTAATGGGATTGGGATGTTTAGTGTCAAATAAAAATAGAATGCCATAGATTAAACCTTACACAATTTCACAATATGCATTCCCCAAGCCATCCACTCCCCTATACAACCTGCCAGAACAATCTACACAATTTACATTACTTCACTCAAGCCGGCTATAATAAACACTAAATACACCTCAAAATGCAAAAGTTTCCAATGAGTAAAGATTTCAAATAAAATCAATAAATAAAACTTCATATAAAAACAAATTGATTAATAGCAAAAACAATAGTTCAAATCAAAACCAAAAATCTTAATAGAATAGTCTTTAAGGCAGAAAAGGACAATAAGAAACCAAACGTTTTAAAGAAATCTTTAATTTGCCAGCTTACTAAAAAAGAAGAGACAATTAAAAAACTAAAATTTTTAAATAGTCTTCACAAAACTGAACATCTCAATCACTATGTGACTTCAAACGAGTCACCAAAGGGGAGGAGGGGAATGTGGTGGTCTCAAACCACTTGGAGCTCCAACATATACCACAAAAGAAATAGATCATGAAATTTATGTAGTTATGAGCATTCAACACTTATGATTAATTAAAGTTTAGAAAACTCCCTTTTTTCACAATGTAGCTCCCTTATCACAATTATAGCTCCCAATCACAACAATAGCTCACATAGAGGAACACCAACTCCCAATTGCTCACACAAAGCAACAACAACTCTCAATAGCTCACACAGAGCAAAATCAACTCCCAATAGCTCACACAGAGCAACAACAACTCCTAATAGCTCACACAGATCAACATCAACTTGTAATAGCTCACATAGATTAACAACAACTCCCAATAGCTCACACAGAGAAACATCAACTTCCAATAGCTCACATAGCGCAACAACAATTCCAACAAATCAATAGCTTCCATAGAGCACATGTAGCTCCCACAACACACAACTCCCACAACACCACACCAACACCATGAATAGCTCCAAAGGGTATAAGTCCCTGTAGCTCCCTTACCATATTAGCTCCCAAATCACAACCAACCACAATACCAACACCAACACCATGCATAACCCCAAAGGGGTATACGTCCCTGTAGCTCCCTATCTGTAGCTTCCATAACACCAACAACCACAACACCATCATCATACACACAAGTTTAATAGTTTCATCACAGAAAAAGGTGAAAAATTGTGCATGCTTGATAGAAATCATTAATTAACATTTCAAAAACTTACAATTTCAAGAATACATCCATGAACACATATGTATATATGCTGTAAGTGATTTGCTAGATATTCATTCTATATATTTAATCAATCAAAGTTTACCTCTACTTACCATAGTGAGACCTAAAAATTAGATTTACCTTACTAACACTTTTACCCCAAAGCTCTCAACCGTTGCAACTTGGTGCTTTGATACCTATGTAATCCCCACTCGAAAATTAATAAAAATAAATTGATTTTAATAAAGAAATAATGGAGATTATACAACTAAGGAGAAAATTCACTTAGATTGAACTTAATAAAAATTTCAAATTAAACATAAACTTATATATATATATAAAATAAAAAATTGATAATTTTCATAAATACAATATCCCTCATCTATTTACAATCATAATCCATTTGGGCATAGTGGAATATGTATTCTTTGCTTCAGTAACCTTCCTAGATAATAGACCTATAACTGTAACAAGAAGCTCACACACTATTCCCTTCCAATTTTTCGGATGGTATGAAAACTATATTTTCTCAAACCTGCATATTCCAGAAAACTAGAGAGCCAGACGATATCCTTCTTTCATGTATCTTGATCTTTTTAAAATTATTTAACATGACTCTTGGACTCCCATTAACTCTAATTTTCTAAAATTAACTCTATTAATTAGAAACTGGAAAGAAATATTACTCACCAAATATCCCTTCACTAAACTTTGTAATTGCCATTTCTTGCAAGTGGAAAAGAATGCATTAAATTATCTAAATAATTATTTCAAAACAATATAACCAATTAATTATTCTTCAATAAAATATCATAATTAATAAATAGATTTCCAATATACCTTACAGAGAGGCAAAGGAGTGTTTGTAACTCATTTTTTAGATCTATACAGTACAACAGGGTACAGGTTCATTATTTTTGTCTTATGCAGTGCTTTTTCCATCTATTTTCTTTTAGAATACCAAAATTTGCCTTCTCATAAATATACAAGTGCCCTTATGAATGATTTGATGAAATTATTATGTTTTAACCATTAAAGCCTTTAAGTTTGTCTCGCTCATTATTGTGCATCCATCACAGGTCTTAAGTTGTGCTTATCTTCATTTTGGTCTTAAAACTATGAAAATTCATTTTCCTCTTGAAAGAGCAAACTATTTGGCCTACTTTAGAAACACTTTTGTGATTAAGTCATCATATCTAAATTGTGTAATTAGTGTCTTTGAGAATAAGCTGTGAATTATTCTGTAAGTTTATCATCATATAGGTGCATCACCACAATTTCAAATTTAATTTATTACTCCATTGCAATTCCTTCTATCCTTTTTCCTTCAAGGATAGTTTACCATTAAATCAATCATAAGGGAACTAGCCCACAATCTGGAGGTCTACCTTCACCATAGGGTACCCAGAACCTGAAGGTTTCCCATGTTACACAAGATTGTTGAGCCTCATAGCTTTGCATTACGGGTGCAATCCTAGGTGATAACATGACATTTTGCATTCCACAACTCATGGGGCTAAACCAACCATGCCAATGCATTGGAGTAGGTGGATAAATTCTAAGAGAGGTCTTTTTTCATGTGCCAAGTGTCCCAGTCATTCAGGGCAACAGGCTACTAGCAAAGTTACTTAAGATCCATAAGAGTAGAAAAATGCCAAACTTTGATGGAGTAGTTCTCAAAATTCATGGTAGTTGGGAATTTTTCTTTTAGACCTATAAGTGCATGTGGGGTCCATCCACAATAACCTATCTTAGTTTTGGTCAACTCCAATCCATTTGACCATGCTAAAATATAATGCATTCTTGCAAAATGCTTCAGTTTCATACAATGGAAAGGTGCTAGGAGTGAAATTTTACATTCCATAGTTTGTGGGGCTGAATAAATAGTACCATAGCATTGGGGTAGATAGGTAAATGCTAGGGGAGCTCTTGTTTCATTCACCAAGTGTTCTAGTCATTCGGGGCAATAGGCTACCTGTAAAGTCACTTAGGATCCCTAAGATCATAAAAATAGGAATACTTTGATGGAGCAGTTCTCAGAATTTGTTGTAGCTAGGAATATTCTATTTGGACCTACAGGCGCACGTGGGATCCATACACAATAAACTTTCTTAGTTTCGGTCAACTCCAATCAGTTTGACATTGTCAAAATAAAATGGATTCTTGTAAAATGCTTTAGTTTCATGGAGTGGAAAGGTGCTAGGAGTGACATTTTGTGTTCCACAGCTCATGGGTCCAAAATGATAGCACTAATATGTTGTAGTGGGTGGTTAAATTCTAGGGGAGGTCTCATTTTGTGCAAGTGTCCCAATCATTCAGGGCAGCAAGCTACCGACAAAGTCACTTAAGATCGCTAAGAGAAAAAAACTGCCAAACTTTGATGGACTACTTCTCAAAATTTATGGTAGTTGAGAATTCCCTATTTAGACCTACAGGTGTACATGTGGTCTTTCCACAATAACCTCTCTTGGTTTTGGTTAACTCCAATCTGTTTGACCGTGCCAAAATCAAATGCATTCTTGCAAAATGCTTCAGTTTCATGCAATGAATAGGTTCTAGGAGTGACATTTTGCATTCCATAGATTATGGGACCAAAATGAGTGTGCTAATGCATCAAGGTGGGTGGGTAAATGCTAGGGGAGGTCTCATTTCATGTGCCAAGTGTCGCAGTCATTCAGGGCAGCAGGCTACCAACAAAGTCACTTAAGATCATAAGACCAAAAAACTACCAAACTTTGATGAAGCAGTTCTTAAAAGTCATTGCAGTTAGGAATGTTTTGTTCCAACCTACAAGTGCACATGGGGTTCATCCACAATAACCTCTCTTAGTTTTGGTCAACTCCAATTTGTTTGACCCTATTGAAATCAAATGCATTCTTTTAAAGTGCTTGAATTTCATGCAGTGGAAAGGTGGTAGGAGTGATATTTTGCATTCCATAGGTCATGGATCTAAACTAACCATGCTAACACATTAGGTTGGGTGGGTAAATACTAGGGGAGGACTTGTTTCGTGTGCCAAGTGTCTCAGTCGTTTCGGGTTGCAAGCTACCAGCAAAGTTGAAAGGTGCTAGGAGTGAAATTTAGCATTCCATAGATCATGGAGCTAAACTGACTGTGTCAACATGTTGGGGTTGGTGGGTAAATTCTAGGTGAGGTCTCATTTCCTGTTCCAAGTGTCTTAGTCATTCGACACTACAAGCTACCAATAAAAGGCCAAAGGTGCTAGGAGTACCATTTTACATTCCAGAAATTGTGGGGCTAAACTGACTGTGCCAACACATTGGGATGGGTGGGTAAATGCTAGGGGAGGTATTTTTTCATGAACCAAGTGTCACAGTGATTCAGGGTAGCAGGCTACTAACAAAATCACTTAAGATCCCTAAGAGCAAAAACTGTCAAACTTTGATGGAGCAGTTCTCAAAATTTTTTGTAGAGGGAATGTTCTGTTTGGACCTATATATGTACATAGGGTCTATCCATGATAACCTCTCTTGATTTTGGTCAAATCCAATCCATTTGATTGCACCAAAATCAAATGAATTCTTGCAAAATACTTCAGTTTCATACAGTGAAAAGGCGTTAGGAGTGACATTTTGTATTCCACAGATTGTGGTGCCAAATTGGCCATGCCAAAGTGTTGAGGTGGGTGATTAAATGCTAGGATAGGTCTCATTTCATGCACCAAGTGTCCTAGTTGTTCAGGGCAACAAGCTACCGGAAAAGTTACTTAAGATCCTAAGAGCAAAAAACTGCCAAACTTTGACGGAGCAATTCTCGGAAGTCATGGAAGATGGAATGTTTCATTTAGACCTATAGGTACACATGGGGTCTATCCAAAATAAGCTCTCTCAGTTTTAGTCAACTCCAATATGTTTGACCATGTTGAAATCAAATGCATTCTTACAAAATGCTTTAGTTTGATGTAGTGGAAAGGTGCTAGGAGTGTCATTTTGTAGTCCATGGTTTGTGGGACTGAATCAACCATGCCAATAGATTAGGGTGGATTGGTAAATTCTAGAGGAAGTCTCATTTCATGTGCGAAGTGTCCCAATCATTCATGGGAGCAGGCTACTAGCAAAGTCACTTAAGACCCTAAGAGCAAAAAATTGCCAAACTTTGATGGAGCAATTCTCAGAAATCGTGGTAGCTAGGAATGTTTTGTTTGGACCTAAAGGTGCATTTAGGGTCCATACATAATAACCTCTCTCATTTTTGGTCAACTCCAAACTATTTGACCGTGCTGAAAGCAAATGCATTCTTGCAAAATGTTTTAGTTTCATATAGCACAACCTTGATAGGAGCCTTATTTTTTATTTTACTTCTTGTGGGGTCGAAGTCATAGCTCCA
Source organism: Cunninghamia lanceolata (assembly GCA_027924645.1). Taxonomy (NCBI): domain Eukaryota; kingdom Viridiplantae; phylum Streptophyta; class Pinopsida; order Cupressales; family Cupressaceae; genus Cunninghamia; species Cunninghamia lanceolata. Next base: position 3,270,293 of record BSBN01000275.1, on the reverse strand, counting down.
ACATGTTAGGGTGGGTGGGTAAATGCTAGGGGAGGTATATTTTCATGTACCAAGTGTCACAATTGTTTGGGGCAGTAGACTACTGGTAAAGTCACTTAAGATCCCCAAGAGCAAAAAATTACAAAACTTTGACGGAGTAGTTCTCATAATCCATGGCAGCTGGGAATGTTTCGTTTGGACCTATAGGTGCACTTGGACTCTTTCCACAACAAATTCTCTTGTTTTTAGTCAACTCCAATCCATTTGACCATGATGAAATCAAATGCATTCTTACAAAATGCTTCAGTTTCATGCAATGGAAAGGTGCTAGGAGTACATGCACCCACCAATATCAATACTCTATCTTCCTTAACTATCTAATAACTCCCTGACAAGTCACTCTCTATTCAAGACAACCTCATTGTGATTATAATTGTCCTAATAAATATGCCAATGACATGTATGGTTATCTTTTAGTTGACAACAATATTTCCTACCATATGAATATCCTTTAAAGACCACCTAGATATGTTTATATAGTATCATGTATATTTTTTTTGCATAGATTTGATGTTAATTGACTTATCATTTAGTCTTGATTACCATCTTGTGTATTGGTTGCTAACGTACCCATGGGTGAGAGGTCATAACTATTCCTAGGGTTATATGATAAGTATTGTAGTATAATTTAGTCATTAGGCTTATATGAAAGTTCTTCCAAGTATACTCAAGTGACAATCCTTATCTTGATTTCAGCATGATGATAATTCATTAACTAACATTATTTCCCTTAGTATCCTTCTAATTGTTTAGGTTAGTGTTTGAATCAAGATAATAGCAACGTGTAATTGTACATCTACTCCACAGTGAAATTGTTTCCATGGTCTTGCTCTAGTTTAGGATTATCCTTGAATGTTGATAAGACTCCCTTCATAAATATTTACCAATATATCTTAATGATTTCCTTTCCATGGTGATATGGCTTGTTGTCATAGATTGTTATCTCAAATAAATATAAATTTTCACTTTCTCATGATAATTTAACTTGTCAAAATGATAATCCCCTCACCTCCCTCATGACTACCCTATAACATGAGATTTCATGCTTTAAAATAATCATAAAGTGAAGTTAAAAAATACTTTTAAAGAACATACCTTATATTTCAAGATTCGAGTTCCCCAATCCTCAAATATTTGATCTTTTTGGTAAGTTCCTTTGTATTCAATGTTGAATTTTATATAACTCTAATAGGATTAGTGAAATTAAGAAAAAATAAACATATATCATCAAATTCAATCTAAATACATCAAAATTAACATTGACACAATATGAAACATGAAACTATTAGTTTAAACAATCAAATTATGTCTAAAAATATGCAATTTACTTCTTCTACATTGAAACACCAAAAAAAGGTGGTGGATTGAGCAAAAAGTGATCATCAAAATGTCAATTGGATAAAAAAGTGTTTTGTTGTCTGATTGTGCACAAAAAGAGGGGAATAATAGAACATGTGGGATTGAAACATGGATCCCACATGCTTTCTATCTATTTTCTGGTTCATAAAAACATGCTCATGTTATAATGTGAGCCCATTTTGTCAAGCATGGAAAGTTTATGTTCTTTCATGGATCAAAAGTCATAAGTGTTTTCATGCATGGAAACTTATAAGTGTTTTATGTGCATGGAAAGTGTGGAGGGAGGTATAGAGGTGAGAGAGAGAGGGTAGGAAGTATAGAGGGGAGGGAGAGGGTAGGAGGTAAAGAGGGGAGAGAGATAGATAGAGAGAGAGAGGAGACAAGGTAAAGAGGGGAGGGAGAGAGATAAAGATAGAAAAACTACTTTTGACATGCAACCCAAAACCCCTAAACCCTAAGTAATGCCTCTAAACCCAAAACCAGGTCTAAGAAACACTAAACATCTAAACCTAAATAATACCCCTAAATCCTAACCCATAAACCCTAAACCCAAGCAACCGTAAACCTCTATCTCTCTATCTCTATCATCCCTCTACCTCTCAATCTCTCTCCCTATTTCTCTAGCCATGTCCCTCAATCTATCTCTGTATCTCTCCCCTTGATCTCCTCTATATCTCCCTATCGATCCTCTCTCTCTAAATGATAAACTCTATAACTATAAACCTTAACCCCTAACCCCTAAACCATAAACCCTAAACCATAAATAATGCACCTAAACCTTAACCCCTAAACCCTAAACCAGAGAAACCCTAAACCCAAGCAACCCTAAACCTCTATCTCCCTAGATCTCTTCATATCTCCCTATCTCTATTATCTAGCTACCCTAAACCCTAACCCCTAACCTATAAACCCTAAACCCTAAACATGAGCAACCCTAGTGTCATAAACCCTAAATAATGCCCCTAAAACCTGACCAATAACCCCTAAACTGTAAACCTCTCTCTGTCTCTAAACCCCTACACCCTAAATAATGCCCCTAAACTCTAAACCCTAACCCCTAAACCTTTATCTCATTATCTCTCCCTAATCTCCCCATCTCTATCGTCCCTCTACCTCTCAATCTCTCTCCCTATTTCTTTAGCCATGTCCCTCATTGTCTATCTTCCTATCCATCCTCTCTCTAAACCCTAAACCCTAAACCTCTAAACCTTATCCCCTAACTCCTAAACCATAAACTCTAAACCCTAAATAATACCCCTAACCCCTAAACCCTAAACCTGAACAACCCTAAAGCCCAAAACCCTAAACCCTAAACCCAAGTAACCCTAAACCTCTATATCCCTATCTATCCCCTATCTCCCTATCTCTATTATCCCTCTACCTCTCAATGTATCTGCATATGTATTTGGAATTGTTCCTCACTCTCTATCTCACCATGCCAATTTCCACAAGATGAAAAAATAGGATATGCATAGATATTTACAACATAGGAAAATAATAAATTATTAAATAAATACAAATGCTAGGAACTTGTAAATGTTGAGACAACTTAATTCTCAATAGAAAATTTATCGTACATCATAAGCTCTATATTATGAAAACCATTCTTTGTGTGGAGTCATATGGTAGGAGCAACCTAGGTCAATGAGCCAAACATCATAACTAATAGTGTTAGTAGAAATAAATAATACATCATTATTAGTGTTATCAGAAGAAGTTTTAATGGAGGAATAACCATCAAATTTATTTTTGTTTCTACACTCATTCACATGCCCTCTCTTCCCATAGTTCCAACACTTTACTTTTCTCTTCCCAAGGGTTTTGACCATCCTTTTGACTTGGAACTATATTTTGATTTCTTTTGATGCCCTGTAGACCCACCTAAGTTGTCCTTGGGCCTCCTTGAACATGCATGACATTCTTCAAACCCTCATACACTAGTTTTCTTCTCATTTCCTATAAAACAAAGGTAGAAGTAAGACCTAGCTCTATAATGAAACAACTTGCACAATAAAGTGATATAATAGAAAATATACTACAAATACTTGATATTAATAAGCCACTTTGAGGGGGAGACCTCCAAAAGTATCAAATGAAGAATACAATTAACAATATGATGATAAAATAACACTCCTACCTCCTATATATACCTTACTTATCCCTTAGATGTCACCCAGGTTCACGTGGATACCAAAATATAACACCTAGCTTGACCTAATTATCTAAATAAGGATATAATAATAATCATATAACTTCACTAGGCATTAAGGTAGCCACAAGAGAACTACTCATAACCATATAAATATTATAAGATTAAGGGCATATAATGCTCCATCTCTTTAGAGAAGCATTGTCCTCAATGTTGATCAACTATGTATGTCTCTTCACAAAATATTCATCTTCCCATGGGGCATCTTCAACTAGTATATTCTTCCATTAAATGAGATACTTAGTGATTATCTTAGTCCTCAACTTCTTTGTACATGTTTGGAGAATTAAATCTAGATCCAAAATGATTCTTTCTTATTCATTTAGCTTTGGTAACACTATATGTGTAGGAATATTTTGACCAATCACCTTTTTGAAACAAGAAACATGAAAAACTAGATGTACCTTTGTTATAGTTAGTAACTCAATCTTGTACATTGCATTGCCAATCTTCTGTAGAATTTGGTATGGCCCATAATATTTTGGTGACACCTTATTATTCTTTTTTTTTTTTCTTTAAGAAAATTTTCTTATAAGGTTGTAATCTCAAGGAAAGCCAATCACCAACTTCAAAAAAAATTTCACTATGATGTTGGTCAACCTATTGTTTCACTCTATTTTATGCCATGGATAAATTCTCCTTGAGTCCTCAAAGTACCTATTGTTGATGATTCATGTGGTCCTCCACAACTTGAACTGTTGGTGTCACCTTCAATGACGATGTGATGGATGGAGTATTGTATCCATATAATTCCATAAATAAGTACATTTTTGAAGAAGTATAAAATAAAGTGCCATACTACTAGTCTACTAGTGGTAGCCAATCCACCCATTGAGACTACATATCTGAAGTGAAACAATGTAGAAACCCTTCCAAGAACTTATTGATGAACTTTATTTGCCCATCTAATTAAGGATGGTATGAATAACTATGAGCCAATTGAGTACCCAAACAACGAAATAAATCTATCTGAAAGTTACTAATAAAGATAAGAGAATGATCACTAATGATAACTATTGGGATACCATGTAACTTTTGTATATTCTCCATAAATGATTTTTCCACTACTTAATATAAAAGGATGGGGTAATGCAATAATATGGGCATATTTGGTGAGGCATTCCACTATTGAAATGATGACACTCTTACCTTTGGATCTTGGAAGGCTTGTGATGAAATCCATGGAGACCTCTTCCCACCACTAGCTAGGGTTAACTAAGGGCTACAAAAGACTAGGTTTCTTAATTGTCTCCTCTTTATTTCTTTAACATACCATATAATCTACCTAGAATTTTTGAACATCACTTTTAAGTCCTTCCCAAAATAAATCTTTCTTGATTCAATTATATGTCTTCAAAAATCTTGAATGAGCCTCAATTGGAGAACCATGGAAGTCTTTGAGAATCTTGTGGTTGTGGGTGGAATTTTTGTGTAGGAACAATCTCTCTTTATACCAAAAAGAGTCTCCCTTCCAACAAAAATTATTTGAATTGCTAGGATTAGATTGTAATTGTTGAATGCGATTTCTTGTCGCAACATCATACTTCCACCTTGCTTTGGCTTCTTCAACCCAATTTTCTTGTAATATTGAAATGGTCCACAATATTTACTTGTCCTTGGCATCCTTCTTCGATAGTGAATTAGCCAATATGTTCTCCTTTCCTTTCCTATAGATGATCTCAAAGTCATACTTGTTATATAAGAAAAAGAGAGCCAGGCTTACATATACATCACCCTAAATCAACCTTTCTCCACATAACATTGGAACACATGTCAAGGAGACCCAATACTCATCTACAGTCCTCAAAAGAGAGATGAGAGGTCTCTTCATCAGTCCCTTTGTTTCCAAGGAGAGAGATCTTATGACTAATTACCAAATCTAGGGTTTCTAGAGATAAAATAGAGAGAACAAGAGTTACAAACCTAAAATTGTCACAAACCTAGAAAGTAGTGGAAAGGATGGGTTGAACAAAGCTAAGAGAACCTAATTCTAGAATGTTTTGGTCATCCAAACAAGGGGGTGAAGGATGCTAGGTGCCCTAGTCCTAGATTAAGGTTTTATAGAATCTTCTAATTTGGGTGTCTTCGTATATCTACCTTATTACTTCCTGTCACTTCTTGTCATCTGATTCCATCGAATCCAACCTACACACATACAAGAAGAGAAAGGATTGGTGATATTTAGGAGATTTCTTAAGTCAAGCCCTATGAATGGTGTTTCCACTTCCACAATGGAAATCATAAGAGATCAAAGAGTGTGTGCTCTAGGAGGCAAGAGGCAAATCTGAAATAGAATGGAATGTTGTAATAAAGCATGAAGGAAAGGAGTCACCATGAGAATGGAAACCCTATCTTTCTTGATGTGACATCACAACTTGACTCAAGAAGTTGGTGTAGTCCAAACAAGTAGAGAGATCTTCACAAGACCTGCAAGAAGTTAGTACAATAGTAATAATCCACCATAGAGAGCTTTAGAGAAGAATAGAGAGCATGAGAGAGAGAGAGTGCTAGAGTGCTCAGAATCATTAGTTGTTCAAATTAATATAGACTTCCTTTTATATGCATTCCCATCAATTATTAGGGAATTAAACCAAATGAGACCAAGCCAACATATCTTTAATTTAGCCTTGAGCTAAAGGAGGGCCTAAGGTGCTAGTTTCCCTTGTCCTTTAGACTCTAAAAAATTCAAGATGAGCTCAATTAATTGTGCTTAGTCCCATTCTAAAGTCACTTGTCAGGGTTTATTCATCGGGATTAAGAATTAATTGTTTTGGGTCCACCCAAGTACTAAACTAGGTGTAAAATGGCAAGGATAAACATTTTACTCCATAAAATTTAGCCCCCACCATAGTGTGGTTATGCTATTACACACATACTCACACTAAAGTACAAAAAGAATAGATTTCAATCACAACAAACATTGACGTCATAGAATGTCACCAAGTTTGTGAGTTGCGCAAGCCGCCAAGCTTAGGATTCTATGAAACTAGAAGAATTACATACACATAGGACACAAGGAATACTTTCTACATACATGAAGCACTTTAGAAAATACTAAATAAGACAAGGCATACATAAGGCATACACTTGAGTGATCAGAATTTATACGTCATACACAAAGTATACACACCATACACAAAGTATACATAGAATATACATAAAACACATATGGAATACATGAAAAGCACTCAAGAGGTATACATAAGGAACATGTAGAGATTACACATGAAGTTCATAAGAGGCATGAAGAATACATAGAGGATAAGAATATTTGAGGAGAATACATGCATCATACAATAACAACAAAAAGCACATAATGGAAGACGTAAGTCAACTTGATAAAAGAGACCTCAATCTAAAAGTTTGTCTCAATCATCATGCATCATTCCTCAAGATGCAATAAAAAGAATGCTAATAGGGGGTTAGTTAGAAATGAGAAGCATAAGAAGATACAACACATCATATAAATAATCCACACCAAGAAAAGTGTTTCCTCTCAAGGGAACACATAATCCACCTCCCGCAAGAGGATTTACACAAAGTCTTGCAAAATAAGAAGGTGTTGCAACAATACCCAAAGGTACTCTAGCCAAACTCAAGTTTGTGGCACAACCATGTTAAGTAGAAAAGAGATATCTATCCTAAAAGGTTAAACTAGGTCAAACCCTCTTGCATTAACATCGAGACACAAACTGAGCTTGGATTCTACCCTTGAGGGATAACCAAGATATAGGGGTTTTGCCTCTTTGTTGTACATAGGAGAAGGCAACCAAATTCAACCAAGCAAACTAGGTAAAAAAGATCAAACCCTAAATGAGCATGATTGACCTACCGATGACTATCAGAAATAGAAATAGAAAATCTAGAAGGATAGTAGAGATGAAGAGACAAAGCATAGAAGTAACCTCAACCTAAAATGTCAAAGGTACCAGGGCATTGGGTTCCCTAGACATTAATTAGGGTTTTTTAGAAACTCAGAACTTCACCTGACCTATACTTACAAAACCTTATGTCTTCCTAAATCTTGTCTTCTGAAACCTATTACTTCAAGATGCACACACAAAAGAAGGAAAAAATGGTAGTCGCTATATAGGATATAGCCTTTGTCAAGCCCCTATTTTAGTATTCCTAACTCATGGATAGCTAAAATTAGAACAAGATGTGTGTGCTCAGAAACCCTAAGTGTGAGTAGTAACATGCAAGATATAATCAAATACATCAAACCCTAATCCTAGATGAATCAAGAAAATAGGATGGAATGATACACAATATGCTTCAATCAAGGAAGCCTACAACTTCACCTCATGAATGAAGGTTCACCAAAGGTTTGCTAAATAAGAAGACATTGCAACATACCCTTGGAGGGTACTCAAGCTAATCTCAAGTTGGTGGTTCCAACCCTTCTCCAAATCTTGCAAAGTGCTTCAACCTAGGAACAAATGAGATAGACTCAAGATTTCACCTCCTATCCTTCATTGAAATCTTTCCAAGAGAAAAGATGAAATTTACTTGATCAAATAGAAACCTACAATAATTAATAGCATATAGAACATAATATTCTTCAATCTAATATCAAGATCATATGTAACATCTAGTTTCAAATTAAGAGGTTACTTGCTTTTATACAAGGCCTAAGACATGAGTAATTTGAATTAAAGAGATGACAATATGTGGGTAAAAGCACAAAGTTGTGTCACACTTTGGTCTAACAAAATAATTTAGAGAGAGCCATTTTTGGGCGAGTCTATTTGGGGACCAGATAGTTTTGCCCGAATACACATAGCTACTATGTGTGGCATATGTGGCAAGCTATTTTCGGGCGAGTCTATTTGGGGGTGAGATGGTTTCACCCAAAATCATCTAGTTGAAAACAAAAAAAAGAAATGAAATCATGCAGTTGAAAAAAAAATGATTTTACCCCCAAATGATTTTGCCCCCAAATACTTTTGCTCGAAACTGTCTATCTAGCATCTTACTTGGCAGCCACCTCCTCATTTTCTAGGGCTTTCTAAAATTCTCAAATTAAACTAAATATTTCTTCAATAAAAATAGATTATTTCAAAAATAAAAAAATACCCTTTTGTAGAGCTCTGATTCTAGAATCCAAATATGATTTTTTTTAATATTTTGATTAGTTTTAATATTTTTTTTTAAATTATTGCAAGTAGGTTGTTAAAATCAAAGATGACACTAATTAGAAATTAAAAAAAATATCAAAACACATCCAATTTTTTTAAAAAATTATATGGTGCACTAGAGGAAAGAGACCTCTCCAAAAGGGTATAATTGGTTTTGTGAAAATGGTAAAAAGATTATACAAAAGTTGATGTGGAATGAAAACTATTAGATTCTATAGAGTCTGACTTTAAAACAATATTACAAAGAAAATATTCATTGAAATTTTTTTTTTCTCCATGCACTAGATATTGAACTCCTCTATTTGGGGAAAAAAAATTTAGGGAAAAATAAGTTTGTTTTCTCTTTTTTTTTTTTTGTGATGTTTACTCAAAGTCACTTTATCTGAAATTTTTAGCAATTCAAAATTTGCTCTTAAATTTATAAAAAAATTGTCAAAATAATTTTTTTAAAGTTTTGAAAAATTAGAAGCATAAAACTCATCAAGAGATCTACATTTCATTAGTTTACATTATTTTAAAATTCAAAACATAAATGTGACTTTTATGAGGTTGAAGTTCATAAATTTTTTTACTATTGGTCGATTCCTTTATAAAGTGTGACACGGGTTTGTGCTTTTAGCCATGTGCAAAAAAGTAAATTTGATTTTAGGGTTGGCCTAACAATCACAAAAGCTGACTTGTGGACCTAATTTACCTCCCTAAAAATATAGGAGGGACTAGGGCACTAGGTACCCTAGGCCCTTAGGGAAAACTAAGTTACAAGACCATATTTAGTGTGGTGCTAACTCCAAATTTCAAATTATTTTTCAAGTTATGATGAAAGTTTAGCCAAAATCATGACATTTCATAGAATCAAGGCCCAATTAGGACTTTAGGGTAGACCTAAAAATGCACTAGGCTTGGGATCACTCAAGGGAGGTGCTAAACATAGTGAAACTATGCTACACAACCAAGAAGCACCATTTACAACATAACAAACCATTCTCCCAAACATACAAGACTTCAACCACAAAAAGCAAGATAGACTCGAGATCTTGCCTCCAAGTACTTTCCAAGAGAAATATCTATCTGTGGCAAGATGATTTAAATATAATCCAATGAAACCAGCTATGTGGTGTATAACAAAGTGAATATAATGATATATTCCCCACCTTAAAGCAATTGATTACTCCTTCATGGAGCAATTTCCAAGGTAGAATAAGGAAGAAATATAAAATAGACACAAGATCTTTCTAAAAGCACATGCCCAAATGATATGTGTTCTCAAAAGCTACATCACCACAAGGCATTGCCTACAGGATGAGAAACCCAAGGCAATGCTTGAAGGCATTATACACAATGGCTTGTGTAACTTCATGGTATGACGTCAAGCATTGCAACAAGGTGCAATATGAATATGAGGACGACAGAAGAAAGATCATATGAAAGCACCAATTGAATAATGAAATGATGCTAAATCATCCAAGAAAATAATGAAATTACATACATCACAACACAGAGGAATGAAGATACATATAGAGGAATGACTCAACACATTCTTTCTCCTTCTACCTTTGTGCTAACAAGGGTGCCAATGGAGAACTAACAATCAACAAAGCATCAGAATACAAGGATAACAGTATGTACAAGCATAACACAAATGAGGAGGGACCACACATGTGAGTCGAACTATAACAAATCATCCTCCCCAACTTGCTTACTATAAAATCGATGGAGGAAAAGGTGCTATAGGGACTACTACAAGTGCGTGAAAAGTGTTAGAGCCATACCATGTTCAAATCTATTGAATTTTGTCACCCAAGGCTCAAAATTGCTTAGTGGAATGGCCGAGCGCTCGATGATATGCATAGTAATGAGGATTTGATTGATTATTTTGTAGAATATTTTTTTTGTTGGAGGAAGAATGAGTAAGTGATTCTTGAGTAGATTTGACAAAATAATCTCTTGTTGAGATAGAATAGAAGATATAGGTGGAGTAGGAAGCAATGCTTTTTTGTTGTGAACATGGTAGAGAGAACATAGGATAAGGTATAAAACCTATGCCTACTTTAGACAAGTGTAGTGTTGGTTCCATGAGGTTCCTTAATCCTTTGTTCTTCGCATTCTAACCCATTTCTGTTATATCCAAGTTTAGAAAGAATTTTCAATCCACACCCATAACATGTCTCCAAATCTGAAGGAAGAGGAGAAACTACATTTGTGAGGCCTACCCTTTTTCATTCCCATATATTTGACTACTTTATTTTTTACTATAGGTGATACATATTAGACTTATGTGACCGTTGATCCTGATTTGTAGAACTATTAGACTTCATGCTATATGTGGATTTATAATGTTTAGCATGATTACGATGTGATTAGAACTTGATATGGATTTACTAATGATGTTAGATATATGACTTACATTATGATGTTATTTGGATACTATGCACGTGACATTAGTTAAAAATTTATTATGTGATTCTATCTTGGGATGGATGTTTGAAATGTAGAATTTAGAATTTAACTATAATGTGATTTCCTTGATGCTTATGTGAACATGTTATGTTGTATGTGCTTGTTTCACTTTGCTTTGGCTATCATATACATGTCGGATTAACATTTCAATTGAGTGCATAGGTGTTTCTAATGAAGCCACATAAATTTAGAGATCATCCTACACATTGTGTTGTTTTCCCTTGTGAAGCCGATCTAGTTCCGAGAGGAACCAAGACCAACTATGTATTGCATGATGAATTTCGTAATGTTTGTGTATGGTGTCCTTTAGGCTAGGTCTACCCTTTTCCAGTTGATTGTATTATGGTGTTGTAAATGTGTAATGTTTATTTGACTCAATTTTTGTTTTAATTTATTTTGTGACCCCTTTCCATGTGATTTTCTACATCCTAAGGTGCTAAATTTGGGTTAAACTTGACCCTAGGTTGTACCCCTAGGGTCTAGGGGTCATTTGGGCTTGTGTAACCCTAGGTAAGCTTCCATTTGGTCACTTTAACTTCACCCTAAAGTAAAGTGACGAAAATGGAAGCTTGGGAGGGAAAGGATGAGTGGGTTAAACACTCAACCTCTTCCTTTCCTCTTCTCTAGGATGGGAGAGTCTCCAAGACCCCTTAATTGTGGAGGACTTTACTTCAAGTCTCTCCCACAATTGGTGAGGGTACCTCAGGGTTGTGTGGTCCTTTTTAGGAAGAGAGGATTGGGGCACATGTGGCACCCATTCCTTATTAAGCTCCACCTTTCTCTCCTACATGTTTAGGAGAGGACAAGTGGAGGGGAGAGAGAGTTGGTGGGGTGGGTGAATGACATGTGTCACCACCCCATTCTAAGAGTCGTGAGAAGAGCCTATTTTAATCCCTTTTGGAGAGAGGGATGGGGTTGTTGAATTTTTGGCAATTTTATTGAGTTTAATTTTTTCGGGGAAAAAGTTGGAGGAAATGTGGTGGCTCAACTTGGAGAAGGAGTTAGAGGAGCTCTCCTCAACCACATTCCAATTGGGCTTTATAAGGTAGTTTCAAGGCTAAGGCCTTCCCTTATGCATTTTAGTTACTTGTGTGATGCTATGTGTGAGTTTCCATTTTGAGTTTTTACTTGTTGTTGTGGGGAAAAATTGTAAGGGAGTTGTAAGAGCCTCTCCTACTTGGGAGAAGATGCTCAAGATCTATGGGGTGGGGGAGGAGTGAACCTCCTCGGGGTCACATCCTTGATTTTGTGGAGTGTAGCCTTGAGGGAAATTTGTGTATATGTGTAATATGGGTAATGGCTTGAGAGCCAAATGAAAGCTTTGTGAAACTATGTTTAAAAGTGTTGGCTTGAGGCCTTGAGAGGTATTTGTATTGGGAAGTTTTAGGAGTGGCATTCTTGAGTTGAGTGATGTCCACTCCCCTACCCCATTGAACTCATCCTGACTAAGTTCTTGTGTTGTGTTAGCCATGGGAGTAATTTTGTGTTTGGTTGTTGAATGCATTGTTGTGTTGTGGTTTGAGTTCCTAATGTGAGGATGACCTCCTAGCTCGGGGGTGACTCATGAGTGAGTCAATGGTAGGTAGGAGAGCATGTTATTGTGCCTTCTTCCCCTTGTTGTGATTTTGTAGGGTATTTGGAGCTTTGTGAAGTTGAAGAAAACACCATTGTTCTTAGAGTTGTTATCTTATTTTTTTAGCTCTTGAGATAGGATGACCATGTTAGGGCTTTGTATTATAATTAGATTTTAAAAGAGGAGAAACTTGTTCTCTCTCTCATGTTGTAAAAGTATATTTTACTTTGTATGATTTATTTACATTTGCAATAGAAAGTTTAGTTTGTTGATTTCAATGCTATGGTTTAACAAAAAATAGAGTAATGAAGGAAAAATATGGTCTTAACGCTATTTCATTTGTATGTTATGTTTCAAAAAAAAAAAAAGAATATTTATTGTTTTGTCTTGTAGAATACAATGAAAATTTTTACATATTATTTTCTCATGAGAAGAGAATTTAGATGATGTTGCCATTATGAAGGAAAGAACTAGTTGTATTTGCTTTTAAAAAAAAAAAACTATTGTTTGAAACTTTAGAAGAGTTGTTTATGTGGAAATATGTTTTTTTACAAAAAAAAATATGTTCATTTGCTCCATACAAATCTGTTAGAGAAAAATGTTTCTTTTTCTTTATTATACAAAAAAAAATATCTCTGAGTTTTAGGAATGACAACTATATTTGAAATTTTCAGTTATTTAAAGCACACACACACACACACACACACACACACACACACACACATATATATTTGTGTGCATATATTTAATATATTTGAATTCAGATTCTTTTTAATATATTGGAGCCATTTGTAGAGATACCAGATACTACAGTTGAGCAGGTAGGGTCAGCTTACAGAGCACGGAGTAGGAGTCCTCTGCGACATGCGAGATGAGATGAGACTATGAGGGTTGAGTAGGTACATCATGGACCTTACGAGTATGGTATGGATGAGCCAGTCATAGGACATAGAGATAGAGGAGATCCCATCAAAGACCTACTTAGGCTTAATCCACCTAGCTTTTTAGGAGCTACAGAGGGATCCAAGACTAAGGCTTGGCTCATCAGTCTAGACAGATACTTTACATTGCGACCTTATGGGAGCAACATGAAAGCACGCGTGGTAGTACACCTCCTGAGAGATGCAGTAGCTATTTGGTGGCACACTGAGGAGTGCAAGCATCGGTTATCATTAGACACTCTCACATGGGACACATTCATAGAGCGCTTTAATGAGAGTTACTTATCAGACCATTATAGGCAGTGTCAGATAGATGAGTTCCACGACTTACAACAAAGAGGACTCATGGTTACATAGTATGAGAGCTCATTTATTTAGATTTCACATTATCTAGAGTATTTTCACAATGCAAAACTTTTGGTGCATAAATTCATTAGAGGTTTGAATCAGGGGATAGAAGGACCAATGTGTATGGCAAACCCCCAGACTATGAGTGAGGCTGCCGAGAAGGCTTATATTGCAGAGGAGATGCAGTGACGAGGGCAAAATTCATGCTCGTAGTTTTAGGACCGTAGTCATCAATAGCAGTAGAACTTTCGTAGACCACCACCACCACCACAGAGAGGAGGATTAATTTCTCCATCATTACCTCCTAGGCCTCCACAGCAGCAGCAGCATCAGCAAAGGTCTAGACCCTAGCAAAGGGCACAAGGAGGACATAATCGTGGTTGGCAGTAGTAGGGCCCACGTAGGGATTAGAGAGAGTAGGGACCACCTGCGGGACCCACAAGGTCACATCAGTTGTATAGGGGTCCACAAGACAAACTAGGCAGTAGTAGGGTGCTAGGACTCAATTAGGGCAGATACAGGCTAGGGGCCCATGTTATGTTTGTGGTGGGGTAGGACATTTAGCCAGAGAGTGTCCACAAGGTTTCACAGCAGGGGGATAGCCCCATTCAAGAGGGTCAGAGTAGACAGTAGGAGATGTGGGCAAGTCCCACTGCATGTTTGCAACGGTTGATAATCGTTAGGCTGACTATCAGGCATCCATGATTAAGACTTTAGGTATGATCAAGGGTGCCCCCATCTCTATTCTTTTTAACTATGGAGCTACTAATTCTTTTCTGTCTACATCATTAGTGGAGCATTGTACGTTGGTGGCTTCTAGGCAGGACATTAGGTGGGAGGTTGAGTTGGCCTCTTAGGCCAGGATGTCAGTAGATACCTTGGTTCAGGATTGTGAGATTTCTTTGGGGTCCTTCACTACATATTGTGACCTTAGAGTTATGCCATTAGGATCCTACAGTGTGGTTTTGGTATGGATTGGCTTGCGGCTCATAGAGCCAAGCTAGATTGTTGATGAAGGGAAATTAGCTGCTTAAGTGATCATGGTGCACTAGTTGAGATAGTGGGCATTCAGAAGCCCATGGTAGTTCGTATGATTTTTGCTTAGCAGCTTAAGCACTGCATGCAGAAGGGATGTCAGATGTTTGCTATCACAATTAGTGATAGATTAGATGATGAACTAGAGGAGACTTTAGATGACCATCCTATCCTGAGAGAGTTCGCTGATGTCTTTCCACCATAATTACCAGGTATGCTTCCATGCAGAGAGGTAGATTTTTACATCGATCTAGTGCCAGGTGTAGAGCTAGTGTCTCGTGCACCCTATTGGATGACTACACATGAGCTCATAGAACTCAAATTGTAGTTAGAGGAGCTGCTAGAGAAGGGGCACATCTAACTGAGTGTTTCACCTTGGGGCACTCCAGTTATCTTCATAAAGAAGAAGGATGGGTCTCTTCACTTGTGCATGAACTATAGGTAGTTGAATAAGGTGATGGTGAAGAACCATTACCCTCTGCCTAGGATTGATGACCTTTTTGACCAGATGTAGGGAGCCAGAGTGTTTTCAAAAATTGATCTAAAATCTAGGTATCACCAATTGCGCATCACAGAGGTAGATATTCATAAGATTGCTTTCCAAACTTGATATGGCCACTATGAGTTCACAGTGGTACCCTTTGATTTGACGAACGCCCATGCAGTGTTCATGAGTCTCATGAACGGGGTGTTCTGTACTTACTTGGATCGGTTCATGATCATTTTTCTTGATGATATTTTGATCTATTCACGGACCGAGGAGGAGCATGTGGATCATTTCCATCAGGTTTTGCAGTGCTTGTGAGAGCAATAGCTTTATGGTAGCCTAGCAAAGTGTGCCTTTTTTAGAACAAAGGTACAGTACTTGGGGCACATCCTATCAAGCAATGGCATCTCCGTAGATCCATCAAAGATCAGAGCTATCAAAGATTGGCCAGCACCCACAAGTGTGATAGAGGTCAAGAGTTTCATGGGATTAGCCGGTTACGACCGCCGATTCGTAGAGGGCTTTTCTAGAATAGCACACTCCATCGCTTCCCTTAGTGGAAAGGGAAGAGTTTTACTTGGACCGAGCAGTACAAGAAGGCTTTTGGGGTCCTCAAGGAGCATCTTATCAATGCTCCCATATTAGTAGTTCTAGATCATGTAGCGGATTTTGTAGTTTGCACAGATGCATCACTTGAGGGTTGGGGAGCCATGTTTATGCAGGGTAGTAGAGCAATTGCATATGAGTTGCATAGGCTCAAGACACATGAGTTGAACTACCCTACTTACAATTTAGAGCTTACAGCAATGGTACGTGCTCTTGTTCGTTGGTGACATTTTCTTTTGGGTCATCACTTTAAGCTTCATTCGGATCACCATGGTTTGTAGTACATAGTCACACAACTAAATTTGAAAACCTGCCAACAATGTTGGATGGAGTTTCTATGCGAGTACAACTTTGATGTCCATTACATCAAAGGGAAGGAGAATGTGGTCACTAACGCTTTGAGTCAGAGGCGCCACGAGATCTTGACCTTGACCTTGACTGTGGACTTGAGAGAGCACATCATTCAGCATCTGTCTGAGGACAAGTGGTTTCTTGAGGTACAGCAGGAGATCCAAAAAAAGAGGGCCCTTAAAGGCATATTTGCAAGATAATCCCTTGAGTCAGATGGTTTTCTTAGACATTGACAATGCATCTATGCACCCCATGTGGGTGAGCTTCGTGTAGTAGTTATTTTAGAGACTCATAGAGCACCTTATGCAGCACACCCAGGGGTGAAGAAGATGCATGCTGACTTGCGACAGTTATACCATTGGGTAGGTATGAGACGGGATATTATAGAATTTGTTGCTAGTTGCCTTGACTGCCAGAGGGTCAAGGCCAAGCATCAACATCCAGTGGGTCTTTTATACCCTCACAAGATACCTAAGTGGAAATGGGACACCATTTCCATGGACTTCATTGTTGGTCTTCCTATGTCATCACATTGCCATGATGCCATCATGGTGACAGTTGACAAGTTGACCATGGTGGCACATTTATCACCTTTACATATGATGTACAATGCACCATCTATGGCGAGAGTATTCTTGGATCAGATTGTTAGGCTACATGGGGTACCTCGCCATATCATTTCTGACTGGGATTTAGTGTTCACTTCCACCTTTTGGGAAGCCTTACAATAGGCATTGGGCACATAGCTCAACTTCAGTTTCATGTATCATCCTGAGACTGATGGACAAACATAGAGAGTTAATCAGGTTCTTGAAGATATGCTCTGTATGTATGTTATGGATAACCAGAGTAGATGGGAGGAGTATTTGTATCTAGTTGAGTTTGCCTACAATAATGGGTATCACAGCTCATTGGGTATGCCTCCTTTTCAGGCCTTGTACGACAAACCTTACAGGACACCTTTGAGTTGGACCGTATTGAGGACAGGGTTGCGATAGGGCCAGAGTTGGTTCAGGATATGGAGTAGTAGGTGACTTTGATTAGGTAGAGACTTCAAGAGACATAGGATCGACAGAAGAAGTATGCCGATGCTAAGAGGGCAGATCAAAGTTTCTTAGTTGGGGACAGAGTGTTCTTGAGAGTGCTACTGCACAAGAGTCCAATCCATTACGGAAAGGGCTCTAAACTCGCACCTCATTTTGTTAGACCTTTTGATATTTTGGAGCAGATAGGACCTATAGCCTATCATCTAGCCTTGCCACCTAGCCTGTCACATATCCACGATGTTTTTCATGTTTCAATTTTACGATGTTACATATCTAATTTATCTCATGTATTGGATCAGAGTGCTATTCAGGTAGAGGCAGACAACCAGCTGGCTTTGGAGCCAATTTGCATATTGGTTTGCCAGATGCTAGTCCTTCGAGGTCAAGAGCTGGATAAGGTTAGGGTCCAGTGGGACATGTACGATGGGGTCACAGTGACATGGGAGGATGTAGCGAGATTGAGGGCCCTTTATCCTCACCTCTTTGATGACTTCTAGGAGGAAATATAGTCGTAGGGGGGGAGGGTGTGAGGCCTACCCTTTTTCATTCCCATATTTTCAACTACTTTATTTTTTACTATAGGTGATACATATTAGACTTATGGGACTGTTGATTCTGATTTGTAGATCTATTTGACTTTATGTTGTATGTGGATTTATAATGTTTAGCATGATTACGATGTGATTAGAACTTGATATGGATTTACTGACGATGTTAGATATATGACTTACATTATGATGTTATTTGGATACTATGCATGTGATGTTAGTTAGAAATTTACTATTTGATTCTATCTTGGGATGGATGTTTGAAATGCAGAATTTAGAATTTAACTATAATGTGATTACCTTGATACTTATGTGGGCATGTGATGTTGTATGTGCTTGTTTCACTTTTCTTCGGCTATCATATACATGTCGGATTAACATTTCAATTGAGTGTGTAGGTGTTTCTAACAAAGCCATACAAATTCAAAGATCATCCCACACACTGTGTTGTTTTCCCTTGTGAAGTTGATCTAGTTCCAAGAGGAACCAAGACCAACTATGTATTGCATGATGAATTTTCATAATGTTTGTGTATGGTGTCCTTTGGGCTAGGTCTACCCTTTTTATAGTTGATTGTATTATGGTGTTGTAAATGTGTAATGTTTATTTGACTCAATTTTTGTTTTTATTTTTTTTGTGACCCCTTTCCATGTGATTTTCTACATCCTAAGGTGCTAAATTTGGGTTAAACTTGACCCTGGGTTGTACCCCTAGGGTCTAGCAGTCATTTGGGCTTGTGTAACCCTAGGTAAGCTTCCATTTGGTCACTTTAACTTCACCTTGAAGTAAAGTGACGAAAACGGAAAATTGGGAGGGAAAGGATGAGTGGGTCAAACACTCAACCTCTTCCTTTCCTCTTCCCTAGGATGGGAGAGTCTCCAAGACCCCTTAATTAGGGAGGACTTTACTCCAAGTCTCTCCCACAATTGGTGAGAGTACCTTGGGGTTGTGTGGTCCTTCTTAGGAGGAGAGGATTGGGGCACATGTGGCACCCAATCCTTCTTAAGCTCCACCTTTCTCTCCTACATGTTTAGGAGAGGACAAGTGGAGGGGAGAGAGAGTTGGTGGGGTGGGTGAATGACATGTGTCACCACCCCATTCCAAGAGTCTTGCTTTTAGTTGGGAGGAGGAGTATGGAGGTTACATGTGTCACCTCTCCATTCCTCAAGGCTCATGAGAAGAGCCTATTTTAATCCCTCTTGGAGAGAAGGATGGGGTTGTTGAATTTTTAGCAATTTTATTGAGTTTAATTTTTTTGGGGAAAATGTTGGAGAAAATTTGGTGGCTCAACTTGGAGAAGCAGTTAGAGTAGCTCTTTGCAACCACCTTCCAATTGAGCTTTTTAAGGTAGGTTTCAAGGCTAAGGCCTTCCCTTATGTATTTTATTTACTTGTGTGATTCTATGTGTGAGTTTCCATTTTGAGTTTTTACTTATTGTTGTGGGGAAAAATTCTAAGGGAGTTTTAAGAGCCTCTCCTACTTGCGAGAAGATGCTCAAGATGTGTGAGGTGGGGGAAGAGTGAACCTCCTCGAGGTCACATCCCTGATTTTGTGGAGTGTAGCCTTGAGGGCAATTTGTGTAGATGTGTAATATGGGTAATGGCTTGAGGGCCAAATGAAAGCTTTGTGAAACTATGTTTAAAAGTGTTGGCTAAAGGCCTTGAGAGGTATTTGTATTGGGAAGTTTTAGGAGTGGCACTCTTGAGTTGAGTGATGTCCACTCCCCTACCCCATTGAACTCATCTTGATTGAGTTCTTGTGTTGTGTTATCCATGGGAGTAATTTTGTGTTTGGTTGTTGAATGCATTGTTGTGTTGTGGTTTGAGTTGCTAAAGTGAGGATGAACTCCTAGCTCGGGGGTGACTCATGAGTGAGCCAATGGTAGGGAGGAGAGCATGTTATTGTGGCTTCTTCCCCTTGTTGTGACTTTGCATGTTATTTGGAGCTTTGTGAAGTTTAAGAAAACACCGTTGTTCTTGGAGTTGTTATCTTTCTTTTTAGCTCTTGACAGATCATGGCCATGTTAGGCCATTGTATTATTTCTAGATTTCAAAAGAGGAGAACCTTGTTCTCTCTCTCATGTTATAAAAGTATATTTTACTTATGTGTATGATTTATTTACATTTGCAATAGAAATTTTAGTTTGCTAATTTCAATGCTATGATTTAACAAAAAATAAAGTAATGAAGGAAAAATATGGTCTTAATGCTATTTCATTTGTATGTTATTTTTCAAAAAAAAAGAATGTTTGTTGTTTTATCTTGTAGAATACAATGAAAATTTATACACTTCATTTTTTCATGAGAAGAGAACTTAGATGATGTTGCGTCTATGAAGGAAAGAACTAGTTGCATTTGCTTAAAAAAAAAAACTATTGTTTGAAACTTTAGAAGAGCTATTTATGTGGAAATATGTTTTTTTACAAAAAAAAATATGTTCATTTGCTCCATACAAATCTGTTAGAGAAAAATGTTTCTTTTTCTTTATTATACTAAAAAAATATATCTCTGAGTTTTAGGAATGACAACTATATTTGAAATTTTTAGTCATTTAAAGCGCGCGCGCACACACACACACACACATATGTATTTGTGTGCATATATTTAATATATTCGAATTTAGATTCTTTTTAATATACTAGAGAGAAAAAAAGACTACTATATATATATTTCCTTATGTCTATTAATAAATATCAAACTATATATATATATATATATATATATATATATATATATATATATATATATAAACTCTTAAATTAAACACTGTGTATAAATGAAATAGATTGCGGATTTATGATGTCGTTCACAGTGTTTAGAAATGAAAGAATAGTGTGTTGGGTGGGGGGTTTCGAACCCACCACCATCGCTTGTTTTTTTGTATGGGTGTGGGGAGGGGGCGGAGCCCCCACCCACACCCCACTGTGTGGGATGTGGGTGGGGACTTTACCCCCTCCCCACACCCCCACTTCCCCCTTTCCCTCATGGGACTCCCCTAATCTTCGCTGCCGTTTCCTCCACAAACTCCGCAATTCCCTCTCGCCACCACCACTCCTTCAACACCTCGCCATATCTCTCACCTACCACACGAAACCCTTGGGGTTTAAAAACACAAAAAAAAATATAAAAACATATATTTTCTTATCAACATTTTTATGTGTGGCATCCATAGTATACAGTCCACCATCATGTGTGTGGCCATTCGGCCTCTTAAACCTGTATATCACATTTTATCACTGCAATATATATATATACATATACATATATATATATATATATATACATATACATATACATATATATATATATACATATACATATATATGTATATATATACATATATACATATGTATATATACATATATATATATATGTATGTATATACATATGTATATGTATACATATAGATATGTATATACATATACATATGTATACATACATATATACATATGTAAATATACATGTATATACATAAATATGTATACATACATACATATGTATATATGTATGTATACATACATATATATATATGTATGTATACATACATATATATTTATGTATGTATGTATACATACATACATACATACATACATACATACATACATACATACATATATATGTATGTATGTATGTATGTATACGTATACATACATACATTTATATATATATATATGAACATTTATATTTATCAAAAAAAAAGGAACACACGGATGTTTAAAATGGGTATACATCATTTGAAGAACTCCACCCATGGAGCCATCACCACAACGTGCAACAAGAAAAAGAGAAGATGGAGAATTTGTGAGATGGAGAAAATAAGAATAAGGAGGCTAGGGTTTGCTCCTTCCTCCTTAAGGAAATTAGTTTTCTATTTGAGAACCTTTTAGGGCTTTGTAATTTAAAATTGCCCTTATTTCATTTCCCACTCTCTTTATTATTTTTCTTCATTTGCTTTAAAATTATATTCGTTTTGAATGGGGTTTTGAGATAAATAAAGAATTGGGTAATCTTTAATTCCTTTGGGAAATGTTTCTATTATTATTATCATCTTGGGTTTAGAGGGAAGGTTAATTAATAAACAGGGTATTCTTTTATAGCTAGAGGGAATTTATATTTTATTGATTTTTTATTTGATTTGTGAAAAAAAGATTTATTTGTTTCATTTAAATTTTACACAATTTAATTATTTGAGATGTATTTATTTTAACAATTGGGTTAATCCTTTAATTATAAAACCAAATTCAATGAGGTTAATATATAACTAGGTTGTTATTTATTTAATATTCCTTTTTAATTATATCTTAAGCAATTTTATTAATTTAATAAAGATGTCGTTCAAACCCACTTGGAAACCTAGTAAACTATTTAAATGAAGTTAGTATAGCATGTTTCTGTGATTTGATCTACCAAGAAATTAGGAATAATGTAAAGAATGCAGTGATAACTCTGATTGATAGAAAACATAAAGAAGAATAAATTGATCGAGCTTTGTTGAAAAATGCTTTAAATTATAGAAAATGTGAAAAAGAACAAACTGATCGAGATTTGTTGAAAAATGTATAATTAATCTATTTGACTAATCTACCAATTTAACTAATGTTACATAGGTAGTTTAACACCAACCCAGTAAACTTTCGATCAAATTAGTTTTATTATAAGAAACCCTAATCACGCTCGTGAGCCGTTATGCTGCCGAATTTTTCTGGAATTTAGAGTTTAGCTAGGCTAGTGAAATTTAATCTTGTTTAGGACTATATTATTGTTTTTGCTGATTATTGATATTAGATTTTTGTATTAAATTTTTATCTTTCTCATGCACTTGAATTTGGCTTTTGATTTTGACTTATGTCAAAATCCCATCATTCACATAGGTTAACTTAGGGTTTCGATCATTGATCCTAACCCTATTGGAGATGTTAACCACGTCACATTGACTCCCTAGTTGGCTTTCATTGCGAATGGTATGCGCAAGTGAACGCATTACCCCTTATTCAACTATCATGTTTACGCCTTATGCATAACACCACTGAGTATGCTTACACCTGGAAGGGGGTTTTTAGGGAAGCGTGGAAATTTGTTTGATATTTCATGTCATGACCATATGACAAATGTGGACATGACATGTGTGATGCATGTCATGACCGCATGAGAAATGTGGGCATGACAACATTATTAGCTTTGTTGAAATGAGAAGTGTGATCATGTGTTGAAGAATAACTACAAGGATCATACTTTTGATCATGGTGAGGAGGGTCAATCTTTGTTTCAACAAAACCATGGGGGTTGAAATCTAAAGTGTCACGTCTTGTTTTTATGGACTATATTATTATTCTAGATTAGTGAACATTTACCATGATTATTTTACTTCAAGTAAGTATCATATGTGTGAAGGTAATTATCATGATGTTATATTTACAAAAAATAGAAAATTGATTTAAATATTAGATATTATTGATATGATTATAATGTTGCTTTGGCTATGTTTCAAGGCACTAACCTATTGACGTTGAGTTGAGTGTGAATAAATACAGGTACTCGTCGAAGATGAGAACATCATTGAGGTAGATGTGTTCTAGCCACTTGGCAAGAACTGATAGGATGTTTAACTCTGATGCAATCACACACTCACGTAGTCTCATAATACTTTTTGAATGACTTAATTTTTATGCATCATTGTGTGGATAATAAATGTAATGGATGGTTAGATACTTAGAAAATATTGTGTTTTAATTACTATAATAAGTTTATTTTATATGCATTATTTTATCTAATATTAAATGTTGTGTTGTAATAAAATAGATAAGTGTTTTTCTATTTTTTGTATTATGGATGTTTGGAAGATAATATCTAATAATAGATTTAAAACAATTGTGATTAAAATGCAATACATTACTATTATTAGTATTATTACTATTATTAAGATTATTGTTATTATTAAAATTACTCTTGAGTGATTGTGCTTAATTTAAAATAGATAGTTAATATTATTATTATATTTACAAATAGTTCTTATTCTAAATTAAATGATTGTATTTTATTATAAATAGATAAATTTATTTAATAACTTATTAATATTTGGAATTAAAATTGAATAACTAACTATCATGCAAGTGACAAAAATTTAAATAAGTTATTTATTCTATTTTAAAAAGAAATTTGTGAGACTTTTAAAAGTCAAAAATCTCATGCAAAACTAAAGTAATGATTAGTTATCAAGAATCAGTGCAAACCTAAAAATAATAAATGCCATGATTAGAGGATTGGAATAAAAGGAAGAAAGGCATAGAGATAAAGGAGTTTGTTTTCCAATAAAGAGGAGGATTATTATTATTTTCTAAGTAGCAAGGAGAACACCATTCCTTCTAGAGCAGGGAATGGAGGCAGTAGTTAAAGGGCAGCATCAGAGATATTTACCAATCTCTCTCCTTCCCAACTAATAAATGGGTATTTTCTTATTATAATTGCATTAAATAATGGTTGTTTATGTCTGTTTAACCCTAGTAAATCTAGCCTGAGATCTGTTCTTTCCGATCTATGTTGTAACTTTGGATAGCCAGTGTGTCATGTTTTCTTATAAGAAATTTGAAAGCTTCCTATCACGAACTATTAAAGGACTGATTAAACTTCCTGACATTCTTGGCACTCCTGTCATGTTCTTGTCGTGAACTGTTAAATATAGTAAAACTTTCTTCTGTGACCTCCTATCATTCCTATCATAGCTTCCTGTCATTCCTGTCATAGGTCTTGTCATTCCTGTCACAGCTCTTGTCATTCCTGTCATTAATGTTACAACAGTGTGTGTTTTTTTGTTGTAGCTTCCTTCTGACTATTCTTTATTGTGGCTTCTATCTAAGATTTACTCGTATGTATAAATCCTTTCTTCCGTGTTTCATTGTTATAGGTGTTTTGCCTCTTTACTTGATTGACCAAGCCTTTTATTCCATTATGGCTGCTAGTCTTCTTTAACCATGGCATTTTATTTCTGGTTCAATGCTACCAGGGTTGGTGCCTGTGTATTTGGTTTGCCAACTGTTATTTTTACTGGCTGATCCTACTCTTGACTCTATTGTTCTTGTCTTTCTAGTTTTTTCTACCTCCGCATATCCTCTTACTGGTTGTTTTGTTCTCTTCCTGGCAATATTTGCTTTCTTTGTTTTATGCTAGGTAAATCACCTCTTTCTTGATATGGTATACTATTGTAAAACATAGTTATATTCCCAGACATAGTTATGTAATTATCTTCTAGATATTAGTAATCTTTGTAAATATTTCTGCATATTGATAGAATTGACCTTTAATTGAAATCCACCTCTTCCCAAGATTAAAAGAAGGTACAAATAATTCTATACACTTAGGTGTTGATAAGAGATTTCTTGTAGCTGACTATTCCTTTATTGTTATTATTCAAAACATTATTTTGGAAACCTATCTTTGAATGATATTAGAAGCTTACAAAACTCTATTCTCTACTTTATTTTGTTCTACTATAGTTCATGTCATAACTACAGCATGAAGACTGTTTTCTTGATTCTAAATTACCTGTCACATAAATGACAGTAAGGTTCATGATTGATTTATAAAACTTATGGATAGACTGAGTTAGTTCTTGTCATAGATATGATAGTAAGTTTGAATAAAAATTAGAATGACTTTTATATGGCAAATTATGATTAAAATTTGGAATAGAATTTATATCAATTGATAAAACTTATGGAAGTAATTGTATGTGACAAATGATGGATTATTGTTGGGAAAGTGTGCTTCCCTGATTGGTGTTTTGGGATTCTGAATTATTTATCGAAGAACATTAAATGTTTTATGTTGTTATTCTATTTACTTGATCTTGAGGAAAGATAGAAATAATATTTGACATAAGTATACAAGAAACCTCATTGTATGAGAGTGGAGTAGTCAAACCTCATCTTTTGATTTTATTGCTTGGGATTATGAAACAATATTTGGATATGAAGAAAAATCATTAGTTTCTACATTCTATTTAAACCATGAAAATACAAATTGAGAATATAATCAGATTATAAAATCTATACTACTTTATGATGTTCATCATTACTACTTGATTGAAAAGTGTGCTTTCTTTATTGATGCATGGAAAGGGATTTATAAATGGTCATAGGTGATTTTAGACCTTTATTCATTGATTTTATTTATTTACTTATTTACTTCTTGGGGAAATAATGTAGATTTTTATCTAGGAATGTTATTGGGTTACTCTTTGTGCTAAAATGCCGAATGTAGATTATCAGAGATAGCTTTTCCTCTTTTTAGGAATTGAACCAGGTTACTATGTTAAAGGTTTAGATCTATTAAACGAGTTGACATTGAGAAAGATGTTTACTTTGTCTAGAAAACTTATTTATATATATCTTTGCCACATCCTGTTGTGAGACAATCTACATTTCATTATTTAGAATTACACTTTCAGACACCTCGGTTACATCAGTTGTTCCCTCCTACTAGTTGTTTCTATGTAGCTAGACATTTCATGTAGGGTTGGGTTTCCTTTGTTTCACAAAGAGATCTGGGGAAGTGTAATTACTTCATGGTTGGGTGGAAAAGCACCTGGGCCATGTTCCCGTCTCTCATCTCACAGGTGGTGGACCACTTGGTTTGTGTGACTAATGAGCATATTGATTTATTTATCCTTGTGTACATGATTATTGTATCTTGAAATTGGATGTATTATGACATGATAGTCAATGAACTTGTATATAATTTTATAGTGCTTTAACCTAGAATGAGCATGCAAGTTGTAAGATTTAATGACTTTATTTGATTTATATTCATGAGATTATCCTTTGCAAGATTTAACGACTCTTATGTATCCTTATTTATGAAGATTTATTGACTCTATTGAATCTTATTGATGAAATTATTGTTTATTTTGATATTGTAATTAAGCAGATTAATTACACCCCTTTTTTTCTTTTGAAGTTGTATTTAAGAAGATTATTTCCATCTTTTTACTTTTGTGAATGTAATACTATATTTAAGTGGATTATTTACTTCATTTTAATTACTTTTGTGATGATTTGAGGGCTTTTACATTTGGTATCAGAGTGTGGTTCCAGCATTGGGAGCCCTAGGTGTGTGTATTGCTTAGTTTGATCGAGATTGTGTGGATCCTTGACTATTGGCCTACTATGGATAGCATGTGCCTTCTTTTTGTGAGGTTAGATAAACCCTGATAATTTCTCTTGAGTATGAATGAACTAGGTTCATTTCTTCTTTTAGGTTTATGCATTTGCATGTGAAAGATGATGTTGGATCATATGTTTGACTTATTTTATTTTTCCTTCTGATGAATGCTTGCTTAAAAAGCATGTTGCATTGTTTTATTAAGAGCATGATCATGAATATGAATTCATTGTGGTTATAAGAAAAATAGTATCACATTGCTTCATTGAAGTTTAAGGAAACAAATGATAACCATTGCTAATAGGAAAGATTGGTGTGTTGTGATATCTTGGTTTGTGAGTCTAATTTGTGGGTGAGTGCATGATCATGATGGGCCAGAAACTACCCCTAAGTGGCAATGTAAATGTGAAAAATAGACTTAAGTAACTTCATATCAAAAATTGAATGAGTTATCTACAAAATCTAGAAATAAGGTAGCAATAAAAGTTGTAATAAATTGAATTTAGTTTATAGGCTACTACTTTTTTTTTAGAAAATTTTAAAAATAGTTTGGTGAAAATTGGATATTTCAATGAAGCACTACTAAAATTTTTAGAAAAAATGTAAAAAGTAGGTGTCATTCCAGCCAACCTAAGTATGAGAAAAAGATAATATTTTTACTACAAGACTTGGATTTAAGTAAAGGACACATGAACAGATGTGATGAATATTTTTTTGAATTTTTTAAGTAAATAAATAATTATTTATGAATTTTTTTTTGTGACTTTTAAAAAAAATAAAAATTAATTTCTTGGCCAACGTAACTTGGTAAAAAATATATGGAACTCAAAAAATTTTAATTTTAATGTATACCCAATAAATCCTAAAATGTGATGCATCTTTTAGATTTAAAAAAGGATTAATATGTGGAAAGTTATGGATGTTTTTCAATATGTATATCTATCATGAAATCAGACATAGCGTATGTAGAAAAGTAATAATAATTACCTATTAAAATTATTATAAGGCATATGTTTTAGTTTTAAAATCTTAATAGCTTCCTCTATAAACCCTTTTCATTTGATTAAATTTAGTTACAAAAAAGTCTGTCAGCTTCAAGGATGAAATTATGGAAAATTTCAAGATAGCACTAGATGGGTGGTTTTCAAGTTTCTTTAGCAAGTTTTGGGACACCCACATGCCTAAATATGAGGTAATCCTAAGGTCTTTTTGGATGAAATCCATATTTGAGCTAGAAATATTAACATCCTTTCCATCCAAATCTAAATATTAGTCTAAATGTTAGCAGTTTTTCATCTAGCAAGTTTTTTCTCCATTGCCACTATTTGGCCTATCATGATCCTACACTCACCCTTGTCCTAACTTAAATCTTGGTTACAAGTATTTGACTGCATGAATGATTTATTTTGCCATAAAATTGTGATAAAAGGAGAATGGCTCTTTTTTTTTTCTATGCTTTGGGAAGTTTCCTTCTAGAATAGGTACCGAATATGGGGAAATAAGGAAGTAGGTTTTCTTTTCAAAACATACACACCGTTAATCAGTTTGTATTTAATTCCCTATGATATCTTGTTAATGAGATGCTGCATTCAAGTTGGGATGCATGTAGGTTAATAGGGTCGTACTAGGTTGGGTTGGGCATTCTTTAGTTTGATTGTGATTTCTTGGATCAGAATGCAATCTTTGTTGCTGGGTTGCTTGAGCGATGTTGTGTGGGAATGATCTTATGATATAGAGGTGCTTAGAATTTTAGAGGACTAGGTTGCTTATATGATTGAGCATGTTCTCTTAACTCACCCCAATTTCAATCCAGGCGTAGTGTAGCATCATAGAGTTCCCTCTCTAGTGGCTCTAGAATTAGTCACATAGTTCATGTAATGTGAAAACTTTTGAATTTGATATTTATCTTTTTGACTTTGATAATTTCTCTAAACGTTGTATAGAACAACATTAAAAAAAATTATTCTTATTCATGAAAAGTATAGCCATCAAAATTTGATATTTACTTATTTTGTGACCTTGATGGTCATGTTTGATTTCTTGTTAAAATTGAGATCGTTTTATACCTTATTGTAGGAATTGAATTTTTCTATTCTTCAGAATTTATTTATTAGTGGTGGCTATGCTTGAATGTTTTTAAAATCATTGGTCATGTACATCATGTTATGTTTTCTATCATTTCCATGATGGGCCTCTAATAGGGTATGTAAGGGAGTAGGATGCGGAGAATGTGTTGTTTCATAGTGAGTGTAGATTGAGTTCATTAATTGTGGTTAGATGTATTAACATTGTTGAAGTGTGGAGGAAGTTCTGAATTAGATTTTGGTAACACTTTGGATCACTTGAAGTAAGTTGAAATTTTGAAAGAAATTTTGATAAAAGAAGAGTTGAAGTTGATTAAGGAATGAATAATTGCAAGGAAAGTTGAAGAAGCTAGAAGAAGGAAATTCAAATAGAAAGATCAAAATGATGAGTAAAAACAATTGTTTGTAACATGCCAAAAAGAAAATAAATTTTGGAAATCAAAACCATCAATTTGTGAAGTCGCATGTGACATAGATGATTGTGTTCTTTTGATCAGTCACTTGGTAGTTTACTGAAAATGTAAGGATGAAAATGATGATGAATCTTCTATCATAGCTAGGTATTTTTATGAAATTTTGGTTTAAAAATCTTGAAGAAAATTGAATATATAAGTGAAGGTTTGGGTAAGCATGGGCAATGAATCAAAGAGCCCATTGAGTCAATTATGGGGACTAAGTATGAAGTCTCAGGTATTGAGGTAAAGGAAAAGAAAGGACAAATATTTTTGCAAGTACTACGAAGTCATTTCATAAAAAAAAATGATCCTACATTGTTCACATTGTGATAGAGAAGGACATAGAAGAAAAAATTATTGGAATTTATATCATTGTAAAAATTTGTGGTTTGAAAAATCATAGTAAAAAGACATGTTGGAATAGAGAGTTGGAAAAAGGAATCTAGGGCAAGTTGTTTAAAAATGAGTTGTGGTTGGATAAATGTATTTGATTGGCAAAATAAAAAGGAAAAGAATTGAATAACATAAACAAAACAACCAACTATAGTGAATCACCAAGTGCATAGAATAGAAGGAAATTGAAGAAATTGAATTGTTTTAGCATTGGAAAAAAGCACGAGAAAGACAAGGAAGAGTTTTCTAAGAAAAAATTGAATTGTAGATCAGATTGAAGATAAAGTTTGGTTACAAGTAATGAAAGAGGAAATGTATTACATTAAAAGGAATTATATGAGTGGAGTTGTTTACACAATTATTGGTATGACATAGTTGGTGTACCTTTGAGATTTTTTTGTCTTGTTGTTGGAGATCTTGACCAATGTATGTTTGGGAGGATTATTCTTTTGATATTATATTGTGCTACCATGCAATTACATGTGCATTGTGATGATTGATTTGTATCTATGATGAATTAATTTATGCCTTCAAGATGTGATTGTTACTCTTATGCTAGAATAAATGTAATTGAGTGGTAGTTGTACCATGTGATGGATAATATACATTGAATTGGTACTTGTGCCATGTGAACTGATTAATTGATTATACTTGGATTTATTTGATGGACACAATTTTAAATGCGAAATTGAGATATTGTTTTGTATAAGGTCGAGTATGACCTATACTTTCATGGATGGTGCCACATGGGAAGATGTAAAAGGACATTAATATGCTTTGTTAGAATTGATGATACATTAATGATATTTTGAGTTACTGTTATTGTTTTATGGTACTTTGATACTTTACTGGTGGTTGTTTGAAACCTTATTGTTTTGATGTTTAATAAGACATTGGGACAATGTCTCTTTCTAGTGGGGAAGGATGTCACATCTTGTTTTTATGGACTATATTATTATTCTAGATTAGTGAACATTTACCATGATTATTTTACTTCGAGTAAGTACCACATGTGTGAAGGTAATTATCATGATGTTATATTTACAAAAAATGGAAAATTGATTTAGATATTAGATATTATCGATATGATTATAATGTTTCTTTGGCTATGTTTTGAGGCACTAACCTATTGACATCTAGTTGAGTGCAAATGAGTGCATGTACTCATCGAAGACGAGAATATGGTTGAGGTAGATGTGTTCTAGCCACTTGAGAAGAACTAATAGGATGGTTAACTCTAATGCAATCATAGACTCACGTAGTCTCATAATGCATTTTGAATGACTTAATTTTTATGCATCATTGTGTGGATAATAAATGTGATGGCTGGTTAGATACTTAAAGAAAATATTGTGTTTTAATTGCTATAATAAGTTTATTTTAAATGCATTATTTTATCTAATATTAAATTTTGTGTTGATTAAATTTAAATAGTGTATTTTAAATTAGTGTAACTAAATTATTTAAATAATAAAATAGATAAGTGCTTTTCTATTTCTTGTATTACGGATGTTTGGAAGACAATATCTAATATTAGATTTAAAATAATTATTTAAAAAGTGCAATAGATTACAATTATTATTATTAATATTATTGTTATTATTAAAATTACTCTTTAGTGATTGTGTTTAATTTAAAATAGATAGTTAATATTATTATTATTATATTTACAAATAGTTCTTGTACTAAATTAAATGATTGTATTTTATTATAAATAGATAAATTTATTTAATAACTTATTAATATTTGGAATTCAAATTGAATAACTAATTGTCATGCAAGTGACAAAACTTTAAATAAGTTATTTATTTTATTTTCAAAAGAAATTTGAGAGCCTTTTAAAAAGCAAAAATCTCATGCAAAACAAAAAGCAATGATCAGTTATCAAAAATCAGTTCAAACCTAAAAATAATAAGTGCCATGATTAGAAATTTGGAATAGAAGGAAGAAAGGCATAGAGATAAAGGAGTTTTTTTTTTCAGCAAAGAGGGGAATTATTATTATCTTTTGAGCATCAGCAAGGAGAATGCCATTACTTTTGGAGCAGTGAATGGAGGCAGTAGTGAAAGGGCAACATCAGAGACAAATCAATCTCTCTCCTTCCCAGCTAATAAGTGTGTATTTTCTTGTTATAATTGCATTAAATAATGGTTGTTTATGACTGTTTAACCCTAGTAAACATGGCCTGAGATTTGTTCTTTCTGGTCTATGTTATAACTTTGGATAGCCAGTATGTCATATTTTCTTATAAGAAATTTGAAAGCTTCCTATCACAAACTGTTAAAGGACTGAGTAAAACTTCCTGTCATTCTTGGCACTCCTGTCATGAACTATTAAAGATAGTAAAACTTTCTACTGCGACCTCCTGTCATTCCTATCATTCTTGTTATAGCAATGTGTGTTTTTCTGTTGCAGCTTCCTTCTATGTTGTGGCTTTTACCTAACATGCACCCTAATCTATAAATCTTTTCTTCCTTCTTTCATTGTTATAGGTGTTTGGCCTCTTTACTTGATTGACCAAGCCTTTTATTCCATTTTGGCCGCTAGTCTTCTTTAACCATGGCATTTTATTTCTAGTTCAGTGCTGCCATGGGGTTGGTGTTTGAGTATTCAGTTTGCCAACTATTATTTTTATTAGCCGATCCTACTCTTGACTCTGCTATTCTTATCTTTCTAGTTTTTTCTTCCTATGCATATCCTCTTACTGGGTGTTTTGTTATCTTCTTGGTGATCTTTTCTTTCTCTATTTTATGCTGGGTAAATCACCTCTTTCTTGATATGGTATACTATTGTAAAACATAGTTAGATACCAAGACATAGTTATGTAATTATCTGCCAGATATTAGTAAACTTTGTAAATCTTTCTGCATACTGATAGAATCGGCCTTTAATTGAAATCGATCTCTTCCTAAAATTAAAACAAGCTACAAATAATTCTACTAACTTAGGTGTTGATAAGAGATTCCCTAGAGCTGACTGTTCCTTTATTTGTATTGTTGAAAATGTTATTTTGGAAACCTATCTTTGAATGATATTAGAAGCTTGCAAAACTCTATTCTTTACTTTATTTTATTCTGCTACAGTTCCTGTCGTAACTGTGGCATGAAGACTATTTTCTTGATTCTAAACTACATGTCATAGAAATGATAGTAAGGTTCTTGATTGATTTATAAAACTTATGGATAGACTGAGTTAGTTCCTGCCATAAATATGACAGCAAGTTTGAATAAAAATTAGAATGACTCATCTATGGCGAATTATGACTGAAATTTGGAATAGAATTTATAACAATTGATAAAACTTATGGAAGTAATTGTATGTGACAAATGATGGATTATTGCTTGGAAAATATGTTTCCCTCATTGGTGTTTTAGGATTCTAAATGATTTATCAAAGAACATTAAATGTTTTATTTTGTTAGTCTATTTACTTGACCTTAAGGAAAGATAGAGATAATATTTGACATAAGTATACAAGAAACCCCACTGTATGAAAGTGGAGTAGTCAAACCCCTCTTTTGATTTTATTGCTTGGGATTATGAAATAATATTTGGATATGAAGAAAAACCATTAGTTTCTACATTCTATTTAAACATGGAAATATGAATTGAGTATATAATCAGATTACAAAATCTATATTGCTTTATGATGTTCATCATTACTGCTTGATTTAAAAGTGTGCTTTCTTTATTGATGCACGAAAAGGGATTTAGAAATGGTCATATGTGATTTTGGACCTTTATTCATTGATTTTATTTATTTGCTTATTTACTTCTTGGGGAAAGAAGGGAGATTTTTATCTAGGAATGTTAATGGGTTACTCTCTAGGCTAGGATGCCGAATGTGGATTATCAAAGATGGCATTTTCTCTTTTCAAGAATTGAACCAAGTTACTATGTTAAAAGTTTAGATCTAAATGAGCTGACATTGAGAAAGATGTTTATTTTGTCAAGAAAACTCATTTATATATATCTTTGCGACATCCTATTGTGAGATAATCTGCATTTCATTATTTAGAATTGCACATTGAGACACCAGGCTTGCATCGGGTATTCCCTCCTGCTAGTTGTTTCCAGGTAGTTGGGCATTTCGTGCAGTACTAGGTTTCCTTCATTTCATAAAGTGATCTGGGGAACTGTAATTACTTCATGGTTGGGTGGAAAAGCACCTAAGCCATGTTCCCCTCTCTCATCTTGTAGGTGGTGGACCACTTTGTTCATGTGACTAATGAGCGTATTGATTTATTTATCCTTGTTTACATGATTATTGTATCTTGAGATTAGATGTATTATGACTGTAATGGGTGGAATTTGGATGTTAGGTTTTTGGTAGTTTTGTGTGTATATCCTCCTTTCACCCTTACATTCAAGGACCTAGGGTCAAGTTGCAATGTACTATCATACCCTAGGTCACTATTGAGATGTAGGGAAACTTGGATTTTTATGATTTGATTGACAATTTCTTTCTCTTATGCTCAATTGTACCTTAAAACCTTAATTATGCAAATACGACAGTAAATGGATGAATTACAAAAAATGGTTCTATAGAAAGATGTAAAATAACAAATAATTGTGCACCTATTTTTGGGGTTCTGAGATGGAAAAGTCAAGGACTAAAGAGCGGGTGCCCAAGTCCAAGGCCTTGCTTTTTGTTGAGATCTGGAAACAAGATCTGCAACCTATATATGTTGTAGCAAAGGTTTTTCTATTGTGGAACTTCGAGGACTAATGAGCAGGTGCCCAAGTCTAGGAATCTATTTTCTTCTCTGATCTGCAATTCTGACACTCTATTGTACCCTCCTATAACTTCACTTTGTCTGCAACTCCAACCTGTAACCTACAATCATGAAAACTTTGGGAGGGGGTTGTGGTGTTTAGAGGCTTGCCTCAGTCAAGCCCTTGAGAGACATTCAAGTATTCCAAACACTGTTGTCAGATAGAGAGTGCATGCCCTTGGGAGGCAGAGGCAAAAACCAAATGATAAAGGTGCAATAATCACAGTAGATGTCACCTTGTAGTGAAGACCTCATGGGAGGAAGAAGCTCTTCATGCCATGAGCAGATGGATGCTCAAATCAGCAAACAGAAACACATAGACAACACAAATCTGCTCTTGCAACATAATGAAAGCCTTGAATTGCCTTTAGAATACCAATGCTCACCTAGTAATGCTCTAGTTTATAAATGAATGCCTAAACATACTTTTATATGCAACTACAAACATTCCCACCAAGCTTTTGTAAATTCAAACTTACGGTTTCAGCATAGGGACCAAATAACGGTCATAAACCAGCACTAAAAATTTGGGCCTGACCCAAAATAGGGCAAGACTAGGGCACAGGTGCCCAAGTCTTACCCCCTTATTTTGGGTAGGGTTAAGTTCAAGGGGACCCCCTAGGCTCCATTTGTCATGATACCTAGGGTTCGTTCCATTGGGATGTTGAATTATCCTGCAAGATGTCCTAAATGCACACCAAAGACCCAAGAGCTAAACCTTTTGAGGGAAAAGCCCCCAAGGGGACATTTTTTGACATTACATTTAGCCCCCACTTTAATGTATGTATAAACGTGAGGCCAATACATGCATTAAAGTATGGTCAACAAGCACAACAAGCATGCCAAGCACAGAGAAGACACGCCAAGCACATTAAAGACAATGATAGGAATGCAAAACATGAAGAAGACAGTTATAGTCACGCAAAACATGGAGAATATAGTAAATGCATAGAAGATACATTAATGAATGGAAGACAAAGATGATTTCATTTCTTTTCTTTTTCTCTTATATATGAAATGCAAATGCAAGTACAAGAGAGTAAACAAACCTTCCATAATACAGGATGCACTCATTGCACAACTCTTTAAACTGCATATGGGGCAACACACATTCAAGACATACAAAACCTCCTAAAATGCAAGGTACACTCATCGCGCAGGTGTTTAAACTGTATATGGGGAAACAAACATGTCAAACAAAGCAAGCACAACAACGCACATACTTTGAAGACATGGAGAAAACATGTAGACAAGTGATGGAGTGTTCCAATTTCTAGGTTCAACACCATCTCAGGCACATTACAGACACACATTGATGATTGGGCTTTGCCACAACAATCACTAAAGACACTCTTAAGGGTTGAGTTAGTCACATAACCACACCCCACCTTCATAGAGGACTTTTGAAAATGCAACCCCACCTGCATCACAAAGATGCCTTACAGTGAAAAGGAAGCATGGCATACAACCGCACCTGCATCATGGAGATACCTTATGGTGAAAAGGAGATATAAGCTCAAAAGTATACAATCCCACCTACATCATAGAGATGCCTTATGGTGAAAAGGAGGTACACGAAACATATTTCAAGATTGTTCAAACACACTTTACTAGCATTTAGAATAGACAACTTACCTTAAGTATGCCCCCACCTTAAGGTGGTTGATATCATGCATCGATATCAAGCATGCTAAGGTAGGAAGAAAACACACAAGGGAACATAGACTTTCACAAAGTCCATGCCCCCCAAAGGTGACATGTACTTTACAGTTGCCAAATGTTCCCACAAACACATCCCTACAAGAAACATGTTAGTGTCCACTTAAAAACAACAACATCAATGCATATGAAATCTGAGGTATGCAAGATTCAAGATAGACGAAGTGCACAGTGTAGCAGTATTGTTATGATTTGTAAATGAGATAGAACACCATCAAAATCACTATGCGAAAAGCATGAGTGCTTCCACTAGACAAGTGTCAGATAAGATATACAACACCATCATCATATTAGGAACTAAGTCCAATTTCTAATTTCTCGTGAAATGGACACTAGGTTTGCATCAGTATAAATGTTTTTCATCATCCGCCCACTAGATAGAAACACTAGAGGAAGGGAAACAATAAATCAGAGATGAGAAATAAGTGTCTTAGGGACAATCACGTAGGAGGGTGCCCCTAGTTCACTAACCACAACACTATGTCCGCAAGACACAACACAATGATGAAATTAGAGAGAGAGGCAATATAGAAGAATGATGATACAAATAGAAGAAGGTAACAATAGAGGCAGTCTCCTAGAAGGAGGCCTAAACAACACATAACACATCACGGGGGAAGCACATCATGAGAGAGATAAAGGGTTAGAGATACTTACCTATATGATCATTATATTAGATTTTTTAATTTGCGAACCTCTTGGAGAGGTACTCGATCATGTTGAGTGCAAAATTTGAGTGGTTCTTATGAAAGTGTTTTTTATTATCATATGATTCTTGTTTTGTAATTTCATGTTGAAGTGAGACTTTTTGTTGCTTACGAGTAGGAAGCCACTATTATTTCCAATTGCTGACAGTTGTCTTTCTCTTTTGCAATTTTTAGTGAGTTTTCATTGTTGAATCTTTCTAACATAGTAATAGGAATTATCCTATACCTTCTCAGTCGTTTGTATTAGATGTTCTACTTGTTTTTTTCTAGTGCATTTTGGTTATCTCCTGATCCATATAAGGATAACAGAGGAGGAAGCTCAACATAAATTCCTTGTCTTTGTGGATGAGGTGAATTATCCACTTGCTTCTTATCCACTTCAATCATACCTACATATTATCATAGTCTAAATAATCATTACCATCTATTTCCACTAAACCTTGTTCCATCATATTGGTATCAGTATGTTTAGGGAATGGATTAGTAAAGATTTGTAAATTCTGATTTGACGGATTGACTAATTTATTTTTATTATCATTCACACCTGATACCTAGATGATATTCAAATCAATGAGGTCTTGTATTTCATGTTTAAGACACATACATCATTTAGTGTCATGTCCTTATGTCTGATGAAAATGACAAAAGGCATTAGCATTAAAGTAAGGTCCTTGTGATTTACTAGGATTGACAGGCTTAAACGGGGGAATCTTCACAATGTTGTTACTCAGCTTGATTCATGATAGCATGATAGGACTCAGTTATTGGAGTAAACTTTCTTGGTTGATATGATGCTTTCTTTGGATTAGTGATAGTAGACACATTAGAAAAGTTATTCATATTCGGTCCATTAATCTTGATGAAACTCCTATTATTATTATCCTTCTTAAAGTTGTTTTGTGATGATCCACCCATGGATTGACTAACTTGAGCTG
Organism: Cunninghamia lanceolata; assembly: GCA_027924645.1. NCBI lineage: Eukaryota > Viridiplantae > Streptophyta > Pinopsida > Cupressales > Cupressaceae > Cunninghamia > Cunninghamia lanceolata. The sequence goes on along the minus strand of BSBN01000275.1, from coordinate 3,231,934 downwards.
ATAACTTTTGATTTTCATACTGACTAGATGAAAGTTGGTAGTCATGAAGGGCAGTGCATAAATGTTGAAAGGAGTTATACTTCATCAAGAGGATCTTATCATGGATATTAGGTTGTAGATTAGTGATAAACACCTTTTGAACATCCTCATCTTTCATCTGCTATTGAATTTGTGTATACAAAGCTTGATACCGACTAATGAATTCAGTTAATTTCTCTTTTGGACCTTGCTTGCAATGAACCAATTCAATTAAGCAGACCCGGGGTCTGATGTTTGCTTGAAAATGTTGTAAAAATTGATCAATCAACTACAAAAAGGAGTATATTGAATTTGGAGGTAAAGAGCAAAACCATTCTAAAGTGGTATCTTTAAGAGATCGTGGGAAAAGTTTTGCCAACAAGTCCTCTTCAAAGTAGAAATCACTACACAGCTATGAATGTTGCCACATGAGTATTAGGATCACCTTTTCCACCATATTTTTCAAAGCGAGGGGTCTCAAACCTCTCAGGCATAGGAGTTCTTAGGATTGCACAGGAAAGGGGATTACGGGCATGATATGTTGGTATATTGGGCTAAGAAGAATTTTTAAAAATTGTTACCTTTTGTTGTAAAGCATTCATGCTCTGTAAAAGTTGGTTTAGGATTGCATCATTGGGAGATGTGGTTTGCTGCAAGGAATTAGAACCAAGGTGAGGAGGTGATTGACCTTGGGATATGATAGGCAGATACTGACAATATGTCAATGGTGGTTTGACATATTGATAGGTGGAAGATGGTTGTGAGTAGGTAATAGGTGGCTAGAAATAAGTGGAATAGATAGGTGGTTGAGAACAATTATTCATAGAAGAAGTTCCCTTAGAAACCAAATTATGATAATCAAATCCCACAGCCTTGTAATTAGTGCCATTAGATACTCCAATACCAGTGGTAGCATTACTACAAGCATTCACATCAGTTGTTAAGATTGTGGATGTAAAAGTGGATATTCCTGTAGTTGGTATAAGTACTGATACTTATGTATGAGATGGTGACAATGGGTTATTTATCACTTTTACACATTCAGTCACTAGCGTGATATTAGTTTGTACAATATGCACTAAACCACAGATTGCATTAAGACCATCTTGTCCTTCTTTTATCAATTCTCTTACATAGTGAATCACAGGTACAACTTCAGCTATCCTCTTAGTTTGCACATAGTCTCAGAATTTAGCTAGGTTTTTGTCAAGTTTATTTATTTTCTCATCAAACACATATCTTGTCATCTCAATAGTATCATCAACATCATGAAAATTTTGCTCTTCCATTGTACTTGTGATAGGTGTAATATCTTGTAACATTTGTGTCTCTCCTTTTGTAAAGAAGGTGTTCAATGTGCCAACTTATTCAAGGGAACTAGATCCCATGTTTCTTATGCTTCTTATTAAATGAATTTTTCTTTTAAGGTAGAGATTTATTAGACTCTTGCAAATCTAGGATGACGATAAGTCAAAATATAGTGAAAATAAGGTAAAATATGCAATTTTTCACCAAATTTCAATGCAAAAGACCATGACAAAGGGTGTTGTGAGGAAAATAATTATGGATAGCAAGTTATATCAATAATTACAGCCACTTTATTCCAAAATATTCATCACAACACACTTGTAGTGTCACCCAAGGTCAAACCCTAGTGAAAATATAGCAAAAACAAGCAATTTTTCATGGTTTTTCAACTTCAAGACCTAGAAAAAGGGGTGTTGTAAAGAATTTTAGGAGGTGCATAAAATAATAGTAATGATATTATTCATCTCAATCTATAAAATTTGTCAGAACACACTTGGAGGGAAAACTAGGCCAAACCCTAGGGCAAAAATAGCAAAAATGTGTAATTTTTCACTAAATTTTCACACCAAGAGCCCAATAAAAAGGTGTTGTGAATATTTTTAGGAGGGGAAGAAAATTATTACTCTAATAAAAAACAATTAGTGCAAAATATCCTTCACAATAGGCCTATGGTGCAAATTTAAAGAGTCGATAAGGCAAAATATAGTGAAAATGTATGTTTTTGAAGCCCTAGGTTTGAGATCTTCCCACAAAATGCTATATGAATGTTTTTCAAGCTGATATATGATGAAAATTATATTCTTTTAGATCTGAAAATGATTTCCATGCTCTAACATGCAAAATGCAAGTGCAATTCTAATGAAAAATCAATGAAAATGCTAGATTTTTGTTGAATTTTTCTATGCAAAAAATCTAAATTTGTTCTAAAATACAAGAATATATACAAATGAAAATTTTAATGAGTCTCTAAAATTAGTAGAAAAATCTGAAACAAGATTTTACCTACAAACCCTAGATTTTGGAATTACTAGGTTATATGCAAAAATCACAATTTTCAACAAAACCCTACCAATTTTATGATGAAAATGCAATGCAAATTAATTATTATTTTGTAATTTTCTTCAATTTAAATTAGATCTAATGCAAAAATCATAAATTTGATGAAATTGATTTTAATTAATGCAACATGCAAAACCCTAGCATGCAATTTTTTAAAGTTTTTCTAGTTTTTCAATTTTTTGTAAATTTTCTAATGCAATATGATGATTGTTGATATGAATGAATGAAATCAATGAAAATCTAAAGCACAACACTCAGCAAGGTGTAAATAAGTCCAATAACACGGGTTCACCAAAATGTAATGGGTGGAATTTGGATGTTAGTTTTTTGGTAGTTTTGAGTGTATATCCTCCTTTCACCCTTACATTCAAGTACCTAGGGTCAAGTTGCAATGTACTATCATACCCTAGGTCACTATTGAGATGTAGGGAAACTTGAATTTTTATGAGTTGATAGACAATTTCCTTCTCTTATGCTTAATTGTACCTTAAATCCCTAATTATGCAAATACGATAGTAAACAGATGAATTATAGAAAATGCTTTTGCAAAAAGATGTAAAATAACAAATAACTATGCACCTATTTTTGGGATTTAGAGATGGAAAAGTTAGGGACTAAAGAGCGGGTGCCCAAGGCCAAGGCCCTACTTTTTGTTGAGATCTAGAAACAAGGTCTTCAACCTGTATCTATTGTACTAGAGATTTGCAACCTAGAGGGGGTTGTGGTGTTTAGAGGCTTGCCTTAGTCAAGCCCTGAAGAGACAATCAAGTCTTTCAAACACTATTGTCAAATAGAGAGTGCATGCCCTTGGGAGGTAGAGGCAAAAACCAAATGATAAATGCTTAATAATCACAATAGATGTCACCTTGTAGTGAAGATCTCATGGGAGGAAGAATCTCTTCATGCCATGACGAGATGGATGCTCAAATCTGCAAACACAAACACATAGACAACACAAATCTATTCTTGCAACACAATGAAAGCCTTGAATCACCTTTAGAATGCCAATGCTCATCTAATAATGCTCTAGTTTACAAATGAATGCCTAAACATGTTTTTATATGCAATTACAAACATTCTCACCAAGATTTCGTAAATTCAAATTTACTGTGTCAGCCTAGGGACCAAATAACGGTCATAAACCAACACTAGAAATTTGGACCTGACCCAAAATAGGTCAGGACTAGGGTGCGGGCACTCAAGTCTTCCCCCATTATTTTGGGCAGGGTTAGGTTCAAGGGGTCCCCCTAGGCCCCATTTGTCATGATACCCATGGTTCAATCCATCGGGATGTTGAATTATGCTGCAAGATGTCCTAAATGCACACCAAAGACGTGGGAGCTAAACCTTTTGAGGGAAAATCCCCAAGGGGACATTTTTTGACATTACAATGACATGATGGTCAATGGACTTGTATATGATTTTATAGTACTTTTACCTAGAATGAGCACACAAGTTGTAAGATTTAATGACTTTATTTGATTTATATTGATGTGATTATCCTTTGCAAGATTTAATGATTCTTATGGATCCTTATTTATGAAGATTTATTGAATCTATTGAATCTTATTGATGAAATTATTGTTTATTTTGATATTGTAATTAACAGGATTAATTACACCCCTTTTTATCTTTTGAAGTTGTATTTAAGCAGATTATTTACATCTTTTTACTTTTGACAATGTAATGTTGTATTTAAGTGGATTATTTACTTCAATTTACTTTAATTACTTTTCTGCTGGTTTGAGGGCTTTTACATAAAGGGACTTCAACATTACCGAGACATGCATTAGAAGAAGATGATCCATTATATTTGATCTTTTTTAGATTGAGATGATATATTACAAATGGTTGCCATTTCAGTAGAAGAAAGTGGATCATCATCAATATCAAAAGTTCCAATGCCAATACTTTCGAGTTTAAGTTTTTTAGGAGTAGGAGATTGTGTTGAAGAAATTGCACTTAGCTTCAAGGTTTTTGGGTGTGATGGTGAGATTTTATATTCACCACTAAAGGTGGGTGTAAAATCTAACAAACCCTAATTGTCACCTAAGAACACGTTCAAAGGATTGACACTATCCTAACCATCACTATTGTTAGCAGCATAAGGTAGTGGTTCAGATTTTGTTAAAGAAGGGATCAAATTATTTAGAGGAATTTGATGTCTCGTTTCCATTTGCAAGTAAATTTTTGGAATTATATCAGCTTCAATTATTTGGAGCTTATTGTCATAAAAAAATTGATTGATTGATGAAGGGTAGAAGGGACTGCTCCCATGGCATGAATCCAGGGTCTAGCAAGAAGAAGATTATATGAAAGAGAACTAGGCATACCAGGGATAAGAGTAGGTAATAGCATAGGTCCAACCTTAACATTTAAGGGGGTAGTACCTAATGATTGTCTACCAATATTGTCAAAGCCATGAATATTGAGTTTATCTGGTTTAATGAGAGATGTATCAACATTGATTTTATGTAACAAGTCTATGCCAAAATATTAAGACTTGATCCACCATCAATCATAGTGTATCTTACACTTATTCTATTAATAATGATGAATATCATAAGAGGATCATATTGGTTTTGAACTTCTATGGGAGGTAATTCAATTTGTTGAAATAAGATATCCGATGTTGTCTCATGCATACAACTAAATAGAGATGCTACATCATTTGGTCTAACAAAAGGTGGAACAACTACCTTTTGTAGAGCCTCTTGGAGAATCTTGTGGTATGTTGGCGATGTTTGTATTAAATCCCATAGAGAGATCTTAGCTGGAGTAGCACATAGCTACTCGACAAGATAATATTCTCTACCAACATGTTGAGGAAGATGGAGAGGTGGAAGAAAAGGCTAAGATGGTGGAAGAGAAGTGGCAACATTATGTGCTTTCTTACTTTGCTTGTTATTATAGGTGTTGTGTGTGTGAGAAACCACATGATAATGAGGTTATTGTGAGACATTTTGAACACCTTGATCCTTTTGAGTAATTTTTTTGCATAGTTGAAGATGTAACCAGGAGGTCACGATGGGTTTAGAACACCTTGAACTATAACCACAAGTTTAGAGAAAGGAGGTAGATTACATGCCTCATGCACAATGATTTTAGAAATATTTTAATTATTAATGCACTTATTCATGATCCCATTAGTGGGTAGAATAAGTTTAATAATCATGATAGTATTTACATTGTTATCATTTTGAAAAATACAAGATTTAGGAGGACGAGAGGAATGCCCAATAGATACCCATGGGGGATCCCTTGTGAGTGAAGGATTTTCATCCTCTAATTCTTCATCTTTTGAAGGGAGAGAATTAGAATGAAGAGAGGGTGGAGTTATGTTAAGAAATCAATGATTTTCTCCTCTTTGATGCAGGAGCACCCAGGCACATGAGCAATCCTCCATCACAAAAAAACAATTTTAGTTTTTGCCATCAGTTTTGGCGGTCTCAATTTGTGAATTTGATGCATTGGTAGATATCTTTCTTCAGTTTTGTGTCAATTTGTTCACTGATGATTTTGTTGCAGTCATTAGAGTTTGGTATGCAAGTTGAGTTGCCAAAATGCATATGCAAATTCTAGTATAGAATTAGTCATTGGCATGGCAAATAAATATGTCGATCACGCCACACAATGGGTATAGGAAACCATTAGGTAGTCTATAATATACATCCAAATAGATTATAGTGAACTGTGGAATAAAAGTATGCTGTATATGCAGATCAAATGCTTCAATGCTGAGGTTTTTGGTCACTATAAATGTGCCCTAGTTAAGAATGTGCAATTTGTTGGCATGGAGAAATTGTGGTTGTTTTGATGTATTGTAAAGATTCAAATGAGGGAGAAGTTACACTACTTATACCTGCAATAACATAAGTATTTGTGTTGTGCCCCTCCACATGGTTTGTGGTCATTGTCAATGGCTAACAACCAGGGTCTCAATTCTCAGTTATTTTGCATTCTAAATTTTGTTTAACGGTGAAGGCTTTTAGTTCCATACTCAACTACCTATATTGCAACCTCACTCCCATAATGGATAAATCAAAGAAGTTTCTTGTGTCACCTCACCACTTATGGTCTTCTTTCACCAAGAATAGTGTCTTCAAACAGAAATTTCCTTTGATCTAGATGTGATTGCAGGAATGGGTGTTAACAGTGGCATGAAGAAATATAATTCTTGAGGCTAATTCATAAATGATAATAACATGAATGCTAATGGTGGGAGTTGTATGTGTGAAAAAAGTGAATGATTCATTGGAGTCGCTAATGATCGTGGTAGTTGGCAATCCAATATATGGCCTAAGAATGATACACAACAAGGATGCAGCGCCTTTGTGATCATCCAATCTTCTACAAACAATAAGGCTGATAAGGATGTTTCCCGCAATAGGACGAATAAGACAAAGGCTCCTCAAATCTTCATGCTTTTGTTTGATATGGAATAAGAATTGGTCACATAGAAGATGTGACTCCCAGTAGGAACTATTGAGTGAATTTGTATTATCGATCTATATTTCCTGAATGCATTGTAGCTCAAATTGAAGACAACACCATTTTGGAAGAAAAGAGGTCACGTGGGAAGAGAGAAGGAAGGGTCATCCCATCTATTGTGTATCTTCAGATCCTCAATCCAATGCATTATATAAATGAATGGATAATATTTGACAAGAGGTTCTACCATTAGGAAAAGGAGAATATAGGGCAAGCCACCAACATAATAAGAATTGGTTCACGGAAGAAGTAGGAAATAATAGTAGTTTTGTTGTATCTGTATGAGAGAGACCATGGAAAGTTAGTTGTAAATAACTTTGTTGTAGATCTTTTTTGTTGTAGCAATTCAATAAAAGTAACAAAGGTTTGGTTGTAATCTTTGCCTCAATGATATTTAAATTTCTAGTAGATTATTGTGTATGTAAAATTGTGTGTTTGGAGTTGTGAAATGTGGGCAAGGGAGGACCTTTGCATGAAATGGTATCAGAGCAAGGTGATCCTGAGAGTTCAGAGTATGCACCAGGACTGAGATGGGCTATTCTCCAATGAAGACTAAAGCTGGGTAGAAGGAATTGAGTTCCACCACTAAGAGAGAGAGAAAGAGAGAGTGGGTGAGGAAGCATCTTCCAGAAGTCTTCTTAGGTAGAGAGTAGTAGGAAAAGTGTTTGACAGAATGTTGAAGAGGAAAAGTATGAGGTTGGTCTTGAGAAGACCTTTAGGAATTTCATTCCTTGTGAGGAGAGACAGAATATTGATGGTGGTGTTGGATAATCAACTACAAGATTTGTGACAAGTGACACGACATGCTTTGAGAGAAAGTATAGAGGAGATGAAGATGGAAAAGAAAATGGGTGAGGAGGAGTCCCATGTTTCTTCTAATGATGTTTTGTATGCAGGTGGATTTCTGTGCATAGGAAATGAGGATAGAGATGGAGAAAAAGATGGAGAAAAGAAAGAGATTACAGCAGATAAAGTTGCAGCGGTTGAAGATGAAGTGGTGGGCATTGAGAATGAAAAGATTGAAGGTGCATCGATGGAATGTGAAGAGGTTGCAATGAAGGATAAGGAGGAAGATGATTTGATGTTGCAAATTTTGGTGATGGAAAAAGAGTGGTTCAAGAAGCTTACCGGTGAGGATGAGAAGATGGATGTTGCAGTAGAAAAAGAAGAGGTAAATTTTAAGTATTTTGAATTTAGTGATGGAAAATATGATAGGAAATTTCTTATCAAGATGAGATGAATAAGGAATTAGTACAAGTAGATGGGGAGAGAATGATTGGAGTTTTATATTTGTGTGTAGATGGTGCATATATTTCTTGTAGAAATTGTAAAGGATGTTGTAGGATTTTGGTGGAGGTGGATGATTTGTGATGGGTTGAATCCCACAAAGGAGGAGAGGGGAGTAGAGAAATTTTGGCAGATGAGGATGACATATGGTGGATGTAGATCCACAAATCAAGAGAAGACTAGTGAATGGATTTGTGGGAGAAGGATGGTGCTTGTGCTAGTGAAGTGTTGGAAAAAGAGGAAGAAAAAGTGATATTGTGCACATATCCCAATGATGGAGTTTGTTGCAGGTTGATTGCAATGTCAAAGGGTAGTTCAACTACTCAACTCCACTTTTGTGAGCCCGTGCTCACAAATTTTCTACCCGGTGTGTCTGATGTAGGAACACTCAGGTGCATGAGCAATCTTGTGTCACACAAAAATAATTTTAATTTTCACTATCAGTTTTGGTGGTCTTAATTTGTGAATTTGATGCATTGGTAGATATCTTTCTTCATTTTTTTGTCAATTTGTTCACTTATGGTTTTGTTGTAGTTGTTGGAGTTTGGTATGCAAGTTGAGTTGTCGGAATGGATATGCAAATTTTGGTATAGAATTAGTCATTAGCATGGGAAATAAATATGTTGATCATGCCACACAATGGGTACAAGAAACCATCAGGAAGTCTATACTATACATCTAAATAGATTACAATGAACTATGGAATAAGAGTATGTTGTATATGTAGATCAAACGCTTCAATGCTGAGGTTTTTGGTCACTGTAAATGTGCCCTAGTTAAGAATGTGCAGTTTGTTGGCATGGAGAAAACTGTGGTTGTTCTAATGCATTAGAAAGATTCAAACAAGAGAGAAGTTACACTGTGTATACCTGTAATAATAGAAGTATTTGTGTTGTGCCCCTCCACATGGTCTGCAGCCATTGTCAATGGCAAACAACAAGGGTCTTAATTCTTGATTATTGTGCATTCCAAATTTTGTTTAACGGTAAAGGCTTTTAGTTCCATCCTCAACTACCTATACTACAACCTCACTCCCATAATGGATAATTCAAAGAAGTTTCTTGTGTCACCTAACCACTTATGGTCTTCTTTCACTAAGAATAACATCTTCAAGAAGAAATCTTCTATGATCTAGATGTGATTGCAGGAATGGGTGTTAACAATGGCATGAAGAACTCTAATTCTTGAGGCTAATTCATAAATGGTAATAATAACATGATTGCTAATGGTGGGAGTTGTATGTGTGGAAGAGGTGATCAATTCATTGGAGTCACTGATGACCGTGGAAGTTTGCAATCTAATAAATGGCTTAAGAATGATACATAGTAAGGATGTGATGCCTTTGTGATCATCTAATCTACTACAAACAATAAGGCTAAGAAGGATGTTATGCATAGTAGGATGAATAAGACAAAGACTCCTCAGCACTTCATGCATTTGTTTGATATGGAATAAGAATTGGTCGCATAGAGGATGTGACTCTCGGTAGGAACTATTGAGTGAATTTGTATTATCAATCTATATTTCCATGAATGCATTGTAGCTCAAACTCAAGACAATGCCAAATTGGAAGACAAGAGGTCATGTGGGTAGAGAGAAGGAAGGGTCATCCCATCTATTATGTCTCTTCAGATCCTCTTTCCAATGCATTATATAAATGAATGGATAATATTTATGTTGTCACATGAAATTGCACCTTGCTTGGAGAGATTCCAAGCATTCCAATGACACAATGGGATGATCTCAAATTGTGGGACCTTGCTTAAAGAGATCAGACCTCTAGAGAAGGTCAGCTTCCTTGACTAGTTATCACCTAAAACTACTTAAATCGTCAAAGGAAAAGGGGAGAAGGAAAAGTTTTTAAAAATGAAATGCGAAAGTAGAAAAATTAGAAGTAAGGGTGATGCACTAGACTGATTAAAGAGACTTTCAAAGAACTGAGAAAATGCACAACACAACCAGATATAGCAAGTAGATATGCATAGATTAGATGATTCTAGTAGAGGTAAGAAGCAATATGATTGAGAGGGACAAAGATGTTCACGGATAGTCACATGTAGATTTACACTAAACTAAAACTTAGTAAAAGAGGTAAGATAACTTGCATATATTTAATAGGAAGGCATAGTTACAGTATCAGAAAGCTCTATTTGGAAATAGAAAAACTTGAAAGCTAAAAAATCTCCAACCCTATTTACATCTCACTATATGCATATATAGCATTTCAATCTAACCTAAGTCGGTTAAACAATTTGCTCCATGAGCTGTATCAGAAAATATCTACCCTTGAATGACTGTTCACCTGCAAGAAGTTATGGTGTAGAAGATTTGGAACTAGGACAGATGGGAGATATTTTGGGCATTGAATGTGAGCAACTCCTTTGTCTATCTTCAACAATGAATATATGAAATATCTGAAACAAAGTGGTGGAGAGATATTTTTGGTCATCAATGTGAGCTATTGAGCATCCTCCTGCAGCAATGAATGCAACACATATATGCATCTTGCCCAAAAATGGTCACTGAAACATCCAATCGTTAAAACATGCAAATCTAGATCCAAAATTGAAAGTGAGAAAATCCTGCTCAAAAACCTGCCAAATGAAAGAGGAGGCAAAAATAACCATTTTTGCCTCTTGCAGCATGTAGAAATTTGCCAGGATGGAGGAGATACAGGTGGTCAAAGTTTCAGTCAACTGTTTGTATATATCACTTTGCATTTGTGCTTGTATATTGCTATATTACACCATTATATATACAATGGCCACTGCATTCTTAGGTTCACCTTATGCATTCATACAATCTCCCCTTTTTTACCTTTTGCATATTCAAATCGCTTTGTATATGCCAACATGCAAGCATGGGCTTTGTCTTTTGAAACGACCTTTGTATCACTCCTGACATGTGGTACCACCTGGTTCGTCATTGAAATGAAGTTTGGGGCCCATTGCTAAAAAACTGTATCTTCTTATCAGTGGTTAGAATGATCTAAAATAGAGCTACCGATGTGCAATGTCTCAATAAGTAGGAGGTATTTTTCGCAGTGTGTCAAATTATGATATTTCATTTCACGGTTTAACTATGTAGTTTTTGAGTCAAACACATGACCCATATTTCATGAGTAGTGGTTCACATGAACCCATCTCTCGTGTTAATGAATGGTCCACTTAGCACTCATTGCATCTAAGTGATGCTCACAGGGGTGAAACATCGGGACTTTCGAGGAGGTCACCCAACCCAATACTACTCTGACTCAAGTGCGCTTAACCATGGAGTTTCCCCCAAGATCAAGCCCACTTAGCTTGCTACCCCATTTGCAAAACCTTCAACAAGTGTTGTGCCTTATGAACCATTCATTATAGAGCCCCTTTAGCTCATCAATTGATAAGTAGGAGGTATTTTTCGTAGTGTGTCAAATTATGATATTTCGTTTTAGGGTTTAACTATGTAGTTTTTGAGTCAAACACATGACCCATATTTCATGAGTAGTGGTTCATATGAACCCATCTCTCATGTTAATGAATGGTCCACTTAGCGCTCATTGCATCTAGGTGATGCTCAAAGGGGTAAAGCATTGGGACTTCTTGGGAGGTCACCCATCCCAGTACTACTCTGACTCAAGCACGCTTAACCATGGAGTTTCCCCCAAGATCAAGCCCACTTAGCTTGCTACCCCATTTGCAAACCCTTGCATATCTGACTCTTTATATATCGGATTCCATATGCAAACATACAATCGCAAATATACATACAATGCACGGACCTGAAAAGATCATCCACCGTCTTTGATTCGTTAGTCGGATCTGCCTTGTATCTTTCTCCTTTGTATGTCTCCTTTGAATGTTAAAATATGTAATGCAAAATATACAAGCCACAGACCTAAACCTTTGAATTTTGTCAAAATTGACTTCTGGGTCGGGTCCGGCTTGCATTTTGCCTTTGTATCTTTGCCTTGTATATTGCATATACAATGTGAAATATACAAGAAAAACATGCAAGCTGAGCCCTTATACATTGCAAACACTTTACTTCAGCATATGCATGTAACCATTGTATATTGCATATACATGACCCTTTGTATGTCTGAACATACAATGCCAAATATACAAAGGAAAACATGCATACAAACCTTGCATACAAACATGTATTTGAACTTGTACCATTTCTTTTGTATGTGCACTCACTGGGCCCCAGGCTTTGTATCTGTTCCTTTGTATATCGGCACATACAATGCTAATATACAAGTTGCGGACTCCAAATGATTATCTGTCATGCCTAATTCTGCAGTTAGGTTCAGCTTGTATGGTTCCCTTTGTGTATCGGCATTTACAATGCCAATATACAAGAAAAACATCCATACATACAATTATACCTTTGCATTTATCAAACAGAATGTACGCTCCTTTTGGTTCTGGGATTTGTATCTTGGGAATGCATATTCACTTTGTATCTGCGATTGTATGTACAAAGATACAATCGCATATACATACATTTGGTAGCCCCCACCTTTTGTATCTTGCCGCTGACCCGAAGCACATTTTTCTTTGTATGTTTACTTTGTATGTTAGACATTTATATTGCACATACAATTGCCTTTGCATCTTGCCCATGTACATTCGACTTTGTATCTTTTACTTGTATGTCACTAACGTATCCTTGTATCCTTTTTCCTTGCATGTCCCCCTTTCAATATTCGATTGTATGTATGTCGGCCATTGGAAAGAGCTAGGACTCACTACCAATGAACATCCTCATGCTGATGAACCCTTTATACATTGACCCTTGCATATTTGCTGATATACATTCTCCTTTGTATATGGCCCTTGTATCTTTTGCTTGCATCTTTTCCTTTGTATATTGTCGATTGTATCTAAGATACAACCACCCAATATACAATCATTTGTATCTTCAGCCTTGTATGTCTTTTCCTTTGTATATTGCAAACATACAATGGCGAATGTACATGCAAACATACATTCAAAAATGCATTTACAAATACTAAGTATAAAATTGAGATTTATCTGCAATGGAAAGCACTTGAAGACAAAAGATTTCTAGGTTTTTCTGGGTTTTTTGCAAAGATTCTCAAGGTGATATTTTTAGGATTTTTTACAAGGCACAACATGAGTATTTGAAAGATTCAAGCCTTTTGGGGTGATTTCCTAAAGGATTTTTAAGGAAAATGCAAGGTGGACTATTGACTCTGACAGAGGAAAATAGGTCAACAATTTCACAAGGGCTTCTTCTATTGGGAAAAGGAGAAAATAGGGTAGGCCACCAATACGATAAGATTTGGTTTACAAAGGAAGTAGGAAATAACAACAGTTTTGTTGTATCTGTATGAGAGAGACCATGGAAAGCTATTTGTAAATAACTTTGTTGCAAATCTATTTTGTTCTAGCAATTCAATAAAAGTAATGAATGTGCCAAAATATCGTCACAAGTGGGAACAATTTTGGGAGAGGGATCCAAAACATAGGGTGACATAGGCAAAGCTAGGTCACCATCATATGTATTAGAGGGGAGATCAATAGAAATATACATGCAATTATCATTACTTGTAGTAGAAGTAGAAGAATAACTAACACCATTATCTTTTTTATGATAATTCATGGAGATGAATTTAGTAATATCTTCTAATATCAAAGTCCATACACATTCATGAGAGTCATGAAGCTAGCAAAATCAGGTATATGACAAAAGATATCATATATGGAACATATAGAAATATAAATATCATACATGAATGCTATATGGTTCAAGATATTCGGATGAATATAAATGAATTTAGAATTTTTTTCAAAATCTATAATAGATGCACATGCAAAGATTCCAAAGAGGAACAACTAGAAGAGGCCATGATGAAATGACTTGTCTACTATATGCAAATATAATATGGAACAACAATGTACAGTCTTATTTATTCATTAATCAAGTACAACCAATATCAAAATAAGATTACAATCAATGAACTACAAGTGTAAGAGAAGCAAGGTTTTCCAAAAAATGTGATATTCCTAGTAACCACAACAACTAAGTCTTGCAAATATAAGATGTGTAGTATGTGCAAACGGAAACCTCAAATGATTTATCCACTTAAATGCAACAAAGATTTAGAGAAATTTGCTTTGATGAAGATGTACAAGTGCCTAATGAGGTATACAATTTAGAGAGCTCTTTTAAATGATGCTCTATTGGCATCTCTATATGATGTCTTTTCATCTCTATTTGATTCAAGGGCTCTTTTCTAGTAAACATAATTTATATGCTTGGTTAACAAACTATCATATTTGGGTATGTTAAGGATAGTGCTACGAACATATGTGTGTGTTATTTTTTATTTTAGCAATAAGACCAAGTTTGTAGACTAGGTAGAGTCACCTACAACAACTATAAAGTTTACCTAGTGTGTAGAAATTACTTGTACAACATCTAGGTGCTTGGATAGTGAAGTAACCTATATTATTTAAGTACTTCCAATGGCTATGTATTTTGAAGTTGGTATAATCATGGTGATGCAGTTGGTTTGTGGCACCATCAACATGGTGTAAAAGTGGGCTATAGTTTTGGGAAGGAGTGTATTGTCTATGATTTGAAGTTGGTTGAAGTTCAACAAGGTAGTGCCTATGTGTGGGTGTGTATCCCTAGAACAAAGAGGGTTGCAACTAAGAGAGTTTTGTAGTAGTAGGAAGGATATTGAAATTCTTGTAAAAGAAGAGTAGCAGAAGTTCTTGCAACAAAAAAAGATGTAAGAGGGATCAAAGAGGTGTTGGAAGCCATAAGAAGAATACAAGCCTCATTATTCTCTACTCCAACTCTTGTAGTGATCCCATAGAAGCCATGCCTCTAAACTCATCCTTGACAATTGTTAAAGTCCTTCATGAAAATTAATAGTCTATTTTTTCCACTACATCCAACCTAATTCTAAATTGTGGTCAAACAAACTTTTTTGGCACCATTACCATTGATGTTGTAGATTGAGAAAGCCATAGGAAATTGGATAGAAAATTAGATTCTACCTCAAAATTGACATGACTATGATATCATGTTCCAAGTAGTGAATGCCAATGACTTCCTTAAAGGCCATCTTTACCTACATTAAGGGAAAATTGAAGAAAATGTTTAAGGAGTTCTAGTTGACCAAACCATGGAAAGCCATCTCTCTATTAAGAGTATAGAAGAAAAATAGTGACTCCATGATCTGGTGGGCCAAGATTTGTAGAGCATAATGAGATGGAATTTACATTGTTATCTTTTTGAAAAATACGAGATTTAGGAGGATGAGATGAATGCCCAATATCTACCCATGGGGGATCCCTTATGAGATAAGTTTCTTCATCCGCTAATACTTCATCTTTTGAAGGGAGAGCATTATAATGAAGAGAGGGTAGATCTATTTTAAAAAATGCATCAATGATTTTCTCCTCTTGCACCAAAATATCCTCACACGTAGGAATGATTTTGGGAGAGGGATCCAAAACATAGGGTGACATAGGCAAAGTTAGGTCACCATCATATGTATTAGAGGGGAGATGAATGGAAGTAGACATGGAATTATCATCACTTGTAGTATAAGTAGAAGAGTGCACATGTCATCTAAAATACCAATAAATATTGGAGTTGCAATTCCCAAATTATTGATTAGGATAGCTTGCTAGAGTGTTTGGACATTCTGGGCATGCCTCATTATTCTTTACTCCAGCTCTCATAGTGCTCCCATAGAAACCATGCCTCTAAACTCAACCTTTAAAAATACTAAAATCCCTTCTAGGAATTGATAGTCCATTTTTTGCCACTACACCCAACCTAATTCTAAATTGTGGTCAGACAAACTTTTTTGCCACCAATAGCATTGATGTTGCAGATTGAGAAAGCCATAGGAAATTAGATAGAAAATCAAATGCTACCTCAAAATTGACATGATTATCATATCATGTTCCAAGTAGTCAATGCCAATGACTTCCTTAAAGACCATCTTTACCTCCTTTAAGGGAAAATTGAAGATAATGTTTAAGCAATTCTAGTGGACCAATCCATGGAAAGCCATCTCTCTATGAAGAGCATACAAGAAAAATAGTGACTCCATGATCACATAGGCCAAGATTTATAGAGCATAATGAGATTTCCATAAAATGAAGAGAGAAGATAAATATTACAATGGTTTTTCCAAGTGTGTGATTAGATACCCCTTCATTTATTAAATTGAAAACTAGAAATTAAATGAGTTTTCTTTTAAATTGAATAAAAGTGAATAAGAATATAATAATCGGATTACACATGTACATATAATATGTTTCCATAGGCCTATCTTTAATGACATCCATGTGATGCTTTGAGTGAAAGGATGGATAATGACTTAATATTACAAATATCTAGATAATATTTTTGCATATCTCAAAAACCATTTGGATAGATGCTTTTAGTGTGTGGAATTAAATGCAAATGTTATTGATGATGATCATGAAGATGGTACAAAGTTTTATTAAAGTTTTGCTAGATTGAATAAAAATATTAATGATGTGCTACACTATATTTTCACAAAAAGTATCACATGAATGTGATACAAGAAGCAATATGTGGACAAATATTTTAAGTTACAATAATTCGACACTCAACTTGTAAATACATATTAATTTGAAATCAAAAGGTAGAAAAACTAAAAGCTTCTTTTTCATGAAGCTCTAGTAAAAATTAGAGTCATTTAAATGTGAAAATTTCAAAATAAAAAGGAAATACATTTGAAAGAACCTCAAATTTGTTAAATATCCACCCTAGCCAAAGAAACCCTCAAAGAAAGAAGGTGTCGGTTGCCACCTTGCTTGATTTTTCCAAGAGACAATTTTAGATGTCATTTTTGTGATGAAGGAGAGTACTTTCGTAGACATCCAACAACCCTGGTGAATGTCATCCCTAGAATTCTAGAGGATACAAGTTGTAGTAAATGATTTTGTAACCAACTCCATTTGAAAGTAACCTAAAAAATCCCACAAGTAATCATCTATGTCATAATCTTCTAGAGAAACATTAAGTTTTTCATTAGGAACAAATGCATCATAAACATATGTCTTAGCTAGGATCTTGACTAATCCAACATCCTGGATGATGCCCATGATGTTAGGTAAAAAATGAAGTATTATTATTGAGAAGATTCTTTTGAGGAAAGGATTGGAGTATATCCTCACCAATAAGAACCCTTATAATAGTTTCTATTATAGGGGAACTGATATAAAAGATCATCTCTAATTTTAATGAATCAAATATCTCCACATCTTCAAATTCTCACTTGGTAGGGGCCAAAAAAATCCTTCTATTTTCTTGATTAGATGAGAGAACTATCACTTGATACTACAATACTGTTGAAAAAGCTAAAACTAGAACTTGCACAATCAACCTCAAAATCTCACAAATGTACTATGAACTATATGACATGTATCAATAAATAATGATTAAGGTCATTTTCTCATATGTGAATTAAATTAAATTCTCAATGATGCCCATAGCCCAAGACACCAATATTATGTAAGATATGTACTAATATTTTTACTTTTTATAATTTATCACTAATCTTACACATTCATATTAACTTAGGTTTTAATTCACCCCCTCAATGAGAAATTTATTGAAATTTAGGGTAACTTTGCCACCTAAATTAAAAAATAATGGGCAATTCACACTTAATTTTCCACCTCAATTAAAAATTTATGAGAAATTTAGGCTTAATTCAGTACCTCAATAAAAAAATTGTGTAAAAGTTTAAAGTCGTTGTTCTTTTTATGTTTGAGTTAGGCTTTAGGGAGCCATGTCCCCTAAAATGAAATATAAAAATTTAGATCAACTGGTCACAAAGGAGGGCTACCGTACATTAATATTATGTTTTTCATTTCTATAAGCCATATTAACTAGTTGTATTACATAACAAAAAGGATTTTACCCCTTATCTAATTACATGATAGCACTATATATATACTATCTATTCTTCTATGTTGTTCCTAGTTCTCCTATATTTCTTCCAGCTCAATCATCCCCTGAATCCTCATATTCTTTCATTTAAACTTCCTCCACCCATTCATGTCCTTCTTCTGCCACTATCCCTGCCAGCATTTTGAGGAAGTTGATTCCCCACTCGAATTCATTGCTCCTGCCATCTTCGTATACACCAATGACCTAAATAACAAATGAATTACCCATGGTCCATTATGGGTTGGCAAGATTAATGACCAGTTGTCCCCTTCTCAATGAAAACCAATCCTAGGAACTGTTGTATTTAGCTTTTGCTATAGACTCCCATGCTAGACTGAGTGAATAAGAGCCCTCACCATCTCCCTAGTGGAGTCCTTGGATTAACCCAAGTCTAAATAGACACCTACAAACATGGCAGCTATGTCCATGTTAACCCTATAATTATGTTTTTGGTTCATGAATGTGTCTCCCAAAACTAAATCAATGGCAAACAAACTAATCTAGGATTACACCTTGAAAACTTTCCTCAGCCTTTGTTCTCATATAAAATCCTTGAAGGCCATCTGCCTCTTGTGCCATATGAGAGTGAACGTAGATTCCATATTGCCAAAAATTTTTTTTGGTGAAATGCTAAGCCATTGATCTATAAATAGATAGTCTCACGCATTGCCAGTCACCTTAGCTCTCACTTCCATCATCTGCTACCTCACAACTTCATGGGAATTAAATTTTACCCGTCCCTTCTCTACTAATCCCATGCTTGAATCTCGTCTTCCATATAGTGATATGATTAAAATATGCCTTTGACTTTCCATCCTTACCAAACAATAATTAGCTATCATCATTTCTCCTTATTCTAGAATCATCCCTCCCAACTAGCCTCCATGTAGATTCCCCTGCCACTGTGGACAATCCTATGTATCACCTTCTCCCTCTTTCTTTAGAAGTATTTCAAAATTTGGTATTCTCTTAGTCCAATGCTTGACCTTATTACTAATTATGAGACCTTCTTCAAGGTCAAAGGCTATGTGAACTAGGTTGTCGGCAACTTTATTACCTTCTCTATAGGAGTGGCTGATTCTATAGTCCTAAAATTTCTTCAATAACTCTACTGCCCTCAAAAGAATATTTTTTAGTTTCTAATTTGGAGTCTCCTTGCATCACAAGGCATTGATTGTAACCAATGAATCACCTTCAATATGAATTCTTCTTAGTCCTAAAGACAACCGCAACTAGAGACCCACTATTAGGGCTTGAAATTTTACTTCATTATTAGATAGAAACCCTATTCTTTTTGTTCTAGCTCCCAAAATATTCCCTTCATCATTCCTGATAACACAACCTATACTTGCCTGACCCGGATTGTCACGTGAAGCCCCATCAAAGTTGAGTTTTGGTCATCCTAAATTTGGTGGGATCCATCTTACCAACTTGCTCTCCTTTGAGCCCTGATTAACCTAGCCAACCCCATTAATAGGGAGTTAAACTTCAAAGTTGTGTCATGCTTTAGGCCAACTTATCAACATAAATGAATTTAAGTATTTCTAACTAAGAGTCAAGTTTAGTGAAACATATGTTCTATCTGGATTTATTTTAGCTAAATTAGATCTAAGCCACAACTTTTCCAACTGGAACCATCCACTAAAAACATATGTAGTATCACTTTGGGGCTAATTTACCAAAAAATTAAAATTATTTAAAAAACTTGATGTTCTAACAACTCCTACTCATGCAAATAATCATTTAAAAAAAATTAAAAATACCATTTTGTAGATCTATAAGTCTAGTTTGTAGAACTATAATTTTTTAAATATTTCAATTAGTGTTTATATTTTATTTTTTATTTTTACTAAAAGTAGGTCATCAGTGCCAAAATGTGATGTTGATTGTCCTCTAAAAGAAATAGTAAAGTTTATCAATTTTTTTTGAAAAAATATGATGCACTAGAGGAGAGATTCCATGTCAAGTTGATATATATTTTTCCTATTTTGGATAAATAGTTAAGACAAAAGTTGGTGTTGCATTGAAACTTTACATTTTCATTACATTAAACTTCCAAGATTTATTTAAAAATATATATTTATCAAAATGGAGAAATAATTAAGCATGCACTAAAGTTGAGGTATGAATACACAAAAAAATAGAAGGAAAATAAATGAAGTTTATTTTATAAAGTGCAACATCCCATTCAACCTTATTTTTCAGCATTTTATCAGCAACTACATTATAGTGTTAATTTTATAAAATACTATATTTAAATAATGATTATTTTTTAATACAAACATAAAATACACTAAAAATCTAAATTTTATTAGTTTACATCATTTTAAAATTCAAAACACATATGTCATTTTGTAGTGATTCAAGTTAAAAAGTTAAATCAATATTGGTCATTTCCTTTATAAAAGTGTGACACAACTTTGAACTTTCATGCAATTATCAAGAATCTGGTCTTTATTTGCTACCTTAATTAAAAAAATTAAAAAAAACTTAGCCTTCTTTTGCCACCTAAATTAATATTTTATGAAAATTTAGGTCCACATCTGCCAAATTGATAATCAATAAGAATAAAATTTGATTTTCAAATCAACCACAATTTATTTTTAAAATTATGTTATAACATAAAATAGCTACCCACAATATTACTTTGATTGAATTTTAGGGAAAATCACAAAGATTATTATGTTTCCATATGGGGGATTTACAAGGATTTCTATAGAATTTTTGAGGGGCGGGTTCTTAAAGTATACCCTACCATTTATCCTTTTTCTATACCATATTATGCCCTATTTACTATTTCCTACCACATATAACTGAGTAATTTTCCTATACCATATTATGCCCTATTTACTATTTCCTACCACAAACAACCAAGTAAAAAATAGAGATATTTGATTATTTCTACTAAGGTGAAATAGATTAAAATGAATATCAATTGGGAGCTAAGATACCTTTGAATTGTGCCAACATAGGTTAAAGATTAATGTGTTTTCTAGTACATTTAGCATTCTAGCATAGAGTCAAGGATGTTGCTTACAATGCAGTTATTATTAATATAATAATTGATAGCAAATATTGTGTATAATCAAAGGTCGTTATGTTTATTTTTTAGAATTAACATACATTTGTTTCTATTCTAGAAATAATTATGTTTCTATTATCAAGTAGAGGCCACAACCCAACAAATTATTTGTAATCTTAGTAAAAAAAATTTAACCATCACCTATATAAATCATAAAAGGTACAACATAGAGGTATGTTTTGAATCTGCAAAATTATAAAGGAATATGATTATGCCAATTTATATTTGAAAGAGACTTTGTAGCTCTGATAAGAGGAGATGATCCTCAATATGAACTATGAGCCAGGGTTCACTCCCAAAAAGTGCTTGATGTTGATCAACTATATTTATCTATGTATTGTTGTGTGATTAAGGTTTACATATATTGTATATTTAGAATCCTTGAAGTTGTTTAGGAATTAAGTTTTATTTGTTGATGAATTTTGATGTATTAATAGTGTGAAAGATGTGACTCACATTAAACTTGCAAATTTTGAATAAAATTAAAGAGATTGTTTTAGCACTATATTAACTTGTGGATTTCTGCGTGATTGAATTATTTTCTACTTATGGATATTATAATTTGTTTGTTTGTTTGTTATTATTTTAGCTTATTCCACTCCTTACAGTTAGAAGTTACAATTCTTATAGCTCATAGTTATAATTCCTATTGCCAACAATTATTGTTCCTATAGCATGTAGCAACAAGTTTCTATAGCTAGATTCAAGTAGTTTGATATGAAATTAGATTGACCTTTATCATCTCTTTTTTAATATAATTATAGTTATTCACTCAATTTTACAATCTACCACCCTTTTGCATACAACCAATATGCCTTTCATAGGCTTACACCCTCAAATTGACATAGGAGCGAACTAAACTTGAGTCTTTTAAATAACATGTTATTGAATATATAAAAATCAAATTATCTAAATTGGGAACAATTCAAATTTATATGTAGAGTTTAGAGAAGCTATGATTATAGAATTTGAGATCATAGATTTGTAACAAATGCATTATTTTCTTGGTCTACAAGTATGGAAAATTGAAGATGGAATATTCATTTCTTAGTAAAAGTATGGTTGAGACATCCTACATAAATTTTATATGAATAATTGCATACCATTTTCCACACATATTAAAGTTGGACTTAAGTTGTCAACTTCTAATGAGTTTAATCTAGTGAATCCCATTTTATATAGATGGTTAATTGGTAGATTGGCCTACTTGATTACTACCCCACCTAATATCACATATGTAGTGAGTTTGGTATCTAGGTTTATGTCAAAACCTAAGGAGACACATTAGAGTTGTATTAAGAGGATTCTTAGGTATCTTAAAGGGGCCTTAAATTATGGTCTCCACTTTTAGCATTCAAAGGACAGTAGATTAGTTGCATATATAGGTTTAGATTGGGTAGGTTCTGAAGATTATTAGAAGTCTACTTTTGGTTATACCTTTAGTTTTGGTTCTACATTATTTTCTTGGAAGTCCAAGAAACAACCTACTATATCACTTTCTATAGCATAGGTTAAGTAAAGCTACCACCTTCAGTGATTTCAAGGGAGTATGGTTGAGGAGATTGTTAGAGGATATGTAGCAAATATAGAATGGTCCCATCTTGTTGTATTGTGATAACCAGAGTACTATATACATATAAGTAAGAATCAAGTGTTTCATAGTAGGACTAAGCATATTTAAATTCAAAATCACTATATCATATAGATTTGATCCAACAAGGATTGGTTGGGATTGTATAGTACCCTATAGAGGATTATATAGTCAATACATTCATGAAGGCCCTTGCTTACATGACTAGTTTTAGAAACTTTAAGTCTTTCTTCAAGTTCTTCCCAACCTTCATTATGGGGGAGAATGAAAGAATAATGAACATTTTTTGTAGTTATTCTAAATAGGCATTTTTTTTTCTTAAGTTCGTAGTTAGACAGTAGTTGATTTTTCATTTAGTTATCTTTTGTCTTATAAATGTTATTCTCTTCTCCCATAATATATGGAAGTTTGGACCTTATGCATTACTTGCATTGTTTTGATGATCTACATATCATCTTTCTTGTTTATTGTTGTTCTATTTCTTTATATTATATAATTAATATAAAATAATTATAACTCTAATCTAAAATGTACTATAACTCTAATCTATATTAAAATAAAAAATAATAGAGAATGTAGGTAGATGATCTATATAATTTGAAAAAATAATTTCTATAGAATTAAAAATATATAACTGCATAAATAAAATGATTTCTTCTTTATTTGTAATTAAACTAACCTTTCTATTTTGTTTCAATTTAAAATAGGAACTCTGTATTTTAGCTCACAAAATTTTAGCTGATCGAAAGTAGGGTTGAAAGTTACTCAGACCTTAGATAAGGATTTCTATGTTCAAATCAAATTCTAAACTTTTCAACTGAAAGAGAATAAAAACCCTAGAAAACTACTTGTCTGGAGAAGGCTCCAGAAGGCTCTAGAAAACCTATAAATATGCTTGCCTAGAAAATTCTCCCAAATTTTATTAACATCATCCTAAAGAAAACATTCAAGAAGCCTCCTCCATGAGACAATGGAGTAACTATAAATCTGTATTCCCACATTTTAAACTTTGACATGAAATCTAAACTAACAAATAATTTTCTAAAACCTGATGCTAAAACACCCTTGCATGCAACATGTGTGCTTGATGACATGTGCACTCAACATTAAGCATACCACATTTAAACGAGATAGGAAAATATGAGTTAAGGGTAGTGTAGAACTCCTTTCACACCCCTTAGATATGGGGGTTAACCTATAAAGTTTAGGTGTCGTAACATGTGTTGCTAAGTGGAAGGTCACTTTCAAGGGGCTGACTCTAGGTTTTTTTTCCTCTAGATGATGATGGAATATTGGTCTCCCTTAAGAAATAAAATACATATGGTTTTAACCTAATAACTAAATAAGGGTTTAATGAAAGTACTTAAATCCTTTGCAGAACATAACTAGAAAACCAACATTCATTCCCTAAAGAAATAAAATACATTGCTTCTGGCATTTAATTAGGGTTGCGAAAAAATTAATAACTCAAAAAAAAATGCCTAATTAAAGTAATAATTAAATAGCAATCAAAAATAAAATTATTCAAATTCGACATTTAAATATAATTAGGATTTTAATAAATATTAATTAATTAAATTTAAATTTAAGGTAAAATATCCAAACCATATTTCAAAATTAAATAAAGGCTTCATAAAATTTTCGACAAAAAAACATTCAAAATTATCCCTCTAAGGTCAAATACAAATAAAACTACATATATTCAAATTCTAGACTATAGGACTTTACAAAAGGGGTTAATAATTTCTAATGGGATTAATTAATCCAAAATAAATATAGGCCCTCTATTCTTTAGGGTAATATTGCAAACCTAATGTGAGATTATAAAAGGGGGCTTAAGTTTATATTACTCACATTGTTTCTTTGTAGGTTTGGAGGAGAAGTTGGCGAAGGAAATCTCTTTTCATAGGATGTGGCATTGCATCTTGTAATGTCATAGAGAGATTCCTTCACGAGGTAAAAGTCTCCCCTAGAATCCTAGGTGAAGTAGAAGACGACCTTACCCAAAAGAGAGACCTATTCACCTATCCTAGAATAGCCCACTATTAAGCTAAGATTCCTAGAGGATATGTAGCAAATATTGAATGGTCCGACTGTATTGTATTTTGATAACCAAAATACTATACAGATAAGTAAGAATTGATAGTAGCACTAAACATATTGAAATTCAATATCACTATATAAGAGAGTTGATTCAACAAGGATTGGTTAGGATTGTATACTATCCTATAGAAGATTATATAATCGATATATTTGTACGTTGGAATTACATGTTTTACCTTCTGTCCACGTGGAAAAGAGGTTTTGGCATTAAAAGGGTAAAACAACCTTGTTATTCGCGCACGATCCAACAACTCGCAGAGCTTAGAGCATATGCTTTCTTCATCTGTTTGAAGCTCCAATTCCAATATCTCGAGCAGGACGGAGAAGGGAATTTGATTCTCCAACATCAAAATGTCACTTATTATGGGATATGCAGTATATTCAATAATATTTCGATTAAAAAAATGGTCATCAGAATTTGTACTACCATCCAAGGCCCTAAGGATTTCTAAAATAAAACAACCATCCTGAGTGAGCATCGAAGCAAGATAAGTATCATCAAAAGGGATTTGGTGTTGGTAACACTTTCCTACAGTGGGAAGGAGAGAGCGAACAGGTCCTATTACATCTTGTTCAAATTCAACATCAGTTGCAGCAACATCCTTCAGCCTTTAAAACATTTCTTGCGTAGCATGCTGTTTGTGAGGACGCATTTTAGCAGGTGAAGCGTTGGTGTGATGACGCCATTTGTGGAACATACGCGCTTTTCTTCAATTGGATGAGGAATCTTGAGCCATGGGAATCTTGCCTTATTTCATTATGAAGAAAATCTCTTACCCAACAAACTGTAAAAGCTCGAGAGTTTCTGATAACATGCAGATGACCCGAACGAGTTTATAAGACAGTTGAGATGTCTAGGAAAAATCATAGTAATTGAATCGCAGTCAGGGAGGGAACCACAGCGCAACAATGAAGCGTAGAAAGTAGGAAATTTTCTGAAGGATTGCAATCACTGGACCGCCTCACGTAAACAGCCAGTGAGTTGTAACTTATGGTTGGGCCACTTGGATTTGCGGTCAACACTATCTAATCAATAAAATTGCACAGCTGCTTTCAACTGTTACAATCGAACAGTTCGTCAACTCCGTATTCATTGTCTTCGACCATCCATACAAACATCAGCCAGCCGGTTGCTGGCACTCACCAGTTGGTTAAGACGTTCCTGGACCGCCTCACATAAACAGTTGGTGAGTTGTAACTCACTGACTGTACGGTTGGGCCACTTGGATTTGGGGTCGACACTATCTAACCAATAAAATTAATCGGCTGCTTTCAACTGCTACAATCGTACTGTTTGTCGACTCCGTATTCATTATCTTCGACCATCCATACAAACGGCAACCAACTGGTCGCTTACAACTCACCGGCTGGTTAAGACGTTCCTTAGTGAACAGTGGAAATGTACCTGCAGATTGAATGCGCATTAGTAAAAAATACTCTAGAATTGATGTTTATCATCTCTATGAAATTGCATTCCTACTTTCCACGAAATTGCAAGTCATCTTACCTATCATCTCTAGATTTGAAGTAAAAAGAAAAATTTATCAATGTAGGAATGCAATTTCCTAGGAAGGGCACTCATATTCTAGAATTGAAGTTTCTAAGTTCTGTAGAAATTGCAGGGCATCTTTCTAAGCGTCTTGTCTACGATCAGAGCTTTTAATATCAATGGTACTCTCACAAGAAACCACAGCGCAACATTGAAACGTACAAAGTAGGAATATTTCTCAAAGATTATAAACTCTTGGTTGTGAGGAGATTATGAAAATGTGTGGAAAAAGAAGGGCTTATTCATATGGTATGGTCGCTATTTGGAAATTTCTACCACTTTAGACAATACTATTTAACTCCTTTAGTGGACACATTTTTTTGGGGCACCATCTTCCAATATAAATTAATTGTAATATTTAATATATGCATCAATTGAACTCCTTTAGTGAACGCATTATCTCAGACGATTTATGTAACATAAAGTCACTGCAATGAAGCATTCATTTATTTTCAATGATTATTATTGTGTTTGGAGTCAGAAGTTTTCTATGCAAGATATAACTAACATAAAGTCACTAATAAAATACAGCCGAATTGACTTATTAGTGAAAAAGAAATCCAAGGAATCCATTTCTATCGACATAAAAAACGGTGAGATTTAATCCAGTTCATAAAGTCAGGGATTTGGCAACTTTTTCTCTTTCGTGCCAGAGCATTGATTTTACTTGGCTTCAGTCAAAGATGCCATACATACACCACACAAAGCGAACCTATATAAAGCATTACGTAAAAAAATGCCATACCTATATAAAGCATTGAATTTACTTGGCTTACGTCAAAAATGCCATACCTATATAATGTGACACTACACAAAGCGAAGCCAGGCGCGTTTTGCGTTTATAAGCAGCGTATCTTTCCCCGCCAATTTACTCGTTCAAAAATACGACAGTATAAATACGGACCCCGTGTTGTGGAAAAGGGGAAACGAACACTCTAAAGACCTAGCATTGTTTTTTACTTTTATTTCGGTTCAGTTTGCTTCACTTTGATCCGGGTTATATTTGTTGTATAAATTTTTTAATTTAAGATTGTTTTATAATTCTTTATTTTTTTTAAGTTTGTTTATTTTAAGGTATAATTTTTTTTTTTTTAAAACAGAAAAAGGTGATGGACACCCATAGATTAAAAAAGAAATAAGAAGAGAGTATAACAAAGTTTTAGGACATCAAACCCTGAGGTCCAAAGAAATATTACATATCATAACCCTTAACAGAACCGATCATAACCAAAAATAACCAAAAAACAGTCCTTTACACCCAGAAAGGACTAAACCAAAACCAGCCAGGGGAAAACATACTACTACCATCCCAGAACAGAGGAGAAAGAAAACATGAACCCTGCACATCCAAACAGCTTCATTGAGGACTGCACCACGCCTGAGCCACCAAAAAACCGTAACCGCCACCACCAAGCAATGGAAAGAGATGCCAAAAAAATGCTTCACATCACTTCCAGCGGCCTAGAAAAAGGTAGACACCACCACCGAGAGAGCACATGAGAGAGGGAGACCAAAACAGTGACACACGCAGCCAAGGTATCGGACAGAGCCAATAAAACCAAAACAAGACAAACACACCCCCACCACCACTCTCACGCTGCTGCCGGAGCTACTGGGAAGTTCTGGTCATCGATCAGAGCAGCCACATCTGGGTAGAAGCCTTGTTCAGGATCCTCTAAGGCATATTGAGGCATCCCCGGGGCAAAGTCAGGAGAGTGAACCCTAAGAAAACGGATAGCCAAGAAGACGTCCTTAATTCTGGAGGCTTTTTTCTTGGTCACAAGAAAACAATGCGACTGCAAAACACTGTCTAGTTCATGGCTGCATAGAGATTTGATACTGTTTTGCAAGGCGCGGTAAATAGCTTGTTGAGAGGACGACGTACGCAGCAAGGCAAGATTGAAGAGACTGCCAA
Organism: Cunninghamia lanceolata; assembly: GCA_027924645.1. Lineage (NCBI taxonomy): Eukaryota > Viridiplantae > Streptophyta > Pinopsida > Cupressales > Cupressaceae > Cunninghamia > Cunninghamia lanceolata. Next base: position 3,203,571 of record BSBN01000275.1, on the reverse strand, counting down.
TAAGGGCGTCACCCTGGTCCATATTATAATCAGCCACCACAGATTCCCATCTGTCAACTGTGTAGAGGTTTTTGGCAAAAAGCCCTGCCACTAGCGAGTGCACAAACTCCCCATCCACAACTAAATCCATTATATTAGATAGGAGCTGAGAGACGACATCTGAGTAATTTAAAACTTGACCTTCGTATCCTCTGATCCAGGCATGGCCAACTATATTCCTAGCAGCGAATTGCATTAGAGTACAGTCCCAATCAAGCAGGGACATTAAATCTGCCGCTTTCACCCTACCTCTGATCTCAGGTTCCCACTCCAGAGCTAGGAAAAATAGCCTTTGATTAAGGCGTATGTCAGCCATTAGTGCCTATACACTAAAATTGTAGGACCTGGAAACCTAAGCCACTCAGGAAGCCTAGAAGCGGGAGGCCTATGAACCGAAAGTAGGAAACACCAACCAGCCAACGACTTCTATTGAGCTAACAAAAAGCAACTAAGAAGGGAGAACCTATTAAAGGTCATTTGATGGCAATGACATCATAGAGTCAGGTGGCCCCAACAGATGAATTGAGGAGCCACCTCGGGGAAGGGTCCTTAAGTATAGGTTTGCCACGTATCCCAGCGTGGGGATTCCTTTAGGCGAACTGTAGCCGTAAAAACTTTGAAGCCCTTATTTAATACATGTCATAATGGCATATCACCTCTCTTTAAGAGAGAGATATGCTGAGATTCGCAATCCCCACCTATAGACCATTTTGAAAAGATCATCATTAAAACTCAGAACACTGAATGTAGAGGTGAGAAGCTTGCATATCGTCAAAGCTTACTAGGTAGGGAGGTTGGGAATTAAGGCTTAGGTTAAGGAGGGGACGGATCTTGTCAGAAAGTCACTGCTAGGCCATATCAAGCAAGAAAGGAGTAAAGGAATGTCAGATCTTATAGCTCGACCGGCGGATGAATAGACAGGTGAATGAATATAGTCCCAACTTGCAACACCATCTTGTTAACGTACCAAAGATCTTATCTTAATAGCATCTACATCATGCGAGTCCAGCTGACACTACTTCCATCTCATTTGCAATGAGATTAAACAGATTCAAACGTTCCTTATCTCCAGGTAGGTATTGGACAGAAACATTCTCTTGATCAATGGCTAGATTGGCTAGAAGGTCTGCCACATTATTGCCTTCCCTAAGGGTGTGGGAGAGAAGGTAGGAATCTAACACATTCAGAAGGGTGATGGCCTATGTGAGGATGTAATTGAGTTTCCAATTGTCCAAACCTTTCCCTTTGATGGAGTTGATGATTATCAGGGAGTCACCCTCTATCCAAACATTTTTAACTCTTTTTTCAACTTCCAGTGTTAATCCATGCACCAGGGCCCATGCCTCTGCCTCATTATTAGAGCCTCTGGGAAGTTTGGTTGACTTGGCTGCAAAAAAAGATCCGTCCTCTTTTCTAATGACACACCCCGTACCTGACGGTCCTGGATTGCCTCGACATGCTCCGTCAAAGTTTAGATTGAAGAAGGGGGGAGGGGGGATCCATCTTACTTGAGCTCTTTTTGACACAGGTTTAACTGACGCAGAAAGGATGCCAAATCCTACCTTATTCACTGCTGGCCAAAAGGGAATTACTTCCACATCCCATTTAGACCAAACCAAGTGCCTGAGATTAGACCATCTAAGAAAGGATATTAGCTGATCTGAGATTGCCGATTCCAACCTGTCACAAACCTGGGCCACTGATCTGGCTTCCTTTCTGAAGATTTGGATGTTCCTCTCCCACCAAAGGTGCCAGATTACCATCGACGAGATAATAACCCATATGCTAGCTAAGTGAGAATTGGTCATTGGGGTAGGCCAATTCAGGAACATTTGGAACAGAGATTTGGAAACTAGGCTGCACCAATTAATCTTTCTAAATAGCCAGAGCCAACATTCTCTGCTGAAGGGACAATGTAGAAGAAGGTGATCTATTGATTCATTAGCACCCCCACAAAGCACACAAGGGAAGTTTGGACCTATCCCCAGTCTTTTGATTCGATCACCCGTCAAGATCTTGTTATGGAGTGCACACCATGCAAAAGCTCCTACTTTGGGGAGCAAAGCATCCCCCCAACACAAATTTGAAGGCCAATCTATATAAGTTTTCTGCATACAAACTTTGTATCCCTCTCCAACTGAATATAAACTAGATTTAGCACCCGTCCAGGCAACTTCATCTTCTACATTAGAAGCAATAACCAACTTTTCCTTAAGAATTTGATTCAGTAGCACTTTCTAACTCCTTGGAAAATTACAGTCCCTGGTGCTTTTCCACACTACTGAGACTGTAGACCTGACTCTTGATACACTCCAGTAGTCCTTAACTTTGACACCCCACCTTTCTTGGAGGTAGATTCTAGCATCGACAAGATCCCTCCTAGCAGCCAAGACCGGCCCTCCACTCCAAGAGTCAAACCAAAAGTTTGCGTTTTCTCCATTATGAATTAACCATGTTAAGTTGGGTTGGAGTATGTCTCTACTCTTGATGAGGAAGTTCCATATTGTTGAGCCTTTGGGGGGGTTTTTCACTATGAAGATTCTCTGGTTATCAAAATTGACCAGCTGTCTGGAAATTTGGCAATACAACTTGACTGTTTTCATCATGCTTCTTGCTTCCTAGATAGAGGCTTGTCCAAATAGAATTGTATCATCTGCAAATAAGGCATGGGAGAAGGGTTCTAGAATCCTATCAATTTTAATGCCTTTCCAATCTTCTCTTCTCTTTGCTTCCTTGATCGCCCAAGTGAGGGTTTCTGTCATAAGTATGAAAAGGTAAGGGGATAGGGGATCTCCTTGCCTTAGTCCACGCGTAGGTACAAAAGTTTCTGACTCTTTCCCATTGATAACAATTGAGACTTGGAATCCTGAAACACAGGATAGAATTCATTTTACTACTTCGCTGGAAAACCTTAATTGCTGCAAAATAACACAAAGGAAATTCCATTGAACTCTATCCTAAGCCTTTGACATATCCAATTTGACTACCATGGCTGCCTTTTTATCTTTGCCAACAGAATGTAGAATCTCATGTGTTAAGATAGCACCCTCTAAAGTCTCTTTGCTTGATACAAAGCTACCCTGTTCCGCTAAGATCGGTTCGGGCATAGAAGTTGATTTTGGAACTAGCATTAAACATGTTGACTTGAATTCCCTGAGGACATTTCTATTTTTCCTTGATTCCTCCACTGCTAAGAAGACATCCCTACTTACTGTTTCCCAGCATTTTTGAAAGAAAATTCCGGTCCATCCATCTGGCCCTGAGGCTTTTTCACCCGCCAGAGAGAAAATAGTTGTTCTGACTTCTTCTAAAGAGAACTCTTTCAACAAATTAAAGTTGTGATTCGCCTTGATTTGTTTTGACCAATTTGGGTACTAAATTATAGGGAATCTGAACACTTTGATTATCGGGGGTGGATATAGAGAGGAGATTGACAAAAATGTCTTTTGCAGCAGATAGTATTTGTGAAGAGTCTATGCTAACATGTCCATTTTGGAGTGCTAACATGTCCATTTTAAGGTATAATTGAAACACTAATTTATTTTTTGGGAGTGAGTGCTCACTTAAATCTTCAAATGGTTTCTCATTTTATTGATTAGAAGATCCTTATTAAGGATAATCATAATGAGTAATCTAATTTTGATCATGATACATATGTAGATAAGAAAAATCTTTCTCTTATTAAATAGTTATTTTTTCAAGAGCTCTTAATACTACTACACCTACATAATTATTTGTAGCTCTTCATAAATTGTTGGAAGGATGACCTGTTGGAAAATGGGAGAGAGGACAAGGTAAAGTTGTAGCTATGTAGCTTTAAAATATTTTCAAATATGAAATTAATAGCATGTGTAAATATGAAAACTACTTTCAATTTAGATGTTAGAGTATTTCTCCAGTTTAATCAATGTAGTAGAAAAAAATAGCTTGCAAGCAGAAAACAAGTATTTACGTGGAGAAACCCCTAAGGGAAAAACTCCACACCAAAGATGTTTATGCTTGTATTAAATCTCTTGTGAAAGATTACATTCAATACTAAAATCATTTGATTCTTTGATGCACTTCAAAAGCTTTTTCAATCTTCAAACCTATAAAAAAACTTCAAAAGCTTCTTGTTTTTTTCTTCAAAAGCTTCTTTATTTTTTCTTCTAAATCTTTTTCACAATTCAACTCTTTGAAAAATGTATGCGGCTCTTAATTAATTTTAAAACTTCTTTAATTCAAGAGCTTCTTAATTTGAAATCTTGAAACTCAAATTACAATAAATTGTAATTGATAACATAGAAACCAATGCTCATACAAAAACTAAGCACTCCAAATAGAAAAGACCGAAGTCAAACAAAATCAAGCCTTCTGTTAACTTTATGTCTTTGACGTGGGTGCCCAAGTTTTCTCAAGTTAACTTTTCCAATATCAAATACATTTCCAAATAAAAGCAACAACATAAATTTCTCAAATTTTGCCCAATCATTTTCTGTTAATTGAAGTGATCAACACACACCAATCTCATGTAAACAATATGCAAGATTGATGTCCCCAAAGTTATTCTAAATTATCTTGTTCTATACATACAAGTGACATGCAAACATTGGATTCGATATGCAATTGATACCCATTATATGAAATATTGAAATGTACCATGCTGCAAGTTTCTAGAGTTGGAGTCTTCTACAAGTAATATCTTAAAACTGACATGCAAGCGCATGCAACAACATGCAACTAATACCCATTACCTAAAATACTGAGATGTACCATTCTACAAAGTTTCTGAAGTTGGAGTGTTCTACAAACAATCTCACAAAACTAACATGCAACAACATGCAAGGTCATATAACTGATATGCAACAACATGCAAGGCCATACAATTCCATAGGCGTGACATGCAACAACATGCAAGGTCATACAAGTTCATAGGAGTGACATGCAAGAACATGTAAGAACATGTAAGAACATGCAAGCACATGGAAGTCCATAGGAGCAACATGCAACAACATGCAACAAAATACAAGTACATGCAAGTAGTATGCAACAACATGCAAGTACATGCAAGAAACATGTAACAACATGCAAGTACATGCAAGTGACATGCAAAAATATGTAAGTCCATACAAGTTGTTCTGACCACATGCAAGGAATATCCAATTCATGCATCTCTAACACTGTAGTTAACTCCAACATTATATCCATGCAAGGTGTCTCAACATTATCCACTCATGTACATAAAAAAACACAACTCCAAGTCTAAATATAAGTCCCCACCAAAAGGGGATGCCCAAGTTTAACTCCCACTTACGAGGAGTTATCAAACTTTCAAAATAGACTTAGGAGAAGTCAACAAAGTCTTCATGGCCCCCACTACAAAAATAGATGCTCAAATTTGATCCTATCAATTAGGAATTGATTGCAAAAATCAAAGTGATATAAATAATAAATAGTTAATCTCTCAAAGTCCTTATGTGTTGGGGAACACATTCCAAGAACTTTGGAGACACATGAATTGGTTAGGGTTGCAAGTTAGTGGCAACTTATCCCAACATTCTCCCACTTGACATTATACATTGCAATTACTTTAAATGATATAATGAAACTTTAAATCATAGGGAAAAACATCCCTAGCCATCAATATACTATTGGTTCTTCAACATGCTTTTGTGCTCCAACATGATACCTACAAAAGTAACCATGATAATCATCATCTCAAACAAGAACTGCTCACATCATGTCACCCATGATAAACAAGAAACAAGCCAAGGTGAAACATATCAACAATCACTGAAACCTACACCAATCTCAACATGAACACAAGCATCAAATCATATGATAAGATAAGACTATGAGTGTTTCCCAGACTCATACCAAATGGAAAAGCAACCACAGTAAGTTGCTAGCTTATCCAAAATATCACACTTCAAAACCAGGGTAAATAAAACATCATAGGTGGAACTCCATGCCATCAACATACCAACTCAAAACTGCAATCAAGTCCCTGTAAAACAAACTTGCTAATCATCCATCCTCCCATCTTAATGCAACATACCAATGTATAAATGACCAAAGACAAGGTCAACAAATAAAATCTGCAATAACGATGAACGGATCTGTGGATATTGATAGTCCACGTCCAAGTCTTCAATGAAGCCAATGGGCAAAGACAACCCACTAAACTACACAACTTGTAGATCCCAATAGTAAAACCTGTAAAATCATCTTCACATCAATAACTTGCAAACTGAGACAACCAAGAAGATATCATGATAATAAAGAGCATACATATCCAAGAACTCCCACTACATGGGTAATGTCAAATCTAAAATTAAGATCAAGGCATTAAAAAATCCTCCTATAACATGTAATATCCACATTCTTAAACAAGACTAATCATAGATATTTATCAAGGGATAAAACATACAAGGTGAAAAGATAGTAATATTTTTTTTTCTTTTATTTAATTTCAACATACAACAATTGCATAATTTTCAATCTGAAACAATCAACATGTTAGAATATACAAGAATGACATTTGTCTTTACAATTACAGTATCTATAATAGATAATGTTTTACATAGTCTTCTTAAACAAAAGTCACAAAAATATACTGCATCCCAAAATCTGACATCTTTATCGCAAGCTTCAACATGTCTTCTGTTAGAGAGAGAGAGAGAGCATCTTCCCAATACTTTTCCTCCAACCACAGACTAGCGGTCTCCCACACATCTTCCACATAGGAAGTGGCCCTACCCTTCACAAAGAGTATAGACCAAAGGTGACCAACAATAATTTGCCATTTGAGTACATAGTATTGTATCCTACATAACTCTATCGATCATACAACCCTAGATACCCTCTAGCTAAGTATCATGATTCCCATAGGTTATGCAATCCAGATACAATGAACTGACAATGCATGTAGAGACATATGCATTACTATGGCCATAGTTTCAATATGAATAGATGTTCACAATGAACGTAGTCATATTGTTCACCCACCCCAACTCGACTTGGATACTATCATATTCCTATAGTTTGACTTGGTCAACTATGTTTTACCATATAGTTTTAGATAACTTCAATATTCTAGTCTTCCTGACTTAGACAAGTTTTTAAAACATTGTCATTGTTCCATAGATCTCATGGATCTACTTTTATTCAAGGATATCCCTTTGCATCCTTGCATTACCTAGGTTCCATGACTTATTGACACTTACTTAAACTTAAGTCAATTTGTAAACAATCTAATAGGTTATCAAACCAAGAATAAACATTATTGATAAGGACACATCATCCTTTCAACAAGTAAATAAAATGAACATTATTACTCAGGGAAATTGACCTTTTTTGTCGACCCATATAGAAACAACTTAAATAAGTTGTAACCAAAAAGGTACATGGTACAGGGGCACCATAGTAAAATCTACTATGTTGAAATAAGGCCTATTTGGCCATGTCATTTTGTTCATGTTTTGATTTCTAAATCCTAGAAGTTTTTGTTTTCCATTTGGGAAATAATGGACACATTTTGTATCTCATAGAATCTAAAAAGATCAATAGGAGTCGGTTGGGATTTAGGGTAGTTGGCCTTCCCTAATTGTCATCCAACTGTTGATCTTCCAACTCTGGCTTGATAAAAGCATAGAGGAGCGACCGAGAAGGGTTGGGTAGATTTGAGGATTGTGATTCAAAAATCATCAGAGCAATAATAACTTCTATCCATCATTTTCTGTGTTTGGTCTGTGTCATGAATATTTTCTAACTGTTCTTAATAGCTCTTTGTTCTCTGCAAGTGAGATAGTTTAGTCTAAATTATCAAAGATGAGTAGATAACCATTCCACTGGTGGGTTTCCAAAGAAATCAGTGGAATGGCATTGGTCTGTACATATTTCTATTTGTTTTTTCTTTTCATTTACCTGTTCGGTGGGCATATGTTCCTGACTGAGGAGCGTGCACAGTGGACGACCTAGCATCTGCATGTGCTAGTGTTTGGTTGAAGAGTAAACGATTTGTCAAAGCAGCAGAGAAGTTGAAGTCATTGTCAGTGAGACAAGGACCATCGGGAAGATATTTCTCTCTTAGAGCGATAAGGATAGTTGGGCTGATAGCAAAGAGAGGGTGTTATCAGAGTATCAGGTTAATGATTTTGGGCTCCATCGATAGGTGAACGTCTTGCCGAAACTGTGACAACAAATGCTAACTCATCATAGTTATATCAGAGTGACAAAGTTATCAAGTAGATAACGTGATAATGAGCCAATAGTAGTGATCTTGTCGATCGAGTTATATCAGGGTGACAAGGGGTTAGTGACACAAATGGGAGATTCAATGGTGTATCAGCTCAGCAAAATTAGAGTTCGCTGATAGAGTTAAGTCTCACTGAACGTGAAGTCAGATGCATCGGCGTATTGGAGACACATGAAATAAAGTCACACCGAAGAATGGATGGTCCATTGACGCATCGACCTAAGCTTGTAAGTGTTTGCCGATGACCAAGGTCACACCGAAGACAACGTATATCGGCATATTGGAGGATAAATAAGGAGTTCACCGATGAAGGAAGTCACACTGACGGTTGTGGTTCGAAGGTGTCATCAGAGAGATCGGTGTGTCGGCAGAATAGTTTTAGAGTTTGCTGATGATCCAAGTCTTGCCAACAAGTGAGAAGTGTGGAGTCTCCCATCAGGGAGTGTTGCAACGTCGGAGTGACAATTTTGAAACCAACCGATGCTAATGTTCTCACTGATAGGCAAAGACTATTGACTTCACTTCTATCCACTGTTCAACATATTGGTATCAGAGCCCAAAAAGATTTGGGCAGCAAGTTGAATTGAAGATTTGCAGAAGTGTTGGTGTTTAGGTGTTATCTGTGAATAGTATATGTCAGCAGAGGAGAGTGAAGGAGAGGCTAGCATCATGCCTCCAAAGGGGATGATAGCAGAAGTTCTTAAGAAGTTCCAAGAGATGGAAGAGATGATCAAGATTGGAGTTAAGGAAACACTCTAGGTTGAGTTGAAGGCACTGAAGATAGGAAAGAAATCAGATGATGAATCTGATGGGGAGGAACAAGAAGAGGAACAAGAAGAGGCAGAGATATCGATTGAACAAAAGCAATTCCTAGAAGCCATTAAGGCTATTGGCAAGGACTCTTCAGAGGCTTGGATAGATGTCCCCATGTTCAGTGGAAAGATGAATGTTGATGAAGTCATGGAATGGATTGAGGCTTTCAACAACTACTTCGAATACAAGGAAGTTCCTAAAAGTAAGAGAGTTAAGTTTGTAAAAACTAAACTCAAAGGTACTGCCCTTACATGGTGGAATTACACCCAAGGAGAAAGGGTGAAAAATGGAAAGAGTATGATCTCTTCATGGAGCAGAATGCTAGAGAAGATCAAGTCCCAGTTCCTTCCATCTGACTACAAGGTGCTGATTTACAAAAAAATGCAAAACCTCAAGAAAAAAGATATGGACGTAGCTACTTACACCAAGGAGTTTCACAAATACACTCTTCACTGTGGGTACATGGAGGATGAAAGAGCTAAGGTGGCTAGGTATCTAAATGGTTTGAGGTTCAATATTCAACATGAGATAAGTTTATTGACCCCTAAAACAGTGGAAAAATGCTTTCAAATAGCATTAAGAGCTAAGGAGTAGTTGAAGAGAAAAGGTGAACAACAAGGTAGAGGTAGTTTTGGAGGAACAAGTCCTAACCAAGGGCCTGGTGGTGAGTCTAGCCAAGGAGAGTAAGTTGGGGACTCAAGTAGCAGAGGAGGCCACCAAGGAAGAAGGCCTAATGGAAGAGGTCGGACAAATGGATTAGGTAGAGGATCCAAGTTCTCCAACATGAGATGTTATAACTACAATCAGATGGGGTACCCGACATACAAGTGTCTAGAGAAGGCCTCAACTTCTCATGGTGGTGAGAAGAGAATGACTTCAACTCAAGAGGATGCAAGGAGTGTGACATCTCCTAAAGTGAATTTGACATCAGAGATGGGAGAAAATTTGATGATCAAGAGGATGTTGCTCAAAGAACCAGTGCAGACTGAACCATCACAAATAAGAGCTTTGTTTAGAGTCAACTGTAAGATCCAAGGTAAGGTTTGTAAAGTTATTATTGACTTTGCTTCTACTGACAATATTATATCTTTGGAAGTAGTAGATAAATTGAAATTAGATAAGATACCCCATAACTGTCCATATAAGGTCAGTCAGTTAAACAAGGTACAACATATAGTCATTAATGAACAAGCATGGGTAGAATTTAGTATTGGGGTGTATAGAGACAAGATTTTGTGTGACATCCTTCCAATGGATACTTGCCATCTTTTGCTGGGTAGACCATGGCAGTTCGACAGAAAGGCTCATCATGATGGGGAAAAGAATGCTTACTCATTCCAAAAGGATGGTGTAACTTATGGGATATAGTCATTGGTAGAAGGGGATCCACATTCTGTAGGATCTAGTGTAATGCAGAAAAAGAATTCCTTGAAACACTAGAAGAATCAGGTGGAGTAGGTTTTGCTTTAGTTGTAAAACCTAAGGAGAAGAAGAGAGAAAATATGAGAGAGGTGGGACCTAGGGAGGTCTGAGAACTACTTGAGAGTTATAAGGAAGTAATTGCAGTAGATATACCAGACTCACTACCACCTATTAGAGATATCAACCATCAAATCAATCTCATACCGGGAGATGTACTTCCCAATAAGGCAGCCTATAAGATGACCCCTCAATAGAATGAGGAGACAGCTAGGTAGGTTCAAGAACTTTTAGACAAGGGGTTAATAAGGAAGAGTTTGAGTCAATGTGTAGTCCCCACTATTTTAGTACCAAAGAAAGATCAGAAAATGGAGACTATGTATGGATTCCAAGACTATAAATAGGATAACCATCAGATAGAGGTTTCCTATTCCTAGAATTGAAGACCTAATGGACTATTTGGGGGGTGCTACCTATTTCTCTAAGATAGACTTGAAGAGTGGGCACCATTAGATAAGGATAAGAGAAGGGGATGAGTGGAAGAAAACATTTAAAACCAATGAAGGGTTTTATGAGTGGCTTGTGATGCCTTTTGGTCTTTCAACTGCCCCTAGCACCTTTATGAGACTAATGAATGAGGTGTTGCAAGGGTTCATATGGAAGTTTGCGGTAGTCTACCTAGATAATATCTTGGTGTTCAGTAAGAGTAAGGAAGAACACTTGAAACATTTGGAGATAGTCTTGAAGAGGCTAAAAGATCAGAAGCTATTGATAAACTTGGACAGATGTGATTTCATGAAACAAAAGTTGATCTACTTGGGTTTTGTCATTTCAAAAAGTGATCTGAAGATGGATCCTTCAAAGGTAGAGGCTATTTTGAATTGGCCCACACCTAAGACAGTAGGGGAGGTAAGGAGTTTCCATGGTTTGGCCACATTATATAGGAAATTCATCAAGAACTATAGGGACATCTGTGTACCTATGTTGGAAACCATCAAGGGTGGTTGCAAGGTGAAGTTTGTGTGGACGAGAGAAGCAGATAGGAGCTTTGAGAGTCTAAAATAGAAAGCTGCTAAATTCCCTATCTTAGTGTTACCTGATTTCAATAAGGTTTTCACGGTTGAATATGATGCAAGTGGGCTGGCCATTGGAGTAGTGTTGAGCCAAGAAGGTAGACCAGTAGCCTTTTTCAGTGAGAAAATGAATGAAGCTAAGAGGAAGTACTCCTCTTATGATTTAGAATTGTATGCCTTGGTACAAGCTCTAAAAAAGTGGAGACATTACCTACTTCCCAAGGAATTTATTGTGTATATAGATAACCATGCCCTTAGTTTTTTGAATGGGCAGGACAAACTCAGCTACAGACATATGAAATGGGTGGAAAGTCTACACGCATACACTTTCACCATAAAGCATAAGAAAGGAGTCACAAAAAAGGTGGCCGATGCTCTCAGTAGGAGGGTGTTGACAGTCTAAGAAGTGTAGTTGCAAAGCATGGGTGTTGAGTCACTCAAAGAATTGTATGAAGAAGATCAAGATTTCAGAGAAATCTACAAGGTATACAATGAATTTGCTAATACTTTTCATAGTGAGTTTTTAGATTTTACATTGTAGAGTGGATTATTGTTCAAAGGATGTCAGTTGTGTATCCCTAAATGCTTAATGAGGGATAATATTGTGAAGGAAAAACATAGTGGTGGTTTAGGAGGACATTTTAGGTTGAACAAGACTTTAGATTTGGTAAGGAGATTTTATTTCTGGCCAAGAATGCAGTCTAAAATCAAAAAATTTGTTGAAAGTTGCATAGTATGCCAAAGAGCAAAAGGAGTCTTGACCAATGCAGGATTGTATCAACCTTTGCCTATACCCAACAGGCCTTCAGAATGTCTGAGTATGGATTTTGTGATGGGGTTACCCAAAACAAGGATAGGTTGTGACAGTGTGTTTGTAGTGGTAGACTGATTCAGCAAGATGGCTCATTTCATTCCTTGCAGGACCACTAATGATGCTAGTTACATTGTAGGTTTGTTCTTTAAGGAAATTGTCAAGATTCATGGGCTACCCTTGAGCATTGTGTCTGATAGGGATAAAAAATTTGTAGGACATTTTTGGAGGACTTTGTGGAAAAGATTAGGAACAAATTTGTCTTTCAGTTCAGCCTATCATCCTCAGACTGATGGGAAAACTGAGGTGGTCAATAGATCTTTGGGTAATCTCCTTAGATGCTTAACAAAAGAACATGGTAGCAGTTGGGATGTGATACTCCCACAAGCAGAATATGCTTATAATGACTTGACAAATAGGAGCACAAGTCTGAGTCCCTTTGAAATTGTATATGGAAGTCACCCTAGGGGTATTTTTGAATTAAGAGATGTCTAGGGGTTGGACAAATGGAGTGGTCATGCTGATGCATTTACAGAAGCCATGAAAGAAATACACCAACAAGTTAGAGATACTTTACACCAGAATAGTCAGAAGACAAAGGCTTGAATGGATCAAAGGAGGAGGAATGTACAGTATCAAGTAGGCAACTTGGTCATGGTTCATCTGAAAAAAAATAGGTTTCCAAAAGGAGGCCACAACATACTGATGATGCAGAAGATTGGACCCTGTCAAATTTTGGAGAAGTACGGTCCAAATGCTTATAAGATTGAGCTTCTTGATGATAATGCCATTTCACCCATATTCAACATTGCTAATTTGACATTGTATAGAAGCCCTCATACAGGGGAGAATACAAAAGACTCTATCCAAGAAAATGAAGACTGGCTAAAGCACTTACCTTCTAGGGAGCCGCCAAAAATGGAGTACATTTTGGAAAGCAGAGAAGCTAGGAAGACAAGGCACAAAACATATTTTGAACATCTAGTTAAGTGGCAAGGGCTTCCAGATTCAGAAGCTATATGGATGCCGGAGGAAGACATTCTGAAACAAGGAGGAGATGTAGAAGAATTGGTCTCCGAGAGGACTTGAGACATTTTTCTTCTAGGGAGTATGGTGTAGGGGCACCATAGTAAAATCTACTATGTTGAAATAAGGCCTATTTGGCCATGTCATTTTGTTCATGTTTTGTTTTCTAAATCTTAGAAGTTTTTGTTTTCCATTTGGCAAATGATGGACACATTTTGTATCTCATAGAATCTAAAAAGATCAACAGGAGTCGGTTGGGATTCAAGGCAGTTAGCCTTCCCTAATTATCAGGCAACTATTGATCTTTCGACTCTGGCTTGATAAAAGCATAGAGGAGTGACTTAGAAGGGTTGGGTAGATTTGAGGATTGTGATTCAAAAATCATCAGAGAAATAATAACTTATGTCCATCATTTTCTATGTTTGGTCTGTGTCATGAATATTTTCTAATTGTTCTTAATAGCTCTTTGTTCTCTGCAAGTGAGATAGTTTAGTCTGAATTGTCAAAGATGAGTAGATAACCATTCCACTAGTGGGTTTCCAAAGATATCAGTGGAATGGATCGGTTTGTACATATTTCTGTTTGTTTTTTCTTTTCATTTACCTGTTCAGTGGGCAGATGTTCTTGACCGAGGAGTGTGCACAGTGGATGGCCTAGCATCTCCATGTGCTAGGGTTTGGTTGAAGAGTAAATGAGTCATCAAAGCAATAGAGAAGTTGAAGTCATTGTCGGTGAGATAGGGGCCATTGGGAAGATATTTCTCTCTTAGAGCGATAAGGATAGTCGGGCTGATAGCAAAGAGAGGGTGTTATCGGAGTATCAAGTTAATGATTTTGGGCTCCACTGATAGGTGAATGTCTTTCCGAAACTGTGATAGCAAATGGTAACTCATCGTAGTTATATCAGAGTGACAAAGCCATCGGATAGATAACATGATATTGAGCCAACAATAGTGATCTTGCCGATCGATTTATATCAAGGTGACAAGGGGTGAGTGACACCGATGGGAGATTCATCAATGTATCGACCCAGCAAAATTAGAGTTCACTGATAGAGTTAAGTCTCACCGAACGTGAAGTCAGACACATCGGTGTATCAGAGACACATGAAAGGAAGTCACACCAAAGAATGGATGGTCCATCAGCACATCGGCCTAAGCTTGTAAGTGTTTGCCGATGACCAGGGTCTCACCGAAGACAACATATATTGGCATATCAGAGGATAAACAAAGATTTCACCTACGAAGGAAGTCACACTGATGGTTGTGGTTCGAAGGTGTCATTAGAGAGATCGGTGTGTCAGTGGAATAGTTTTAGAGTTCGCTGATGATCCAAGTCTTGCTAACAAGTGAGAAGTGTGGATTCTCCCATCGAGGAGTGTTGCAACGTCGGAGTGACAATTTTGAAACTGACCGATTGTAATGTTCTCACCAATAGGCAAAGACTATTGACTTCACTTATGTCCACTCCTCAACAATACATTTAATAACTTTACCCTACTGGGTTAATCTAGGGTTTGCCTTTCCTTTTCCATGATAATGGAATATCAAACAATCAATTCTAGAAAGAATAGTGTTTGAGTAAACAAATTTCCTTTAGTCTTGTTTCAACTTAAAGGTGTTTCAAACTTCAAAATAAGTCATCCTTAAAGTATAAAAGAATACATTAAGAAGAATATTGTCAAGTGGCTCAACTCCAAGGCTAAACTTATCCTAAGTTTAGTTTGATATTAACAAGTTAAAGATCTAATCCCATTTTTTTTTCTAGAGTTCTTCTCTATTTGCATTCCGAACTATATAGAGTAAAAAATAAACAAGTGTTTTCATCTAAATTGACGTAGGGAAAAATTCACTCACTTTGACTATCCCTAGTGCAAAGTATTCTCTTAATAACAATAATAATAACCATTTAAAACCAAAGTTTTCTAAGAGCATGAGAATACTATTTTCAAGACATCTAAAGCCTTGCAAGATCTTCTCTGACAAGTAAGAATTAAAAATCATAGTTAGATTACTTGCCCCTTCATTGTCGATCTATTTAGTGATCACGAAGGTTTAGGATATAAAATTTCTCTATTGGGTCAATTTTTAGGTTTTGTCCTTCCTACCCCAACATAATGGAATAATAAACATATATTCCCATAAAGTAATAATTTAATAAGCAAAAGGATTAATCCCTAGGTCTTAAATTCAACTAATAGATTATTATTACTAGCTTACCCAACTCTAAATTAGAAAGAATATTATTTATCAACATATCTATCCCCTAAGAGATTATTCAAGTATTATCAACTAGTAAAAATCTTTCCCATGATAGAATACTTAATTATATCGACCATAGGATTTGACTTGATACAAAATAGATTTTAAGTTGATAACGACCTAGATTAGTTGACTAGGTTTGCAAATGTCACAAAGATTGAAAAAGAGACTTTAAACTGATTACTAATAATGTAGGTTTAAATAATTATAATATGCTAGGGTTCCATTTCCCTTAAACCAAAATAACATAATAATAATATAAATAATCTAAATGCTTAGAAAGGATAGTATTGATTCTCTGTCTTCTTTCATCTATGAAGTCATTATAATCTTCTATAACAAGATTAGATTTCATTTGTAATGAAATCATGTTCGAAACTATCCAAAGTTTTCATATAGTTACAAATATTGGCCTAGATTGACTTTCTATTTAAAGATCTAAAAGACCAGTTGAAGCTATTGCAATCTATAGTTACTGCTTGAGTTTCTCTCCTGAAACATGCATATATTTCAATAAGTCAATAGATCAATATAAGAACTAAACCATTTTGAGGAACTTAAAGCTACGATTCTCCCTAGTATTTTGGCAATATTCTTGTAAGGATTCTACAAAAACTATAGGAAGATTTATAACACATAGAGAGCATTTTAGACTTGAGATTTAAAAAAAAAGAACTTAAGATTGCAAAAGAACAACAAACCTTATAGAAACTGCTAGTTTTGTTTCCCCATAGAAGCCGAAAGTAAGAACATAGAATTCAATATTCAAAATGGTTTTAGACAGATTCACACAAATCTTATCGTTTGAAATGACAATACCTTTTTTTATATATATAGTTGAACTGTCTACGAATACCTTCCTTAAGTCTTGGTTTGGATTAAGAGTAGAAATTTAGAAATAAACTTATTTTTTCATCAAAGGAAGACTCCTTTGAAAAGAGAAATCTATGTATTAAATATACTACAAAACTTAGCTTATATCAAGCATGTTATATAGAATATTAAGACTTCAAAGATAGATAAGAACATGTTAGCAACTACTGGGGAATCCTTTATCTATGAAGAGCTCCTTATATCTAAAGATCGCTATCTCTTCTTTAACACCAAACTTCACTCAATCTTTATCTTAGACAACCTCAGACTTGTATTGCTTATCCCTCCTTTGATACTAAACGTCTTCTTGAGGATACAATACGCACCTCTTCTATTCTATTTTCTTCTCTTGCTACTCGTTAACTCATTTGCCAATAGCTCACAATCTAATTCTTTGTTGTGCACAATGTTCTCTCTCTTTGATTCTCACATAGGCCATTTTATAAACACACTATTTGACTCATTAAAGAGTTGTTTCCCTCTTCTCCACGACTAACCATCATGGAGGCTCCACTACAAACCGCCGAAGACTAAATCAAAATTTGTTAAAACAAAGTCCTTATGGTTTGCAGATATTGACACATGGGAGCAAGTGTTGTTACTTCTCCCATGATGCTCATCTATCCTTATCACTAGCAACTCTAAGAGAGTCATGGTTTTATTTCACATAACCAAGACTAACTGACACTTGATCATTTAAAACCCATTGATTAGCATTAAATCATTAATAAGTGTTTGCACCCTAAATTCACTTGAGTGGTGTGGGTTTCCATTTATCATGCTTGCTTGTGCCTTTAACTTGAGTAAGAGGAGTTAAAGAAAACATGGTATTAATTGCCACATAACACATAGTAAAGGCTCTTAAATGTATATGATAGATACAGAAAAATGGTAACAAGTTAATAACTTCATTAGCAAGTAATAAAATAATGTGATAAATGACTATCACAAAATCGTGATAGGGTCAAGTTCAACTCCCCTTCAGACCACACACACACACTTCTTTACATCGATTTGACTTGCCAAGAATGTACACATGACGTTAAATGTCAATAATTTAACCATCTATGTTTTGACAATGAAAATGCAATTACTTGCGACGTGATCAATGAAATGTCATGTTTAGTCGCAGATGACTATCGTCCTTTCTTGACAATAACGTACTCCACAAAAAGATAAAGTTGACACCTAACTAAATGAAAAGGAAAGTAAAAGACATCAACAATCTTGTCGAGTCAACCCAAGAATTAACCAATAAAACACAACTTACCTCAATCAACTAGAGTTATTTAACTATTTGAACACTATACTCATTTGGCAAATGACGATTGTAACCCAAGGTCTATTCTCCTCTCCTCAGAAGATACTCTCTCTCTCTCTCTTTCTTGGAGAGTCATCAAGAACCTGTTATCCTGTATATTACTTGCAAGTCAATAGATCATGATCAGTGCATTGTTAGTCTATTCATAAACCTTATGAACAATAAATTAAAATCTCATAACATAAATTACTAAATCATTACATCATAAGCATTTCATTTAATCACATAACTAATATTCCATAAAATCAATATTTTCCAATGACATTTAACACAACTTCAAAATATTTATCCAATTGATTCACTTCTATCCAAGTAAAAGTAAAAAGTAAAACAAGCCAAAAATTAGGGATGTAACATAACAATTCTCTTAGAGGATGTGGCTAACTCCTCTACCATATAGTGTTAAAACATATAATGATATGCATAAAACATCTCTCATTACCAATCTTTGAATAACACTCCCAAGTCCTCTTAACCAATGAAGAATAAATTATTGTTAACAATAATAAAACTTGAATCCAATGCAAACCTCAACTCCATAAACATGAGAAACTTTGAGAAGAAGACAATATACTAGGAAAGAGAAAAACTGCAAAATCATACCATGTCTTTATACCACACTAACCTGTGCCAAATTGTGTAAAGTAAGATCTCTTTCAACACTCCCAAACTAAAAGGGTATCAACATCTAACATCCAAATTATGATAAAAACATGGCAGAAATAGTTGTTAACCTCTCACTGAAAGTAGATCAAACTAGCCAAACATTCCCATAACAAAGGGAATAAGCCCAAAAACCATAAACCATTTTTATACTTCTACAAAACAAATACTTAGAACTAGTTTCATAGCTCAAGATCAAATAGTAATGAGAACAATAGAAATCTATAAACTCATGCATCTACTTCTCAACAATCCTTTTCAAGACTAGTATAAACTAGAAGACAAGATACATATAAAGAATGCACCTAATAATCAGGTCTAGGTAACACCTATTAGATAATTTACCTACCGAGTAGACCAAGAGTGGAATACAAGATTGTCTTTGCATATAACACCAAGAAATAAAATCTTATAATAAAGACAACCTTCTCATAAGGTCTATAATGGACTCACATCCATTTCCAAGTGTAGGCTTCTCAGTCCTTTTGTTGACATTTCATAATGATAAATCTTTCCAACACATATCTCAAAGTTCAAGAGATATCAAGCCTCTCCCAAGTCTCTCTACTATCCATGAGTTTTCAACAATCAATCCATGCCAACTTCAAATGCAATCTATACAATCATGAAGCTCCAAGCAAATGATTAATACTTCAAAACCAAAGAGAACTAACCAAACCATTGTCAAAATTCCAACTATATAATTATGAATTTATCATGACAACATGACCTAACATCTTCTCAAAAGAAGATCATATGCTCCAATGAACATATTCTACTCCCAAGAGCACCTATATCATGCTAAAAACTCTAACTCATGATCAAGAGTGTATCATGACATAATACTATACATCTTCTAAACTAAGGATCATATATCAAAATCTGATAACTTATAAACTCAACACCTAACCAAAAACTCCAAGAGTCCTCCATGGAAAACCAAGATGTCAACACCTCTTCAAAAAACATGAAGATCTAGCATCCTCTATCAATATAACCAAAAGTGTCAATGAACCCTTATTGTAAACTAAAATTATAATCCAAGAGCTTCTTCTGACACCAACAACCATTGCAAAAGATCATCTACGCTACAACAATGATAATTTAGAAATAATATCTTGAAACAAAGAAGATATGATACATTATGTAACTTCAAAAAACTCCCACTGAAAGTGATACCAAGTTATGCATGGTATCATGATCAACATCATTACCAAAACTCCACTAGAAATGAAAAAAACTTCTCTTGCAACATAACTTTATTGCTATAGATTCCAATGAATAAGTAAACTTGGTACTCCAAACTTCCCTTTTGTCTCAATACAAAAAATACCATTGTAATCAAGGTGACCAAGAAAAGGCCTACCAAATAGAACCCACATCAGCTTGTTCACAAGATCTGCAGACATGCAACATCTCATAGGAGAAAAACATGATCAGTACTTCAACCTTTAATAACTGAAAAAACAGAGTCAACCCCACATCAGTAACATGTAGATTTCTAAGACTCAAACACCAAAATCAGTTCTAGATCTGATTTACCAAATAAATCCACATAGGAGAAACCATATATCATAAGAACCCAACAAGTAGTCATGTAAATTTGAAATTATTTCCATCCAGAAAGTGTCTAAACACAATTTTCCACATATCTACAAACCACAGATTTTGGTTAACATGTAAAACCTACAAAACCATATCTCTGTGAATCTAAAACCACTTAAGCATCCACACCAATGAACACCATCAAATATGTCATCTAAAATAATGCAATATCACATATCTACAAACGCACAATCTTTTGAAACAGGAAAACTATGAAAACCTACATATTCAAAATAGCATGAATATGAGAAAGGAGTAACAAGGTTGTTCATGAGTGTCCATATCATAGAAATACCAACTCCACAACCTACATACAACCAGTGATAAATCATCCAGTACTTTCATGTAACCATGGATTGAAACCATGAACCCAACATAAGCACTCCAAACTATAGTCTAAGAAATGAGTATTTTTACATGTGATTAAGGTGCCAGAAGTAACCACACCGTTTCACTGAACATGATCACAAGGTAAAGGAATAAAATCACCAAACAAGAGAATATACACATTATCAAAATAGAGCTCCAAATAACTATCACAAGATCAACTCCATAAAGATCCATAACCTTGAGCCTCAAGAACCCAACAAAGATTCTTTTGACAATATCTATCTGAGAGGTTACAAATAACATCACTTCCAAACTCATAGATCTGTAAAATAATGTTAACACATAGATCTTCCCCTACAATCAAAATTCCTTTAAAACTTAAAAAAAAGCATCCCTCTCTCACTGCAACCAATGGCTCTGATACCACATGTTTAAAAATGGGAGAGAGGAGAAGGTAAAGTTGCAACTATGTAGCTTTAAAATATTTTTAAATCTAAAATTAATAGCATGTGTAATTCTGAAAACTACTTTCAATTTAGATGTTAGAGTATCTCTCTAGTTTAATCAATGTAGTAGAAGAAAATAGCTTGCAAGAAGAAGACGAGTATTTACATGGAGAAACCCCTAAGGAAAAAAATCCACACCAAAGGTGTTTATGCTTGTATTAAATCTCTTGTGAAAGATTACATTCAATACTAAAATACTTTGATTCCTTGATGCACTTCAAAAAAAATTTCAATCTTCAAACATGTAAAAAACTTCAAAAGCTTCTTATTTTTTTCTTCAGAAGCTTCTTGGTTTTTTGTTCCAAGTCATTTCCACAATTCAACTCTCTAGAAAATGTATGGGGATCTTAATTAATTCAAAAGATTCTTTAATTCAAGAGCTTCTTAATTTGAAAGATTGAAACTCAAATTACAATAAATTGTAATTGATAACATAGAAACCAATGCTCATGCAAAAACCAAGTGCTCCAAACATAGAAGACTAAAATCAAACAAAGTCAAGCCTTTTGTTAATTGTCTCTCCTTGATGTGGGTGCCCAAGTTTGCTCAAGTTAACTTTGCCAACATCAAATACATTTCCAAATAAAAGCAACAACATAAATTCCTCAAATTGGGCGTCCAAGTTTGTCCAATCACTTTATGTTAACTAAAGTGATCAACACACACCAATCTCATGTAAACGACATGCAAGATTGATGTCCCCAAAGTTATTCTAAATTTTTTTGTTCTATACTTGCAAGTGACATGCAAACACTGGATTAAACATGCAACTGATACCCATTATTTGAAACACTAATATGTACCATCTTGCAAATTTCTGGAGTTGGAGTGTTCTGCAAGTAATATGTTAAAATTGGCATGCAAGCACATGCAACAAAATACAACTGATACCCATTACCCAAAACACTGAGATATACTATCCTGCAAGTTTCTAGATTTAGAGTGTTCTACAAGCAATCTCACAAAATTGACATACAACAACATGCATGGTAATATAACTGACATGCAACAACATGCAAGGTCATACAAGTCCATATGAGTGACATGCAACAACATGCAAGCACATCCAAGTGACATGCAACAACATGCAAGGTCATATAAGTCCATAGGAGTGACATACAACAATATGCAAGCACATGCAAGTGACATGCAACAACATGCAAGCACATGCAAGTGACATGCAACAACATGCAAGTAAATGCAAGTAACATGCAACAACATGCAAGTACATGCAAGAAACATGCATTAACATGCAAGTACATACAAAAATATGTAAGTCCATGCAAGCTATTCTAACCACATGCAAGCAATATCTAATTCATGCATCTCTAACACTATAGTTAACTCCATCATTATATCTATACAAGGTGTCTCAACATTATCCACTCATGTACATAAAAAAATACAACTCCAAGTCTACATATAAGTCCCCATCAAAAGGGGATGCCCAAGTTTAACTCCCACTTACTAGGAATTATCAAACTCTCAAAATAGACTTAGGAGAAATCAACAAAGTCTTCATGGCCCCCACTCCAAAATGGATGCCCACGTCTGATCCTATTAATTAGGAATTGATTGTAAAAGTCAAAGTGATATAATTAATAAATAATTAATCTCTCAAAGTCCTTATGTGTTTGGGAACACATTCCAAGAACTTTGGGGACACATGAATTGGTTAGGATTGCAAGTTAATGGCAACTTATCCCAACATGATCCTTTGCTATTTAGATTCTTTATGGTATTGGTACAATGATTGTCTCTTCTACTTCTTTGCATGGTGTATCTTCCCACCTATTCACTTCACTAACTCTTCATCCTCTCATCCTAAGGCAAATCCCCTCATCTTGCCTAAAACTCATGTTGTCAGTTCTAATGTGACCCCTTCCTCTCATGTTCCATCCTCTACTACTATTTCCATCTCTTCTTCTACTAGTGTTTCACTTATCTCTCATCCCACTAGTGTCATTCCCTCTTCAATGCCTACTAATAGTACACAACTAGTGTTATCTCCTCATCTCATTGTGTTAGTGCATAAGTTAGATAGTGTTAAGCAGAAAGTTGATCTGATGTCTAGTACCCACAATGTTAATACTTATAGTTTGACACATAACACACCTCTTATTTTTGAAGTTGTTACATGTATCCATATCCTGTTGGTTTTTTGGCAAGTTGTTTTGAGTTGTATCATGGTAGAAATGAAACAAATACACACTTACAAGCCTTTAATACAACATGCTTAGACTATGCTTATGATAACAAAATTTTGGCTAAGTTATTTCCTCACATTCTCCACATCTATATCATTTAATGGTTCTACTCATTGCCTTCTAGCTATACTCATTCTTTTCATTAGTTATCTATAACATTCCTTATCCATTTTCATGTGAATACAAACTTCATAACTATTGTTTCAAATTTATTTAAGTGTGCTCAAGGCTCTAATAAGTATATTTATGATTATGACATCCGATTTCAATCACTTAGTGCTAAAATAAAACATAAACTTCATAATGATGAGTTGCAAAGGGGTAAGTGCATTGAAATGGGGGACTAAAAAGGGGTCAAATGTGGCCACTTTATCTAAAATCAGAAAAAAAAAAACTGATCTTCCATGAGAAATTAAAGATAGCCGCACTCAAAATTAGAAGATGTGACAAGAACAAATTTTGTAGTGCACCGAGTCTAGTTTCAAAACTACTATTTTCTTCTAAAAATGGTTGAGATTAAGAGGTTCAAATAGGGGAAGCACACAAAGTGCCCTTGTTTTTGTCAGAAAAATATAACATAGTGTCTAGTGTGCTCCCCCTAAAATGTCAATTTTTTTAAGTATTAGATAAATCGCAATGGTGGAAAATTAGCTAACAGCATGTAGTTTATGCATGTTTTTTTCTTTTAATTTTTTTATGAATATATGAAGTTTATGAATTTTTAAAGTGGACACATTTTGAAAAATGAAAATTTGAGCATGCTCCACCCTAATTTTATTGAAAATAAATCAAAAATTAATTTTTTTCAACATGTGTAAAATTGAGTCTAGAATCTAAAAATTTAATTGGTTTGAAATTTTGATAAACATGTAAAAATGACACCAGAAATACAAGACATAGGTTTTTTGAAAAAAACACATTAGCAAAAGAACTTAAAGATGGAAACCTTAATGTTATTAGATTATTGAAAAAAATACATGGTTAGAAAGCTAATAAAAAACTTGAAGTTGTCCTAGCATTTTTTTGTATTGACATTGAAAACCATGTAAACCATAGGGGGAGCATGCATAGTATTTGGTCAAATTTTCTAACTTTTGTTAAAAACACATCCTTGGTGTCCACAAGGCACCTCCAACCCTTAGGGTTGGAATTTCCCAAAGTATGCAGAAACACACTCGCATTATAACACGAGTGCATTATGGCTCAATAACTACCAAGCCATAACGCGAGCACATTATAACATACTCACATTTTAAAGTAGTTAAAATGGGAATCCTTGAACTTCCTTCACTCTAGAGTAGGGTCATGTCTAGGAAGAGACCACAGGTATAGACGTAAAATAAAAATTTATTTATAGGTTGTTATTTACCTTTTATCATTTACCTTTCTTATACTTTAAGTTATATTTTATGTATATACTGGTAGGATGTTTGAGAGTGGTTTCAAATCCATAGGAATTAAATTATAAATTATAGAATTTGGAGGATCCCTCATATTTAGACTTAGTAGAATTTTCAAGGTTTTTGACTTAGTCAAATTTAGGGGTTCAACAACATGCATCAGGGTAAAGGCACAGGGACCCCTTAGGTCTCTTTCTATCTCTCCCTCTATTTATATATTTATTTATCTATCTATTCTCCCTCTCTCTCTGCCCCACTTTCTATATTTTCCCCCTCTCTCTCTATGTCTCCCTCTCTTTATTTCCATCTCTCTATCTCTATCTCTTTCTATCTCTCCCACTCTCCCTCTCCCCTCCCTCTCTCTATGTCTTCCTCTATCTATTTATGTACCTTTGTGTGTGTGTGTATCACTATCTCTACATGTCTCTGTCCCTCCCCATCCATCTATTTCTTTCTCTCTTGCTATCTCTATCTCTATCTCCCTCTCTCCATCTCTTTCCATATCTATCCCCTTATCTCTATATCTCTCCCTCTCCCTCTCCCCATCTCTATCTCTCTATCCTCTCTCTATCTCTATCCGCTCTCTCTATCTCTATCTCTCCCCATCTCTATTTCTCTCTCTCTAAATCTATATTTATATTTCCCCTCCCTCTCTAAAGCTTTGAGATAGAGATAGAGATAGAAAGGGGTAGAGAGATAGAGAGGGAGGGAGCAATCTAAAGATAAATTTAGAGAGAGAGGGGAGAGAGATATACATATAGAAAGAGGTAGAGAGGGGGTAGAGATAGAGGTGGAGATAGGATAGAGAGATAGAGATGGGGAGAGGGAGAGATGGAGAGAGATATAGAGGGAGAGATAGAGCGATAGAGAGGGAGATAGAAATATAAAAGCAAGGGGATAAAGATGGAAAGAGATAGCAAGAGGGAGACATAGAGATAGAGAGATAGCATTAGAGAGAGGGAAAGATAAAGAGAGATATAGAGTTAGAGAGAGGGAGACATAGAAAGAGGTAGTGGGAGAGGGAGAGATAGAGAGAGATAGAGAGGAATCTACATATATAGATAGAGAGGGAGAGGGAGAGGGAGAGAGAGAGAGAGGGAAAGAGAAGAAGAGATAGAGTTAGCGAGAGGGAAAATTTAGAAAGTGGGATAGAAAGAAAGAGATAAGGGGTCCATTTGCCTTTACCTTGATGCATGTTGTTGAACCCATGAATTTGGCTAAGTCTAAAACCCTGAAACCCTAAAAATTTGACTAAGATTGAAATCTGAGGGATCCTCCAAATTCTAGAATCTACAATTTAATTCATATGGATTTGAAATCACTCTCAAATATCCTACAAGTATATACATAAAATATAAATTAAAGTATATAAGAAAGGTAAATGATAAAAGGTAAATACCAACTTATACTTAAATCTTTATTAAATTATATATATGTTTTATATGGAAAGTGAAGGATGTGTTTGCATGGGTGTTTGTTGTTTTAGTCTGAATCCTCCTTTCGACAAAACATTCCAACAGCTTTTCAACCAAGTGCTTCTCCTATCAAGAGGAGAGTCAATTATTAGATTTGAGTTGCCACTTGGTTTTTTGCTGGGAAATTCAGATGTGATCATACAAGATTGCTAACTAATGCTTTTATGCTCTTCAAACCCTAATTTAAGAAAAATAGTAATCAAATCAACGAATTACGACAAATGCTATAGGAAATAAGCAGAGGGAAGAGAACCTTAACTTACTATTTTTCACAGTCCATAAAATGGAAAAGTCAAGGACAATGGTGATGGCACCCTAGTCTAGTGTGCTACTTTTTTTACAAAGTCCCGATCTCCTTCTGGCACTCATCTCTGTTGTGTGTTCTATTTTTCATGATCCAGAAATGGAGGACAAGGTTGATGGCACCCTTGTCTCAAAATGTCTCACAATGTCTACTTCTTTTTAGATCTAAAATCTTCAATATCTGCCTACCTTCTCTGCAACTCTACTTTCTCTAGATCTGATACCTATAACATACAATCACAAGGAGTGTGGGAGGGGGTTGTGGTGTATAAAGGCTTACCTCAATCAAGCCTCAGAGAGACATTCAAGTCTTTCGAACACCTTTGTTAGAGAGAGTGTTGGCATCCTTGTGGGACAAAGGCAAAAACCAAATGATAATGATGATAAAGCACAATAAATGTCACCTTGATGATGAAGCTCTCATAGAAGGAAGAAACTCTTTAGTGCCTTGAGGAGAAGATGTAATCCAACCTGCAAACAAACATAATAACAATGATATGCTCTGCAACACAATGATAATCACAAGTATGCCAATAGATTTTGAAACATCAACATCCTCTATTTTGTAAATGATAACCTAAACATGCTTATATATGCAACTATTAAGATTTCTACCAAGAATTTCATATTTGAAACTTATGATGTCATCTTGGAGATCAAATAATGGTCACAAACCTGACATTTAAAATTAGGGCATACCCAAAATAGGGTAGGACTAGGGTGCTAGCGCCCTTGTCTACCCCCTATCTTTGGTCAATGATCATCAATATAGTCCCCCTTAGGTCCTAAGTGCCACAAGACCCATGGGTTTTCTCATTGAGAGTTTGATTTAACATGTAAAATGATCTAAATGCAAATCTATGGACCTGAGAGCTAAACCTTAATGAAAAAGCCCCCAAGGGTGCATTTTTTTGACATATCATTTAGCCCCCACTTTAATGTATGTATTAAAGATAAGGCCAATACATGCATTAAACTAGGTCAACAAACATAGTAAACATGCCAAGCACGAAGAAGACATGCCAAACACATTGAAGACAATGATAGGCATGCAAAACATAGAGAAGATAGTTACAGGCACTTAAAACATAGAGAATACAACATTGAAGACACATAGAGCATAGAGAATATAGTGAATGCAACATGATTATTTTCTTGTTTTGATTTTCCCATATGAAAGGCATAATGCAAGTACAAGGAAAGTAAACAAACAAATCCAAAAAAGTGTAGAGGAGTTATTCACCACTGGTCTTGCACTTTTTGAGAATAGACACACAAAACAAAATCCCAAGGTGTAGAGGAGTTGTTCACCATCAGTATTGCACCTTGAGAGCAAATACTCCAAATAAATCCCAAAGTGTAGAAGAGCTCATTGTCACCGGTCTTGCACTTTGAGAACAAACACGCCATACACACACATTGAAGACATAGAGAAAACATGACAGACAAGAAATGGAGTGTTCATATTTCTAGGCTCATCAGCATCTCAGGCACGTTACAGGCAAACACCGATGATTGGGCTTCACCACAACAACCGCCAAAAACATGCTTAAGGATTGAGTTAGTCATAGAACCGCTCCCTGCCTTGTGATGATGACTTTTGAAAGTGATAGGATAATGCAATCTCTCTGAGAAATACACCATCCCCACCTTGTGATGAGGGCTTAAGATAAAAGGATATGCTCGATATCCTATCTTCATAGAGGGCTTAAATGATTTATTTGATTTCACATTGTTCAAACACGCTTTACTATGATCTAAAGAAGATAGATTACCTTATATATGCCTCCACCTTAAGGTGGTTGATATCACATATTGATATCAAGCACGTTAATGTAGTAAAAAAACACATAAGGGAACATAAGCTGTCACAAAGCCCATGCCCCCTAGAGGTGACATGTACTTTACGATCACCAAATGTTCCCACAAACACATCCCTGCAAAAAAAGTGTTAGTGTCTAAATAATCATGATAAACAACAATGCATATGATCAACTACATGAAAAAGCCAAGCAAGGTGATATTCATGATAAGAAAGGTGCATAGAGTAGAAGTATTGTTAAAGTGTTGTTAGCAAGATAAGATAATCATTGACATCAAAATCAAGATAGAGAAATCATGGAGTGATTCCACTAGCCAAGCATCGGATAATTTGTTACAACCCTGTTGTCATATAGGAACTAAGTCCATTTTTTGATTTCTCTCGAAAGGGACACTAGGTCCACATTAGTATAATATGTTTTTCGTCATCCACCAGCTAGATGGAAACACTAGAGGAAGGTACAAAATAAATCAGAGAGGAGAATAAGTGTCTTAGGGAAAGTCACCTAGGAGGGTGCCCCCAATTCACCAACTGCAATGCTATGTCTGTAAGACACAACACACAACAATGATATTAGAGGAGAGGAGATATAAAAGAATGATGATACAAATAGAAGAATGTCACAATAGAGGCGGTCTCCTAGTATCCTTGACCTTACAAGAGAATCAAGGGTCATCCTAGAAGGCCTAACAACACATAGCACATCACGGGGGAAGCACATCACGAAGAGATAAAGGGTTAGATATACTTACCTGTAGTACTGTCGTAGTAGATTTTGGAACTTGTGAACCTCTTGGAGATTTATTTGACCAAGTTTTGTGAGAAGCTTGAGTGATTCTTATTAGGTTGTTACTTGTTATCAGAGAGTCCTTGTGGTACTTTCTCAAAAATTTCTTGTTTATGTGAAATCTTTCATTGCTTGTGAGGAGGAGAACCACTGTTATTTTCAATTGATGATAATTGTTTGGCTCATTTCTAATTTTTACTTCTCTTCTTCTATTTGTTTTGTCTATCGTAACAATAAGGACTAACTTGTGTTGTTTCAACCTTTACTATTGTCATAATCTCTTACTTCAGTTTTTCCATTTGTCTCTTTGGTATGTGTTGATTCTCTCCCGATCCCTGAAGGGATAACAGAGGAGGAACTTCAGAGTAGATACCTGTTTCTCACGGATGAGGTGATACTTGAGTATTTTCCTTATCCACCTCAATTGTAGAAATTATCTCATCATAATCTAGACAATCCTCTTCTACCTGTAGTGTGTTTTGTTCCATCAAATTGCTATTCATATGTTTAGGGAAAGGATTAGTAAAAATCTGTAAATTTTGATTCGGTGGAGCAACTGACTTATTCCCATTATCATTCACACCAGATACCTGTATAACATTCAAGTCGATGAGGTCTTGTATTTCATGTTTAAGATGCATACATTGTTCAATATCATGTCCATGTGTCTGATGATAGTGACAAAAGGCATTAGCACCGAAATAATGTCCTTGCATTCTACTAGGATCCACTAGTTTAATAAGGGGAAGCTTCAAGAGATTATTACTCAGAGCTTGATTCATGATAGAATGATAGGACTCAGATATCAGAGTGAACTTTCTTTGCTGATATGGTGTCTTCAGATTACTGATAGTAGACACTTGAGAAAAGTTATTCAGTCCATTAATCTTGATGAAACTCTTATTGTTGTTCCTCTTAAAGTTATTTTGCAATGAACCACCCTTGAATTGGCCAACTTGAGCTAATGAGTTTTGATTTTCATACTAGCTAGATGAAAGTTGGTAGTCACAAAGGGCGATGCATAGGTGTTAAAAAGAGTTATACTTCATCAAGATGATCTTATCATGAATGTTAGGCTACAAATTTGTTATAAATATCTTCTAAACATCATCATCTTTCATTTGATATTAAATTTTTTCATAAAGTCCCTGATACCAGATAATAAATTTAGTCAACTTTTCTTTCAGAACCTACATGCAATGAACCAAATCAATTAGAGAGACTTGGGGTCTGATGTTTGCTTGGAAGTGTTGTAGAAATTGATCAATTAACTATGAAAAAGAATGTATTGAATTTGAAGGCAAAGAGCAAAACCATTCCAAAGCAGTATCTTTGAGAGATCAAGGGAAAAGCTTTGTTAACAAATCCTCTTCAAAGTAAAACTCACTACACATAGCTGTGAATGCTGCCACATGAGTATTAGGATCACTTTTTCCACCATATTTTTTAAAATGTGGATTTTCAAATGTATTAGGTATAGGAGTTCTCAAGAATGCATAGGATAAGGGATTATGAGCATGGTAAGTCGGTATATTAGGATGTGAAGCATTTGACAAGCTTGTCACTTTTTGTTGTAAATAGGTCATGCCTTGCAAAAGTTGGTTTAGAATGGCATCATTGGGAGATGCAATGTTTGGTGAGGAATTGGAACCAAAGTGTGGAGGAGATTAGGCATGGCTAGTGACAAGTAGGGGTTGTGAATAATTAGGTGGTTGAACATAGCGATAGGTGGAAAATGGTTGAGAGTGATATGAAGACACCTTAGGGGCAAGGTTTTGATAGTTGAATCCAACAGCTCTGTAATTTTGTGAATTAGTGCCATTAGATATTCCAATACTAGTGGTGACATTACTACAAGCATTTCCATTGGTTGTCAAAATATTTGATGTAAATGTAGCTATTCCTGTGGTCAATATAGGTACCGATACTTGTGTATGAGATGGTGACAAAGTGTTATTTATCACTTTTACACATTTAGTCACTGGCATAATGTTGGTTTGTACAATATGTACCAAATGATAAATTAACACCATCTTGTCCTTCCTTTATCAATTCTCTTATGTTATGAATTGTAGGAAGAGCTTCCTTAGCTATCCTCTCATTTTGCATAAATACTTAAAAATCGGCTAACTCTTTATCAAGTTTATCTATTTTCTCATCAGATACATGTCCTATTGCCTCAATAGTATCATCAACATCATGAAAAGTTTTCTCTTCCATTGTACTTGTGATAGGTGTAATATCTTGTAACATTTGTGTCTCTCCTTTTGTAAGGAAGGTGTTCAATGTACCAACTTCTTCAAGAGCACTAGATCCCATGTGTCTTATGCTTCTTCTTAAAGGAATATTTCTATTATGGCAATGAGTTATGATACACATGCAATAGTATGCACAGGCTAATAGAATAAACCCTAGGAGCAGAATATATTTAAAGGCAAAAAAATGCTTGATTTTTCAACTTTTCATAGTGTAAACAAGTGAAAGAAGAGGTGTTGTAAATATTTTCAGGAGGGAAAGAAAATTATATGCCTAAAAACAGTCCACCAATGCAAGAATATCTTTCACAACACATTTTTGAAGCAACTCTAGAAAGTCGATAAGCTAAAACCTAGTGAAAATAGGCCAAAATATGCAAATTTTCACCAAATCTTAGTACAAAAGGCTAGGACAGCGGGTGTTGTAAGGAAAATGAAAATGGACAACAACTTATAACAGTACTAATAGACACCTAATTCTAAAATATCCATTACAACATGCCTATAGTGCCTCTCTAGATCAAACCCTAGTGCATAGTTAGGGTTTTATAATGTTCAATCACATTTTCTCCTCGTGTATTCCTTTTGTACTATGTGAATGTGTTCATTCCTTCTCTATGTATTGCATTCCTTTTTATTAGCTTCTTCATGTATTAGGTGCTTCATTATTGTATTCTCTGTGTTTTTCATGACTATCAATTATTTTCTTATGTTTACCTAATCTTGGAGACTAGAACTAGTCTTCTAAGCATGGGGTATGTCTTAGCTCTAGTGTTTGATGTGCTTGATGTGCTTCAACCATACTTTAATGCATGTACTAATTGTAAGATCATAAACACATAAAAGTGGGGGCTAAATGTTATGGAGTAAAAAGTGGCCACATATCTTTTTACCTCTTTGTTTAACTCATAGGTCCTGTTATTACATTATAAATTCTAAGTATTCATCCCGATGCAAAATTTCTTGAAACCAATGTAAATTGGTAATAAGGGGCCCATATTTTACCTTAACCTAGACTAGAAAGGAGCTTCAAGACTTCGACACCCATGCCTAAGTCTTCTCTAATTGGTCAAGGAAAATTTAAATGTATGTTGGCATAGGACCTTTAAAAGGGTTTCTCCTTGTCAGATCTTTTAGTTTAATTTGATGAATGTTAGCAGGAAAGCATATATAAATTTGTTTTTGAATTCATTATAAACCTAGATAGAGATAGCCAACTTGAAGCATTGGAGTAAAGAGCATCAAAGAATTCATTGTGATTCTAGAGAAAATTTGTATTGTCATTATGTGTGTTATTGCAGGTTTGAAGTTATCATCTATCTCTCGTTATGAGTTGAAGAGCCTTCATCTTCCTAAGCATTTCATCACATAGGTGATATCATTGTTGATTTATCATCATTTGATTCATCATATTGATTTTTTGTTTATCCTCTGCCCTGCAAGGGCACACTCTTTTTATCTATCAATGGTGTTGGGAATCTTGAATGTGATCCTGAGATTTAACTAAGGCAAGTCCCTAAAAACCATAACCCCCAAAACCATTTTCTTCTTCTTGTGTGCAAGTTATAGGTGTGAGATTCAGGAAATATGAAGATATAGGAAGACTAAGCAAGAATCAAGGTTTTAGGATCTGACAGCATTTTAGGAATATTCTTTTGTGCAAGACTTGGGTGTTGGCACCCTAGTATTTTTGCCCCAGTAGACTTTAGATCTGGTATCAAGGAAGTCTCTATAGCATTTCTCTAGTTTATAGTTTCTAAAGATTCCACCTTTCTATTCTTGGGCACCCCTAAAATAGTCCTTTAACATCTCTGCATCTAGGACACAAGTTCTATCATCTTCCTAATCCTCCCTATGTAATTAGTTTCTAGAGATTTGTTGTACATCTTCTGGTATAATCAAATCATCATAGAACTAGGGTTTATTGCATAATTGACCTAGGGTTTGATAAAAGGATTGATTAAATCATATCTTTCAATAGCAATCCTAAGCACAAGATCTATAGCTAAGTCCACCTTCATTTGGTAGTGATTCAGCTCGATCTTGTCCTTGAATGTTATTGTGGAAGAGGGTTTGATCTAGTGTGCATGCTAGTTCTCATCATTCACCTTTTACATACATAACACTTAGTAACCTACCTCTGTTGTTGTTGGCATTTTGAGATAAACCTAGAAGAAATAGTGTTTCCTAATGGGCATGCTCAAATCAAACTCTATCCACAAAGGGGTGAAAATTAATGGAAGGAGTGCACATTTCATCTAAAATGCCAATAAATCTTGGAGCTACAATTCCCAAATTATAGATTAGGACAACTTACTAGAGTGTCTGAAGATTCTGCACAAGCCTCATTATTCTCTACTCTATCTTTTATAGTGCTCCCATAGAAGCCATGCCTATAAACTCATCCTTGACAACTAGTAAAGTCCCTTGTGGGAATTTCTAGTCCATGTTTGCCACTACATCCAACCTAATTCTAAATTGTGGTCGAACAAACTTTTTCGCCACCAATACCATTGATGTTGCAGATTCAGAAAGTCATAGGAAACTGGATAGAAAATCATATGCAACCTCAGAATTGACAAAACTCATGATATCAAGTTCCAAGTAGTCAATTCCAATGACTTCCTTAATGATCAACTTTACCTCCTTTAAGGGAAAATTGTGGATAATTTTTAAAGCGGCTCTAGTGGACTAATCCATGGAAAGTGATCTCTCTATGAAGAACATACAAGAAAAATAATGACTCAATGATCCCATAGGCCAAGATTTTTAGAGCATAATGAGATTTCAAAGAGAAAAGAGAATTATTATAACAATTGGCCAGGTGTGTGATTAGGTACCTCTTCATTTATGTAATATAAATCTAAATTAAATAAATTTTATTTTTCATTGAAAAAAGTAAATAAGAATACAATAATCAGATTATCAAGAATGACATCCATGTGATACTTTGAGTGAAAGGATGGCTATCAGCATAATATTATAGCTGTCTAGATCATATTTTTGCATATCTCAAAAACCATTTGGGTAGATGCTTCTGGTCTATGGAATTAATTGTAAATGTTATTGGTGATGATCACATAGATGGTACAACTTTTCATTAAAGTTTTTCTAAATTAAATAAAAATATTAATGATGTGCTACACTATCTTTTCACAAAAAGTATCCCATGAATGTGGTACAAGAAGCAATATGTGCACAAATATTTTAAGTTACAATTATTTGACACTCAACTTGTAAATACATATTAATTTGAAACCAAAAGGTACACAAACTAAAAGCTTCAATATCACCAAGATCTAGTAAAAATTAGAGTCATTTAAACATGAAAATTTCAAAATAATAAGGAAAATGTTTGAAAGAACCTCAAATTTTTTAAATACCCACCCTAGCCAAAGATACCCTACAAAGGAAGAAGGCCTCAGTCACCACCTTTCTTGATTTTACCAAGAGACAGTTTCAAATGTCCTTTTTGTGATGAAGGAGAGTATTTTCATAGGCATCCAACAACCCATGCTGAATGTCATCCCTAGTAGCCTAGAGGATACGAGTTGTAGTAGATGATTTTGTAACCAACTCCATTGGAAAGTAACCTCAAAAATCCCACAGGCCATCATCTCTATCAAAATCTTATAGAGCGACATTGAGTGTCTCATTAGGAACAAGTGCATCATAAACATATATCTTAGCTAGGATGTTGACTAATCCAGTATCTTAGATAATGTCCATGATGTTAGATAGAAAAATGAAGTAATATTATTGAGAAGATTCTTATGAGAAAGGCTTGGAGTATATCCTCACCAATAACAACCCTTATAATTGTTTCTATTATCTAGGATAATTGATATAAAATATCTTCCCTAATTCTAATGAATCAAATATCTCTACATCTTCAAATTCCCACTTGTTAGGGGCCAAAAAAGCCTTCTATTTCCTTTAATAGCCATGAGAGAACTATCACTTGATACTACAATACTACCAAAAAAGCTAAAACTGGGACTTGCACAACCAATCTTAGAAACTCACAAATGCACTATGAACTATATGACATAGGTATCAATAAATAATGATGGTGGTCATATTCTCATAAGTGAATTAAATTAAAGTCTTAAAGATGCCCATAGCCCAAGACACCAATGTTATGTAATATATGTACTAATATTTTTACTTTTTATAATTTATCACTAAACTTACAAATTCATATTAATTTAGGTTTTAATTCACCCCTTCAATTACAAATTTATTGAAATTTAGGCTAAATTTGCGACCTCAATTAAAAAATTATGGGTAATTTAGGCTTAATTTGTAACCTCAATTATAAACTTATGGGAAATGTTTAGGCTTAATTCACTACCTCAATAAAAAATAGCTTGAAAGTTTAAATTTGTGTCACACTTTAGGCCAACTTATTATTATAAATGAATTTAAGTATTTCCAACTAAAAGTAAATTTTGGTGAAACATATGTTCAATATGGATTCATTCTAGCTAAATTAGATTTAGACCACAAATTTTCCAACTAGAATCATCAACTAAAAACATATGTAGCATCAATTTGAGGCTAATTTAGTAAAAAAATATATTTGAAAAACTTGATGTTCTAACACCTCCTACTTGTTCAACTAATCATTTAAAAAAATCTAAAAAATACCCTTTATAGATCTATATTTTTTTAAACATTTAAATTAGTGTTTATTTTTTTTTAATTTTTACTAAAAGTAGGTCATCAACACCAAAAGATGATGTTGATTGTCGTCTCAAGAAAAAATAGTAAAGTTTATCAAAAAAAAATGATGCACTGAGGAGAGATTCCATGTCAAAATGATATATTTTTTTTTCCTATTTGGGATAAATAGTCAAGAAAAAAATTGACATTCCATTGAAATAGTTGTGTTTTCATTACACAGAACTTCCAAGATTTATTTAAAAATATATATTTATCAAAATGGAGAAAAAATCAATCCATGCACTAAAGTTTCAAGTTATGAATGCACAAAATGTAGAAAGAAAATAAATGAAATTTACTATATAAAGTGCAACATCCCATTCAATCTTATTTTTCAGCATTTTATCAACAACTATATTATAGTGTTAGTTTTATAAAATACTAAATTTAAATAATTTTTAAATTTGTCTAAAAAATACAAGCATAAAATACACTAAAAAATAGACACATTTAATTAGTTTACATCATTTTAAAATTCAAAACACATACATCATTTTGTATGATTCAAGTTAAAAAGTTAGATCAATGTTGGTCATTTCCTTTATAAAAGTATGACACAACTTTGAACTTTCACTCAATTATAAAAAATCTAGTCTTTATTCACCACCTTAATTAAAAAAATAGAAAACGTTTAGCCTTATTTTGCCACCTAAATTAATATTTTATGGAAAATTTAGGTTCTCATCCACCAAATTGATAAAAAACAAGAATAAATTTTGGTTTCCAAATCAAATTTATTTTTGAAATTATGTTTTAACATAAAATAGCCACCCACTCTATCACTTTGATTGAATTTTAGGGAAAAATCACCAAGATGATTATGTTTCTACATAGGGGATTTACAAGGATTTCTATAGAATTTTCTAGGGGTGGGTTTTTACAGTATACCCTACCATTTATCGTTTTCTTATACCATATTATTCCCTATTTACTATTTCCTACCGCAAATAACCAAGTAAAAAATAGAGATATTTGATTATTTTTACTAAGGTGAAATAGATTAAAATGAATATCGATTGGGAACTAAAATACCTTTGAATTGTGGCAAGATAGGTTAAAGATTAATGTGTTTTTCAGTCCTGTACCATTCTAGCATAGAGTCGAGGATGCTGCTTACAATGCAATTATTATTAGTATAATAGTTGATAGAAAAAATTGTGTATAATCAAATGTTGTTATGTTTATTGTTTAGAATTAACAAACATGTGTTGTTATTCAAAAAAATAATTATGTTTCTATTATCAAGTAGAGGCCACAAGCCAACAAATTATTTTTATAATTTTGGTAAATTTGTTTTAAACCATCACCTATATAAATCATAAAAAGGCACGACATAGAGATATGTTTTGACTTTGCAAAATTATAAAGACGATTATGTCAATATGTATTTGAAAGGCACTTTGTAGTTGTGATAAGAGGAGATGACCCTCAACATGGACTATGAGTTAGGGTCCACTCCCCAAAAGTGCTTGATGGTGATTAACTATATTTATCTATGTATTGTTGTGTGATTAAGGTTTAGATATATTATATAGTTAGAATCCTTGAAGTTGTTTAGGAATTATGTTTTATCTTTTGATGAAGTTTGATGTATGAATAGTGTGAAAGATGTGACTCATATTAAACTTGCAAATTTTTAACATAAAGGAGGGGTAAAAATTTATTAAAACGAGAAGTAGAAAGCAAGAAAATTACAAAGCCCTATCAAGCTCCACTAAGTGAGCCAAACGTTGAGACAGATCCAGGGGTAAACAACCTCGGTCCATCAAATTCCAATCATGAATATGATCAGAAGCCCATTTAGCAAAACAATCAACAACACTATTCCATTCTCTAGGAATATGAGTAAAAGTAACATACTCCAATGAAGCATAGAGGTTAAGAATCTGACCAACAATCAAAGCCAAATGCCAACTGACATTATCTAAATGCCTCCTATTCAACAAGTTCACCACAACTTGGGAATCAGACTCACATATGATCCATCGCCACCCTAATCGACTTCCATGCTCCACAGCCGTTAAAATAGCCTAAGCCTCCATAAGATTATTAGTATGAAGACCCTTATAAACAAAGAAGATAAACTGAACATCTCCAGAGCTATCTCGACCAACACCACCAATTCTATCATGACCAGGGCTTCCATGAGAAGAGCCATCCATGTTGATTTTTTGTGTACCCTGAGGCAGAGGAGACCATCTCCCCTCCCTATTCACCTTTGGGGTAGGATGTCTACATCTATTGCTCATGAGTTGACATTGCAGAACCAGAAGATGAAGATGGTGATAACAACCAACATCACAAGGGTCCACTAATGCCGTAAGATCACACTTAGCCACAATAGTTTCTCCCAAAGAATGCAAAATTTTCCACCACAAGCGAGGGGCCACCAACATCACCTCCTAAAAAATATGACAGTTCTACTCCAACCAAAGGTGCCACATAATAAAGGAAGGGCCAATAGCCCAAGTAGCCTGAAGAAAGGAAGTAGAAATAGGGGCCTTGCCCCACCAATCGACAAACTCAGCTAGGGAGGAGACATGCCAACAGGGCATATTCCACACCCTCCACCAAAAATGCCAAATCTCCCTAGCATATGAACATTGGAAGAAGAGATGAGAGACACTCTCCTCATAGTTATGACACAAAACACACATAGAAGGGCCTTGGAAACCATGCTGACACAAATTATCCCAAGTAAGGCACTGGTTTTGAGCAACTAGCCACAAGAAAAAATTGCATTTAGGCCACGACAACTTGTGCCAGACATGCTTCCACCAAGGGACCTCGATAGCCCCAAACAACTACCTACCAAGCTGCTTATAACCAGTAGACACAGAGTACTTCCTAGATAAATCAGGTCCATCCCAAGCCAAGACATCAAGTTTCTTCAAAGAATTACAAGCACAGGAAGCCAAAATTTGATCAAGCTCACACCTATCCTCCTCATACCCCCCAAGAGGCCACTCAGAGGGAAGCTTCCAACGAAAGCTTACAGGTGAACCACAATGTTGTGCAAACTTATAATGCTCAATGGTATACCAATCAGCCGCAGTAAAAACCTCAGACAGTGACTGGAGGTGAGGAAGAGAAGAGAGAATAAGTGGGTGGCCATCCCAAGAATCTAACCAAAAAAGAGTCTGTGATCCCGAATGACAAATCCAAAAAAGCACACGCTTAATCAACTGAGACCCAGCTTTCAAAGTATGCCAAATTATAGAACCACTCCCCTCCAGAGGATAGCGAGGGACTTCACAAGAAGCAACACCTATAAGAATTAAAAAGATTGTTAACTATATATTAATATATCCATTGTTTTTGCACTATATTAACTTGTGGTTTTTTGTGTGATTGCATTATTTTATATTTATAAGATGTTACAATTTATTTCTTTACAAGTTATTATTTTAGCTTATTCCAGTCCTTATAGTTAGAAGTTACAATTCCTATAGCTCATAGCTATAATTCCTATTCCCAACAATCATGTTTCCTATAGCATGTAGCAATGAGTTTCTATAGACAACTTCAAGTAGTTTTCTATGAAATTAAATTGACCTTTATCATCTCTTTTTAATATAAATATATTCATTCACTCAATTTTACTACTTACCACCCTTCTGCATAAAGTCAATATGTCTTTCATAGGCTTACACCCTCAAGTTGACATAGGGTCAAACTAAACTTGAGTCTTTTGAATAACTTGTTATTAAATATATAAAAATCAAATTTATACCCATTAAAATCAATCTCATTTTCATACAATCAATATTTTTATACTAGTTCTCTATGGGGATGATCTCATCTACATTGGGAACAATTCAACTTTATTTGTATAGTTTAGAGTAGCTATGATTAAATAATTTGAGATCATAGATTTTGAATAGATGAATTATTTTCTTAGTCTAGAAGTATGGAAAACTAAAGATGGAATATTCATTTCTCAGCAAAATTATGGTTCAAACATCCTACACAAATTGTATATGAAGAATTGCATACCATTTTCAACACCTATTAAAGTTGGACTTAAGTTGTCAACTTCTAATGAGTCTAATCTAGTGAATCCCACTTTATATAGATAATTGATTGGTAGCTTGACCTACTTGATTACTACCCCAATTAATATCACATATGTAGTGAGTTTGGTATCTAGTTGATGTCAAAACCTAAGGAGACACATTGGAGTGGTATTAAGAGGATTCATAGGTATCTTAAAGGGATCTTAGGTTATGGTCTCCACTTTTAGCATTCATAATGTAGTAGATTAGTTGCATATAAAGATTTAGATTGGGTAGGTTCTAGAGATTATTAGAAGTCTACTTTTGATTATACCTTTAGTTTTGGTTCTACAGTATTTTCTTGGAAGTCCAAGAAACAACCTACTATATCACTTTCTATAGCATAGGTTAAGTACAAAGTGACTACCTTCATAGCTTGCCAGTGAGTATTGTTGAGGAGATTGTTAGAGGATATGTAGCAAATATAGAATGACCCCATCTTGTTGTATTGTGATAACCAGAGCACTATACAAATACTTGTAAGATTCAAGTGTTTCATAGTAGGACTAAGCATATCCAAATTCAAAATTACTATATCATCTAGAGTTGATCCAACAAGGATTGGTTGGGATTGTATACTACCCTATAGAGGATTATAGAGTCAATATATTCACGAAGGCCCTTTCTTGTGACTAGTTTTAGAAATTTTAAGTTTTGCTTCAAGTTTTCCCAATCTTCATTATGGGGGAGAATGAAAGAATAATGAATATTTTTTGTTATTATTGTTTATAGGCAATTTTTTCTTAAGTTGGTAGTTAGGCAACAATTAATTTTTCGTTCAGTTATCTTTTGTCTTATAAATGTTATTCTCTTCTCTCTTAATATATGGAAGTTTTGGACCTTATGCATTACTTGCATTGTGTTGATGATCTGCATATCATCATTCTTGTTTATTGTTGCTCTATTCCTTTATATTATAAAATTAATATTAAAATATAATATAACTCTAATCTAAAATAAACTATAACTCTAATCTATATAAAAAATAATAGAGAATGTAGTAGATGATCTATACAATTTGAAAAAATAATTTCTATAGGAAAAAGAAAATTATAACTACATAAATTAAATGAATTTTTGTTTATTTGCCATTAAACTAACCTCTCTTTTGTTTCAATTTAAAATAGGAGCTCTGTATTTTAGCCCACAAACTTTTAAGCTGATGTAAAGCAGGGTTGAAAGTTCCTCTCTTGCTTAAGGAATTTTAAGTTCAAATCAAATTCTAAAATTCTCAACAGAAAAGGAAGTAAAAATCCTAGAAAACTGCTAGTTTGGAAAAGGCTCCAGAGCCATAAATTTCGGCTATTCTTAAATATCATCGACTTCAACAGTCAAAAGTTAATTTTGACCAATAAAAATAGGACAAATATTTAACACTTTTTATTGTGAATGAGATATAAAATTGCTATTGATTGTTTGACCATTAAAGTGGATGATATTTAAGTAAAGAGTAAATTTCTAAGTACAAAAGAATTAAATAAAAAACTATAAATCT
This sequence comes from Cunninghamia lanceolata, assembly GCA_027924645.1. Taxonomy (NCBI): domain Eukaryota; kingdom Viridiplantae; phylum Streptophyta; class Pinopsida; order Cupressales; family Cupressaceae; genus Cunninghamia; species Cunninghamia lanceolata. The sequence goes on along the minus strand of BSBN01000275.1, from coordinate 3,162,072 downwards.
GCATTGTTCATCGTGGACCTGGAGCAATAAACATGATCAACCAATAAACAGTTGAACCAGAACCATACACAACCACTTAAGCAGCCGAACAAAACTTCAACCATCGTCCGAACAGGTACCACAAACATTCAAACTGTGAAGCAATAAGAGTCTTCAAATCCAAGTACCTTAATCAATTGTGTAAAATTAAAGACAACCACCTTTATTGCAAGCCACATTGACAAGGATATTATGACAGGTTATACCAGCATGGGAGAACCATAACCAAACTGAACACAATATACAGTGCTTAAAGATAGAGACAATCCTGCTGTCATCTTAAGGAACAGGGCAAAACAGAGCACACAAAACCCTCAACCCCGGAGCACGAAGAAACTGCACAATAAAGCAAAGAGAACCACATCAAACCTCCTCTGTCCAAAGCCTGTAGAAGGATCCATTAAGGCAGATCACAACTGAACAAAAGCATGCCACAGTGAACAGTCCTTATAAACCAGGACTCAATCACACTAACCACACAGAAGCATCCCCTGCTCGACTACACAACTATAAATCTGCTTGCCTGGAAAATGCTCCCAAATTTTATTAACATCAGCCTAAGGAAAACATTCAAAGAGCCCCCTCCATGAGACAATAGATTAACAATATGCTAATGTGTAGAAAGACTGTTACATTGCATTAGCTTCTATGCCAGATATTTAAACAATTTACAAAAAGTTTGCGATGCAGTGAGAAAATGGTCTGCACGGCAGCCAAGAGCAAAAGCAAGCATGCTGTAATAAGAGAAACAGTTCTCCATGGACTTGAACAATGGTGGTTTGCGAATTCAGCAACTATGACATTAATTGTTCTGTGGTAATGTTTATGAGCATCTTCTCTCACTTTAGCAAACGGGTCTCCGTAGCTTCTGGTGATGCCTTTACTAAGTCCGTTGAATAGCAGCGCTACTTCTCTGTCGCTTCCCATGTAGCTCTTGATAATTCCGGCCTTCTTTAGCACAGAAACATCTCTTTCACTATCAATCAATTCACACATGAGAAGAACGTACCTTGATATCACACAGGTGTCTTCTGCCTCACATATTTCTAATGCCATCAGATTTCGTAAGACAGTTTCAATGCTACTGGAGATTCTGATTCTGGGCAGGTGAAATATGTTCTTCTTAATTCCGATCTCTTCAAACTTTCCCTCCACCTTTCTGAATTTGATCCCGGAGCGCCTTAATTCAGAAGCAGAGGGGATTATATACTCTTGTTTGTGAGGAGACATGCTACAGTTGAATTTCCAGATGATTTTCTTATCCGGAAAGGATGAATATATGACTAACATGCGGAACAAATCCAAAAGATGTTTAACCTTCTGTACTCGGGGAATTCCCTGTTGTAGCCAAGAGGCTGTGGCGTTAAAAGGGTAGAATAACCTTGTTATTCGAGCACCATCCAACAACACGCAGAGCTCACGGCACGCGCTTTCTTCATCTGTTTGGAGCTCCAATTCCAATATCTTGAGGAGCACGAAGAAGGGAATTTGATTCTCCAGCATCAAAATGTCACTTATTATGGGATATGCAGTATATTCAATGATATTTCTATGAAAAAAACTCCGATCAGAATTTGTGCTACCATTCAAGGTCCTAAGGATTTCTAAAATAAAACAAGCATCCAAAGTGAGCATCCACGCAAGAGAAATATCATCCAAATGGATTTCCTGTTGGTAGCATTTCCTTACAATGGGAAGGAGAGCATGAACAGGCTCTATCACATCTTTTTCAAATTCAACATTATTTGCAGAAAGAACCTGCAGCCTTTGAAACATTTTATGCGTAGCATGTACTTTTTGAGAAAGCATAAATGGCATTTCAGCAAGTGCAGCGTTGGTGTGATGAAGCGGGCCAAGTGACACTATTTGTGGAACATACGCGCTTTTCTTCATTTGGACGAGGAAATTGGGGACCTTATAAATGGAAACAGTCTGAGATGTTCGGTCATTAACCAGATAGTTGTTGTAAAAGCAAGCTTTAACATCGATAAGCCACTCTTTCGCCATGGAAATCTTGCCTTATTTGATTGTGAAGAAAATCTCTTACCCAACAAACTGTAAAAGCTCGGGAGTTTCTGATTACATGCAGATGACCCGAACGAATTTATAAGACGGTTGCACGTCTGAAACCTGTAGCAGTTGAAATGTCCAGGAAAAATCATAATAATTTAATGGCAGTCACATCGCAACAGTGAAGCGTAGAAAGTGGGAAATTTTCTAAAGGATTGCAATCAGTGCATTCTACTTAAATATCAGTGCATTCTACTTAAATATCATCTATTTTAGTGGTCAAACAGTTAATAACAATTTTATACCTCATTCATAATAAAAAGTAAGTTGAAATGAATGATATTTAAATAGCCCATAAAAAAATGTTTACCTAAAAAAATTTCTAGAATTGACGTCTATCATCTTTATGAAACTGCATTCATACTTTCCACGAAATTGCATTCCTACTTTCCACGAAATTGCAAGTCATCTTTATCATCTCTAGATTTGAAGTTTAAATAAAAATTTCTAAAGTGGACGGTGCAGATGAAATATGCTTTCGTGGAAATACTCTAGAATTGAAGATCCTAAATGGTTGAAGCTTTGACCAGGTAGAGTCCTAGAAATTGCAGAGTGTCTTTGTCTACGATGAGAACTTGTTAATATCCTCTCCCTCGGTTCACGGCAAGTCATAACCTCGTTGCTTGACTTAGTTAGAGGGCTGCTAAACTTGCCTCACTCATAAATAAAATGTCCATTCTCAATCTTATATTTTGTAATTTGGTGAGAATTGAATGCCCTCTTTTTATTTGGGTTTAATTAGCTCATGGGCTTATTAGTGGGAGCTTTTGCTCTGGGAAAACTTTCATACTGGCTGCCTGCTTACGACGGGAAATTGTCATTCTGGCTGCCTGTTTATGCTGGAAAATTCACCGGAAAATTCATCGTTTTTTTTTTTTTGCGCTCGGCCGTTTACCCTTTTCCTCGGTTTCGTTCTTCCAGGCGATTGACATATTTAGCTTTGCAATAGCAAGAGTGAAGACACATCAGCTATCGGCTAAATATGCAGATTTCACCAAATCCACAATATTTTTCCGTCTATTTAATTTCAACAGACTTTTCGAAATTTAATAAATATGCAGATTTCGCCAAATCCACAGTATTTTTCTGTCTATTTAATTTCAACAGACGTTTCAAAATTTAACCAGATTTTAGAAAATCCTATATTCTGTTTTCGCGTGTATGGCGGGCGCCCTAGAGAAAAACCCCAATAAACCCCAAAGTCTACTAATAAAATAACTTTTTCCACGCCGTTCCAGTGCTCCCCCGAACTTCTCCTCGCTGCAGAAGTGTCATCTTGGCTGCTTGCTTACGAATCGGAAAAACTCTACTCCACCGCCGATGTCTGAGGAAGGAAATATTTAAAGTTAAAAACATTTCCGTTCGCAGAGAATGACCTTACTAGCATGGCTTAATTATCACTCCAAGGACTTAACTCAAGTGTCTTAAGTGTTGAGCGAAAGAAAAACAATATGGACAAAAGCAAATGATAGAATCAAATACATAAAACACAGAACAAATGCAAAAGAGAACAACAAAGTTTTTTAACGTGGTTTACCAAATGACTACATTCACTTTGAGCAGCTCTCTATATTAAATCCAGAATCATTTCTCATACAAATATATCTGCAGTTATATCTATATCTATAGCAGGTCACAATATATATATTCTTCTCACTGCTGTTTCTACAGCTAAATACGCTCCACTACTACTATGTCTAACAATAGCTCACACATATAACCTCCAATAATGCACTATTTTTAACTTCATCATGCAGTAAGAAACATACATAGGTCGATGCAATGAGAGGGAGTAATGGACTATTAGAACCGTTACAAAGACTGAGGATTGGGCTGCAATGTTATACTTAACAATCTCCCACTTGAAGTCCAATTTGGGCTGCAAGAGAGTTGCACAAAGATATCCCCCACTCCAGGCTTATTGTCAGAGCTTGACAATACTGAGAGAAGTCCTACAGAACTTGAACTTCTCCCTTGGAACAATCTTCATCAAAGCATCAACAATATCCTCAACCCGTCTGCAATTTCTCATTTTTGCTCTGTGCAGCAAGTGAACTTCCGACATGATAGTCAATGCCTCCTAAATTGATGTTGCTTTAGCATACACACTAAATAAGATATCCAGATGGACATCAGCTTCAGAATGCATTTTTGAATGCTTACCTATTACTATACCCTCACAGATTCTGTCCATATCACCTTCTAGGCTTTGGAGCTCTCTACAGATTGCATTGTCTTTGCCAACAGTATTTCTAGAAGGAACCTCATCTTCTAAAGAATCACTCTTTTCAACTGTTTCAGGCTTGACACCATCTTTTTCATCTGTAGTAGAAGGGTTATCACTTTCACTGCTTCCTCCTTTTGTTTCTTCCTAGCCAATAAAAATTGAAGGAAGAGAATCAACAATAACATTGGCAACTAGAGGAATCCCTTTGGGAAAGTTATCAATCTCTACAAAATGTTCAAGCAAAACTTCATACCCTACTGCATCAACATAGTCCTTTGGGTCCCCAAAATATGCATCAATATCACCATCATCATCCACATCGTCCACATCAACATCTACACTCTCTTGTTCAGCTACGGGCACAATAGTTTCAACCATTCTAAGATCAAACTCGGGAACTTCTCCATACAACTCCTCCCATTCCTCATATTGATCTTCCTCGTTCACATCTTCTATATCAGATGGCAAATTGCCCTATTGTTGAAATGTATTAACTAGACTTAATCGCTATAATTGATTCTGAACATCATCTATATTAGACTAGAAATTTCGTCCAATGCCCTACCTCTCAGCTCGAATCATCTATGGCAACAAATTGCCCTGTATTTGCCCAGTGCTATGTTCCTGTAAAGTACCATCTATCACTGAACTTCCCTTATTTTCCTGTGCCAAATTTGACACAACTTTGATATCTGGCTAAATTGAAACTACAAACTGGGAAGGACTTTTTAAAGACTGTGAGTTTATCTCAAATAGCTATGTTGGAGGCTAATAAGGAAGTGGCGAATTGGGTATGATAGGTGAATGACTTTGAGTTGGGAGCGAATGAATGAATAAAGGCTGCATGGAACTCTCTAAAGGCAATGTTGAAGTGTTTAAAGGGTGTGAAGACTTTTCTATATGTTGTGCTTCATACAAAGATTGCTTTTCATTCCTAACAGGTAATGTTAAGACTTCAATAGGCGTCACAAGACTTTGTAATTATTGCATTTTACTTGGCAACGTTGAAATGTCATTGACTATCTACATGGCAGTACCACTAAGCTGTGTTGAACTTGATACATCCATGCCTTGTGATGTGGACACTCCTAGAGCAATGATGTGATCGTTGTCATGTGACATAGGCTGCATGGAGCCTCTAATAGTCTATGTAGAGCCTCTTAAGACTGTAGGCAAAAATGATATAGGCTGTGAAGACATTGCTCTAGGCTGGGAAACATTTATTCTCCTCTGTGCATCTAGCACATATGTTGCATTTTCAAACATATCAACTCGTAAATATTCATTTGAAGAAGTCCCTTGATTTTGCAAAGCTAGGAAAACTTTCTCATTGAACACGACATCCCTACTGTGAACAAGCTGTTTGGCGATAGAATCCCACAAATGAAAACCATACTACTCTTCACTGTAGCCAACAAATATGCAGTGCTAAGACTTAGAATCCAACTTCATGCACTTTTCCTTGGGGACATGGGCGAAGGCTTCATAGCCGAAAACTCAAAGATGAGAATATGAAATCCATTTGCCCAACAAAACTTCTTCAAGGATATCAAAATCCAATATAGATGAGGGGCTTTTGTTGATGAGATATATGGTAGTGTTAACCGTCACTACCCAAAACTCCTTGCTTAGGCCTGCATTGAACAACATGCATCAAGCCCTTTCAAGAATGGTTCTATTCATCCTCTTGGCTATGTCATTTTTTTGAGGAGTGAATGGGACTACTTTAATCTGTCTAATGCCATTATATGCACAAAAACCATCAAACTCCAAAGAACAATACTCTCCCCCATTATTGGTTTGCAAACATCTAATTTTATGCCTAGTTTGATTCTCAACCAGTGCTTTGAAAATTTTAAATTTTGAAAAAACTTATGATTTCCTATTCATCATGTATACCCACACTTTATCAGTGCAATCATCAATAAAAGAAATAAAATAATTTGCACCTCCAAAAGATGTTACCTCCGTAGGTCCAAACACATTAGAATGGATGAGCTCTAAAGATGTTGTCCACATGTCATGACCAGTCATCAAGAAGCTGATTCGCCTTTGTTTTCCATGGAGACAATGCTCACAAAACTCCAAATCCACATATTTTAGTCTTGGTAGTTGATCCCTTTGAAGCTTGACTTCAAGTCCCTTTTGGCTCATATGTCCAAGCCTCTTATGCCAAATATCTGAACCACTGTCCAAAATTGCCATTGCAACTCCCACTTCACCATGACATGAACTAAACATATAGATTACCCAATTTGTTTCCTTTTGCAAGAACCAATACACCCTTGATTACTTTCCAAGTATCTAAAGAAAATTTGACATCACACCCTTGAGCATAAATTTGGCTCACCAATATTAAAATTTATTTAGTGTAGGAACATGTCTCACCTCTTTCAAGATCCTTTTATTTCCATTTTTCAAAGACAATATCATATCATCCTTTTCAAGAGAGAGAGAGAGAGGGTAGGAGGTAGAGAGGGGAGGGAAGTAGAGAGTGTGAGACAAGGTAGGAGGTAAAGAGGTGAGAGAGAGAGAGAGAGAGGAGGGGAGGGAGAGACCTAGAGGGGAGGGAGAGAGATAATAATAGAGAGGGATAAGGAGGGAGGCACAGATGGTTTTATTTCACCATAACATGAGCACATTATAACACGCTCGTCTTATGCTTTGATTTGGTGATTTCCAAGCCTTTGGCTTGGATTTGCCTTGGGCTTCCAAACCAGTGGCTTGGACTATGTTTTGGATGTCCAAAGACATGTTTTTCTAGATTGTAACAAAGATTACATAATCCAGAGCATGCTCCCCATCAGGTTTGCACATGTTTCAATGACAAGTCGAAAAATACCACCATAATCTTAAGATCTCTCTTAGCTTTCTAACCATATAATTTTTTTCACATTTTGAGTATGTTAGGGATTTCATCTTTAATTTCGTTTATTAGTGTATCTGTTTTTTGTCAAAAACTAATGTGTGGTATTTTTGACTTTTTTTAAACCGTTCATTGAAATTTCAGATAAATTACGCTTTTAGACAATAAATTGGATTTTTGATTAGTTTTCAAAAAATTTAGTGGCCGACACGCTCAAATTTCTATTTTTCAGGATGTGTCCACTTTGAAAATTAGTAAAAAATCAATTATTCATGAAAAAATTATTAGAAAAACAAAGGATAAACTATATGGTGTTAGATAATTTCTCACTAAAGTGATTTTTGAAATACTAAAATAAAGTTAATGTTTTAGGGGGAGCACACCAAATGCTATGTTATGTTTTTTTTGAAAAAAATATGACCAATTTGTGTGCTCCCCCTTTTTGAACACCTTAATCTCAACCTTTTTCGGAAAAAATGGTAGTTTAGAAACAAGATTCGGAACACTACGACTCTTGTTTTCATTGTATCTTCAAATTTTGAGTGTAACTATCTCAATTTCTCATCCAACATCAGTCTTTCCTAATTTTAGAAAAAAGAGTGGCATCTTAAGACCCCTTTTGGTCCCTCATCTTTGTGCACTTACTCAGCTTGCCAACTTTGAGGCATGCTATCCCTCCACCTCAACCCACATCATTTTGCTAATGTGTGAACATGTTTGATTCTTCCCCCACTCCTTTCTCACACACGTGTGAGCATACTTGGTCTTCCACCTCATCAATCCAAGACCAAACAAATCTCAAGCATTGATTTCACCCTTGCATCCTATCCCTCCATCTCTTATCCAAAAATCTATTTAAGAGAGGCTTTCCCCTCTCATTCCATCAACTATTCATGCACTATCATCATGCTGCTAGAATTATCAATATTCAATCACTTGAGAACCCACATTTACATCACATAGAAATAATCACATATAGTCATTAGAGCACATCCAGAAGAACAATGGAGGTAATATGCTTCTCTTTGCATCTTACATTGTAAATTCTACTTTCTTTATTGCTTATACCAGAGGTATATTTTGTTATTGGATTGTAGGTTTGTTTATGACTCACTTACACTTGTTTGATCAAATTTTAGCCTCTACAACAATAATTCAACACTCAACTTGCAAATATGTATTAATTTGATACCAAAAAGTAAAAAAGTCAGAAGATGCCCTGTCACGAAGCTCTAGTAAATGTTATAGTCATTTAAACATGGAAATTTCAAAACAAAAAGGAAATACATTTCAAAGAACCTCAAAGTTTTCCTAGTCGAAGCTACCTTACACAAGAAGATGGCTTCATTCACCACCTTGATTGATTTTGCCAAAGGATAGTTGTAGATGTCCTTTTTGTGATGAAGGAGAGTACTTTCATACACATCCAATGACCCTTGGTGAATGCCATCCATAGCATCCTAGAAGATACAAGATGAAGTAGATGATTTTTTAACCAAATCCATTGGAAAGTAACCTCTAATATCCCAGAGGCCATCATCTTTGTCGTAATCTTCTAGAGCAGCATTAAGTTTCTAATCAGGAACAAGTGCATCATAAACATATGTCTTAGCTATGATTTTGATTAATTTGGCATCCTATATGATGTCCATGAGGTTAGATAGAAAAATGAAGTAATATTATTGGGAAGATTCTTTTGATGAAAGGCTTGGAGTATATCCTTGCCAATAATGACCCTTATAGTAGTTTCTATTATATGGGAATTGATATAAAAGATCTTCACTAATTTTAGTGAATCAAATCTCTCTACATCTTTAAATTTCCACTTGTTAGGGGCCAAAAAAGCCTTCTACTTCCTTGAAAAGCCATAAGAGAACTATCACATGATACTACAATACTACTGAAAAAGATAAAACTAGAACTTACACAACCATTAATGGCATGGTTCAGTGGTTAAGTCACTTGGTTGTAGTGGCGGCCACTAGGGTCAATCCCCTGAAGGTCCAATGAGCTCATAGGTGTGCGTGCCTTTGCTAGGTTGTCGTGCTCGCAGGTGCACTCTTGAACCCCTTAGCACCTCTGCTAGGCTAGCATGCTCGCAAGCTATGTACCTTCACTAAGCCGACGAGCTCATGGGTTTGAACCTCTAGCAATGATGCTGGCAGGGGCTGTGGTACCCCGTGTTGCAAGCGTTCATGCCAGGTGTTGATACCTAGGGATGAGGTCCCCTGTTGTGTCCTCACCGGTTCATAGCTCTAGTCAAAAGTGTGAACCAAAAAAAAAAAACTAGAACTTGCACAACCAAACTTAGACATTCACAAATGCACTTTGAACTATATGACATATGTATCAATAAATAATGATAAAGGTCATCTTCTCATAGGTGAATTAAATTAAATTCTTAATGATGCCCATAGCCTAAGACACCAATGTTATGTAAGATTTGCACTAATATTTTTATTTTTTATAATTTCACACTAAAATTACAAATTCATATTAATTTAGGTTTTAATTGGCTACCACAATTAAAAATTTATATTACATTAGGTTTTAGTTCACCCCCTTAAATAAAAGTTTATCAAAATATAAGCTAACTTTGCCACCTCGATTAAAAATTATGGGCAATTTAGGCTTAATTTGCCACCTCAGTTAAAAATTTATTGGAAATTTAGGCTTAATTCACCATCTCAATAAGAAAATTATCATAAATTTGGCCTTTATTCACCACCTTAATTAAAAAATTAGAAAAAATTTAGCGTTATTTCACCACCTCAATTAATATTTTATGAAAAAATTAGGTCCTTGTTTGCCAAATTGATAAAAAACAATAATAAAATTTGGTTTCCAAATTACCCAGAATTTTTTTTTAAATTATGTTTTAACATAAAATAGCCACCCACTCTACCACTTTGGTTAAATTTTAGGGAAACATCACCAAGATGATTATGTTTCTACATAGGAGATGTACAAGGATTTCTATAGAATTTTCCAAGGGTGGGTTCTTAAAGTATACCCTACCATTTATCCTTTTACTATACCATATTGTTTTTGGATGCTATGGTGGTATCCCCACTTCCCAGCCCAGTGAGCACAACCACGCTTGCCCTAGGTTTATTTTTATGCCAGGTTTTAGGGGAGGAGGAGACGAGCTGAGGCGAGACTAGTCCACTGTGGGTGTACTATGCAGCCCACAAGTGCGTACACCTTTTTAACCTGGAAGTGAGGTTGACCTAAGGACCTATATGTGATGAACCCAAAGTCCTTAACCGACTATGATGCCCGTGCGGGCTCCTTTTCCTATACCATATTATGCCCTATTTACTATTTCCTACAACAAATAATTAAGTAAAAAATAGAGATATTTGATTATTTTTACTAAGGTGAAATATATTAAAATGAATATCAATTAGGAAGTGAGATACCTTTGAATCATGGAAAGATAGTTTAAAGATTAATGTGTTTTTTCGTACGTGTAGCATACTAGCATAGGGTCAAGGATGCTACTTACGATGTAGTTATTATTAGTATAATAGTTGATATAAAATATTGTGTATAATCAAAGGTTGTTATGTATATTGTTTAGAATGAACAAACATTTATTGTTTTTCCAAAAATAATTATGTTTCTATTATCAGGTAGAGGCCACAAGACAACAAATTATTTGTAATCTTAGAAAATTTGTTTTAAACCATCACCTATATAAATCATAAAAGGCACAACATAGAGGTATGTTTTATATCTACAAAATTAAAGAGAATTATATCAATTTGTATTTGAAGGATGCTTTTTAGTTGTGTTAAGAGGAGATGATCCTCAACATGAACTATGAGTCAAGGTCCATTCCTATGAAGTGCTTGATGGTGATCAATTATATTTATCTATATATTGTTGTGTGATTAAGGTTTAGATATATTATAGAATTAGAATACTTGAAGTTGTTCAAGAATTAAGTTTTATCTTTTGATGAAGTCAAATGATATATGAATAGTGTGAAAGATGTGAAACATATTAAGCCTGCAAATTTTGAGTAGAATTAAAAAGATTGCTAAATATATATTGATTTATCCATTGTTTTAGCACTACATTAATTTATGGATTTCTATGTGATTGCATTATTTTCTATTTATAAGATATTACAATTTATTTATTTATTATTATTTTAGTCCCTATAGAACTTAGAAGTTACAATTCCTATAGCTCATAGTTATAATTCCTATTGCCAAAAATCACAGTTCGTATAGCATGTAGCAACAAGTTTTTGTAGCCAACTACAAGTATTTTTCTATGAAATTAGTTTTACCTTTATCATCTCTTTTTTAGTATAGTTATATTCATTCACTTAATTTTACTACCTACCAGGTCCTTGTGCATACAACCAATATGCCTTTCATAGGCTTACATCCTTAGATTGACATAGGATCAAACTAAACTTGAGTATTTTGAACAACTTGTTATTGAATATATAAAAATCAAATTTATGCCATTAAGATCAAGCTCAGTTTCATATAATCAATGTTATTATACTAGTTCTCTATGTGGATGATCTCATCTACATTGGGAATAATTCAACTTTATTTACAGAGTTTAGGGCAGCTATGATTATAGAATTTGATATCGTAGATTTCAAACAAATGCATTATTTTCTTGGTCTAGAAGTATGGAAAAAAAGAAGATGGAATATTCATTTCTTAGTAAAAGTATGCTTCAAATATCCGACTAAAATTTATATGAAGAATTGTAAACCATTTTCCACACCTATTAAAGTTGGACTTAAGTTGTCAACTTCTAATGACTCTAATCTAGTGAATCCCACTTTATATAGATATTTGATTGGTAGCTTAACCTACTTGATTACCAACCCACTTGATATCACGTATGTAGTGAGTTTGGTATCTAGGTTGATGTCAAAACCTAAGGAGACACACTGGAGTGGTACTAAGAGGATTCTTAGGTATCTCAAAGGGACCTTAAATTATGCTCTCCACTTTTAGCATTCAAAGGATAGTAGATTAGTTGCATATATAGATTTAGATTGGGTAGGTTCTATAGATTATCAAAAGTTTACTTTTGGCTATACCTTTAGTTTTGGTTCTATAATAAGTTTTATTGGAAGTCCAAGAAACAACCTATTGTGTTACTTTGTATAGCATAGGTTAAGTACAAAGCTACCACCTTCTTAGCTTGCCAAGGAATATGGTTAAGGAGATTGTTAGAGGATATGTAGCAAATATAGAATGGTTCCATCGTGTTGTATTGTGATAACTAGAGTACTTTACATATAAATAAGAATCATTTATTTCATAATAAGACTAAGCATACTGAAATTCAATATCAATATATCAGAAAGTTGATTCAACAATGATTGGTTGGGATTGTATACTACTCTATAGAGGATTATATAGTTGATATATTCATGAAGCCCCTTGCTTGTGACTAGTTTTAGAAACTTTGAGTTGTGCTTCAAGTTCTTCGCAATCTTTATTATGTAGATAGATGATCTATACGATTGAAAAAATATAACTGCATAAATAAAATGATTTTTTCTTTTATTTGCAATTCAACTAAGCTCTCTTTTTAGTTTCAATTCAAAATAAGAGCTGTGTATTTTAGCCCACAAACATTTAGCTGATGGAAAGCAGGTTGGAAGTTCCTCCCTTAAGGATTTTTATGTTCAAATCAAATTCTAAACTTTTCAACAGAAAGGAAGTAAAAATCCTAGGAAACTACTTGTCTGGAAAAGGCTCCAGAACCATAAATTTCTGAGTACAAAAGAAATAAATAAAAACTATAAATCTGCTTGCCTGGAAAATGCTCCCAAATTTTATTAACATCATCCTAAAGAAAACATTCAACAAGCCCCCTCGATGAGACAATAGAGTAAAATATGGTAATGTGCAGAAAGACTATTACATTACATTAACTGCTATGCCAGATATTTAAACAATAAGGAGATCAATTTACAAAAAGTTTGTGATGCAGTGAGAAAATTGTCTGCACGGCAGCCAAGACCAAAAGCAAGCATGCTCCGATAAGAGAAACAGTTCTCCATGGACTTGAACAATGGTCGTTTGCGAATTCAGCAACTATGACCTTAATTTTGCTGTGGTAATGTTTATGAGCATCTTCTCTCACTTTAGCAAACGGATCTCCGTAGCTTCTGGTTATGCCTTTGCTAAGTCCGTTGAATAGCTCGGCCACTTCTCTGTCGCTTCCCATGTAGCTCTTGATAATTCCGGCCTTCTTTAGCACAGAAACATCTCTTTCACTATCAATCAATTCACACATGAGAAGAACGTACCTTGATATCACACAGGTGTCTTCAGCCTCACATATTTCTAAAGCCATCAGATTTCGCAAAACAGTTTCAATGCTACCGGAGATTCTGATTCTGGGCAGGTAAAATATGTTATTCTTAATTCCGATCTCTTCAAACTTTCCCTCTACCTTTCTGAATTTGATCCCAGCGCGCCTTAATTCGGAAGCAGAGGGGATTATATACTCTTGTTTGTGAGGAGACATGCTACAGTTGAACTTCCAGATGATTTTCCTATCCGGAAAGGATGAATATATGACTAACATGCGGAACAAATCTAAAAGATGTTTAACCTTCTGTCCTCGGGGAATTCCGTGTTGTAGCCAAGAGGCTGTGGCATTAAAAGGGTAGAACAACCTTGTTATTCGTGCACCATCCAACAACACGCAAAGCTCACGGCACGCGCTTTCTTCATCTGTTTGAAGCTCCAATTCCAATATCTTGAGCAGCACAAAGAAGGGAATTTGATTCTCCAACATCAAAATATCACTTATTATGGGATATGCAGTATATTCAATGATATTTCTATGAAAAAAACTCCGATCAGAATTTGTACTACCATTCAAGGCCCTAAGGATTTCTAAAATAAAACAAGCATCCAATGTAAGCATCCACGCAAGAGAAATATCATCAAAATGGATTTGCTGTTGGTAGCATTTCCTTACAATGGGAAGGAGAGCATGAACAGGGTCTATCACATCTTTTTCAAACTCAACATGAGTTGCAGCAACAGCCTGCAGCCTTTGAAACATTTTATGTGTAGCATGTACTTTTTGAGATAGCATAGACGGCATTTCAGCAAGTGCAGCGTTGGTGTGATGAAGCGGGCCAACTGACACCATTTGTGGAACATACGCGCTTTTCTTCATTTGGACGAGGAAATTGGGGACTTTATAAATGGAAACAGTCTGAGATGTTCGGTCATTAACCAGATAGTGGTTGTAAAAGCAAGCTTTAACATCGATAAGCCACTCTTTCGCCATGGGAATCTTGCCTTATTTGATTGTGAAGAAATTATCTTATCCAGCAAACTGTAAAAGCTCGAGAGTTTCTGATAGCATGCAGATAACCCTAACGAATTTATAAGACAGTTGCAGTTGAAATGTCCAGGAAAATTCATAATAATTGAATGGCAGTCAGGCAGGAAACCACATCGCAACAGTGAAGAAAGAAATTAAGAAATTTTCTTAAGGATTGTAATCAGTGGACAATGGAAATGTACGTGCAGATTGAATGTGCTTAGGTAAAAAGTATTCTGGAATTGACGTTTATCGTCTCTATGAAATTGCATTCATACTTTCAACGAAATTGCATTCCTACTTTCCACGAAATTGCAAGTCATCTTATCATCTCTAGATTTGAAGTTTAAATAAAAATATCTCAAAGTAGGAATGCAATTTCGTAGAAAGGGCACTCATATTCTAGAATTGAAGTTTCTAGGATTCGTAGAAATTGCAGGGCCTCTTTCTAAGCGTCTTACCTACGATCAGAACTTGTTAATATCAATGGTACTCACGGAGCAAACCACTAAGTAGGAATATTTCTCAAAGATTTGAATCAGTGGACGGTGCAGATGAAGTATGATTTCGTGGAAACTACTCTAGAATTGAAGTTTATCATCTCTGGACCAAGAATTGAAGTTCCTAAATGGTTGAAGCTTTGACCAGGTAGATTCCGAGAAACTGCAGGGCGTCTTGTCTACGACAAGAACTTGTTAATATCCTCTTCCCCCGTTCACGACAAGTCATATCCTTGTTGCTTGACATAGTGAGGGCTGCTAAATTGTGGTCGCTCATATATAAAATGTCCATTCTCAATCTTATATTTTGTAATTTGGTGAAACTTGAACACTCTACTTAAATATCATCCATTTTAATGGTCAAACACTAGATAGCAATTTTGTACCTCATTCACAACAAAAAGTGGTAAATATTTGTCCTATTTTTATTCATTCAAATTAACCTTTGACTATGAAAGTGGATGATATTTAAGAATAGCCAAAATTGAATGCCCTCTTTTTGTTTGAGTTTAATCTATTTTTGGAGGGCTATTTTTGGTATAATGATTAGTGTATTTGTGTATAGGAGTTGGTAATTAATTTGATTATCAATTCATTGTATATTAATAATCTTAATGTTTATTCAATTTATTTTTTATTTTTATTGTTGTGTTTTCGCACACAAGTAAATTGTAAAATTAATAAAGGTTAAATTTATAGACAGAAAAGTGAATTGTAAACTGTAAAAGGGGTTGTGCTTAAATGGAAAGGCCATAAGGTTCTCAAGATGGAGTTCTAAATTTGAATCCCCCAAGTAGCATTTATAGTTGGAACTTCAAGTTGTTGCTCTTAAGTTGAGTTGAGTTGAATAAGTGACTTCTAAGCTCTAAGTTGAATATGTGGATGGGGAGGAGGTCCCCCTTGTGACCTCCACTGAAGTGGGCCAGCCTAAATATCTTCACACTTATCAATTTTAAAAAAAAGTGAATTGTAAACATTCATATTATTGACATCTAAATCAACAAAGTTTAGATTCACTGACTAAGTTCAAATCCAATTAACTATTATGAACCATTCATCTTCTTCTTCCCTAATTCATTGTTATATCAAAAAGATCTCATTCAAAATCTGTATTATCATTCTAGGAGGAATTATAGAGCATTAGCATTGCCTCATTAGTTTACATCAACGTGACTAGACATATCATGTAATTGCTTGTTATTTTCAATCTTTCTTTTCTACTATTAACTTGGTAACAAGGGTTCGACCAAAGGTAAACATTGCTAACTTAGCAAGCTCCTAAATTGTGTCTATTAACACCACCCCACTTTAGACCTAAGTTCTAGACATTTAGACAAACATGTTATCGACATCTAAATCAACAAAGTTCATATTCACTGACTAAGTTCAAATCCACGCATAGGCTTCAATTCCACACTCACAAAGGTGAACCAAACTAGACAAAAATAATCTTCTCAAGCCTAAGGGATTCATTTGACAGGTCCAAATTTTCTAGCATATTGGTGAATCAATTGGACACATTTAGCACAACAAGATCTTAATTGAACCCAAAGTTAAGTACCATTGTTAATTTATATTATTTCATAGCATAATCAATCCTGCCTATTCATTCGAGGTGAAATAGTTATTTATTGTGGTTTAATTAATTGATCTTAAGATATTTTTGTGAGGTGTATTATTTCCTCATTATATAAATTAGCTGATGAGTGAAATTGAAACCTCTCTAGGATTTTCCTTGACTTTTGAACTTCACTATATTTCTAATTTTTTGATCTTATATTTTTAATTAGTATACATTTTATTTTAGTACTAAATTTAGGATTTTGATCTAGCCTTGTTTGTATCTTATTACTTTATCTTTATTAAGGTTTGGACTTTTCTTATGTGACTTGTATTTGATCCCTATCTTACCTTTGTTTGGTCCTTGGGGTTTCCTTGCTTGTTTTATTTTTAGATCTATGTACTTGCTATTTTTTTGAGTTTATATCAAAACCTAAATCTCTTTTATGAATATCATTTTCTCCTTTAGGGTCTGTGCCTTTGTTGTTGATATATATGTGATCCTCATTCACACACCCATGGATCATGCCTTAATTTTTAGATCATTTGTTATGAATTTTTATAGAACACTACTTTTAGCCTCTATCCATGCATGCCTTTCTAATTTTGATGTGTTCCTATGTCTGGTGTGACCTAATCCTTTCATCCTTAATGTTGTTACATCTTCAATCTATTTAAATTAACAATAACTATATCAGTTTAACTAAGATGCCTATATAAATATTTCAATTATTTTTTATTTCAATTTAAACTAAAACCTAAATCAAAATATACATGTTTCAATTATTTATAATTTTGTCTCTGACTAATCCAAATCACAACTTACTAATTGTTTATAACATTAAGACTTACTAGATCAATGAAATTGTTGAAGCTTAATGAGCAAAAGAAAAACTTTATGACTCTTCTTGGGTTTTTGTCTTAGCCTTGCTAGTGTCATTTTGCATCCTCCTAATGTCACAATGCCTCTTTGTGCAAGAAATGTCTTTATGTTTTTGCGTTTATTATAGGGGCTTTTACTTTGCCACACATGGATCAATTTTTTTACATTTTTAATGACCTCAAACTTCATCAACCTAGTAGTTACTACTAGTGTTGAAGGTTTAATGACATAGGAGGATGGCTCCATAGACCAAGTGACCTAGCAATTCATCTTCAAGGTTTTTCATGAGGTATGAAACTCTAAATTACTTATTGATATTATTATCAGCATCTTAGAGTTTGATAGTGCCTAAAAATGGCTTGAAATTATTATCACCATCCTAGAGTTTGATAGTGCAATCATAACCTCATCTACCCTCATGTGAGTGTTCCTTATTTTCCACACCCTTTACTTGTTGTGGGTACTTCTTTGTGCATCTTCTAATGTTGTTCCTTCTCCTTCATGCACTATTTTGTGACACATAGTTTTAGTGGATCTGCCATACCTCTTTCTTGTTAGCATTATGGGGGTATCATACTATTAGTACTTGTTCTAATGTTTCCTTGGTTTCACTTTGGAGGAAACCTTCTCAATTCTTTAGATTGATCAAATTTCTTGAGACAATTAGTACCTTTTGGTACACCATATGTATCTTCTACTATTAGATTGTTTCCTTATTTTCCATTTGTACATTGTTTGAGTAGTGTCCTTGGGGTCACTCATGCAGATTTGTGCCTCTTTGATCCTGGTCTTTATCTTGATTGCATTGGAAGTTCTTAAATTTCAATAGTATAGAAGTTGTTCTTTGACAATTGTTTGCACCTTCTTTATGCTTTAGTGGAGTTCTTCATGTTCCTATCTTTTTAGGATATCTTTTGTGGAGGCTTCTTTGTCCTTCTCTCTCTCCCATATTATAGGGAGGTTTGTTCTCTCTTTTCGGGAGGATTTTTTCCCACGTGGTTTTCTCCTTTTCTTCATTTGTGAGAGAATCTTTTGTATATGGGTACCTCAATAGGCCTAGTTGTTAGGACTCATCTTTGCATTTTTTTTCCTCCTTAAGTTGCACTTAAGTGGGGGTGTTAGTGTGAAAAGGGTTTATTCCCTAACTAGTTCCCTTTTAGGACCTATTCACACCTAGTTGTTTAAGTTTACTTGTGGCATTCACTTGTTCTTTTTCAATCATAAGAATAAAAACTTGTCATATTCTTATGTGTTATAAGTTTTCATCCTTTCTTTTATAAGAAAGGCCTCTCATGCCTTCATTTTATGATGGAGCATATCGAGCACTTCTATATACATTATTTTCTCTAGAAATATAGCATTCTTATTTTGCTACTCTGTATTGTGAAAGGTTTTTGTGGTATTTCAAATGATTCTAGGCTTCTTGAGATCTTTGTGAAACTCTTAAAATTTTCCTTTTCCTTTGGATCACTTGACAAATGTTGTTCTTTACATTCATTTCCTTATATAGTTCTACATTGAATGATAGTTTTGTAACCCCAATGCAACCAAGGCATATCTTTTCTTGAACACATCCTTGTTGACTCATCATCCCATGTTGGCCCACATTTGGCATGCTTGGTGTATTTAACCTCAACATACTCAACAAATAGGTTATATCGATTGGTGGAACTATGATTTTAAATACACCTCTAACTTCCTTTAAATTTATGGAAACTAAATAGTATGGTTTTTTTGGCTCCTATAATGAAACCACCTTAGAGCACCACCATGCCACCACCACCTTAGAGCACCACCATGCCACCACCACCTTAGAAGATGAGATCTTTCCTCTTGCCTTGAAGCTACAAGTTTTCAAGATTCACCAACTAAAGAAAATCACTCATAACCACACATCTAGAGTTTGAGCTCAAATTAAAAATTATCTCCATTCGCTCAAGGTTTGAGACAAATCTTCTATAGAAATTTTCTAATCTTTGCATGCTCGTCACACTTCTTAATCCATTAGAAAAATAAAAGGGCAATAGCTCTTGATTGAACTTTATGATATTCTCCAAGATTTTATTTGACATTATGAGTAGGTTTCCACAACTCAAGAGAGTTCTCCTAGAAACAAGATAATTCTTTGAAACACTACCTCAAGGTTATTCATTTTTGGGTCTCCCCTTGTTATCTAGTCATTTGTGATAAGATTTTCAACATTTTTAAAATCTTTTTAAAACTATTTTTCCCATCACTAACAATAAGGCTCATGGTTGGGATGGATTTCCTTATGATTTCTATAAATCTGTCTAAGATTTAGTTGGAGAGGAGGTTCATAAAGTATACCTTGAAGCTTTTCATTATAATTCATTAGGAAATCTTATTAATAAAGGAAATACTAAATTCATACCTAAGTCATGAGATCTGGAAGACATATGTGATTGGAGAGTTCTCTTATAAAATTATTTCCAAGGCTTTTTCTCTAAAGTTGCACCAAATTGTGCATCCAAATAGACTAGTTTTAGAACATCTAGGTATATCCTTGATAATATTATTGCCATCTGAAAAGGGATGGAATCACCTAGTGCTCACACCAACATGATATCTTCATTAGGATTCATTTTGTAAAAGACTGACCATATTGAGTGGCCATTCATCCTTGATATGCTTCAAGCCTTATGCTTTGGTCCTTAATTTGTGCATTGATTCAAAATGTTCCTTGTTGATGGCTCTACTTGCATCACCATGAATAGCCACTAGTCCACTTATTTTGGGTTCTCTCAGTAAATCAACCAAGTTGTCCTCTAGCTCCTACCCTCTATTTGATTATTGCTAAAGGCTTTTGATATCTTTTGGTGAAAGGCATTTCTTTACCTAATTCGACAACTCAAATAGTGAATGGGCACTTTGCACATGACTCTTTTGTTACACTTACAGATGAAGAAAATAATATCAATTGATCAAGCCTTTGCAATGTTTGGATATTATTTGTAAAGCCTCTAGTTCAAGTACTCAATGCTATAGATAATCCTTCTCTATTAAGCCTACTTGGCTTGATGCTTATTGTTGGTAATAGATTAAACATGGGGAAATCTTTAGATTTATGACACTATGTTTACCTTCCAACCCCCCCCCATCCTCTTTATGGTAGGAATTTATCTCTAGAATTGAGAAGAAATCAGCTTACTAGATCACTAAGCCTCTTTCCTTGATAGGGAAATTTCAGGTGTCCTCTATAATTGTTGCTACCACACATGTTTATTATTCTTGCAATTTCATCCCTTCTAAGGCCTCCTACTTGAATCCTATAAATATTCTTAGGGACTTCCTCTAGGGTTCTTCTAATAGTAATAGAGGTTTCTATCCTATTGCCTAGGAGTATTGCTACCTCCCACATGATTCTAGAGGGTTGGGATTGACTTATACTCAACAACAAGGCTTAGCCTTGTGTAATAAATGGATTATCAAATCCCTTGAAAGTGATGAGGCCTACAATATTTTGCTTCATTTTTATATTTCTTCTAGTGCCTCTTATGGGAGAAAAGCTTGGAAGGATATTGGTTTCCAAAATCATCTTATTATGAAGGACCCTATCTAGATTTAGGGCACTTCTATGGATAAAATCATATGGAAATCTTGGGAAACCATTAAACCTTGGCTTATATGGGATGGTTATGACTTCTACAAGGGGATATCTATTAATCTAAAGTCTATCTAGAAGTCTTCAATTATTTCTTGCCAAGATTACCTATTACTAATAACCCTTGGGTCCATGCTTTGAAAATTTCAAGAAATCAAAACCCTTCCAGACCTCTATTATACTTGGTGACTAGGGATTTTCTCTCTTGGCTAGAGACTAAATCTAAATACAAGTTGTCTAATTAGGATTTTGAAACTTACTAAACAATAATTGTCTTAGTGCCTCTTAATATGATTCATAAGATTGGGGTTAGAAGATTCAAGCCTTGGTAGAAATGTTGGAAATGGTATTCTGATACACCATTTCATCCTTACAAGCACCTTAAAGGTTATATCTATCTCTCTCCACACCTTCACATGGTGCCCAAATTGAACCAAATATGGCTTCTTCAATATTCTCTAAGCTCTTGGAAATTTAAATTCTAGACTATTTGGTTGGCTATTCTTGAGTTGAAATTGGCCCATTTCATCTTGTGATGCTTCTCTATCAAGGTATCCCTCTTTGTGCTAGTTGTATCAATTGGGTGTTAGGGATCCTAAATTCCCATTTTTGGGTCAATGAGAGACTCTTAAGCACATTTTCTCATTTTTTCCCAAATCTTAGGGTACCTGGAATTAGATTCATGATGTTTTAAGGCCTTTTAGGCCTAAACCTTTCTTATGTCCAATATGGTCCTTTTAGGGGATTGGCCTAGAACCCTAGCCAAGTTTACCAAGATTTGGAATGCTTTGAGGGTGAAATTTTTTTTTTAGCATTTGGAAGGACATGAATTTTGTTATTTTTCTGGCTATTCTATTGATATCCATTTGTCAATTGATACTAAGGCTATGATTTATTCTAAAGTTCTTATGAAGATTTAGGTGAAAGATACTAAAGTTTCACTTGAAGTAGAACATCTAAAAGTGCTTCTTAATCATTGGGGCAATGCCCCTTATATGGTTGTTAGGGTTCCACCAACTCTAGCCTCCAGTAGTGATCAATCTCCCCCTCATGGACATCATCATTGATATAGCCTAATTACTCATGGAGAAGAAGATGCTCACTCACATGCTTCTCATCCCCTACACAAAGAACTACATATAGGTCTATCCACGGGTGGTTTCACCCACCCTACCCTCATTTTTCTTCTCTCCAGACACATGACCATTAGTTTGCTAGATGGATGTATTTTGGCACACTTGATGGGTTGTGTGGCAGGAATGGTAGATTGTTGCATTTTTTCTCTTGGATCATTTTTAGCTATAGGTTAATTGTTTTAGTGTATACTATATTTCTATTTGTTTATGTAGGTGATGGTTATGGTCATTTTGTTTGTCTTTTTGTAATATTTTAATTTAATGTTCTATTATGCTTCCATGTGGGGGGGACCTAATATGCAATAGGCCACTAATTAATCTACAAAATAAAAAGGAATATATAACCCTAGAATAAGATTTAAAAATGTGATAAAGAAATCATAAACATAGATCTAAAGCCTTGGTTATAAAGAATTATAAATACTAAGGTAAAACCCTTGGCGATGCAAGAGTGGACAAGTTCACAATATTTATGAGGGAATACAATTCCTTTTATATAGATCTAGAAGCTAATTAAATAAATACAAACAATGATCACATAATTAAGCTAGATATAGTTATGAGTTGGGTTGATAAATGAATAAATATGATAATTAAATATGTAGATGGATTCACTTAGATTTTGGAATAATAATGAAGAATTGATGTTGATGTTGCATAGAATTTGGTCACCAAGGTATAAATATTTAATGCATGTTCTGATAAATATTTTGGGTTATGTGCAATCTCAGTAATCTCTGGGTTGAATCTAAGTCCTTTGAGATCAAACTTGAGTCCCAAAGGAATGATTTTTTCTATAGGAATTAACTCAGGCCTACAAGAATGATCGAATAGAAAGTTAGTAGTGATCCCTTTTCCTTCCCCTTCCTTGTGCTTGATTCTGTCAAGGTAGTGTTTACAAACATGTTAGAGGAGATCACTAGATTACTAGAGTCAAGCTTTCTAATATCAACCCCTTATTTAGACTAGCTTTATTGCTTGGAGAAAATAATTGAAGCATGCACATACTTTTAGATGCTCTATATGATTCTAATGCATATTACGACCCTTTGCCCCTTATAATGAAATTTGATGCAGTGCTTTATCCTTGTTCTTCTAGATGTGTTTTGTTTGTTTTTTACTTATGAATTAATTGCACAAATGAATATATTTAAATACCAAGACATAATAACATGTTGCACAAACATTTATTGAGTCACCTTATAATAGCTAGTGAAAAGGGGTGAGAAAGTTTAAATTTGAATTTGGGCATTTAAAATTATGGGGTCAATTCCAAGCTATGTAAATGTATTTCAAGACACTAAAAATTAACCCAAGACTATATATATTAAAAATCAAATTATAAATTAAACATATCACAAAAATATACCACTCATCAACATATCATTATATTAAGACACTTCATCAAAATAAATCCAAAACTAAATGGAAATTAGCATGTGTGGTGTAATTTCACTATGGAAGATTTGGGGATTGCCCTTTATATTTATTGGCAAAAAAATATTTAGCTGCCTATTGACCAGTCAAACGAGACGTATATGATTTGCCGTGAACGACGGGAGAGACTTAGAATTCTTTATATTAGACAAGACGCCTCAAAGATGCCCTGCAATTTCCAGAAATCTACTTAGTCAAAGATTCAACCATTTCAGGTTCCTTCTCAGTCTTAATGTGGTTAATCAGTAAATAAGCATGGATTGATTTTTATTTTAATCTAAGCAAATTGTAAAAATAATTGAAATATTTATGTTATGATTTCGATTTTAATCTAAACAAAATTATAATTAACTAAAAATTTTAATCTAAACCAAAGACTTTACAAGACAGCTGATGTTGAAATGTCTCCGCAAAACTGCAGCACTTTAAAGGTAGTGGAAAAATCATAGAAGTAAAATCGCACTCAAGGAGGAAACCACAGCGCAACAAAGAAGCATAAAAATTAGTCAAAATTCCCAGAGAATGCAATCAGTTGACAGTGAAAATGTAGGGGTAGATGGACTGTGCTTTCACGGAAAATATTTTGAAATTGCACTAGGCATCTTTACACGCGTGTTCTCTGCCATCTCTTTCACCATTCATGTCAAGTCATTATATAGAAGGAAAGTCCATCCTCATTTCCTACACATTATATGTTAGTTTAGTCTAATTAAATAAACACAAACAAAGAGCAGTACTATTAACTTAGATTAATTAATAATAATAGTTGGTAATGATAAATGTGGAAATTAAATAAAAAGGATTAGGAAGTTGGTTTTGGAAACTACAATGAAGAATAATCTTAATCTTGTGTAGATGTCACATGTTGATGATATTGAAATCAACATTTATAGTTTAGAAAATGTCTTGGGTGCAAAATAGATGAAAATAGTTTGTGTGTCAAATTGGTGCTATGGAGGATCAATCCTATTCTTCAGGGAAATGTCCTAATGTGTGAAATCAATCTAAAGCTTGTAGGTTTGAATTGGCTCACTCCCACAAGTTCTTGAAAAGTGTTCTTGAACACATAGAGACTTGAGAGATAAATTTTTATTTAATTATGTCACTTGGAATGTTGTAGTTACATTCTATGTGGTGGGACCCAATATGGATGCCCACTTTGGAAGTGGGGCCTATGGAGACTTGGAGTTGACTTCTTGAAGTCCATGTTGACTTGGAGATACTTCCTAGGAGTTGGGACCCATCTTGGGCACTCACTTTGGAGGAAAATCCAATGTGGACTTGGAGTTAGCTTTTTTGTTTGCATGAGTTGATAATGTTGATATACATTGCATGAGTATGATGTAAAATTTAACATTGGAGTTAGAGGTGTATGATACTTGTATGTTTCTTACATGAGCTTGTATGAGCTTGCATGGACTTGCATGTTGTTGCATGTTACTTGCATGGACTTGCATGTTGTTGCACGTCACTTGTATGAGCTTGCATGAACTTGCATGTTGTTGCATGTTATTTGCATGGACTTGCATGTTGTTGCATGTCATTTGCATGTTGTTTCATGTTAGTTGCATTTACCTGCATGTTGTTGCATTTCAGTTGCAAGTACTTGTATGTCAGTTGCATGTACTTATATGGAGTTGCATGTGCCTTGCATATTACTATAGCTCAGGTTCAACTTTAAATGACTCTTGCATGATGCTACAGATTGTTGCATGACTCTTGCATGATACAAATAGGTTGTTGTAGATTCACATTGGGGATGCTAAGTAATGTATGTTGTTCTCATGACATTGGTGTGAGTTGGAGCACTTCAGTTGACAAAGTTAATTTGGAGTTACTAGGCACTAATGAAGAGACATTCAGTTGAGCTTTGTTGTTGTCACATAACACTTCAATTGATTGAGTTTGAGTTTGACTTCTTAGGCGCCCATGTTGAGACTTTTGATAGTTGTACCTTATTGTCGCATAACACTTCAATTGACTAAGTTTGATTGGGACTTCTTGGGCACCCATGTTTGAGACTTACAGTTAACAGGTAACTTCTACTATGCGCTTTGGAGTTCATTATATTGGGTGCTTGGTTTTTGCAAGAGGATTCATCTCATGTTATTGGATACAATTGATTGTATTTTGAGATCTATGGCTTCTATATAATGATGCCTTGACTTGGTAGAAATTAATGATAAGTTTTTGAAGTTGAAGGAGTAATGAAGTGCTGCTAGAATTCAAAGAGAATTTAGTGTTAAATAGAAACTTGATTACAAGATTTATTATGAGCATAATATCTCTTTAGGTGTGGAGTTTTTTCTCGTAAGGGTTTCTCCAAGTAAATTTTGTGTCAACTTATTTGATTAATTTCCTTCTCTACTACATTTATTAAATGTGCAAATCACTTACACATAAAAATGAAACTCATTAATCTAAATTTCAGATCTAAACACAAATAATTGAAGTTTTATAGAAGCAATTTCGGCTTTATTTTCAACAATGTGTGGGGTATATTCCTACAAGTTTTGATTCATCTTCAATCTTGAGTTTAACCAATTCCATGTATGCATTATGATTTATCATTTCTTGGTTATCATTCTAGGGTCAAGGTAATCCCATTACAACTAAATGTTTTATATGTTTTCTCACATCTTAAACCTTTTGAACAACATCATCATACTAATCCTTATAGTACCAATTAGTTTTTTTTCCTATAAAAGATATCATCAAGTTTTTGTTGAGTAGTTTCTCTACTTTGGGACTAATCTATCAAGAGAGGCATCATACAACTCCTAAATATATGATTGAGCCATTTTTACAATTATGGAGAATTTTGCCTCACTTCTTCCAATTTAATTATACGCCATGGTGTTAAGCTTTAGGGCAATTTCTATAAACTATAGGGTAGGGATCATGGAGGATATACCTCTTTCAATAGAGTATCATTGATTTTTCTTAGGGATTTGAGGACTTCAAGACAACTTGTAGATCCTTTTAAATCCTTCATTCTATTTGTAAGTGTCTAAGTCTCCTATTTTGATGCTTCTAGTCTACTTTCTAGGTCTGAACATGCTTCTCTCTTAATCCTTTAATTGTTTGGGCCTGCATATCCACTTGAGATTACAATCTAGTGAGTTCTACTATTAGTCATTAGGCTTCTATTTTAGGGATCTAATTTTAACTTTCATGAGGTCCATATCTACCTTGTCTTGAATTATCTATATTTTTAGGTCCTCCACTTATTTATCTAGCACATCCTTAATGATTTCTTCTTCGTTTGATCCTTTAAATTGGTTAACTCAGCCCTTATTCCTTTCAAGCTTTCTTTAGTTTCCTTGATCTTTTCTTGTACAACCTATAACTTAGCATTTTAGGCTTCATTGGCCTATTCTACTACTATTATTTCATTATTTTTGAGTGCCCTAGATTTTACATAATTGGATTTTATTATCTTTCTAGCTTACTCAAGCTCTGTGGATTTTCCTTTTAAATTCCTCTTGGTGGAAATCAATGAAATACCCACTATCTTTTCTCCATCCTACAAGATTTCCACTTTTTCCTCTACATAGGCATCCTTAATGCTAATACTTATTGCTTCTATTTTATAGTTTGTAGCTATCATTTCCCTAATCTTTACTTACTATAGTGATGAAGTGAGGAAAAATGCAAGACATCATTGATAGGGTCATATTTGTCACTAATCCTTCTTGAATTAGGAATAAGATTTTTCCTTAATTTCATTATGCCATGGGTTGTATCTATTGCATCTATTGTTAGTGTAATACATATTTTTCATGATTATGACCTCTTGTTGAAGTCAAGTGCTCTAGGGAAAATATGGGAATGGATGAAGACATTACATGTGTAATAGTAGATGGGATTACTACAAAGATTTTGTGTTGCATAGGCTTGGATGGAGATATCAGTTGATGGGAGTCCATGACTTGATGAGGTAGTATAGGACAACTATAAATGATGGAGTCTAGTAGTTCCTAGTTGGGAAGAGCTGGGGAATTGTTATTGTGGATTAACTAGATAGAGTAGTGAATAGGATAACCTATTGGATAGAAAGTGGAGAGTGGTGGAGATGACATGAATTGTTGGGGTTTGCAAAGACTTGAGTCATTCCTAATCTTGGGCCTTGGTCACTTAGGTAGGATAGTAATTGGGATAATTGGGAAATATTGAGGGATGGTGAAAATATTTGTTATGATGGTTTAATGGAATGCACATTATGACTAGGAGAGGGTATTGGATTGTCATTTTTTTAATGATTTCTTCTTGCTTCTATAGTTCTTTCTTCTTCCCTTTTTTAATCTTCCTTTTGGGTTAAGTGTCCTCTTTTTTACATTTTTCTTCTCTTCACTTCTTCAAAGGTTTGATAGGAGATGTATCTTGGGATGTATAGGTTGTTATTTCTCATTCTCCCAAAGTTTTAGATGTCCTTGTTGAATTTCTTGATGAGCCTTTTTTGGTAGCTACTACTCGTACAATAGGCTAAGCAACTAAAAATTGAGTTGAATGATGCACAACCTAGTCAAAGTGTGGCCCCTATCGATCATTTTTATGGTTGAAGGGATAGATATAGGTGTACCTAGTGTAGCAATAACTATTTCTCAAAGATAGGTGGGCCTTAATGAACTTCCCCCTTATCACTAGTGTCTTCAATAGTGAAGGGGAAGTTAATTTTTGGTTATGGTGTTGTACAACATGACGTTGGGTTGTAACTATGTAATTTATCATATTCATCTTAATTGATTTAATCAAAAGGTTATTATACTAGTTTTTCCTCTTTGTGCCAAATTATTGTTGATACTTCCACCAATAAGCCATCTTTAGTTCACTCTATCTCAAAATTTTTAATTTTCCCTTCCATCCTTTTTAAAATCTAGGTTGAAGTTGGAAAGCTTGTTGTAAAGTGTTTCATAGGGTTGAGGCTAAGGAGTTAAGGGTTTTTCAACTATCCATTCATCTACATACTTGAAAATCTCATATTCATTAGGGCTCCTCTTATCTTCTAGTTTTGGGTGTGGATTATGGGTAAATTCTTTTGCCTCACTACTATTTATTTTCTTAAGAGAACTAACAAAGACATTATTTGAGTCATAATTCCATTGATCATTTATGATGTCTAGTTGTAAATTTGTTAGCTTCACTTTCATAATCTCTATAGTTTTTCTCTTTTGTATGATAATGTCATTACAAATATATGGGAGTTGATTGAAGTTCATATTTACCCTCCCATTTCTAAACTATATATCTATAATATCTACCTAAATCAAATACTCTAAAGTAAATGTTCTATGAGTTACATACTATGAAGGAGAAAAAGAGAATCCTATTGTAATTCAACTCACAATCAAAATTAATTGTGTTGATTTATAAACTAGATTAAACTTTTCCAAAGATTATCACAATCCTATAAATTAGACTAAAAAATTAAGTGTTTTAGGCAACCAATTATAGAAAGTAGAAGAATATGAAAAGATAAATCTACTATAAAAATATGGAGGCCTTGGTCCTAGATGATAGTGCATCACACATATTCCTATGCTAATTGCTATCATCTATATGGATCTATATGACACAGAAGATTTTAGCAATGTTTTATGATATTTTACACAAAATAGGGTTTATGCAAGACACTAAGGCATGTATTTACATCAAATGGAAAATTGAATGCTAGGCCAAGATAGACTAATAATGAAGCAAAATGGGAAAGAGTTGTTTTAGGTATGGCTATAGCCTCATCTATTTGGGTGTAAATTTTGGATGTGGAAGGAGATTCCTTGGTGTTTATCAACTCTCTTAAAAGGGTATCCTATCCCAATTGGTTTCTAAAATGTTTTGTAGGAGAGACAAGTAATCTAAGAACTCATTCAAAGAAATAATTTTCTCACACTATTGTATAGTAGATTATGTTACAAAAACATTTAGAAAATTGTGGTGTTGACCAATAACCCATAACAAAACTTAATTATGTTTTTCGATCCTTTTGGATAGGGTTGGAATCCTTTTTAACCTATAAAATCTTATAAGGTTTACTTCTCATCTTCTATGAACCTAAGGGTCATTTCTATGTATGCTATGATTTAATTATTATGAGTGTCGCTATATTGGTGACCATGTAGTGATGATTATGCTTTCTCATATGAGTTGAAACTTATCACATTAATAAGGATGCATGGAAGTTCATGTAAGGACTATTATGATCTAATTCCAATAAATTGTGGAAATTTTTATTCGTAGTGAAAGTTATGCATATGTAATATGTCACTCAATAAAAAATAATAGAAAAATTAAAAAATTGATAAAAATGACATAAATAATTCTTTTAATATTTTTAAATTATAGCAAATTTAACATTGCTTTCTTGTTATAAACAATCACCTAAAAAATTAGTAATTCAACAATTCATAAAATATTACACATTTTGCTAACAGGAACATGATGTAATGTGTCTCTTGTTTATATAGAATAAAAAAGTTAAAATTTACATAAAGTTGTACTAATAGATGTATTTTGTATGACAAAAATGAATTTTGAGTGGAAAAGAGACAACAAATCTAAAAATAGATGGATAAATTTGTTATCATTCATCATCTATAAAGAGTTCAAGGATCTGACATTATTTATCAATTGAATAAAAGTGTATACAATTGGAAAACTAAAATGCTGCAAAATACTTTAATTGACTCAACAAATGGATTACAATTTATAGCTTCAACTGAAGCTTAACAACTCCCTACAAACACTCAACAACTACCTACAGACTTGGTATCCAAAATGACATAGCTCAAATTTACTAACATATCTACAACTCTAGTTGACACATCTAAAACTCTTGCCAACACTTATTCAACATGCATAAGATTTGTTATTCATTATTCTAACACTCCTCCTTACCGAATAATTGAATTTTCTTGGACTCCATGTATATCCCTACATTGTACAAACTTTATCTTTCCCAAAGGCTTCATAAATACATCATCCATGTTGCAATTTGTGTTACAATACATCAACTCTATCTCTTTTGATTGAAACGTTTCTCTTACAAAATGATGTTGAGTTTCACTATGTTGATATGGCATGATACATTGGATTGTTTGCCAATTTGATTGAACTTTGATTGTCACAATTGATTTGTGTCGATTCATCTTGCTTGTGTCTCATATCTTCAAGACTACACCTCAATAGCTTGACAAGTAGTACTACATAATGTTGTGGAAGGAGATTCCTTGGTGTTTATCAACTCTCTTAAAAGGGTATCCTATCCCAATTGGTTTCTAAAATGTTTTTTAGAAGAGACAAGTAATGTAAGCACTCACTCAAAGAAATAATTTTCTCACATTGTTGTAGAGTACATTATGTTACAAAAACATTTAGAAAATTGTGGTGTTGATCAAAACCGTATAACAAAACTTCATTATGATTTTCCATCCTCTTGGATAGGGTTGGAATCCTTTTTAACCTATAAAATCTCATAAGGTTTACTTCGCATCTTCTATGAACCTAAGGGTCATTTCTATGTATGATATGGTTTAATTATTATGAGTGTTGCTATAATGGTGACCATGTAATGATGATTATGCCCTCTCATGTGTGTTGAAACTTATCACATTACTAAGGATGCATGGAAGTTCATGTAAGGACTATTATGATCTAATTCCAATAAATTGTGGAATTTTTTATTTGTAGTGAAAGTTATGCATATGGAATATGTCACTCAATAAAAAATAATCATAAAAATCAAAAGTTGATAAAAAATGATATAAATAATTCTTTTAATATTTTTAAATTATAGCTTCAATGTTCATAGAAAATTCCACAACTCATAGTTTACATCATCATTACATTCTTGATTGTTTGCTTTTTATAATTTACACAAATCAAAAAATGCTAAAAAATGTTGATTTTGAGTGTCCCACTTAGGCCAAAAAGTGGGACACATTATTGCAAGATCATTGTATGGTGGATTGTCTTTCACTAGCAATGGTTGTTCATTGGAGGATTTGTTGGCATGCTTTGTGCATGTTGTGTTTGCACTAGGTTTTGATTAGCTAAAAAAATGTCGAGGGGGATTCTCTCTAGGGCCAAGACCCTAATACCTAAAAGGAAAAGTCTTAAATAAGGGTCAAAGCATAACTTCATGCCCCACTTGTGGGACACATGTTTATTTAAAAAATTATGTAAAATAATGTCTAAATCTTGGTACATAAATAAAATTACATTAAGTTCATTGTATATGTGTGTACCTTAATAATTCTATGTAGTACCCTTTTCCCTCAAAGCCACATAAAAGGGTTTCATTTGACACAAATTTCTAATTCAAATCATCATTTTCATGATCAAAGTCATCATGACATGAAATTTTGCAAGAATGCAGCCCTTAGAGTAAGCTTTCCAAAAACTATAGATTTTAATATATTTTTTTTATTACTTTTTTTCCTAATTGAAATAGGTTTTTAACAAAATTCAAGACCTTATTCAACACACATGGAAAAATAGAAAAAAATTTAAAAAACTAAAAAGAGTGCCCTTTATATTGATGTCCTTCTTTGAACAAAAAAGATTAATTTAGTTATATACAAAAAGAGCTATACACTATGGGAAAAAATTTGCCAGAATTAATAATTCTTCTAATTCAAAAATAATAATTAAAAAATATGCAACAAAAAATTACAAAAGAAAATGTGCCCTAAATATTAATATCAATAATCTATGTTTAAAAAATTATGAAGACATTTTATTTCTAGCTCAAGAGATATGATAGGAAAAATCTTGCTCATTAGAAATACTATAAAGTGTAAAAAATTCTTTATTAACAAATGTTTAAAACATGACTTCAATTATTTTAAATATATTTTTAAAAATTAGAAATAGAATTTGCATAGGAAATATTATAAATCATTAGTTTACATTAAATTTAAATTCTTTGTTGTTTCTAGCTATAATTGAGAAAAAATACAATATTTTTTTTAATGTTGATTTGTGCATCCCACTTAGGCCAAAAAGTGAGACACATCTTTATGTTATCACCCATAATCATTTGGTTTCTATTTTCAATTATAATTTCTAGGATGGTATGGGGTTGATGGGCCCACCAAGGTCCAAAGATTCCAGAAGGGGAGATTTTGTCTCTAAATCTACAATGATTATCTTAGAGGTGTCACAAAGGATTTCATTTATTTGTATATTGTTATTAGTTCATTTTGATAGTGTGTTTATTTTACCCTTAGGGCCTTTGATGGTCATATAGGGTGAGGTTTCTTAGTTATAGGTGAGAGTTCTCAAATCCCTCTGAAAGAGTTTATTATAGGTGTTATTATAGAGAATCAGGAAATGATGAAGATGAGGAGAAAAATATTGGTATTAAGGGTATATGATGTTGATATTGGCAAGGTGCTCATGGGTTTCATGGTGACTCACAACAAGAGTCACCTTGTGGTTTCTATTGATCAAACTATAGCTATATTTTGTGATGACAATGTGCATAAGTCTTAGTAGAGGAAGGTCTTCCATTGCATCAAATTTCCATCACTTGACCCTTTAGTGGGTAGTGAGGATACTCAGTCATCCAATGCTATTTTGCTGGAGAATGCAGTAGGATGGGGTGTTGAAAATAATTCTAGAATTAAGATGTGGGGTGTTTGCTAATTTTAGTAGTTTCAGTTGCGTGGCAACAATGGTAGATTGTTGCATTTTTTCTCTTGCATCTTTTTTGGTTGTAGGTTAATGGTTTTAGTGTATCCTCTTTCTATTTGTTTATGTAGGTGACAATTATGGTCATTTTGTTTGACTTTTTGTAATATTTTAATGTAATATTATATTATGGTTCCATGTGAGGGGGACCTAATATACACTAGATCACTAATTAAAGTACAAAATAAAAAGGAATATAACCCTAATAAGATTTAAAAATGTGATAAAGAAATCAAAAACATAGATCTAAAACTCTGATTATAAAGAATTATAAATGCTAAGGTAAAATGTTTAGGGATGCAAGAGTGGACAAGTTCACCAAAATATGAGGGAATATGATTCCTTTTATATAGATCTAGGCTAATTAAATAAATACAAAAATTCATCACATAATTAACCTAAACATAGTTATGAGTTGGGTTGATAAATGAATAAATATGATATTTAAATAAGAAGATGGATTCACTTAGCTTTAGGAATAATGATGAAGAATTGATGTTGAACATTGCATAGAATATAGTCACCAAGGTATAAAAATTTAATGCATGGTCTGATAAATATTTTGGGTTATATGCAATCTCAGTAATCTCTATGTGTCGAATCTAAGTCCCTTGAGATCAAACTTGAGTCCCAAAGGAATGATTTGTTCTATAGGAATTAACTCTTGCCTACAAGAATGATCTAATATAAAGTTAGTTGTGATCCCTTTTCCTTCCCCTTTATTGTGCTTGATTCTATCAAGGCAGTGTTTACAAACATGATAGAGGAGAACACTAGATTGCTAGGGTCAAGCTTTCTAATATCAACCCCTTATTTAGACTAGCTTTATGGCTGTGTGAAAATAATTGAAGAAAGCATGCACATACTTTTAGATGCCCTATATGATTCTAATGTAGATTATGGTTCTTTTCCCCTTAGAATCAAATATGATTTAGTGTTTGATCCTTGTTCTTCAAGATGTATTTTCCTTGTTTTTTCTTATGAATCAATTGCACAAATGAATATCTTTAAATACCAAGACATAATAACATGTTGCACAAAGATTTATCAAGTCACCTTACAATAGCTAGTGAAAAGGGGTGAGAAACTTTAAATTTGAATTTGGGCATTTAAAATTATGAGGTCAATTCCAAGCTACTTAAAATCAATTTCAAGACACTCAAAATTAACCCAATACTAATATATAGTAAGACACTTAATCCAAATAAATCCAAAACTAAATGAAAATTACCATGTGTGGGGTAATTTTACTTTGGAAGATGTGGGGAGTGATCTTTATTAGCCGATATCCTTCTTAGTGGGAGATTTTGCTCCTAGAAAATCATCATCCTGCTTGCCTTCTTTCACTAGAAAAATCCGCCACCATTCGCTAGTTTTTCTGTTGTTTTTTTCTTCCTTCGTCCATGTGACAAGTCATTTCCTGATTTTTTTGTTTCAAGAGGATATGATTTAAAAAAATTAATTTATTGTAAAACTTAGCAGATCATCCATCTAGAGAGGGGGATAGGCTTTTAAAATTTACTATTTTTTCTTTCTATTTTTCTTTAATTTATGTCCTGTCAATACTTATAATTATAGCATAAATCCCTATAAATCTATGTCCTTTTGATATTGTGCATATAAGTAGCTTAGGACACGATGGATTAACATCCATATTGTGAATATTCACCAAGTAATTTTTGGTTCTTCTTGAGTGTCAGAAATAATAAATTGGTGTGTTACATCGCTAATTTTTGTCTCACTATACATTTTACATTTACTTGGAAATAAGTAAATATATTATGATGTTTAGATTAATGTCAATGAATGATAGAGATTATACTGAATTTCATAAATAGAATTATGGAAATGAATATTTTATTGTTGATTTAATATTACATTATGAGATTTGGTTTATTATTTGAATAATGATGCACTGATCATAATTTGTTGGCTACAAGTTTGATATAGGATTATAGGTTTTCAATCAAATGACTCTAGGAGAAAAGAGAGAGAAAGTATCTTTTGAGGAGAGAGATATAGACCTCAGGTTATGACTGATGATTTGCCAAACGAGTATTAGTGTTAATGAAAAAGTGAACCAGTGTCGTAAGAGGTAAGTCTTGTCTTGTCAGTTTACTTTTGAACCCAATCAATAGGTAACTTTGATATCTTTCAAATATTTTCTAGTTGTAGTGTGTCATCATAGTCATTTGTAACGTAAATGACATCATTCAAGTAAGAATTATGACCATTTATGTTTAACGTAAAAGTTATGATGTCATTATCGTCAAATGGTGGTGTTATTATTATTAAGTCACTTAGTGTTTTTATTATCATCATTTAACATCAAATGTCAATCTCGTCAAGTCGACGTGATTTTAACAAAGGATTGTGATGGGGACGTAAATTTGACCCATTCAAATTATCCGTAAACCTTTGTTTTATTACTATTATTTTTATTGATCAAATCATATCTAATAGAGATGATGTTATGTAAATCATATTTGATATAATTAAATAAGTTTATATATTCATCAAATAAGGATAATACCTCATGTTAAGTAATAATGCTTACTCTTGAGCAGCTGTAGGCATAAAATATGGAGTGCCTTCATTTTAAACAACATGATGGATCAAATCTTCCCTAGCTGATCATTGATTGCTCCAAGTTAGTTAATGTGTTGGTAGCCTCTTAGCAAAGGACTGGTGAATAACCCAGCCGCATTCGTTGATTTCCCTCAATGATGTTTGCATTATCAACATATGTTATCGATTGCATTATTTTAGCTAGTGGTTGAATTTGATCATGAAAAAAAACTATTTTGTTTTGAATGTGTTTCTAACTACTAAGAAGTGGGGTGAATAGTTCGGATGACTCATTTGTGAGTCTATTTGAGCTTTTAAAAGCCACAACTTAGCTAGTCGGTGGTGCATCCAATTGGCATGTTATTTTGGGTATTGTCTTTTTCATTGGGGGTAGAGGGAGTTTGCGGTGGACAGTTAGAGAAGGAATTAGAGAAAGTTGAGAACATGATTGTCTAGGACAAATATAGAAGTAATCTATTCAAAATTCCTTCATAGTATAAGACCACCACCTACAGGTAAATACCTCTGCATTATACGCTTTAAAAAGACAATGACAATTTGAATGATTACTTTGTCTTGGGAAATCATCCGTTTCAATTTGGTTATCCTTTAAGTTTATTGTGTAACTGTTCCAAAGGAGATGAGCCGACTGTGTCACTTTTAATATCATCAATTTAGTTTGATTGACTAAGTCGACTGTGTTTGGAAGGATATAGAGTCATTATATGATTTTTATGTTATTTTAGGTTAACCAGTGAGTGTTGAATTAGCCTAGTAAGGCCGATGCATATGCTAATAGTGAAATCTATTTCATTATCTTACTAGGCCAACCTTGTGATTATTGTTTAAAACTATGATACTCGTCAAAATATAGTACGAAGAACCAAATGTTTTCTATTATCATATATTTAAAGTACTAAGTGGAGATTATTAGGAATTAAGGTATCTCAACCTTGGTAATTCCTTGTATTATTTCATTGTGTTTATTTATTTATTACCTATTATGTAATTAGGATGCAAATCCTATGTTGTCATCTTGTGGGAGCTAGCACAGTGATGTGTCATCCTACATGGAAGATGACCACATGTAAATTTGTACTCACATGAGGAGATAGGCGTCCCACTTAGTTGTAATAATATTTTTCCATGTGTCGGCATCTTGGATAGTGTGTAAGGGAATATTGACCGAAATGGTCATGACAGATTCCTATGACAAATCTATGATGCGTAAGAGTCGTAAATGGAAGATTCTATGACAGGTGAAGACATGTGTCGAGAAGCATCTTAGAAAAAGGCATCTTTGGGTGCCCCAAGGAGGGTTATGACATGTTGTAAGAGAATATGCTATTTATAGCCTTTGTATGATAGATTCTCTTACAACTGTAAGATATGACAGCTATGATAGATTCTATGACAGTTGTAAGTGTTGTAGGAGTATCTGTCATTGCCCAACTTGGGAATAGGGGACCTCTTTGGGATAGGGTTACTTGACAAGTGTTAGGAACATCTTACAGTGTTGGACAAGTGTCCATAGGTGTGGGTTTTGGGCCATGAAGCCATGTTGGATGCCCATCACAGGATAGAGCCATTTTTCCCTTGTATTTTCTTTTATAAATAGGTGCTTTGGAGAGGAGATGTATTATGTTATTGATAGGTACTGTTATACTGCCAGATTGTCTCCAGATACAAGTGTCAAGACTCCTGCAAGAGAATTGGCTCTGTAACTATATTGTAAACTTCATTGTTTAGATAATACATTTGAGTTATGTTTTAGAGTGTGGGGTTTTTCACCTGTAAGGGTTTTCACCACGTAGATCTTATCTCTCTCTTCTTTTGTCTTACATTCTTGTGTATGTGTTTGCTGCCATATCTCTATTGTTGGGTTAACATTATTTTAACTATAAAGATTAAAATGAATTTGCACTCATCTCTCCTCATTAGATTAGTGTAGGAAGTGATTTCTGCACACCTAGCTTCTTTTCAGTTGGTATCAGATCTTGATCACCTTTGCTCCTAGTTGTTGGGTAGGGGTTTTCTGAGCTAATCTTAGGTTGAGTGGGAGTTTTCTAGAGAGTATTCTATAAACTTGTTGTAGGAAAAGAGATGACAGGCACATCTGGAAGATTAGAGGTGGAGAAATTCAATAGCACTAATTTTGAGTTATGGAAACTTAAGATGGAGGACATCCTTGTTGATCGTGACCTATGGGAAACCATATCTAGTGTAAAACCAAGCGTAATGGCACAAACAGGTTGGGATCTCAAAGATCAGAAGGCTAAGGGTCTCATAAGACTTAGTCTAGCTGATTCTATACTATTAAATGTCCATGAGGAGAAGAGCACAAAAGATCTTTGGAAGAAGTTGGGAGATGTTTATCAGGCCAAATCCCTAGTGAACAAACTTTTTCTGAGAACAAAATTGTATTCTCTGAGGATGGAGGATGGATGATCGGTTGCAGATCACCTAAATGCTTTCAACATTTTAGTTACACAATTGACATCTATTTGTGTGAATATGGAGGAGGAGGATTGTTGTACGACCTTGCTTTGTTATTTCCCAGAATCATGGGATCATCTTGTTATAGCTATTGGGAGTACCACCTCCACATTCAAAATGGATGAAGTGGTATCTTCATTGTTATCTAAAGAGATGCAGAGAAAGTCTTCTGAGGCAGCCAAAGAGGCTCTTGTGGTTTATGGAAGACCTAAGGTGAAAGGGAAAAAGAAGGACAAGAACGCTAAGAAGGGTAGATCTAAATCTTGTGGGAGATCCAAGTCTCCTAGAAAGTCCAACACTCTTTGTTGGAATTGTGGTAAAACAAGACATTTTTGAAAGGAATGTAAGGAGGAAAAGAAAAGAAGAAGAAGAAGAATGCCCTATTTCAATTATGGGTCTAACCGGTGTTGTCATTGATGTCAACATACTCATGTTGCATTAATGAGAAGGATTGGATGAGCTATGTGCTGAGGATATTGAGAAAATTAGTCTCAATCAGGAACAATGAAGAACAATGATGACAACAAGGTAAAAGTCCAAGATAGGTTGAGGATCAAAGGATACGGTTTAAAGGGTTTCTAGATATAAGTCTTGAGATGCTCTAGTCAAGTTTTTAGAAGTCCACATAAAGATCTGAAGAAGTTATGGTCGCTTAAGTAGAACCAGCTCCGGCAGGTGTCCAGAGGTGACAAAGTGACACAGATAGGTCCGGTGAGGTCCGGTAATGCATTATCCCATTTTGCGGATTGGAGGAAGTGTTGGGGACATCCTTGTGAAGTGTCAAGTAGATTGGTTTGTGGCTTGAAGGTCCAGAAGAACCTATTCCTTTGTGACATTGATGACAGACTATGTTCTTGAGGTTCCAGATGAAGGAGAGAAGGATTCCAGTAAGCAGATGAAGTGCAGATGTTGTTGGCAATTCAAGAAATCTTGTGGTGATCTATGGATTGGTTCCAGTTCATGTTGGTGGTCCACATTGAAGTTAAAGTTGTATTTGAAGAATAACCACTGGATGTTGGTGTTCTTCCTAAGACTGGTCGACTGGATGTATTACACGTCTTGCGGATGTTCTTGTAGGTGTTTACCGACTTAGATGATTGTTCCTAAGTTGATGTCATGTATAAATAAGGGTTTGAGAAGTCATTTCACAATGTGTCTTGTGGAGATGAGAGTGTGGTAGTGAAAAGTAGAGTAGGTGTATTGAGCTTAATGGAACTGATTCAAGCATAGTGAAGATGCTATTCTCCAGTTCATATATGTAATACTTATTTCTTTGTAGACAGTGTGTCTCTTATAGGTAGTGAACCTCTTGTGAGCAGTGTGCTCAGGTAGTGAGCCCTAATCGGCATGTGCCATTTTGATCTTTCTATTCTTCTAATAGAGAATACATTCTTGGGTTAATCACCCCATAGTTTTTCCCTTAACTGGGTTTTCCTCATCAAAATCTTGGTGTCTTATGTGTTGATGAGTTTCTTCTTCTGATTTGAATGCATTATGTTTCATGTTTAATATACTGCTAATCACCAAGAAGATTTAAGTGTGGAAATTAGAGAATTTTTTTCTTTTAACTGATTCACCCCCCTCTCAGTTGTGTGCCCTAAGTCTAACAATTGGTATCAGAGCCAAGTTCCTCTAAAAGGAGCTTAACTGCTTGAGGAGGTCTCGGATGTCATCTTACAAGAAGGATAGTTCGAAGTTTGATGGAACCAACTTTGCTCTTTGGCAAGGTTGCATGAAATGTCACTTGCAGTGTATGGGAATGGCATACTGGTCCATGGTTACAAAAGCATATGTACCTCCACAGGGTGGTCCGACAACCCTAAATAAAATCACAGATGCTGAAAATAATCTACGAACCAAAGAGGCTCTTCTAAGTGCATTATCTGACTCAGAGCTCTCAAATGTTATTGACCTGCCAATTGCCTTTGAGATTTGGAATAAACTGGAACTTTTGCATCAAGGAGACCAGTATGTTAAATGTGCAAGGTTACAGAGTCTAAAAGGGAAATTTGAAAAATTGAAGATGAGAGATGATGAAAATATTACCACTTTTATGCCAAGAGTAAATGAGATGGTTTGTGGAATTAGAAATGCTGGTGGTGTCTTGGATGAAAATGAGATTGTTGGTAAAATTCTCAGATCCCTCCTTGCTTCTTACAAAATCAAGGCTACTACCATTGAAGAATTCAGAGCTCATACAACTGTCACAAGAGATCAATTGGCTGAGAAATTGGCTGCATTTGAAATGACAGAGTTTGGAGATGAACACCCCAAGACTAAATCTACATTCAAAGCCAGTTCCTCTATTAAAGGTAAACAAAGGCTTGATCTGGGAGAGAATTCTTCAAAGAAATTGTCTAGGTATGAAAAAGCAAGAAAAGATTTGGAAGAAGAAGCAAAAATTGCTCAACTTGAATCCCTTATTGCAAAGAGGCTACCAAGAGGATCCGGTAAGTGAGGTAAAATTATCTTTTAAGTGTTTTAACTGCAATAAGATTGGTCATTTTGCCTCAAGGTGTCCGAAAAGATTTTCAAGGCAAAATCTTAACAAGCCAAGGTTCCAAAAGAATTGTTACTATGTACATGAAGATGATGATAATGAAGGAGTAACAAATGATGAATCAGAGATAGGAAACAAATCTAGAAATGAATGGGTGTTCATTTCCATCAAGGAAGAAGATCTAATGTCCTCTGTATCTGTCAATCTTAGGACTGTGGAAAGAGCTCTGGCTGCCCAAATTGAAGAGAAGGATGATTGGGTC
This sequence comes from Cunninghamia lanceolata, assembly GCA_027924645.1. Classification (NCBI taxonomy): domain Eukaryota; kingdom Viridiplantae; phylum Streptophyta; class Pinopsida; order Cupressales; family Cupressaceae; genus Cunninghamia; species Cunninghamia lanceolata. Next base: position 3,120,884 of record BSBN01000275.1, on the reverse strand, counting down.
ATTGACAGTGGTTGCTCTCACCATATGATAGGTGATAAAAATAAGTTTGTAGATTTGGAAAGGTATGAAGGAGGAGTGGTAAAGTTTGGTGACAATTCTGCTGGTAGAATAAGAGGAAGAGGAACTATTTCTTTTGTTGGAAGAAACAAAACTGGTAATGTACTGTATGTTGAAGGTTTGAAGCACAATCTTCTCAGTGTTGGACAGTTGGTAGACAAAGGCTATGATCTCCGATTCAAGGATGGAACATGCAAAATCTTTGAAAGTTTCGGAATAGAGATTGCATCCGGTACTCAAACTAAAGGTAATACCTTCCATTTGGTTGGTACTGGTAAAAGTTGCTTATTTGTTCAAGTTGATCAGAGTTGGTTATGGCATAGAAGGATGTGTCATGTGAATTTTCATAATATCATCAAGATAAGCAATTCTCAGGCTGTCAGAGATCTTCCAAAATTGGTGAAACCTACTAACAGCTTGTGCAAGGAATATCAGTTGGGCAAGATGAGCAAAGTCACTTTTAGAAGCAAGGAACTGTCTTCTACCAAATTATTGGACCTAGTTCACACTAATCTTTGTGGTCTGGCAAGAACCAAGAGTATTCAAGGTGATAGATACTTCATGTTGCTAATTGATGACTATTCCCGGATGATGTGGGTAACCTTTCTAAAGGAGAAATTCGAAGCTCTTGAAAAATTCAAAATATTCAAGGCTATGGTGGAGAATGAAATAGGACTAAAGTTGAAATGTCTAAGGTCTGATAGAGGTGGGGAATTCACATCCGGTGAGTTCATAGAGTTATATGAGAAACATGGGATTAAGAGATAGTTGTCTGCTCCTATGACTCCTCAGCAGAATGGAGTAGTGGAGAGGAAGGACCGAACCATATAGGAAGCATCTAGGACCATGATGATGGAAGCAAATGTTCCTCAGATCTATTGGAGAGAAACTGTCAGCACTGCACTCTATACTCTTAATCAAGTTCAAATCAGAAGCAATACCGATAAGACCCCTTATGAACTCTGGTTTGGCATTACTCCTACTGTAAGATATTTAAGAGTCTTTGGTAGCAAATGTTACATCAAAAGTGATGAAGATCTAGGCAAGTTTGATGCTAGAAGTGATGAAGGGATATTCTTGGGTTATTCTACTCAAAGCAAAGCATACCGGTTTTATAACAAGAGACTGAGAAAGATGATAGAAAGTGCAAATGTGAAGGTTGATGAGGGAATAGAGAAACCTTCAAGGTTTTATGAATATGATGAAGATGATCAAAATGGTGTTCTGGTTCAAGGAGTTCAATCCTCTTCTGAAAGTTAGATTCAAACTGATCTAGTAAATCAGGAGGAAGAGATAGGTCTGAATAAGCCTGATCAAGAAGCAGAAGTGCAAGAAACTCCCAAAGTTCTAAGGTATGTAAGAATGAACTACTTTGAAGATCAGATCATTGGTGACAAAAGCAAAGGTGTGCAAACTAGAAGGAAAATTGCTCAAAATTTAGATGAATATTGTTTGATTTCAAAGATTGAACCTAAGACAATAAATGAAGCCTGCAATGATGAAAACTGGACCAAAGCAATGGAGGAAGAGTTGATGCAAATTGAGAAAAATCACACTTGGGATCTTGTTCCCAGACCTAGAAACAAGAATGTGATTGGAACCAAATGGGTCTTCTGGAACAAACTAAATGAAGTTGGTGAAGTAATCAGAAAGAAAGCCAGATTGGTCTACAAAGGCTACTCCCAAATAGAAGGAATTGATTTTGAAGAAACTTTTGCTCTAGTGGCAAGAATTGAAGCAGTCAGATTATTTCTTGCATTTGCTACCTTCAAGGATTTCAAGGTGTATCAGATGGATGTCAAGTTTGCTTTCTTGAATGGTGACTTAGAAGAAGAAGTGTACATTGAACAACTGGATTGATTTTAATTATCTGAGCATGGTGATATGGTCTGCAAGTTGAAGAAGGCACTGTATGGACTAAAGCAAGCACCAAGAGCATGGTATGAAAGATTGGACAAACATCTTTTGAAGATTGGTTTCAACAAAGGTACTACTGACAGTAACTTATATTTCAAAATTGATCATGAAAACATCTTGATTGTTGAAATATTTGTTGATGATATCATCTTTGGAGGAAGAGATAGTATGTGTAAAACTTTTGCAAATCAAATGAAAAGTGAGTTTGAGATGTCAATGCTTGGTGAAATAAATTTCTTCTTGGGTCTATAAATTACTCAAACAAAGAAAGGAATCTTTATTTCTTAGACCAAATATGTGAAAGAATTGTTGAGGAAATTTGGAATGGAAGATTCAAAGCCAATGAATACTCCCATGGCAACCGGATGTAAGCTGAGCAAAGATGATGACTCTCCTAAGGCAGACCAAACAAAGTACAGATCAATGATTGGAGGATTATTGTATCTCATTCAAACTAGACTAGATATAATGCAGGCTGTTGGTTTTGTTGCAAGATTCTAGGTTGATCCCATAGAATCTCATGTCATGGCAATCAAAAGGATCTTTAGATATCTAAAAGGAATGATTGAGTATGGTCTGTGGTATCCTAGAGATCATGATTTCTCTTTTCATGCATATACAGATGCTGATTGGGCAGGAGATGTGGATGACCAGAAGAGTACTAGTGGTGGAGCTTTCTTTTTGGGAAAGAGATTGGTTTCTTGGCTAAGCAAGAAACAAGAGGCAATATCCCTATCTACAACTGAAGTAGAATATATTGTAGCAGCAAGTAGTTGCACTCAAGTTTTGTGGATGAAGCAGATGCTAAGAGATATTAAAGTAGAGTATGAGGAGACTATCACAATCTTCTGTGATAATTCAAGTGCAATAAATATTTCTAAGAATCTGGTGTTGCATTCTAAGACTAAGCATGTATCTATCAAGTTTCACTTTCTAATAGAGCAAGTGAACAAGGATGAAGTTAGACTGGAGTTGTGCCCTCCAAGGATCAGATTGTAGATATCTTCACTAAACCTCTTCCCAAGGACTCTTTTGAGTATCTCAGGGAGAAGTTAGGGGTTATTGCCCCTCCGGTGATGAACTAGGATGCACTGATGTGCATCAGTTCGGTGGATATCAAGTCATATCTTGTGATCCGGATTGATAATGGGGAGCTGCTACTCAGGGGGAGCAGCAGGTATGATACTGAAGTATTGGAGTTGCAAGTATGAGCCCTTTGCCATTGATGTCAAAGGGGGAGAGAAGACATGTGAAAAACAAGTGGTTGATAACAAAGGGGGAGAATTAAAGGAAGAGAAGACATGTGAATAGTTGTTGTTGATAGGAGGAGTTGTGACAGTAAGGAGAAGTTCTTGTCTTGATGGTTTTTCACATCATATGTTGCCATCAATGACAAAAGGGAAGATTGTTACAAGTATGGGTCTAACCGATGTTGTCATTGATGTCAACATACTCATGTTGCATTAATGAGAAGGATTGGATGAGCTGTGTGCTGAGGATATTGAGAAAATTAGTCTCAATCAGGAACAGTGAAGAATAGTGATGACAACAAGGTAAAAGTCCAAGATAGGTTGAGGATCAAAGGATGTAGTTTAAAGGGTTTGTAGATATAAGTCTTGAGATGCTCCATTCAAGTTTTCAGAAGTCCACATGAAGATCTAAAGAAGTTATGGTCACTCAAGTAGAACCGGCTCTGGCAGGTGTCTAGAGGTGACAGAGTGACACAGATAGGTTCGGTGAGGTCCGGTAATGCATTATCCCATTTTGCGAATTGGAGGAAGTGTTGGGGATGTCCTTGTGAAGTGTCAAGTAGATTGGTTTGTGGCTTGAAGGTCCGGAAGAACCTATTCCTTTTTGACAGTGATGATAAACTATGTTCTTGAGGTTCTAGGTGAAGGAGAGAAGGATTCCAGTAAGCAGATGAAGTTGGGATGTTGTTGGTGATTTAGGAAAGCTTGTGGTGATCTGTGGATCAATTCCAGTTCATGTTGGTGGTCCGCATTGAATTTAAAGTTGTATTTGAAGAATAACCACCGGATGTTGGTGTTCTTCCTAAGACTGGCTGACCGAATGTATTGCACATCTTGTGGATGTTCTTGTAGGTGTTTATCGACATAGATGATTGTTCCTAAGTCAATGTCATGTATAAATAAGGGTTTGAGAAGTTATTTCACAATGTGGCTTGTGGAGATGATAGTGTGGTAGCGAAAAGTAGAGCGAAAGGTAGAGCAGGTGTATTGAGCTTAATGGAACTGATTCAAGCATAGTGAAGATGCTATTCTCCAGTTCATGTATGTAATACTTATTTCTTTTTAGACAGTGTGTCTCTTGTAGGAAGTGAGGCTCTTGTGAGTAGTGTGCTCGGGCAGTGAGCCCTAATTGGCATGTGCCATTTTGATCTTTCTATTCTTCTAATAGAGAATACATTCTTGGGTTAATCACCCCTGGTTTTTCCCTTAACCGGGTTTTCAACGTCAAAATCTTGGTGTCTTATATGTTGATGAGTTTTTGCTTTTGATTTGAATGCATTATGTTTCATGTTTAATATACTGCTAATCACCAAGAAGATTTAAGTGTGGAAATTATAGAAAGTTTTTTTTACAACTGGTTCACCCCCCCTCTCAGTTGTGTGCCCTAAGTATAACATGCCCTAGATTTAGATTCTGACAAGTCACAAGATCATGGTGATGCCTTCATCGTAGTCCTTAGCACCCATGCATTTGATGATGTGTGGTTGATAGATTCTAGTGCATCATTCCACATGAACTCGTATTGAAAGTGTTCATGAAGTATGAAGAGTTTGATGGTGGAAGAGTGTACCTAGGTGACGATTCTCATTTGAAGATTGTTGGTCATGGGAGAGTCTCAATCTGATTCCTTGATGGATGAGTGAAGGGGATCTCTGGGGTTATACATGTCCCAGGCCTAGCACGAAATTTGCTTTCTATAAGTATGTTGAATGATGTAGGTGTGCAGGTTGTCTTTTTGAAGGATGGATGCAAGATGACTAGAAGATCTATTTTGCTTACAAAGGGTACTCAAAGAGGTACTCTTTTTCAGCTAGAGGCATGCACTTCACAATGCAATAGTTCTTCTGACTCAAAGAAAAGAGTTGCAGTCACTTCATCCCCACCATCTAAACAACCAGTGAAGAAATTTGTTGTAACACTTTCTGATGGTAGTGCATCTTGTGTACCCAAGGGTGATCATGCTTTGGAAGTTAAGTTTCCTACTGAAAATACTATGTTATGGCATTTGAGATATGGCCACATTGGTCAGAAGGGTCTTAGAACCCTAAAAAATGAAAACCTCGTTAAAGGTTTAAATGATTGTAATCTTGAGTTTGACTTTTGTGAACATTGTGTATATGGAAAGAAAAACCATGTTTAGTTTTACTCTAGTTCTCACAAGTCTTCTGGTGTATTAGATCTTATTCTTTCTGATTTGTTTGGTCCTGTTAATGTTCCTTCAATTTCTAAATCTATATATTTTGTATCTTTTATAGATGATTACAATAGAAGGACATGGGTTTATTTTATCAGAAGCAAGACTGAAGTCTTTAGTCAGTTCAAAGAGTTTAAACCTTTTGTTGAGAATCAGACTAGTAAAAAGATTAAGTGTTTGAGAACTGATAACAGTGATGAGTATTGTTCGGCAGAGTTCGATAAGTTCTGTAAAGAGCAATGGATTGAAAGACATAAGATAGCTCCATACACCTTGCAGCAAAATAGAGTTGTAGAGAGAATGAACAGGACACTAATGGAGAGGGATAGGAGTATGCTTAGTGGAGCAAGCCTCAAACAAAAGTTTTGGGCTGAAGATGTTGCCACCGCTTGCTACAAGGTAAACAGGTCTCCTACATCAGCTCTTATTGGTAAGACACCTATGGAGGTGTGGTCTAGTAAGAAGCCTCTAGTTAGACATCTTCGTGTTTTTGGTTGTGAGGTATATATGCATGTGCCTAGGGATAAATAATCTAAATTGGAGAATAAGGATATTAAGTGTATTTTCATTGGCTATGGTGTTGGTGTGAAAGGATACAAGATTTGGGATCCTATGGCTAAAAAAGTGTTGTATAGCAGAAGTGTTATTTTAAAAGAGCTAACACCTTCTGTTGTTTTATAGCTAGAATAGATAAAAAAGAAAGTAGATGTGGTTCAGTTTCCTTCTACCCCTAAGAAGACTAAATTGATAGACCTTATCAGACCTAATGATGAGGAGAGCTCTAGCAGCTCTAAAAGTTAAGAAGAAGCAAATCCTCAACCTCAGCCATTGAGGAGGTCTCCATGAACAAGGAAGCAACCTGATAGGTTTGGTTATTCATTACTTGATTCTACTTATGTTTTTGACTTGCTTACTAACACTGATGAGCCTAGAACTATGAAAGAGGCTATGAGCATGAAAGATGAAATGGCTTCTTTGGAAAAGAATAAAACATGGGACTTGGTGCCTTTGCCTGAAGGATAGAAACTTGTTGGATGTAAATGGGTGTTCAAGAATGAATTCGGTGTAGATGGCATTTTTGAAAAGTACGAGGCTAGATTGGTTGCAAAGGGGTATTCACAAGTGGAGGGAATTGATTATGGTGAAATTTTATCTCCCATTGCAAGGCTGGCATCTATTCGGTTCCTGTTATCTCTTGCAGTAGCTTATGACTTAGAGGTGGAATAGATGGTTGTGAAGACAACATTCCTTCATGGTGATTTGGAAGAAGAGATCTACATGTCATAGCCAGAGCATTACATAGAGAAAGGTAAAAAAAATTTGGTTTGCAAGTTGAAAAAGTCTTTGTATGGTTTGAAGCAGTCTCCTAGAATGTGGTACTTGATGTTTGATGCCTTTGTGTTGTCAATTGGATATCTAAGATCAAAATCTGATCATTGTGTGTATTACAAGTTTGACAATGATCACATTCTCATTATTGCATTGTATGTTCACGATATGTTATTGATTGGGAATGGTAAGAATATGAATTTTGATTTTTTAAGTCTCAGCTGTCAGCACAATTTGAGATGAAAAATCTAGGGGAAACCAGGTACATTTTGGGAATGGAAATCAGAAGAGACAGAGAAAATAGAAAACTTTAGTTAATCCAGGGTAAGTATGTGAAGAGCGTGTTGGATAGGTTTAGCATGGCAGATTGTAGACCATTGTGTGTTCCTGTTTCATTGGGAACAAAGTTTTCTATTAATGATTGTCCAAAATCTCTAAGTGAGGTGGAGAACATGAGAAGAGTACCTTATGTTAGTGCTATTGGTAGTTCGATATATGCTATGGTCTGTACAAGACCAAACATTGCCCAAGTAGTGGGAGTCCTTAGTCAATTTATGGCTAATCTTGGACGGGTACACTAGGATGTAGTGAAGCGAGTGTTCAGATATTTGAGGGGTACTTCTGAGTATTCCATATGCTATCATGGTAATTCTATAGGACCTCTGCATTCAATTTGTATTTGTGGATTCGAATTGGGCAGGTGACATTGATAGCAGGAGATCCACTAGTGCCTATGTGTTCACTATGTTTGGTAGTGCAATTAGTTGGATGAGTAAGTGACAACCTGTGGTTTCTTTTTCCATGATAGAAGATAATTGTATGGTAGCAACTCATGCTTGTAAGGAAGCCATTTTTCTTAAGAGATTGTGTTTAGATATTGGTGTTGATGCAGGATAGATTACAGTTTGTTGTGACAGTTAGAGTGCAATTTTCCTAGCAAAGAATCCAACTTTGTCCGAACAAAGCATATTGATGTATAGTTTCATTTTATGTGAGACATGGTAGAGGATGGGAAGGAGAATTTGGAGAAGGTATATACTTTGAAGAATGTTGCGAGGTGAGTTCAAGATCATGATGGGAAAAACACTACCCCTAAGTGGCAATGTAAATGTGAAAAATAGACTTAAGTAACTTCATGTCAAAAATTGAATGAGTTATCTACACAATCTAGAAATAAGGTAGTAATAAAAGTTGTAATAAATTGAATGTAGTTTATTGTCTACTACTTTTTTAAAAAAAATTAAAAATAGTTTAGTAAAAATTGGGCATTTCAATGAAGCACTACTAAAATGTTCAGAAAAAACATAAAATGTAGGTGTCATTCTAGCCAACCTAAGTATGAGAAAAATATAATATTTTTCCTCAATGATTTGGCTTTAAGTAAAGGACACATGAATGGATGTGACACATATTTTTTTGAATTTTTTATATAAATAAATAATTATTTCTGAATTTTTTACTGTGACTTTTTAATAATATTAAAAATTAATTTTCCATCCAACCTAACTTGGTCAAAAATATATGAAACTCAAATATCTTAAATTTTAATGTATACCCAATAAATCTTGGAATGTGACACATCTTTTGAATTTAAAAAAGGATTAATATGCTAAAAGTTATGGATGTTTTTCAATATGTATATCTATGAAGAAATCAGACATAGCGTACGTAGAAAATTACTAGTAATTAGCTACTAAATTTTTTATGAGGTGTATATTACATTTTTAGAATCTTAATAGCTTCCTCTATAAGCCCTTTTCATTTGACTAAATTTAGTTACAAAAATATCTGTCAACTTCAAGGATGAAATTATCGAAAATTTCATGATAACACTAAATGGCTACATTTCAAGTTTCTTTGGTAAGTTTTAGGACTCCCACTTGCCTAAATATGAGATAATCCTAAGGCATTTTTGGAGAAAATCCATATTTGAGCTTGAAATATTAACATCCTTTCCATCCAAATCTGAATATTAGACTAAATGTTAGCACTTTTTCATCCATCAAGTTTTTTCTCCATTGCCACAGTTTCGCCCATCATTATCTCACACTAACAAAACTAGTGGGCACAAAGAAGTTCATATGGTGTTTGGAGTTGAATGGCCTATCGGCCTATAGCAGTTAAATCCTGTTAATTCCATTGGCTCTTACAAGGTGTTCGATAAGTGGTAGAATGTTAGGAATTAAGGTGTCTCAACCTTGGTAATTCCTTGTATTATTTCATTGTATTTATTTATTTATTGCCTATTGTGTAATTAGGATGCAAATCCTATGTTGTCATCTTGTGAGTTGGCATGGTGATGTGTCATCCTACATTGAAGATGACCACATGTAAATTTGGCCTCACATGAGGAGATAGGCATCCCACTTAGTGGTAGGAATATTTTTCCATGTGTCGGTATCTTAGATAGTGTGTAAGGGAATATTGAACAAAATGGTCATGACAAATTCGTATGACAAATCTATGATGTGTAAGTCATAAATGGAAGATTCTATGATAGGTGAAGACATGTGTCAAGTAGCATCTTACAAAAAGACATCTTTGGGCACCCCAAGGAGGGTTATGACATATTGTAAGATAATATGCTATTTATAGCCTATGTATGACAGATTCTCTTATAGCTGTAAGATATGACAACTATGACAGATTCTATGATGGTCATAAGTGTCGTAAGAGTATCTGTCATTGCCCAACTTGGGAATAGGTGACCTCTTTGGGATAGTGTGACTTGACAAGTGTCAGGAACATCTTACCGTGTCAAGGACAAGTGTCCATAGGCATGGAGGCCATGTTGGACACCCATCCCAAGATAGAGCCATTCTTGTCTTGTATTTTCTTTATAAACAGGTGCTTTGGAGAGGAGATGTATTATATGATTGATAGGTACTATTATGCTGCTAGATTTTCTCTAGATATGAGTGTCGAAGACTTATGCAAGAGCATTGGCTTTATAACTGTATTGTAAACCTCACTATTTAAATAACACATTTGAGCTGTGTTTTGGAGTGTGGGGTTTTTCACCTGAAGTGTTCTCCCTACATATATCTTGTCTCTCTCTTCTTCTGTCTTACATTCTTGTGCATGTGTTTGCTACAATATCTCTATTGTTGGGTTAACATTGTTGTAACTGTAAATATTAAAATAAATTTGTACTCGTCTCTCCTCATTAGATTAGTGTAGGAAGCGATTTTTGCACTCCTAGCTTCCTTTTAGAGATTTTATCATTTTGAAAACCATTCTTGGTTAAAAACATTTGTCAAGAATGATTCCCTTATCAAAAGAATTTAGATTCTTGGTGATCTATGATAACTACAATAAACCTATTGAGTGATAGATAAACTAAGGATAGTTTGGAAAATGGATAAATGTCATAGGACCTTCTTTATTATCTATACTAGTAATCTTGTTGAGTGTAGATTTATAGTAAACCATTATGTCGAAATAGACTATTTCTATATTGAAATGACCTTTTATAAAATCATATATGAGTGTATAAGAAGTGATGGCTAATGACATCACATAGAGTGAATTGAAAAGTATTCATATTCCTTTGAATAGGAATTATTATTTTTAGAAGAACTATAGTATTCCTAACCATGGTTGAGTTAAACCAAAGGTTGAGTATGAACCTAGGTATCAAAGAAATGAGATATGTTTATATTGATATATCATATTATCCAAGGGCTAATAGGAAAACCCTAGAGTTGATTATGAACCAAATAAATAGCTATGTCATATAGACTTATCTAAGTCAAGAAAACTATTATCATGACAAGATAATTAAACTATTTACGTAGATTTAGTTGATATGAATAAATTGTAAGAATAAGATAGTATCCAAGTCGAGCAGGGGTGGGTGAACATTATGACTACATTCATTATGAACATTATTGATATTAAAACTTTGGCCAAAGTAATGCATTTGTTTTCTCCATGCATTGTTGATTCACTGTATCTGGATTGCATAACCTATTAGAAATCATACTTAGCTAGAGAGTATCTAGGGTTGTATGTTTGATAGAGTTGTGTAGGATACAACACTATGTACTTGAAAAAGGTAAATTACCACTGGTCATCTAAGGTATATATCCCTCATGAAGGGTACGCCACTTCCTATGTAGAAGATGTGTGGGAGACCATCGGTCTATGGTTTGAGGTAAATCGCTAGAAAGATACTCTCTCCAAGCAGGAAACATAAAGATGTCATATATTTAGATGCAGTAATTATTCCAAAATTTATATATGTAGTTGATTTACATTTTTAAACATTGTAATTGACAAAGACAATATGATTTATTATATTTGTAAAGAGAAATTTTGTAATTGTAGTTACCTAATTATATGTGAAATAAAAAGAAAATTTTTCCCTATCTCATTTTTACCTTGTTAATTTACTCTATAGTAAATTTCTGGTTTTACTATGTTTTTAGAACATGGATGTTACATATGGTATCAGAGATACCAGGTTTAGTACTAGGGCTTATGAGACCACTATGCTTTCCTGTAGTCAAAATTATGCAGTTAGCTAATGTTTGAAAATTTATGTGCTAGGATGGTACATTTTAAGAAGACAGTAAGAAAGTCTGTTAATATGAGTCAATGTTTCCTTAAAGAAAAAAGAGAATGTGAGGCCATTATCAAAACCTTTGAGGGAACCAATGATGAGAGTGACATTCGATTAAGTGATACTCAAACTTTGGCTACTGCCTTAAATCGAATCAAGCGAGTGAGAAGGGAAAACATATAAAGAGTTAAGTTCACAGCCAAAATCATAGAGTATATGTCAGATGAGGAAATAACTATGGTTAGGCGAGATCCCCGCATACCCCCAACTATTGAGATCATATAAGTTAGGTCCAATAGTGAGTCAGAGGGTTATATACCTCAAGATTATGTATCTAAAAAAGAATCTAAAGGATATACTCCTCTTGAGCATGACTTTTGAAGTTATTTCTTGTATAAATGAAGAATACTCTATACATTTGAAAATAAATTAATAAAAAGAGTTGTTTTTGTACCAAACTATTGTTTAATTTGATTTTATTATGTTTTGATTTAATGGGATGCATTATAATCATGAACTAATCGACAACTCAATATTCTTAGGTGTGAGAAATCAATAAACATGGTTCTGACAAGAACTAACCAAGGAAAAAGTGAAGAAGAAAATCACTCACCAAATAATAAGCTAGACCAAATCATAACCATGCTTGAGGAAACCAAGAAAAGACTGGGTGATTTGGAAAAGAAGGTGGATGATAAAGGGAAACTAAGGGAGCAAGTGAAAACTCTCATGGAGAAAGTGGAGAAAATCATGAAGATCAAAGTAAGAGTATAGAACCTCATAAAGAGGAAAGAGATAGGCTGACCTCAGAGCTATCTAAGGACATGAAGAAGGTCACTCCACCAAAATTTGATGGGACAATGACTAGAGATGGTATAGAAGCTTGGTTAACATAAATGGAAAAATATTTCAAGATAAGAAATTACTTAGAAGTGACCAAGGCAGTTTGGGGAGCATTCAAACTAGCCAGAGAAGCATCCACTTGGTGGATGACTAATAAGATGGAATTGAATTTAAGCTCTCTAAGGATAACTTGGGATGAGTTCGTGGAGCTCTTTTACAAGAGATGGCTACCCCAACTCTATTTTGAGCAGAAACTGACTGATTTTTAGAATCTTCATCAAGGAGATATGACAGTGGTGGAATATGGAGAAAAGTTCACCCGACTCTTAAAGTATGTTCCTTAGTATCAAAAGGATGAGAGATTTAGGATCAAAAAATTCATCATGAGATTAAATGCTCAAATTAGTGGAGAAGTGGATGTGCACGGTCCCACAACAATGGATCAAGTATACGAGAAGGTGATCAAGCAAGAGCAAAAGATGAAATCCATCTCAGCTTATTGTGATAGAAACTGCAAGAGGTTTAATGGAATGCCTAACAATCAACCATACAAGAGAATATATGAAAAGAGTTATGAGAACAAGAGAAAAGATAAAGGATCTCAAAAAAGTAAGGGTGGATCTGGAAATGAGAAGAAGAATAGCAATTTCAAAAGAAATTAGGATAATAATGGGAAGACTGTAGATAAGAAAGGACCCATTGGAGAATGCTTTACTTGTGGGGGTGAACATTATTCTAATCATTGCCCTAACAAGAATCAAAGTGGAAAAAAAAGATGTACTTCACTACCTACTTAGCAAGAAGCATTCCAATAAAGGATTCATGTAGCTCTCGACAATCATCAAGTAGAGATCAAATCACACCCATTGAGATGATAGGTACTTTGTTTGGAGTCCCTATATCTATTTTGATTGACACAAGAGCCACTGAAAACATTGTTTCTCCTAGAATTTTGAATAAGTTTTCTAGAAAAGTTGGTTACATGTCTAAATTTTGGTCAATAGAATATGCTAACCAATCTAAGGCTTAGGTAGAGCATTGTTTATTTGAAGCCAAGACTAATTTCCCTAGTTTCTCAATTGAAGTAAACTTGTATGTAGCTCCCTTGGGTTCCTATGATGTAATCCTACGAATGAGTTGGTTGTGGAAGCATAGAGATAAGGTAGACTATTTCTCAAAAATAGTTGAATGCTTAGATGATTTGGGAAATTAGACCTAATTCCAAGGGATTCAAAGAAAAGTTAAAATTAGACCTATCTCTGCCAAGCAATTGAAAAGGGCTAGAAGGAAGGGTTGTCAGTTGTTTGTAGTCAAAATGGAACAAGTAAAGGAAGGGTTAGAAAACCCTAGTTCATCATTTGGAGAAAAGTATCCTTTTCTCCAAGAGTTTCAGGATTTGTTCCTAGAAGAACTTTCAAGACTGCCTCCCAAGAGGATTTTTTATTTTGCAATTGATATTAATCTAGGATTTGAACCTATATCAAAAGCACCCTACCATATGACAACTACGAAGTTAATGGAACTAAAAGCACAATTACAAGAATTGTTGGCAAAAGGTTTGATTAGACCCAGTGTTTCACCTTGGGGTGCTCTAGTTATTTTTGTCAAGAAGAAGGATGGAACCCTTTGGTTATGCATATTTTCTTGTTTGCTTAATAAAGCAACAGTAAAGAACAAATATCCTTTGACACATATTGATGATCTTTTTTATCAGATGTGTTAAACTGCTATGTTTTCAAAGATTGATTTGCAATCAGGATATCATTAGTTAAGACTGAAAGATGAGGATATTCATAAGACAACCTTTAGCACCAAATATGGACATTATGAGTTCACAGTGTTGCCATTTGGTTTGAGGAATGTGCCTACTGCATTCATGAATCTCATGAATAGTGTATTCAAAGATTGTTTGAACAAAATTGTTCTAGTCTTTCTAGATGATATACTCATTTACTCAAAGAATGAGGAAGAACATCAACGACATTTGCAAATAGTTCTACAATGGTTAAGAGAACATAAGTTATATGGAAAAATGTCAAAGTGTACATTCTTCCAAAAACAAATCCAATACTTAGGGCATATTATTTCTGCTAATGGAATATCTATTAATCCTACAAAAATCACAACTATTCCAGATTGGCCTATAGCCACAAATTTACATGAGGTTCATAGTTTCATGGGCCTGGTTGGCAATTATAGAAAGTTTGTTTTAAATTTCTCTAATATTGCTAGTTCAATCACTTCCCTATAGAGGAAAGGAAAGAGATTTGAATGGACAGACAAATGTCAGGATGCATTTGATGTCTTAAAGGAAAAGTTAACTTCAACTCCAATTTTGAAAGTTCCTGACCCTGAAGGACAATTTGAGGTAATTACAGATTCCTTGGGAGAAGGATTAGGAGGAGTTGTTTTGTAAGATGGGAGAGTTATAGCATATGAGTTAAGGAAATTGAAATCCTATGAGAAAAATTATGCACTGCATGATCTGGAATTGGTAGCAGTAACTCATGCCTTGCAGATGTGGAGACACTATTTGTTGGGGAAGACTTTTGCACTTAAAGTTAGAACATCAAAGTCTTAAGTATATTTTCTCTCAACTGCATCTGAATGCTTGACAAAGGAGATAGTTAGAATTGATATCTGGCTATGACTTTGAGTTAATCTACATCAAGGGAAAAGAGAATAAAGTAGCTGATGCTTTGAGTCATAGAAGACATGTGGTTTCTATTGTTTCTATTTGTGGAAATTTCAAGGATTTGGTGTTACAAAATTTATCTGGTGATGAGTATTATGAGCAGGTTAAGAAAGATTTGAAAGATAATCCTAGAGATCCAAGGTATGATGGGTTTTGGTTTGAGTCAAATGGACTATTGAGGTATAAAGGTAGAATGTATGTTCCTGATTTAGTTGGATTAAGGGATCTAGTATGGAAAGAAGTGCATACCACACCATATTCTAGACATCCATGAGTGACCAAACTTCTAGCAGATGTTAAACCTCTTTATTTTTGGAAAGCAATGAAGAATGATATTGCAAGATATGTAGCAAGCTATTTAGAATGTGAAAGGCTAAAAGTAGAGCATCAACACCCTACAGGATTGTTGTACCCGCATGATGTGTCAGAATGGTAATGGCAAATTATTAGCATGGATTTTTGTCCAAGGACTTCCTATGTCAAGGAATAGACATGATGTCATTTTAGTTGTAGTTGATAAACTCACAAAAGTAGCACATTTTATACCAGGAATTTGACTGATGGAGCACCTGTGTTAGCTCGCAAATTTGTGCAAGAGGCATTTAGATTGCATGGATTCCTTGAAAAGATTATCTCGGATAGAGATGCACACATAACATCAAGGTTTTGGTAAACTTTGTTTTCTGCGCTAGGAACTAAACTCAATGTGAGTATAACTTATTATCCTAAACCTGATGGAAAAACTAAGAGAGTTAACCAAGTCTTGGAAGAATTATTGCGAATGTATTACATGGATCAGCAATATAAGTGGGAGGAATACTTACCACTTGTGGAATTTTCTTACAACAATTCCTATCATTCCACTATTAAGATGGCACCATTTGAAGCATTGTATGGAAAAAGATGTCAAACTTCTATAAGCTAGGATAAGCTAGAAGATAGGATTAGCATCAGAGCATAAATGCTAGTAGAAATGGAAGAGAAAGTTAAGCTCATCAGAAAAAGATTGATAGAAGCCAATGATAGGCAAAAGAGCTATGCAGATGCAAAGCGTGTATCGAGACAATTCTCTATTGGATTGAAAGTTCTCTTGAGAGTTAAACCTCAGAAATGTTCAATTAAGTTTGGAAATTCTTCTAAGCTAGCTCCTCATTATGTGGGACCCTTTGAAGTACTTGAAGTGGTCAATCCAGTTACCTACAAAATTACTCTACCACCAGCCTTGTCTAGAATGCACAATGTTTTTCATGTGTCTTATTGAAGAAATATATTGCAAGTGATAATTATATTTTGAATTGGAATTCTTTACAGATGCAAGGCCCAGGGGTGGTCACGATCAAGCCACTCAAGGTGTTAGAAATGCTCAAGCTCTGCTTGCGTAACAGAGAGGTTTTGTAGTGCAAGGTCCAGTGGGACCAATATACTGAGGAAAATTTTGCATGGGACAATTACCATAAATTTATCAAAAGTTTCCTCATTTATATAATGTTGTTACCAGTTAAAACATTGAATGTATTTTTAGTCACATTTTGATAATTTATATCATTGAGGACGATCAATCTTTAGGGGAAGGATATGTTACATCCCTATTTTTTGTCTTTCTATACTTTTTACTTTTACTTGGACATAAGTAAATCTATTATGATGTTTAGATTAATGTCAATGAATGATATAGATTATATTGAATGTCATAAATAGATTTATGGAAATGAATATTTTATTGTTGATCTAATATTGTATTATGAGATTTGGTTTATTATTTGAATAATGATGCACTGATCATAATTTGTTGGCTACAAATTTGATATAGGATTACAAGTTTTCAAATGACTCTCAGAGAGAGAGAGAGAGAGAGAGAGTATCTTTCAAGGAGAGAGATATAGACCTCAGATTATGAGTGATGATTGCCAAACGAGTATTAGTGTTAACAAAAAAGTGAACCAGTGTCGTAAGAGGTAAGTCTTGTCTTGTCGGTTTACTTTTGAACCCAATCAATAGGTAGTTGATATCTTTCAAATCTTTTCTAGTCATAGTGTTTCGTCATAGTCATTTGTAACGTGAAGGACGTCATTCAATAAAGAATTGTGACCATTTATGTTTAACATAAAAGTTACGATGTTATTGTCATAAAATGGCGGTGTTATTATTATTAAGTCACTTAGTGTTTTTATTAGCATCATTTAACATCAACTGTCAATCTTGTCAAGTCGACATGATTTTAACAAAGGATTGTGATGGGGAGGTAAACTTGACCCATTCACATTATCTGTAAACCTTTGTTTTATTACTATTATTTTTATTGATCAAATCATAACTATCTAATACAGATGATGTTATGTAAATCATATTTGATATAATTAAATAAGTTTATATATTCATCAAATGAGGATAATACCTCATGTTAAGTAATAATGCTTACTCTTGAGCAGCCGTAGGCATAAAATATGGAGTGCCTTCATTGTAAACAACATGATGGATTGAATCCTCCCTAGCTAATCATTGATTGCTCCAAGTTAGTTAATATGTTGGAGGCCTCTTAGCAAAGGAGTGGCGAATAACCCAACCACATTTGCTGATTTCCCTCAATGATGTTTGTATTATCAACATATGTTGTCAATTACATTATTTTAGCTGGCAGTTGAATTTGATCATGAAACAAAACTATTTTGTTTTGAATGTGTTTCTAACTACTAAGAAGTGGAGCGAATAGTTGGGATGACACATTTATGAGTCTATTTGAGCTCTTAAAAGCCACGACTTAGCTAGTCGATGGTGCATCTGGTTGGCATGTTATTTTGGGCATTATCTTTGTCATTGGGGGTAGAAAGAGTTTGCAGTGGATAGTTAGAAAAGGAATTAGAGAAAGCTAAGAACATGATTATCTGGGACAAATATAGAAGTATTCTATCTACAATTCCTTCGCAGTATAAGACCACCACCTATAGGTAAATACCTTTGTATTATACGCTTTAAAAAGACAATGACAATTTGAATGATTACTTTGTCTTGGGCAATCGTCCATTTCAGTTTGATTATCCTTTAAGTTTATTGTGTACATATTCCAAAGGAGATGAGTTGACAGTGTCACTTTTAATATCATCGATTTAGTTTGATTGACTGAGTCGACTGTGTTTAGATGGATATAGAGTCACTAAATGACTGTTATGTTATTTTAGATTAACCAGTGAGCATTGACTTAGCCTAGTAAGGCTGATGCATGTGTTAAAAATGAAATCTATTTCATTATCGTACTAGGTTGACCCTGTGATTATTGTTTAAAACTGTGATACTTGTCAAAATATAATACAGAGAACTAAATATTTTCTATTATTATATATTTAAAGGAGGATAACGTAGTTACCAAGAAAATAGTTAACCAGTCACCTCTATGAGTGAATTTCCATATGAGGCCAACCGACTATATAGATACAAGTTAGTCTTGAAATATAGTTCCATTAAATTAGTAAATGATACTTGATGGGGAAAACTTACCAAGCTATGAGTAGTATAGTATAAAGTACTAAGTGGATATTTTATCATTTTGTAAGCCATTCTTGGTTAAATACATTTGTCAAGAATTATTCCCTTATCTAAAGAATTCAGATTCTTGGTGATGTATGATAACTATGGTAAACCTATTGAGTGATAGATTAACTAAGAATAGTTTTGAAAATAGATAAATGTCATAGGACCTTCTTTATTATCTATACTAGTAATGTTGTTGAGTATAGCTTTATAGTAAACCATTATGTCGAAATAGACTGTCTATATTGAAATGACCATATATAAAATCATATATGAGTGTATAAGAAGTGATGGTTAATGACATCACGTAGAGTGAATTGAAAAGTATTCACATTCCTTTGAATAGGAGATATTATCTTTACAAGAACTATAGTATTCCTAACCATGGTTGAGTTAAACCAAAGGTTGAGTATGAACCTAGGTCTCAGTGAAATGAGATATGTTTATATTGAAATATCATATTATCCAAGGGTTAATAGGAAAACCCTAGAGTCAATTATGAACCAAATAAATAGCTATGTCATATAGACTTATCTAAGTCAAGAAAACTGTTATCATGACAAGATAATTAAACTTTTTATGTAGATTTAGTTGATATATATAAATTGTAAGAATAAGACAGTATCCAAGTCAAATAGGGGTGGGTGAACATTATGGCCATGTTCATTATGAATGTTAGTCATATTAAAACTTTGGCCAAAGTAATGCATTTGTTTTCTGCATGCATTGTCAGTTCACTGTATTTGGATTGCACAACCTATCAGAAATCATACTTAGCTAGAGGGTATGTAGGGTTGTATGGTTGATAGAGTTGTGTAGGATACAACACTATGTACTTGGAAAAGGCAAATTACCTAAGGTCTATATCCCTCATGAAGGGTAGGGCCACTTCCTATGTGGAAGATGTATGGGAGACCGCCGGTCTATGGTTGGAGGTAAATCATTGGAAAGATACTCTCTCTCCAAGAAGGAAACATGCCAGGACTTGTGATAAAGATGTCAAATATTCAGATGCAGTAATTAATCCAAAATTTGTATATATAATTGATTTATATTTGTAAACATTATAATTGAGAAAGACAATATGGTTTATTGTATTTGTAAAGAGAAATATTGTAATTGTAGTTACCTGAATATGTGTGAAATGAAAAGAAATTTTTTCTCTATCTCATTTTTACCTTGTTAATTTACTCTATGGTAAATTTCTGGTTTTACTATGTTTTTAAAACATGGATGTTACATGGTGGATCAACATTGTTCATCGAGCATATCTATCATAATTCATTTTTACTATTTATGCTAGGGCCTATCTAGCTCGGTGATGTTTCATTCATGTTCAAGGAATACAATTTATTTAAAAACCAATTTATCTTGTCTAACTCTAAGGGAGGATATATAGCAGTGCTTACATTGTAGTCCTATTTATTTTGTCCATCATATAAAAATAATAAGGTGGGCATTGGAATGTTATTTGTTTTATTTTAAGTCTTGATTTATTAATTTTTTATTTGTAGGGCAATTTTTAAGTAGTTATAGGATTGATTTGTAGTTAAAAAGCATAACAATCTCGCAAAGCAATCTTACTGTCCTACAATATAAGCAGGAATGTTTCTTTGGTAAACTATAAGACATTATCCTATGACAGAGTGCCCTATAGGGATCATCGTGTGCTTGTATGCATTGTTTTTCTTAGGAAGGTAAATGTTCATGCACAATTTAAGAGAATACCTTTCATTTCAAGATTTTCTGTGACATGTGTCTGAAGATTCTCTTTTCCTACTAAAATAGTTGACCAATAGTTGATTAAGGATCTTTCCTAGCGAAAACCAATGATCAAAGGGAAAAATATAAAAATTAGATAGTTATATCATATATTGTGCAAGGTGATAAAAAAATGTACAATCTAATATGATGTAAAGGAAATCACAAATATAAAATTGTTCAATAGTTGAAAATAAATTGTTGCCAATAAATCTAAAATAAAACAATATGTGAGGATTGTGTTTTATTTTTTTATTTTTGTTTTGCTAGAGTAAACCTAGATTATAAAATTTGATGCATTATAATTTAATATTTTAATATATTTAATATATAAAATTGAATATATTTACTAAGTTTATTTATTTTTATAATTTTATGGATTTATCTTTATATTTAAAAAATTTACAAATTTATATTAGTAGAATGTAATCATAATTTTTTAATGAGTTGTATGTTGTGGAATTCAAAAATGGATTCAAACCTTGTGGCATAGTTGTCGTTGCTTACCACCTATAATTTCATTCTTTTTAAAAGCTAATATCTAGCTCAATGCAAGAATGATAGCATGGATCCACAAACATGCATAATTACTCATCCAATCTACGAGAGAATCAAGTCTATGCCCATCTAAAAGGGCTTTCACATAACTTCTGTCATTAGAGTGACAAGAACTCGGACAAAACATAAGATTAACCAAATCATTGAAATACAATTTAGATTCACTATAATAACAATGGGTGATAGAAGATAGGTAAATACTCAGAAATAAACATTCATTTCAACAACTAATTCAACTTCTATTAGAATATAACAAAACTCTGCTAATACAGATATTTATAACAACCTCATACCAAATGGCCTATAATGGCCTACCGAAACCTCTTCCTATTCTCCTTCTGTCAGCCTTCTCATATCCTCTGATGTTGGCCTCTCAACTGAGCCTTCTTCTATTCCTTCTAAACTATCAACCTCTCTCCCATAAGAGTGGCTTGCTCTTATTAGTTGGTCTGTCAATTTAGTGTCATCCTTGGCTTGTCGACCTCTTCTTCTATCATTCTCCTCTTCATGGCCTTTCAGCCTCCTTCACAATACCTGTGGCTTTTGCTTTTCCTTTTGGCCTATTGACAGCCTCTTTTCATTTCTTCACAGCCTCCTCTCTTCTGTAATAATCGACCACTCTTTTAGTATCAGCCTT
The DNA here is from genome assembly GCA_027924645.1 of Cunninghamia lanceolata. Lineage (NCBI taxonomy): Eukaryota > Viridiplantae > Streptophyta > Pinopsida > Cupressales > Cupressaceae > Cunninghamia > Cunninghamia lanceolata. Next base: position 3,099,554 of record BSBN01000275.1, on the reverse strand, counting down.
CTATGTAATTTATGACCTCTTTCAATATGTATGCGGCCTCCTCTTACTTTCTGTTACTTCCCCTTTCAATCTTTCTCTATTGTTTCCCTAATATCCGTGGCCTCTCTATTATCTTCTGCCACTCTCAATCAGCAACAGACTCTTCCTTTTTCCACGGCCTGCACTAATTCTTCTATGCCTATCAACCTCCTCTGAATCTTTATGTGGCCTTCTATATTATCGCTTCCCATCTGTCTTCCTTAATGATCGACATCTCCCTATTTTATATTATCCTCTCTCCTTTCTAATGTCTATTAGCCTATTTCTTGCCACCATCACTATATGGCCTTCTCCTCATTTGATAGCAGATTATTCTTCTATTTTGGATTCTCTCCTCAAATTAGAACTTAAATGTCTGCGCTGCCACCTTTTGCCACACGTCTCCACTCTCTTAGGCTATTTTTGGCCTCTTGCCTTATTCTACAAACTAGCCTTCATAGAATCTTTGATTATCATTCCACTAACTCATCTTCATAATGGCAAGCCTTCCTACAACCAATTTCTTCAAAATATCAAAATAACTGATTTCTAGCAATAATCATCATCTAGTCAATTATTCAACATTCTAGGTTATAATAATTAATCATTATTGTTTTTGTCACCTTGGTGACAGGAGCTTCCTTCTCATGCTTCCATCACTTGACCCACACATTTAAACCAAAAATCAAATGCCAATGACAATTTTCAAATTTTAATCAGATGCCACTACATCAAACTCCCTAGGGACAAAGATCATGTGCTCCAGCACATGTGTTCCTCTACAAATTTCAACAAATATTTTCTTCTACCTTTTCCATAATTTCTCTATCTCATATGCTTCAATCTTCCAACCTTTCTGTGCAACACTGTGGGCTGCTCCTACATGACTGTCTACATTACTTACACTCCACCTCTAATTTCCAATTATTCTTTTATTAAACAAATCATAATCAAATGGAAAAATAATATCTATTGTATTATCAATACTTACCATTTCCATAACATACTCAACATGTTCCTCTATCAGATCTTCAGGCCATTCTTCCTTTATGGTCAATTGCTGCAACACCACATCATTTTCAGCTTCATCTTTTATCCTCTTAATCTCTAAATTAGTATCATCTTCATTCTTTAATTCTATGACCACTTCTGCATCATTGTCTTCAATCTTTTCTATTGTCCTACTTAGGCTCAATCCTTCAATCTTTTCATTCGATTCTTGCTCAATGGCTATCAGCTGCTTCCACAAATCTTCTTCTATGATTTCTTTTGTTGCTCCATCTTCTTCTTTACTTACATTCTTCTTTTGTTTATCTTCTTCAAAACTAGAACTAAGGCTGTTCCACTATCATCCTCTTCATCTGCAACTGCTCTCACGTTCAAATTTGCAACACATCTCTCTAGTGTCTTCTTTTTCCAGACAACTCTTCTATTCCACTTTTCCTTTCTCCTGTCATACCTGTATTTGTCACTTTGTCTTTGCCTGCATTCTTGTCTTCTCAAATATTTATTCCTCCTTATCTCTTTTTCATCTAATAATATTCTCGTATTTTCCTCATCATTATGAATTTTATTCAAAGATTTATCAACATAGAACTCATATTTCTTTTCTCTTACCTTCCATACACTTGGCTTATCTTGCTGCAACTTCACTATTTGCTCCTTCTCTTTCTTGCCATCCTCTACTAGATTCCTCATACTTCCAGTTCCTTGGGGTTTATTCTCCTTATCATGCCTCCAATTCTTTGTCTCCTCTCCAACATATTCGCTTGTTGCTTCTTGCTTTACCACCCACACTTTATCATTGGATTGTTGTCCCTTCCTTGCTGCACTCGAGCTTCTCTTTCCTTGTTTTGTCGTCATCCTCCAATCATTTTCTATAGGCCTCTTTTCTGGCCAACTCATTCTTACATCATACTGCCATTTATTCATCTGTACATCTCTCCTTCTAGCATGCACTTGCTTGTTAGCATAAACATAATCAATCCTTTTCTTTTGCCAACATGGCACTACATATCCATGATCCTCAATCATATTTATATTCTTCAATTTCTTTCTCTTATCAACTTTCTTATCCATATTCTCAATTCTACATTCACGATCAAAAGCAATAATTTTACCTCCATTCCTCTATGTAAGGATCTGTTGTCCTAGATTGCATCCACCTTTAGCTTCTTGGATTTTCAACTTTTCTTCTTTACAAGCATCTTGAGCTACTGCTACAACAGATTCATAAGCATCATGAAACTCTAGGGTTTCCTCTTCATCTCCATCATCAAACTGAACATTTTCAGCATCAATCTCTTCTTTTTTTCAAGGTATTTTGCAATGCACCTCTGCTTCAAACTCTTCTTGGCATTCTACTGCCATCAATTTGATGTAGGAGCATACTTGGTTCAAGAGCAATCTTGCATCAACCAAAAACATTTGCATTTCAGTTGTTTGTAGTTTAGTTTGTTTCTTTTCTAGTTCAGTTTAGGCAGTTTAGTTAGAAGTAGTTTCAGCTTGTAGTCCGATATTACCAATTCACTTCTTGTGGATCTGGACATAGCATCACCATACATTCATCTACATCATATCAAGAATTTAAAGGATTTGGATCAGTTACTGGAAAGATATCGCTATCTAAAGATCAACTATTTTTCTCAGAAATAGAGCATCCTGACAGCCTCAGACAATCGACTGAAGAAGAAGGCTTGTGGATCATTCCTTGACTTGTGGATCCTAATGACACATTATTCGATGATCCTTGGTTCGTGGCCAACCCTTCCCAGAGGTCCACACATTGTTCTATTCATTTGAGGAAGTGTTCTATGCATTTAGGTCCAACCTATCTATGAACATGTTACAACTCTTCATTGGAGTTTGTGACCTTCCTTGGTTGACGCAGAGAAATCTATTGGTCTAGAAATGGTATATAATGATGTAATAGATCCTTAGGAGAGTAGTTCATAACATAGTGATAGCTGATAGTTTAGATTTGTTCGAAGGAGCTTCAAAGATTTATCTTGCGCATGTATGTAATTAGGCATGTGAGCCCTAATTGTGAGCCTGCTTGTTGCTGGCTAGATTGTATTTGAATTCTTTGATAGATTGAATGACTAAATTTGTATTTGTTCTATTTCTTTGAGTTGTTTCCATTGTGTTTACTCTTGTTGCATGGTCTAGATAGTTCATTCTATGAACCCTCCTATCGTGACTGCACCAAGTAGTATCAGAGCAAAAGTTCAAATCTTTGGGAGTGAATTGAGTGAAGTTGGTGAAGGAATTCCATAAGATCTTGTTGTGAACAGATCACCAAATTGAGGTAGGTTACTTGTGTTGCAACCAATCGTTGATTGTGAGGCAGTTGTCACCTTGTAGCTTGATCACCGAATCTGAGATAGTTTACACTTGATCCTAGGAAGAATTGCACTGAGGAGAGTTGTTGTTGTTAGAACCATGAATGGTAGAATGGATGAGATGATCAAGACGGTGAAAACATTGCAAATTTGTTTGGATGCTATTGAAGAAGATAGGTGAAGAGGATTGACACTGATACCTAATGTTGAAAGTGATGAGGAATAAGAATTTCAATTTGTTGAACACACTAGTGAAACCCTAGGAGGTGATGAAGAGGAAGAATTAGATCAAGTAAAAATGTTGCCATCTATTTCAAATATTGGAAAGAGGCCTAGAGTAGATGTACCAAACTATGTTGGTAATTTGAACCCTGAAGAATTGATTGACTAGATAAATGACATGGAATAATACTTTGAGTATGAAGAGATGGAAGATATAGAGAAGGTGAAATTTGCAAAGACAAAGATGAAGGGATATACTACTTATGGTGGAAAGAAATAGAAGAGGGAAGGAAAAGATTACAAAGTGGACTGGATGGTAACAAAGTTGAAGAATTAGTTTATACCTACTGACTATGAATTGGAACTATTGAAGAGATTGCAAAACCAAAGACAAAATGAGATATCTATGAAGGAGTACACTGAAGAATTTCATAAGATGATCATAAGAATAGGACATAGTGAAGAAAAAAAGGAGAAATTGGCTATATACATCAATGGAATGAGATTGAATATTCAAGAAGAACTAAGCTTAATAAGGATGACATCTTTGGAAGAAGCATATCAGTTTGCCTTGAAAGTTGAAGAGAATCTGAATAAGAGGCATGCTCAGAGACAGAGAGGTAGAGGAGGTAAATTTCAAAGAGGTAGGACTTATTTTGGAGGAGACACATCAGATCCGAAGCAAAACAAGTTTGACAGCCCATTTAAGGAGGACAAAGATAACAGTGCTTATCAAAGAGATGGCATATATTTTTATCAGAGAGGAAACCCTAGTGCATAGTAGAATGAAGGATATAGGAGAGAATGAAGAGTATTTGACAAGAGAACATTTAGAGGTACTTGTTTCAAGTGTGGAGGTGAACGACATAGAGCATTTGAATGTAATCAGGGTAGTACAAGTAAGAGAAATGAGAACAGTGGAAGAGCACCCTATGTGGAAGAAGAACCTATCGAATCACCTAGTTCAGTTGCCAAACCTAAGAAAGGAGAATCATTGGTGATGAAGAGAGAACTATTTCAAATAGAGGAAAATGAGGAACCATCACAGAGGAAAAGTCTATTCAGAACCAGATGTAAATCAGGAGGTAAGTGTTGTGAAGTTGTGAATGATAGTGGTAGTTCAGATAATCTAGTTTGAGAGGAGATGGTGACTAAGATGAATTTGGTAAGATTGAAACACCGTAAGCCCTATCATATAGCATGGATTTAGGATGATCATAAGGTACTGGTGAGTGAACAATGTTTGGTGAAATTTCATGTTGGATCTTATCATGATGAAGTCGTGTGTGATATTATGCCTATGGTTGTTTGTCATATCTTGTTGGGTAGACCTTGGTAGTATGATAGAAAAGCTATACATGATGGGAGAAAGAATGCATACACTATAACAAAAAATGAAATAAGAATTACTTTGATTCCTTTGGAGGATGATCCTAAGAGTGAAGTATGTGGGAATGCTAGAATTTGTTTGGTAGATGGAAGAAAATTTCTGGATGGTTTGAGACATAAGAATATGTGTTATGCCTTGATTCCTAAGAAGCTTGAAACATTAAAGATGGATACTGAAGAATCATAACCAAGAAAGATAAAAGAGTTGTTGATAGAGTATGAAGACATCATATCAGATAATGTACCTGAAGGATTACCACATATAAGGAGTATCAGTCATCACATGGATCTTATACGAAGAGCAAGTTTGCCTAACAAAGTAGCACATAGAATGACACTGACAGAGAATGAAGAACTGAATAGATAGATACAAGAGTTGTTGAGGAAATGTTTGATCAGAGAAAGTTTGAGTTCTTGTACCAGTACCTGTAGTGCTTGCACCTAAGAAAGATGGATAATGGAGAACATGTATTCATTCTAGAGAAATAAACAAGATCATAGTTAAGTATAGATTTCCTTTACCTAGGATGGATGATATCATGGATTGTTTAAGTGGGGAAAGATATTTCAAAAAGATAGATTTGAAGAGTGGATACCATCAGATTAGAATCAAAGAAGGTGATGAATGGAAGACTACTTTTAAGACAAATGAAAGATTGTATGAGTGGTTAGTGATGCCTTTTGAATTGAGAAATGCACTGAGTACATTCATGAGATTGATGAATGAAGTTCTGAAGAAATTCTTGGGTAAGTTTGTTATTGTGTACTTAGATGATATTTTGTTTTTCAGTAAGACAATGAAGGAACATCTGTGGCATATTAGACAAGTTTTGTAGAGGTTAAGAGAAGAGAAATTGTTGATAAGCATCAAGAAGTGTAGTTTCATAAAGAAAGAATTGGTATATTTGGGATTTGTGATTTCTGTGGAAGGATTGAAGATGGACCCTAAGAAAGTGAGAGTAGTTGTTGAATGGCCTACACTGGAGAGCATTGGAGAAGTTAGATCATTTCATGGATTGGCTTGTTTCTACTAGAAGTTCATCAAAAACTTTAGTTCAGTTTTGTAATCCTATGACAAAAACAATGAGAGGTGACAGAAAAGGTTTTAAGTGGACATCAGGAGAAGATAAAAGTTTTTAGTTGTTGAAGTAGAAAGTGATAGAGAAAGTTGTTTTTGCATTATCAGATTTCAATAAGGTATTTCAAGTTGATTTTGATGCAAGTGGAAATGCAATTCAAGCAGTATTAAGTCAAGAGGGTAGACCTATAGCTTATTTCAGTGAGACATTGAATGATGCAAGGAGAAGATATTCAATTTATGATCAAGAGTTCTATGCCATAATTCAAGCCTTGAAGAAGTGAAGACATTACTTGTTACCTAAGGAGTTTGTGTTGTATATAGATCATTAAGATTTGTAATATTTGAATAGTCAAGGTATGTTGAATCAGAGACATATTAGATGGGTAGAGTTCATGTAGAGTAATACTTTTGTGTTGAAACATAGGAGTGGTAAATCAAACAAGGTTGCTAATGCATTGAGTAGGAGAAGAAACTTGTTGACAGAGATGAGATTTGAAGTGTTGGGATTTGATGAATTGAAGAACATGTATGAGGGAGACACTGATTCTAGAGAACCTTGGAAAGCATGTAAGGAACCTGTTGTGACAGATAGGAGTCAGTGGTTGGATTATTTCATTCAAGAAGATATGTTGTGAAAAGGAAGTCAGATGTGCATACCTAGAAGTTTAATGAGGGATAATTTGATCAAGGAAAAACATAGTGGTGGATTAGTAGGATGTTTTGGCATTGATAAAACAATGGCTTTGGTAAGTGAAAATTACTTTTGGCCTTAGATACATAAGGATGTTTAGAGATTTGTGTAGAACTGTAAAGTTTGTTAAGTTGCAAAATGGAGTAGTCTGAATACTAGATTGTATAAACCTTTGACAGTACCGGAGAGACCTTGGGAAGATATAAGAATGCATTTTGTAATGGGATTGCCTAAGACACAGAAATGACATGATTCAGTCTTTGTAGTAGATTATGTATTTTCAAAGATGGCTCATTTCATACCTTGTAAGAAGACAACTGATGCAGTGCATGTAGCTGACCTATTTTTCAAGGACATTGTGAGATTGCATGCATTACTTAAGAGTATAGTTTCTGATAGAGATACAAAGTTTGTTGGATACTTTTGGATGACACTTTGGATGAAAATAAAGACAAATATGAAGTTTAGTTCAACTTTTCATCCACAAACAGATGGACAAACAGAGGTAGTGAATAGGAGTTTGGAAAACTTGTTGAGATGTTTGGTTGGAGAGAAGACCAAAAGTTGGGACTTGATTCTTTCACAAGCAGAGTTTGTATACAATAATTTAGTAAACATGAGTACTGGAAGAACACCTTTTGAGATTGTTACTGGAGTGCATCCTAGAATAGTTGGAGAATTAAGAGACATCATTATCAAGGAAAAGAGAAATGTTGAAGTAGAAGAATTTGTAGATCATATGAAGACAGTGCATAATCGGGTGAAGAAGCATTTAGAGGATATGAACAGTAAGTATAAGGAAAAGGTAGATGAGAAGTGAAGACATAAGGAATTTGAAGAGGGAGATGAAGTGATGGTATACTTGAGAAAAGAAAGATTTCCAGTTGGGACATATAACAAGTTGAAGATGAAGAAATTTGAACCTTGTAAGATACTCAAGAAATTTGATTCAAGAAATGCATATGAAGTGGAGTTACCAGAGACATTAGGTATTTCACCTATTTTCAACATTGCAGACTTATATCAGTATCATGAAGCAGAGTTCAGTGACAACATGGAAGAAGACTTGAAGAAGTAGTTAACACACAAAGCACTGGAGTAGATAGAAGACACTTTGGACAGTAGAGTTGGATGCAGCACTAGATGAAGACAATACAAAGAATATCTTGTGAAGTGGAAAGGTAGACCGAAAGAAGATTCATCATGGGTTTCTCAGGCTGAGGTGGACCATCTTGGTTCTTCCCTAGCCCGAGCAAAGTGAGGGACTCACTTTTTCAATAACCCTAGATGTCTGATGTAGGAGCATCCCTAGTTCAAGAGAAATCTTGCATCAACCAAAAATATTTGCATTTTAGTTGTTTGTAGTTCAGTTTGTTTCATTTCTAGTTTAGTTTAGGCAATCTAGTTAGAAGCAGTTTCATCTTGTGGTTTGGTATTGGCAATTCACATCTTGCGGATCTAAACATAGTATCTACATTCATTCATCTACATCATATCAAGAATTCAGAGCATTTGGATCAGTTACCGGAAAGATATCGCTATATGAAGATCAACTATTTTTCTTAGAAACTAAGCATCTTGACAGCCTTAGACAATCAGCTTAAGGAGAAGGCTTGCATATCCTAATGACACATCATTCAATGATCCTTGGTTCATGGCCGACCCTTCCTAGAGGTCCACACATTGTTCCATTCATTTGAAGAAGTTTTCTATGCATTTAGGTCTGACCTATCTATGAACATGTTACAACTCTTCATTGGAGTTTGTGACCTTCCTTCGCTGATGTAGAAGAATCTATTGGTCTGGAAATGATATGTAATGATGTAACAGATCCTTAGGAGAGTAGTTCATAATATAGTGATAGATAATAGTTTAGATTTGTGTGAAGGACTTTCAAATATTTATCTTGCGTATGTATGTAATTAGGCCTGTGAGCCCTAATTGTGAGCCCGCATGTTGCCAGCCAGATTGTATTTGAATTCTTTGATATACTAAATGACTGAATCAGCATTTGTTTCATTTCTTTGAGTTGTTTCCATTATGTTTACTCTTGCTGCATGGTCCAGATAGTTCATTATTTGAACCCTCCTACTGTGATTGCACCACAATCTTTCCTCGCTCACATCTTCCACTCTTTCTTTAGGAGCTATTCTTTCCCCAACTTTCAACATCTTCAAGGTCTCATCCTCAAACTTCCTCCACACATTCTTTATACCTGAATACATATCTGCAAACATAACATTAGCAAATAAAATGAGACACCACAATGTCTTTATCATTGCCCTCCTCATGGACATTCTTCCTTCTTCATTTCTCTTTTTCTCGCGTGCTACTTGCTGCACCTTCTTCTCTTTCCCTTTTCTCATGTTCTCTTCAATGAGAACTCTCTTGACCTCTTTTGGTCTATGTTGCTCCAATGACAACTCTCTGTTATCCCAATCTCTATGGGTAATCTTTTCATTCTTCCTATCTTTTCTTCTTAACACTGTTATACTCTGCCTTTTTCTCTTCTCAACAATCTCCTTTATTGGCCATTTTACTTTCTTACTCATTGGCCATACAAAGTAATAATCTTAGTTTTCATATTCATACCATTATTTCACTAGCATCAAATCTCTACTCAATGCTACCAACTCTTTTTGGAACTCGGCATTTATCTTTCTCTTATCTTCTTTCGTTTTGTCTCTTTTTGTGAGACTCTCTTTCTTCATTTGCTTCTGCATCCTTCTATTTTCTTTCATCTTTTAGACACCTAATCCTTCTATCTTCTTTCATCTTTTAGACACCTCCTTAGGAATTTCTTCTCTTTCCAATCTACCCTGCCAGTCAATCACAAAACCACAACCAATAACACATTCAATATTCATACTTAGATCATTCTAAGCTCTAATACCAGTCTGATACAATTACCCTTACAATCTTCAAGTGAGAATCAAGTCTCTACCAATCTAAAAGGGCTTTCACATAACTTCTGTCATTACAGTGAGAAGAACTTGGATAGAACATAAGATTGACATAATCATTCAAATACAATATAGATTCACCATAATAATAATGGGTGATAGAAGATAGGAAAATGCTCAAAAATAAACATTCATTTCAACAACTAATTAAGCTTCTATTACAATATAACAAAACTCTGCTAATACAGATATTTATAACAACCTCATACCAAATGGCCTACAATGGCCTAGTGAAACCTCTTCCTATTCTCCTTCTCTCGGCCTTCTCATATCCTCTAATATTAGCCTCTCAGCTAAGCCTTCTGCTATTCCTTCTAAACTATCAACCTCTCTCCGATTAGAGTGGCCTACTCTTATTAATCGGCCTATCAATTCAGTTTCATCCATGGCATGTTGGCCTCTTGTTTTCTCATTCTCCTCTTCATGGCCTTTTAGCCTCCTTCACAATACCTGCTACCTTTGGACTTTTCCTCTCGGCCTATCGACAGCCTCTTTTCATTTCTTCATGGCCTCCTCTCATCTACAATAATCGACCACTCTTTTAGTATCGATCTTCTGTATAATTTGTGGCCTCTTTCAATATGTATGTGGCCTCCTCTTACTTTATGTTGCTTCCCCTTTCAATCTTTCTCTGTTGTTTCCCTAATATTCACACTCTCTCTATTATCTTCTGCCACTCTCAATCAGTGACGGACTCTTCCTCTTTCCACAGCCTGTACTAATTCTTATGTGTCTATCAGCGTCCTCTAAATCTTTATGCGGCCTTCTATATTTCCACTTCCCATTTGTCTTCCTTAATGATCAGCCTCTCTCTTTTCTAATGTTTATCAGCCTATTTCTGGCTGCCACCACTATATGGCCTTCTCCTCATTCGATGCCAGATTATTCTTCTATTATGGTTTCTCTCCTCAAATTAGAAATTAAATGTCTGTGTTGCCACCTTCTGCCACACGTCTCCACTCTCTTAGATTATTTTCGGCCTCTTGCCTTATTCCACAAACCATCCTTCACAGAATCTTTGATTATCATTCCACTAACTCATCTTCATAATGACGAGCCTTCCTGCACCAAATTTCCTCAAAATATCAAAATAACTAATTTTTGGCAATAATCACCATCTTCTCCATTATTCAACATTCTAGGATATAATAATTAATCATTATTGTTTCTCTTGCCTTGGCGACAGGAGCTTCCTTCTCATACTTCTGTCACTTGACCCACACATTTAAACCCAAAATCAAATACCAGTGACAATTTTTGAATTTTAATCAGATGCCCCTGCATCGAAGAAACACATTGAAAAGGGCACTGGAAGCCATGCCAGTCAAGCATAAGACATCCTATTAAAAACTTAGTAATAACTATGCCCTTTCTAAAAGCCTATTTAAAATATAGACTAATTCATCCATTTGTTCATGTATCCTTGAAATTCAATTTTAGATGCACCAAAATCTTCAAAATATACGTTGCACTACAATTCCTCAATATGGTACTAAAATTAAGAGAATTATTAGATCAATGAGAATATTTTATGCTGCTTGACCTTCACTTTGTCTTATAAGTCTTGTGAAAATCATCATAATGTGTATGCCAAAAAAAAAAAACCAATACAATCCATGAAAGTGACATGTCAAAGCCATATCCACAATGCTCAACCTTAACTAAAACTCAAAATGGAATTGGTTCATCTTGCCCATCTTGCCCTCACTGATTCTAAATCGATTGCTATGCGCATGTTGGCGTGGGTAGGGACGATAAGAGATACAGCTATGAAGTTTAATAAAGCATTGGTATTTTAAATGATGTGGGTAGTTTTAAAAAAAAACAAATAGTTTAAATCAAGTTACGAATATGTCAAATTGATATACAACATAAAAAATATTTTAAAAAATCTCATAATCAATACCTAACTATAAAATTATAAGAATTGAGGCAATGCTCTTGCTCTATTTTTTCCTACCTTTATATCTTTCTAATGAAATATCCTTAGATTTTTGAATGTAGATTGTTAACCTAAAAAACCAAAACCCCATAGCATGATCATACTCTTAATCTTACTTGAAATACACTTATGTAACATTTCACCTTCCGTGTAACTGCTAGTATTAATTGGCAAAGAAAATTTAGCTGTCTATTGATCAGTCAAATGATTTACCGTGAACGACGGGAGAGACTTAGAATTCTTTATAGTAGCCAGGATGCCTCAAAGATGGCTTGCAATTTCCACAAGTCTACTTAGTCAAAGCTTCAACCATTCAAGGTACCTTCTCAGTCTTAATGTGGCTAATCAGTCAAGTAAGCGCGGATTGATTTTGATTTTAATCTAAACAAATTGTAAAAATAATTGAAATATTTATGCTATGATTTCGATTTTAATCTAAACAAAATTATAATTAACTGAAAATATTCATGCAATCATCCTACATGAAGAAATTATCTTACCCAAACTGACTGTAAAAGCTCGAGAGATTTTATCAACATGCGGACAACCCAAGTACTTTACAAGACAGCTGCTGTTGAAATGTCTCTGCAAAACTGTAGCACTTTAAATGTAGTGGAAAAATCATAGAAGTAAAATCGCACTCAAGGAGGAAACCACAGCGCAACAAAGAAGCATAAAAAGTAGTCAAAATTCCCAGAGAATGCAATCAGTCGACAGTGAAAATGTAGGGGTAGATGGACTGTGCTTTCACGGAAAATATTTTGAAATTGCACTAGGCATTTCTACACGCGTGTTCTCTGCCATCTCTTTCACCATTCATGTCAAGTCATTATATAGAAGGAAAGTCCATCCTCACTTCTACACATTATATGCTAGTTTAGTCTAATTAAATAAATACAACAAAGAGTCGTACTACTAACTTAGATTAATTAATAATAATAGTTGGTAATGAAAGATGATAAATTAAAATATTATTTTTAGAAATTAAATAAATAGGATTAGGCGCGTGATTTTAGGAACTATGATGAAGAATAATCTTGATGTTGTGTAGATGTCATATGTTGATGGTATTGAAATCAACATTCATAGTTTAGAAAATGTCTTGAGTGTAAATTAGATGAAAATATTGTGTGTGTCAAATTTGTGTCATCCAGGATTAATTAATAATAATAATAGTTGGTAATGAAAGATCTATAAATTAAAGTATTATTTTTGGAAATTAAATAAAAAGGATTAGGCACTTGATTTTGGGAACTATGATGAAGAATAATCTTGATGTTGTGTAGATGTCATATGTTGATGGTATTGAAATCAACATTCATAGTTTAGAAAATGTCTTGGGTGCAAAATAGATGAAAATATTTGTGTGTCAAATTTGTGCCAAGCAAGATCAATCCTATTCTTCATGGAAATGTCCTAATGTGTGAAATCAATCTAAAGCTTGAGGGATTGGATTGGCTCACTTTGCACCTGTGCAACCTAATTTGCCCCTATTTTTGATGTTTGCTAATGTGTAAGGACTACCAATATTGAAAAAAACATCAGGGCAATTGCCAAATCACAAGGGTCTTGTACTTTGAGGTTGATGCCCTTGACTAAACCAACATCACCATTGTCAAAGAATATCAAAAACAACAATCTCAAGCATTTTGATGTCATAGATGAATTTGATGCAAATTTAGGTTCCTTTTAGTGTATTAAAATAAAATATTCCTAGAATGATTCTCATTGTAATACTTAGGATTTTTGCAGTCCAACTTACCAATTAATTGCACATTGAATGCCTTAAATAACAAGACATAGCAATAAATCATATAAACAAGTACCAAATCAACTCATAATGGGTAGCAAAATAGGTGAGAATCAACAAATTTTAAATTTTAAATTTTAGGAGTCAATTTTGCTTAGTTTGGGAGAGATCCCACACACTATGGAATTGACACAAGATAGAGAGGCATAAATATTAAGGTGGCAAATGTATCTATGTAGATGGATGCAATGATAGATGTAATAAATGGATCATCATAATGGAAAGTGTATAGGAGTATGTGCAAATAAGGCTGAAAAGGTCTAATGAATGGATGTATGTATAAATGGGTATGAATAAATGATTAGAAAATGAGCCCAACTTTGCACAAGAGCTAATAAGTGATTGTATTAAGAAGTTCAATCAAAATGGGCCAAAAACTAAATGGGAATTAGCATGGTATGCAAATTTTTCCTCCACTTGAGGTGCATGTGAATCCTAAAATCAACATGTATTTCAAAGTATACAAGCACTCACAGTTGTTGTTGTTGGTTATGTGGCATGCCCTAATTTACCTTGAGAAATCATGATATGATGAAAACTACATGCGTGCTCTAATACCATGCTAATACAAGTCGTACCCCACTCGTGGTCAAATGAGAACCCTCCACACAACTATGCAAAAGAAGACTAGGGTTCTCCCTTTAGATGTAGGTGAACATAAAATAATTGACAATTGACACCCTACAGACTACCACCCAACTTGCAAGAACTATACACAACTATGTAGACCTACCCTGCATGCATCCAACCCACACAATATGAACACCATTTGAACAACAATACAAACAACACATTTTGTTACATAAAATATTATTTTATTTACATGCAAGGACCTATGTTTCCCTTGTTTACTCTCACACACATATATAACTCCTCAATTGCACACTCTCACTCTCATAGTTTCTATCCCTCCTTTCTCACATAACCCTATTTCTCACACAAAGCCACTCATTCACACACTACTCACATGATAGCTTCACCTTCTCTTGCCATGTTGTCAGCCCAATCTCATGCATAGTCTCCTACTTTCTTTGTCTTGTTGATGACATCTTCTTCTTGATGGCACCTCTGCTCAACTTCTCATGGGCATCCTCTCTACCTTGACTTTTCTCGACCCTCTTAGTCTACACCTTTGAGCTCTAAGAGGTCTATCTCCTCTATTTTTCTCTCCCCCACTCTCTTCTCTCTATCTTCTATTGACCCCAACCTTCTTGCATTGGCTCCTTATGGCCTCCTTTTGCTTTTTTTCCACCAACTAAATGGTTTCTCTTATCTTCTTCCCACTATGGTCTATGTTGACTCTTCATCTCAGCTCACAACTATCATCTGTCACCTTCACTCTCACCAGATTGTTCCTCTTCTTCATATATATAGCTAACTAACCTCTTCTTTTAGTTGTTTTTTCCTTAACTTGTGTGTGGCTTCTCAAACCTTTTTCTTCTACATGCTTCTTCCATGGATCCCATCCAAATTCATTGGGTGCTCAAACTCACCTAAATATTATCCTCTCTTGTCGTTCCATCAATACTAGATGCTCCATCATCCTACCAAATCCCCTCAGGATCTCATGAATCATTCTTCTACCTGTCATCAATGCCTTGCATGCCCAAATCTCCTTTCAATTGTACATGATCTGTCCTTTGTGAGTGTCAAGCTTCTCATCAATCTTGGCAAGGTAGAAACAATCCCTCAACAACTCTTTCCATCTCATGTATGTCAATCTCCATCCTGTATCCCATCCTTGCAAGATTAATGTGCATGTTTCATGGCCTCTTCCTATTATTTTCTTCCTACCACTTGTCTAATGAATTAAATTCCTATCTCTCAACCCACATGGCTAATCACTTTATTTCCAGAACATCTCATTTGAGTTTGTTGTTTCCATCCTCCTTTCAATGGATTCTTCTTTGTGTTGCACAACTTCTTCTAGCACCAAATCAAGACCTCCAAATGGCCCTTCAAATCTCTTTCACTACTGTAAGTGCTACTTTGGATCCTCCCTCACCATCCTTTTTGATACATTTTATCACCTTCACATCTTGCCTTTTAACTCTTACTCAACCGCTTCATGCCCCTCATTGACCATGCATTCAACTTGTCACCTTCTACTCACTCATATACATTAGCATTCAACACTTCTACCATTTCCCTTTACCTTTAATGACACCTCCTTATTCAGACACTTCTATAGTCTTCTAAGAACCTTGCACACTCTATTGTATGACATCATCTTTCTATCAATTGTGTAGCCTCTTATCACACAAGAACTCATGTCATGGTCCTTTGTTACATATGCAACTATAGAATCACCTCAATGTTTCCATTAAGCCTTAGGAACCTCCATGTTTCTGCAAGTACACACACTCCATGCCTCTCAACTCCTTTTTCTACAAGTGTGCATCACTCCTTAGGAAAAGCTCTTGTCATTACAAGTGGCCTCTCATTCTACTACAAGTCCTTATAATTGTAAGTGAGCCAATTCTCACTATCCCATTTGATGCAAGTCTCACACCAACAAGTAGGGAAACTCCCTCACTAGTGGTTGCAAGCAAAAACTTGCACTAGTAAAAAGTGAATGTTCTCTAGACAAATGGTTCCATGCCTTTGGTCTATGCCAATTTCCTAAACCCATTATGCCATTGCATCATGGAACCCACTTTCCTTCCCAAGTTTGTCTAGAGCCTTAGACCCTTTGAATTTGGCCCTACACAAGTTTTCTCTATTGCAACTATTGTGTAATTTTTGCAAACTATTGGGAATTGTGAAATTTTGTGACCCTTGGCTTGTTTTCCCTTCCCATCCATGGGTTCCTTTCATGGCCTATGTGGATTGGGGTTTGTCCAAGCTATACCTAGGGTTGTTTTTTCATTGGGCTCATTGGTTTCTTCCCTTTATTTGATTGGTTCCTTATGTTTAGGCATTTCAATTTCACCTCCCCGAGTCAGTTTCATTTTGTCCATTTTAATTCATGAATTATTTATTGTGTCCCATAATCCAATCAGGTGTATGTCTTAGGTTTTCCCATATCCATGTTGCCTTGTATGGTCCCTCTTTTAAAACAATCTTTTGGGCACATGTGTTAATGTTAGGACTTAAATTCCTTGTCACACTGGCTCTTTACATCACATTTATGCTTCTAATGCTTCATGGTTGAAGTGCCTCTTTTGCAAGTATATGCTTTATGTCACATTGCATGGGTCATTCACATCGTAGATTAGTGTGGTCAGGGAAGGGTGCTATCCATGACATGCACTGACAGACCAGTTCCCTGCTCTGTGTCTGCATCCTATCCTATCGCATGAGGTTCGTGTGTTGTAGAATGCTCAAAGAATTCCTCTATAGAAATAGCGACATGCGACGGGCCTAATACGGATAATGTTAAGTCCCTTTCTTGCCATATGTCAAGAGAAACAAGTCATCACCATAGTCTTCTAAATCACTACTTCTATTTGTTAGTGTTGACTTTTGGGCCAATGTGTGATGACCATATATCATTTTGGGGTTTGCAGAATGAACGTCTGATTTTCAAAACAAAGAAAGTATATAGGGTAGTGGCATTCAATGATCTACATGTCACCGTAGTTGGTGATTTTTTCAAACACATGATGATTTTTCTAGCCGCCACAATGTAAGGGAGATGCTTATGAAGGGATTGATGGGACATAGACTAGCCCTTGGGATCCATTCCATGGTTTGACAGGATCATCTTCTCGTGCTGTGGTAGGATATGAACTAGATTGGAGGTTCAAAGTGGATGATTGTCTTAATCAAAGAATTAGCCTTGGTTGTCTCATATTGAAAAATTGGCTTATCTAAGCTATGAGAGATCAGAGTGTTGCAGAATATTGCCTTCATTCCCTTTTATAGAAGTGTTAGTAGGTTGTTCCAAGGTTTCCACTTATAGCTAACATGTCATGGTACTGATCAGGATAATTAATAGGGCAGACCTGTAGATCATAGTTATCTAGAGTGTGGGAGATTTTTTCAATTTTATTGTGTAGACACTCTCATTATCACATCTTGTGCCATTTCTTTTTGTGTAGATGGATATGGAGATTTAATCAAGTATGCTTCGCTTATCGTCCTATTCCTTTGGCTTTTCCTCTCTTTTCTCATGGTTGGTATTATGTCCTTATAAAATTAAGAGATTAGAGGTTTTGTGTTAAGGGATGGGAGCATCCGGTAAGATTGGGGGATAGAAACAACATATATTGAATTGATCTAAATCCTTCTCTTCTCCCTGTTTCCATCTGGATGTGCCATTCAAGTTTGAATCTGTTGGCCCCAATAATTTTCTGTTCTGGTGGGTCCCCAAGTTTTGCTTGATGGGAAAGAGGTAGCTTTGTCCTCTCTTCCCCTCCTTCAGTGTTTTGAGTTCCATCGGAACTTAGGAAACAATGGATGGAGTGTCATTTATCTAGTTTTGACAGGTGGAGGTGGAAGCAATAAGTATGATGATTGTTGCTTCCTCTTTACTTGGGTTGTTGGTGATGCCAACACCAAGTATTTGTGGCTTCCTCTAGTTTTTGTCTAGATTGGAAGGTTGGCAATCTCCTATTGAAAGATGAGAAGCCACTTTCCTGTGCCTAGGACTGGGTTCAATAATGAGATTTCCCTGATCCTGTGCCTCCTTCAATGACTGTCCCTAGCAGGTGTTCTCACTTCTTTGTGTGTGGTTGTTGGAAATTTAGGTGTCCCAACCTTGGTAATTCCTAGCATTAATTATTTGATTATGTATTTATTTAATTGCCTATGATTTATTTTGGGTTGCACATCATGTTTCATCATTTAGTGTGATTTGGCATAGTGAGTTGTCACTCCACTTGTAATGTGACTTCGATGGTCAACTCATCCCAAGTGGACATAGGCATCCCATATTGTGGTAGAGATTTTCTACCGTGTGTTGGCATCTTGTGTAGTGTGTAAGGAGTTATGATGGGTAAGTGTTATGACAGTTTCCTATGATAGATTCTATGACATGTAAGAGTCAAAAATAGAAGATTCTATGATAGGTGAAGACATGTGTCAAAGATCGTCTTTGAGGAAGGCATCTTTAGGCACCCAAGGGAGGTTATGACATGTTGTAAAAGGAATATGCTATTTTTAGTAAGTGTATGATAGATTCTCTTACAACTAGATAAGTGTTGTCAGTTATGACGAATTCTATGACAGTAGTAAGGTGTGTAAGAGCATCTATCATAGCCTATCTTGGGAATAGGCTCCCACTTTGGGATGGGATGATATCACAAGTGTGCAATCCATGTTGTGATGATGGACAAGTGTCCTTAGGCATGGGTTTTGGGCCATGAGGTAGAAATGGACGCCCATCTCAAGAAGGTTCCATTTTTGCCTTGTAAACTCTATTTAAACAGGTGCTTGGATGGGAGATGCATAGTGTAATTGACATGTACTGTTATGCTGCCGGAATATCTCCAGATACGAGTGTCGAAGACTCTTGAGAAGACTTGTATTGCAAGTGTGTTGTAAACATTCTTTGTTTTGATAATACATTGTGCAGGTTTTGGAGTGTGGGGTTATTCACCTGAAAGGGTTTTCCCCATGTTATACATCTCTCTCTCTTTCTCTCTCTCTCTCCCTCTCCCTCTCTCTCTCTCCATTCTATGTGTATGTGTATTGCTACAATATCTTTGTTGTTGTGTAGTGTCTATACAAAGTTGTGTCAGACTTTTATAAAGGAAACAACCAACACTGATCTAACTTTTAAACTTGAATCACTAAAAGTGGTATATATGTTTTGAATTTTGAAATGATGTAAACTAATAAAATGTGTATTTTTTAGTATATTTTATGATTGTACTTTTTTGACAAAATTAATAAATTATTTGGATATAGTTTTTTAAAAACTAATGCTATAATTTAGTTGTTGATAAAATGTTGAAAAATGACGTTACATTAGACATCAAGATTTATATAGTAAATTTTATTTTTCTTCCTTCAATTTTTTTGTGTATATTTATAACATGAAACTTTAGGGCATGGATATATATTTTTGAAATTATAATAAATATATATTTTTAAATAAATAATTAAATGTGTGTGTATTAAAACACAGTTGTTTCCAGTCAACATCAACTTGTATATTAAACATTTATCTAAAATAGAAAACAAAGTATATTATCTTAATCTAGATTCTTTTATCTAGGTCATCATATTTTTTTAATAAGTTTTAGTATTTTTCTTGACATGGTAATCAACTTAATATTTTTGTATTGATAACCGAATTTTAGTGAAAAATAAAAAATTAAATATAAATAATAATTGAACTATTAAAATAAATATATATTTAATAACTACACTTATGGATCTACAAAAGGGTATTTTTACATTTTTTAAAAATGTTATTTATATGAGTAGGAGTTGTTGAAACATTAAATTTTTCAAATAATTTTATTTTTTTAGTAAATTGGCCTCAAAGTGGTGCTACATATGCATTTAGCCAACAATTTTAGTTGGAAAAGTTGTGGACATATTTAACTTATCTAAAATGAATCTTACTAAATCATATGTTTGACCAAAATTAATTTTTAGTTATAAATACTAAAATTCACTTGTGTTGATAAGTCGGCCGAAAATGTGACACAGCTTTGTACTTTTACTGTTTGAATTGTAATTGTAAAGGTTGTAAAGAATTTCATACATCTCTCCTCATTAAATTAGTGTAGGAAGCAATTTTTGCACACCTAGCTTCCTTTCAAGTGGTACCAGAGCTTGATCACGTTTGGTCCTAGTTGTTGTGTAGGGGTTTTTCAAGTTGATCTTAGATTAAGTGGGAGTCTATGCAGAGTATTCTAAAATCTTGTTGTAGGAAGAAGATGGCATGCACATCTGGAAGAGTAGAGGTGGAGAATTTTAATGGCACCAATTTCAAGTTGTGGAAACTTAAGATGGAAGACATGATTGTTGATTGAGAACTATGGGAAGTAATTTCTAGTGTAAAACTAGCAGCAATGTCACAAGATGATTGGGATCTCAAAGATTGGAAAGCTAAGGGTCTTGTGAGACTCTATTTGGCTGACTCTATCTTGTTAAATGTCCATGAGGAGAAGACCGCAAAGGAGCTGTGGAAGAAACCTGGTGATGTTTATTAGGCCAAATACCTGGTAAACAAGTTATTCATATAGAAAAAGCTATATTATCTAATGATGGAAGATGGATGATCTATTGTAGACCATCTAAATGCTTTTAACATGCTATTTGCACAGTTGACATCCATTGGTGTGAAAATGGAGGAGGATCGATGTATGACCTTGCTTTGTTGATTTTTGGATTCATGGGATCATCTTGTTATGGCCATCGGGAGTACCACATCCACTTTCAAAATGGATGAAGTGGTGTCTTCACTATTATCTAAAGAGATGTAGAGAAAGTCATTTGAGTCTGCAAAAGAGGCTCTTGTAGTTCATGGAAGACCCAAGGAGAAAGGGAAAAAGAAGGACAAGAAAGCTGAGAATGGTGGATCCAAATCTCGTAGAAAGTCCAAGGCTCTCTATTGGAATTGTGGTAAATCTAGACATTTCTGAAAGGAATGCAAAGAGGAGAAAAACAAAAATAAAAAGAATGTCGCAGATTTAGATTCTGACAAGTCACAAGATGATGGTGATGCTTTCATCACAAAATTGGGCACCCATGCATCTAATGATGTGTGGATGATTGATTCTGGTGCATCTTTCCACATGACCTCACATCGAGACTGGTTTACAAAATATGAAGAATTTGATGGTGGAAGAGTGTACATTGGTGACAATTCTAATCTAAAGATACTTGGCCAGGGAAGAGTCACAATCTTATTCCCTGATGGATGAGTGAAGGAGATGTATAGGGTCATGCTTATCCCAGGCTTGGCATGGAATCTGTTGTCTATAAGTAAATTGAATGATGTAGGTCTGCAGGTTGTCTTTTCGAAAGAAGGATGCAAGATGACTAGAGGATCTATGGTGTTTACGAAGGGTACTCAGAGAGGTACTCTATTTCAGCTAAAGGCATGCACTTCACAATGCAATAGTTTTTTTGACTTGAAGAAAAGAGTTGCAGTCACTTCATCCCCACTATAGGAACGAGTAGTGAAAAGCTCTGTTGTATCAAATTCTAATGGTAGTGCACTTTGGGTACCTAAGGGTGCTCATGCTTTGGAAGTGAAGCTTCCTACTAAGAAGACAACGCTATGGCATAAGAGACTTGGGCTCATTGGTGAGAAGGCTCTTAGAACCCTGATAAATAAAAACATCATTGAGGGTTTAGATGATTGTAATCTCAATTTCAACTTTTGTGAACATTGTATATATGGAAAGCAAAACCGTATTCAGTTTTACTTGAGTTTTGATAAGTCTTGTTGTGTGTTGGATCTTATTCATTCTGATGTGTTTGGTCTAGTTAATGTTCCTTCAATCTCTAAATTTGTGTATTTTGTATCTTTCATAGATGATTATAGTAGAAGGACATGGATTTATTTTTTAGAAGCAAATCTAAAGTCTTTAGTCGGTTCAAAGAGTTTAAAGATTTTGTTGAGAATCAGACTAGTAAAAAGATTAAGTGTTTGAGAACTAGCAATGGTGGTGAGTTCTAATCCACATAATTTGATAAGTTCTATAAAGAACATGGGATTGAAAGACATAAGATAACTCCTTACACAATACAACAAAATGGAATTGTAGAGATGATTAACAAGACACTTATGGAGAAGGCTAGGAGTATGCTTAGTGGAGCTAGCCTGGAACAAAATTTTTGGGCCGAATCTATTGCCACTACTTGCTACCTAGTAAATAGGTCTCCTGCATTAGCTCTTATATGTAAGACACCCATGGAGGTGTGGTCTAGTAAGAAGCCTTCAGTAAGACATATTCATGTTTTTGGTTTTGAGGCATATGCTCATGTGCCTAGGGAGAAGAGGTCAAAATTGGAGAACAAGGTTGTTAAGTGTATCTTCATTGGTTATGGTGTCGGTGTGAAAGGATACAAGATTTGAGATCCTATGGCCAAAAAAATTTTGTATAGCAGAAGTGTTATTTTCAAAGAGCTAACACCTTTCGTTGTTCTATAGCCAGAAGAGAAAGAAAAGAAAGTGGATGTAGTTTAGTTTCCCACTACCCCTAAGAAGACTAAACCAATAGACCCTTTGAGACATGATGATGAGGGGAGTTCTAGTAGCTCTGAAAGCTCAGAAGAAGAAGTAGAACCTCAACCTTAGCTTTTGAGGAGGTCTACATAAACAAAGAAGCAACCTGATAGGTTTGGTTATTCACTACTTGATTGTAGTAGTGCTTTTGCCTTGCTTACTAACACTGATGAGCCTAGAACTGTGATACAGGCTATGGGCATCAAAGATGTAGTTTCTTGGAAGGAGTCCATGGAAGATGAGATGACTTCTTTGGAGAAGAATAAAACTTGGGACTTGGTGCCTTTTCCTAAAGGACAGAAACCCATTGGCTGTAAATGGGTATTGAAGAAGAAATTCGGTGTAGATGGTAGTGTTGAAAAGTACAAGGCCAAATTGGTTGTGAAGAGGTACTCACAAGTGGATGGAATTGATTATGGTGAAATTTTCTCTCCCATTCCAAAGCTGAAATCTATTCGGTTCCTATTATCTCTTGTAGCAGCTTATAACTTAGAGGTGGAGTAGATGGATGTGAAGACAACATTCCTTCATGGTGATTTGGAGGAAGAGATTTACATGCCACAGCCAGAGCATTACATAGAAAAAGGTAAAGAAAATTGGTTTGCAAATTGAAGAAGTCTTTGTATGGTTTGAAGCAATCTCCTAGGATGTGGTATATGAAATTTGATGCCTTTGTGTTGTCCATTGAATTTATGAGGTCAAAATCAGATTATTGTGTATATTATAAATTTGACAATGGTCGCATTCTCATAATTGCATTGTATGTTGATGATATGTTGTTAATTAGGAATGGTAAGAATATGATTTTTGATTTGAAGTCTCAGTTGTTAGCATAGTTTGAGATGAAAAACTTAGGGGTAGCCAGGTACATTCTAGGAATGGAAATCAAAAGAGATAGAAAAAACAAAAAACTTTGGTTAAGCCTAACTAAGTCTGTGAAGACTGTGTTGGATAGATTTAGCATGGCAGATTGTAGACCATTGTGTGTTCCTATTTCTTTGGGGATAAAGTTATCTATTAATGATTAACAACATATCATTGACATTTGTTAAGCCAACCCAAGGACACTGAAGTAGAGAGGTTTGGCACCTTTGATGAGCTAAACATAAAATTGCATGTTGAGTTAAGGAAGCTAGAAACAAAAAGGAAAGTAAGAAGGGAGGTTGAAGAGCTTGCTGGGATGTTTGGCATAACAAAGGAGGTAGTTGCTGCAAAAAGAGAAAGAATTGAGAGAATTGAAAGGGAAGGAGAAGGAGTAAAGAAAGAAAGCATTCCAGTGAAAGCCTCTATCATGACAAGATCTACTAGAAGTTCTGCCCCTGTCACCTCTGAAAGCTCAAAGTCTACAAAATCAAAATTCAAACCTACTGAAAAGAGAAAGACTACTAAGGCCACAATAACATATGTGAGCCTCAAAGATGATGAAGAAACAGAATCAGATATGGAGGTCAGATAATTAAAGAATGCCAAGCTCAAACTCTCCAAGGATAAAAAGAATGATGAAGAGCAGAAGACAGAATAATTTGTTGAAAACCCCACTCTATCAATTGAAGACATCATCAAAGCCATCACTGTAGATGGAAACCTATAGCCGGTGATAGAATTTTATAATGAATACAATGATGCAGATAAGAGAATTATTGAAGAGGCAACTGTCAAGTATTTGAACATCTACAACAAAGCCTTCATTGAAATAATTTCATTAATTCTTAAGAGCCTAGAAGAAGGACTAGAGATGAGAAAAGAGAATGCCAAGGAAAAAGACTTGGAGATCCAAGAGTATATAGTGATACAACTGTGTCCTTCTATCACTCCAAAGCAAATGAACATGGTTTTTGAGGATAGTAAAGATGATTTCCAGCGCAAGTCTAGAATGAATAAACTCATTCTTGGAGAAACTGACCAAATAGATGAAACAAAAGAAATTCTCCAGAAAGCCTTGGAAAGGCTTAATCTTCCCATTATAGAGGAAACAAATGAAGAGCCTTCTAACATGGATGTTGAAGGATTAAAGAAAAATGATGAAGAGTCATCGAAGGCATTAGATTCCTTTGTTCTAGAAGAGGAAGGACAGAAAGAAGAAATATTTTTTGACAAGGATGTCGAAGGATTAAAGGAAAATGATGAAGAGCCATCTAAGGCATTAGACTCCTCTATTTCAAAAGAGGAAGGACAGAAAGAAGAAACAAATACCATTGATGGCAATAAGAAAGTTAGTCTAGATGCCCCCAAAAGGAAGGAAGTAGAGTCGACAAGAGACACTGCAAGGACAATACATAATTTCTTGGACAAAGAGATGATGGAGCTGGATGAACTTGAGTTGATTCAAGGGCCACTGAATTTTGACTCTCTCTCTCTAGTTCAAATAATGAAAGTGGCATCTTTTGCTCAAGCCAAAGCAAAAGAGAAACTTCTAAAATCTCACATGGAGGATAGTGAAATGTTGAATATTGCATCCAATGTACTAGAGAAGATCATGCCTACATATCAAAAAGATGCATTTGCCTCTCCATTAGGTAACTTAGAAAACTTGGTCTGTCAATTCTCACTTTGAATCTCTTGAAAAATCAGTAGAAACTAAGGTCCGAAAAGATTTCTCTGAAAAAAGGTTCAGTGAGGTACAGGGACTAATTAACAATGACAGAAGAACCTTAGACATTGGAATAAAGAGCATTGAAAATACCCTTAAGGATGGAGGAGATATATATAAATTTTGTTTATCTTAGCCTAAAGTTTCAGTGGACATTGAAAAGAAGATGAAAGAACAAGAAGAAAATTTGTTAAGCCTGTCCTAGGATTTTGATCCTCTTACCATCTCTCTAGTAAACCAAGAATTTCAAGTAGATGTTATCATAAATGATATAAAGAAACTGGCTAACGAGAAGAGGCATCTAATGGACAAAATGGGTGAACTTAGGGGAATAATCCTTCCTAAGTTAGAAGTATTGCATGATGTTTTAACAAATGCTCAAAGTATAGCCCAGACCAATAATCTGACAGATTTGAAGAGGGCAGAAGCATATGCATTTTTGTTAAGTGGACACATCTCCATTTTGGATAGAATGAAGAGGAGTTGGGCCACATAAATTGTATAGTTGAAGACAACCTTTGTGGATATATTTAAGTATATGTAAGTATAACATATGATTTGTATATACATATGCGGCGATGTATATAATAATTTTTGCACAATTTTGGTATGCAGATTCCACCCTTTGCCATTGATGTCAAAAGGGTAGTGAATAGTAATGAAAAATGATGAATCCAAAAAGGGGGAGCTCTAGTAAAGCAGTGCAAAGAAATAGTGCACAAGCAAAGGGGGAGTTACTACGACACTTAGCCATTTTTCACTAAGTGTTGCCATCAATGCCAAAGGGGGAGATTATTGACAAGATACACTGTGTGGCTTCATAAGTGTTGTCATTGATAGCAACAAAGTCTATTCTACACATTTGCAGTACATAATATGCCTATACCGGAAGTCAGAGTGATGATTGTTTTGGTCCGGTGGACAAGAATAGGGTATGCAACATGGTCTAATAATCACATCTGGATCTCTTGGATGGTGTAACTCAGTAAGTTGTGGACTTGGACAAGTCAAGAAGGGTATCATGACTATTGTATTCTAGAGATTTAGCCTCCAGTGATAAATCCTAAAAAAGATATGAGCTTCTGAGTATTGGGTTCCAGTCAGCAGAGTAGACAAAGGAAGAACTGACTGACAGAGTACTAGACTTTAATCCAGATGTGTAAAATGTGTTGATCAAGAAATTTGTGGCATTATACATTATTGGATGACATTATTAATGACTCCCATGTCTAAGTTTTTGATGCGCATCATCAACCAAGCAGGGATTCATCTGACAAAATAGAAACTTGCAAATATCTCAAGTGTTCTTGTTGCCGACTATGAAGTTGTTGGAAATCCTTGATGTGGATATATATATATACTCGATGGATTCAAGCTTATGGGATATATAGATAAATAGAGGAAGTGGAAGAAGATATAGGAATAAGGGCAAAAACAAAGGTCTAAATCTAGAATATGACTGAAGAGTGATATTGAGGAGAGGAAGAATGAAATGTGCCAGATTAGTATATAGTGCCTAACCAAAACTAAATTCTTGCATGTATGGATGTTGTTCATTAGTTCAAACACTTTGGTATCATCTAACCATTTGTAGACAGTGAGTCTCTTTTAGGTAGTGGGCCTCTTGTGAGCAGTGTGCTCGGGTAGTGAGCCCTAATTGGCAAGTGCCAAATTTGTACTTCTCATTCTTTTAATAGAGAATACAATCTTGGGTTAGTCTCCCCATGGTTTTTCCCTTAACAGGGTTTCCACGTAAAAATCCTTAT
Organism: Cunninghamia lanceolata; assembly: GCA_027924645.1. Classification (NCBI taxonomy): domain Eukaryota; kingdom Viridiplantae; phylum Streptophyta; class Pinopsida; order Cupressales; family Cupressaceae; genus Cunninghamia; species Cunninghamia lanceolata. The sequence goes on along the minus strand of BSBN01000275.1, from coordinate 3,072,608 downwards.
GTTATGTGTGTCAAATTCATTTTAGTTCTTATGATTGCTTATGCTTCCATGTTTTGATATAGCACTGAATGTTAAGAAAGTGAAAATAAGAAAAGTTTTAAGATAACTAATTCACCCCCCTCTCAGTTATCTACATTGTTTCTAAAAGTTTCACCCTCGCATCTTCTCATGTCAAAGAGAGCTTGAATCAAAACCATAGGATCATTAATGTATGTAACATGTTGACAATTCATTTGGGGCTCTGCATGATCAATATTATGGATAGATGTATAATTTAGGTCAGCAGAGATACTTTGACATTCATCTCTAAGTTCTGGTTTACACTTTTTATCAGCATGAGGTACCTTAGGGTCACAAACACTCGTAGATAAACAACCCTTGTACATTCCATATTTCTAGTTGTTTTCAATGTTCATGGCAGTTTCATAATCCTGATGTAGAGTAATAGGATCTTTGTCCCTCAATTGGTAGCTAATTTTTCTATCAAAAGCTCCTAAGTAAACAACAAAACTTACTACATGATTTGGCCTAATAGTTTCAGGAATATCCTTCAATATTTTAGTGAATCTAAGGTTGAATGCTAGGACCAACTCATCCTCTTCTTTCTCAATGCTCATGAATTTACTAATCATTGAACTTGCATTGATCCTCTCACCAAATTTCTCTATGAAAATTTCTTTGAATACATCTGAAGAACATACAGAGCACGCTGGTAAATAAGAGAACTAGTCTCTCGCATCTCCTTTCAGAGACTGAACAAATAACCTCATGATCACATCCTCATGATATAGTTCATAGTCATCTATCACATTCATGAAATCCTATAGATGCTTACTTGTTAATCTTGATTTATCACTACTAGACTTTGGCAGATTCTCTCTAACTGCATCAAGAATAGCATTTGGATAGTTTTGGATATCACTAAAATCTAGTGCTCTATATCTTTCAACAGAGAAGATCCTTCTTTGAGCGTCTGATTGTTGTTGTAATGTACAATGCATTTTGACATTCAAACGTGTATAAAGATAGAAAGAATAACAACCCACATTCAAATATTCTTTCAACAATAGCCAATATCCTTAATAACAACCCTAAATTTCTCCAACAAAATTCTTAACTCACCATTATAGACCTTCATTAAATCATGGGAATAACATTCTACACAAATTGCTTACAAATAACTTCGACCAATGTTAGATTTTATTTTTGTTTTGAGATGAAACAAGAGTGAAGGACCAAATACCTAGAAGTTATTGTAGACCTCACACTTTTCTTCATGACTAGAAATGTTTTAGATCAATGCAATACACTTGCATAAATAGAAGAAATTCTTCAACAATTGATCAAGTTCATTTGCAAAGTCACCACCTCTTCAAAGAGGACAAAATCTTCAAGCAACTGAAAGCTCCTCAAAGATCAAATACTTTTTTATCCATTCGACTAGTAGAGCACCAATATTTTTCACAAAATATCCAAATATACTGCAATAATTTCTTCATAAACTAGGAAAACCTTCTTGACAATGAACTACAAGACTCTTGATATTTTCAAACAAGGGAATATATGACTTAGGATAAGACACAATTCTTAGTTTGTCCCCAGTGGAGCTATCATTTTTGTTTGTTGTTTTTAAATCCCAACTTTATCTCACTAAATAACCTATGACTTAACCACTATCAATGTTGAACTATTATAAGGGGCTGGCTAACACATAGGTGAAAGTTTTGGGGGAAACCTTCCCTATTCTCTTCAAGCTCTGGAAAACCTAGGAGGGTGGTCCCATTCAACACTCATCCATCCTCAAATTGATTTACTACGAGTGCTAGAAAAGCAGATGCATTCTATGTTGTAGCATTCGGGGGAAATAAAGAATGAAGACCTAGATCAAAATTAGTCAAACCTATAGCATGCCATGGGAACCATAGAACAATATGGAAATACTTCTCTAAACAAAATAAGGATCAGTTCTAAAAATATTAGGCATTGGTTTAGTCGGTCTCTAGAGGTGAAAGAGCTAATACAAAATAGAGGAGATTGACCTGCCATATCCTGAGGCTACAGAGTCAAAAAGGAATGCAACTGGAAATCACAGTAAGTTGTAACCTGAGCATCTTCATAGCTTTATGATATTACATTATAGTGTCACATCAAAGGTACCCTAAGAAATAGTTATGCTTAGTTATCCTCGCACATATCCATACTAATCTAATTTTTTGTTGAGGCAATTTAACCTATTCTTTGAACAAGTGTCATCCATAGAAAAATACATCCACAAGTTGTTATATAGACAAACTGGGAGATATCTTTGATATATTCAGTTCATGACTTTCATAGAACATACATTAGGAGACAACCATTTTCAAGAATTTACAATATGTATATCTCATACAGATACTATTACTTACTAGTAACCAACAAAAAACATGCAATACACAACTCTACATATCAAGAGAATAGCAGGGTCTCTGCTTCACTATAATTAGACCAATAATATAGCTAGGAGACCAAACAAAACCCACCACATCCAAAATAGCCTTGAAATCCCTTTTATAATGCAAGGGAGTGACAAGAAATGGATGGATATAACACATCTCACATTTTCTTTCGACAATCAAAAATACATTAAAGTGCCAAAATAACCATCTCTAATCCATCAAAGCACACTTCTTGCAACAAATCATTTCCTTCGTCGAAGAGGAGAAACTAACTTTGTCTTGTATGCTTTCTTACCTTTTACGCAAGGACAAACCAGGGCATGGCAGGTGGCATCTTCTTATTTGGTCTTCCTACTTCCACCACCATGGACCTCTAGATACTTGTTTCCTATACAAGCATCCTCTTCCTTGCCCACCCAACCGCTCAAAGGAAGCTAGGTGTGCGGAAATTGCTTCCTACACTAATCTAATGAGGAGAGATGTATGCAAATTCTTTATAACCTTTACAATTATAGTGATGTTTGCAAAACAATAGAGATATTGTACAAATACTCATACACATAGAATGTAGACATAAGAGAGAGAGAGAGAGAAGATATAACATGGGGAAAACCCTTTTAGGTGAAAAACCCCACACTGCAAAACCTGCACAATGTATTATCAAAACAAAGAATCTTTACAACACAATTACAATGCAAGTTTTCCCAAGAGTCTTCGACACTCATATTTGGAGATATTCTAGCAACATAATAGTACTTATCAATTAGACTATGTATCTCCCATCCAAGCACCTATTTAAATAGAGTTTACAAGGCAAAAATGGAACCTTCTTGAGATGGATGTCCATCTTGGCCTCATAGCCCAAAACCCACACCTAAGGACACTTGTCCATCATCACAATATGTATTTTACACTTGTCATATCATCTCATCCCAAAGTTTTTAAGAAGCTGATAAAAATTACATTTAAAATTTTTTTGAGAAAGGGAAAAATTATATGTGAGTAAAGTGTTCCATAGAATAGTTATCTTTTACTCAATAGTTAAACTTTTCTTACCTCTTGATTACCCCACTCATGAATTAATTTAACAAAAATAGTTGCTCAATCTTTTTTGAATTCCATCCTAAATGAAACTGCCAAAATTGTTGTAACCTTTGGGAACACCTAAATTAAATTAGATAAAACAACTATACAAAGAATAGATACTTCCCACTCTAAAGTGAGACTAGTTATTATTATGTCGAGAAGTCCTGACGATCCTCCATTTATTTTGATTCTTCATAGTAACATTGAGCAGTTAACTTTTGTGTTCCATTACCGTGAAGGTTAGAATAAATGAAAAGCTTAAACAAGCTTTGATATAGCTTTGATATGATATTAGGGTACACATAATTATATTTCCCACCCTTTTTATAGTTATCTCCCTGCTCCTTATTCAACTTTTGTGTTCCCTTACCATGAAGGTTAGAATAGATGAAAAGTTTAAATGAGCTTTGATATAGCTTTGATATGATATTAGGGTACACATAATTATATTTCCCACCCTTTTATAGTTATCTCCCTGCTCGTTATTCTTCTCTTGATATATTCGGTTCCTTTGGTTTTTACTATGAGCTTCATTTAATCATTTTACTTTAAAACATTGGTGTCTATATATTTGAAGAGGCCGCTAGTTTTCTTTATGTTGTTGGAAGAATTTAATCTTCTGTCAGTATATTAATTTCAGCCCCAGCATCGTTTGCCCTTGCCAGAATTTATTGAGGTAGGTAAGTTTGAATTTCAAATGTGTTTGAGCACCAATTCTCTGGCAAGGAAAGAAGAGACAAAAGAGAGAGAAAGGTAGTTGACTGTAGAGAGAAAAAGAGAGTTTTTTATGGTGTGTGTAAACCTGCAATAGTAGAGAAATGTTAAGGAGAAGAACAACAGAGAGAATATAGAAAGAAGAGAGGAACTTGCAGCAGCAGAGGAATGTTCAAATGGAGAACAGTAGAAGGGGAATATAGCAGAGGACAGAAGTTTCTGTGTGTAGCAGGAACAATGACACACAGACAGCTATGGAGTTCCTACAGGTAGCTCCAAAATCATTTAGTGTGCAGCTCCAATGATTGGGGCATAACAAGAAAAGAGAGCAACAACTCTACATTGTAATGTGTTTGAAGTTTGAATGTATTCTAGTAAAGGAAAATATATACAAAATATATTGTTGTTAATTGTGTTGTCTCTCTCTTCTCTGTGTATTTGTTTTAAGTTGTCCTATACTATTGTAGCATTTGTTTTTAGGTCAGTGGTCTTCCTCCCTTGCTTCCCCTGTTTCCAACAAGTGGTATCAGAGCCCTATTTTTCTAGGAAGTTAGATTTTTGTGGGTGTTCCATATAAGCCTTAGTTTGTCTAGGCATTATCAGCCTTCTCAGTTTTGAGGAGCATGGCAGGTGGGGACAACAAACAATGGCAACAACCACTGAACTTTGATGGGCAGAACTATGACATCTGGGCTAAGAAGATGATGACTATTCTGGTTGTTAATGACCTATGGGGTTTAGTCACTAATGGGTTCACTGACACCATAGACCCAACAGCCTATGCAGCCCTAACTAATGCTCAAAGAAACCAGTTGAAGGAAATAAGAATGAAGGATGCAAAAGCCCTCAGTCTAATAGAGGTAGCCTTGATAGAGGCTATTTTCCCCCACATTACAGTAGCAAACTACTCAAAACAGGCATAGAAAATATTGCAGAACAGTTATAAGGGAACTGATAAGGTGAGATCAGTCAAGCTCCAGTTGTTTAGAAGAGATTTTGAGACCCTTCAAATGAAGGAGAGTGAGTCTATTTTAGACTTTCACACTAGAGTTTCTACCATGCTAAATTAGCTAAGGATAAATGGAGAAACCATTGATGAACAAAGGATTGTTGAGAAAATCCTGAGTCTACCTTCTAGATTTGACCCTATTGTTATAACCATTGAGGAGACAAAGGACCTATCCAAGATGATAGTGGATGAGCTGATGGGCTCTCTACAAAGCCATGAGTAGTGGTTGAATAGATCCGCTCCTTCCCTTGAGCAAGCCTTCAAGGTTCAAACTAATGCAAGAAGTAGGGGAAGAGGAAGAAATAACAGAAGTCGAGGTCAAAGAGGTAGAGGAAGAAGCAACTCTGGAAGAGGAATTTCAAATAGCCAAGAAGAGGCAAGCAACTCATAGCCAAGCTATCAAGAAAAGAAGAAGAATAGCAGTTCTAATCAAATGTATGACAAAAGCAATGTTCAATGTTATTACTATCATAAGTTTGGTCATTGTGCTAGTGAGTGTAGAAAGAAACAACATGATCATGGAGGCCAAAATGCTAATGCAGCAAATGAAAACAAGGCTGAAAATGAAAATCAATCTAAGGTGCTTATTGTGTTGAACCTTGCTAAGAAGAGCAACCTTGAAGTCTGGTATTTGGACAGCGGGTGTAGCAACCACATGAGTGGTAATGAAATTTTTTTTGCCTCCATTGACAGAAACGTCAAGTTTGAGATCATGATGGGGAACAGTCAAAAGGTTCCTGTCATAGGAAGAGGCATCATCATAGTTGTTAGCAAACAAGGTGAGAAAATCTAGATCTAGGATGTTTATTATGCCCCAGGCATAAAACATAATCTATTGAGCATTGGATAGATGGTCTAAAATGGTTATAGAATCCTGATGGAAAATGGAGAGTGCAAAATATTTGACAAAGGAGGTAGTAAGAAAGTGATTGCAATAGTGCAGATGACAAGAAACAAAATGTTTCCTCTTAGGATACACATAGAGTCTCTGGTGCCATCTCTGGCGCTATCTCTAGCGCAGTTTCTAGCACTATCTTTGGCGCTCACAGCAGTGGGACATCAATTAGCCTTTAGGAAAGTCATCAAAGACCCATCCAAATTGTGGCATTTGAGGTATGGGCACTTAAGTTTTTCTAGTCTGAGTTTATTGTCCAAGAAAGGCATGGTTAAAAGGCTACCAAGCATTGTAGAGCCTGATGGAAAATGTGAAGCCTGCATTTTAGGAAAGTAGCATAGACAACCCTTTCAATCAGGGTATTCTAAAAGGGCAAGAGCACCATTGGAGTTGGTGCATTCAGGTTTATGTGGCCCTATGAAGACCCCCACATTAGGTGAGAATGTATATTTCATGACCTTCATAGATGATTATAGCAGAAAAATCTAGATTTATTTTTTGAAAAACAAATCACAGGCCTTTGAGAAGTTTAAGGACTTTAAGGCATTAGCTAAAAAGCAAAGTGACCGCTATATCAAGGTCCTAAGAACAGATAGAGAGGGAGAGTATATCTCCATACAATTTCTAAATTTTTGTAGGAATGAAGGCATACATAAACAGTTCACAACAAGGTATACTCCACAGCAAAATAGAGTAGCTGAAAAGAAAAATGAAACTATCATAGAGAAGGCAGCAAGCATGATGAAGGCAAAGGGACTGTCAAATGATTATTGGGGTGAAGCTGTAGCAACATCGATCTACCTATTGAACAGGTGTCCTACAAAGGCCGTTCGTGATAGGATTCCACAAGAGGCGTGGACAAACAACAAATGGAGTGTTGAACACCTAAGAATCTTTGGGTGTGTTGCATATGCATTCGTGCCTAAAGAGAAAAGGTAGAAATTTGATGATAGAGGTGAAAAATATATTTTCACAGGCTCTAGTGAAGAGTCAAAAGCCTATAGACTATATAATCCCATCACCAAAAGGGTTGTGATTAGTAGGGATGTTGAATTTATTGAGAATGAAGCATGGGATGGAACGGTGGATAGCACCACGGGTATTTCAATCACAATACCCCTTGAACATGAAGAAGCTCAGTAGGACAACTCTAGAGGAACTATGGAGAGCAGCAGCTCAGGAAGAAACTACCGTTCAGCATTAGAAAACAATAGTGGCTCCGGAGGTGGATAGTAGCATAGTAGCTCTGGAAATCAATAGCTTCGGAGGTCTGCAACTATGGAGATTTGTAGCTTCAAAGGTTGACAAAACAATAGCTTCGGAGGTTAGGACAATAGCTCCAGAGGTCGATAGAATAGCAGCTCTGGTGGTCAGAACAGCAGCTCTGGAGGTTAGGGCAGCAACTCCAGAGGTCAACATAATAGTAGCTCTGGTGGTCAGAATAGTAGCTCTGGAGGTTAGGGCAGCAGCTCCAGAGGTCGATAGAACAGCAACTCTGGTGGTTAGAACTGTAGCTCTAGAGGTCAGAACAACAGCAGTTCCAGAGGTAATTCAGACCCCACACTTGCATCATTGATTCCACGGAGGACAAGGAGTGTGAAGGAGATTTATGACAGTACAAGGTATGCTGATGAAGATGAAAATTTAGATTTTGCATTATTTTCTTGTAGTGATCTAATCCACTTTGAAGAAGCTGTGAAAGAAGAGAAATGGTGTAAGGCCATGGATGAAGAATTGGATGCCATAGAGAGGAATGACACATGGCACCTAACTAATTTACCTAAGGGTAAACAAGTGATTGGAGTTAAGTGGGTCTATAAGACCAAGTCTACTTCTAAAGGAAAGATTGAAAGACATAAGGCAAGGCTAGTTGTCAAAGGTTACAAACAACAACCTAGAAGAGATTATGATGAGACATATGCACCAATGGCAAGGCTGGAAACAGTTCGGGCAGTCATAGCAATAGCAGCCCAACACAAGTGGAAGGTGTCTCAATGGATGTAAAGTTAGCCTTCTTGAATGGAGTGCTGAAAAAAGAAGTGTATGTGGAGCAACCACCTGGCTATGAAGTCCCAAGGCAAGAGGACAAAGTATATAGGCTTCGGAAAGCCCTCTATGGGCTGAAACAAGCACCTAGGGTATGGTACAACAGAATAGACTCATATTTCGTGAGTAATGGCTTTAGCGAAAGCAGCAGTGAGCCCACTCTTTACATCAAAGCAGCTGAAGGTAACATTTTGATTATTGTTTTGTATGTAGATAATCTGATTTTTACTGGCAATAATAATTTTTCATTATTGATTTCAAAGAGGCAATGAAGAATGAGTTTGAAATGACACACTTAGGTCTACTAAAATATTTTCTTGGCATTGATGTCAAGCAAACAGAGCATGGCATATTTATTTCACAAACTAATTATGCCAAACAGATTGTGAAGCGATTTAAAATAGAGAATAGTAAACCTGCCCCTACACCAATAGCTATAGGTCTGAAATTGAGTAAAGAGAACAATAGCAAGGAAGTAAACCCAACCCTCTACAAGAGTATGGTTGGAAGCCTCATGTACTTGACAGCCACTAGGCCTGATTTGATGTATGTTGTAAGCCTAATTTCTAGGTTCATGGAGAAGCCTAAGGACACACATTGGTAAGTAGGAAAGAGGATCCTGAGGTATGTGAATGGCACAATAGGCTATGGCATTTTGTATGATGTTTCTAATGACTTTAAGTTGGCTGGTTTTATGGATAATGATTGGGTAGGAAATGTAGATGACTGGAAGAGCACATCTAGCTATGTATTTCACACAGGTTCAGGCGTGATATCATGGGCATCTAAGAAACAACCCATTGTCTCTCTCTCTACAGCAGAAGTTGAGTATATTGCAGTAGCATGTCAGGCTATTTGGTTAAAAAGAATCCTTGCAAACTTGTATGAGCAGCAAGAAGATGGTACAACCATTTATTGTGACAATGTTTCATCAATAGCCCTGACAAAAAATCCAATCTTCAACAGATGAAGCAAACACATTGAGATCCGTTATCACTTCATAAAGGAGTTGGTAGAATGAGAAGAAATTAAGTTACAGTATTGCAGATTTGAGCAACAGCTCGCTGATATTTTTACAAAGCCATTGCCAGAAGATTCTTTTGCATGCCTAAAGGATAGGCTACATATAGTTGACAGCTCCAAAGGTGTGCAGCCCTGGAAAGAGGACAGCTCTAGAGGTTCAAATCCAGAAAGACAGCAGGAGAGCTTGAGAGGTTCAACCCTGGAAGGTATGTGCAGTTTCGGAGGTGCTCCAGAGATGCAGAAATAGAACTCTGGAGATGTAGGAAGTCATCTCTGGAGATGCTTCGGGGATGCTCCGAAGATGAAACAGAGTGCTCTGGAGATGTAAAGAAGAAGTTCAAAGTTGATACAGAGTGGCAGAAATAGCTCCAAAGATCTGGTTCGGAAAGATATTTGCAAAGGTATATCTCCATAGATCAGTTTCAGAAAGAAAATTATAGAATAACATCTGACTTCAGATTAAGGGGGAGTGTTGGAAGAATTTAATCTTCCGTTAGTATATTAATTTCAGCCTGCCCTCGCATCAGACCTGGGGATCTCAAATTTCAGGCCCAGCACCATTTGCCTCTACCAAAATTTATTGAGGTAGGTAAGTTTGAATTTCAAATGTGTTTGAGCGTCAATTCTCTAGCAAGGAAAGAAGAGACAAAAGAGAGGGAAAGACAGTTGACTGTAGAAAGAAAAAGAGAGTTTTTTTATGATGTGTGTAAACCTGCAACATCAGAGGAATGTTAAGGAGAAGAACAATAGAGAGAATATAGAAAGAAGAGAGGAACCTGTAGCAGCAGAGGAATGTTCAAACAGAGAACAGTAGAAGGAGAATATAGCAGAGGACAGAAGTTTCTGTGTGCAGCAGCAATAGTAACGCACAGACAGCTACGGAGTTCCTACATGCAGCTCCAGAATCATTTAGTGTGCAGCTCTAGTGATTGGGGCACAACAAGAAAATAGAGCAGCAGCTCTACATTGTCATGTGTTTGAAGTTTGAATGTATTCTAGTAAAGGAAAATATATACAAAATATATTGTTGTCAATTGTGTTGTCTCTCTCTTCTCTGTGTATTTGTTTTAAGCTATCCTATATTGTTGTAGCATTTGTTTTTAGGTCAGTGGTCTGCCTCCCTTGCTTCTCCCTGTTTCCAACATATGTGCCTTCTCATATTCAATGACATGATTTCTAAACTTCTAAAGTAGGTTTAATATACCTGTGAGGGCCCCTCTTATTAGTTCCTGCAGGATTACTTATGCATCCCTTGGATGCAATTATTTCAATTAATTTAACCAATCATAGCAAAGAATTAAATTTTTGGCAAGAAGTTCTATAGTTTAAATTTAATTTTTATTTTAGCTGATTATAAAAATACTATTTTTCTTTCTTCTGATTGGTTTATATTATGAATAGTAATGAGAAAAATCAATTTTTTTTTTCCAAAATGATGGCGTAAATATTTAATTCCTCTCAAAACTGCATTGGGCTATCGGTCAGTCCCATCAATTTTCTGCTTTATGTCGGCGCAATAAAATAAATGAGCTCGTACTGTGTCAGGGGTAGAATGGATGGTTGGAACTTGGCGTGCAAGTCTCCTAAACTTTGTTAAAAAGATTGTTTGTGGTAACAGCCTCTGCAAAAATATAAGACACAGACTCTCAGATCAACACGGGCAATTTTTATTGTATTTTTTTCATTTCAAAGCTGAAAATTGCGACTGAGATTCCTCGGATTTGACTCGGGCAGGATTTTTCTGATTAATTTTGAGGTGGGTGTTGTTTTTTATTTAGGCTTTTAGTGGGTGTGTTGGTGAAATTCTGTAACGGCTATTTTGTCTGTGAATTGAAGTTATGAATTTATGAATTGAAGTTTGACAGCCTGAAGTGTCGAAGGTTTTAGGGTTTGTAATTGGACGACGGCCGTGTAGGCGTTGGCTACCGTAGCTTGTCCTATTTTTCACGCCTCCCGTATCTCCAGTTGTATTATCAAAGGAAGAAAAAGAGAGCCTTCCAAATCCTAATCTGGCGGCTTTCACATTGGCCTTGGCGTTTGCTGTTGGAACAGTGTTGCCTTTGATCTCTATGGCTTTTACCTCTCAGTATGTTGTTAGGGTTTCAATCCTTTCTGGGGTTTTGACCTTGGCTCTCATTCTTTTTGGTGCGATTGGAGCTTATTTTGGGCGTTCTTCTGCGAGAATTTTAGGGCTTTCTGAAGAGCGTTATCAAATTTGTTCATTTGTTTTGTATGTACTAAGAAATGTTTAGCTTTTTCAGCATTCTTTTATAAAAATGATAGTTTTGGGCTGTGGAACCCTTTCTTTTCTATTCACAAGCTTTTATTTTTTCCCTTTCAAAATTAAGTTATATAATTTCTGTCATACGCTCTGAAATCCTCTTTTTTGTTTTTGGTTCTCTGAAGCCCTAACGGATTAGGATTGTAAATGAGCTTTGTCGTTTGATGGGCATAAAACACTACCTGGGTTACTTTGTTTTAAGGGAGAGAAGTTGGGGGAGCATAGTGAAGAATTTTAGACGATCATTACACCGTATTTAATTCGGGAAGCACTGTCATTGGCTGGTTTGGCAAATGTTCATCCCATTGTGAGGTCACATTTTTACCAGTTAGCGACTATTTTCATCCGAGCAATAAAAAGTTCCAATGGAAGAAGAATTATCATTGATTTCAATTTTTCTGCAGTTCATATTTTTCTATTTAGTTCTGTGAAAAAATGCCTTAAATGTTTAATGAAGTTTGACACAAACCATACTTATAGGAAAGTTAGGTTCAAGGCCAGGTACACACACCGACCATGGAGACTCAGACTCAGCAGGTCCTAAAGAGTCGGCCACAGCAAAGTCTGGAAAATTAAATAGGTCAAATGCATTCAAAATTACCAAAAACTACTAAACAATCAGTGCTCTATGCAAAAAATCATGTTTTCTCCTTTGTTATGGTATATATTTTATTTTCTATGGGTTTGTTTTGCTTGGGCTTCCTCGGATAGCTTCTAATAGAAGAAAGATAATATTTTCTATAAGGAAGTTATGCTTGACCTGTCAAGCCGAAAATCTTAGGAATTTGCTACAGTTTAGCCTTAATGAGAAACGATCTAAATTTAATGTCTACACATCCTTGGATTAGATTTCCTTATAGGTGCACATTAATGGCAGCATGGTGATAAATATTAGAATTCAGTGCATGTTAGACTTTTGCTGATGGCATTATATATGTATTTGTATATGTATATTACACACACATGCTGAGGCAAACTGTTTCATTCTTGGAAGCTTGACTTCCACAAGCAAGGAAGCATATCAATATGTTGTGCAGATGAAATGGCCAGAAACGGATGGAGGCTTTAATGAAAAAAATTGAAAAAGAGAAGTACTGGAATACCTAGTTGCTTCAATGTCATATTCAATGTCGGTGCAAAATTCCATGTGTAGTTTTTTTATTTGCCTGGCAAATCTTAGACGAGGTTTATTTTTTCCACTAGGTGAATCTTGGATGTGATGTGTTTATTTTGTCTTAGTAAATCTTGGATGAGGTTATAGGCCGCCTTTGACACAGTGTGAGGTAAGCTTGTGCTACAGGCAGTGTTTGGATAAGCTATAGTTATTTTTGCTTGCCAAGACATGGATGAACTAATACGGGGCCTTCTCTGCTGGTGCGGGGTAAGCCTGTACCACATTTTTGGGATTGAATACCCGGTATAGGCTCCATCTTATCCCATCAAACCTGGGTCAGGCTCAAATATAACCGTCTGGCACTCCATAATGTACTTCTATCAGTAAATGTAATTTAAAGAACTTTTATTGATGCGGCATTTTATAATGTATAAACAGTTAGACAACTGAATCATTTTGCAAAAGAACTGATTTACTATTTGATCACGTCCATTTTTATCTAAATACTTTTGGTGACGATGTCATATGAAGTTGCAGATCTTGTTTTGCTAACAAATTAATGGATTAATGCATCTTTAAAAAATCATTAAATTATAAACCATATGAAAGATACATGAAGACTTCTAGGTATAATGGTAACTTTAATACAATACTGAAGTATACATCCTTGATTTTACCTTAACGCATGTATGTTTATGGTTGAGAATTGCTGCAAATGTGTTGTGCAGAAGATGTGAAAATACAAATGTTGATGGTTGCATCTTGGATAGAATAGGATAACTTTATGGTTAACTTTTTGTTGACATGAAGTAGTTTGATGTTGCAGATTTTGATGTTTGTCCAATGGCAAATAAATGGATCTATGCTTCTATGAGGAACTTTCTACAACGCTATTTTTCAGACTTCAAGTTTCACATCATGTGAATTGCAAGAAGAATTTTGTGTGTGATTATTATTTCAATATAATCTTGAAGGAAAACTGTTCCTTGATTTTCCCTCAAATGCCACCATTTTCATGGTGGAGAATTGCTCCTTAAAGTGCGGTCTAGAAAATGTGAAAATTGAAAATTTGAGGGTTGCATCATGAATAGAAAAGGAAAATTTTAGGTTTAACTTTTTGTTCTATCATTTACATTTCATTATAAGATTTCTTGTTACTTTTGTTGTGGGGGAGATGTTAGAACTCCTCTATTTGCTATTACTGCCAGATGTACTTTTGGGCCCGTTAGTCTACTCTAGAGACTCCTGGGGCATCAATATGATTACCTTTATTCTTTCTTTTATACTGTTGTAATGCTTGATTCAATACTTTATGATAGTTGTTTATGACCTAATCAAGCTAGAAATTAAAACTTCTTATTGATACTTTTAAGTTTTATGCAACTTGTACAGTTTTACCAAATCCTTATTAAATGATCTTCTTTGATACTCTATACTCTAATTGTTACAGTTTTATCAAGTTCCCTCGATAAGTTTCTTGTTTCCTATAAGACTTTTACTCACAGGAAATAAGGAACAGATGGACAAGAGTGACTTTCCTGAAAGAAATATGTTTTTATTAGCTTTTAGAATAAAGCTTTCTCAGTCTTCAAGCATTTAATACTAAAACACGAGTTTGGACTATGTAAAGGTTATTTTGTGTGCAAGGAATTCTCTTAGCTCTGTTTATAACATTATGATACATAATGAGTTAGTCCTTATCATATGAATGTAGAAACTTATAAGGTTCAGCGTTGTTCACTGCACAACAAATATAGGGGCAGTCTTGCAAAATCAAACAAAGATTATAATAGAAATTAGCAATAACATTTAGTGCAAGGGCTCCAAACAAATGAAAATTTGCCGGTTATTTGACCCTTTATATTTGTTGACAAGACATCAGATTTCCATAGTCCATAATGAATGTAGATCAGTGTTTCAGGATTTAATTGTGTGTGTGTTTTTTCTCCTCTTGCTCTTTATTCTCCTGATGATGGATCACAGAGTCTGATCCGAAACGTTGAGGAAAAAACATATACACAGTTAAATCCTGAAGCACTGATCTACATCATTTTTAAAACTAAACTATAATTTTCATGAGAAAAATGTCAAATGTCTTGCACCACACGGATATTAGTTGCATTCCTTAAAGACAATTCTCTCATGTAACTTGGAATACAAAGCAGTAGAAAATACTACCATAATTGTGTTGTTCTTACGGTTTCATGAATCATTCATTTTGGCCTCATAAGTATCTAATAGTATAGTGTATGTATCAGAGTCAATGATGAACAAGAAGCCAGATCTTGCTCATGTCTAAAAATTTATATTGTGGCCTAATATCAAATTTATGCAGAATATTTTCCACTGTCTTCATGTAGTTCACTAAAGCCAGATCTTGCTCATGTCTAAAAATTTATATTGTGGCCTAAAATCAAATTTATGCAGAATATTTTCCACTGTCTTCATGTAGTTCACTTGCCGCATATAGTGAAAATGTCTTTTTGCCTAAGGCAAAGATCACAGCCTAAGCATATCAGTTAACTATGCTAAGGATTTAAAGTGCTTTTGGATTCAACTATGTAAGTTTTTTGTATCAGCATTTCAGATCACACTCTGTGATCCATCATCAGGATGAGACAAAAAAAATTGATTTGGATTACAGAAGTAAGTATTTAAAAAGAAAGAGAGAAGTGTGCAGAGAACAAGAACACCCTTCCTCTCTTTCTTTTTAAGGATCTAGTTCTACAATCCAACTCAAAAAAATTGCTTCATCCTACCAATGGATTGCGGAGTGAGATTCAAAACATTGATGCAAAAATACTACACAATTGAATCCAAAAGCACTCTACATCATCTTCATGGACTGTGGAAAAATCATGCCTAATATAAGAAAAGGATCAATAAAAACAAACCATCAGTCATAATGCCTTCTATTTGCAACACAAAACAAATTGAACACTCCATTTTTCATTCTACCTATCATAATAACAATGGAGAACAAAAGATGATGCCACCCTATGAAATGCCTTGTAATATTGTATTCAAGCAGAATGATATAATGAACATCAATGAGAATGAAAGGAATTAATTACAAGTGCAGACAGACTAAATAATTAATTGATGAAAATTCCATATATTTGGTAAAGCATACACTTTCAGAATCATGTAGCAAGGAGCATTAATATTGTAAAACACAATGAAAATGGATAGAAATACAAAAGCAACGTAGAATATAGACCTAACAATCTTGCAAAAGAAATCGATTTGGAACCATAGGTCTTTCAAACATTATGTATGATGAAAAAGCATTTCCATTATTCTGCAAGCATTCCACAAAGTGTTTCCTTTCCTGCAATAATTATTTTTCTCTACTCAAATTGCAACGACAAGACTCAATCAAGTCTTTTATGAAATCCAGGGCTGGCAAGCAAAGATTCCTTTCTCAGAAGACTACCTACCTGCTACTTTAACAATCCAAAAAGTTTCTATCTAAAGCTTGGTTATGCAAATGAACGATGTGAACATATATGATCTCTACAACTAGACAAACAAACTGCATAATCCGTCAACGTTAACGCAAAAGATTGGATATTTGGTTTATTGTAAACAAATATTTTCAGTTCTTCAGGATAAATGTTCTAAAGGTAGGGCAAATATCTACACCCTGCATCAAGGAACATCATACCAAATATGAAATATCCCACTGAAAATACTAGGCTATTGTGATGCACAATCACCCTTTTTAAAGCCAGATTACTAGTTTCATCGTGCTTGCCCAATTTGGCAATTCCAGAAAAAGAAAAGTAACAAACGAACCAACCTTCTGCATCCAGCAATGCAAATAACTGAAGCTCCTGCAGATATTCATTTAAGATCCATTAGATCCACTAGATCCATTGGACAATCTTAGAAAAGCACAGGCCACAAAGTTACTCCCTGCAAAAAGCGAAAACTTGGCCTTGGATAGGGAAGATGAAACTCTACTGGATGAAGGCGCATTCAGTGTGCTGTATATTGGGGGCTATTCCGATCCAAGCCTAGAGCAGGAGCAGAAACAACGAATTGATGAGTTCATCAACTTTTGCACTAGCAATGGTGAAAAAACAAGAGCTTGTGCTATTTTATATCAAGCTGTCCACCGCCTAGCTCGAACAGATGGTGCAACTGAATTTCTAGTTCATGCTGTGGGGAATATCAAGCCTGTACATGAAATGTTATAGTATGAGTATCTCGTGCCTGATATTGTTGACAATGATCATAACAAACCTCAGCCCTTGTTGGCTACTGGAGGCAGCTTTAGAGTGAAGTGCAAGCAATAATATAGGATTAGATCGATGTTTATCTACTGAGATACAAGATTCTTACTAAAAGAAGGGGATTCCATTTAAGAAAAAGAGATGATCATGAAGTTGCTTGTAGTAATAGGAGTTTTGTGCATTTCAGCTGGTGGTAAAACTTGAGCTGGCCGGGCCTTGCAAACGATAGCAGTAGTTTTCCCTATTGCTTTACTTTGTTCTTCATGTCAAACGCAGTTCAGAAGATGTTCACTTTTGTAAACAAGTTTGTTGAATCGCATTGATCATATACAACTAATTGATTGAAATGAAAGAATTCAACATTTAAATTCCTGAAGACGTTGTGTATAAGGACTTGTCTATTCTAAGTGGCGTGCAATTAGGTAATACTGGTAGTAATTTTCCACAATTGGTTGCTCCTCTCTTCAAGAAGCTTCCTCAAGAATATCAAAGTAAGATTATAAGGCTTTGTCTCTATAAGTACAATCTTCCCTTTTTATATTGATAGATAAGACTATTGACATCTTGAATAATCTTCTCGCTACACAAAATTTCATTTTTCTTATACACATTTTATTTTGAAGCATGGTGGATCCCTTTTGCTTGCTTTGTAACTATGTATGCAAGTTAACCTTTACAAAAATTGAATATTTGTGTTGGAACTAGTTAACACTTTGATACTCATTGGCATTTGCACGCAAGAAATATGTATGAGTATAGCATAACAGTATTCTTTTTGTTGACAATAATACTGTGTAAATATATTGCCTTTAGATACATGAAGTAAACCCAAAAGGAGCCACCATTACTAAGAGGCAACAAAACATGTTCTAGATAACTATTGCCATATTTAATGAAAAAAGTTTCATCAATCTTTTATAGCTCCCAAAGTTCTTAAAAATAATAAAAGTCTTTTGGAACAACCCATGATAAAATTTTCAAAAGCATGTAGACATCTTATTCAAAGTAAATTATGTCATTACAACTATACAAATGCACTTGCATGAATTTAATGCATTCATTTAATACAAAATGCAACAAAATTTAAGAAATTGTAAAATTAAACTATACTCTCACTTTTTCGACATGATTATTTGTAATCTAGACTAGTTTGCTAGGATTGTATTTGCTACCTATAAAATAGTTATGTACCAAAATACAATCTCAAAACACCTATACAATGTTGTTAAAGAAAATTTTTAAAAGACTTGACAGTTCTCTAATTGCATATCTATAGATCAATCACATTATTTGTTTCTTCACTACAAATGCCAATGAATTAAATGCAAGCCATGTTGCAAGCACATTAGTAAACCATGTTGCAAGACAATTTATACGATGATAATGGTTAACTTGTGAAGAATACAATTAATGTGGATTGCAAGCTGTCAAAAAAAGCTACACAAGCATCACCATTGAAAAAAAAACAATGTTCACTTTTATCCCTCATAAATTACTAAGACGAGTTTCCCTTTGATGCATAAATTCCTTATCCCAAAATCACAATCAATATAGTTTTACAAAATCAAGATAACTATATGTTATTTCTCTCTAAAATAATGTCTCTTCATTCCCAATACTTTGTTAAAATTATTCTCATAGGATACTAAAATAGTCTATTGATACCATTGTGTAGATGTCATATGGATATGTATGTCAGTGATTTTGTAGAAGCATAATCTAGAGGACACGCCATTTGTTGCATTGGATTGTTTAGGTACTACATGGATCAACAAATTAAAACTAGTCTTTACATTAATTAATTACAATATCGTTCATTTTATTTGTCACTACAATGGTAGGAACCTGAAGCAATGCGTCTCTTCTTACTACATGCTTCGGAACCTAGATTTCATAGTCTTTATTTTATTTTTTATTTTTTTTACAAACATTTTTAGTTGAGAGGAAGTGAAAGTACAATATATATAATATATACCACAAATATATTTTGTCTTTAGTAAAACAACATTATAGAAATGTGAATATCGTCCTTATATTCTATACTTGATTTCAAAGTTGTTCTAGCTCAACTCATTAATTTACAATTAATTATATAAGATTTTAATGTATATATGTTCTTATATAAGACCCAAGACTTTTTTTACTCCTCATTTTACACATTCTTTCCAGCAAAGCAAAATGCTCATATACTTAGGTTTAATAGTAAGTTTCACTTGTGTAGGAATAGTTAAGGTGAGTGGTGAATAATTATAAAATAGGATTCACCATAAAAGAATATACACCTATATTTGCTTGAGAAGTTTTAATTCCTTTTAAATCAAACTATTTTATGTGTAATTTGCAACCATTACATCCTATGTGGTGACATTTCTTTGAAGCATTCAATTCACAGAGCCTTAAAACTAGGAATTGCCCTACTATGTGTGATAAATAAAATAAAAATACTAATAAGGGCATAGTGAAAATGTATTAATGGCACTTTACTTTAGGGTTAAAAGGCAAAATTTATTTTGCATAATATTGAGCCAATAAAATCTTAACTGCTTACATTATATATTTATAAATTTAATTTTGAATGTAATTTTGTTGAGGAAATTATTTTGCATAATATTGAGCCAATAAAATCTTAGCTACTTACATTATATATTTATAAATTTAATTTTGAATGTAATTTTGTTGTGCTCCATATTCCCTTCCAACCTAAAATCCAAAAAAAAAAATTACTTTTACACAATTGATAGCAATACAAGTAATTAGTTGTGTCATAAGAATAAAAACACATTTGAATTAAATTTACCTTATTCACATACCGTGAGTTAGGAAACCTAAATACCCTTTCTATAAAAAATTTAGTAAATGTAAATAAGAAAGCAACTATAGTCAATCCTATTTCCCAATGACTGGCAACATTATTTATACAATACATTTTAATTGATATAATCTTGTAATAAATTTCTAATTATTTTCATCTCTAACCTTATTTTTACAGTGTAGTAAAATAATGAGTGATTTTCTAGAGAATCATAAATGTACAAAGCTTTGATTTTATTTTTATGGCTATTACCATTTATAGATCTATTTGAAAAGATTTTTTTTTTACCATTTAACTTGAAAGGAGAATAATAGTTAAAAGTAATAGAAAAGAGTTATTTTGACAAATTAAATTAAATTATTAAAAAAAATCTTATGTATTATTATTATATATATGGTAAAAAAAAAGGAAAGGATATAATTAAAAAAATAGAAAACCGTTAAGTTAAACAAGTGAAAAGTGTAAAGTGAAATATAATTTGACTTGAGTTAAAATTAATAAAGTTGGGTAAAACATATATATTCTTGGCTTGCCCCATTTATTTTAAATATAGTAGATGTTTTTATAATATAAGTCCTAGGTTAAATTTTAAACAAGTATAGGTCATATTGTTATTATTAAAATGGTTACATATATGTTAAAATGATAATGATAATAATAATAATAAATATTCCCATGTTTAATAGGAATGTGGGTTTAATCCCATTGTTTGATTACAAATACATAGATCATTGTTTATATGTATATCTATATTTTAGGGTTTGAGTTATATACATTTTTGTGAAAATATATCTATCTATATATAAACATTTTTTTAATATATTTATGCTTCATATAATATTAATTGAATGTATTATGGGTATTCTATATAAAATAATATTAAGTTGAAAAATAAATTTGTTTAATATATTAATGTATGAGAACTTTATGTGTGTGTGTGTATATATATATATATATATATATATATATATATATATATATATATATATATATATATATATATATATATATATATATATATATATATAAACAATGTTATATTAACTTCAACACATAGATGAGAAAAATGATTTTAATTACTTGAAGTAATTTTATTATTACTTAAGAGTTGTTTTATTTTGAACATTATTTAATAATTATTTATTACATATCTTAAATAAATAACTATTTCAATTATATTACTATAAATATTATATCATATAGTTATAAATTGAAGTGTACATAGATAAGGGTTAATCATCACATCACTATAATTATTTTTGGTTGCTCATAGGCATGATTCCCTTATAATTATCTATATTATAATTTTAATGTGTGATAATTGACCAAGAGAATTACCTATTGGTTTTTCTTGGAGGCATACCAGAAACTTAGATTAAACATGACTAAGTTGTCTGAGTGATAGCCCATTCAGTTATTAATTTTATAGGATATACTATTAATATGAATATGAATATAAAGTTTGAATGGATTGATTAGAGTAAGATATTTTGGTATATTATATTGGCTATTAATATTATTTTATATTTATGTATTTAAGTATACTCTAATTGACAAAATTTAAGTGCGTGTATGATTTATTTTATGGAATAATTTTTTAGGTAGTGTTAATAGCTAGAAATTTATTTTGAGGTTAATAGGTCTATAGGTGGTGAATATAAAAAAGAGAAATGTATATTAATTATATTATACTTTGAGAAACAAAATTATTTTCACCAACTAATCTACATTTTAAATATATAGAAAATTTTACTTAAAGAACATTACAACTAAGAATTGGCTATGACTATCTCTAATTCAACACAACCTAAAAAAATGACCAATAAAATATGTTGTAATAGATAGGACATTGTGACTTGAAGAAAATATGTAAAAAAAAATAATGTTAGATGCATGATTATTGCATATGTTTTCCTTGAAACTATGTAAAGTCAATTAATTAGTTGGATAAGGTCGTGAAAATATGCTTAGAATTATTACCTAAAATATAACCTAGGTTACATTGTGGGCCCATAACCCATAGGTTCTAGGATCATTTCACATCTTAAACTTAAGAAAATATGTTGTTTAAATGTGATAGTTTAAATGAAATGATATTTTTATAGAATGTGAAACCAAAAAGATTATTTTAGGATTTGGGGACATGTTATGTTTCACAAGGGGAGGGATGATCTATGATTACAATTATATGTATGATTATTATATAAAATTAATTTAAAAGAGGAAATAGTTCATAGTACAAAGATGATTTTTTTTAGAATATTTATATCTTCCACAAATTTGAAATTCAGACCAAACCTAGTTGTTAAAGACTTTGACAAAACAAAACTAAAAGTTTGAATCAAACCAAATCAAGCACACAAACATAGCCAAGGTCAAAAAAAAAAAAATAATTGAGCTCTTTATTGTAAATATGACCTAACCAATTTACATGTCATAGGTATGTAGATATTTAAAGGAACTTTTGTTGGATAATTGGAAAAGACAAAAACTTTATTCCCAAGGCTAAAGTATAAGATGAATTTGTCCTAATAAAATAGTCATTGCAGTTACAAGATCATCAATTCAACTGTTACATAGTCACTATTGATTGATTCTCATTATTGAATGTATACTTTGTTGTTGTAGACTTACAACTAGAATGGGTGAATTTTGGGTATTTTAGTATGACATGTATTTATATTGTATGATTTAATCCACAATTGTAATTGACTTTCTATTTGAAGGTTCCAAGGGAGTAGACAAATTGGTAACCCATTTTAAGATCAAGTTTTAGATAATTATTTGGGACTTGAATTTGGATGGCCAACCCAAAGACTTTGAATTGAGATGATATCATCCATTTATTTTATAGGAGTAGACATAATTAGGTGGTTGAACAATCTATCTATGTGAGCAATTCCTTTCTTTTTTCTAAATACCTTATAGGATTTTTTATTGTGTTATGTTATTGGACTTGACCAACCCAATAACATTATGCATGTTCTTTGTGCAATATTATATAGAAAGAGAGGATAGTCATGTAGTCCAGAATACATAATTATCATTTTGGAATATATGAGTATGTAAGTGAATGGTGGGTGAATGCATAGTATGAGATATGTATGTTATTTATTAAGTAGTACATATGTGACCAAAATCAAAAGTTATTAAGGGATCTAGTATATAGAATTGAATTAACTCATTGATTGAAAATCCATGATCTATTTCATATAATTTAAGTATGATTAGGTTATTGAATAGAAAATTTTCATGTTGAATCTCCTTGTGAATAAATTACATTAAAAAGTATTAGTGAAAATAACAAAAAAAAAAATTGTGAAATAGAATTATAGATGAAGTTAAGTGAAATGAATTCATAGCACGATATTGATAGTGCTACATCCACATTTATTTAACTAAATGATTTTGCATGTTTTGTTATAGATTCTTTGTGAGCTATTGAGGACAGTAGCTAAGCTAAGGGGGAGAATTGTTATGAGATTTTTTCCTCGAGAAGTGAATTAAAAAAATAAAGTTTGTAAAAACTTAGAGAGTAAACTTAAATATATACAAAATTAAAGAATAGAAGAAAAGAAGAATGAATGTAAAAAAGAAAGGAAAAATGAAGTTACTTTCGAGTTAAAATAAAGGTTAAAGAACCTTATTTATAAGTACACTTCTATTGGAGTGTGTTTCATGAGAAGTTATAATTAAAAGGTTATTGGTAATATTATTTATGTAAGGGTGTGATAATTGGAACCACCCTTTGGGTTATTATTTAAAACCGTGAAAATAATGTAAAAAGAAAATACACAGAGGAAAGTATACAGGAAATTATAAGATCATTCAGAGATCATGAAGGAGAAGGTTATAGTCTTGACAGGAGGTGAGCATTGGAGATGGGGCACAAAGGGTGTGTCCAACTCAGGGTAAAACATACACCTAGGATTGTCCTGGCCAGGGCTAGTGTGCTGAAAAGCACAGTGAGTTAGATGCATAAGAACTGGTGGGTTCTTGTTCTTAGATGCATAAGAACTAGTGGGTTCTGAACAAGAACTAGATTCCTCCTAGAAGTGCTCACTGGCTGAAAGGGGGGGTTGAGGCTATAATCTATTCTCCAGAGTAAGATTCAAAGAACTATCAAGATTCAAAAGATAAGTATTATCTTCTTAGTTATACCCATTTTTGATATTGAATTCATATATTTAATTGCATTGTTTAATATATTCAATAGCATTGTTGAAATTGAATTAATAAATTGTAATGTCATTAAACTATATCTTTACAATTTAGACTATATTCAACACTGCATTCTCATAGTCCTGATTTGATAAATAATTGCTGATTTTTTAGTTTTAAAACCCTTTATTTCATTTACGGTATAATTAAATGTTAATATTAATGAATAGTCAATATGGAATATAAGTACCTATTTTATTAAATAGAAAATGATCTACTATGTTCCAGGAATTTGAGGAATTACATTTGATGTGACACTGTAATGTACTATCATAAAGCTATGAAGATGCTTAGGTTACAACTTACTATGATTTCTAGTTGCATTTGTTTTGATTCTGTAGCCTCAGGATATGGCAGGTCAATCTCCTCTATTCTATATTAGCTCTTTCACCTCTAGAGACTGACTAACCCAATGCCCAATGTTTTCATAACTGATCCTTATGTTGTTTAGAGAAGTATTTCCATATTGTTCTATGGTTTGCAGTGTGCTATAGGTTTGAATGATTTTGAGCCAAGTCTTCATTCTTTATTTCTCCCGAATGCTACAACATAGAATGCATCAAAATTTCTAGCACTCATAGTAAATCAATTTGAGGATGGATGAGTACTGTATGGGACCACCCTCCTAGGTTTTACAGAGCCTAAAGAGAAGAGGGAAAGTTTCCCTCAAAAATTTCACCTATGTGTTGGAAAGAACATATTCTTTAAGTTCTCTATCTTTTTCCTTGGCAGCTTCCTTCCTCATTTCTAGTATTTTTCTTAAACTTTTGGGAATTTCTTGCAAAATTTCCAATAGAGCACTATTGAATTTATTTAAGTATAGGATGGTGGCATCCTCCAAGATTTTCTTATTTGCTTCATCAAAACTATCATAATATATTTTGATACCTATTTTAGATTCCCATGAACAGTAATTGATTTTACAATTTGATCAATAGTCATAGCAACCTTACCAGTCTCTTGCCTTTTACTTTCCTTTTTGCTTCTTGAGGGTTCATTCTCAGAGGCCTTTGAAGTCTTGGCTTTCTTTGATCTTATCTCTTTAACTTCTTCATTTTTTTCTGTTTCCTCATTATCTTTTGTGCTCTTGTAGGCTCTTGTGACATTGGTTTTCTTCCTCTTTCCTCCTTCACTGAACGGTGTGGTTTATAATGTTTTAATAGACTTGGATTGTTCTGAGATAGTTGCAAAGCTTCTTTTTTTCCTTGAAGACCTAGGTGGGATTTTTGGAGTGGCTGCTAGCTCACTTTCTTCTTTTTCCTTTGAAGTCTGCTCAGTGCTTTTCTTCATCTTTTCAATCCTTTCTCTATTCCTTTTCACTAGTTATTTTGTAAGCTCAATGCTTTCTGCATACATCTCCACTTGTTTTTGCACTTTTCTTTTTGTTTCTGGTTGCCTAAGTTCCACATGCAACTTTATACTTAGTTCCTTGTATGTTCCAAACCTTTCCATACAGGTGTATTTAGGTTTTCTTAGAAGATGTTGAGAATACATGTCCAAAACTCTCTCATCCACCTCATAACCCATTAGCATTATTCATATTGTTCAAGTGGTTCTATATTTTCCATCAGACAGTGATCAATGTCAACCATAAAACATATCTCATTGTCATACTTTTCTACAACTGACTTAGGGATTATTTCCCTTGCATGTATCAGACTGAAAATTTTTGAAATACCCCCGGATTGTAGTCTTTTGTGCACCTAAATCTCCAAAGCTATATAAATGATCTGTTATCTGGATTGCCACTAGCGTGTCATTTGTCTAGTGCACACCTTGCACTCAAGGCACTTCATTCATAAAATAGAAAAATAAGCATATAATCAAGGAACCATACTTGAATGAATTTTTCTTATCTTTCTTGATTTTGTTTAAATTTTCAAACAGTTGAACCTGTAGTAGCTCATAGAGGTCATAGTCTACATTCTCTTTCAGCATTTTATATGTTGCATATATAGCTATTCCAGAGATAGAGTTTTCTTTGCTTGAGTGATAAATCTTATACCCGATTATCATGGAAGCAAACTTGACATCTAGTTCTATAATGTCATTGATTGCCATGGCTCTTTTATCAAATTTTGCACTAGTTGCATCAGTGATAGTTTGGTTTTTGATAGATTTTAACATGGGTAGTCCATTGATTGAGTTTAACCCAGTCAGAATTCTAACATCTTTGGTGATCTTAATTGGTTTCAGTAGCCATGTAAATTCATCATGCATTTGACTCAACACATAATGAACCCATTCACTCTCATCAAATGACAGAAATTCAATTATTTGTAGAAAATGTTTGCTTTCAAGGGCTTAAAATTTAGGTTTCAGTTAGTAATTGTCATCCTTTACATGGTTCTTAAAAAACATCAGCAGTTTTAGATTCCAAAATTTTTCTACATTGGAATGTATGTATACCCTAATGTCTTCAACATGTAAAACCCCATATGGAACACCTGAAAAAGCACCTAGCAGTTTGACTTCAATAGATTTGTAAGGATGCTTCTTAAATTTAGGATGGGGCCTTTCAGTGACATCAACAACTAAAGGTGTATCCATTTGTAGAGATTGAGAATTCAAGAGGTTTCATAGAAAACAAAAATACCTCATTCTACAAATTCTTGAGAGTTCTTAGTTCTAAGCTTGTTCACTCCTCTTCTTTCTTTCTTCTGATGCAAGTGATATAAATGAGAAATGAATGACCATATATGCTCCACAATGCCTAATTTGTCTTTGTAATAAATGCTCTGCCCTAGTACATTTGGTTACTCTATTTGTTGAATAGTTTCTCATGAATTACTCCGCAATTTTCCATATCCACCTCTTTTCTTTCAGAAATCCTTCCAAATGATCTAAAACAATCCAAGATCTCTTTTCTCACTATACGAGATTTAGGCATCCACTTACTGGCTAGGGGATTTGATGTTCAATGTAGCTCCCCCTAAGCCAGAGCTCCTAATTTTAATTCCTGGAGGAATTGTCAGCACTGGATTCCGATGTGGACTCATTACTATGGTTCACTATTGTTTTCTTGACCCATGTCTTGCTCATTTCATTGTGGATCTCATTCTCATCAATTTTTATTTTTCCTTTGTCTTGCCTCTTCTCATATGATTTTCTATTTATCGGACCCCTTCTTTCAGTAATCTTACTTCTGTAGAATCTGGAAAAATGACTAGATCGGTTATAATTGAAGCACACAACATTTATTTTCTCATTTGATTGATTTCCTCTTGATTTGTACTGAATGGCCATATGTCCAAATCTATTGCATGAAAAGCATTTTCCATTGAAAGAATTCCCATTTACTCTATTTGATGAGTTATTTATTATCATACTTTTGTATTCATTGGATTTATGACCATACCTCTCATAATTGAAGCATTATCTGAAGAAGGATGGATTATTTTGATTTACTCTACTTCTGCATTGAGTTGCTCTATGACCAAATTTATTGCACTTGAAACAATTTACATTAAAAGATGGATACCTTTGAGCATTAGGTTGTCTTACTGGAGATCTTCTAGGCTTGTTTCTCTCATTCCTTGGTTGAGAGTTTCTTTGTCCAGATCTAGAGCTTTCACCTTTCTCATATCCAAGACCATGCTTGTCATTAGCCTTTTTCTGACCCTCAAGTATTGCTTAAAGTTTAGTTGAACTTATCTTGAACTTCTCCTTGTATTCATTTGCAATTTCTAGGTCATGTCTGAGAATGACAATTTGTCTTTCAAGATCTCTTTCATTATCTCTACTTTCTTTTAGATCAAACTTTAGATGGCCAACTATACTATCTAATCTGTAGCATTCATCAGTTCTTTCTTTTAAAGTTTGATTCAGGTCTTCTTCAGTCTTCTTCCTTTGTTCAATTTCTTTGGTTAGCCTAATTGCCCCAGATTCCATCTCAATTTTTAGAACAACAACTTCTTTTGATAGCTTGTCACATTCCCTTGTCTTTTCTTCCAAATCTTCATTCATGCCATTTTCTTCAGTTAAACTGGATAACTGCATAAGTAGCTCCTTTTTCCTTTCCATAGATTTCTTTAATTTATCTTTTAACATTTCAATGGTATCATCAACATCTTTAAGTTCACCTCTCAGATTACTAATTTCTGCTTTAGACTGAACAAGATCTTCTAGGGCCAACTGAAGTTGATCTTTGAGTGAACCCATTAAAACTCCTTCCAAGATCTTTCCTTAAGATGTTAGGCTTCTCAAAGGAACCTTGCTCTGATACCAATTGTTGGATATAGGTTATCTTGATAATGCTTATGAGTCCCTCAAATCTGCAACAAACTATGATCTACCATCAGAGAGATCTAGACCAAGATACCAGACCTTGTCACACACTCTGTTCTTAACTCCTCGGACTTATACAAATATTCAATCCGATTTTAGGTATGGGCAAAATATGCAATGCAGATGTGTAGTAGAGACTTAGTTACCATCAATGACAACACTTATCATGCCTAGCAGTGTCTCTTGCCAACAAGGAGTTGAAATGTAGAAAATAGAATTTGGAGGATCCATCTAATTTCAAACAACCAATTTTTCAAGGTTTTCAAGGTTTCAAACTTAACCAAAATGAGGAGTCCAACAACATGCACCAAGGTAAAAACACAAGGACCCGTTAGGAAAATTTGATGAATTTGACAAGATGGTGCAAATATGAGGATGAAAACCTAGGTGCCAACACTTGGCTTTGCATCACTCTTCCCTTAAAACTCATTTTTAACTTCTTTGCACATTGCAATCTCACAACATATCTTGGTGGCTTAAATCTCTTTCAAATCCTTGTCACTTTCTCTGGTAGTCATCTCCCTCATATTTACTTCACCAATAGCCAAGAAACCCCTCCCAAATAGCATAATGTACCTCCTATAATATGGATTTATGAAAGTTGAACTGCCCCCCAAAGTGGATTGTTATAGAATTGAATCAACATAGGAATTTGAATTGAATTTGGACATGTCTCCAAATTATATTTACCACATAGATGGTGACTTATCACCTAACTGAATTCATAAAGAGGAAATAACCTTTGTACTTCTACTTGAAAGAGGTTTTGAGTCTTCAACATGATAGATCAATACATGGATGCTCAGTGACACATGTTAGAGTTATCTTGTGGAAGAAATATGGTCTATTTTCAAGATTAGTTGTTTTTGTACACTTCTCTTTAATTGTTTTATAAAGAAAACCTCAAGGAACACCCCCATGGCCTAGTAGAGCCTAAAGAAGGAGGATTTACCTTCCTCATGAATTGGCCCATTGTTTTCCTTACCTAATCATAAGCCACAAGTCATCCATCCTAAGTTAGGATTCCCTAGGGCTTCAGTGTGATTTTTCTTTAGGGTTTTGGGAGTCTACAACTTTAAGAGCCAACGAGAACTTCAATAGATGTGGTACCTAACACTATTTCACTTCCAAAGTTATTTATCTAAGGAAATCTTCTATACAAAAGCTTCAACATGTTATATCTTGTTAATTGGGACATCAATTTTCATATAGGTGTCATCTAAGCTAGTTTATAAATTGAAACATTATACCATAATCCCATATTTCTTATTCATTTCTTCTCCTTTATATTTCTTGTATTTGTTGCTCTATATACCTCTTATACATGTTGCACATTTAAACATGAACTATAGAAATTTAATAATGTTGAGTTAGATGTTAAAATGCACATCAACATTTTATTTGGCATGCCCTTTATTTTGATAGTCTCTCTAGAATCCAAATCACTTGGTATACAATTGAGCTAGAACATCATATGTCATGTGTTGACACCCAATTTTTTTTACTCTTAATCTTGAGAAATTGTGCCCAAAATCCATCAAAATTCCCATATTTGTGCTTCTTTGTTGCCTTGGCCCATTGACCCATTATTTATAACCAATCTGAGACATCTTCTATTAGCTCCCATACTAATGTCATCTAAGTGTTTTTTGAGGATCGTACTCCATTTTGTGTTTCAAATCAGGTGTCGGTCAGGTGGTGACTTGGTTTGAATCTTGTCTCAGGTTGCGGCGTGTTTTAAGTTTGTAGCAGGCTATCAAATTCAAACATAGGTGTTTCCACATGGAATCATTTCACATCATTTTGAGTTTCCAATTTTGACATCTCTAAAATGATGCACCATTAAGACAAGTGGTGCTCGATCATTCTCTATGGGGTTTAGTTTCTTAAAAGGATTGAAGAAAGGAAAGAGAGTCATAGGTCCATCAATTTGAGGTGATGCAGATGGTGCCATGTGTTGAAGCCTCACACCTTTAAAAGGTTACAATTATTACACATTCTTAGCAATGTGCCATTGTGACATGTGGCACTATATCTCCCTCAGTGGGCCCCCTTTTTACCTTGCAAAGGATTCAAGTATTTCAATAGTTTATGTGGCCACATGACATGTCCTTGCATCTCTAAGACCTTGGTAGGTCTAACATAGTCATGGTGTTGTGCCTTCATGACAAGTGGTGAGTGGGTCAAGCAGCTATTGGGACCGCAATTATAAAAAAGAAAGGAAACAAACATTCACAGGTGTCTCATGGTGCTTCCACGTGTCATGGCCACACTACAAGTTTTAATAGCAGCACTGACACCTTAAGATGCTTGCACCATTAGTTGAAATCATCTAGATGGGACTATGGTGGGGCCCACAAAATTGATTCCTGATAAAAGAAAATAAAATGTGGAGTCTCAAAAGTTTCCATGTGTCTCTTTGGTGCACATTATAAAGGCCTTGGTTATGATAGGTTCAAGTCCTATTGTACCATTGGATGGATTTCTTGACTCAATGGACCAGTGGGCCTAGATTCTTGTGAATGGAGAGGTTGAGGGAAAGCATTTGAAGATGGACACTTGGTGCGACTGCACACATTCTCAGAGGAAATAGCCCTATTGACTCCTAAATTTTGTGCCATGTTGTCATGTGGTTGTATGACCCATGATGAGGCTCTACAGTGCTTCAATTCATCCAATCCATTCCTAGATCCAATGACCAATGCTATTCAAGGGAGAGTTTGAGGAGGAATTAAGTGAAGCATAGAAAAGAAACAGGTGGTAGATGTAAGATCCACTACAAGGAAGAAGCATTAAAAGGATCTCAAGGGGTAGATGCAAGAAGTTGTGTCCACTTAAGGTGGAAGTTTCGGAGTTAGAAAAAATTCTGAAATTGGGGAACAAAAAACGGGATCCCGTTTATATAAAACGGGATCCCGTTTATAGAAAACGCGATCCCGTTTTGCCTCGGGATCCCGAGCCTAGGACCAAAAACGCGATCCCATTTTTTCCCGGGATCCCGAACCTAGAGGCCATAAACGGGATCCCGTTATATAAAACGGGATCCCGTTATAAACGGGATCCCGTTTTATATAACGGGATCGCGTTATATGAAACGGGATCCCGTTATAAACGGGATCCCGTTTTATATAACGGGATCGCGTTATATGAAACGGGATCCCGTTTTATAAAACGGGATCCCGTTTTTGAAAAGTATAAATTTTTTTAAAAAACAACAGAGACCCCATTTTCAACAGCGACAGGCGCCAGAGGAAAACGGGATCCCGAGTTCTGATAGCATCCAGCCAGGTAAGTGGATTTTTCCACTTGTAAAAAATACCCATCAATTGTATATGCCTTCCATTGTTTGTAAATTGATGTAAAATACAATGAAAATTTAAATTTTGAATTGTTATTTAGGGTTTAGGGTTTATAGAATCAGTAGTGTATTTTTGACAATTTAGATAACTTAGATAACTTTTCTCTACCCCAACTTAGATAACTTTTCTCTACCAAACATTGATATGGTCGTGGATCTTGTGCATAGCCATATATATATAAAATTTTATCATTAATCTGGATATAATATGGACCAAGTTGAAACATTTGAGTTAGACATGGAGACACCTAGATTATGGAGCTCGGTCTATGTAAGAAAACACCTGTTATAGACTCAACACAAACTTATCCCTCAACCCTCTAAATTGTGACTTACATCATTTGATTACCCTGGAACACACTATATAGACAACTCTATACAAATTTGGCAAAATATATTTTCTCCTAACAAAAACTTGTATATGTAGAAGTATCTACTACTGCAGTAGATTTGATATACTTCTTAAAAGGAAAGAGTTGGGACTAACAACTAAATAGAAAACAATAACTAGTTTTGCATTTTGTAGGAAATAGGAAACAAAATTGAGCTATCTAACCATCTTGACTAATTTATCTATTTCTAGCTAGATTGAACCCTAATTCTATATGCAATTCCAACCCTAACCCTAACACTAATTCTAACCCTAATCCTAACCCTAATTCTATATGCAATTCAAACCCTAACCCATATTATAACCCTAATAATAACCCTAACCCTAGCTCTACTTGTAATTGTAATCGTAACTCTAACTCTAGCCCTAACCCTAACCCTAACGAGCTACTTGTAATTGTAATTGTAACCCTAACTCTAGCCATAACCCAAACCATAATTGTAGCTCTAATACTTACCCTAATTTAGCAACCCTTGAATTCTAATTCTAACCCTAACCTCAATTCTAACCCTAAGCCTGATCCTAATTGAAACCCTAACCCTAACTTTAATTAATCACGAGTCATGCTACAGGGATTTCTTCTACATATTTTGGATGCATGTGTTATTCCCTTATTGCATGTGAGTTCACCAATTATTTGGAAACTTCTCCTAACTGGGAGGCAGGCTTGTATTCAAGCCCTATAAATTTTGTGTTTATAGGTGTTATGTTTAAAGCTATATGGAGACTTGTAATAGGAGGTCTTGAATTTGGTACCAATGATTGTGAGTGCCTTGTCTAGAATATGATGAACCTTTTGAACAAGAGAACCTTGTAGACCATGATGCATATCTTGAAATTTAAACTTGAACATTATCGTCATGTGAATGCTTTTAGCCATCCTACAACCTCCTATCACCCTTCATCCTCTTATAGGGATATGCCACACAACCTCTCCAAGTTGACCATGCCAAACCCAAAGTCACAATCGTAAGAGGTAAAGAATCTTTTGGCCCCATTCAAGTCCACTCCCTAATAGGAGTGATACAATGCTAATAGGGTTGTGAAGGTAATTAAGTTCTTGATTAGCATGTTGGGTGTATCTAAGCATAATTTGACATGATATAGTTAGTCTTGATTTCATTAATCTTAAGATCATTGAGCTAGAGTACTTAATATATATGGTATAGTTAGTCTAGGCAGAATAGCAACAATCTATATAAGAAGAAACTTGTGATCGATTAAAATGATATAATAAAAATGGACACTTCCCAAGAGCTCCTCAATTTGACAAACTTCACCTTCCATTAGATACCACTTAGATACAAGACATGACTCCCCTCTCCTTATTGAGGACATGCTATAAACATCAACCTGTGAATAGAAGCTTGGACCCTAAACTCTCTAAGATAGTAGCTCCACTGGACCTTGACATCAAAGAAGGCATATATATAACCATGTCACCATGTTAAATATTACGTTGATTTCTTCATGTGGTCTTATGGTGATATGCCTTGAGACTCCATCTTTAAAGTCATGCATCATCTTGTGGTTCACCTCAATGCCAAACCTATTCAATAAAAGCTACGCAAAATGAACCCCCAAGTAGCCCTCGTGGTCATAGAAGAATTGTATAAACTCTTGGATGTCCAGGGTTCATTCAGACTATTACTTTTCCTAAATGGGTAGATCTAATGTGGTCTTAGTTAACAAGAAAACTAAGGGAATTCATGTTTGCACTAACTTTTGAGACATCAAAAAAGGATCTACCCCAACTTAGATAACTTTTCTCTACCAAACATTGATATGGTCGTGGATCTCAAGTGCATAGCCATATATATATAAAATTTTATCATTAATCTGGATATAATATGGACCAAGTTGAAACATTTGAGTTAGACATGGAGACACCTAGATTATGGAGCTCGGTCTATGTAAGAAAACACCTGTTATAGACTCAACACAAACATATCCCTCAACCCTCTAAATTGTGACTTACATCATTTGATTACCCTGGAACACACTATATAGACAACTCTATACAAATTTGGCAAAATATATTTTCTCCTAACAGAAACTTGTATATGTAGAAGTATCTACTACTGCATTAGATTTGATATACTTCTTAAAAGGAAAGAGTTGGGACTAACAACTAAATAGAAAACAATAACTAGTTTTGCATTTTGTAGGAAATAGGAAACAAAATTGAGCTATCTAACCATCTTGACTAATTTATCTATTTCTAGCTAGATTGAACCCTAATTCTATATGCAATTCCAACCCTAACCCTAACACTAATTCTAACCCTAATCCTAACCCTAATTCTATATGCAATTCAAACCCTAACCCTTATTATAACCCTAATCATAACCCTAACCCTAGCTCTACTTGTAATTGTAATCGTAACTCTAACTCTAGCCCTAACCCTAACCCTAACGAGCTACTTGTAATTGTAATTGTAACCCTAACTCTAGCCATAACCCAAACCATAATTGTAGCTCTAATACTTACCCTAATTTAGCAACCCTTGAATTCTAATTCTAACCCTAACCTCAATTCTAACCCTAAGCCTGATCCTAATTGAAACCCTAACCCTAACTTTAATTAATCACGAGTCATGCTACAGGGATTTCTTCTACATATTTTGTATGCATGTGTTATTCCCTTATTGCATGTGAGTTCACCAATTATTTGGAAACTTCTCCTAACTGGGAGGCAGGCTTGTATTCAAGCCCTATAAATTTTGTGTTTATAGGTGTTATGTGTAAAGCTATATGGAGACTTGTAATAGGAGGTCTTGAATTTGGTACCAATGATTGTGAGTGCCTTGTCTAGAATATGATGAACCTTTTGAACAAGAGAACCTTGTAGACCATGATGCATATCTTGAAATTTAAACTTGAACATTATCGTCATGTGAATGCTTTTAGCCATCCTACAACCTCCTATCACCCTTCATCCTCTTATAGGGATATGCCACACAACCTCTCCAAGTTGACCATGCCAAACCCAAAGTCACAATCGTAAGAGGTAAAGAATCTTTTGGCCCCATTCAAGTCCACTCCCTAATAGGAGTGATACAATGCTAATAGGGTTGTGAAGGTAATTAAGTTCTTGATTAGCATGTTGGGTGTATCTAGAAGCATAATGACATGATATAGTTAGTCTTGATTTCATTAATCTTAAGATCATTGAGCTAGAGTACTTAATATATATGGTATAGTTTGTTCAATCAATAGTGGTAGGGAAAATTAATATACTACAACATGACATGAAACATAAACCAATAGGTGTCTTAAGATATATTAGTGGTAGGGAAAATTATAGTGGCCCTAACCCTAGTAGAGTAATAAGTTGAAGTAGTGTTAGAATTACTAATAAACTAAAAAACTTTATCCTAGGGTGGTGGGACAAATTACACAAGCCTTACAAAGCCTCTACCACTTCCTTGACATTTTTAACATTGTTCGAATTTGATAGGAGGGATTTATGTCACCTCCTCCTCAGCTTAATTCTCATAGTGGGTAGAATCATCCAATTTAGCATCAAGACATGAAGGTTTATCTTCATTATCTTAGAAATATCCTCCAAGGCTTTGTGCATATGCTCATGCCACACATTGAAGATGTGGAATTTATCTAAGTAGCAATATAGAAATCCTTAGCCTAACCTTCTACCCCTTCAATATCATTGTATAGAAGGTAGATACAAGTAACATTTGATAGCATGGAGGCACAACTTAGGGATTTCAAGTTGAATGTAAAAAAAATATTCTTCCCAACAAATGCTAGATGTCTAGGAGCAATTTAATGATTGCTTCCATTATCTGCCTAGTCTAGAATATAATTACCTTTTCTTTTGATATGTTTGAAGGAGATAGATTTAAACAAGTATTCACCAAGTTTCTAACTTCCAATATATAATAGTTTCCAATAACCACAAGCTTCATCTATGCTTTTTCATATGATCAATGTTGATCTTGGAATCTCCTTCCACACTAAGGGATATCTTGTTTAGTTTCCAAGTCATCTTGAGGCCCTGGATATCATGGCCCTAGAATCTACCATATTAGTGTTCTTGACACCAAAATCATAAGCTTTAAGATAGGTAGAGGTTTTCCCTTATCATCTCTTAATAACATACTCCTCCTACTTCACTAGGATTACCCTTGGCTACCCATCAAAATTTCAAGCTTAATCCATCCCAATGTAGGTGTGAATATCAACATGGGTATCTCCTTGTTTTAACCTTATTCAAAGCAACCTTGGCCAATTATGAGCCTAATCAGTGCCTCTTCTAGCATGATCATATATTCCTCTTTACCCCAACAATCACCAAGTTCCTAAATGCACCATATTTCTTTAAAATAGTCCAAAATTTGGGATGCATATTCACATTTAAGAATGACATGATGATTGTCCAGAGAAGTTTCCTTACTTAAATGCACATTGAAATTTTGAAATATATATTGCCCATTGTATCAATCATTATGGTAGTCCTAATAGCTCGCTTACATTTTGAAATTTGTACATGCATGTATACATTATTTGTATGTTTTTAATTTAAATTTATTTCAAGTGTAATTTCTTGAAACATATATATATATTCTTGATATCATTTTAAAGTTGTACTGAAGTTTGTATGTTTATATGTATTTATATGCAGGTTCATATCTAGATTTTTATATATACATCATGAATCTAGATGATATTCACTTTGATGTTGAGGACTTTATTAATGCACAAGATGATCCGGCCGCACCCCCACCCCCACCCCCACCCCCACCCCCAGCGCCAAATGCCCCACCTCTAGATGCCCCACCTGCAGATGACCCGCCTCCACCTCCACCTCCACCCCCACCTGGAACTGACCAGGCTCGCTTGCGAGCCATAATAAATGAAAATGTGGATTCGATACAAGAAAAACTGAATTCCATTCGCAGTGAACAATTCATGCCACCTCACGTAGTACGTTTTGCATCTTTGATGCAAAACATTGTAGATTCTGTGAGGTCTATTGACTCAGATTTTGATGGATTCCGGAAATGGAGAGAGGAGAGGCGCCAATTTTATGCTGATGGCCTCTCCTATAAGACTATTTTGGATCTTAAAATCACAAAAGCTCATTTAGCACAATATTTTAGACATCCCATTACAAATGAACCTATTCCTGCAAATAAGAAAAGAATATCAATCAGGTGGTGTAGGCATGAAGGAATGTCTGCTAATTTTTTGGATAGATGGTGGATGGTGTTTGATTATCCACCTCATGCTAATTGTGAGGTTCCTTTATATTTTTTGAGAAAATTATATGTAGAGTTTGTTATGAATAAAAAACCCAACTACTTTGATTTTAGATCATTCCAGGGTGTTGGTGGTGGCATGCCACAACAGAGGTTGGGGGCACAGGTTGATCCCCAACGACCGGTGCCTATTCAACCTCTTATTGACCCTCCTGTTGCTGCCATTCCTTCGCCCTTCGAGCATCGTGCAGTGGTATCCACACTAGGCACATTGAGTGCACTCTCAGGTAGCCTACATGAGCAGACTTCTATGATGGTAGCTCGAGTTAGAGAGCATGGAGGAGTTGATGATGGAAGTGGTCCTAGTGCCACTCCACATGTGTCGATGCCTCATACATGTACGAGTTGCAATCAGTTGTGTTATGGACCTGATCAGGCAGTTGCACCCACTTCAGCTACACATGCATCATCTGATAATGTGGGCACTGAATCATTTGTTGATTATCTATTTGCTGAGGATCATCCCACTGATCATTCGACACAGGTATATATAGGTTATGTACACATGTTGAATTTAAAACAATTTTTTAACCACGTGTTTTTAATCAACATATAGATGATCAATTAAATTGTAATATTTTAACAATCGAATTGTTTGGTTTGTTTGGTGTAGATGATGGCAACAGGGGTCACAATTGATCGAATTAATTTTTCATCGACACCTGTTCATCTCGGGCACCCATTTGGGGTACATTTTCAATGATTTGTAATTTTGTAAAATTCAGTCTTGAATGTGTGTACAATTAAATATTTATGAACTTATTTATGAATTGGTTCAGGGTTCTTCCACATTGAATCCTCCATCTCAGGGTGTCTCGAGCGCTCCTCCATCATTGGGCATCTCACATGACACTCTTACAGTATGTACACATATTGTTTTAAAAAATTGTATATATATACTTAAATTTTTCTATTTTGATATCAGTGTATCTAAAAACGTGCACATGTACTATTTAATATTTTATAAATATGTCTATGCAGGTTGACACAACTATGAGGATGGGCATTGTAGCACACTTGGATAATCCAAGTTTATATCAGGAGTCGACTGCATTTCAGGTTGTTGAAAAACGTATTTAATAACATGTACATTGTAAGTCAATTATATATATGTTTTAAAACCTGATTTGTACACACATGTGCTAACTTAAATAAAAATGACATTGTAGGAGCTTGTTAGTGACACGTTTCATGAGCAACACACAGCACATGCAGAGCAGGAGGACAGAGGAGATGGGCAACCTGATACGGTATAATTTAAAATTTAGATTAGATTTAAATTGAACAATTAAAATATACGTTGTGAACTTAAAGTAAATTTCTTGATATATATATATATATATATATATATATATATATATATATATATATATATATATATATATATATATATATATATATATATATATATATATATATATATATATATATATATATATATATATATATATATATGTTGACATGTACATTCCAAATTTTTTTTTCTTAAATTATAGCTCGATACATGTCATGGAGCTAAGCCTGTAGAGACAGGTCCTGGAATAGAGGATTCACAACAAGTTCCTCTTACGGTATAATAATTTTTAAATATGATAGTTCTTATAGATTAAATTCAATTAAATCATTTTTAAAATCGTCAAGTATATCTAATTTCAACTTGAACTTTCTCTTGTATTAAATAGATTGATTCAGAGCATGGAGACACAGGTCCAAGTGCACCAGAGCATGCCTCTCAGCCTCACACGGTAATTTAATTTTATGATATTTAAATTATAAATTTAAAAATTGTCACTAAATTATCTATTTCCTTATCATCTTACATCTAATTTCATATAAATCTTTCTCTTTTGCAGAGTGATTCAGGTCATCTGAGTAGTTCGCATGGTGTGAAGAGGACTCTTGATGATAGAGATAGTATCTGATAGGTTATTTCAAACATAGGCTAGATGTATAATTTGACTATTTCATGGACTATTTGTTATATACTGTTTGTCATGGACTTTATATATATATATTGTTGAACACATGGACTTTATATATTTTTTTGAACATGGACCTGGACTTTATATATTTGACTATTTCATGGACTATTTGTTATATACTGTTTGTCATGGACTTTATATATATATATTGTTGAACACATGGACTTTATATATTTTTTTGAACATGGACCTAGACTTTATATATTTGACTATTTCATGGACTATTTGTTATATACTGTTTGTCATGGACTTTATATATATATTGTTGAACATGTGGACTTTATATATTTTTTGAACATGGACCTGGACTTTATATATATATTTTTGAACCTGGACTATATATTTTTACATGTCACACAATAAATGCAATCTTGTTGTAGTTCAAAATCATACACATGTCAAAGTAATAATCATGTAAAACCATCATGTTAGTTTAGGTGCATCCATATTTATATATATGTTATCCATGCATACATACATTGCATATACATCATAAACTATAAAAGCATAACATCACATACATATGTATATACAAGCATCCCTAAATTTAATCATAAATCAAACACTAATCTAGAACCATGTGCATGAAGGAAAAGAAATGTAAACACTTGAGATCAACCATAATAAGATATATAGAATGACATCAATAGAAATAATCAATTGTCATATATAAATCTACAAGTGTCAGATTGTTGATCTAGATTTGCGCTTAATGAAGAAATTGCATTGAAAGAATTTATGTAGTGATGAGGTCGTAATAAAGTTCCTCCATTCATTCACGGTATGCATATTTAGGTCCTGGTCTAATTTTAAGCAATAAAATGGTAAGCAAATCAAAACAAAGCATTAAAAAGTGAGATAAGTTCATGAGGATCTCTTGCCTACTAGGAGGGATCAATCTCTCACATCTTCTCATCTAGAGATCAACTAAGTTAAATATTAAATGATCCTAGCATGGTTATAGTTATATTTATCCAAGTGCCTTGGTGCTTGAACATCTTGTGTTGATCATGTAATTTAAGATGTCTTAAGGGGTCCTAATTTACGATGTCTTAAGTGGACACAACTTCTTCACCAAATGGGTGGAGGAGTGCCTACAAGGATAATTGTTGCTAAAAAAACATGTGAACTATAACTTTGGAACTAGGCCTACAATTTATTAGTGGAGGTGGGAATTTCATTGTAGCATAAATGACACAAATTAGGAATGAAGTTAGTAGAAATCTTCCCCTTTGGTAGCCTACAAAAATTACCTATTTAGAGATCTACAATGATCTCAACTCCCCATAGTTATGAATCATTAGCCTTTCCAAAATCACATGTCTAATAATGACACCCATCTAGCATTTAAATGTATTGAGTCTTTGTTCCCAAATAGTTTGCACATCATAATCATGGCCTCTTTCATTTCACTAGGAAAACTTACAATTGTGTAATCCTCCACATTCCTTAACTTTTTAAATCCACATTAGGACTAGCCCAATCTTTTAACACTTCAATTACATTATACTCTTGAGACCATTACCTTGCAACTATAACATTGTACCTCAAAGTGGGTTCAAGTGAATTCAACATTTATTTGAAAACTACTTCTCTCACCATTATTATAGTCTAATTTTCTACATTATTGATATAGTCTACATTTATGGTACAATGCCTAAAAGTATCTAGCAAGATATCTAAAAAGTTAAACACATCAAATTTTCTATCCAGCCTATGTAAGTAGGATGCTCTAACCTACCAACATTTGTGACTACATCCCGTTTTATTCACCACCGATGCAGTAGTAAACGGGATCCCGTTTTATAGAACGGGATCGCGTTCTATAAACGGGATCCCGTTATTCAAAATTTGAATTTTAGGCTCGGGTTTTGCTTTGTAACCCGCTTCGGAAAATGCTTTGGGGACCCGACCCTGACCTCTGGTCCTAGTTTGACCTGCACCTTGAAGGCCCTGTCAATGTTACAACAAAATAGTGACTTTGGGCATATATTTAAAGGCCTATTTTGCAGAATATTTTGACGAAATTAAAACCCATTATAGAGGAGACAATGTAGATTCTAAATATGTAATTTTTTTTACAATTAAATTATTTTTTTAATTTTTTAATCAATTTATGATGAAATAGGTTCATAACCTTGAATTATCAGGGTTTTTTAATATTTTAATAACTTTTTATTAAAATATTTTTTTGTAAAACAAATTGTATGAAAACGTACTTTAGACAATTCTTTTCAATTTAAAAAAAAAAATTTCAAAAAATGTTAAGTTTAGGTCATCTTATGCGTGACGTACACGATGATTTTTTAAAAGACAAAAAATGACCAATAAAAAATTAATAAAAAAAAAATTATTCAATAAAAAATTACAAATAAATATGGAAAACGTGCTTCAGTGAGTTACAAAGCTTTTCCCCAAAGGATTTTGAAAAATATGATTATTTAGGTCAAAATATGGATGACGTACACGTACATGGTATAGTAAAAAAAAAGTGACTTTTAAACAGTGGTTTTTAGAAACGCCTATTCAAAATCAATTTCTATCATCTGGGTATTGAAAAAAATTACATATTTGAAAACTAGACTCCGAGTACTACATTTCATATTTAGTGACTTTTTCCAAGATTCCACCTTTAAGTGCTTCAAATTTTTAGGTCAAATGTGACAAATTCTGAAAATCAGGAAAAACACTTCCACTTTTTGGCCAAAAAGTGGACACAACTTCTTGCACACACCCCAAGCCATCGATCTTGAGCTCGATGGTGATCTGATGACCCAAGCATCACAAAGGAGCCTTTCAATGCCATAGATGTTAGGCGTTGTGCCGAGAGCTGTGGATGATTATTTAGCAGGCCTTTGGGCCTTGTGAGAATGACATAGATGCATCTCCAGTGGACAAGTGGTAGTTTGGCATCTCACCAAGTGAGTTTCAATCAATCACTATCTCCTGGTATGACTCAATTAATAATATTGTAATATGATCCATGTTGTGATCAGCGTCAGGCGATATGGTGGTGCATGATCAAATCAAGTTGTTGAATCTCATAAATGGGTGTGGCCAAATCTGATTGCTTCTAACCTTCTCTCGAGGTATTTTAAATGTGAAGTGAAAGATGAAAATGTGTAGGCATGATAGAGTTGGTGTATTTCAATGTTGGTTCAATAGAAGTGATTGGAGTAGGCGATTCTTATCCAAGTGAGGTAGTTTTGAGATTGCTCTATATATAGGCTCTAAGAATATGTTGGTTATTGATCATTGAACAAATTTATATGCTAAAGTGTCTCAGTAGTGTTCTAGGGCTTCAACTAATGTAGTTAGAATTGTAAAGGGGAAATATGCATCTTATTAAGCATGGAAATGTAACCCAAAGACAAATGCATGTAATAGATGTCTCAAGAGTAGTTTGTAATCATTTAGGAGGATTTTTGAACCTAGTTACTCATATTCTCTTGCCACATTTGCTGGCATGAATGTAATAGAGATTAGAGAAGTATGTGACAGTGCTTTAATTCATTGCAATACTTTGTGATGCTCTTTCTTTCTGTTTCATATGGATTTTTTCTTTATTGCTAGGATTACTAAGAATATCCATTACATGAGATGAGATATATGCGTTATATGAAGATACACATAAGATTCAATTTATGCTTTCAGTTCTGCATCTTTTTCCTATCTGCAAACCCATGACTATAATGTTGCCCAATGGAGTAGCCATCAGTCTGGTTGGTAAAGGACCATCAAATTTTTAAATCATTTTATATATGCCCCTCATGAATCATGTATCTATTCTCTTTCCTCTTATCCTAGTGTATAAAATGTTAAATAAATTCATCTTCTAGGGAAACACAATATAGCTATCACCTTTGGGTGTAGGGTAAGAGTGAATTTTCATCTCCTTATTTGAGGTCTTTAGGTTTGTATGCAACTAGTGTTGGCATGAATTTAGTGACATATTTTAGGATTCATAACACATTGGGTATGGTTGCTTAAGGGCCTTGAGTTGTATTATTTTATTTCTCTTTAATTGTCACGTGTTAAGACCTTAGGGAATACCTCCCTTGGCCTAGCAGATCCTAAAGACAAATGCCAGTTTACCCATTCATGCCACTATCTAATCATAAGTATTACCCATTGCCTAAGCACAACATATCCATGGCCTTAGGTTTTGGTGTCAGAGTCTTTAGGATTGGTGGAATCACAGTTTGAGCACAAACATTGTGTCTTCTTAACTCGTATATAATAACACCTTGATTGAAAACCATATGTATCATTTTATCTACTACATGAAATGTGAAGGTTGTAGCATTCCTTTATCCATTGTGGAGTTGAATACAATCATTCTTAATTATTCCCACATTAATGCCGAGAGGCATTCTACAATGGTAATAAGGGGTGGAGTATAATGGTGTGAGCGTGTTAACTAGAACTCTTACCTTTTACCTTAAATTTGACATCCATTTACATGTCAAATTATTAATATTTAAATATTTTAAACAAATTTATCTAAAAATGCATATCAATTTTGAGCTATTTTATTATATATATCAAAAAATAAAAATTATTTTATTTTGTTTACATTGTTTATATTTTTATTTACTTAAGAGTTCTTTTATTTTACTTTAGAATTATTTGATTTAATATACACATAAATTTTAATTTATTTAAGTGTTATTTTATTTTACTTTAGAATTTCAATTTACTTCCAAGTTATTTTATTTTAATTTTTTAAAAAATATTTGTTGGTTATGTTTTGATTTTACTTATTATTTTATTTCTACTTAAATCTAAATTTTTTCATAAATAAATAATAGATACTTTATTTTTCTAAATTTTGAAAAGACTAATTTATGCATAAATCATATAATTAATGTGTCCATGTATACAATGGAATAAAATAGCCCTAATGTAAAATGAAATAACAAAAAGTAAATAAATTTATTTCAAATTGATATCTCTAGACATTATTTTAGATATATTTTTTTAAGATATCTATACTAGTTCAAATAATAGCTTCATAATGCTTTGCCAATGAGCTCTCTCACTCCAATGGATCCACTTTGTATATGTATAAACTTCTTCCTGCTCTGTCCTATTTTAAAAATTCAAAACATCACACCAAAATGCAAAAATATATACACATGGGCTCCAAGCCCTTGGTGCTTCTGCACCATACTCCCCCTGTGTGGAAGAAGTCAAGTCACCTCCGGTGACAACAAGGCAAAATCAATGCCCCATTTCTTGAACTCTGACTTTGTAATCTAGGTAGCCTCTGCTTCAGACAACTGTTTCCACTTGATAAGATGCTCCATATACACACCATGTCTAGTCTGCCCAATGTCTTGTTCACCACTTCTGTCTGACCATCTATTTGTGGATGGTATGCTGAGCTGAAAGATAAATTTGTCCCTAATCTCTGCCACAAAGTTTTCCAGAAATGCCCCATGAACTTAGCATCTCTATCAGACACAATGCTTGTTGGAAGTCCATGACTCCTTGTCACTTCTCTGAAAAACAAGTGTGCTATATGACTGGCATCATGAGTCACTTTACAAGGAATGAAATGACTCATCTTGCTAAACCTATCCACAACTACATATATGCTATCATAACCAGT
The DNA here is from genome assembly GCA_027924645.1 of Cunninghamia lanceolata. Classification (NCBI taxonomy): domain Eukaryota; kingdom Viridiplantae; phylum Streptophyta; class Pinopsida; order Cupressales; family Cupressaceae; genus Cunninghamia; species Cunninghamia lanceolata. Next base: position 3,027,821 of record BSBN01000275.1, on the reverse strand, counting down.
CTTAGTCTTAGGCAAACCAACCACAAAGTCCATACTTACACATTCCCATGGCCTGGAAGGAATGGGTAATGGTTGATACAGTCCAGCATTTGAAGAAGTTCCCTTGGCCTTCTGACAAATGATACACTGCTCCACATACCTTCTGATGTCTTTGTGCATCTTCGGCCAATAGTAGAACCTCTGGACTAACTCCAATGTTTTATTTAGACCAAAATGTCCACTCAAACTGCCATTATGCTTCTCCTGTATGAGATTTTCTCTCATGGATCCTTTTGGTACACACAACTGTCCACCTTTGAATAGCAAACCCTGTTGCAATGTGTAATCTACAAATTCACTATGAAAGTGATTTTCAAAGTCTTGATAGACTTTGTAGGCTTCAGCAAAATCTTCATCCTCTTTGTAGAGAGCTCTGAACTCTTCCATTCCTATCCTTCTTAATTGCACTTCTTGTACTGTGAGCAGCCTCCTGCTTAAAGCATCTGCTACTTTGTTGAGCTGTCCCTTCTTATGCTTAATTGTAAATGTATAAGACTGCAAGTACTCCATCCACTTGATATGTCTGCTGCTCAACTTATCCTATGAGTTTAGAAAACTCAGGGCTTGGTTATCTATGTAGATAACAAATTCCTTAGGTAGGAGATAATATCTCCACTTCCTAAGTGCTTGGACCAGAGCATAGAGCTCCAAGTCATATGAAGAGTATCTACTCTTTGCTTCATTTAGCCTCTCACTGAAAAAGGCTACTGGTCTATTCTCTTGGCTGAGTACTGCCCCTACTGCAATTTTGCTAGCATCACATTCTAAAGTAAACAACTTGTCAAAACTAGGCAGCACTAACACTGGCTGTGTGGCTACTTCTTTCTTCAACAGTTCAAAACTGTTAGTAGCTGCTTGTGTCCACTAAAACTTTGTTTTCATCCCACCTTTGATTGTATCAAGCATGGGTGCACAAATAGCACTAAAATTCTTAATGAATTTCCTATAAAACTGAGCTAAGCCATGAAAACTTCTCACCTCAGTTGCTACTCTGGGAGTAGGCCAACTCAATATGGCTTCTACCTTTGACTTGTCCATTTTCAATTCTCTTTTAGACGACACAAAACCAAGGTATACCAATTCCTGCTTCATGAATTCACACTTCTCCAAATTTATAGTTAGTTGTTCATCATGTAACTTTTTCAAAATAGTATTTACATGTTCAAGATGCTCTTCTTTAGTTTGACTAAAAATCAAGATGTCATCTAGATAAACAACTACAAATTTACCCGTATAATCCTTGAGGACTTCATTCATGAGCCTCATGAATGTGTTGGGAGCATTTGATAAACCAAATGGCATAACAAGCCATTCATATAGTCCTTCTGTAGTTTTGAAGGCTATTTTCCACTCATCACCTTCCTTGATTCTGATCTGGTGATAACCACTTTTCAGGTCTATCTTAGTGAAATACTTAGCTCCTCCTAAACAGTCCATAAGATCTTCAATTCTGGGAATTGGAAATCTGTACCTTATGGTGATCTTATTGATAGCTCTGGAGTCTATGCACAATCTCCATGTTCCACCTTTCTTTGGTGCCAACACTGTAGGCACTGCACAAGGACTTATGCTTTTTCTAACCAACCCCTGGTCAAGCAATTCTTGTACTTGTCTGGTTATTTCCTTATGTTGTTCTAGAGTCATCATGTAAGGAGCTTTGTTAGGCAAAGATGCTCCTAGAATCATATCTATCTGATGGCTTATAGTTCTTTATGGAGGTAGTGTTGCTGGTGTTCCATCACTAATGATGTACTTCTACTATTCCAGTATAGTCTGGACCTCTTTTGGGATCACTACCATTTTGTCTTTCTTCTCCTCCTTAGGCTTCACTATGATAGCATAACCAATACCATCCTCCTTAAGAGTGTTCAAAAACTCTTTTCCACTCACAACTAAGATACTAGGACTCTTAGTCTTATTTGCTTCTTCATCTTCCAATGACTGAATTTTATAGGTGACACCATCTTTTTGAAAAGAATATGCATTCTTCTCACCATCATGTATGGCCTTCTGGTCAAACTGCCATGGTCTGCCCAATAAGAGATGACATGCATCCATAGGTAGGATATCACAAAGTACCTTGTCTTTATATCCACCTATACCAAACTCTACCCAAGTTTGCTCATTGACTATCACATGCTGACCTTTATTTAACCATGTGACTCTATATGGATTTGAATGAGGTATTCTTTGCAAATTTAGTTTTCTAACTGCTTCATCAGACACTATGTTATTAGTAGACCCTGAGTCTATAATTACTTGACATACCTTATTTATAATCTTGCATCTGATTCTGAATAATGCTCTCCTTTGGCTTGGTTCAACTTTCACTGGTTCTTTGATCAAGGTTCTCCTTACCATGATGTTCTCTCCCAATTCTAAGGTTAGACTGACTTCAAGTGATTTGCTGCTTGAAGCATCATCTTGTACATAATGATTTCTTTTATCAACTCCTTGAGAAGAAGATGTGCCTTTATCAAGACACCTATATGCTGGATGGCCCAACTGACCACAATTGTAGCATTTCATAGTGGCAAAGTAGGATCCTCTGCCTAATCCTCTTGATCTTCCTCTATTAGATCCCCTTCCTCTATAGTTTCCTCTACTACTAGTCTCTCCACTCTGCTCTATGAGTTTGGATTCTCCTTGGGGTCTTCGATCAGTATTCCTACCACCATAATTCCCTCTTCCTCTGTTGTCTCTACCTCTTCCTCTTGATCTGTTGTTTGTCTCTTGTTTCTTCTTACTCTTCTCCTCTACCTTGAGTGCTAGTTGATAGTTTTGATGCACTGTTGTAGGGCTGAATAAGTTGATTTCCCCTTGAATACTCCACCTCAAACCATTGAGATATCTTGCTACTTTCACATTTTCATCTTCCATCACCTTAGACCTCAGGCATAGTTTTTGAAACTCCTCAGTATATGCACTGACATCTAATTGTCTTTGTCTCAAATTTTGTTGTTTCTTGTACAACTGGACTTCATAATCTCCAGGCATGTATACTTCTTTGATTTTAGCCACCATACCCTTCCAAGTAGCTATAGGTTTCTTGTCTTCTTTTTCTCTTTCAGTTTGAACAAATTTCCACCATGTCAAACTAGCTCCTCTAAGTCTTGATTTAGCCACATTCACCTTTTGTGCTTCACTCACTCCATCACATTCAAAGTGATTTTCTAAACCTTCTATCCATTCCATAACCAAATCAGGTTCCATCTTGCCACTAAAAAGAGGAACTCCCTCCAATGTCTTTCCACTCATGGCTTTCAAGGCCTTCAAGAAAGGTTCTTCTTCCATCTTAGGATCAGGTGTGGGCTCTTCATCTTCTATAGACACATCTTTTTCCTCGTTTACTTTCTGCCTGACTTCTTCAATCTTCTCCATCATTACACCCAGTCTACTTTCCATTTCTGCCAATCTCTCCTGTAGGAGTCTATTCTCCTCTTCTTGATCATCAACCTTCTTTGCTAACTCTGCATTAGTCACCATCTCTCTGGCTGAACCTACAAACTCACTTGAACTCAGTGATGACATACAACTTCTTCTATTCCAAACTAGGAATAGCCCAAATCTTTAACTATGCTCTGATACCAATTTGATGGGGAGGCCTATGGGTTTAGCAAACCTATCTTGAACCAACACTTCAAGACCTAAAACATACCCAACTCTCCCTACCAATTCAGGTGTTTAAAGACATTTTCTACCCCAAAATTCCTAATTCAACCTAAACAATCTATTACAGAGGTGAAAGACCTATTTGCCTATTGTTTCCAACATAGACAATGCTTTCTTGGTGTGAGGTATTCTTCTTTATCCTCACTGCTTCCAAGATTCCTAATCTCCAAGGCTTATAGCCTTCTTGAGCCCATTATCAGCCCTCCTCTCTGGGTCCAGGGTTTTGATTGCTTGGTGCTCAATTCTTCTACTCTATTTTCACCCCTGTCTCAGACTGTAACTTGCATACTAGTCGGGCTATGGCATAGCTCGCCTAGTACAAGTTTACATGGCCTCTCTCTGATAGCCCAATCACAATAACAGAAGGAAAAACAAAAAAAAGAGAATCTGTTTGATTCCCCCCATGACTGTATAAAGGATATGCGAGGACATCAAACCAGAGTCATTATATACAAATAGAAACAAAACGAATAGAAAAGAAAAATAAATGTTTTGTTCTAAGCTGAGTTATGCACACACTCTACAGAATTTCAAAAACAAATCAAATAGTCCAAGTATTTCTTTATTACTGTAATGAAAATTCTTATTACATATGCAACCTTGCAAAAGTCTCGAACTTCCAATAAAACTTTTCCAACCCCTTCATAGAATCAATCTGGCCTTATATAATATCTACCCTTGTCCGTGATCAGACGGTTAGGGTTTCCTACATTGGTTTTGTTCCTGGCCATTCCATCAGCCTAACACATCGGCATCATTGGAACACTTTCTATTTACTGTGGTTTTACTTTTCCTGGTAGTCGTCGGTAAGACAATGCCTATTGGCATCGGCACTTTTCATTCCCCCGATATCCAAGCTTCCTGCCGATGAGTCCCACATTGCTTAGTGTTACTTTTGTTCATCGGTGTGACAAACACCATCAGCAAGCTCCAAACTTCTGTTGCCGATATACCATCTGTCTCCGATGGAAACTTCCCTTTGCCTTTGTCGGTGTGACCTTCGGCTCGGTGAAACCTTTCACCTCTCCTCCGATGGCACTCGTCATACTGATGGCCTAACACTTGTCGGTGTGACCTTCGACATCGGTGAAACCTTTCACCTCTCCTCCGATGGCACTCATCATACCGATGGCCTAACACCATCCCTTTCACCAAGACTTACCCTGTCGGTGAAACTTTATACTTATTCGCTGATTTCAACACTCTTACCAATATGCAGTGTCTTTGTCTTCGCTTTTGGCAAGACTCCTTCCGTCGCTCAGACTTTGACCCTGTCTTCCGATCCTTCATCTCACACCGATACGCCTCATATCCATTTCTCTATCGGTGAGACCTCCTATCGTCGGCCATACGTCCATTTCTTCTTCTGATGGCCATCCTCACGTCGATATGCTAACCCGAACTTCTCCATCGGCCGGACTTTCTCCTTCGGCTAGACTTCGGCCTCAGCTACCGATGACTCCCTTTATGCCAATGAACACTAACCCATCGGCCAGACCTCCACCATCGGCCTAGCTTTTTATATCTCCTCCCAATATGCATCTCACGCCAATAATTGTCTTCGTTGATGAGACCTACTTTGTCCTCCACCGATATACTATTTTTATTGGTGGGACACTGGCTGTCGATATAGCTTCATAATGCTTCGCCGATGAGCTCTCTCACTCCGATGGATCCACTTTGTATATGTATAAACTTCTTCCTGCTCTGCCCTATTTTGAAAATTCAAAACATCACACCAAAATGCAAAAATATATACACATGGGCTCCAAGCCCTTGGTGCTCCTGCACCACCTACCCACATCTTGCCGGAATTATTTCCAGAATTTTCTGGCCATTTGTTTTCGTTCTTACAATGAGTAGTTGTTATTTTCTATGTTTTCTCCCTTTTCATCTTCTACAAAGTAGAGGTCAGAAGATTTGGAATCATCACTTGCACTTGCAACGGATCCATTCCTTCTTTACTTTTCCCAGTTTCGAACTGAAAATCATGGGTCTTTGTATTCTCTTTTCCATTCTTCTTATTACATGCTTTGCCGCATTCTGGGTAAATATCATTCTTTTTCTTTGAATTCCTTCCTATCCTTCCTATCAAAGTTGTTCTCCTCATAGATGCAACGATTCCTTCATCAAATACCCTCACAGGTGACGAATCTGTCGAGATGGTCCTCCAAATACAACTACTCTAAAATAAATTGAAAGCTCATTGAAAACTTCAAAACAGCTTTGGGTTTGGAAATTAACAAATTGAGAACTTAGCACTAGTTTCATTTTCAATTTTATTAAATAATTTATGCTTTTTGTTGAAGGAAAACCCTTCTAGTGGAGGACCTTAGGATTTAAAGAAGGTATATTATTTCAAAGAATGAATTTTTTTCTTTATTTACCTTTTAAATTAATTATCTCATTTAAATTTTCCTTCGAATGGGTAATGCCCAATGACCTTATCCCTAGATAACAGCATTAGAATTGACTATAAATTTTATTGCAGCTATAGATGTTTTATTTGGTATCTTGATTGCCTAACCATGACTTTGATAGAAACACTGTTGAAAGGAGGGCTTACAAACCATTTTTTTTAATTTTTTAATATTTACAGGATGGTGCATTTTACATGAGAATGACGGAGCAGTGAAGAGTGTAGAATTTCAAGCATACCTTGAGCCAGAGGTCCCTTTAATTCTAAATTCCATGGCCATGGCCTGAAACCAAGCTTGCTTGTCACCCACCATGACCTTGATAGCATTCCCTTGCAGGTCCTTCGCAAAGATATCTGGGAATGTGGGAGGCAAAAGGTTGCTTGTTGGCTCTATTAAGTTGCTGGGAAAATATTGAAAACATGATTTGAAGCTTTTGTGCAGAGCACAAATTTGAGAGCAACAGGGCAAAAAATGTTGAAAGTCTTCTACATATCTTCATTAGTAACCACATTGGAAGCAATGATAGCAGCAACATAAGACAATTTCTCAGCATAATCATAGCAAATGCAAAAAGGATAAATGAAAACCAAGGTTGATGGTGGTTCTTGCATGCTTCTCAATTCACATTAAATTCTCATTCATCACAATTATTGTTTGCACAGCATATTCATTTATGTCAATTACTGTTCCGTAAATCAAAACAAGATTTTGGGGCCTCAAAATTAATACGGTGAATGTACATGTATATTTGTCTTATTTTTTTAAAGGTTTATTGGCATCCTTTGAAAATTCAATAATTTTTTAAATCATTATTTCATTTTTTACCCTTATTGTTCACAACATAGACCAATCAGATAATAGATAAATGATATTTTCTTAAATGATTAAATAAAAAAAAATTATGAACTATATTATTCTTGTTAGAAATTTTTAATTCTTTGATATGATTGGACAGATAGTTTAAAAAAATGCATATAGCCGATGCATTAGTATACCTACCAAAGGCAGGAACTAATAATACTCACTCATTCTTGCTAAATAAAGCACTTACAAACATTATAAACCTTCATATTTAAACTAAAACTAGTTAAAATCATTTTTAATAAAATTGGAAGCATAAAAGTGAGGTTTTTCTCTTTTCTATTGGATTTGAATGGCTTGGACGGCATTGAGCATTGTCGGTTGGCCACGGAAAGGGCAGAGTACCTAAGAAAAAGGTTCAAGTTGGTGGCGGCTCCAAACGAGGCGTGGGAATATGAATTCTATATTTTTGCCTAGAACAATCCTTTTCTGCAGTGAGTTGGATCTTTTTGGTTATGGTTAGGGCTGGGTTTGGGGTTCCATGTTGGGGTTTGGTTGTTGTCTTTATGCTTTCAGTTTTAGGATATCTGGCTTCAGCTTTTGTATAGATGGGTTTTAGTAATAGTTTCAGGCTTCGGCTTTAGCATAGTAGCAGCTTGAGCATTATTGATAGATAGTTTTTTGACTCTAGGGGTCTTCTGTAAATTTTTGTGGATTATGGTGTCCGTTGCCCCTAGATATTGTGATGAATGCAAACTTTTTTTGATATTAATATAATGAAATCTATCTTAGTCATAAAAAAAATTGGAAGCATAAAAAGGGAAATCAACATCAAGGATGTCTTTCCAGCCATCCATTTTCTTAGGATACATGCTTCTAATCTGGCCCCGGGGATGCCTCGTTATGCCCTGGAAGACTTGGAGGAGGGTGTTCAATCTTCTGTCTCAGTGGAACTGGATGAACGGACTCTGCCGGCGGCTTCGCCAGCGGCATAATGTCTCTTTCGGTGGACGCGTGCAGGGTGGTGGTGGGCTGTTATATGTTTGGTATGTCATGAGAGGATGGTTGTGTGTGCTCTGTTTTGTCTCCTTTTTGACTTTGTGATGGTGTGATAGCGACAGGCTTTTTGGGGGTAGGGGTGCTCTTGGCCCAGGAGTGGTCTGTTCGGCTGTGTTTTTTTGGTTTTTGGGGGTAGGGGTGCTCTTGGCCTGGGAGTGGCCTGTTCGGCTGTGTTTTTTTGGTCCGTTATTCCACTGGATTTGGTGCTCTCTTTGCGGATGTTTCTTTTCTTGTTTCTCTGTATGGCTGTGACGTGACGCGGGTAGTTTGGAGGTGGTGATGGTTTTTTTGGTGGCTTCGATGTGCTGCGGCCTTCAGGGAGGATGCTTGGATGTACGGGTTCGTGTTTCCTTCTATCTGGGCTCGATGATGGCTATGAATTTTTTTCCTTTGACATATCTGGTCTATAGGTCTGTTTTTTTATTTTACTTGGTTATTTAACCTGTTCTATTAAGGGACATGATATGTAATTTTCTCTGGATCCCTAGACTTTGGATCCTAATACTTTGCTGTATTTTCTCTTATCTTAAGTAATTTATGGGTGCATAATCACCTTTTTCTGCTTAAAAAAAAAAACATCTCCACACAACTTTACCTTCCAAAATTCGTAAAACATTTTCTACAAATTGATGATTTAAGGAATATTATTAAATTGTTTTCCCTATTTAAAATAGTGTTGAGCCATAAAAAAGAAGTCAAATTGGGTTTTATCGAAAAGCTTGCCACGACTACAAAATATGTCTAGCAAACATGAAATCCAAACTAGAGGTAGATAGCACAATACCAAAAGTTCCTCATTTGCTAGAATTTTGATTTTTGACTTTTGAGTTTAAGCTATTTGCAGACAACATGCATGACCAACATAGTATTATGGGGCTAAAAAATACAGCTGTTATCTAAAACTGAAATTTGGATGTCTAAAATATGATGGCACAACATTGACACAAACAAAGTGTATATATGTGTTTGAGGATAGTGTAGTACTAAGAAGCACCTTTGGGAAGAGAAATCAACTTTGTGTTGTTAATTGTCATTAACTATCATTAGTTTCTTTCCAACATTATGAGTTGAGGTAAATTTAATATGAAAGATTAACACATTTACAAGAATAAGGATCTGAAATCTAATGAAGAAAAAAGAAAACCCTAAGGGAAAACCCTAGGTTATGTAAGAAAATTTCAAGTTCACCACACAGGTAAGGGAAAAAATCCATTTTACATAAATGTAGGGTAATTAAATAAATGCAAATCAATAAGTAAACAATTACCCTAGATTAATTAGAGTCGGATCTAATAAATGTAGTAAATGTACAATAACTAAATGTGAGGGTTAGGGTTGCTTAGCTCTAAAAATGATGATGGAAGAATGGTGCTCGAGTTGTGCAAATTTGATCTAGAATTCTTGTTAGATAATTAATAAAAAATGTGTGATGACTATCTTAGGTTTGGTGTCATCTCAAAAAACTTTGCAATTTATTCTTGAGTGTTGTAACTTTGATCATGAGTGTTGTAGACTCCATTTGTTGTGTGGATTTAATCTATGATGCAAAAATTCAATGTGATGGTCCACATGTGCTTGAAAACCCATTCATCATCTTCTTCTTGTTGAATTTGTCAAGATGGTGTCTAAGGATGTTGTTTAGGAGTTTGTTGACTCAATAGGTGAATGGGTTCTCTTAGGTAACACCCCTTTTGTGAGTTAGGTTAGTTTGACTATGACAATATCAAAGACAACATACATTGACATGTAGATAATCTATATGATGATGTAAATTTAATTCTTTATTACCATTTTATAAACTGAAGTGTGTTTTAATTGTTCTCTCATATACAATTAAGTGCACATTAGATATCTTTAAATACAATGACCTAACAACATATCGTATGATTATATGATAAATTGTTTGATAATAACTAATAGAAAGGGATGTGAATAATCAAATTTATAACTTCTAATTTTAAATTCATTCCCACATTGAAAACCAAATCTGTCATTAATTTGAATTTGATTTATAGCATTACTCAAATAAAGACATGCTTGTGAGCTTTTAAAAAAGTAAATTTGTTAAATCAATATAATATTTTTTTAAAAGGTTTACCTGCAGTAGTTTGTCATTTTAACTACATTTAAATATTCATTATAACTTATTAGGACTATGTCAAGTTTGACCGGCAAATTGTTCGTTAACATGAGACAAAATTAAACGGCACCGAATTCGCATAAGACAGACTTTCAAGACGGCACGCAATTTCGTATGACAGCCTTTCAAAACGGCACGCCACTGGCATAAGACTGACTTTCAACTCTAATCCCTAAATAAGAATAGGCCTGTCGACACTTCAGTACAAATTGATAAGTCGGTCGAAAGATTTGAGAGAGGTCGATTTAGAGTATTGAGCGATCAGAGGTAGAGGATCAAATTAATTTGATAAAACCATTTCCAAGCAGAGCAACCCCGAATGCCCATGATGAAGATTCTCCTTACTTTGATATCAGAGTCTTCACCATGGCAATTGGAGGTTGCTCTCCCTGGAAATGTACATGTGGATGGAATATACTTTCTATGGAAAACTATCCATAGATTAGCTATTAGCTCCTGCCTGCAGGTAAGTTTATTGTAATATGCTGCACTTTTTATTTTTGCATCACTTTCTTTTTGTCTTCGTCCTGCATCACTATAATATATTCAGACTTGTCAGTATTGTAGATAGGATGGCGTTTTCTTGTTTGTTAAGATATTTTTATTTACTGGTTGGTTTTATTTGAGTTTTATTTTAAGTAACAATTTTTATTTCAAAGATCTGTAATTTTATGATGCTTTCTTGTTATATTATATTGCTGGCTTTTCTCTATTTGAAGGTCCCTTGCACAATCTTTGCCGACCTTTCTAAAATGTTCTCAAACCTTTCTAAAATGTTCTCAAAGGAAATTTTATTGAAGGTTAGGGATGAAACGTAGATCTAATTAGTGGATTATAAGAGATTGACTGTCAGATGTAAAAGATGTTTTGTCTACGGGCATTTGGCCTCTTAGTGTAAGAGAAAAGATCTCAGAATATCTGGGACAAGACGTCCAAGGGATATTTCTCAATATTTCTACATGATACAATTAGCTCACTCTCTTGCTCTTCAAAAGGTGAGAAGGATATTGACAATCCCCTTTCCATACCCCACATTTCTCTAGGTAAGCAAAAAAGCTCTTCGTACAATTTTAGGTTTAAAGATTATTTCGGGAGAGTTTGAGTCAAATGGGCAGGTTCTAGATTCTTCGATCCAATGGAGGCTTCACCTGGATTTGTGAAGAAGGTTTCAAGAGGTAGTCAGAGCATTCTAAGGACAAGATTCCATCCCATGTGGCTGCATAGCTTATTTTGGCTAGCAGCCACTGTCCAATTTTCAAGGAGTTATTTGTGGAGCTAGTGGTTCTATTATTTTAAGCAATCTTAAATTATAATTTGTTTATTATGTATATATATTTTAAATTATAAATAAAGAACTATGTATTAATACAGAAAATTTAAGAGATAAGATTTGGAGGAAAATGGAAAAAAAAAGAGAAGGAAATATATTTTCATAGTATATTTTCAATCTCTAAAATGTAGTTGCTCCATTATTATAGGGAAAGTTTCTATATTATATTGTATATATAATTTAAAATTTGCATGGGACCAACCATACTATTCAAATTTAAACAGAAAATCCACTTATGCAACAGATTCTTCATTGATGAACATACAAGCTCCAACTTGTCAGTAGCTGGCCTAGACTGAGACAAAGAAAAAAGAAGATACTTACTCTAAATAAGGTTGTGCATCCAATGACTCAAAGATCTTCCAATCTAAGAACTCTTCCATGGAATAATTTTTTTTTGATAATTTTGCCCTTGCTTTTAAATTGATATCTATTGGAAGATAGATAGGGAATTGGAATTGTCAGTTTCAAGTTGGTAATCTGTAAATATATTGTTTGGGAATGGGTTCAAGCTGATAATGGAAGACTAGGTAAGTTTTTACATGGACAAATTTTTATTAGAACTTCAACCATTTAGGAACTGTAATCCTTGGTCGAGTGATGATAAACTTCAATTCTAGAATATCTTCGACGAAAACATACTTCATCTGCACCGCCCACTGATTGGAATCCCTGAGAAATATCCTTGAGGAATAGTTTGTACTCTTCATTGTTTCGCTGCGGTTTCCTCCGTGAGTGCCATTCAATTTATATGATTTTGTCATTTCTATGATTTTTCCCGGACATTTAAGCTGCTACAGTTTTTGGGGGTTGTTGCCACCGTCTTTTAAACTCATTTGGGTCATCTTCAATTTATCAGAAACTCTCGAACTCTTACAGTTTGTTTGGGTTAGAGAATTTCCTCCTATTCAAATTAGGCAAGTTGCCATGGCTCAAGAGTGGCTTGTCGATGTTAAAGCTTGCTTTTATCTGGTTAATAAGCTAACATCTCAGAGTGTTTCCATTTATAAAGTCCCCAGTTTCCTTTTCCAACAGAAGCAGAGCGCATATGTTCCACAAATGGTGTCACTTGGCCCACTTCATCACACCAACGCTGCACTTGCTGTAAAGCCTTATTTGCTTTAATGCATGCTACGCATCAAATATTTCAAAGGCTGCAGGCTGTTGCTGTATCTAATGTTGAATTTGAATAGGATGTAATAGGACCTGTTCTCTCTCTCCTTCCGACTGCAAGAAAGTGTTACCAACACCAAATCCATTTCGTTGATGTTTCTCTTGCTTGGATGTTCACTTTGGATGCGCCTACATAAACAGTCGGCACATTCTTTTGTCACTGATTTCAAATTTTTCGAGTGCAGTTATTTTGGACTGTTCAATTTGACCTGTTCAAATCATCAGCTTCGACCTTCTGTTTGTCGCTACTCTACTTAAATATCATCCACTTCAATGATCAAACAATCAATAGTTATTTTACACCTCATTCACAATAAAACATGGTAAATAGTTGTCCTATTTTTATTGGGCAAAATTAACCTCTAACTATTGAAATGAATGATATTTAAGAACAGCAGCTCAGGTCGAAAGAAATCAACCAATTGATTGAATTTCTACAGTGAAAACGTTTTACAATATACGGGCTGTTAAACTTTACCCCCTCTGGATGCTTGTTTTATTTTTGAAATCCTTAGGTCCTTGAATGGTAGCACAAATTCTGAATCACCATTTTTTTCATCGAAATACGATTGAATATACTGCATATCCCATAATAAGTGAAATTTTGATGCTACAGAACCAAATTCCCGTCTTCGTGCTGCTAAAGATATTACAATTGGAGCTTCACACAGATGAAGAAAACGCATGCCGTGAGCTCTGCGTTTTGTTGGATGGTGCGCGTATAACAAGGTTGTTCTACCCTTTTAATGCGACGGCTTCTTGGCTACAACAGGGAATTCCCCGTGGAAAGAAGGTTAAACATCTTTTGGATTTGTTCCGTATGTTAGTCATTTATTCATCCTTTCTGGATAGAAAAACCATCTGGAAATTCAATTATAGCATGTCTCCTCGCAAACAAGAGTAAATAATCCCCTCTGCTGGTATCAAATTCAGAAAGGTCGTTGGGAAGTTTGAAGAGATCGGAATTAAGAACAACATATTTCACCTGCCCAGTATCAGAATCCCCAGTAGCATTGAAACTGTCTTACGGAATCTTATGGCATTAAAAATATGTGAGGCAGAAGACACCTGTGTAATATCAATGTACATTCTTCTCATGTGTGAGTTGATTGATAATGAATAAGATGTTTCTGTGCTAAAGAAAGCCGGAATTATCAAGAGCCACATGGGAAGCGAGAGAGAAGTGGCGGTGCTATTCAACGGACTTAGCAAGGGCATCACCAGAGGCTACGGAGATCCGTTTGCTAAAGTGAGAGAAGATGCTCATAAACATTACCACAGCAAAATCAAGATCATAGTCGCTGAATTCGCAAACGACCATTGTTCAAGCCCATGGAGAACATTTTCTCTTGTCGGAGTATGCTTGATTTTGCTCTTGGCAGCTGTGCAAACCATTTTCTCACTGTTGGAAAAAGTAATCGCAACCACCGTTTATGTCCTGCTTTGCTGTAGCTCATTATTTCCCAGCATGGTCTCCCGCTTTGCTTTTTGCTTTCTCTCTCTCTTTTTTTAGTTCCTGCCTTTGGCAGGTATAACTACTGCATCGGCTAGATGCAATTTCTCAAATTATTCGTCCAATCATGTGAAAGAACTAAAAATTTGCAACCACAATGCTATAGTTCATTATTTTTTTTTTAATTTAATCATTTAAAAAATACCATTTATCTATTGTCTGATTGGTCTATGGTGTGAACAGTAAGGGTAAAAAATGAAATAATGATTTAAAAAATTATTGAATTTTCGAATGATGCCAATAAACAAAACAGTTAAGTACAGGTCGTGCAAAGTGACGGCAGGAACTAACAAATACAGTTAAGTACAGGTCGTGCAAAGTGACGGCAACGCTGAGCTTGTTGAATTTATTTCGTTTGCAATGTTAATTAATGATTTTTATTTCATTTGCAATGTTAATAATGATTTTTAATCATCCTTACAAGATGACAGGTCATGTCTTGATCGGAGGTTTTCAATTTGTATGCGCTTTGGATTGTTGTTTCTCAATTTGTTTGCACTCAGAGAGTAGTGAAGGTGGGCATCCGGAGGCCTGTGAAGCTGCATCTGTGGTAAGCCTCTATATGGACTTCTATTTCGTAATCTGTGTAGAAAACCAGTGCTGCTGTTCACAGAAATTTCAAGATTTCAGATATTATATGAGTTTTAGATTGTAGAGCACTCTCAGTTATAGAAATTTTACAGTTTTCTCAAATTTCTGTTAGAGTTCAGATATCTCTTTCTAGAACTTAAGTTTTCTATTTTAGAAACTCGGATATCAATTATAGAATTCCCAGACATTCAGGTATGAATTGCCAAGTTTCAATATATTGACAAATTCATGATTTGGGAACATAAAAGTAGCTATGCAACTGTGTCACTAAATAACAAAGAAGGTTGTAGGAAGAACTAACTATACAAGTGCTCATGCTATATGTAGTATTACTTGTTTCATTTCCAGATACATTGTATATATTCAAGCTGTAAAGCATCTACTTATATTCTGTTGCAACTTTCTACTCTGCAATTTCTATGGTACAACTTACAGTTGCTTTTAAGTGATTTCATGCATGTGTTCACTGTTTAATTTACGTTTGAATGATTGAGGCTCGGAGTTCGCTTAGTACCCATCATATAATATGCTGGAATTTTATGGCGACGGTGCTATAGACCTTACTTATACATAGCAAGGGTGTGAATTTCATACCTTGAAGCAGAGAGTATTAACGAATTTAGGTAATTTGCTAGTAATCCCAATTTGGAACAGAGGCTCGCCCTCTTGTTTGGTCCTCTACCAAATATTCTATTTTGAAAGAAAGAATAAGGATATGTTATCGTGTCCCTATAATGTTTAATGGCAGAGATTATGGTCACACAAGGAAAATACCCACAAAAAAAGTGTTCCAATCTTGTGAAGGAAAATGCAAATTTATATGTGAAAGAGAATTCATGACAGAACAACATTAGTTGGTACCCTTCTCGACACATTGGAATACTATTTTGTGAAATTCTGTAGAAGAGGTTAATGCTGGACATGAAGAGTTAAAATAAAATAGACTGTTTCCATCTGAATATCTAGACAACAATACCCAAATATATTCCAAATATATTTGCATGAGCATGTTATAATCCTATCGCAAGGTCATCATCATGATATTTGCTGAAGTTCGAAATATGATGATGACAACTTCATATCCTCCTGATCTCCTTTTGCATAATTATGATCATCATCCTGATCTTTCACGAGGGTCATTCGCTGAAATTCGCTAAGTGATGTAGACATCGTCATCATAAATGGATAAAGGTAGCTTTTATAAACTTTCTGTACTTTGAGCGCAGCTGCTTCCTCTTTAAACCTGTCTCATCTCAATGAGGAAGTCTAAAAATCCATTTTCTTAGAACTGTTTGATCTCAACGATGCCAATTCCAAATCACCAGCTCTGGGACTAATTATTTCCTGGGTAGGAGTTAATAAATCTTGGCCTTTAAAACTGATGCACCTCTCTGAAGCTGTTTCTATGTGGTTGCATTTGAAGATCGTCTGAAAGCTACTAAGCTCCGTTCCACATTTGAGAACCTTAAAAGATGCATGTGTTGATAAAATTGTTAGGGCTACAGCTGTGCACCTCTGAGACAGGTGGCGATTTTGTTTGCAGGTGGCGATTGTATTTGCTTTTGTCATGATTTAGATTTTAGGCCAGTTTAATTTTAGTTTCAAGGGTAAAGGAACCGTGGCATTATTGTTTTCCTATGCACTGACTTTTTAGTTTATTTTAAAATTTAAAAGACAATTTCAGATACATAAACTCCTTTTCTAAA
The DNA here is from genome assembly GCA_027924645.1 of Cunninghamia lanceolata. Lineage (NCBI taxonomy): Eukaryota > Viridiplantae > Streptophyta > Pinopsida > Cupressales > Cupressaceae > Cunninghamia > Cunninghamia lanceolata. The sequence continues at coordinate 3,011,377 of BSBN01000275.1, read as the reverse complement.
AGGGAATTCAAAAGATTATTTAGAGATTCACATTTAAATTTATGTGGGCAGTTTTGTTTCTATGACCTCAAATTTAGAAAGAGCTTGAAATTCCATGCAGGTTTGCCTTTTACTTCACTCGAAAATTCTTCCATATGTGAAAGTTATGCACGGTCAAAGTTTTGGTCAAACCTGATATTCGTAGGAGGATCATCATATTTTTATATCCTAAGTCATGTTGTCAAGATCATCATGATCTTGGTCTATCACCTGATAAAAATCATGCAGTCACAATATCCGGACGTTAATCTTAGGTGGTAGTGCCCTTTACCCGTCAAATGGCCTTAGGCGCATTGTCAGCATCATGATTTCTTTTAGGAGGGTCATATGTTATAAACTCGGTTTTGGTTACATGAAGATGATCATCATCATCATATTTGAACCCCCGCCCGATGCTATAGACCTTACTTATACATAGCAAGGGTGTGAATTTCATACCTTGAAGCAGAGAGTATTAACGAATTTAGGTAATTTGCTAGTAATCCCAATTTGGAATAGAGGCTCGCCCTCTTGTTTGGTCCTCTACCAAATATTCTGTTTTGAAAGAAAGAATAAGGATATGTTATCGTGTCCCTATAATGTTTAATGGCAGAGATTATGGTCACACAAGGAAAATACCCACAAAAAAAGTGTTCCAATCTTGTGAAGGAAAATGCAAATTTATATGTGAAGGAGAATTCATGACAGAACAACATTAGTTGGTACCCTTCTCGACACATTGGAATACTATTTTGTGAAATTCTGTAGAAGAGGTTAATGCTGGACATGAAGAGTTAAAATAAAATAGATTGTTTCCATCTGAATATCTAAACAACAATACCCAAATATATTCCAAATATATTTGCATGGGCATGTTATAATCCTATCGCAAGGTCATCATCATGATATTTGCTGAAGTTTGAAATATGATGATGACAACTTCATATCCTCCTGATCTCCTTTTGCATAATTATGGTCATCATCCTGATCTTTCACGAGGGTCATTCGCTGAAATTCGCTAAGTGATGTAGACATCGTCATCATAAATGGATAAAGGTAGCTTTTATAAACTTTCTGTACTTTGAGCGCAGCTGCTTCCTCTTTAAACCTGTCTCATCTCAATGAGGAAGTCTAAAAATCCATTTTCTTAGAACTGTTTGATCTCAACGATGCCAATTCCAAATCACCAGCTCTGGGACTAATTATTTCCTGGGTAGGAGTTAATAAATCTTGGCCTTTAAAATTGATGCACCTCTCTAAAGCTGTTTCTATGTGGTTGCATTTGAAGATCGTCTGAAAGCTACTAAGCTCCGTTCCACATTTGAGAACCTTAAAAGATGCATGTGTTGATAAAATTGTTAGGGCTACAGCTGTGCACCTCTGAGACAGGTGGCGATTTTGTTTGCAGGTGGCGATTGTATTTGCTTTTGTCACGATTTAGATTTTAGGCCAGTTTAATTTTAGTTTCAAGGGTAAAGGAACCATGGCATTATTGTTTTCCTATGCACTGACTTTTAGTTTATTTTAAAATTTAAAAGATAATTTCAGATACATAAACTCCTTTTCTAAAAGGGAATTCAAAAGATTATTTAGAGATTCACATTTAAATTTATGTGGGCAGTTTTGTTTCTATGACCTCAAATTTAGAAAGAGCTTGAAATTCCATGCAGGTTTGCCTTTTACTTCACTCGAAAATTCTTCCATATGTGAAAGTTATGCACGGTCAAAGTTTTGGTCAAACCTGATATTTGCAGGAGGATCATCATATTTTTATATCCTAAGTCATGTTGTCAAGATCATCATGATCTTGGTCTATCACCCGATAAAAATCATGCAGTCACAATATCCGGACGTCAATCTTAGGTGGTAGTGCCCTTTACCCGTCAAATGGCCTTAGGCGCATTGTCAGCATCATGATTTCTTTTAGGAGGGTCATATGTTATAAACTCGGTTTTGGTTACATGAAGATGATCATCATCATCATATTTGAACCCCCGCCTGATAATATCCTGAGGTTCAAATATCATGATGGTATCAACTTTACGTCAGGGTAAGTTTGCCCGTCGAGCGCTCTTTGCATAGCGAGCATCATCATGATATTTCAACATTACCTAATCTTATCATATCATGCTGATCACCCTTAGAAAATCTGCCTTCGGCATATTTGCATGCGCATGTTATAATCCTATCGCAAGGTCATCATCATGATATTTGCTGAAGTTCGAAATATGATGATGACAACTTCATATCCTCCTGATCTCCTTTTGCATAATTATGATCATCATCCTGAAGAAGATTGCAGGAAGAACTAACTGTACAAGTGCTCATGCTATATGCAGTATTGCTTGTTTCATTTCCAGATACATTGTATATATTCAAGCTGTAAAGCATCTACTTATATTCTGTTGCAACTTTCTACTCTGCAATTTCTTTGGTACAACTTGCAGTTCCTTTTAAGTGATTTCATGCATGTGTTCACTGTTTAATTTACGTTTGAATGATTGAGGCTCGCAGTTCGCTCAGTACCCATCATATAATATGCTGGAATTTTATGCCGACGGTGCTATAGACCTTACTTATACATAGCAAGGGTGTGAATTTCATACCTTGAAGCAGAGAGTATTAACGAATTTAGGTAATTTGCTAGTAATCCCAATTTGGAACACAGGCTCGCCCTCTTGTTTGTTCCTCTACCAAATATTCTGTTTTGAAAGAAAGAATAAGGATATGTTATCGTGTCCCTATAATGTTTAATGGCACAGATTATGGTCACACAAGGAAAATACCCACAAAAAAAGTGCTCCAATCTTGTGAAGGAAAATGCAGATTTATATGTGAAAGAGAATTTATGACAGAACAACATTAGTTGGTACCCTTCTCCACACATTGGAATACTATTTTGTGAAATTCTGTAGAAGAGGTTAATGATGGACATGAAGAGTTAAAATAAAATAGACTGTTTTCATCTGAATATCTAAACAACAATACCCAAATATATTCCAAATGAGGGCCGTTGCTACAAAATTAAATTATAAGCAAGAAAACACTGAGGTAAAATTGGGGAAAGAAGGGAGAGGTCAATGTAGGTTAATAACAAAGACAGTTCTGCTAATCAGAACAAAAAATTGCCAATTTTTGTTTGCAAGACACAAATTAAATAAAAATGAATCTTAACAACTGGCATTAGCAAAATCATTAGAAAGGAGGTGAAGACGGCAAGCCCATGCAACCAATTAGTTGGATCTCGACTTACAAAAGTGAAAAAAAAAAGGGCATGGCACAGTATAGAACCAGAGTTCCTCAATGTAGACATGAATGTACCGAGCACAATCTGCAAGATTCCATCTTCTATGCTAGCTTCTATAAACTTTCTGTACTTTGAGCGCAGCTGCTTCCTCTTTAAACCTGTCTCATCTCAATGAGGAAGTCTAAAAATGCATTTTCTTAGAACTGTTTGATCTCAACGATGCCAATTCCAGATCACCAGCTCTGGGACTAATTATTTCCTGGGTAGGAGTTAATAAATCTTGGCCTTTAAAACTGATGCGCCTCTCTGGACCTGTTTGTATGTGGTTGCATTTGAAGATCGTCTGAAAGCTACTAGCCTCCGTTCCACATTTGAGAACCTTAAAAGATGCATGTGTTGATAAAATTGTTAGGGCTACAGCTGTCCACCTCTGAGACAGGTGGCGATTGTGTTTGCATGTGGCGATTGCATTTGCTTTTGTCACGATTTAGATTTTAGGCCAGTTTAATTTTAGTTTCAAGGGTAAAGGAACCGTGGCATTATTGTTTTCCTATGCACTGACTTTTTAGTTTATTTTAAAATTTAAAAGACAATTTCAGATATATAAACTCCTTTTCTAAAAGGGAATTCAAAAGATTATTTAGAGATTCACATTTAAATTTATGTGGTCGATTTTGTTTCTATGACCTGATATTTAGAAAGAGCTTGAAATTCCATGCAGGTTTGCCTTTTACTTCACTCGAAAATTCTTCCATATGTGAAAGTTATGCACGGTCAAAGTTTTGGTCAAACCTGATATTCGCAGGAGGATCATCATATTTTTATATCCTAAGGTTTCACATTCACAGGAGGATCATCATATTTTTATATCCTAAGTCATGTTGTCAAGATCATCATGATCTTGGTCTATCACCCGATAAAAATCATGCAGTCCCAATATCCGGACGTCAATCTTAGGTAGTAGTGCCCTTTACCCGTCAAATGGCCTTAGGCGCATTGTTAGCATCATGATTTCTTTTAGGAGGGTCATATGTTATAAACTCGGTTTTGGTTACATGAAGATGATCATCATCATCATATTTGAACCCCCCCCCGATAATATCCTGAGGTTCAAATATCATGATGATATCAACTTTAGGTCAGGGTAAGTTTCCCCGTCGAGCGGTCTTTGTATAGCGAGCATCATCTTGATATTTCAACATTACCTAATCTTATCATATCATGCTGATCACCCTTAGAAAATCCACCTTCGGCATATTTGCATGCGCATGTTATAATCCTATCACAAGGTCATCATCATGATATTTGCTGAAGTTTGAAATATGATGATGACAACTTCATATCCTCCTTATCTCCTTTTGCATAATTATGATCATCATCCTGATCTTTCACGAGGGTCATTCGCTAAAATTCGCTAAGTGATCAAGACATCATCATCATAAATGGATAAAGCGGATCATCATCTTCATATCCTCCTGATCGCCTTTTTTGCAATATCATGATGATCACCCTATCTATTCAGAAGAAGGCGATATTTCATTCCTTAAACAGCATGATCATTTTTTTACAATATTACCCTGGCGCAATATCATAATGACCTCAACTCATCCTTGTGCTTCGACGACAAAATATCATGATGGCGTCATCATGATAGGTCGATGAGGAGGGTCATCATCATATTGTTTTATCCTGTCATGTTGTCAAGATCATCATGATCTTGTTTGTTCACCCGATGTTTCATAAAGTCCTCTTGCCAATGAAATACAACCTTTTCAAAATATCTTGATGGTCATCATCGTCACATTTTCCCTTCAGCAGGATATTTCCCAAACATGATCCCGTTGGCGAAATATCATGATGTCGTCATGTTCTAAGTTTAACAAAGGCTCCGAATATCATGATGACGTCATCCCGATCTAATAAACGAAGAAGCAAATATCCTGATCATCATCATCATCACATTTTTCCTTCAACAGGATATTTTTCAAGCACGATCTGGTTCGCGAAATATGATGATGACGTCTTGTTCTAAGTTTGACAAAGAAGCAAATATCCCGATGCTCATCATCATCTTGATCTTTCGAGAGGGTTGCCTTGGCCGCAAAGGGGTCATATTACATTCATCATCCTGATCATGCTCCTTAGGTGACCTGATATTACATTTATCCCCTGATCTTAATGAAAATGACGATGACATCATCCTTAGCATTTCAATGAAGCCCGAATGTCATGATGACGTTACCATCATTTTCCTTTCCTCGGCAACATGATCATATTCCATATCCTCCTTTTCTTCTTCAACAATATGATGATGATGATGTTGTTCTTTTCCCCAATATGCAGAAGCGAAATATCATGATGATGAAGTAAATATTGACCAACACGTTTTTTTTTGACACGCCGATGGCGATGATCATGCAGATGGGCAAGAAATGAAGCGGTGGAATTTTAAAGTGTTTTTTTTTTTAGAATAACAAATGATTCCAACATGAAATCATCATAAATAGATGCAGCCATCTCTTCGATGTTCTAGAAAACTATGTAAATTGTAATAACAGTGATGTGGGCAGTTATTTGCAATTTGTGAAAAACACTGTACACTTTTGCATGTCACTTATATTTTATGCATTGGTCTTACTGTACTTCTTTGGTGCTAGTTAGCTATTATTGAGTATGAATGCAAACACATATAACAATAGTAAATTGTAAAAATTGCTTCTAATAGTTTTCAATATTTTTTTGTCTAGATTTCTATAAGACTTGATAACAAGAAAACTAATATTGGAATTATATTCCCATGATAGTTATATGATTTGCAAGATTCAACAACTAGTTATAATATCTTTTTTTGTGTATAGGCCAGCATTGAAGAAATCTTGATGTTACATGTTTGGTGTCCTAGCTTTGGATCTTGTTACAGTCTATCCATGTCTACTATATTTGTTATTTTTACGTGTTATAGTTAAATTCAATATCAAAATATAAATAGATAACGCAGTTTGCAAGTTGTAAGTAGCAAAATTCTATTAATAATTATATAAGTGACAAAACCACTTGAAGGCATATACTATTTAATAATGCACAATACCTTTTCACTTTGTAAAGAAATTAACACAATCCCATCAATATAATATTGCAATTGCAACTAGTTTACAATCCTTTAGACTTTTGCAGATCAATCTAATCCTTCACCTGCATCTACAATCCAAGCACAAGCTTATCAAAATGTTATTGTCATCTATTCAAGTTCATTTGCTCCTTCATATCTCTTGTTTGTTTGTTTCTTCCATTGTTTAATTTACATGTTCAATATATTGTTCATATATGCAAATTGCTAATTATTTGAAGCCTATGGCTCAGAGAATATGTGATGTCATTAGAGTTGTCCAAGGATTGTTCCTACACTATTTACACAACTACATAACAATTATTTTTGCAATATTTAAACAATGGCTTGGCTATTTAGTATTTAAACACTGTATTTATTTATTTTTAAATGTAAACCTCTGATTTCAAATATCAAAACTGAGTGCAAAATGAATTTCAAAGTCACAGGTCTACACTGTTTTCAAATCAAAACTTGGTTCTTATTTTGAATTTTAATAAACCTTTTGTGGCTATCAATGATCAGAACTATCTACCAAATGGTGATTTCTATTTCTTTATTTTCTGAAGAAAATAATGCAAGTGAATGAATCTGACATTGCCATTGCCACTAGTTTTAAATCCTTCAAAATTCTCTTCTTCATTACAATGCCTTATTTTCTTGTACAATCCAAAAATAACGATTATTTTCATTGCATTTAAACAATGCCTTGACTACTTAGAATTTTAGCATTGAATTTATTTGTGATTTGAAATAAGGAAACCAAATACTAAATGCATTTCAAAATTGCATATCAACATTGCTTTTAGGAAACAGCCTGCTTCTAATTTCCATTTGTAATATGCCTTTTGTAATTATCAATCATCAAAACTATCTAACCAATGGTTATGAATATATTACAGGTGCACCATTTTTTTGATATTCTGAGATCAACGAAATTGTCCTTGTTTGAAAAAAAAATGAAGAGAACAAGAGTGCCAATAGTTGATAAACAAAAACAGATCATAGATGTAGAGAAATACAAATTAGCAATTCAGACTGAAATTCTAAACATTGACTATGCATTGAGAAATGAAGGATTGTGTAGAATTCAAGTATTTAAATACAATGTAGGGGATTGCTTATTTGACTCATTGGAGTTACTTCTTCATTCTCAATACACATCAAGTCAATTACGGAATGGAGCTATAGACCATTTCTTGAGTTGCCTCACACAAGGTGATCCAGAAGCAATCACCTCGTATAATTATGAACTGGATAGTCATACATTGCATGAATTGCACGGTGTACAAAATGTTGAAGAGTACTTGCGTAGAATGCGTATTTCTGCAATGCATTCTACAAATAATAATGAAGTTGGCCTATGGGGTGACTTGTTTTGCATCCGTTGGTTGTCAAAGTGGCTAGACATACAAATATGCCTTTGGTCAACTACTTCAGGAAAAAAATACTTGCACTTCAATCCGTCATCCCAAGGACAATCGTATTCTATCTTATTTCATGATGCAAATCCCATCCAAGGACATTTTGAGCCACTTGTGCCTTATCTAGTACAAGCAAACAATGCTAGCCCATGTATCACATCTAGACAACTAAAACAATTTCAAAGCAGTAATCAACAACATCATGATGGTGATTTTATTAGGAAACAAAAAATTGCAAATAGCAACACTACATCACTTCGCAAGATCAAACAACAAATACGTGCTAATAATCAAATGGAAAATACAACCAAGAAAACTAGACACTCAGCATCACCAATAGAATTATTTCAAAAAAAAATTTAAGATACACCGATACATACTTGTGCAATTTGTCAGACATTGCATTTTAAGAAAAACATTATGGCTTTTAGAGAGAAAGAAAAGCAAACATATTATAAATTGACAAATCAAAATAACAATGTATTGATGAATTGTATTTGTCGCATATGCCATGAAACATTGAAACAATGCAAGCTTCCAAAATATGCAACACCACACCGTATTCAAATGAATATAGCTTTACAATATGTAAAAATGCTTACGCAACTAGAAGAGTGCCTTGTTTCACTGAGAATTGCATTCGCACAAATATGGGAATTAGGTTACAAAAGACCCCAAATTGGATTGACTGGGTCTATAATTAATGTCCCAGTCAACATGAACATTGTACAAAATGCATTGCCACGCTCTGCCGATGAAACATACACTATTACAGTTGCGCTAAAAAGACGGCTACAATATAAAAATGCATATCAGAAGGGGATGGTGCGATCAACTATTATAATGAAAGCTTTGAACCAATTGAGCGAAACAACTCTATACAAAAATGAGAAATTCCAATTAAATAAGCACTGGAGACAATCTCTTGAAATAGATGATGAAAGTGGCATAGTAGACGGCCCTTGCACAAATGAAACAGGTTCAGAGTCTGATACAGATGAGCAAAATCCTTGTGAGACCTTGGTCCATGGATACACAGAATCTAAATGTATACATGAAATGCAAGACAAAATCATAGAAGTTGCACCAGCAGAAAACCATTATCCTATTGGAATCTTTAAAGACAAATATGCAGAAGAAATGAACTTTCCCACACTATTTTTTGGAAACCCACGTAATGACGACATTGTCAAGAATTTTTCCTATCAAAAAATTGCACAATGGGAACTACTTCATTCCAATAGACAATTTGCATATCATACAACTAATCTATTTTTCAAAACAGTCAAGATATTGATACATCAAGTCTTATCTACAATGTGGATAAGAGTACGAAAAGGTCAGTTAAAAGGAAGAAAACTAATAGCAAAAGATGTCAAATGCAAACCTAACCTAGAGAAGATTCTCAAATCAGACATTGGATATGTTGACTTTAAAAGAATAAGAATATCTCTGGATTATTTACATCAATTAAAAAAAAATATCTTTGCAATGATTCGGCAACTTGGACCGCCTACATTTTTCCTTACATTTACTAGTGCTGAACAAAATTGGGAACACCTTTCAAAAGCACTTGAAGCCTTGCATAATACATATTGTGCATCTTCACAACAAAAATACGACATACAAAATGAGAAAAATATTTTCTATCTCATAAAAAAAGATCCTGTAACATGTGTACGCTATTATAAACATAGAATCAATGCACTAAAACAATTGATATTTACAGATAGCTCTTTCTGCGGAGAGCTCTTGGATTATTTCTCTGTAACTGAATTCCAAAATCGTGGCAATGAACATGACCACTTTCTTTTATGGATTAAAGATGCTCCAATTTATGGAAAAGATGAACTTGCAAATATTGAACAATTTATTGACAAATACATCACTTGTAACACTGATGATTTGACTCCTCAAATAGCTATCCTGCATAGGCACCATCATACAAAACGATGCAGAAAATCAAAACAGCACTATTGTAAATACAATTTCCCATTTCCACCAATGAAAAAAACTATGATTCTTGAACCGCTGAAAGACAATAATGAAATTATTGTTTCAATGGCAACAAAAATCTTTTCCGTATTACAACAATCTAATTATGACCAATTATTCTCCTTTCAAATGTTTCTACAAGACATCAACTTGAATGAGCATGATTACATCACAGCTATAAAATCAACAATCCATAGGCCTACAATTTTCTTAAAACGAAACCCTTCACAGATATGGAATAACAGGTTTTCAAAAAAAATACCAGAGCTATGGAAAGCAAATACAGATGCACAATTTGTGCTTAATGCATATGCTGCAGCAATGTATTGCAGCTCATACATGACAAAAGTGGATAAAACAATGACAAATGCATTTAAAAGAATTCGTAGGGACCATCAACAAAATAATATCGATGCTATAAAAATGATAAGTAGACTTGGAAATGCATTGCTAAATCTGCAACAAATGTCTACACAACAGGCTGTTCACATCGTACTATCACTTCCACTAAACTATAGTTCAAGAAAGTGTATATTCATTGATACAAGAGCTGATAGTGATCGAACTTTTGTTCTAAAGTCAGCAAAACAATTAAATAGTGAACCAGATGAATCAGAAAATGTGGCCTGTAGATCTTTAATAGATTACTATTTAGCACGACCTGAAACACTCACACATATTTGCCTTGCACAATTCGTATCAGAATATAGAAAAGATGGGAAACCAATGCACCGCAAAGCTAAACCAAATATTATACGTTTTACCAATTTTAACAAACATGTTGACTTGGAAAATTATTGCAGAGAGAATTTATTGCTTTATGTACCCTTCACAATAAATGAAAAAACATTGAACCATGGTTTCCATTCATGGCATCATGCTTATTCATATCATGAAAACACAATTAATACTAATCGTATCAAATACAATTACCACATAAACTCTAAATGGGGCGATATTGACAAAGCTATAGATGAAATCTATTCTGAAAATAATCACATACCAAATGAATTGATCATTTCAAATCAAAATCCACAGAAAGAAACATACAACATAGAAGACGATATTCAAACACTAAAGCATAACAAATCAAAAACTCAATTCTCTAATGCATTTGAAATTGGAAAACATCCACACATTATGGACAATGTTGAATACTTCAATTTGAGACGAATGTTAAACAGTGAACAACAAGCAATTGTAAAGGACATTGTGTTGAAGAAATTAAAAAATATTAAAACTCCACTACACTTGTTTCTAACAGGTGGAGCAGGCACTGGCAAAACCTTTACTGCAAAAGCAATATTTCAATCTCTCCTTCGCATATATAATAACTCCATTGATAGTGATCCGGACAAACCAAAAGGCCTAGTAGTTGCTTATACAGGAAAAGCAGCTTACAATATAGGTGGAGTAACATTACACTCAGCATTTCGAATACCTTTCAACAAATCAGAATTCGTTCCATTGAATACTGAAATCTTAGATACAATGTCAAAGCATTATCAGCAGCTGCGTGTGCTATTAGTAGACGAGATTTCATTGGTAGGTGCAACATTTTTACGTTACATCGATAAGCGATTAAGAGATATAATGCAAATGCCAACCACATACTTTGGAAATCTTGATACAATTTTTTGTGGTGATTTATATCAAGCACAACCTGTACTAGATTCAGTTGTATTTGATAATACACCAACACTGACTGAATTAATGCCATACAAATTTTGGAAACACAACATAAAATACTATGAGCTACAATCAACAATGCGGCAAACAGATGAGAAGTTTATTGCAATACTCAATAGAATACGTGTAGGTTCACAAATAGACAATGATATACAGTACTTGAATCAGACTTGTTTACGCTCACCACCCATCGACCCAACATTCCCCTATCTATTTTACAGAAGGAAAGATGTTAATGCACATAATCAAAATATGTTGTCAATAGTTCCAGGAGAGCTAATTGTACTGAGTGCAATTGATGAAAATGACGAAAACTACAATGAAATACATCTGTATAATCACACAATGTCTTTACCATCTCAAATACTTTTGAAACCAGACATGCTTGTAGAAATTTATGCTGGTAATTATGATACACAAGACGGTCTAGTCAATGGGTCAGATGGAACATTTAAAGCATATACCATATCCAATGCTTTTGACATTGTTTGGATAGAATTCAATGACCCAAACATTGGCCACCATCAACGTGTTAAATTAACACAATGTTATAACAATGACATTCATAAACAATGGACACCTATACTTCGCACCACAAGGCCAATCCAAAAAATCTCAAACAACAAGAAAATAACTATTAGAAAACAATTTCCAATTCAACTTGCTTGTGCTAGAACAATACATAGATCTCAGGGACTCACAATGCAAGGCTTGGCATTTGATCCTACAGCCATAAGGGAACATGGATTAACATATACAGCACTTTCGCGGACAAAAACAATCCAGACATTATTCTTGTTAAAGCCTCTTACCAAGCAAAATTTCAAAATAAAAGAAAAAATAGTTCTTGAAATGTCTCGTCTAAAATCAACAGCACACTGGCAATTTGAAAATGGAGCTATCAAACAAAAGACTAATTCAGAACTACTATTGTGCACATTAAACACTCGCAATCTACACCTACATATTGAAGACATGATTAATGACACTGATATCATGGCATCTGATATCTTATGCCTTCAAGAAACATATATCCAAGACTACCATACAAATAATCTTTTCAAAGATTTCAATTGTTACTCAACATACCATATACACGGACTAATGTCTATAACCAAGAAAAACATATTAGTCTCTAAAACAATGCAACATTCAACATCATATACAGAAGCAATAACATTAACAATAAGCTCTATGAACAATCAAATTAGCATATGTAACTTATATGCCAAACCCAATGCTCCATTTGCAGATATTATAGCAATCACCAAGCAAGTATTCTCATGTATTGATGGAGATAAAACCTTGTACCTAGTCGGAGATTTCAACATTGACATGTGTACAGAAAACTACAAAAAAAAACAGCTCCTGAATCATATGCAAAACCACAATATGCATTTCTTATTAAGTAGGTGTCATGCTCTATCTAGACCATTGATCGATCATCTATGGACCAATGCACTAACAAAAAAAATTGAAGTTTACAAATCGGAAGCATATTGGAGTGACCATCTTGCTACTTTTTTAAGATTTCAACCCTCTCAGAACACTCAATGTTCTTAAATATCTCAACTATTTTTGTTCAATAACATCCAAATCAACAAAAAACATATTTTGACAAATCCAATCTATGTACAAACTACTGTTCAATTATGTATCATCCAATTTACTAATACAAAAAATCCAAATTTACAAATAAAAAGCGTATTACAGCAACAACCTCACTGATTTTCCCTAATTTTAATCCTTTCAAAAAACTAAATATTCTTAAATATGCCATTTGTTTTAGTTCAAAAGCATCTAAACCAACACCATCAAAATCTTGTCAATCAAATTAATAAATCAAACAATCCCTAATGTCCACGAAGAAAAGACATATGTATTACATAGCTTCATCATTTCAATACAATTTCATTTTCTTCTGTCTACAAATTGTCTTATTCTTTTATTCCATAGTACCAATTCTACATATTCTGATATAACATTAGAACAACAACATATTTTCATTTTGCCTGCAGAAATTTATGCAAATGACAAATTGATAAACAAATACAGGTTACAATGGACAATGCCAAAAGAACAGAAGAACAAATGGACACTATTAACCAACAACAATTGAAAAGGTAAACAATATTCTTTGGTTACATGTACACTGTACCTTGTCAAGATTCTAGATTTCAACTAATTTTGTTTTGTTTTTTCCAGATCAAAAGTAAAGAGTCAAAATCAAGTTTCAATTGAAGACTTGAATGCACGTAAAGCAGGCAACATTTTCCAAGGCGATGTCATTGTGAAGTATAAAGCTATATTGGATAAGACAAACAAGACACGTGAAGTACTACGCGCAGACCTCACAGACACAAAAGGTGAAATGACTATTACGCTAAATGCAACTGCTGATCTCGTTGCTCACTATGAAGACAAAATAATTCCAGGTTCGGGACTATCCATATCCAACTTCCAGATTGCACCTAGAACAGATTATGATCGTGGAGATTGCGACTGCATACTGGTTCTAACAAAGTCCTCAATAGTGGAAATCATTCCACGAGTTTGTATTGACTATAAATTCATCCCCAGCACAGCCATAAAACAATTGTTGGCAAGTACCGAACAATATGCTACAGGCACCATAGGTGTATTGGTCACAAGAGCAAAAAAAATAGGTCTCCAATATATTGTTGATGTGCAAGATGGAGATTCAGAGTTCGACAAAGCCCAGGTACACTTTTCAAGGTTCCACATACTAGTTTTAACTTTAAATCATTTTGAAAATTTTATTTTATATGCTAACTGCACTACATTTTAACATGCTTATCTCTTCCAACTCTTTATCATATCTTCCCAGCTTGAACAAAACAATGTTTCAGTTAACTTGAGACCACAACCCCTCATGATCCACTGTATAAGTTCTCTCAAAAGTCTGCCTGCATGCTACACTGTAATAATATTCATTTTTCTCCTCTCATTATTTGCAAACAATGGTTATCTTAAGTTAAACTTTAAGCCCTTTTAGGTTGTTGTAATTTCTTGCTTGCGATTTGCATTGTTATAGAATTTGATTTTCAAAGGTTATGTGACTGTTGACATATCTGTATACATGGTTATTTTTATAATTGCAATCAGTGTCCTTTTCGCTTTTTGTTGCCATTCAATCAATCAAACCTGCATCATCCAATCATAATAAAGTATTGATTTCCCCAGTAGAAGGGATCATAGTTGTGTAACTCGCCAACTGAGTCACAAAATACATGAGTCTGAGAAGCAAGCAACCCTAATGTGCAAAATGGATCAAATTGTAAAGACTCTCCAAGTCTGAGCATGAGACTTTGATTATTAAAAAATAGAGAAATAGAGCCCTCATTTGCAGGTCAACCACCCCATTTTGGAGTGGCCGGGTATATTGCTACATTCTTGGGAAAACAATTGCCTGCACTAAGTTATTTTGGTGCACCCATCTTGTGGAGTCCAGACCTCTCTAGTGCAAAAGAAATTGTAATGACTTCTGCAGTGATTTCATGCTGAGATGACATTTCCAGCCATTTTGGCACCAATGCTCACACTAAAGCGTATCGGCTAATTAAAAATGTTTACACACTAATAAAGCTTGTTTCCTGACAACGATTTCTTGTTTCAAGTTCACTTATAAAAGCCTTTTGCCTAATTAACATCATCTTTTAGTTAACGAGATGACATAAAACAATGGTTAATAAAGATTGCGACCAACTATGATATGCAGCCCATTCTAATTGATGTTCGGCAAATCGCTGTCGCATTTTCTTAGCTTGAAAATAGATAGATCCCTAAATTATTAGAGCATCTAGAACTACTTCACTACAGAGACAGGTACAGTTTTTTCATCGTTAAAAATATGTTTCAGACTACAATAATGGAATTTACACACAGGCTCACGCAAACACATGTAATTATCCTCCATAACTAATCCTATTCCTTCATCTATCTTATCAATAACAATTCCTAACGTCTTCTATGAAGATTCCACCAACTAAACAGAGGTTGTGACATGAAAACTCGAACTAGTTACGAGTTGGAGAAAAACCCTGTGGCAGCTCATCTAGAACATCCAAGTTTCGAACTCAGACTGCTAATAAGCAAACACTTGTCTTTCAACCTTAAGCCTCGCCAGTTCAAAATTAAGCATCCAGATTCAGTCCCATTGCTATTAGATTACTGTTTGATCATTATTGATTAAAGACTCAAGTAAGTATTATTTTAATCTGCTTTCCATGTGGAATACAGTTTGCCCCTCTTTTGCTTAGATACTTGGTCTGGACTCTGCAGTGATTCAGATTTCAGGAGCAATACAGGGAAAAAAAGTAAACACAAAATCACTTGATCTAAAGTGTTATAAACAAGTATGAATCTACTGACACCAATGACAGTACACAAAGGAAATGTAAAACCAATCACATACACAACAATAAAACAATATTGACAATAAGAACTGACACTACAAATGCTCATCCTTCATCAAATACAAACCCTGGCATTGACAATCACTAATCTAGCTGTATCTCAAAGGCCAAAAAAAAATGCATATAAGCCACAAAAAACAGCAACTAAATTCACAGAAATGCATTCAAGAATCAACACAGAGCTGGTATCTGCAGGAATGAACAACGGTCTGATGTCATGTCTCTAAGTAAAATTCTAAACATTTGATAACACCGATTAATTGCACATAAGTCAACAATTCACTCAGTTCCATACTTTTTAGAACATAGACTAATGTATCTCTTCATAAATAGGCGACTACTTCAAATCGATTTTTTCATCAAATACAAATGCAAAAATAAAAGCTCTTTGTCTCGGTAAAGCTTCAAAATAAAGCAAAAATTAGGAATTTAAAGTGGTCAACATGTTCCAAATGCAAGAGGTACATGTACTTGTTTATGCTTCGACTATCTCCTTTCTTGTTTAAATTGTTTCTAGTTCTTGAACCTACTTTTCAATTAACATACATTACTCTTTTGCAGTTTCATTTCTTACTTACACTATTTACACCTACAGCTGCAGATGCACCGGAATTTTGAGGACCATTTTGTAAAAATCAAACAACAGCTCCGAAGCAATGAATTTCCACTTATCCTTTTCAAAAATATTGTCAAACGGATCAATGCAAAAGACAACATGCTTCACACTTGCCAGTCAACATATATCGATGTATTAAATGACAAAAGGACCCTGGATCACTTAAACAGTTTGCTGCACTCAACATTTGAGGTAACAACTCTTGAAATCTCCAATCTTCTCCCTGGCAAATCTAAAACAAAATTAACAAAAAAAAAATCTTCCTAACCAAACAATACTTTCATATGTATTGCAGGTACAAGGAACATTGAAAATAGCTAATGCATTTTCCAGTCCTTTCCACGCATTTTGCTCAAAATGCGATTATAAATTTGATACCTATGGAGCACTTGACAATGAAACTGCCCAGTGTGATAGATGCAAGGAACAGGTCGCCTATATCTACTCACACTATCTCAAGACTATTTTGACAACAGACAACAAACAGACAATACATTGCTCATGCGCCAACAATATCATCCAAATGCTACTGCCAGACCTGCAACAAATCAGCTATGACGAGTACCTCAAGGATAAATCAGCAGTCATCTTTATGTTACGAGACTTCAGCAGAAAAGGACAATTTACATTGAATAAGTCCAATGTCATCATTGATGCATGTTGTCCTGAAGAATGAACACAAAGCATACGAAACTACATTTTTGTTACATATATCTTATACACGATACCTCTTTAATACTCTCTTTACTCTCTGAACTACACATTACTTTATCATTTTACCTAATATTATATGTAATTGGTATTTTTGAGTACAAAATCAAATCCCTTAATCAAATATGTCTTAAATTTTCTTTTCGTTATAAGCAAATATTGGAAAGCTTCTTAAATTCTCTCAACCAAAATAAGAATGCTGTAAACCTCTCTCTCATTATGCATACTATGATAATCTGCACTAAAATCGTCTTCAACTTTCTTGCTTCATTGATTTACCTCACGAACGCGTCAACTTTTGTGTCTGGTTTTGCATGATCTTACTGGTACTGGCACTTGTATATATATGATGACACATACTTAAAAAATATTCATTTCTCTCTCCGGTGTCTATGAAATCTAATTCTATATATGCAAGTGTCTAAACACTATAAAGCATTCATTCTATTTAAGCAACAGCTATTTAGTCGTGGAGAAGAATCCATTCACATGTCAACCAACCGTGTACTAAACTGTCAAAGAGAACGACTACTCACATTTCACCAAGTTGTCTCAACTTTTATACACTTCTAAAAGTGTGAATAGCTGTTATCATACATATGGTTTATGTTGTCTGTCTTCTAGACATAGATTTTCAAATTTTTTTTGTTGTGATGGTTTTAAGATTCATGGTGCACCTGACTTCTAGAATTGATACATATTAACATAGACATGGTACAAATTTTATAAAAGTTTAACAATGGTTTTAGGATTCTAACGTGTTTTTTATTTTTTTACAAGTTTAGGCATTTGCATCTGGAACAGGACACCATTAAATGGAACACAACACTCCATAAATGGAGCCGTTGCTGTTCCATGGCCACTGCATTACCATTCAAAATGAAAAAACATATTTTCCATCTATAGCAGTTGTTCAGCATTGCAGATCAGTTGTCTAATAAAAGGCAAAAAGTAGCGAGTTGGTTGCAACTGTTTATGACAAAATGGCCATTGTACGGTGTGATTTTGGGTCTGAAGAAGTGCGCTAGAGTAAATTCAATAGAAAACTAATTAAGTGCAACTGAGGGCCAGTCAAACACTTCATAGTGTTGTAAAAAGTCTCTTAGATAAATTAAGAACTGAAAAATAGTCATAAGTCCAATCTGTTTCGGTTGCTGGACTGTTAAAAGCCATATTTTTCTCCCGGTTGTCAAAATTGTTAAACAATCAGCATCTTTTAGTGATGGACTTTATTATACCTCGATTTAGTAAATACTCTACTACCAATACTGTTTAGTAGTCACGCTATGTTATTGACTGTTTTTTAAGTCACAGTCGCACTCTATCAAATTAACTTCAAAAAGTAGGGAGTTCATTGCATTTCTTGCAACATAGCATTGTTGTCAATTGACTAGGTATTAATGTTGCAAACCTAATGAACAAATCAACACATCCACTCAAGATATCTTGCACATGAATGTAAATGTTGCACATAGAATTTTACCCTACCTAACTGAAGTCTTTTCCTTACCTTACCTCTTTCAGGACCTTAGCATTTTGATGTATCATATTCTCTATACCTTTCACTGGCTGGACCTATACATGACACAATGCTAGACATGATTACAACCAGTGTATCTTTCATTTTCTTCTCAAAATAAAAGAGTTCTTCTCAGACCTCCAATGGGCCATAGCTTCACAAAAATCCCAATTGAACTGTTTATGACAAAATGGCCATCGTGCGGTATAATTTTGGGTCTGAAGAAGTGCACTAGAGTAAATTCAATAGAAAACTAATTAAGTGCAACTAAGGGCCAGTCAAACACTTCATAGTGTTGTAAAAACTCTCTTAGATATATTAACAAATGAAAAATAGTC
Source organism: Cunninghamia lanceolata (assembly GCA_027924645.1). Lineage (NCBI taxonomy): Eukaryota > Viridiplantae > Streptophyta > Pinopsida > Cupressales > Cupressaceae > Cunninghamia > Cunninghamia lanceolata. The sequence continues at coordinate 2,992,278 of BSBN01000275.1, read as the reverse complement.
ATAAGTCCAATCTGTTTAAGTTGCTGGAGTGTTAAAAGCCATATTTTTCTCCCAGTTGTCAAAATTGTTAAACAATCAGCATCTTTTAGTTATGCACTTTATTATACCTTGATTTAGTAAATACTCTACTACCAATACTGTTTAGTAGTCACACTATGTTATTAACTGTTTTTTAAGTCATAGCCGCAGTCTATCAAATTAACTATTTTTTAAGTAATTTGATAGACTGTGACTGTCCATGCACATTCTGGCTGTGAATATGTAACCTGTAGCTTTGATCCAATATGTATATAGAAAGCACTATGACTGTGCATGCACATTTTGACTGTATATTATAGATGGCCAATGCTTTTTCAGATGCAAAGATATTTTAATTATTCTAATGCTTACCAAAATTATTTGCAAATCATTTGTTTAGGCTAGGGCTAATGGTCCTTGGTAAATTTATGGTTCCAATGCACTTGAGTATTATGCGAATTATCTATCTTTAGTGTCTAAACGTTTCGACAATTCAATAGGTTCAAATCATTAACCGTTCAATCGTTCAATCGTTCAGCAGGTTCAACAGGCCAACAGGTTCCACGGTTCAACAGGTTCAAGGGTCCGACAGGTTGCACAGTTCAACACGTTCAACAATTCCACCAGCACACCAAACATCAAAGCAGCATATATATGTGTATGCGTCTTATTGATTTTCATAGCTAGGTCAGATCCCTTCTAGAGACTAACCTAGTCACAAAATGTTGAATCGCCTATCAGCCTTAGCATTTTGAGCATCTCAGTTGTGCTATATGACATACACCAAGCCCCAATTCAGTGAACACAACATTCTATCTATCTTGAATTTACAAATAGGTCAAGACCTATTTCAAATATAACGTATATGTAATTTGCAACAAAACGTTTGTACAATCTCTTATTCATAGTCCATGATTCAAAAAACTATAAATATTATCTTACAAAATTTTGTAATACAGAAATTTATGTCATGGCTATTTCAGACAAGGATCTAATTTAATCTACCAAAGGATCTAATTGTTTCTGTCATGAACTATGTAAATACCACAGTAATTTGATCAAAACCACAGTAAAAACCCTGAATGTAAGTTCTAAGCATTTTCACAAACATACATTTAAAATTGCAAGCTCTCAGAGAAGGTATTTCAAAATACAAAGAAGGGCAAGAGAACACTCAGAAGATAGATGCAAAACTCCAGATTCTACTGTATTAGAAACGAATAGTCATACATGATTTACAATGTAGGAATGACTCTTAGTTTCACTGATCATACTACAGAGAACTTACAAGTTTTACAGATATAGTAAGGCAGCCAGACATTCCACACGCACCTTACTGCAGACAAACAAGCGACCTCCTTCTACTTCTAAACTATGCTAAGCTAACTCACTGTCTTTTCCTAGAATCCCTGTGTCTAGGCCCTAAAAAATCCCTATTGTCAAGTATTACAGTGTAGAGAGGCACAATATAAAGACATTCTGATTGTCCTCACTACAGCAAAAACGTAACTGAACCCCTGGTTCAAACCCCTGGTTACAGCAATAAATACAACTGAACCAGCTCTTCAAAATATCTCTGAGCAGTGTCAAATCTCGGCGAAATATTGCCCCTTCTAAGAAGTTCCGGCAGCTCAGCAATAACTTCTGTTTGTCTGTTGTACAAATACCTCTAGCTGCAACTCTGTCTTTCACATGAATGGCCTTGACTTTTCGCACTTTACCCTTATCTTCTTGCTCCTGAAATTGAATTTCCTTCCTCCATGAGGTCGCTGTATTGACTTTCCAGCTGCTTCCTCAACTACAAGCCTGCAAGACAAGACAAGCAATAAGTATTTCATTTATCACATAAACAGCAAGAAATTAAAATAATCATTTGAATCCAGGTGACTATGCAAAATCGTGGAAATCAGATCCAAAATACTCTCAAACGCGCCCAAAATGCGTTCAAACCGCTCAAAATTCACTGGGCCGACCATCGCTGACCGCAAAAATGCCACAAGCGCCCAAAAAAAAAACACTTTAAAATTCCACTACTTCATTTCCCGCCCATCGGTATGATCATCGGCATCGGCGTGTCAAAAAAAACCTGTTGGTAAATACTTACTTCATCATCATGATATCTCACTTCTACATATTGGCGAAAAGAACAACATCATCATCATCATATTCTTGAAGAGGAAAAGCAGGATATGGAATATGATCATGTTGCCAGGGAAAGGAAAATGACGGTGACGTCAGCATGATATTCGGGCTTCATTGAAATGCTAAGGATGGCGTCAGCGTCATTTTCGTTAAGATAAGCGGATAAATGTAATATCGGGTCACCTAAGGAACATGATCAGGATGATGAATGTAACATGACCCCTTTGCAGCCAAGGCAACCCTCTCGAAAGATCAGGATGATGATGAACATTGGCATATTTACTTCTTCGTCGAACTTAGAATAAGACGTCATCATCATATTTCGCGAACCAGATCGTGCTTGAAAAATATCCTGTTGAGCCAAAAATGTGATGATGATGATGATCAGGATATTTGCTTCTTCGTTTATTAGATCGGGATGACGTCATCATGATATTCTGAGCCTTTGTTAAACTTAGAACATGACGTCATCATGATATTTCGCCAACCGGATCATGTTTGGCAAATATCCTGCCGAAGCCAAAATGTGACGATAATGATCATCAGGATATTTTCAAAAGGTTGTATCTCATCCGCAGGAGGACTTTAAGAAATATCAAGTGAACAAACAAGATCATCATGATCTTCACAACATAACAAGATAAAACAATATGATGATGACCCTCCTCATCGAATTATCATGATGGCGTCATCATGATATTTTGTCTTCGAAGCACAACGATGAGTTGAGGTCATCATGATATTGCGCTAGGGTGATACTGTAAAAAAATGATCATACTGTTTAAGGAATCAAATATCGCCTTCTTCTGAATACAAACAGTGATCATCATGACATTGCAAAAAAGGTGATCACGACGATATGCAGATGATGATCCCCTTTATCGATTTATGATAGTGATGTCTCCATCACTCAGCGAATTTCAGCGAATGACCCTCGTGAAAGATCAGGATGATGATCATGATTATGCAAAAGGAGATCAGGAGGATATGAAGTTGTCATCATCATATTTCGAACTTCAGCAAATATCATGATGATGACCTTGCGATAAGATTATAACATGCGCATGCAAATATGCCAAAGGTGGATTTTCTAAGGGTGATCCGCATGATATAATAAGATTAGGTGATGTTGAAATATCATGATGATGCTCGCTATACAAAGACCGCTCCACGGGGAAACTTACCTTGACCTAAAGTTGATATCATCATGATATTTGAACCTCAGGATATTATAAAAAAAAAAACGTGTTCGTCAATATTTACTTCATCATCATGATATTTCGCTTCTGCATATTGCACAAAAGAACAACATCATCATCACCATATTGTTGAACAAGAAAACGAGGATATGCAACATGATCATGTTGCCGAGGAAAGGATGACATCATCATCATCTTCGTTAAGATCAGTGCATAAATGTAATATCGGGTCACCTAAGGAACATGATCAGGATGTTAAATGTAATATGACCCCTCTGCAGCCAAGGCAACGCTCTCGAAAGATCACAATGATGATGAGCATCGGGATATTTGCTTCTTCATCGAACTTAGAATAAAACGTCATCATCATATTTCGCAAACCAGAGCATGCTTGAAAAATATCCTGTTGAAGCAAAAATGTGATGATGATGATGATCAGGATATTTGCTTCTTCGTTTACTAGATCGCGATGATGTCATCATGATATTCGCAGCCTTTGTTAAACTTAGAACATGACGCCATCATGATATTTCGCCAGCCAGATCATGTTTGGGAAATATCCTTCCGAAGGCAAAATGTGACGATGATGAACATCAGGATATTTTCAAAAGGTTGTATTTCATCGGCAGGAGGACTTTACGAAATATCCGCTGATGATGATGACCCTCCTCATCGAATTATCATGATGGCGTCATCATGATATTTTGTCTTCGAAGCACAACGATAAGTTGAGGTCATCATGATATTGCGCTAGAGTGATATTGTAAAAAAATGATCATGCTGTTTAAGAAATCAAATATCGCCTTCTTCTGAATAGATAGGCTGATCATCATGATATTGCAAAAAAGGCGATCCGCAGGATATGAACATGATAAACCCCTTTATCGATTTAGCGAATGACCATCGTGAAAGATCAGGATGATAATAATAATTATGCAAAAGGAGATCAGGAGGATATGAACTTGTCATCATCATATTTCGAACTTCAGCAAATATCATGATAATGACCTATCATCATGACATTGCAAAAAAGGCGATCAGGAGCATATGAAGATAATGATCCCCTTTATCGATTTATAATGATGATGTCTCCATCACTTAGCGAATTTCAGCCAATGACCCTCGTGAAAGATCAGGACGATGATCATAATTATGCAAAAGGAGATCATGAGGATATGAAGTAGTCATCATCATATTTCGAACTTTAGCAAATATCATGATGATGACCTATCATCATGATATTGCAAAAAAGGTGATCAGGAGGATATGAACATAATGATCCCCTTTATCGATTTATAATGATGATGTCTCCATCACTCAGCGAATTTCAGCGAATGGCCCTCGTGAAAGATCAGGATGATGATCATAATTATGCAAAAGGAGATCAGGAGGATATGAAGTTGTCATCATCATATTTCAAACTTTAGCAAATATCATGATGATGACCTTGCGATAGGATTATAACATGCACATGCAAATATGCCGACGGTGGACTTTCTAAGGGCAATCAGCATGATATGATAACATTAGGTGATGTTGAAATATCATGATGATGCTCCCTATACAAAGACCACTTGACAGGTAAACTTACCCTGACCTAAAGTTGATATCATCATGATATTTGAACCTCAGGATATTATCGGGGGGGGGGGGGGGGGGTTCAAATATGATGATAATGATCATCTTCATATAACCAAAACCAAGTGTATAACATATGACCCTCCTAGAAGAAATCATAATGTTGACAATGCACCTAAGGCCATTTAACGGGTAAAGCGCACTACCACCTAAGATTGACGTCCAAATATTGCGACTGCATGATTTTTATCGACTGATAGACCAAGATCATAATGATCTTGACAACATGACTTAGGATATAAAAACATGATGATACTCCTACGAATATCAGGTTTGACAAAAACTTTGACAATGCATAACTTTCACATATGGAAGAATTTTCAAGTAAAGTAAAAGGCAAACCTACATGGAATTTCAAGCTCTTTCTAAATATGACGTCATAGAAACAAAATATGAACTTTGACAAACTGACCTCATGATAATGACCTACCTTATCCAATATCATGATGATGATGCACCTAGCCTTCATTTTTACCAAACCGCCAGAAAACAAAAAAACACAAGCAAAAGCAAAAACCAAACACCAGCAGGGGTCCCCATTTTGCTAAGGAGCATAACGGGGCATCTTGTGAACATCACAACAGCTTCTTAACATATACTTGACCAATATATGTGTACTTTGAGCAAAAATTGATTTAAAAAAATTGGAATTAAACACACAATATATACATTTATTTTACAATAATCATTAGTACTACTATAGCAATCCTAAACAATTTCCATTGCTTTAATTATCAAGACAGACTGTACACACAAAGTATTTAGAAAAAAGAACTATGGTCCATAATACATAATGAAATAATCAGTTCAGACTATCTTGTATCCAAGATTTCATTGCACATTTTTCATCTAATGCTTTTTCCTCTGTTCTCAATCTTCTATTTGATGGTCTCAAGACTAAATTTGACATATAAAATCATTACTCACATGACCTACTCTCATCCCATCAAGTTTTCGTTTCTCACAATATACTACACCAACATTAAATGCATAAAGGCAGGAACATGACGCATTGCGTCTCTTGTTTTTACATGCCTCTGTCCTATTTTTCATTAATATTTATGGAAGGAATGGTCTTGGAGGTATGACCCAACATCTTCTCCGTATAGCTCAAGCAGGATTTTGACTCAACTAAAAATGCCAGTAAAGCGATTTTGGAGCGTGTTGTTTTTGTTTTTTGGTATGCAGTTGTAAGGACCCGCTTGATCCAAACTCGAATTTTCAAAAAAATTTCTTTATTAACAAGTTCTTATGAGAGATATCAAAACTTCCATTGAGTACTTGGGAAAAACTTCGGCCAAAACGGGCCTTATGTTCAAACGAAACATTAATTTCAGCAAAAACGGGCCATATGTTCAAAACGAAAAATTTTTAAGCCAACCCGGGCTCTTCTATCTTTTGGGCAAATAGGTTCATATGGAACCAGGTCAAACGAACCTTATCGCTACCTGATTCGGGTAGGACAAACAATGGCAAAAAGGCCTAGTGGTCAAATGGACCAATACTCTATCCAATACGGGATAAGTAAACACAACAGCCAACCGGGCTAAATAGGACAGGAATCATTATGCTCTGGCCAAAGACTTCTGACTTCCTCGGAACCAATATAGATTCATGAGTCACTTCCTAGGGACCACAGTCTGCCCAGACACTGTGCTGAGGATGTCGACCAGGGAATACATAACATCAACTTGTACTCACCTCAGTTTACAACAACGCCGGGTACAAGTAATCCACCCCAGGGATTCTTCTGAGTACTAGGAGAGTTCTTATGTTACCTAGATATCAAGATTATGAAGTTAATTATTAAAGAGTACCCTATATCTGAGGGACCTAAGTACTGGGGGCATCCTTCGTCATCCAGACTGCCTACATACCCTGTATCCACGGGATCAAGGCCCTCTATGGATGCGATCTACATGACGAAAGCAAACATGTAGTTATGTCTTGCACTATGTTTATGTAACTTTGGTTGGTACACAGTTCTTCGCCGACTGCACATTCACTCAAGTGATGCAGAGATGGAATTTTTAAGAAACTAGTATTGCAAACACACCTCCTAGAAGTGTTTGACGTTTAAGTTTTCAAATGTGAATAATTTACCTATCACGCATATTTTCCCGATGAGGTCTTCCCGTTGATCGTCCTACAACAAATGTTGATAGTCTCATTTCTTTTTCTTAATCTTTTTAGTCAGGTATCTGAGGAGATTTTCCCTTCCTACGGATTTAACTTAGACATGTTCCTTATTACTCCCTGACAATTTAGAGGGACGGTGCCTAGACGTCATTGTTGCAGCTATGTTAGGCGCGAGGTACTTGGTTCAACGCGATGGCATTACCTGTAAACGTGACCCAGAGGTACCATAAATACCGAACACTGCAATTTGTTTGAGTTTGGACGTTTTTACAAGGTTTACCTATCTAGTAAAGAGATGAAAAACTTGCATAATCACCAACTAAGAAAATTGATAAAGGAACATAAAGATGCATGATAATTTTGAAAATATTTAATCCATTCTACCAATTCTCATTTTAAAGAGGTTTAGATTTGGAAAAGCAAGGAATATTGATAACCTATTGTGTCATACATCAATAGACTTTATTCCAAGAGTGGATAATTGAGACCTTTTCTTGCATGACCATTATGAACTCACTTTCAAATTGAAACTAGTAAGGATTAATAAAAATTTGTAAAATAAGATAGATGTCTTCACAAGAGGTTCACTTGAAATTTCGTAATTAGATTTATACTTTAACAAAATTGATTAATTTCCATTATTCATAAACTTTTGTATATACTCAATCAATGGTAACTATGTTTCCTAATACATAAGAAATGATAATTAGTTGTTTCAAGGTGAACTTGGGTGTCTACTATTTTTGTATGTACATTTATGAATGTTTCATAGTTGTCACATGATCAAACTCACTTCTAGATAGTAATTAATAGTTCTAAGATAGAGCAAACATTAAAAATATGGTGATTCTTAGTTTCGGTTAATTGAATTATGAATCAATTCTCTAATTATGTAGTTGTTGTTGATTCCTTGATTTAAATATGGGGTAGAAGATATGATATTTCCATTCTTTCCTCATAATCTCTAGGACATAATATATGTTAGGATGCACACCACTTCCCAATGTTATTCTACCAAACGCAAGATGGTGGTTAAGAGATATGTTGCCTTTGCATTATAATATACACATACAAGGGTTTAGATTCTAAGGTCCAATTAATATAAGCACATGAGCTATAGATTATCACCAGTGGACCACTCACAAGAGAGTACCCAATGTTTGATTATAACTTCAAGAACATTAGTATTGAGAATGCAACATGACTTCTAAAGTCATTCAATTATTCACATACATCAAGAATTATTTCCTTGCATAAAAGACAAAGAAATCGTTTCCTACAAAACTTCTTCTTACCCTAGATTAATATCATAAGACTCCTAAAGGAATCACACAAATTATAGTGTAGTTATAAACCCCTGTCTGCTAGTAATGATCTGCCTTTCCCTCACTTGGTCTCATACTGAGCCATCCAATAATTAAACAAGAAACTAGCCTATCTAGATAACTTTGATACAAATCTAGGATCTATAAAACACTCAGTTGCACCTGTATCTATGTATCTATTAGAATACAATAGGGGATCCAAATCTATTATGCTTGAATTCTGCTTAGTTCTTACTCACAGAGTCATGAGTTTAATTCATATTACTCACAGTTAATGAATGTGAGAACCCCTTAAACACACTATCAGATGAGACTCCCCTGTCAGCGGAAAGATTGACAACAACATTCCTGGATTTAATCTTAGTAAGTACATTATTCAGTGTACTACTCAAATCAATATGAAGTGTAACTGTAATAATCTTAACCGATTAACTACTTGTAGCTATGGTTGGGTAAACTATAACCAAGTTTCTATTCAGTTTAGTTATTTTCATAGAGGATTGCGATGAGTTTTCTGGAGTCATGTGCGCACTGTAGGTCTCACATGGGGTTCGTTTTGGTGAAGGACCAGACAAGGGATGGGCTTCATAGCGGTTATACTTAAACATCATCTAGTTTAATAGTTAAAAGTCAATTTTGGCAAAATAGGATAAACATTTACCACATTTTGATGTGGATGAGGTGTAAAATTGCTATGTAAAATTGCTATTAACTAGTTGGCCTTTAAAGGAAATGATGTTTAAGTAGAATGTTTAGCATGGATGCCTCAACCCAGTTACTCAACATAATATGGATTCATCAAGTTTTTAAACAAATAATTATCTGCAATCTACAGTCATCCAAAATAGTTTGGACAGAAGAAAAAAAAATTCACATCTTATCAGAAACAAACAAGCCAAACAAAATGAGTACCAAAGAAATTTACATGCTATAGTAAAATGAAAATACTTGTCTTCTCCTCTCAGACCTTGCACAAAAACAGATCAGAAAACTTTCGATCTGCAACATTCTTTACATAATCCTGTATTTCTTTCTTAGATAATGCTGATGTGTGATGTTGCTTAACGTATTTTACATCTCTACACCGACTATTGTAAATGTAACAATATGCACTACCACCGACTATTGTAAATGTAACAATATGCATTACATAGGTTTCAATAAATCTTGCAACAATTGAAGGAATATATAATGGTCAGTGGTGTACCTGTCAATGGAATACATAAAAGAAAATAGAAGGAAGAAATGCAACTATCTTGTAACATATAATTGCTCTTTTCTGAAATAGCTACCTTGCTAAAGCTGTAGGTTCCCACATCAACGGTACAGCATGCCTGACTTAAATTTCTCCAGCATTCCACAAAATAGAATTCAGTGTGTCCTTCTTCCTTACAATTGAGGTATTTTATAGCAAATTCCATGCATCCCCACTATCTTTGTTTAATACTAATGCATCCTCCACTATCTTAGTTTAAGGAAAATGCTTCCTCCACTGTCTTTGTTTAAGGAGAATGCTTCCTCCACTGTCTTTGTTTAAGGAAAATGCATCCTCCACTCACTAGTGGATTTGCAAAACTTATCATCTATTCCTTATGTGTAATCCATTTTGTATTTTAAATGAATATATTTTTTTATATTAGTTTTCACAAATTTGAGTTGTGACATCCTTCTCCCCTAAATTTATGCATCGTCCTGATGCATGTTAGAAATAAGATCAAACATATAAATCCATATCAAAATATCTACTTTTAATGTCCATATTTCAAAAATAGTTTAACATAGATAAAGATAACAAGGCATAACTATCATTGTCCTTAAGCAAGATTTGAAATTTGTCGAGTTAATAAATAACTAGAGTTTATTCAAAATAAATATGGATAGAGTTGTTGCATTTCCACTGTGTCTTCCCATGTAGCATTCTCAGGTGAGTACTGGTCCCACTGGACTTTAGATTGGTCCACTATTCTATTGTGGAGCTGGAACTGGTGCCTCTCGATGATTCTGCATGGCCCTATTGTTATTGTACCTAGTTCTTCTACTTGCAGGGCATTCCAATTAAGAATATGCTTAGGGTCAGGTATATACTTTTTTAACAAGGATACATGGAACACGTCATGAATGCAGCTTAGTGCTGGAGGTAAGGCCAAGCGGTAAGCCACATGATTGATTTCCTCAAATACTTCAAAAGGTCTGACATAGCGAGGGGCTAGCTTTGACTTCCTTCCAAAAGAGATGGAACTTTTATGAGGTCAAACTCTTAGGAACACCTTTTCACCAACTTGAAATCTTTTGGGTGTCCTATTCTTATTTGCATAACTTTTATGGTGGTCCGAGCCTTCCTTCAACCTCTGTCGAATAAGTTGCTCTTGGTTGTCCATATCTTTCAACATTTCAGGGCCAACCAGTATCCTATCTTCTAATTTATCCCAACTTAATGGTGTTCAACAAGGTCTCCCATAAAGAGCTTCAAAGGGTGCCATACCTATTGCTGCTTGGAATGAATTGTTACAGGTGAACTCAACTAATGGCAAATATTCCTCCCATTTAGTCTACTGATCCATACAATACATACAAAGGAGGTCTTCCAGAATTTGGTTGGTTCTTTCTATTTGTCCATCTGTCTCAAGATGATAAGCTGTGCTGAAATTCAACTATGTTCCTAAGGCAGCCTGTAATGTTGTCCAGAATCTAGAAGTGAACTTCGTGTCTCTATCAGAGATGATTTTCTCAGGAATCCCATGCAACCTAAAAATTTCCTTTATGAACCTTTTTGCTACTACAGGTGCATCATATGTTAGGTTTCCTGGTATGAAGTGGGCAACCTTAGTGAGTTTATCCACTACCACTAAAATGCAATTGTGCCTATGAGATGTCATTTGTAGACCTTGGACAAAATCCATACTTATGACTTGCCATTTATAGAAAGGTACATCATGTGGATAAATAAGTCCTGCTGGGTGTACATGTTCCGCCTGAACCCTTTGACATTCTAAGCATCTAGCAATTATGTCTACCACATCTTTCTTTATTCCTAGCCAAAAATATATTCTTTTGAGGTCTGCATACATTTTATTCACTCCTGGATGTCCTGAATATGGAGCCTTATGTGCCTCTATCAAGATCATACCCCTTAGTTCTGCATGATCAGGAATGCATATTCTTCCCTGGTACCTCATTAGTCCATCATAATCAAAAACATAGTCCAAATACTTAGGTTCCATAAAGGTGTTAGCTAGAGATGTCTTAACCTGAGTGTACCATGGGTTATGTTTTTGCTCAGAGAGTATTTGTTACTTTAGGTCTATGTGCAAGTTGGATATGCCCATTATATGCCTCCTGCTGAGAGCTTCGGCCACTCTATTTTCTTTTCCTTTGATATATTGAATATCAAAATCATACTCACTTAGAAACTCTAACCACCTTCTTTGTCTTGCATTCAAATGAGGTTGAGTGAAGATATATTTTAGTCCTTGATTGTCTGTTTTAAGCTCAAATGGTTTTCCCAACAAGAAATGTCTCCATTTTTGCAAGGCATGAACTATGGCTGCAAGTTCAAGGTCATGAGGGGCGTAATTGACTTCATGGATTTTCAGTTTTCATGATTCATAAGCCACTACTCCTTCCTCTTGGAAAAGAACTCCTCCTAGTCCTTCTATGGATGCATCTATTACTACTGTGAAGTTACCATTAGGGTTTGGCACTTTTAGAATTGGAGGTGATGTTAGTCTTTCCTTCAGTACTTGAAAAGCCTTATCACACTGCTCAGTCCAAATGAACTTTTTATTCTTCTTTTGTAAGGATGTGATTGGATTCGCTATCCTTGAAAAGTCTTTCACAAACCTTCTGTAATACCCTGCCAATCCCATAAAACTTCTTACTTCAGTCACATTTGTAGGGATAGGCCATTCAGTGATGGCTTTTACTTTATCAGGATCTACCGCTATACCCTCGGCTGAAATGATATGCCCTAAATAGTGAACCCTCCTTTCAAAGAAGGAGCATTTGGATAACTTCCCAAACAACATATGCTTTCGCAACCTTTGTAAGACTGCCTGGAGATGGGTTAAGTGTTCCTCTTCATCCTTGGAATATATTAAAATGTCATCTAGAAACACAATCACAAACTTATCCAAACAATCGTGGAACACACTATTCATTAGATTCATAAAGGTAGCTGGAGCATTTGTTAGCCCAAATGGAACTACAGTGAATTCATAGTGTCCATACCTAGTCCTAAATGCTGTCTTTGGGATGTCTTCATTTTTTATCCTTAATTGATGATAACCCAAGCGAAGATCAATTTTGGAGAACATTGAGGCTCCTCTCATTTGGTCAAATAGATCATCAATACGAGGCAAGGGATATCTGTTCTTCACAGTGGCCTTATTCAACATTTTGTAGTCAATGCACAACCTTAGTGTCCCATCCTTCTTCTTTACAAATATGACTGGTGCTCCCCAAGGTGATACACTAGGCCTTATCAACCCTTTTTCTAGCAATTCTTGGAACTGTATTTTCAACTCTTGGAGTTCTGTGGTGTTTATCCTATATGGGGCTTTGGATATAGGTGCAGTTCCAGGAAGTATATCGATTGAAAAATTGAATTCCCTTTTAGGAGGTAATCCAGGTATCTCTTCAGGAAACCCATCCTTGTAGTCCCAAAGGAATGAACTATTTTCAAAGGTAGGGGCTTCTTTCTCTTCTCCCTTCTCATCTAAAGATACTAGGAATATCTGATTTCCTCGTTTTCATCTTGCCTTCTTTAGTTGCATAGCAGAAATGGTCCCCACTGATATAGGTTTGTAAATTCCTTGGATCCTAACTCTACACCCCTTATCATCTACACACTCCACCACTTTGTTATAGCAATCTATGTTAGCCTTATGACTCGTTAGCCAACTTATTCTGATTATGACATCATAGGCTCCTAGGGGTGCAACATATAAGTCAGCTTTGGTTTCTAATTCAGGAAACTTAATGAGGACTCCTCTTATGTACTTGTTCACTTTCCATATAGCCTTATCCCCATACTGAACTGTCCATGATGATTCCATATTCTTAGTTTGCAAAGACATTTTTCTTACCAATTCTGGGGAAATAAAATTCTTGGAGGAACCAGTATCTATCAAAATAGTTATGGGTTTACCAAAAAGCATACCTCTTGTCTCCATAGGTACATTTTGATGACGAGTTTGTTGATATCTAACGGTAGCATGTATTTGGTGTTGCCGAGGTTGTTGTGGTTGATTGTACCCATTCCTTTTTGAACAATCCCTTATGATTGCCTCCACACATAAAGCATCCACCAGGGGGTCCATTAGAAATTTGGGGTGGTACATTCCCATCATTCCTCCTGACATTACTATTGTAATTGTTCTTGTGATCCTGATTACTAGTAGGTTCTATTCTAGCCCAGTCTCTCCTCTTGTTCTTCTGAGCTCGTCTGTTGTCCTTATTGTCTAGTTTCCTTTTGAAGACAAATTGTTTATCCCGAAAGTTTTGCTTTGCTACTGATAATTCCTGTAATTTCTTTTCCTATTTAAGTGCCTTCTCCAAGACTTGATTCATGTTGTCAGGGGCAAACATATCCACTTCTGCCCCAATATCAGTATTCAACCCCAAAATAAACTTCCTTGCCTGAGACCTTTCATCCCTTTGATAGATAGGAACATCTTTCAGTAGCTTCACAAATCTATCCCAATACTGTTGGACTGTGAGATTTCCTTGTCTAAGATTCAGAAACTCAGTCATCTTCTCATCATAAAATAGTTGTGAAGCCATCTTTCACGGAAGTGGCTCACAAACTACCTCCAAGTCAGGTTTTCTTTTGAATAACAATATTGTTCTTTTATATTTATCCACCAACTAGCAGCTTCTCCTTCTAACTGATAGGCTCCCCAGGTTGCCTTGATGTTTTCTGAGTAGTTTCTTAGTTCAAAATATTTCTCCATTTCGATTAGCCATCCTTCTGCAGAATCCCCCACATGCTTACCATCAAATTTAGGAGGAGTTATCTTCTTGAGGTCTTGTGAGATATCTAGAGTGGTAATTTCCTATCGAGGCCTAGGAACCTCTAGCTCATTAGTTGTGTGAGCTATGTGTACTTCTGCACCTTGATGTTCATTTTCTGGTTCCAAAATGTTTTCGATAGTCCCCTGTCTAGTCTTCAAGTCCTGTATAGTTTTCTCAAGGTTTTGCAACTTTTCTTTCTGTTCTGTCAACAATTAAATAATTGCTTCAATACCAGCATTTGGGTTCTTAGGTGGGTTTTCAACAGGTTCTTGGTTTACAACAGATTCTTGGTGGACTGGTTCCTTTCCATGCAAATTTTGCAATTTTCGAGGTCTCGCCATTTAATTCTAAAACAAGGAGAGAGATGATTTACCACTTGCTATAATTTTGGTTTACAACATGCAAATTGACTATAATTAAATCTATCACAATTCATATCTTGAATACTAATTATTATCAATTTTGAGTTTGTAGGCCTCCAGGCCGAGTGTTTGAACCATGCTCTGATACCACATGTAAGGACCCACTTGATCCAAACTCAAATTTTTAAAAATTTTACTTTATTAACAAGTTCTTATGAGAGATATCAAAACTTCCATTGAGTACTCAGGAAAAACTTCAGCCAAAATGGGCCATATGTTCAAACAAAACATTAATTTCGGCCAAAACGGGCCATATGTTCAAAATGGAAAATTCTTAAGCCAACCTGGGCTCTTCTATCCTTTGGGCAAATAGGTTCATACGGAACTAGGTCAAACAGACCTTATCACTACCTGATTCGGGTAGAACAAACAATGGCAAAAAGGCCTAGTGGTCAAATGGACCAATACTCTATCCAATACGAAATAAGTAAACACAACAGCCAACCAGTCTAAATAGGACTGGAATCATTATACTCTGGCCAGAGACTTCTGACTCCCTTGGAACCAATATAGATTCATGAGTCACTTCCTAGGGACCACAGTCTGCCCAGACACTGTGCTAAGGATGTCGACCAGGGAATACATAACATCAACTTGTACTCACCTCAGTTTACGGCAACGCTGGGTACAAGTAATCCACCCTGAGGATTCTTCTGAGTACTAGGAGAGTTCTTATGTTACCTAGATATCAAGATTATGAAGTTGATTATTAAAGAGTACCCTATATTCGAGGGACCTGAGTACTGGGGGCATCCTTCGCCATCCAGACTACCTACATACCCTGTATCCACGGGATCAAGGCCCTCTATGGATGTGATCTACACAATGAAAGTGAACATGTAGTTATGTCTTGCACTACGTTTATGTAACTGTGGTTGGTACACAGTTCTTCGCCGACTGCCCATTCACTCAAGTGATGCAGAGATAGAATTTCTAAGAAACTAGTATTGCAAACACACCTCCTGGGAGTGTTTGGCGTTTAAGTTTTCAAATGTGAATAATTTACCTATCACACATATTTTCCCAATGAGGTCTTCCCGTTGATCATCCCACAACAAATGTTGATAGTCTCATTTCTTTTTCTTAATCTTTTTATTGAGGTATCTAAGGAGATTTTCCCTTCCTGCGGATTTAACTTAGACATGTTCCTTATTACTCCCCAACGATTTAGAGGGACATTGCCCAGACGTCATTATTGCAGCTATGTTAGGCACGAGGTACTTGGTTCAACGTGACCTCATTACCTGTAAACATGACCTAGAGGTACCATAAATACCAAACACTACGATTTGTTTGAGTTTGGACGTTTCTTTACAAGGTTTACCTATCTAGTAAAGAGATGAAAAACTTGCATAATCACTAACTAAGAAAATTGATAAAGGAACATAAAGATGCATTATAATTTTGAAAATATTTAATCCATTCTATCAATTCTCGTTTTAAAGAGGTTTAGATTTGGAAAAGCAAGGAATATTGATATCCTATTGTGTCATACATCAATAGACTTTATTCCAAGAGTGGATAATTGAGACCTTTTCTTGCATGACCATTATAAGCTCATGTTCAAACTGAAACAAGTAAGGATTAATAAAATTTGTAAAATAAGATAGATGTCTTCATAGGAGGTTCACTTGAAATTCCATAATTAGATTTATACTTTAACAAAATTGATTAATTTCCATTATTCATAAACTTTTGTATATACTCAATCAATGGTAACTAGATGTTTCCTAATACATAAGAAATGATAATTAGTTGTTTCAAGGTAAACTTGGGTGTCTACTATTTTTGTATGTACATTTATGAATGTTTCATAGATGTCACACGATCAAACTCACTTCTAGATAGTAATTAATAGTTCTAAGATAGAGCAAACATTAAAAATATGGTGATTCTTAGTTTCGGTTAATTGAATTATGAATCAATTCTCTAATTATGTAGTTGTTGTTGATTCCTTGATTTAAATATGGGGTAGAAGATATGATATTTCCATTCTTTCCTCATAATCTCTAGGACATAATATATGTTAGGATGTACACCACTTCCCAATGTTATTCTACCAAACGTAAGATGGTGGTTAGGAGATATGTTGCCTTTGCATTATAATATACACATACAAGGGTTTAGATTCTAAGGTCCAATTAATATAAGCACATGAGCTATATATTATCACCAGTGGACCACTCACAAGAGAGTACCCAATGTTTGAGTATAACTTCAAGAACATTAGTATTGAGAATGCAACATGACTTCTAAAGTCATTCAATTATTCACATACATCAAGAATTATTTCCTTGCATAAAAGACAAAGAAATCGTTTCCTAGAAAACTTCTTCTCAGCCTAGATTAATATCATAAGACTCCTAAAGGAATCACACAAATTATAGTGTAGTTATAAATCCCTATCTACTAGTAATGATTTGCCTTTCCCTCACTTGGTCTCATACTGAGCCATCCAATAATTAAACAAGAAACCGATCTATCTAGATAACTTCAATACAAATCCAGGATCTATAAAACACTCAGTTGCACCTGTATCTATGTATCTATTAGAATATAATAGGGGATCCAAAGCTCTTATGCTCGAATTTTGCTCAGTTCTTACTCATGGAGTCACGAGTTCAATTCATATTACTCACAGTTAATGAATGTGAGAACCCCTCAAACATGCTATCAGATGAGACTCACCTGTCGACGGAAAGATTGACAACAACGTTCCTTGATTTAATCTCAGTAAGTACATTATTCAGTGTACTACTCAAATCAATATGAAGTGTAACTGTAATAATCTTAACCAATTAACTACTTGCAGCTATGGTTGGGTAAACTGTAACCAAGTTTTTATTTAGTTTAGTTATTTTCATAGAGGATTGCAATGAGTATTCTAGAGTCATGTGCGCACTGTAGGTCTCACATGGGGTTCATTCCGGTGAAGGACCAGACAAGGGATGGGCTTCATAGCAGTTATACTTAAACATCATCTAGTTTAATAGTTAAAAGTCAATTTTGGCAAAATAGGATAAATATTTACCACATTTTGATACGGATGAGGTGTAAAATTGCTATGTAAAATTGCTATTAACTGTTTGGCCTTTAAAGGAAATGATGTTTAAGTAGAATGTTCAGCATGGATGCCTCAACCTAGTTACTCAACAGAATATGGATTCATCAAGTTTTTAAACAAATAATTATCTGCAATCTACAGTCAGCCAAAACAGTTTGGATAGAAGAAAAAAAAATTCATAGCTTATCAGAAACAAACAAGCCAAACAAAATGAGTACCAAAGAAATTTACATGCTACAGTAAAATGAAAATACTTGTTTTCTCCTCTCAGACCTTGCACAAAAACAGATCGGAAAACTTTCGATCTGCAACATTCTTTACATAATCCTATATTTCTTTCTCAGATAATGTTGATGTGTGATGTTTCTTAAGGTATTTTACATCTCTAGACCTACTATTGTAAATGTAACAATATGCACTACATAGGTTTCAATAAATCTTGCAACAATTGAAGGAATATATAATGGTCAGTGGTGTACCTATTAATGGAATACATAAAAGAAAATAGAAGGAAGAAACGCAACTATCTTGTAACATATAATTGCTCTTTTTTGAAATAGCTACCTTGCTAGAGCTGTAGGCTCCCATGTCAACAGAACAGCATGCCTTACTTAAATTTCTCCAACATTCCCCAAAATAGAATTCAGTGTGTCCTTCCTTACAATCGAGGCATTTAATAGCAAATTCCATGCATCCCCACTGTCTTTGTTTAATACTAATGCATCCTCCACTGTCTTAGTTTAAGGAAAATGCTTCCTCCACTGTCTTTGTTTAAGGGAAATGCATCCTCCACTCACTAGTGGATTTGCAAAACTTATCATCTATTCCTTATGTGTAATCCATTTTGTATTTTAAATGAATATATTTTTTTATATTAATTTTCACAAATTTGAGTTGTGACCGCAGTGTACTAGAAAGGAACGTGTAATGCTCTGTTTTTCTATGTGTTTTTTTGGTATGAAAGAGTAGACTGACGTTGTCTATACTTGAAAAGAAAAAGATTTGTTTTTCCCTTTTGTATATGAAGTGCCAAGAGCAGCAGCTCTATTTTAAGTAAAAAGAAAATATATGTATTTTTTTTGGTATGTAACAACATCTTTAATATATGACAACAGGTTCAATATTTGCACTGTACATGAGTTTTTTTGTATCTATGTTAAACAGTTAAAGAATTGTTTTTTACTAAAGAAGCAAACAATATTGCCTTTGCCTTTTCCTTCGTCTGGTATCAGAGTTAAGGTTATCAAAGCACAAGTTTATCACAATCAACAATGGCAACTTCAAACACAAGATTGACAAATCCTCAAATTCCTCACTTCAATGGAAAAAATTAGGATTATTAGTCAAGCACAATGAAGGCTTTATTATGTTCTCAAGACATATGGGAGCTTGTCGAGAATGGTTTTTTTTGGACCAGTTGATGTAGCAACATACAATGCTCTATCTCAAGCAGAGAATGATTTATTGAGGGATAATAGAAAGAAGGACTCTAAAGTTCTCTTCTACATCTTCCAAGGAATGCATGAGAGTATTTTTCCAAAGGTTGCAACAGCAACAAAGTCAAAACAAGCACGGGATATCCTCCAGACACCATATCAAGGAACGACCAAGGTAAAAATTGCTAAGTTGCAAATGGTAAGAAGAGATTTTGAAACCATGTATATGAAAGACCTTGAATTAATAGATTTATTTTTCACTCAAGCTATTGGATTAATTAATCAAATTAGATCTCATGGTGAGACCCTTGAAGATACCTGAGAATAGTTGAAAATATTCTAAAGAGTTTACCCACAAGGTTTGAATCCATTGTTGTGGCCATAGAAGAGAAAAAAATCTCTCACAATTCTCTATGGATGAGCTTCATGCATCTCTCATTTCTCATGAACATAGGCTAAGCCAGTCATCAAACTCATCCTTAGAGCATGCCTTGAAATCACAAGTTTTAGTTGGTCATAGTAGAGGTAGAGGAAGGTCCAACTTTAGAGGTGCAGGAAGAAACTCATATAGAGGTTGAAGAATCAACCCAACAAATTCAAGTCGAAGAGGCAGCATCCAAAATGCAAGTCAAAATTAGTCTCATGGCCAAAGGTATGAGAAATCTCAAGTTCAATGCCATTATTGTAAAAAGTATGGCCACTATTCAAATGAATGTAGGAAAAACAATTTAATTTCAGCAAACAAAATTCAAACTGTACAAGAGAAAACTAAAACTACATTATGTTTTTAGAATGTAATGTTGCACAAGAAAATCAAAAGGATGTATGGTTTTTAGATTTAGGATGTAGTAACCACATAATGATGCAGGGACTTCCAGAGGTCATAACTTTTGACTCGGATGTGGATTTTCTACGAAATTTTATAGGTGGATGCGTTATGAGGTGGCCAATGGTTTTCCAACCCACCCTAGTCAGTTGGACCTCGTCTTGGCACTTTTTTGGGACTTGAAACTTTCATCTTGGCCCTCAAAATGGCAAATTAGTTTTTTTTCTAGTTTTTTAAAAGTTGCTTTTTTTAATAACTCGAAACTCATGTGTCGAATTTAGGATGTTAGTTGGTTTTTCGTCCTATCTTAGCTTTATGAGTTTTTTGGGAAAAAACTGGATTCTCAAGATATGATTGTAAAATTACCTAAAATGACAAATTATGACAATTGTCAAAATCTGCCAAAAAAGGTAATTTTGTTTTAATTTTTTTGTTTTCTTAGATATAAGAGAGTTTTCTCTCATTATAGCAGCAGAGTTGATGAATAAAAGTTTTTCTTATGTTCCAGCTTCCAAATCTTTGTCTCTCATATGTTTAATGGCACAATTATATTGAGTGTATGTTGTGTGCTGCATCATCTGGTGTCAGAGCAGGAAGATGGCTGGGAGAAGAAGAGGAAGAGGCGGTCTTGCCCAGATGCATAGAGAAATGCAAAATCTATAAAGGCAAATAGCAGAACTTACAACATAGATGGAAAACCAAAGACTGGGTAGAGGAGGAGATGAATCTAATGAAGAGATAGGTCAAGGAAGTGCAAATCAAGATACAGAACATGAAGAAGAAGAATTAGAAGGCATGACTTTTGAAGAGAGGATGCTCAGGGCCTTAGAAGGGAAAAATGAAGGGATCAAGGTAGATGTTTCAGATTATGTAGGTAGTCTTAAACTAGAGGACTTGATAGACTAGTTGAATGACATGAGAATTTTTTTTGAATGGAAATCCATGATAGAGGAGAAGAAGGTAAAATTTGCATGCACCAAATTAAAGGGTCATGCAATGATTTGATGGGATCATCTTCAAAAGGAACGAAAAAGGAAAGGCAAGGATAAGATCAGGACATGGAATAAAATGGAGAAGTTGAGAGATTTTTTTTTCCCATAGATTATTCACAAACCCTTTTTCGTAGGTTTCAAAATTTAAAGCAGAACCTCTCTTCTGTGCAAGATTATACAAATGAGTTTTATACATTGTCTATACATATAGAGCATCAAGAAACTGATGAACAAATGGCTACTAGATATGTGAATGGCCTAAAATTTTCTATTCAAGATGAATTGAGCATGTATCGACTCAATAGTATGGAAGAGGCTTGCCAATTGTCTCTAAAGGCTGAAGAAAAATAAAACAGATAGTACCATCACAGAAATAGAGGAGGAAGAAGGGGTACATCAACCCCATTTCGAGGAGATTTAAATTATGGCAAGGGAGAGTCATCCCATGGATTGGAAAAACAAGTAGACACTCGACAAGATCCTCTGAATCAAGAATGAGGAAGGGGATTTCAAAGAGGTAGAGGTTATGGTAGCGGTAGAGGATGGGAAAACTAGAGAAGTCCTTTCACTTGTTTCAGATGTGGAGAAGAAGGTCATAGGGCATTTCAATGCTCAAATTATAACATGCAAGAAAGAAATCAAGGAGGACAACCTAGGGCGAACATGATTCAAATGCAGTATGAAGTGGAAGGGACAGAACTAGAGGTTCCACCAGATGTGGGAGAAAGTCTCATGATGAGAAGAGCAATGGTGATTCCAGAGAAGGAGAAGACACAAGCCAAAAGCTTCGATGGTTCATGGCTTTGAACCAATATCTTTAGAACTAGATGCACTTCGGGTGGCAAGGTATGTCAAGTTATTGTTGATGGAGGTAGTTGTGAAAATATGGTTTCTAAAGAAATGGTAGAAAAATTGAATTTACACTGTGAAAAACATCCTCATCCATATCGCATTGCATGGTTTAAAGAGGGAAATGAAGTCACTATTAATAAAAGATGCCTAATTAAGTTTGGCATAGGGAAGATCTATCAGGATGAGAGATGGTGTGATGTTGTCCCAATGGATGCCTGTCATGTGTTATTGGGAAGGCCATGGCAGTATGATAGAAAAGTTATGCATGATGGAGAGAACAACACATACACCTTTTGGAAAGATGGCTCTAAGGTGATTTTATTGCCTCTCAAGGATGAAGGAAAAGGTGAGACCATGTTGTCTGAAAGAGATCTTGCTAAAGAAATGAAGGTGACAGGGTGTTGCTATGCATTAGTAGTGAAAAATGGTGAAGAGGAAGACATTTCAGTTCCCCCAGAAGTAGCAGAGCTATTCAAAGAATTTGTTGATGTTTTACCTAATGAATTGCTTGATGGTCTACCACCAAAGAGAGATATTCAGCATCATATTTATTTGATTCTAGGAGCAACTCTACCCAACCAAGCAACTTATAGGATGAATCCAACACAACATGTAGAGATGAATAAGCAAGTAACAGAGCTCATAAGTAAAGGTGTGGTGAGAGAGAGCATGAGCCCACGTGCTGTACTTGCATTGTTAACCCCAAAAAAAGATGGAACATGGAGGATGTGCACTGATAGTACAGCAATTAATAAGATTACCATCAAGTATCGGTTTCCTATACCTCATATGGAGGACATGATGGATGCCCTTGCAGGGGCCAAGTATTTCAGCAAGATCGACCTACGAAGTGGCTACCACAAAATTCGGATTCGAGAAGGGGATGAGTGAAGGATAGCCTTTAAGACTGGAGACATATTAGATGAGTGGATGGTTATGCCATTAAGGTTATCAAAAGCACCTAGCACATTTATAAGATTGATGAACACTATACTACGCCCTTACATTGGTAAGTTTGTGGTAGTTTATTTTGATGATATTTTAGTATTTAGTAACAGCAAAGAAGAGCACCTACAACACTTGAGGATCATCTTTGGTGTGTTAAGGAAGGAGAAGCTCTATGACAATTTGAAAAAGTGTAGGTTCATGCAAGACAGTTTGGTTTTTTTAGGCTTTGTCATTTCTAAAGATGGTGTCAGAATGGATCCAGAAAACGTCATGGCAATTCTAGAATGGCCTAGTCCAAGAAGCATCATAGAGGTAAAAATTTTTCATGGCTTGGCCACTTTCTATCGAAAGTTCATTTGAAATTTCAGTAGTATTGTAGCTCCTATAACAGATTACACCAAAGGAAGGGAGTTTGTATGGACCAAGGATGCTGAGGAGAGCTTTAAGTAGTTGAAGTAAAAGGTAACAGAAACACCTATACTTGCATTGCCAAATTTTGATAAGGTATTTGAAGTAGAATGTGATGCCTCGCATGTGGGAATAGGTGATGTGCTTAGCCAAGCTAGAAAACCTATATCTTTCTTTAGTGAAAAGTTGAATGAAGTGAGAAAGAATTATTCTACTTATGATTTGGAATTTTATGCAATTGTTCAAGCATTGAGGCATTGTAGACATTATCTAGTTCCCCAGGAGTTTGTATTGTTTACAGATCATATTGCACTGAGATACTTGAACACACAGAAAAAGTTGAATAGTAGGCATGCCAAGTGGGTCTCTTTCTTGTAGGGTTCCAACTTTGTGTTGAAGCATAAGTCTAGAAAACAAAATTAGGTTGCAGATGCGTTAAGTAGGCATGTTGCACTTTTGACCACAATGGACAGTGAGGTGATTGGTTTTGATGCCATAAAAAATTTGTATGAGTCTAATGATGATTTTTGGGAGATTGTGGAACAATTGAAGGCACCAGTATCTGGTAACTTAGATCACTTTAGGGGTGAATATTTTATGCAAGATGGGTATCTATTTAAAGGAAAACAACTACGCATACCAACTAGCTCTATGAGGGAAAACATTATCAGAGAATTTCATAGTAGTGGGTTGGCTGGACATTTTGGCAAGGACAAGACAATAGCCTTGATAGAAGATAAATATTACTGGCCAAAGATGAAAAAGGATATAACTAAGTATGTAACAAGGTGTAGAATCTGCCAAGTGGCTAAGGGACATTCACAGAATATAGGGTTGTATATGCCCTTACCAGTACCAGCTGCACCATGGACAGATTTGAGCATGGACTTTATGTTGGGACTTCCACATACTCAACGAGGTAATGACTCCATTTTTTTAGTTGTTGATAGGTTCTCCAAGATGGTTCATTTTATTGCCTATAAGAAAACTAATGATGCAATGAGGGTAGTGTTGGCAAGAGACACTATATGTATTCATGGTTGTTGTCATTGATGGCAACAAAGGTCATCTCACATATCCGCAAGTCTTGGTGCGTCTCTACCGGAAGTCAGAATGAAGATTGTTGTGGTCCGGTGAACAAGAACAGAGCATGTGGCAAGGTCTGACAGATTGATCCGGATCTCTCAGAGGAAGTGTCTTGGTGCAGTGTGGATTTGGGGAAGTCAAGAGGACTACCTTGAGTAGTATATTCCAAGGATTTAGCCTCCAGTGATGGACAAGGAAAAAGATATGAATAGTTGAGTACCGCATTCCTGAGAGACAGTGAGAACAGAGGAAGAACTGACTGACAGAGCATCAGACTATTTTCTGGATATGTTACTGTTGATGGTAAAGGTTGTGAAGGCATGAATCATGTTTGGCCGACATGATTAATGATATCTACAAGTATATGCTTGATCCGTATTACTTGATATGCAAGGATTCAGCTGACAGATCAAAGTTTGTGAGAAGATAGACTATTCCGGGTGCCGACTAGAAAGATAATGAAATCACTAGAGTGCGGATATATATAGAGGATGGATTTTGTTGTGAGATGTGATGTTGTTGTGTGGTGTATGCGTATAAGTGCAGAGCAGAGCAGAAACAGTAAGAAAGATCCGGTATGTGAAAGGAAAGCAAAATAAAGAGGAAAGATGAAGTGCAGCAGATCAGTGTACTGAGCCTAACCGGAACTGAACTTTAGCATATGTAGATGCTTCCAATCAGTTCAAGTATTATATAACATTCTTTTGTAGATAGTGTGTCTCCTTGTAGGCAGTGTGCCTCTTTGTGAGCAGTGTGCTCGGGCAGTGAGCCCTAATTGGCAAGTGCCATTTTTGTAACACCTTATTCTTCTAACAGAGAATAATCTTTGGGTTAATCATCCCGTGATTTTCTCCCTTAATAGGGTTTCCACGTCAAAAATACTGTGTCATGTGTTTCTCATTTCATGGTAATGTTTGTTTGTTTGATTCAATGATGCTTTGATTAATAAAAAAGTTCATAAGAAGAAATAATTAGGATAACTGATTCACCCCCCCTCTCAGTTATCAACAATTGGTATCAGAGCTAAGTTCCTCCGAATAGAGCCTAACAACTTGAGGAAGATCTGGGAGTTCAAATGGATGCATATGGTTTAAGGGAGCAACTCAAGACTGCCCTTGAGGATCTTGAACAGTCAAACTCTGAAGTCAATGAATTAAAGGAAAGACTCAAACAGGCTGATGAATTCATGAGAGAACTAAAAGACAAATTAAGTCTCTCTATGAAAAAGAGAAAGGAGCTGCTCCAACAATTGGCAAGACAAAGTGAAGAAAGCAATACAAATGAAGAATTGACTGAGAAAACCAAGTTATGTGAAAAGTTATCAAAAGAAGTCATTATGTTGAGACATGAAATGGAATCAGGAGCTATAATGTTTACTCAAGAGATTGAAGAGAAAAGAAAAGCTGAAGACAATCTAAGATAATCTCTTAAAGAGAAATCAGAAGAATGCCGCCAGATGGATAGGATTATCAGACATCTTGAATCTGACCTTGAAGATGCCAAAGATAATGAAGAAAAACTTGAGGATCAAATTGTCTCTCTCAAAAGAGATCTTCAAACAGCAAATGAATATAAAGAAAAATTCAAGATAAGTTCTACCCAACTTGAAGTACTTCTTGGAAGTCAAAAGAGGATAGATGACAAGTATGGTTTGGGATATGAGAAAGGAGAAAGCTTCGGATCCGGTCAAAAGAATTTTGGATCAGAAAATCCAAGGAATAGGCCTAGAAGACCTCCGTTAAGACAGCCCAATGCTCAAAGATATCCATCCTTCAATGGATGCTGCTGCAATCACTTTGGTCACAAAGCTAATCAGTGCAAAAATAGAATGAATCAGACTAATTCATCCTTCTCTGGACAGTGCTTTAAATGCAAAAGGTATGGACACAAGTTTCATGAATGCAGAAATATGCAAATAAACAAATCATTCAATGGTAGATGCTTTGCATGCAATAGAGTAGGTCATATGGCTAATTAATGCAAATCAAGAGGCTATTAGTCAAATATGCAAAGAAATGTTATTTGCCAAATCTGTAATAGGTCCGGTCATAATGCAAAAGTCTGCAGAAGCAAGAATCAAGACAAAAAAGGTCCGGTGTATAATCAGAATCAAGACAAGGGTAAACAAAAGATGGATGCGGATGAAGTTAGGAATCAGATGAACAAGATTTGGGTGAAGAAAAGTTTAGAGAATGTAGGGGTTGGATCCGCACCAGACTCTGGTGCTGATATTCCTTCTAGAAACTAAAAGGTGAGCTCTGGCTCAGGGGGAGACTCATAGAAAATCCTGTTCCCCCAGCCAATCAAGTGGTGCCGGATGTGGCACAAGATGCGGAGTAAAGGGTTTGAAGATATAAGTCTTGAGATGATCCAGATAAGATTTCAGAGGTCCGCATGAAGATGTGAAGAAGTTGTGATCGATCAAATAAGACTTGTTCCGGGAGATGCTCCGAAATGACAGAGGATTACAAAAAGGGTCCGGAGAGATCCAGAAATGCATTATCTTATTCTGTGGATTGGACAAAGTGTTTGGGATGTCCTTGTGATGTGTCATCTTGATTTATTCATGGTTGGAAGATCCGCATGATGTTCATAGATCAGGACTGATCCGGTACTCCAAGCTATCTGAATAAGGCAAACTAGAATAATGTAGGTCGAGCATTTATTGCCATCAGATATTAGGGTTTACAGAGCAATATAAGGGATTTCTCATAAAATCACTTGCTCATTATGCACTCAAGAAGAAGTGAAAAGTGGAGCTCTGCAACAAGATTCATGAAGCTCACCAAAGATCTCCTGCCGAAGTCATTACATACAGAAATCAATCCAACCACTCCGTGTAACCGAAGGCGCATAAGGTATTTTCTGTTTTCGATATCTTACTACAAATCTTTTGAGAAATGGCTACTCCAAATATAGTAAAGATCTCAGATAGGCCCCGACCTGAATTTAAGAAACATCCATACAAGTCATTGGAGGTAGATCCCTTAGGAGCATTCTCTAGTGTTCCTCATGGAGTTTTACACATAGAAGACATTAGGGTTTACATACATGCAAGCATTGAGGAATTCAGGGAATTCAAATTGAGAGATTTCTATCACAAACAATTGATAGACAATGCTTTTGAGCTTAAACCAGAGTATAAGGGTATCCAGAAGAAACAGTTTGATCAATTCATTCATTTCCCCTGCTTTGAAGAAGATGAATGGGTCCGGTATGTATTGAGTAGGATGCATGACAACTTCCTATGGCTGGATAGACCCTGCAAGATCACAAAAGAGGCAATTAGGGCAGTGACTAGTCTATATTCTTTCGGAGGGATACCTATCCTCAAATCTGTCAAAAATAACATTGTAACTGAGGCCACCAGATCAAAATTTGATAAGAGGGCATTGACCATTGAAGATATTTCTGATCCGGATATCAAGTATACATCCATGATAATAGGATACAAGATCTATCACTCCAGTAGGGAGAATTCTGTATCCGGAACTGCAGTATATACTACCTATGAAATGCTGAGGAAGAATGCAGATTATGATCTCTATGAACTTCTCTTAAGCCAATTAATGGAAAATATACAGAAGATCAAAAAGGACAAAAAGAATTCTTTTAAGTATGGTACTCTTATATTATGTCTATTTTTCTACTTCATGAATGAGCTGCCCGGATCAAGTGGATGGGTATGGCAGAATGACAAACCTATTGCAGTCCAGATAAGAGATTATCTACATGGGCTTGGGGATGCCAAAGCAAGAAATACAGCCCTATGGGGATACTTCAAAAACTTCCAAAGCACGATGCAAGCAAGAGAAAGAATTCCCTAGTCTCTTGTTGAAAAATACAAAGACTCAGTTTGCTTTATGGTGGACACTGATCAGTGCCTAATGGAGGCAGTGGAGCCAAGGACAGCCTGGATCATGCCCATGGGGTATGAGGTTGATGAACAGATTGTGGAACTGCATGTTCAACACATGCTTAGTTAGCCCAAAGATCCAAAGGCAGAAAGGTTTGGAACCTTTGAGGAGCTGAGTGTGAAAATCCATGTGGAACTTAGGGAACCTGAGATAAAGAGGAAGGTAAGAAAAGAAGTAGAGCATATTGCTCAAGGCCTAGGCATCCCAAAGGAGACACTTGATGCCAACCGGGAAAAGAGGAGAAAGGTTGAGGAAGAAAAGAAAGAGGCAGAAAAGAAAAGCAAGAAAAGTGCTCCGGTGGAAACCTCAACCCGGACCAGATCATCAAAAGGATCTACACCTGTCAAAACCAAAGCTCAAAAATATCTAAACCGGAAGGTTAGACATCCGGTAAAGGAGAGAAAAGGTCTAAAATAAAAGCCACATGGGCTTATACAAGTCAGAAAGATGAAGTGGAAACGGAATCAGATGAGGGGGTAAAAGAAATAAAGAAACAGAAGAAGAAAGGATCCGGTAAACCCTCCACAAGCCAAGACAAGGAAGAAATGGCAGAGGTATTTGTTGAAAAGCCCACCCTGTCTCTAGAGAGTGTAATCAAGTCAGTCACGGTGGATGGAAACCTTCAACCAATGACTGAATTCTATGATGACTACAATGAGGCTGACCAAAAGATTCTACACGAAGCCACAATCAAGTATCTGAATATATACAATAAGGATTTCATTGAGATCATATCTCTAATTCCTAAAAGCCTAGAAAAGGAATTGGAAATAAGAAAGAATAATGCTCAGGCAAAAGATCTTGAGATCCGGGAGCAGATAGCTATTCAGCTATATACTCAAATTGATCCCAAGACAATGAACATAATATTTAAAGACTGCAAAGATGAGTTCAGGAGTAAAGCAAGGATGAATCAACTCATGCTTGGTGAGACTGACAAGGTGGCCATAGAGATAGAAGAGATCCTCTGGAAGGCCTTCAAATGGTTTAATCTTCCTGTTGTAGAGGACTTAGGTGCAGAAACAGCTGTGGACTTGGAATCATCTGCTCTGGAAGAAGTGGCCCTTGAACAGACTAACATCTCTCCTCTAGTTTCCCCTATAGTCTCTGGATCCCAAGAAGAAGAGAAATTACAGGAGAAAGAAGCAGCAGTAAAAGAAAAAGAGGTTGACAGCACCAAGGATGCAGAGAAAGAGAAGATTCCAACAGAGAAAACCACAACTGAAAGTGGTAAGAATGTGGAAGGAGAGAAAATTCCAAAGGACAAGACTGCAGAAGAGAAGAAACATCTGTCTCCGGCAAGAGACACTGCAAAAACTGTTCAAAAATTTCTGAGCCAAGAAACAATAGAGATTGATGAACTGGAGCTTCTAAAAGGTCCATTCAACTTTGACTCTCTCTCTCTGGTATAGACAATGAAGATAGCTTCATTTGCAAATGCTAAGGCAAATGAAAAACTCCTAAAGTCTCATATGGAAGACTGTGAGTTGATAGAGGCTGCTTCCGGAGTGCTTGAAAAGATTATGCCATTGGTCCAAATAGATCTGACAGCCTCCTCTTTCAGTAATCTCAAAACCTTAGTCAGCAGTGTTGATACACATTTTGATTCTCTAGAAAAATTAGCTGAAGAAAAGGTCCGGAAGGAGTTT
Source organism: Cunninghamia lanceolata (assembly GCA_027924645.1). Taxonomy (NCBI): domain Eukaryota; kingdom Viridiplantae; phylum Streptophyta; class Pinopsida; order Cupressales; family Cupressaceae; genus Cunninghamia; species Cunninghamia lanceolata. The sequence continues at coordinate 2,962,205 of BSBN01000275.1, read as the reverse complement.
TTGGATAAGAAATTTTTAGAAGTACTAGGATTAATCTCTAATGATAGGAGAAATATGAGTATTGGAATAAAGAGCTTAGAAAGTGCTCTTAGGATGGCGGTGACATCTACAAATTTTGATAAGAAAATAAAAGAGGAACAGGACAAACTACAAAGTTTGTCTCAAAGTTTTGATCCTCTCTCTTCCTCCATAGTCAATCAAGAATGTCAAACTATTGCAATCACAAATGCAATAAAGAACTTTGAGAAAGAAAGGAAGAATATAACTAACCGGATGGGAGAACTTAGAAGGATTATAATCCCTAAGTTAGAAACTATGCATGAGGCCATCAGTGATGCTCAGACTACCACCCAAACAAATGATCCGACAGATCTCAAGAGGGAAAAAGCTTTTTCATTTTTGTTGAGTGGTCACATTTCAATTTTGGATAGAATGAAGCAAAGTTGGGCTACAGAACTGGTCCAATTGAAGACATCCTTTGCAGACATTCTTTAGTTTATGTGAGTATGTAATATGCGGCTAAGTATAGTAAATTCTTGAAAATTTTGGTGTGCGGACCCTACCCTTTGCCATTGATGTCAAAGGGGGAGTGAGGAGCAGTGAAAAATGAGGAATCCAACTAAGGGGGAGTTCCAAAAACTGTATATAAAGATAGAGCATCAGCCAAGGGGGAGCACAGTGTAAACATCTAGTCATTTTTCACTAAGTGTTGCCATCAATGCCAAAGGGGGAGATTGTTGGCAAGAGACACTATATGTGTTCATGGTTGTTGTCATTGATGGCAAGAAAGGTCATCTCACATATCCACAAGTCTTGGTGCGTCTCTACTGGAAGTCAGAATGAAGATTGTTGTGGTCCGGTGAATAAGAACAGAGCATGTGGCAAGGTCCGACAGCTTGATCTGAATCTCTCAGAGGAAGTGTCTTGGTGCAGTGCGGATTTGGGGAAGTCAAAAGGACTACCTTGAGTAGTATATTCCAAGGATTTAGCCTCTGGTGATGGACAAGGAAAAAGATATGAATAGTTGAGTACCAAATTCCTGAGAGATAGTGAGAACAGAGGAAGAACTGACTGACAGAGCATCAGACTATTTTCCGGATATGTTACTGTTGATGGTAAAGGTTGTGAAGGCATGAATCATGTTTGGCTAACATGATTAATGATATCTACAAGTATATGCTTGATCCGCATTACTTGATATGCAAGGATTCAGCCCACAGATCAAAGTTTGTGAGAAGATAGACTATTCCGGGTGTCGACTAGAAAGATAATGAAATCACTAGTGCGGATATATATAGAGGATGGATTTTGTTGTGAGATGTGATGTTGTTGTGTGGTGTATGCGTATAAGTGTAGAGCAGAGCAGAAACAGTAAGAAAGATCTGGTATGTGAAAGGAAAGCAAAATAAAGAGGAAAGATGAAGTGCAGCAGATCAGTGTACTGAGCCTAACCGAAACTGAACTTCAGCATATGTAGATGCTTCCAATCATTTCAAGTATTATATAACATTCTTTTGTAGACAGTGTGTCTCCTTGTAGGCAGTGTGCCTCTTTGTGAGTAGTGTGCTCGGGCAGTGAGCCCTAATTGGCAAGTGCCATTTTTGTAACACCTTATTCTTCTAACAGAGAATAATCTTTGGGTTAATCACCCCATGGTTTTCTCCCTTAACAGGGTTTCCACGTCAAAAATACTGTGTCATGTGTTTCTCATTTCATGGTAATGTTTGTTTGTTTGATTCAATGATGCTTTGATTAATAAGAAAGTTCATAAGAAGAAATAATTAGGATAACTGATTCACCCCCCCTCTCAGTTATCAACAGGTAGCAGAGTTATTTTTTTCAAAAGTTGTTCGACTACATGGTGTTCCAAAGACTATTACCTCTGACAGGGATACCAAATTCCTTATTCATTTCTGGAGGACTTTATGGAAGAAGATGGGGACCAAGTTATAGTTTAGTAGTGCCTATCATCCTCAAACAGATGGGCAAATAGAGCTAGTTAATCGGAGTCTGGGAAATTTGCTGAGGTGTATTGTTGGAGAAAAGCCAAAACAATGGGATTTGGCATTACTCCAGGTTGAATTTGCCTATAATAGTTCTGTTAACAGATCAACGAGAAAGTCCCCTGTCTAGATTGTGTATGGCAGGAGTCCTCAGGGTGTTCCAGATTTGGTACAGCTCCCAATGAAAGATAGGGTCAGTGATGATGGGGAAGCATTTGTAGAACACCTTCAACAGTTACAAAAAGAAGTGAGACAGAAGTTGTAGGACAGTAATGAGAGGTACAAGAATTCGGTGGATACTAGTAGGTGACATTAGACATTTAGTGAAGGTGACTTAGTGATGGTATATTTGAGAAAAGAGCGGTTTCCTACTGGAACATATCACAAGTTGAAGTATAGGAAAATTGGTCCTTGCAGAATTACAAAGAAGATCAATGATAATTCATATGAGGTCAGTTTACCAGATAATCTCGATATTTCTCCTGTGTTTAATATTTATGATTTATATGCATTCCATGGTGAGGATGATGCTGAAGATAGTCAATTAGAGGTGGCATGGCACAACCACATTCCCCATAAGAAGGAAAAGATTGCACATGTTCTTGATAAGAACACTATCTACACTCGGCAAGGGCATTACAACAAGTATTTAGTACAGTGGGAAGGATTGCCACCAATAGATAACACATGGATTACAGAGTGGGAAGTACAGAGGTTAGATCCAATCAAATGGTAACAGTTTGAAGACACTCACTTGCAAGAGCTGTGTTCTTTTTAACTAGAGGAGAATGATGCAAGGACTTCCAGAGGTCATAACTTTTGACTCGGATGTGGGTTTTCTACAAAATTTTATAGGTGGATGCGTTATGAGGTGGCTAGTGGTTTACTAACCCACCTTAGTTGGTTGGACCTCGTCTTGGCACTTTTTCAGAGCTTGAAACTTTCATCTTGGCCCTCAATATGGCAAATTAGTGTTTTTTTCTAGTTTTTTAAAAGTTTCTTTTTTTAATAACTCGAAACTCATGTATCAAATTTAGGATGTTAGTTGGTTTTATATCCTACCTTAGCTTTATGGGTTTTTTGGGAAAAAATTGGATTCTCAAGATATGATTGTAAAATTACCTAAAATGGAAAAATTTGACAATTATCAAAATCTACCAAAAAAGTTAATTTTTTTATTTTTTTGTTTTCTTGGATATAAGAGAGTTTCCTCTCATTGTAGCAGCAGAGTTGATGAATAGAAGTTTTTCTAATGTTCTAGCTTCCAAATCTTTGTCTCTCATATGTTTAATGGCACAATTCTATTGAGTGTATGTTGTGTGCTGCATCACATAACAAGAAATCAAAAAATGTTCTTTGGTTTGGATGAAATAGTAAAATTAGATGTTACATTGGGCAATGACAACAAAGTGTAATTTATGGGAAAAGGAAACATTAATATTCTAACTAAGGAGAAATTTTTTTTATCTTAGATGTTGATTTTGTTCCTAGTCTAGAACACAATTTGATGAGCATTGGGCAACTTGTTCAAAAGGCATATAGAGTGTTTTTTAAAAATAAGGAATGTGTAATTCTAGACAAATTTTCAAGAAATCAGTTCATAGAAAAAGTCCAAATGACCAACAATAGAATGTTTCCCCTGAGGTTGAAACCAGATTTGAATGTGGAATTCACTCAAGCACACCCCTTAGTTAATCCACAAGTGGATCAAGAAAAAACTACAAAAGTCATTCAAACAATCTTTCAGGATGAAATAAAAGATGAGAATTGGTTTTGGCATTTGCGATTTGAACACTTGAATTTTGGAGGTCTAAACTTACTATAGAGGAAAAGCATGGTAAAAGGTTTGCCACTAATAGAAAGACTAGACAAAGTAAGTGAAGGGTGCATTTTGGGAAAGCAACATAGAGAATTATTCCCAACAAGCAAGTCAATTAGAGAAAAGACACCATTAGAGATTGTCCATTCAAATTTGTGTGGAGCAATATGCAGATATTTTCACCAAGGCGTTAGGAAAAGAGAGTTTTGTATATCTATGAGATCGTTTCGGGGTCCTAGATGGTGATAGTTGTGATTAAGGGGGAGTGTGAAAAAAATAATCCCAACAACCATTTTGTCTTATTTTGTTATAGCTCATTATTTCCTAGCATGGTATCTTGCTCCATTTAATGTATACAACTTTTAGTTTTTTGAATTTTTTCCTTCCCCCTACCTCTACCCTATTTTTCATTAATATTTATTCAAGGAATAGTCTTGGAGATATGGCCCAACATCTTCTACATATGGCTTAGGTAAGATATTGACACAACTAAAAATACCAGTCAAGTTATTTTGGACTGTGTTGTTTTTATTTTTTGTGTGTGCAAAGCATAGTAGAAAGGAAGGTGCAATTCTCTATTTTTCTATTTGTTTTTGGTATGAAAGAGCAAACTGAGGTTGTGCAAACTTTGAAAAGAAAAGCTTTATTTTTTCCTTTTGTATATGAAGTGCCAAGAGCAGCAACTCTGTTTTAAGTAAACAAAAAATATATGTATTTTGTTTTTGCATGTAACAATAGCTTTAATATATGAAAACAAGTTTAATGTTTGCACTGTCCAAGAGTTTTTTGTATGTATGGTAAAGAGTAGAAGGTTATTGTTTTACTAAAGAAGAAAGTAATATTTCCTTTGCCTTTTCCTTCACTCACTACATCAGAGACTTTTGGCAAATTAGTCTATTGACTATTAAATAGGTGACATAACAAATAATCTAATTTAAGAGTCTTGCATCTATAATTGGACCTACACAAACTTACAATATTGTTACTCTTATTGTTTCATAGAAGGGGTTCCTTAAAATTTTCCTACATGTGATCAATTTATGAGATATTTCAACAATTAGGAGATCAATTTCTGTTGTCTTTCTTCTGCTCACTTGGTTTTCTAAAGAAATTTTTGTCCCAAATAAAGTTATGGACCATCAAAGAGAATTATCATGATGTGAGATTTTATAGATCATAGCTCCTAGAGTAATCTTTTCTCAAAATATAATTTATAATATATTTTATTAATTATTATATTTACTTTCTAACAAATATAGGTCTCTTATCAAACATAAAAGTCTTTGTTTGATGCACATAGAAAAATAAAAAAATGTAGATTTATATTCCCTAAAAAATACATGCACCCTTCCTATTGATGTCCTTGTTTAAAAAAAAAGAAGATATATATAAAAATTCAAAATTATGCCATATTATTTAAAATTATAATTAATTTAAATTAACAAAATTATAATAAATAAAATAGGCAACAAAAGATTATAAAAAATATACATGACCTAGATATTAGTTTTGGTGATTCATGTTTTAAAAGAAATTATGAATTTATTTTATTTCTAAAAAAATGTATGGTTTATGGCATAATATGATACTCATTGAAAATGCTTATTAATATCACCCACCTCCATTGTGCTCATTTATCTTGAATGCAACAATATGTGCTCCTCCAACTTGAATACATTATCTCTTCTACCAAGCTCTTTTGACTTGAAATCCTAACAACCTATGGGACTATTGTTGTCTACTAATTAACGGAATTGGGACTACCACTTTAGCATGCATTGCAATGCTAAAATATCACTTGGGAAGAACTGAACTGTAGTCTCAAACATAAGCACCAACTAGCCCTACCACTTAACCACAACCCCTTTAACTAATGCAATTAAAATTATTGAGTTGGATAAATATTGGAATAATTAAATGTGAACTTAGAAAATTAAATATAAAGTAAGGGTGTATTTATTTGTGGGAACTACGATGAAGAATTCAATCTAATATCATGCAAAACTCTATCTTCATGTATAGAAAAATAGACGCCCTTGAAAATCTAAGTATTTAAAACTCTATGTAGACCTAAAACTTTGTGTAGGTCAATTCCATTACTCTAGATCAATTTCACATTTCACAAATTTATCTTGTAACTAGTGGATCTGATTTGGAAAAATATATACGTTTTCTATGAAGTCTATTGTTGCTTAAGGATTGGAGGTGTTTAAACATAGCTTGGAGAAATTGTTGAATTGTGAGGGTTCACATTCTTCTCAATGAATCCACTGCTTTACTAACTTCACGACATTTAGCAAATGTTGGCAAATAACAATCTAGTGTGTAAGTGTCCTAGATGATTTCATACATATTAGATTCATTTTAGTACTCCAAACAAAGTGTTCCTAAAATGATTCTTCTTTTTAATGCATAGGATTTCTCAATGAATTCTACATTTTAATTAATTCTCAAATGAATGTCTTTAAATACTAAGACATAATGAATTGTTGCACAAACATGTATTGAGTTGGCTCCTAACTACTATGAGGAAAGGGTGGCAGATAGTCATTTGAATTTTAAAATTTTGAATATTTGGTCAAATCTATTTCATTTGGGATTTGATCATGCATATCACAAAAATGACTCAAAAAGGGGAGAACGAGGATTAGGGATTAGGAATGGATATGTGGAATTATGATTAAATAAATGAGAGAAATGTGTTGGAATTGGTGCAAATAAGGTAGAGAAAAATTTTCATGTATAGTAATGTGTTTAAGTGAGAGTAAGTGATGATGGATAGGGATTACCTGGAAGGAGCCAAACTTAGCACAAAAGTGTAACACATCACTTTGTATTTGTATTAATAGATTCTCTCAAATTAGGATAAAAATCAAATGGAATTATTATGGGTGTGCACCTTTCACTATTACATTTTACCTCCACTTTGAGGTGTATGTGAACCCTAAATGAACATGTATTTCAAAGTAAATGATAACTCACAAACAATTATGTAAAGTAAATATTCATGGATAAAAAGGGTATTAGAGTCCATGTAAAGTAATGGAACCAACTAGATATCTCCGTGTGTTCATCCATCCTTAGCATGTGTGCTCCATAGGAACCTACAAAATAAAGAAAGATGTGCAATGAGTAGATGCTATCTCACAACTGTGAAATAAGCACAACTACAAGCTAATCTTATAGTTTATGAACATGAAGAAAGAGAGTACGATTAGAAAAAAATCCACCTAGATGAAAATTGGTGTGATAGAAGTAGGATGATAATATGGCATATTAGGTGTTTCCTATCTTGTGATTGAGATCTATTTGGACATAGTTATGAGTCTTTATAGATGCATCTATAACTATTTGCAATCTCAATATCGAAGTGGTAGAAATAGGTTATGCCCTCTTTCAATTAGATGCATCCATCAAATATAAGTAATTAAAGAGGGAACATAGTATATCAAAGTTAAATGTAATCATAGGGAAACATATAGATCATGTAAGTAGTAAGTGTCATAAATGTCTTCTATGACAAACAAATAAAACATCTCAAATGATAAGTGTGGTTTAGGTGCATAGGCAAGATATAACATGAAGGTACATAATTATGCCCCCAAGATAGACAAATAAGTAATGTGAAGTGGCCCCAATTGCTAGATGCACTCATGACACTAGAAAAGGTATACATGTCCCCAATGTGGCTCTAAGTATATAAGCATGTAATAGTAAAGCAAAGGCATGATGTCCCTACTAGTAACATAGCTCTAGGTGCATAGTATATCATAGACAATGCTATGATAAGTGTGACTCTTAGTACATAGTAATGCATGGGAGCACACAATAACATTGAGAAGGCCCAATGCCTCCCAATCTAATAAGATGACTCTTAGTACATGGTAATCCATGTGAGTGCAACTACATAAAAATGTGGTTATGAGATCATGCACAAAAATGGCTACCTCACATAGGCAAGATAGTGAGATAAGGCTCAACAAATGCCATGGGCATAAGCATGACTAGAAATTATGTATAGTTTCTCAAATGATGGGGAAGAGTGGCCATTTATGTCTAGATCAACATCATGTGATAGTCAATAATAGGTAATCATATCAATAGATAAGAATGTACGAACATATTGGTAGGATGTGATCACAAAAGGAGATGAATAGATAGTTTCCCAAAATGGAAAGAATAGAGAGATCAGGTTTGAAAAATGATATCAACAAAATTAAAGATAAAAATTTAATAATTGCCCCCATGTATAGTGATCAATAGCAGTATCGTCATAGATGCACATTATGTTAACCAGGGTCTTCACCAATTTCCCATCATGAGTAAATAGAAGCAAGACATTGATTCAAAACTAGGAAGTAATGATGAAAGGGAAATTAGGTTAAAACTTATCATGAATTTCTTTCTTATTATGTTTGGATTATTAGGATTTGCACAAAGGACCAAAACTCCTATTTAAAAGTCCCACTGGATAATTCCATTGTTATATGTTTTCTTTAGTTTCCTTTGATATATTCATAGATTATCCAATGCATTCATTATTTATTCATCCAAGGTTTCAAGTTTTTATAATTAGTGTTCTTGATATGTATAATTATCAATAATATTATGGAGGGAAATATGTAATGATGGAATATTGGGTTTAAGTGGCATAATGGCCTTTATTTGATAAACCAAGTAGTAAGGTATAAACCCCATAGGAGTGTATATATTAGTGTGATCTACTTGGAATGCAAAGACTAGTTTTGCATGCTAATTCATGATATGGTTATCAATTTTTTTTGTAAGATTTGTTCATTAGCTCTATTTGTGGCATTCACTTGTCTATTGCCCTATGGATAATATGGGATGCGAAATTTCTATCGTATAAATAAAATTTATCAAGGAACTTCTTGACTTCCTAATTATTAAAATGTGTGTCATTCTTAGTCATGATGGTATATGGCAAGCCAGGGCTAGAAATAAAATGGTCAATTATAAAGTTGCAAATGTCAATTGTAATGGTGCTTTTTAAAGGTTTGGACTCAACCCATTTTGTAAAATAGTTAGTAGCTATAATGGTAAAGGTGTGTCCTTCAAAAGAAGCTTGAATAATTTACCAACCAAATCCAATCCTCAAGTGAAAAATGGCCAAGGTGAAGTTTGTGTGTTAGTGAATGTTTTAGGTTACTATATTTTTGAAACATTACACTTTTTTGGATAAAATCATGGGAATCTTTCTCCGTTTTACTCTAGTAATAGCCCATATGTAGTATCTTTTGAACTAGTAATTTCACACTAACATGATCTCCACATATGCCTCCATGGGCCTTTTGGAGTACAATGAACTTCTTTTGATCATTTAGGCATCGTAGTAATAGATTGGGAGATTCACTTAATAAATTTATCTTATATCGCATGTGATCATGGAATCTTAAATATTACACCTAATATTTATTTCTAAACCTATACATTGAATTTGTATACCCCATCCTAGTACACAATTTATACTAAGATATCTTCTTTTGACCATATTTCTTAGGTACCTATTTTTTATTAACTTTTTAATAGTCTTATTTATTTATACCTTTCATACATTTGTTTGAACATTTTATTTCTACCATTATTACATCCAACTCCTAATAAAAAGTCTTAATTGAATTTTAATGGAAGATAATCAAAATAAAATACATTAAATTATTTTTATACTATAAGAATTTAATATTAATTTGTAATAGAAAATATAATTAAAAAAGTTAACAGTGATTATTTATATGTATGTGGTTATTTCTTACTTAATAAACTGTCAAAAATCTAAAAATTTAAATCTAAAAATATAATTGTTCACGCATAAGAAAACATAATGTAATTTCCAGGAAATAAAGAGAGGCGCTTTGAAATAAAGAGTATACGCCCTACAATTTCCATGAATCTTCTCCAAGTACTTTAAATAAAAGAAGACTCATGAATTTTGAGTTCTACGTAGACTTGGTTTGAGTAGAACTAACTAGCAGACAAAAAATACTTTCATTCAAGATAACTGCTTAATGTTTTCCACAAAAGCATACTCCGTTTACACAAACATTTCCACGATATGTTGCTCTATGGTTTCCTCCAGTTCTACCATATTTCCTGGACATTGCAATTGGTACACTTTTTTTAATGGTAGAGAAGATGCCTAGAAATATGCCCTACAATTTCCATGAATCTTCTCTAGTGCTTTAAGAGAACGCTCTCATGAATTGTGATTTCTACTTTGGTATGAGTAGAACTTTGTTAACAGACATAAAATACTTTCATTCAAGACAAATGCATACTACATCAATCCATAGTCTATTGTGATTGACTTCCTCAGGAAAATTTGTAACCTTTATTGTTGTGATGTGGTTTCCTCCATTTCTATCATATTTCATGACATAAATATTTCATTCGTTTAAAATAAAATTGAAATCACAAGTTACGTTAACGTTTACCACTTTCTTAGTATATCAATGAAATAGTGGAAGCTCTGAGAAAGTACATTCATGGAAACTAGAGCCCACCTTTCTCAGCATTTTTTCTCTTGTCAAAATACGTAAATTCTCTCCCCCAATTCACGTCAAGTTATTTGTGCCAGTTGATTAGTCAACTGATTTTCTTATCCCGTGTAATAACTAATTGTCTATCCAACTCTGCGGATTGTTAGGAGTGGTATGGCAGAGATACCACTCAAAGGAGGAAGAATAAATCAACAAAGAGAGAGGGGACATATAAAAAATGCACAAACAGAGATTTCTATATATCAATAAAAAACTATTTTACATAAAACAAATACAACCTACAGAGTTACTACTCTGTGTCCTTCTATCCTACAACTACTTCTCTCTCCAGAGCTTGAAGGAAATCACTATTGTCCCCTTCTGTTTGGAGCTGCTCTAGCCATTCCACTAACTAACTGTTGTACGTGTCTAGAGCTATCTGGAGCTCGAATTTCTACAGTCCCTCACTGCTATATTCTTCCTATTACTGCTGCAACAAACATTCCCTCTACTCTACACTGCTGTGCTGCTACTGCTTGTAAAAATAAAAAACTCTAACTAACTATTCTTCACATTCCTTCCTTTTGTCTTTTACATTCACCCAAAAATTTACCACTCAAACAAAATTCAAAATCACCTACAACATTAAAGAAACTTACCAGCATTTACAATTTTTTGACGGGCCAGCAAATGGCATTAATCAATTTGGTTAGAGGTGGCAGGAAGGAGATCATAGGAGGATCTCTGACAGGTAGGTGGAGTTAATGCGGTCTCCAGAATAATAATTCCAATACTCCCCCTTTATCTGGAGCCACATACCTCTTTCATTCTGCATTTCTAGAGCTGTCTATAGTTGTCTAGCGCTATCTGGAGCTATCTACAATGCCCAAGCTATCTCTCAGGCATTCAAAGCTCTCCTTCAACAGTGCCTTTGTAAAAATGCCTACAAGTTGTTGCTCAGACCTACAAAACTGTAGTTTGATCTCTCCATTCTCCACTAACTCCCTTATGAAATGATAGCGGATCTCTACATGTTTGCTTTGTTTGTGGAAGATTAGATTCTTCATCAAGACTATGGAGGAAACATTATCACAAAATATTATTATACTATCTTCTTGCTATTCATTCAAATTTGCAAGGATTCTTCTTAACCAAATAGCCTAACATGTTGTTGTATTTGCTTCTATGTACTCTGCTTCAACTATGGAGAGAGAGAGAGACAATAGGCTTCTTCTTTGATGCCCATGAAATAGGTCCTAAACCCATGTGGAACACATATCTCGATGTGCTCTTTCTGTCATCTACACTTCCTGCCCAATCACTATATTTGTAACCAACCAGCTTAAAATCACTAGATGTGGTGTACAATATGTCATAGCCTTGTGTGCTATTGACATACCTCAAGATCCTCTTTCCTGCTTGCCAGTATGTGTCCTTAGGTTTCTACATGAACCTGGATATCAGGCTTACCGCGTACATTAAATCAAGCCTTATAGCAGTCAAATACATCAGACTTCCAACCATACTCTTGTAGAGGCTTGGGTTCACTTCATTTCTGCTGTCCTCCTTTCTTAGTTTCAAACCTATAGCTATTTGTGTTGGTGCAAGCTTGTTGTTCTGCATCTTAAAACTCTACAAAATCTGTTTGACATAGTTAGTTTGCAAAATAAATATGCCAAGCTCAATTTGTTGGACCTCAATGCCAAGAAAAAATCTCAACAAACCTAGGTCAATCATTTCAAACTCTTTCTTCATCACCTCTTTGAAATCAGCAATGAAGAGATCACTATTACCAATAAAAATTAGATCTACATACAAAACAACAATTAAAATCTCACCATTGGCTACTTTGATGTAGAGCGTGGGCTCACTACCGCTTTTGCTAAAGCCATTACTCAGTAGATAGGAATCTATCCTACTATACCATGCCCGAGGTGCTTGCTTAAGCCCATAGAGAGCTTTCCAGAGCCTGTATACCTTGTCTTCATGCCCTGGGACTTCATAGCCAAGTGGCTGCTCCACATACACCTCCTCTTTGAACACTCCATTTAGGAAGGCTGACTTCATGTCCATTTGGTATACCTTCCACTTGTGCTGGGCTATAATTGCTATAGCTGCTTGCACAGTTTCCATCCTTGCAACTAGTGCATAGGTTTCATCATAGTCTCTTCCAGGCTGCTGTTTATACCCCTTAACAACGAGCCTTGCTTTATGACTTTCAATCTTTCCTTTAGCAGTACTCTTGGTCTTATAGACCAACTTGACTCGAATAACCTATTTACCCTTGGGTAAGGTTGTTAACTCCCATGTCTCATTCCTTTCTAGTGCATCCAACTCTTCATCCATGGCCTTACACCATTTTTCTTCCTTCACAACCTCTTAAAAAATTATTGGATCACCATGAGAGAACAAAGCAAAATCCAGATTTTCATCAAACTCATCATACCTTGTATCTTCATAAGTTCCTTATCTTTCTCAGCATTAGAGAAGTGAGCGTTAGATCTGAACTACTTCTGGAGTTACTACCACTTGACTCTGGAGTTCTCCAGAGTTGACTGTGCTGCTGTAGCCTTGAACTGGCTGAATCTGAATTATTTTGGGAATGACTGTAGAGAGCTCCAAAGTTGGATCTAGAGTGCTCTGGTGCTAAATCTACTTCACTACTAGAAGCTCCTGCTTTATTTCCACCTTCTTCATAATCTATGGGTATCATTGTTGAGATACTTGTGGTGGTGTCAACCGTGCCATCCCATGATTCATTCTCAATGAATTCTACATCCCTGATGATTATAACATTCTTTGTGATAGGGTTGTATAGCCTGTAACCTTTGGATTCTTCATTATACCCCATGAAGATACACTTTTCTCCTTAGTCATCAAACTTTTATCTTTTTTCTTTAGGCACAAATGCATATGCCACACACCCAAAAATTTGTAGGTGCTCCACGCTCTATTTGTCATTTGTCCATGCCTCTTGTGGAATTCTGTCCCTTATAGCCTTTGTGGGACTTCTATTTAGCAGGTATACTACTGTTACGACTACCTCACCCCAAAAATCATTTGACAATCCCTTTCTGCAACTCCATTTTGCTCTAGAGTATACCTTGTGAACTATTTATGAATGCCTTCATACTTGCAAAAATTCATAAATTCTTTGGAGACGTATTCTCCCGCTCTATCTATTCTGAGGACCTTGATATACCAACAACTTTTCTTCTCAACTAAGGCCTTAAACTCTTTGAACTTCTCAAATGCTTCAGATTTATTCTTCAAGAAATTAACCCATGTCTTTCTACTGTAATCATCAATGAAGGTCATGAAATATACATTCCCACCTAGTGTGGGGGTCTTCATGCGGCCACATAAATCTTAATGCACCAGCTCCAATGGTGCTCTTGCCCTCCTAAAATGTCCTAATTGAAAGGGCTACATGTGCTGCTTTCCTAAAATGCAGGCTTCACATTTCCTATCAGGATCAATAATAGTTGGGAGCCCTCTAACCATGCCTTTTTTGGACAAAAGACTTAAACCAACAAAACTCAAGTGCCCATACCTTAAATGCCAAAGTTTGGATGGGTCTGAGGTGACTGTCTTGAAGGCTGACTACTGAACCACTACTATAGATGCCATATGGTTGACTCCGGAGCTGTTCGAAGCCATCTGGAACTTGACAAATGCAGCTCCAAAGAGCACTGGGGACTGCAACCTAAGGGGGAACATTCTATTTTTCATCATCTACACTGTTGCAATGACTTTCATGCTACCATCCCTATCATAGATGATGCACTCCCCTTTCTCCATCAGGATTCTATAACCATTTTGGAGCATTTGTCCAATGCTCAATAGGTTATGTTTTATGCCAAGAGTATAATAGACATCCTGGATCTACATTTTCTCACCTTTCTTGGATAGGATTGTGATAATGCCTCTTCTTATGATAGGAACCTTTTGATTGTTCCCCATCATGATCTCAGACCTAACACTCTTATCAATGGAGGAAAACAAATTTGTATTACCACTCATGTGGTTACTACATCCACTATCCAAATACCATACTTTAGGGCTGCTCTCCTTAGCAAGGTTGTACACAATAAAGACCTTAGACTAATTTTCATTTTCAACCTTGTTCTCATTTGCCACATTGGCATTTTGACTCCCATGGTCCTCATTGTTTCTTCCTACATTCACTTGTATAGTGACCATACTTATGATAGTAGTAACATTGCACATTTGACTTATCATACCTCTGGTTGGAGATGTTGCTCTTCTTGTTTTGGAAATCTATTTGGGAGGTGCTGGCCTCCTCTTGACTGTTAGATCCTCCTCTTCCAGAGTTCCTTCTACCTCTGCCCCTTTGACCTCTTCCTCTGCCATTTATTCCTCTTCCCCAGTCTCTCACATTTCCTTGTGCTTTGAATGCTTTCCCTAGGGAAGGAGTGGATCTACTTAGCCACTACTAATGGGTATGAACAGAACCCATCAACTCATCAAGTGCCATTTTTTAGATGTCTTTGGTCTCTTCTATGGTAATAACTATTGGGTCAAATCTAGGGGCAAACTGTTGCCAAGAGACACTATATGGATTCATGAATGTTGTCATTGATGGCAACAAAGGTTATCCCACACATCCACAAGACATGATGAGTCTCTACCAGAAGTTAGATTGAAGAAGTGTTATGATCTGGTAAGCAAGAACAGAGCAATCAGCAAGGTCTGACAGTCAGGTCCGTATCTCTCAGAGGAAGTATTTCAGTAAAGTGCAGATTTGGGGAAGTCAAGAGGAGTACCTTGACTAATAGATTCCAAGCATTTAGCCTCCAGTGATGAAAGGGTGAAGAGATATGAGCACTTGAGTGTTGGGTTCCAGTTTGACAGAGTAGACAGAGGAAGAATTGTACTGGTAGAGTGTCATATCCAAATCCGGAAGAGATATTGCTAATGACCAAGTTTCTTGAGGTATCATTCATGATTGGACGACATAATTGAAGACTTCTACAGGCATATCCTTGATCCGCATTACTTGGTATGCAAGGATTCAGCCGATAGACTAGAGTTTGGGATAATATTGACTATTCCGGATGCTGACTAGAAAAGTGTTGAAATCACTTGTGTGGATATATATACAAGATGGATTTAGATGTGAAGGTGTGTGTGTGTGTGTAGTGTGCGGTGCGAAGAAAAATTAGAAAAGTAGAGTTAAAACAGTAACACAGACCTGGAATGTGACAGTATAGCAGCATCAGAAGAGAGTAAGAATGAAGTGCAGCAAATCAGTTTATTGAGCTAAACCAAAACTGAACCTCAACATGAGTAGATGCTTCTCATCAGTTCAAACATTGAGTTACCTTCCTTTCTTGTAGACAATGAGTCTCTTGTAGGCAGTGAGCCTCTTGTGAGCAGTGTGCTCGGGTAGTGAGCCCTAATTAGCAAGTGTCATTTTGTTCTATCTATTCTTCTAATAGAGAATAATATCTTGGGTTAATCACCCTGTGGTTTTCTCCCTTAACAAGGTTTCCACATCAAAATCATTGTGTCATGTGTATTGGTGTTATTTCCATTTCATGATTATTCTTGCTTATTTGATTTGATGTTGCATTAACTGTTAAGAAAGTTTAGGAAGTTGAAATATTAGGATAACTGATTCACCCCCCCTCTCAGTTTACAACAATTGGTATCAAAGCCAAGTTCCTCTAAATAGAGCTTAACAGCTTGAGGAAGATCTAGAAATTCAAATGGATATGTATGGTTTGAGGGAACAACTTCAGTCTACCCTAGATGATCTTGAACATTCCAACTCTGAAGTCAATGAATTGAAGGAAGGACTTAAACAACCTGATGATTTCATAAATGAATTAAAAGGGAAACTAAGCATCTCTATGAAGAAGAGAAAGGAACTACTTCAGCAATTAGCAAGTCAAGGTGAAGTAAATGATACAAATGAAGACCTGAAGGAGAAAACTAAGTTATGTTGAAAATTGTCAAAAGAGGTCATTATGGTAAGACATGAAATGGAATCAGGAGTTATGAAATTCACCCAAGAAATTGAAGAAAAAAGAAAGACTGAAGATGATCTAAGGCAATCTCTAAAGGAGAAATTAGAAGACTACCACAAGATGGATAGAATAATCAGACATCTTGAATCTAATCTTGAAGATGCTAGAGATAATGAAGAAAAACTTGAGGATCAAATTGACACTCTTAAAAAGGATCTTCAAACAACAAATGAATACAAAGAGAAATTCAAAATAAGTTCTGCTCAACTTGAAGTTCTTCTTGAAATCCAAAAGAGGGTAGATGACAAGCGTGGTTTAGGATATGAGAAAGGTGAAAGCTCCGGATCTGGTCAGAAGAATTTTGGATCAGGAAATCCAAGGGACAAGCCTAGAAGACCTCTGATAAGGCAACCCAATGCTCAAAGATATCCATCCTTTAATGGATACTGCCACAACTACAATAACTTTGGTCACAAAGCTAATCAATGCAAAAAGATAATGAATCAAACTAATTCATCCTTCTCTGGACAGTGCTTTAACTGCAAAAGGTATGGTCACACATCTCATGAATGTAGAAATATGCAAATGAACATTTCATTCAATGGCAGATGCTATGCATGCAATAGAGTAGGTCATATGGCTAATCAATGTAGATCAAAAGGATATCAATCAAATATGCAAAGAAATGTTTTCTACAATTGCAATAGACTAGTCATATCGCCAAATTCTGTAGAAGCAAGAATCAAGACAGAAGAGGTCCAGTGCATCATAATTAGAATCAAGACAAAGGAAAAGGAAAAGTGAATGCGGATGAAGTTAAAAGTGAGATGAACAAGATTTGGGTGAAGAAAAGTGCAGAGAATGTAGCAGATGGATCCACACCAGAATCTGGTGCTGATATTCCTTCTGAAAATTGAATAGATGGGCTTTGGCTTAGGGAGAGTAACAAAAGAAAACCAATTCCCCCAGCCAATCAATTGGTGCCTGTAATCGGCACATGAAAGGCTATGGATCAAAGGGTTTTCAGAGAAACACCTAGATAAGCCATGGTAAAGATTTGAAAGATCTACATGAAGATTTAAAGAGTCTAATCCCTTCAGATAGATCCGGTTTAACAGACTTCCGGTAAAAGCAGCTTTCTTACAAGTTTGGTCCGGTGTGATTCTCAAATTGAGACATCTTGATCTACAGATAAATCAAATGGTTGAGAAAAGTAAGAAATACTGTTGTTAATCACCAAGGATAACTCTAAGCATATTACAGTGATCCGGAAAGAGATCTATTTCAGAACAAGAAGAACAGAGCAACCAGAATAACTTAAGTTGCACATTTATTGCAGTATGAATTTAGGGTTTTTCTTGCAATTAAAAGGGTTCATGTGCTCATCATTTGCACATTTGCATTCGAAAAGAAAGAAAGGAGAGCTCTGCAACAAATTGCTTCAAACTTCTTAAAGACCAACCTTTGGAGTTGATTCAATCAACAAATCATTCAAGTTCACTCCGTGAACCCTACAAGCGCAAAAGGTATTTTCTGTTATCAAATATCTCTCTATTAAATCTTTGAATGATTACTCTGAATATAGTGAAGATCACTGATAGGCCTCACCCCAAATTCAAGAAACATCCCTACAAATCCTTGGAAGTAGATTCCAGAGGAGCATTTTCTAGTGTACCACATGGTGTATTGCATACAGAAGATATTAGGGTTTACATTCACGCAAACATTGAAGAATTTGGAGAGTTCAATTGAGGGATATCTACCACAAACAACTAATAGATTATTCATTTGAGCTCAAACCCCAATTCAAGGCCCTCTGGGACAAGCACTTTACACAATGCATACATTTCCCCTATTTTTCTAAGGATGAATGGGTCAGGTATATTTTAAGCAGAATACATGACAACTTCATATGGTTAAATAGACCATTCAAGATCATAAGAGATGCCATTAGGGCAGTTACCAGATTGCACTCATTCGGTGGGATTCCTATTCTTAAATCTGTCAAGAATCAAACTGTGAGTGAGGCTACTGGATCAAAGTTTGACAAAAGAGCAATGACAGTAGATGACATCACTGATCTGAATGTCAAGTTTGTCTCCATGATCATTGGATACAAGATATATCATTCTAGCAGGGAGAATTCAATACCCGGAACTACTATCTACACTGCTTATGAAATGTTAAGAAAGAATGTAGACTACGATCTTTGTCAGCTCCTTCTAAACCAACTCTTGGTGAGCCTGCAAAAGATAAAGAAGGATAAGAAGAATTCCTTCAAATTTGGTAGCCTAATACTCTGTCTATTCTTCTACTTTATGAATGAGCTACCCAGATCTAGTGGATGGGTATGGTAGAATGACAGACTAGTTGCCATATAAATCAGGGATTATTTGCATGGACTTGGTGATGATAAAGCACAAAACTCAGCTCTCTGGGGTTTCTTTAAAAACTTCTAGAACTTGATGCAAGCTAGAGAGAGAATTCCCCAATCTCTAGTTGAGAAATACAAAGACATAGTATGCTTTATCGTAGAGACTGACCAGTGTCTAATGGAGGTAGTGGAACCAAGAACAGTGTGGATCATGCCAATGGAGTATGAGGTGGATGAGAACATCGTGGAGCTGCATGTTCAGCACATGCTAAGTCAACCAAAGGATCCCAAGGTAGAAAGGTTTGGAACCTTTGAAGAATTGAGTGTGAAGATCCATGTTGAGCTAAGGCAACCAGAGATGAAAAGAAAGGTAAGAAAAGAAGTGGAAAACATTGCCAAAAGTTTTGGCATCTCAAAAGAGGCACTAGATGCAAAGAGAGATAAAATAGAAAGGGCGGAGAAAGAAAAGCAAGAAACTGAAAAAGAAAGTGCTCTGGTAGAAGCCCTCTCCTGAACCAGATCTTCTAAGAGCTCTGCACCTACAACTACTAAAAGCTCAAAGGATTCTAAACTGGAATCAAAATCATCCGGTAAGGCAGAGAAAAGAACCAAGAAAAAGGCAACAAGGTCTTACACTAGCCAAAAGGATGAAGAAGAGATAGAATCAGATGAGAAAGTAACATAAATGAAGAAGAGGAAGAAAGTATCTAGAGAATCCACTACTAGTCAAAGAGAAGAAGAAAAGGTAGAGGAATTTGTTGAAAAACCCAGTCTTTGCATTGATGACATCATCAAATCAGTTACTGTGGATGGAAATCTTTAGCCAATGGTTGAAATCTATGATGCTTATGGTGAAGCTGATCAGAAGATATTGCAAGATGCCACAGTCAGGTATCTAAACATCTAAAACAAAGCATTCATTGAAATTATATCTTTGATCCCCAAAAGTTTAGAGAAGGAACTTGAAATAAGGAAGAACAATGCGCAAGCCAAAGATCTAGAAATTCAGGAGTAGATAGCTATTCATCTCTATCCTTCAATCCTCAGAAACAAATGAGTATGATATTCAAAGATTGCAAGGATGAGTTTCGAAGCAAAGCTAGAATGAATTAGCTCATGCTTGGAGAAACTGATAAAGTGGCAAGTGAAACAAAAGAGATCCTCTTGAATGCCTTCAAAAGATTCAATCTTCCTGTTTTAGAGGACTTAGGTGTTGATCCCTTGGCCACATGTGTTGAAGAAGAATCTACTGAGGCAATGACAGAAGAAGTAATGGACACTGGTGAAGATAAGGGCTTGGAATCCTTTGCTCCGGAAGAGATGGCCCATGACCAAACAAACATTACTCCTTCGGTCTCCCCTGCTGAATCCAGATCCAAAGAAGAAGAAAGAATAGAGGAGAAAGAAAAAGAAGTGAAGGGAAAAGAAGATGACAACTCTAAGACTGCAGAAGAAAAGAAAACTCTGTCTTCGGCAAGAGACACTACAGAAATTGTCAAAGAATTCTTAAACAAAGAGGCAATGTAGATTGATGAACCAAAACTTCTACTAGGACCATTTGATTTTGATTCTCTTTCCCCAGTACAAACAATGAAGATAGCTTCATTTGCTAATGCAAAGGCAAAAGAAAAACTCCTGAAGTCTCACATGGAAGACTGTGAGCTAATAGAAGCTGCATTTGGTGTGCTTGAAAAGTTCATGCCATCCTTTCTGAAGGATTCATCAACTTCCTCATCAGGTAATCTTAAGTCTCTTGTTAGTTCAGTCAGCACTCATTTTGGGTCCTTAGAGAAATCAGCTGAGGAAAATGTCCGGAATGAGTTTTTGGATAAAAGATTCTCTAAAGTACTAAGTCTAATATCAAATGATAGAAGAAATATGGATATAGGGATAAAGAGCTTAGAAAATGCTCTTAAAGATGGCAGGGAAATATATAAATTTTGTCTATCATGGTCCAAAGCAACAATGGAGATTGAGAAGAAAATGAAAGAACAGGAAATCAAACTAACAAAACTTTCTCAAAATTTTGATCCTCTTACCTCATCCATAGTACTAAGTCTCTTGTTAGTTCACTTACCTCATCCACTTAAGTCTCTTGTTAGTTCAGTCAGCACTCATTTTGGGTCCTTAGAGAAATCAGCTGAGGAAAATGTCTGAAATGAGTTTTTGGATAAAAGGTTCTCTAAAGTACTAAGTCTAATATCAAATGATAGAAGAAATATGGATATAGGGATAAAGAGCTTAGAAAATGCTCTTAAAGATGGTAGGGAAATATATAAATTTTGTCTATCATGGTCCAAAGCAATAATGGAGATTGAGAAGAAAATGAAAGAACAGGAAATCAAACTAACAAAACTTTCTCAAAATTTTGATCCACTTACCTCTTCCATAGTAAATCAAGAATGTCAGACTATTATAGTCTTGGATGAAATTAAGAAGCTAGAGAAAGAAAAGAAAAATAGAATCAGCAGGTTAAATGAACTTAGAAGAATAATCATTCCTAAGTTGGAGGTCATGCATGAGGCCCTAAGTGATGCTCAAACCACAGCTAAGACAAATGATCCGATAGATTTGAAGAAGGCAGAAGCGTTTACATTCCTATTGAGTGGTCACATATCAATTTTGGACAGGATGAAGCTGAGTTGGGCAACCGAAGTTGTATAATTGAAAAACACTTTTGCAGATATACTAAAGTATATGTAGAGTACAACTGGATGATATACTTATGCGACTAAGTATAGATTAATTTTTGAAAATTTTGGTGTGTAGACCCCACCCTTTGCCATTGATGTCAAAGGGGGAGTGATGAGTAGTGAAAAATGAGGAATCTAGCTAAGGGGGAGCTCTGAAAAATGTACATAGAGATAGAGCATCAGCCAAGGGGGAGTATAGAGTGACACTTAGTCATTTTTCACTAAGTGTTGCCATCAATGCCAAAGGGGGAGATTGTTGGCAAGAGACACTATATGGATTCGTGAATGTTATCATTGATGGCAACAAAGGTTATCCCACACATCTGCAAGACATGATGAGTCTCTACTAGAAGTCAGATTGAAGAAGTGTTATGATCCAGTAAGAAAGAACAAAGCAATCAGCAAGGTCTGACAATCAAGTCTGGATCTCTCAGAGGAAGTATTTTAGTAACGTGCATATTTGGGGAAGTCAACAAGAGTACCTTGACTAATAGATTCCAAGCATTTAGCCTCCGGTGATGAAAGGGTGAAGAGATATGAGCACTTGAGTGTTGGGTTCCTATTTGACAGACTAGACAGAGGAAGAACTATACTGGCAGAGTGTCAGATCCAAATCTGGAAGAGACATTTCTAATGACCAAGTTTCTTGAGGTATCATTCATGATTGGCTGACATAATTGAAGACTTCTACAATCATATCCTTGATCCGCATTACTTGGTATGCAAGGATTCAACCGACAGACCAGAGTTTGCGATAATATTGACTATTCTAAATGCCGACTAGAAAAGTGTTGAAATCACTTGTGCAGATATATATACAAGATGGATTTAGATGTGAAGGGGTGTGTGTGTGTAGTGTGCGGTGTGAAGAAAAATTAGAAAAGCAGAGTTAAAATAGTAAGACAGACCTAGAATGTGACAGTACAGCAGCATCAGAAGAGAGTAAGAATGAAGTGCAGCAAATTAGTTTATTGAGCTAAACCAGAATTGAACCTCAACATGAGTAGATGCTTCTCATTAGTTCAAACATTGAGTTACCTTCCTTTCTTGTAGACAGTGAGTCTCTTGTAGGTAGTGAGCCTCTTGTGAGCAGTGTGCTCGTGTAGTGAGCCCTAATTAGCAAGTGCCATTTTGTTCTATCTATTCTTCTAATAGAGAATAATATCTTGGGTTAATCACCCTGTGGTTTTCTCCCTTAACAGGGTTTCCACATCAAAATCATTGTGTCATGTGTATTGGTGTTATTTCCATTTCATGATTATGCTTGCTTATTTGATTTGATGTTGCATTAACTATTAAGAAAGTTCAGGAAGTTGAAATATTAGGATAACTGATTCACCCCCCTCTTAGTTATCAACGCAAACTTCTAAGGATTTTCTTTATAATACTTTATTCATCCATGGTTTCTCCATTTTTCATCAAATGATTAACTGAGGAGGAAACCCTTGTGTGAAAATATGAAATAGACTCACTGTCCTTCATCTACAGGGTCTGAAAATCTCTCTTAAGTAGCTGGAGTTTCACTGATATCACCTTGTTAGTTCCCTTATAACTATTTTGCAATATTTCACATGCTTCTTTTCCATAGTTAGCTGCTACTATTCTAGGGAAAATAGCCTTTGTTAAGGCTACCTCAATTGAACTGAGGGATTTTTCATCATTTCTTCTTGTCTCCTTCAGTTAGTTCTTCTAGGCATTAGACAGGCTGCAAAGGCATTTGGGTCAGTCGCATTTGTGAACCTGCTAACCACAAGTTCCCACAAATCATTTGCAACCAAGATGGTCTTCATCTTTTTTCTCTAGACATCATAGTTTTTCCCATCAAATATGGGTGACTGCTACCAACTCTTGTTCTCTCCTCTAGCCATTTTTTCAAAACAAAGGGAGACTATTAATACCCATAAAAATGTAGGGGTTTTCCTCAATACCCAGAAAGCTAAAACTCTACCTCAACCAAACCTAAGGCTCTGATACCATATGTTAGGAGTGGTATGGTAGAGATACCACTTAAAGGAGGAAGAATAAACTAACAAAGAGAGATGGGACACAACAAAAATGCACAAATAAAGATTTCTATATATCAATAGAAAACTATTTAACATAAAATAAATACAACCTACAGAGTTACAACTCTATGTCCTTGTATCCTACAACTACTACTCTCTCTGGAGCTTGCTAGACATCACTGATGTCCCTTTCTATTTGGAATTGCTATGCTCATTCCACTAACTAACTAATGGGCATGTCTGGAGCTGTTTGGAGCTCAAATATCTACACTCCCTCACTACTATATTCTTCTTGTTGCTGCTACAACAAACATTCCCTCTACTTTGCACTATTGTGCTTCTACTACTTGTAAAAATAAAAAACTCTGACTAACTATTCTTCACATTTCTTCCTTTTGTCTTTTACCTTCACCCAAAAATCTGTCGCTCAAACAAAATTCAAACTCACCTACAACAATAAAGAAACTCACAAGCATTTATAATTTTGTGATGGGCCAGCAAATGGCATTAATCAATTTGGTCAGAGGTGGTAGGAAGGAGATCTCAGGAGGATCATTGATTGGTAGGTAGAGTTAATGCGGGATCCAAAATAATAATTCGAACATGGATGCACATTTGACCATATTTATAATTCACAATACAACAATATTGTGAATTTCAATTAATTAATAAATATAGTCAAATGTGCATTTAGAGGGTTGGATAGACATTGCCGTGTATTAAAAGGTTGATTCATTTTTTAATGTGATGACAAATATATAAGTTACACTTTTAAAAAAAAAAAAAATTAAATTTTATTTGTATTTATTTTATAGGAATCGTTTTAATTTTTAGTTTTTATATTGTTCATTAGGTTTAGATTTACAATTTGTGCGATTGGTTTTAGGTAATTTTAGGATTTATGAAAACAAACTCACAATTTTTAAAATTAAGGCTAACTTAATCCTTCCAATTAATTGTTGTGTGTCGACTTAAAGCTTGAAATATTTCATGTACCACCTTTCGATTTGTATTAAAGGATTAACCTTAATTCATTTCAAAGCATATAAAAATTGATCCGATAAGAACATTCAAAATACACCCATAGAATAATTAGAGCATCATTATTGCCTTCCTTGCTTTCATAGACATATAAGGCTTTGTTTGCAAAATTGCATGTTGTCTTCAATCTTTTCAAAATGTCATTAAATTAGTATCCTAGGGGTTCGACCAAAGGAGAATCAATCCCTACACTTGAGTGCTACAATGACAACCTTTTTTCTCACAACAATTAGTAGATGCACATGCAACTACCCAAGCAAATTAGGTAGAGGTGGTCAAGCTTAAAGAGGAGATCAAGTTCCTTAAAGGGATGACCATGATTCTTTAGGAGAGATCAAGGTTGCAGTGGAAATTTAGGATGATATCTCATACTAGTATTTATTATAGTAGACATAGTAAGATGAGGGAGGGATTTATGCCATAGATTGAGGAAGGTGCCCTACACCTTCCTCGATACAAAATGTGTTTATAACATTGTTTCTTGTTATATGTTGGACACCTTGTTATGTTGGAACTCTTGTTTTATATTGTTGGGAATTTAATCTCTCATGTGATGTGATGTGTTTTGATGTTTTGATAATGACATGGATGTTTATATTTATGGATTAAACTTAGTTTCTATTCACATTATGTATGGTTCATTTGTATGTATGTATATATGTGAGATATATCATGAATAATGAATACACACATTTTCTTTGGTAATTAATGAACACTAAATCTTTTTATTGTATGCTTAAATAATGAATCAATCAATGGACTCAAAGGAATCCTATAATCATAGTTTCACATGTGATGAAGGAACAAGATGCCTTATTAGGATTTGCATTAGTTTCAACTTCAAGTTCTTTTCCTTTTCATTTGTATTATTTTTTCTAACCAATGTGTTATCCTTCAGGGTAGAAACCAATTCCATGATGTCATCAACTTATTGTGGCTCTATGTATCTATGACAACCTCATTTGTTTTCTTCAAGTCCTTTGCCTTTATATCTAAGTTTATGCATAAGTTTGTATTAAGGACCATAGATTTGATTAAATGAGGTAGGAGGAGAGGATGGCTCTTTTGTAAGAATAATACTCTCAAAATAACACACACACACTTCATATTTTCACCATTATATGACTCATATTTTCCCATAAATTTTTATTATTTTAACTCCCAACTCTATATATATTTATACTAAATCAAATTTAAAAGTTTTTATTTAAAAAAATTAAAATCTTATTACAAGACACATTAAAAAATAGTGAGTGAAGGTAAGGAGCAGGATGAAATGTTTTGAATTTACAAGAAATGGGAGTTCCCTATTGATAGAAGAGGGAGATGATGAGGAAAACGACAACAATGAGGCTAGTTTTATAGAGGCTGGAGAAACTACAGATAATTGGATTGGTATTCTAGATGAGGAGTCGGAGGAATGCCTCTTCGATATTTGGATAGAAGAGAAACAACTTGCTCAGTTTCGTTTGACCCCAAAGCATGTTATAGGGAATCTCGCTTGTGTGGATGTGATGCTTGTTTCTATTATTGAGTGTTGTGGAGAAGACCATGGTGTTAGTGTTTCACATCAGGGGCTACATAAAGGTTTTCTTCTCCATCCTAGGTCTGTGGGGTCTTCTGGAAAAGGGGTAGTTATGTTGAAGGAACAAGTGAAGGTGGGAAACCTATTCTTTCCCTAGGCATGGTCTCTAAGATTTTATAGTGTGGGGTTGAGGATGGGCTCTCTCCCACAAGAAAGGATCATGTTTGTGAGGGTTCCCTATTGCTGGGAATTGGGGAGGGCTCAAAAGGTTCCATTCTTTCATAGCTTGTTGATGTTTCCATTTCATGAGGGTTGGGGATGGAGGATGTGAGTGCAAGGAATCAATCTTAGGTAGATGTGGAGAATGGTAGGCCCCACTCTATCCCTCCTTAGTCAAGCCCTATTAATCTAGCTATGATCACAATATCCTTCAAATCATTGTCCTTGACTCTATTGGGGAGAGATATTCCTCAAGGATACCAAATATCTCATTAGTATGTTTTCAGGAACTAGGCCTAATATCAAGGTGGTGAGGTGATGGGCCTAGAGGAAATGGTAACCTCTAGGCCATTTGAAGATCACAACCATACCCTATAGTTTCCTTCTAATCTCCTTTTCAAAGCATGATGATTGCATCAAGACTCTTTCTAGTGGCCCTTGGTTCATTGGGTGTTTAGGGATCTTCCTCCAAAAATCAAAACCAAGTTTTTATCCTTAGTTGGAGGGATTTAGTAGGATCCCTATTTGGGCTAGAATTTCTAGTCTTCTATTGAAATACTAGGAAGAAGAGATTTTGGCAAGTATTGCTTACTCTTTTGGGAAACTCTTCACCCTATGACTTGATCTAGGAAGTAGTTTCTATTCGTTAGATTCTATGTAAATATTAATGTTATTAAGGAGATTCCACCTTCAATATCCTTGTCTTCTAAGTTTGGTGTGTGGGAGTAGAGCATCAAGTATGAGGTGACCTTCAATGTTTGTCAAAAGTGTCCTACTTCTCATCACTCAACTATTGCTTGGATAGACAATAGGAGGAAATAGAATGCTACAATAAGGGAAGAAAAAATGAAGCTCCCTCAAGTTAATGGTGTTATGCCTTATACTGAAATGGTGGTTATGTTCTCTCCTTTGGAGCTTGATGGTGAGAGGTGTATGAAGATTATTGAAGGGGAGGTGGTTGTTTGTCAAGTTGGTCTAGGGAGAGTCCTACTTTCCTCTCTCCAAAACCTTCTTGACTAACACTCCAAGTAAAGAAAAAACAATATTGGAGGGTTTGTGTCACTCTGGTCACTTGGGCATGAGAACTTCTAGTGATCCTTTGAAGTCTAATACGATCAGTTTGGTAGTTAAAAAAGCTAGACTAGATCTCTACTTTAGTAACTTGGTGAAAAGAACTATGGAAAATACTTAAACCTCTCTTGAGTTCTTTGGGCTTAAACTACTTGACTAGTTTCTCAATTGGGTCTCTTTTTTTTATCTAGCAGTACTATTAATTTGCTAAGTTTATCTTGTGTTTTGCATCCCTAATATTGCTTTCAATTATTTATTGGATCTTCATTGGTCTATCTATTCTAACTTTTGTAAAAGGGTTTGGGTCCTCTCAAAAACCCACATTTACCATTATAAAAAAAAAGACAAAATAAAAAAAATTATTCTTATAATTACAAAACTACTTTTCATATTCCCAAATTATATTCAAGATTCTAGCATCTTTGCATTGATCTCTCTTCCCTCTGACAATCTACTTCAAATGAAATTATCAAAAAATTTCATTACGATATTGGGGAACAAGTAGTTGAAGGAAATATGATAAGTTATAGTCAAACTCTTGTAAGCATATGCCACCTATTATGGTGAACATATGACAATATAGTATGTAATATATCATGGATAGTGGGTGGACATTCATAATAAAGTAGGATAGGGGAAAGGAGAAACATGTATTAGAACAAATAGTAGGGGTTTCCCTAAAAAATCACTTTTTCCATCATGGTCTCATTATGAATTGATTTATATTTCTATGACTTTTTAGGAGACATTGGAACTATCCTATAAGTCTTGAATGTGTAACTATTTCTATTTTTAAGACATTGCAATTGTCTTATAGAGTCAACTAGGTCATCTCCATCACCTAACAGAAGAATTTCTTTGCAACCAAAAAAAACAAATCAAGCAAATTTCCATGCCTTAAGAGTGGCTTATCAATATTAGAGATGCCTTTCATAAATAGAATCTGGATTCCAACCAAAAAATTTGAGGAAGAATCAATTTATAAAGTCCCTAAATTCCTTGTCCAACTGAAGTAGAGTGCTTATGTTCCACATGTTGGAAAATGATCACTAAGAGAGATATTAGCTTAGTAGTAGAGCACCCCAACAACAAATGGGAGGTCTTAAGTTTTACTCCTAGATGGTCCATGAAAAGTTAAACATTGTATTAGATCATAGATTAATAGAGCTAAGCCAAGCCACACTCCCCAAGAAATGACAGTGTGGCTCAATGGGGGTGTTGGAAAATGAGCCACAATCGAACCAAAGATGAACCAGTTAGCAAGAAAGCTAGTAGCTCAGTGATAGAGCACCACAACAACAAATGGGAGGTCCTAGGTTTGACTCCTACTGGTCCATTAAAAAATTTATACCACAAATGGTGTCATTAGGTCCACTTCATCACGATACTGCACCTTTTGAAATGCTTTCTTACAAACTACATGGTACATAAAAATGCTTCCCACTCATTATCTAACATATGTGGAATTAGAACAATGGGTTATAAGACCTATTCTCCCTATGGTTCCCACACTAAGAAAATGCTACCAATAAAAAATCCAGTTTGATGATAATTATCTTTCTTGGATTCTCACTTTGGTTGCTTGTTTATCTTAGAAATCCTTAGGGCCTTGAATAGTAGCACAAATTTGAATCACTACCTTTTTTATTGAAATACTATTAAATATACTATATATCCCATAATAACTAACATTCTGATGCTGGAGAACCAAATTCTCCTCTTTGTTCTGCTCAACATATTAGAGTTGGAGATTGAAAGAGATGAAGCAAGTGCATTTAGTGAGCTCTATTAGTTGTTTGATAGTGCCCGTATAGAAAGATTGCTCTACCCTTTTAAGGAGACAACACCTTTGTTGGGAAAATGTCTCAACCTTGCTTTTTCCAATTTTTCATTTAATTATATTTTTGATAACTTTTAATTATCACTTAGTTGTCATGAAAGCTGCTAAAAGATACTATGACAACTTGTAAGGTGGTTTTTAGTCAAATCGAAAAGAGCATGAAAAAAAGGGAAAGATAAATGCGAACTTGGATGAGATAAGGTATATCTTTTAGTTTGCATGTGCACATTAAAAAGGTAGATAAAAATCACAAGTTAAATGAGGAAGTTTATTATTTAATTTCTCTTGATAAGGTGTTGTGATTTTTTGCATGGATACAAATGCCTATATATTAAGTGAAGGAGATATAAGTTAGTAGAAGAAAATTGTTGAAGTAACAAAGTGCTGCAAAAATTTAGAGAGAATAGTTTTATTAATGTAACTCATTTGAAGGATTAATACAAGATAAGGATCTCTTTGGCTATGGAGTTTTTTCCTGCAACAGTTTCTCCACGTAAATCTTGGGTGATGGCTTGCATCTATTTTGTATAATCATTTTCTTGTTCATCTATGATTTATCACTGTCTATTTACTTGGATGCTTAAAATATTCAATGCATTTTCATTATAAAGTTTTATAATGTTTTCTACATTTGGTATTAGAGCCTTGGTTGGCTTGACTAGAGAAGGGGATTCCTTTCTTTGAGTGTGTGATTGGGTTTTTTTCTGCAATGGGAGTGTGTTGTGTTTTCTTGCAGTTTTAGGTCTTGGGTGATAAGAGATCATGGCTAATTCATCTCAGTTGGAGATTGAAAAGTTCAATGTTCCACGGAATGAGCTTTGGAAGCTAAAGATGGAGGATCTCTTGGAAGAAAGAGACCAATGGATTGTTGTGAATAGTGAGAACAAACTAGGAAAGATGTTAGATGAAGAATGGATTAAAAAAAAGATAAAAAAGCATGTTGCACTATTCATTTGTGTTTATCTAATTCTATTTTATTGAATGTTTCTAATGAGACTATTGCATATTAATTGTTGAATATAATAGGAAAGATATATCAAACTAAGAGTCTCATTAATAAGTTATTTCCAAAAAGAATGTTATATTCTCTTAAAATGAAGGATGTGGACTCAGTTGTAGAACATTTGAATTCATTTAATCTAATCTTGAGTCAGTTACAGTTAATTGATGTAAAGATAGAAGATGAGGGTGAATGCATTTTGTTGTTAGGTTCATTTCCTAAATATTGGTATAATATTATCATTGCAATTAGTGGTTCTTTTACAAATGATCTGAAGTTGGATGCCCTTGTTTTCACCTTGCTCTTAGAGGAAATGAGAAGAAAGACTTCGGAGGGGTCTAAGGATGCATTGTATGTGCGAGGTAGATCTAAGGAGAAAGGTAAGGACAAGAAGAAAGGTGATAAGGACAAGTCTAAGGACCATTCTAAGTCCAAGGGAAGGTCTAAAACACTTTGTAAGAGTAGATTGATGTGTTGGAACTATGGAAAATGGAGCATCTCAAAAAGGAATGTAAGAATAAGAAGAAAAATAATGATGATTCATCTACAGATAAATCCTCTAATGATGAAACTTCTTATGCTTTTATTATTTCTGCTAATATGACTTATGATGACTCTTGGTTGATAGATTTAGGAGCTTCTTACCACATGACTCCTCATAAGGAGTGTTTTTCAACATAATCAACTTATGATGGTGGGGAAGTCTTCCTCAGGGATAATAATACATGAAAGATTGTGGGCCGATGGAAGGTAAAATTAATGTTTAGTGATGGGAGGGTCAAAACCCTCAAATATGTATTGCATATCTCTAGTTTAGCTAGGAATTTAATTTTTGTACAAAAAATGAATGATTCATGGGTGCATGCTATTTTTGAGAAGGGTGGTTGCAAGTTGAGTAGAGGAAATTTGGTGTTAGTTAGAGGCACTAGGTGTGGCACCTTGTTTAGGCTTGAAGCATCTACATTTTGTAACTCTATTAATGTAACTAATAACTCTATATATTTGTAAGCCATGGCACCACAGAATGGGTCACATAGGTGAGAAGGGTCTCAAAACCCTAATAAATAGAAAGATGGTTGATGGTTTGTCTAGTTACTCTGCTAATTTTGATTTTTGTGAACACTGTGTGTATAGAAAACAACATAGAGTATCATTTAAATCAAGAAGTGTTAGCTGCCGTTGCACCAAAAGATTGACCTATTAATGCCCGATACAACCACTTGACTTAACAAGCATGGGAGGCAATTAATCCCTTGTTGCAAACTACCACAGCGTAGCGCTGAACAAGAAAACCAAGGGGCACACCTTGCAATAATCCCCCCAGCGCAAGTGCGGGGTTTGAACTTGTGACCTCAGCTCTGATACCAATTGTTATTCTTTACACAAACTATTTGTAGGTTTCACCAGTCTTGGAAGATCTCTCATAGCCTGGGTGTTACTTATCTTGATAATATTATCAATTCACATGACACATTCTTCTATGCCACAACCAACTCTGATCAATTTGAACAAATAAACAACTTTTACCAGTACCAACCAAGTGGAAGATATTACCTTTAGTTTGAGTACCAGATGTAATCTCTATTCTAGAACTTTCAAAGATCTTGAATTTTCTATTTTTGAATCAGAGATCATAACCTTTGTCCACCAACTGTCCAACACTAAGAAGATTGTGCTTCAAGTCTTCAACATATAGTACATTACTAGTTTTGTT
This sequence comes from Cunninghamia lanceolata, assembly GCA_027924645.1. Lineage (NCBI taxonomy): Eukaryota > Viridiplantae > Streptophyta > Pinopsida > Cupressales > Cupressaceae > Cunninghamia > Cunninghamia lanceolata. Next base: position 2,930,410 of record BSBN01000275.1, on the reverse strand, counting down.
CTTTCCATCAAAAGAAATATTTCCTCTACCTCTGATTCTACCAGCAGAATTATCACCAAATTTTACCTCTCTTCCTTCATACCTTTCCAAATCTATGAACTTAATTTTGTCACTTGTCATATGGTGGGAGCATCCATTGTCAATGACCCAATCATCCTTTTCTTCAACTTGGGCAGCCAGAGCTCTCTCTACAATTTTATGATTGACAGATTCAGAGGGCATTGGATCTTCTTCCTTGATGGTAATAAATACCCAATCACTTCTGGATTTGTTTCCTATCTATGTTTCATCATCTATTACTCCTTCATCATCATCATCTTCATGAACATAGTAACATTTCTTTTGGAACCTTGATCTGTTATGATTGGGTCTTGAAAATCTTTTTGGACACCTTGAGGCAAAATGACCAATCTTATTACAGTTAAAACATTTCAAAGGTAATTTCCCCTCATACTTATTGGATCCTCTTGGCAGTCTTTTTGCGATAACGCTTCAAGTTGAGCAGCTTCCACTTCATCTTCTTCCATGTCTTTTCTTGCTTTTTCATACCATGATAGTTTCTTTGAAGAGTTTTCTCCCAGATCAAACTTTTGTTTTCCTTTTATAGAGGCACTAACTTTGAATGCAGATTCAGTCCTGGGGGGTGCATCTCCAAACTTGGTCAATTCAAATGCAGCCAATTTACCAACCAATTGATCTCTTGTGATATCTAAATAGGATCTGAATTCTTCAATAGCAACAACCTTATATTTGTAAGAATCAAGAAGGGATCTGAGAACTTTGCCAAAATCTCATCTTCATCCAAGATTCCACCAACACATCTAATGCCACAAACAAGCTCATTTACTCTTGGCATAAATATAGTGATATTTTCATCTTCTCTCATCTTCAGGTTTTCAAATTGTCCTTTCAGACTCTGTAGCTTGGCACATTTAACATACTTGTCTCCTTCATGCAAATTTCCAATTTTTGCCAAATCTCATATACAGTTTTTAGATCAATAACATTTGTTAGCTTTGAATCAGATAAGGCACTTAGAAGAGCTTCTTTAGCCCGCAACTTATTTTTAGCATCTTTGATTTCATCTATGGTACTCGGACCATTCTGTGGAGGAACATACTTCTTTGAAGCCATGATCCAATATTGCATTCCCATACATTGCAAGTGGCATTCTATGCGACTTTTCTAAAGAGTGAAATTGGTTCCATCAAACCTCAGACTATCCTTCTTGTAAGATGACATCCTGGATCTCTTCAAGCGGTTAAGCTCTTTTATAAGAACTTAGCTCTGATACCAATTGTTAGATTTAGGACAAACAACTAAGAGGGGGGTGAATCAGTTGTCCAAAACTTTCTTGCAATTAATCACTTAAATCCTTTTCTTAATTCAGCAGTATAATGATAAATCAATCATGGAAACATAATACAACAATTCAAGATTAGAAACATACTAACACATATGACACCAAGATTTAAAACGTGGAAAACCTGGTTAAGGGAAAAACCACGAGGTGACTAACTCAAGATTGTATTATTTGTTAAAAGAATAGAAAGAACAAAATGGCACATGCCAATTAGGGCTCACTGCTCGAGCACACTACTCACAAGAGGCCCACTGTCTACAGGAGACACACTATCTACAGAATAATAAGTATTACATACTTGAATTGAAGAATAGCATCTTCACCATGCTTGAGTTAGTTCCATTAAAGCCCAATACTTCTACTCTTCCTTTCACTTTTCTTTTCTCTACCACACTCTCATCTCCACAAGATACCTTTGAAATGACTTTACAATTCCTTATTTATACAAGACATTGACTTAGGGATAATCATCCAAGTCGGCATACATTACAAAGCAAATACATAAATACAACATGACTAATAAAAAAAGAATTCATGCAGATCAACACACTATCGGCCACATAGATCTGAGACTTCAATTTTCCTTTAGGAACATGCCATTCTTCACAGAACATCTTCAAGATGATCTGCAGGATGTGTAACTCATCCAGTCGGCCAAACTTAGGAAGAACATCATCATCTGGAAGTAATTCTTCAATTATGAGCTCAATCTTCACTACGGACCACCAACATGAACTAGACATAATCCAAAGATCTCCACAAGCTTTTCTGAATCACCAAGAACATCCACACTACTTTTGCTTATTGAAATCATCCTCTCCTTCATCTGGAACCTCAAGAACATAGTCTGTCATCACTATTATATTGGAATAGATGCTTGTGGACCTCCAAACCACAAACCAATTGAGTTGTCAATTCATATTGACCTCCTAAACACTCCACCAAATCTGTAGAACAAGATATTGCATTTCCAGATCTCACTGGACCTATCTATGTCACCTTGTCACCTCTGAACATCTACCAGAACCAGTTTTACTTAAGTGGACATAACTTCTTCAGATCTTCATGCGAACCTCTAAAATCTTTATTGGATCATATTAAGACACATATCTACAAACCCTTTCATGTACATCCTCTAATATTCATCTTAGATGGGATCTTTAGCTCACTGTCTTCAATGTTCTTCTCTATTCCTGATAGGACTAATTTTCTTAATATCCTCAGCATACGGCTCATCCAATCCTTATCATCAATGTAATAGGAGTATGTTGACATCAATGACAACATCAGTTAGGCCCATACTTGCAACAATATCCCCCTTTATCATTGATGGCAACATATGATGAGAAAAAATTGTTTTAACCATCAAGACAAGAACTTCTCCTCACTGACACAACTCCCCCTATCAACAACAGCCATTCACATGTCTTCTCTTCCTTTACTACTTCCCCTTTGATCAGTAACCACTTGTTTTTCACATGTCTTCTCTCCCCCTTTGACATCAATGGCAAAGGACACATACTTGCATCACTCTAGAATCATACCAGCTACTCCCCCTGAGTAGTAGCTTCCTATCATCAATCTGGATCATAAGATATGACTATGAGATCCACCAGACTGATGCACATTAGTGCACCTTAATTCAGAACTGGAGGGGTAATAACCTCTAACTTCTCCCTGAGATACTAAAAAGAGTCCTTAGGTAGAAGTTTAGTAAAAATATCTGCAATCTAATCCTTGGAAGGCACAAACTCCAATTTAACTTCATTCTTTTTCACTTGTTTCTCAAAAAGTGAAACTTGATGGATATATGTTTAGTCCTTGAATGCAACACTAGATTTTTTTATATGTTAATTGCACCTGAATTATCACAAAAGATTGTGATAGGTTCTTCATACTCCACTCTGATATATCTTAGCATTTGCTTCATCCACAACACTTGAGTGCAACTACCTGCTGTTGCAATATATTCTGCTTCTGTAGTGGACATAGATATTGCCTCTTTTTTCTTGCTTAGCCAAGAAACCAGTCTCTTCCACAAAAAGAATGCTCCACCACTGGTACTCTTCTGGTCATCTACATCTCCTACCTAATCCGCATCTATATATGCATGAAGAGAGAAATCATGATCTCTAGGATACTACAAACCATACTCAACTGTCTCTTTTAGATATCTAAAAATCCTCTTGATTGCCATGACATGAGATTCTCTAGGATTAGCTTGGAATCTAGCAACAAGAGCAAAAGTATTCATAATATCAAGCCTAGTTTGAGTGAGATACAATAATCCTCCAATCATTGACCTATACTTTTTTTATCATCCTTAGGAGAGTCATCATCTTTTCTCAATTTACATTTGGTTACCATGGGAGTACTCATTGGTTTTGAGTCTTCCATCCCAAATTTCTTCAATAATTCTTTCACATATTTGGTATGAGAAATGAAGATTCCTTTCTTGGTTTGAATTATTTGCAGACCGAAGAAGAAATTCATTTCCCCAAACATGGACATCTCAAATTCACTTTTCATTTGATTTGCAAAAGTTTTGCACATACTATCTCTTCCTCCAAAAATGATATCATCAACAAACACTTCAACAATCAAGATCTTTTCATGATCAATTTTGAAATACAAGCTACTGTCAGTAGTACCTTTGTTGAAACCAATCTTCAAAAGATGCTTATCTAGTCTTTCATACCAGGCTCTTGGGGCTTGTTTAAGTCCATTCGGTGCTTTCTTCAACTTGCAGACCATATCACCATGATCAAACAATTGAAATCCATATGGTTGCTCAATATAAACTTCTTCTTCCAAGTCACCATTCAGGAAGGCATACTTGACATCCATCTGATATACTTTGAATTCCTTGAAGGTAGCAAAGGCAAGAAATAGCCTGACTACTTCAATTTTTGCCACCAGAGAAAAAGTTTCTTCAAAATCAGCTCCTTCTACTTGAGAGTAACCCTTGCAAACCAATCTGGCTTTGTTTCTGACTACTTCACCATCCTCATTCAGTTTGCTTTGGAAGACCCATTTGGTTCCAATCACATTCTTGTTTCTAGGTCTGGGAACAAGATCCCAAGTGTGCTTTTTTGTCAATTTGCATCAGCTCTTCCTCCATTGCTTTAGTCTAACTTTCGTCATTGCATGCTTCATTAACTAACTTTGGTTCAATCTTTGAAATTAGACAATACTCTTCTAAGTCTTGAGCAATATTTCTTCTTGTTTGAACACCTTTCCTTTTATCACCTATGATTTGATCTTCAGAGTGATTCAGTCTTACATACTTGGGAATTTTGGGACTTTCTTGCACTTCTATTTCTTGCAGAGGTTCATCCAAACTTGTCTCTTCTTGTTGATTCACCAGATCAGTCTTAATCTAAATTTTAGAAGAGTCTTGGACTCCTTGGATCAAAACATCATTCTGATCATCTTCATCATATTCATAAAACCTTGAGGGTTTTTCAATATCTTCATCAACACTCACATTTGTACTTTCTATAATCTTTCTCAATCTCTTGTTATAACACCAATATGCTTTACTTTGAGTAGAATAACCCAAGAATATTCCTTCATCACTTCTAGCATAAAATTTGCCTAGATCTTCATCTCTTTTAATGTAACATTTGCTACCAAAGACTCTAAAATACTTCACAGTGGGAGTGATGCCAAACGAGAGTTCATAAGGAGTCTTACCATTATTTCTTTTGATTTGTACTCGATTAAGAGTATAGACTGCAATGCTTACAGCTTCTCTCCAACAGATCTGAGGAACATTTGGTTCCATCATCATGGTTCTAGATGCTTCTTGGATGGTCTGGTTCTTTCTCTCCACTACTCCATTCTGCTATGGAGTCCTTGGAGCAGACAACTATCTTTTTATTCCATATTTCTCCCAGAATTCTATGAACTCACTGGATGTGAATTCTCCACCTCTATCAGACCTCAGACATTTTATGTTTAATCCAGTTTCATTCTCTACCATAGCCTTGAATATTTTGAATTTCTCAAGAGCCTCTGATTTCTCTTTCAGAAAAGTCACCCACATCATCTGGGAGTAGTCATCAATTAATAGCATGAAGTATCTATCACCTTGCACAGTCCTGATTCTTGTCGGACCACATAGATTAGCATGAACTAAGTCCAATAATCTGGTAGAAAACTATTCCTTACTTTTGAATGTGACTCTTCTTTGCTTACCCAACTGACCACCACAACACAGTGCTAAATAAGGGGACCAAAGGTCACACCTTGCAACATGAAGTACTAGGGTAAACAAATTAGAGGTTATTCATAGTGATGTCTTTGGTCTTGTGGATGTTCCTTCTATTTGAAAGTCTTGTTACTATGTTTTCTTCATTGATGACTATTCTAGATATTCATGGGTCTACTTTTTGAAGGAAAAATATATTGTATTTTCTATATTTAAAGAGTTTAAAACACTTGTTGAGAAATAAACGGATATAAAATTAAAGGTTTTAAGAATGGATAATGGTGGTGTGTTTTGGTCAAGGGCCTTTGATGACTATTGTAAGCATGCAAGAATTGTTAGACAAAAAACAAGTCCATATATCCCATAACAAAATGGAATAGCAAAGTGGTTGAATAGAACTCTAATGGATATAGCTGGAACCATGTTGAGTAATGTAAATATTAAACAATATTTTTTGGTTGAAGTCATTCACACTACTTGTTACCTAGTAAATAGGTCACCTACTTATGCTCTTGTTCATAAAACTTCTTATGAGGCATGGACAGGTAAATGACCATCAGTTTCTCATTTTACATTTTTTGGTAGTGAGGCATATTTTCATGTTCCCGAAGAAAAATGTTCTAAGATTGATTTGAGGGCTAACAAGTGTTCTTTTGTGGTTTATGGTGAAAACATTTAGGTTTATAAGATTTGGGATCTTGTACCAATGAAAATGATATATTCTAAGGATCCTATTTTTAGGCAGCTTAGGGAATTTATAAATTATGAACAACCTCATGTAAAGCCTAACAAAATAGTGCATTTTGATATTAAGGTTTAACCACAAAAATAAGATGCACATGTAGAACAACAACATGATGGACATGAAGAGGATGAAGAAGGCTTAGAAGAGAGTTCTAAAGAGGAATAATCCAAGCATCTTGTTACACCTCTAAGAAGATCCACTAGACAACATAAACCTATTGATAGGTATGGATATAGTCCATCTAATTTTTGTTGTATCTTTTCTTTATATTATACTGACAACGAACCTAGATCTATGAAGGAGGCTTTGTCTTCAAATGAGCATGTGATGTGTTACATCCCCAAGTCATGATTTAGCTTAATCTTGTGTTTGAATGGTAATCATGATGATTAACTATAAATAATGATTAGATATTGTGGAAATATTTGAGTTAGGCATTGATTATATGAATACTTACTAAAGTTAGTTAGACATGAGATTACATGTTCATATGATTATTTAACTATTATGAATTGTGAATCAGATGATGATGCATTGATCATGATTTTATGATGGTGAGTGTGAACAAGAAATGAATCTTCCTTCGAAGACAAAAAGAGAGTATCATCTGAGAGGAAGAGATAGATGTTAGGAAATGGGTCCAATTTCCATCTAAGTATCAGATTTTATGTACTTATGAACCCTTGTAGGTTAGCGTTAGTCATGTCTTTTCATGCTAGTTGATTTCATTTATGTGTCGTCATGTCGATTGAGTTATCTTGAAAATGTTTATGTTGAATCGACTAAACAATGTTCTTAGAATGTCAATGTGATTTGAGAGATGGTCTCATCAAGTGGAGAACTACTTTCTTATTTCTCTATTTATTCCTGAACTGAGATTTTTAATCCATTATTCTAGTATAATATGCTTTGAGTTTATAGCAAAGAAAGGGGAGTGGTGCTTGACCCCTAAATCACATTTTGATCATGTCACCATATTGGTGATGATGTCATATGATGACATCTTGGTTTTTATGAGTACCTTCATACATCATGAAGATGTATAGAAAGTTTATTAAGATATAACTATTTAAACTTTGTATCGAGCCCATGTTATTATTAATATGTATATGTTTTAAGTGTGTTGACTGACATCATTCACAGTTAGTGGAGTGATGAGAGGCCATATCAGACCACTTAGATCCATATCCTTGATATCCACTTGTATATAGCAAATAACAGACTGAGTGATCCCAAGGAAGCTGCAGGGTGGAAGAGTGGAGTAACCACCCTTCGCTTCATGGGCTTGAAGTGGTGGTTTCACTGCATGCTTTGCACATAAAAAGAAGACCAAAAATTAGTTTGGAGGACATTCATTCAGTTTTGGCAATGCTTAGGAGAAGAGAGAAAGAACATGAATAACATTCAGTTTTATGGAAACCTTTATCAAACACCACAAGAAGTTGGCACAACTGTGCTCTTCTAAAAGCCATTGATAGGCTGCATCATAAACACTTAAATGAACTACCTCATGCATGATTTGACATTTGGAAAGACTCTCATTGTTTTCAATGTTAAATGGTAATTAAACACTATTGAATATGGTTGACTGTGTCGACAGTTAAGTATTTATCTTGTTGTGGTTATCGTTTTGAGGCCCTCAAGCCATATTAATTGAAATGATAATCTTTATCATGAGACCCTCAGGATCTATGTTTCTGTTGATTAATATTGTTATGAATTATGCTTTGGAGATAAACTCTAGGCCATCGAGGCCATAAATAAATTATAAGTTGAAAACTTGTAATGACTATTGTTGAACTTGTCACTTCAGGCATTTAAGGCTGAGCTAGAGCTATAGTGGAAAGCACCATACTTGAGTGTTGATATGGCATAGTTGAAAACAATTAAGTGACAACCCTAGAGCTAGCATGATGAGATTGATGCCAACTATGCTCATGAAACAAGTATTTAAAACTATTATGTTTAGATATGTGTTTGGAGGATTCGGCTGACATGTGGGTTGATGCACCATCCTCAAACTATAATGATAATATTTTTGAAAACCTTAACCTTTGAATGTGCTAAAACCACTTAGAAACCATTTTTGAGAACTACATGCATAGTATTTGACTACTATTGAAAGGTTATTAGGATAACCATAGTGTAGTATGTATCGACCCCTTGATAAAGAAGGAGGTCAGAAATATGAAAGTTAATAGTATTACTCAAAGGCATATTTGCATGCATGCTAGGTTAATGGTCAGAATTCTCCTCTTGAGGCTTGTAACATATGAGGTTGAAAACTAAATTAATATAAGTCTCTAGCATTGTAATGTAAATAAAAGCCATTTCTTTTACTTGTGGCTAAACTCCATGAAGGGAATATTTTATGTTAAAAACTCACATCATGGGTATATGAGTTGATGTCTTTTGTTAAGACCATATTATTTGGCTAAGGTGTTGTAAGCCTATATTATTATGATATTGAATATAACCTATAAGGTAGATCATTTTAAAACTATGAACCTTGGGAAGACCTAGGTTGGAAAACTTAGTTTGACTATTGTCATGTTGAAAAATGGAAGAAAGTCACGAGGAGTCACAGGTTCCTTGTTGCAAAAGTAAACTATTATATTTGATGTACTCCTAAGATAGGAGTCGATTATCTTGGAATTGGACAATGAATTTAATTGAACAAACTTTTACTAGACCTAGAGAGGTTGAACTAAGCATATTGTAGGATGAGACAACTTCTAAGTTGAGTTAGGGTGGTCGACATATGACTACATTCATTGCGAAACATATATGTATAAAATATTTGGCCAAAGTAATGCATCCGTCTCTGCATGCATTAGTCAATCCATAGTGCTCCAGATGGCATAATGTTTCTAGTAGGGTCATACATAGTTAGAGTAGATCTATAGTTATGTGACCATGAAACATTATGAAGGACACAACACTAGATACTCAGATGGTAAACCTCATGGTTCCTCATATCTATACCTTCCATGAAGGTAGGGCTGCTTCCAATTATGAAGTTGTGTGAGGAACTATTGGTCTGTGGTTGGAGGAAAAGCACTCTAATGATGTTCTCCTTCCCAAGCATGAGACAAGCCAAGGCTTATGAAGATAGATGTCAAAAGTTCCAGATGCAGTGCTTTTTCATTATATGACTTGATAGTGAATTATTATGTAGAATTGGATATATGATGCCTTGAGCATAGCTTTGTACATACATAGTGGAAGTTATTAACTAATGAGATATCTTGGATAATGCGATTCTAATTTTTGTTATATTCTGAAAAAGAATAACATGCTTAATGTTTGTAATAATGATAATTCACTTTTGTTAACTCTGATTTGGATAATCATGATGTACTCTAATTCTTAGTTAAGATGAATACTCATGTTTAATCATGAGCATTATGGAATGTGATGTTACATATGGTATCAGAGCTACCATGTTCAATACATGGACCTATGAGCTCACTACTTGATGATTATTTCATCCAATACTAATAGATGCTAATGTTTGGATGTTCTATGATAGAATGGTAAGAATTGTTGGGATAAGGTGCCATTAACCTTGTAAATCCCAATATTGTATTTATTCCATTTATTATTTGTAATTTGTAATTATCCATAAGGGATGTACAAGTTTCACCAGCAGTGGTAAAAATTATTTATTGTCCACAGTAATTACAGAGTTACTACATGGTAAGTCCCAGAGTTACCGGTGGTAGTTACAGGATGTCATTTACTATGGTAAATGGTACTTGGTCAAAGCAGGGTGCACATGTGGAGGAATAATCTATTTTTAGTGTTATGACACACATCATAGATGATGTAAGAGGGTGTAAGAGATTCTATGACAACTGTAAGTTGTCATAAGAAACTATGAAACTAATAATAGCATATGACACGTCATAAGATGTTGTAAGTGGTTATTTTTGGCCCCAAGACATTTAAGCTTGCATGGGCACATTTTTCCAAGTGTAGGATACATGTATGACAATGTTTATGATCCCGTAAGAGCCTATTCTTGGCCATGGACGCCCAAGGTTGTATTGTTGACTCTTGACAAGTGTTATGGGCTTGTAAGAATTCATTTAATGTCTTGAGGTTGTGTAAATTCTATAAAAACCATAGCATAGTAGATGAGATGAATATAAGAATTCATTTAATGTCTACTGGAGTGAAGGTTGGAGGATAGAGGAAGTGAATGTATTTGTAATCTCCTTTTGCGAAGATAATACAACTTGACCTATTTTCTTGGTGGAGTTTTTTACCTGAAAGGGTTTTCTCCATGTTAAACACTTGTGTTATGTGCTTCATTTTGCTTCTGGTATATTTCTATATTGTGGGTTTATGTTTTGATTACAATGTCCATTGTTAATACACATTTGAAAGTTTGCTAAAATTTATATCGAATTTGATTTTCATTGAAGTAGTGTTGCTTTCATTTCTAACATTTGGTGTCAAAACCTGGCCAACTTTGACCCTTGGGTGGTAGTGTGGAAGCTATAGCTGTAGTGGGAGATTTGGTTGTGTTTGTTTTATAGATCTTGTGTTGTTATTATGGTTGCATCCACCATTGCATCAACCTCTCATTTGGATATTGAGAAGTTCAATGAAATAAGGTATGAGTTGTGGAACCTGAAAATGGAAGATTTGTTGGAAGAAAGAAACCAATGGTTGGCTATTCAAAAGGAGAAGAAACTTGATGATGTCTCTCAAGATGAGTGGGATAGACTGGATAAGATGGCATGGGGAACCATTTGGTTGTCTTTCAGACTCTGTCTTGTTGAATGTCGCAAAGGAAGAGACTACATACAAGTTGTGGAAATTGTTGGGTGAGATCTATCAAGCCAAGAGTATGGTAAATAAACTTTATTTAAAAAGAAAATTGTTTTCCATGAAAATGCAAGAAGGTGAATCAGTTGCAGAGCATTTAAATTCTTTTAATTTGTTAGTGAGTCATCTTGATTCAGTAGATGTTGAGGTTAGTGAGGAAGATAAATGTATCTGACTTCTTTTTTCTTTACCTGAGTCTTGGGAGAATGTTATCCTTGCTATCACTACTAACCTTGTAGATTTGAAGTCGGATGCTCTTGTTTCAGTGCTACTATCATAGGAATTGAGGAAGAAGAGTTTGGATAGTTTAGGGGATGCTCTTAGTATCAAGGGAAGGTCTGAGGAAAGGGGACCTAAAGGAGATAAAAAATAGGCTAAGGACAAGTCCAAGGGCTAGTCTAAGACTCCTGGTAAAAAGAACAGAGTTAAGTGTTGGAACTGTGGTAAAAGGGGACATGTGAAGGAGTGCAGAAACCCCAAGAAATAGTGGGAGAGTGCCTCGGATAAGTCCTCGAATGCAGGTGAAGAAGTTTTACTTTCTACATGTAATCTTGTTTCTAATGATCACTAGTTGGTTGACTCAGGATGCTCATTTCATATGACTTTGCATAAGAAATGGTTCTCGACAAATGAAGAATATGATGGAGGTAATATCTACCTTGGTGACAACTCTAAATATTCGATTGTTAGGAAAGGAAAGTTATTGTTGTGTTTCAGTGATGGGAGGATTAAAACCCTCCCTAGTGTTTTGCATGTTCCTAGATTAGTTAGAAATCTAATTTCAGTTTCGAAGTTGAATGATTTGGGAATGCATGGGACATTTGACAAGCATGGCTGCAGATTGGTGAGAGGGAACTTGGTGATCGCAAAAGGGAAGAGATTTAGGAACTTGTTTAAGCTTGAAGCCACTACAATTTAAAATGCCTCCTATGTATCTGAGGCTACTACTGAAAATACATGTATGTTGTGGCACCATAGATTGGGCCACAAAAGCAATATTGTACTAAAAACTATTAAGAATAAAAATTTGTTGGATGATTTATCTTATTTTGATGAGCACTTTGATTTCTGTGAGCATTGTGTGTTCGGTAAACAAAACAAAAAATTATTTCCTTTAGGAAGCAATAGAGCAAAAGAAAAATTAGAAATTATTCATACGGATGTGTTTGGACCTGTGGATAATGAATCTATTGGAAAATCTCGTTATTTTGTAACCTTCATTGATGATGTATCCAGATTTACATGGACTTATTTTATGAAGCATAAATCTAATGTTTTCACTAAGTTTAAGGAATTCAAAGTCTTAGTAGAGAACCAATCAGGTTTAAAGATAAAAAAATTAAGATCTGACAATGGAGGGGAATATTGCTCTAAGGAATTTGATGAGTTTTGCAAGCATGCAGGTATAATCAGACAAAAGACAACTCCGTATACACCACAACTCAATGGTATTGCAGAAAGGATGAACCAAACAATTATGGAAAGGGCCAGAAGTATGCTTAATGATGCACAATTGGATAAATGTTTTTTGGTAGACGCTGTATGTACTACTTGCTACTTGATAAATAGATCTCCTTGTAAGGCTCTTGATTTGATACCTTATAAAGTGTGGATAGGTAAGAAACCTTATGTTTCACATTTAAGTGTTTTTGGTTGTGAGGATTTTGTTCATGTGCCTAAGGAAAAGCGATCTAAGTTGGATCCAAAAGTTGAAAAGTGTACATTCATTGGATATGGTGATAATGTAAAAGGTTATAATCTTTGGAATACACTAACTCGCAAGATTATATTTTCTAGAGATGTTATTTTTAGGGAACTTAGAGCTATTTCTAAACCTAAGCATCCAAAAGAAAAAGAAGAAAAGGTAAAGAAGGTGCACTTTGATTTAGAGAAGCAAGATGTACCTCAGGAAGAATAAAATGATGGATTGGGGGTTGAAGAAGAAGAAGATTCAAGTAGCTCTAATGAAGATGAGTTTGTTGTGACAGAAGAAGTTGGTGTAGATGATCATGCAGAAGAATAAGTAGAGTCTCTTACTCCACCCTTGAGGAGAACCACAAGACAACATAATCTAGTTGACAGGTATCGCCCACCAAATTTCTATTGCGTATATGCGCTATTGAGTACTAATGATGAACCTAGATCCTACAGGGAAGCTATTTCTACAGATGATAGCGAGTCTTGGCAGTTAGCCATGTAGGAGGAGATGATGGCTTTAGACTCTTGTAACACCTGGGATCTTGTTCATTTGCCCAAAGGAAGAAAGGCCATAGGATGTAAATGGGTCTTTAAGAAGATGTTTGGAGCAGACGATTCATTGGAAAAGTACAAGGCTAGACTGATAGCCAAGGGCTACTCCCAGAGAGAGGGAGTTGATTTTGGTGAGATATTTTCTCCTGTTGCTAAATTGACTTCTATTAGATTTCTCTTATCTATGACTGCAGCTTATGATTGGGAGATTGAGCAAATGGATGTTAAGACAACATTCTTGTATGGAGATCTTGAAGAAGAAATTTATATGCAACAACCTACAGGTTTTGAGGTTAATGGAAAGAACATTGGGTTTCTAGGTTAAAGAGATCTCTTTATGGTCTGAAACAATCCCTCAAAATGTGGTACCAAAAGTTTGACTCATTTGTTTTAAAATTGAGTTTTGTTAGAAGTGAGGAGGATCATTGTATTTACATTCATTGTGTTGATGATTCTATACTGGTTATTGCTTTGTATGTTAATGACATGTTGTTTTTCAACAATACTAAGGGTATGGTTAGTGAGCTTAAAGCCCAACTTTTAGGTTCATTTGAGATGAAGGATCTTGGTACTGCAAGGTATATTTTGGGAATGGAGATTAGGAGAGATAAAGTTAATAGAAAGCTTTGGTTTCCACAAAGTATGTGAATACTATTTTGCAGAGGTTTAGTTTACAGGACTGTAACCCAATTAGAGTTCCTTTACCCATTGGTCCTAAGCTTTCATTAGATATGTGTCCAAAGACTGAGGATGATCTTGAGGATATGTCTAATGTGCCATATGCTAGTGTTGTAGGGAGTTTGATGTATGCAATGGTTTGCACTAGACCAGATATTGCCCAAGCAATGGGAGTTTTGAGTAGATTTATGTCTAACCTCGGTAGATAGCATTGGAACTATGTGAAGAGGTTGTTCAAATATATTGCAGGTACTCCTAATTATTGCTTGGTTTATTTTGGTATTGATAGTGCTGATAAATCTTTGGACATACAGGGTTTTGTTGATGCAGAATGGGCAGGTGACTTTGAAGGTCCACTAGTGGCTATGTGTTTACTCTATTTGGAGGTGTAGTGAGTTGGATGAATAAGAGGTAGCCCACAGTTGCTTTGTCCACTATAGAAGCAGAGTATATGGTTCCAACTCATGTCTCTAAGGAGGTAGTTTAGTTGAGGAGACTATGTACAGGGATTGGTTTTGATTGCAGGAATATTCAGATTGGTTGTGATAGCTAGACTGCTATTTGTTTGGCTAAGAATCCCATGTATCATGCTTAGACTAAGAATGTTGATGTTCAGTATCACTTTGTTTGAGAGTTGGTTGCAAATAGAGAAATTGAGCTAAAGAAGATAGACATTGAGGAGAATGTTGTAGATTCTTTGACCAAGCCTGTGAGCACAAAGAAGTTCATGTGGTGTAGAGAGGCCATGGGCCTTGTTTCTAGTGTCTGATTATTTTTTATTTGATTTCCTATGGGTTGATTTACAATGTATAATGTCAAGAGGGAGAATGTTGGAATAAGGTGCCATTAACCTTGTAAATCCCAAAATTGTATTTATTCCATTTATTATTTATAATTTATAATTACCCATAAGGTATGTACAAGTTTCACCAGCAGTGGTAAAAATTATTTATAGTCCATGGTAATTATGGAGTTATTGCACAGTAAGTCCCGGAGTTACCGGCGGTAGTTACGGGATGTCATTTACTATGGTAAATGGTAATTGCTCAAAGTGGGGTGCACATGTGGAGGAATAATCTATTTTTAGTGTTATGATGCACATCATAGATGCTGTAAGACTGTAAGTTGTCATAAAAATCTATGACACTAATAATAGCATATGATGCATCATAAGATGTTGTAAGTGGTTATTTTTGGCCCCAAGGTGTTCAAGCTTGCATGTGCATATTTTTCCAAGTGTAGGATGCATTTATGATAGTGTTTATGACCCTGTAAGAGCCTATTCTTGGCCATAAACACCCAAGGTTGTATTGTTGACTCTTGACAAGTGTTATGGGCTTGTAAGAAGTCATTTAATGTCTTGAGGTTGTGTAAATTCTATAAAAACCATAACATAGTAGATGAGATGAATATAACAGTTTACAAGTACCCAGGTTCTGCTAGAGTGAAGGTTGGAGGACAGAGGAAGTGAATGTATTTGTAATCTCCTTTTGTGAAGATAATACAACTTGATGTCTTTTCTTGGTGGAGTTTTTTACCCGAAAGGGTTTTATCCATGTTAAACACTTGTGTTATGTGCTTCATTTTGCTTCTGGTATATTTTTGTATTGTGGGTTTATGTTTTGATTACAATCTCCATTGTTAATACACACTTAAAAGTTTGCTGAAATTTATCTCGAATCAGATTTCCATTGAAGTCATGTTGCTTTCATTTCTAACAAGAACTAGAACAACATGCAAAAAGAAGGTAACGAAACATGCACATTAACTACGTTATCGAAAGGTCTTGAGGGAGCGAGTCTTAAGAATGAAATGACTTAAACATGCTAGTTTCTTAGTAAGAGCATGGTTGACTGATGAGGAGACCTTCGCTTGTCCTGTAGAATACATCAAGCAGGAGCTGAGGAAAGTAGTTAGTAATGCTGCTCCTAGCTCTAATGATGCATCAGCATAACCCTCTACACCTAAAGCACCAAATGAGGAAAGTAATCCTAAGGATTCTGATGTAACTAAGGTGGTTGTGGAAGAGTACCTATGTGTACATCCACCTTCTAAAACTGAAATGATAAAATTCAAAGTTTAGAAATGAATATGGGAAGTTATCCCAAACTGAAATGACTTGTTGTAGCAAGATGTAAACAAATTTTTGTAATTTTGAGAAGGATTAAATGTAATTCGTGCAAAATTATAATGCAATTGAGAACAAAATTATGGCAAATCTTTCCTTTCTTGTTAAAGATTACATGATTGAGAATAGATTTATGTTATAAATGGATTCGATGATATGGAAAACTAATCCATGATTAATCTACAAACTTGAGGAAGAAGTAGATTGCAGCAAGGTTTAGATAAAAATCAAGATGGGAGATAGCCAAGATGAAAGCCATCCTTCAGGGCACTCTAAATCTAAACTTGATTGGATCATCACTATGCTTCATGAAACAAGAGCGAGAGTAGGAACTCTCGAACAAGAGATCAGGGGTCAGCAATGACACAAGAGGGATGCCTATGATGGGGCTGATGATGAGGCACATCATAATGACACCACCTAAAGTGAGCATAGAGAAAATAACTTCAAGGCCACATAAGAAGAGGATAGGAGAAGCCATATGGCTTTGGAATTATCCTAGGACATGAAAAAGTTTATGCCTCCCAAATTTGATAGATATGTAAGGAGAGATACCATGGAGCCATGGCTTATAGAGATGGAAAAGTAATTCAAAATAAGAAATTATAGTGAGATCACTAAAGTGGAATGGGGATCATACCAGCTAATGGGTTAAGCATCCACATGGTGGATGAACGAAAAGATGGAGTTAGGCTTCAGGACTACAAGCCTAACTTGGGATAGGTTCATTGAACTTTTTAGGCAAAGATGGTTGCCTCAACTATTCTATGACTAGAAACTTATAGAATTTTAGAATCTAAAACAAACTGATTTATCTATGAATGAATATTGGGAAAAGTTCACTCACCTATTAAAGTATGTGTTGCAGTACCAACATGATGAGAGATTCCACATCTAGAAGTTTATAATGGGATTGAATGCCAAGATTGGGGGTGATGTTGATGTACATATGTCCTACTTCAATGGACTAGGTCTATGAGAAGGCCATCAAAGAGGAAGAAAAACTAAAGGCTATGTTTGCCTAAAGGGAAAGAAGTTGAAAGAGGTTTAATTGGTCCCAATCTTCTCAATCCTCTAAGAAAAAGGGTAAAAGTAGAATTTTACTGAGAAAAATGGTAAAGGGGCCAAGCATAAGCAAACTGAGTCCAAGGTGGAGAAGAAGGGCAATAACTACTCCAAGAAGGATGGAGACAATTCTGGGAAACCTTAGGACAGACGAGGATTGGTGGGAGGGTGCTACATGTGCAGCGGAGATCATTACGTCAACCAGTGTCCTAACAAGGTACAGGGAGTACAACCAAGAGGAAACCCTCTACCCTCTCAATAGGCGGTGTTCTAGAAATATATTCATGCAGCCTTGGACAACAGGTAAGTTGAATACCAAATAAATCCCATTAAAACTATAGGTATTTTATGTAGTCTTCTAATTTTAGTTTTTATTGATATTGGTGCTACCGAATGTTTTGTTTTGCCTAGAATTGTAAGAAAAATTCCTAGAAAGAGTAGATTCATGATAAACACATGGTCAGTAGAATATGTAAATCAAACCAAGGCTCAGGTAGAGCAATTCTTGTTTGAGGTTAGGGTTGAATTTCCAAGTTTTTCTATAGAAGTAAATCTTTATGTAGCCCCACTAGACTCATACGATGATTATCCTCAGGATAAACTAGCTATGGACACATTGAGCTAAAGTGGATTGTTATGCAAAAATAATAGAATGTCTTGGTGACCTAGGGAACAAAGTCTTTCTTCAAGGCAACCCTAGGGAAATCAAACTATGACAAATTTCTACCCTTCAAATGAAAAGAGCTCAAAGAAAAGGATGACAACCTTTTGTTGTCAAAATGGAAAAGCTAAATGAGTTTAAGGAAACCAATTTCCAAGATCATTTAATGTTTTAGGAATCTCAAAAACATAATGAAGTTGGGAAAAAGGAGTCCATAGATTAGGAGAGATCAGATATGGACATGTAACATTTCCTTAGAGATTTTAAGTATGTATTTCCAGATGAGCTGCTAGGATTACCTCCTAAAAGAGCCTTTGAATTCTCTATCAATATAATTCTAGGGTCAGAACCTATCTCTAAAGCTCCCTATAGAATGACCACCATAGAGTTAATGGAGCTAAAGGCTCAATTACATGAATTGTTCGATAAGAAACTGATTAGACCAAATGTGTCACCCTGGGGAGTGCCAGTTATAATTTTAAAAAAGCAAGATGGCACTTTACGGTTGTGCATAGATTACCACATGTTGAATAAAGAAACAATTAAGAATAAATACACATTGCCTCACATTGATGATCTTTTCAATCAAATGAGGGGTGCAACTGTGTTTTCCAAGATCAATCTTAGGTCTGGGTATCACCAATTGATGTTCAAGGATGAGGACATCGATAAAATAGATTTTAGGACAAGGTATGGGCATTATGAGTTTACTTTCCTACCTTTTGGATTAACAAATGCACTGGCATCATTTATGAACCTAATGAATAGTGTGTTTAGGGATTGTTTGGACAATTTTGTCCTAGTGTTTCTTGATGACATTTTAATCTATTATAAGAATGAGGAAGAGTATCTTCAACATCTAAAGATTGTTCTTCAGAGATTGAGAGAGCATAAACTATATGACAAGATCTCTAAGTGTACTTTCTTTCAAAAGGAAGTGCAGTATTTGGGCCACATAATTTTAGCTAAAGGAATAGTTGTGGACCCAACTAAAATTAAGGCTATTTTGGAATGGCATGTACCAAGGAATATTCATGAGATCTAAAATTTCATGGGTCTTGTAGGTTACTACAAAAAGTTTGTGAGAAACTTTTTAAAAATTGTATACCCTATAACTTCCTTGCATAGAATAGGAAAGAGATTTGAGTGGTCATAACGTGCCAGGAGGCCTTTGACCTACTGAAGAAAAAATTGACTTCAGCACCAATTTTGAAAGTACCTAATCCAGAGGGTCAATTTGTAGTCATTACCGATACCTTAGGAGAAGGCTTAGGTGGTGTACTAGTCCAGGATGGACAAGTCATTGCATATGAGAAAAACTATGCCCCCATGATTTGGAATTGGTAGTAATCATTCATGCATTGCAAAAGTGGAGACACTACTTGCTTGGGAAACCTTTCAAGCTGAAAATAGACCATCAAGACCTCAAATATCTATTTAGTCAACCACATCTCAATGCTCATCAAAGAAGATGGTTGGAATTCATTTTAGATTATGACTTTGAGATTAAATATATTCAAGGAAAGGAAAACCAAGTGGTAGATGGCCTAAGTAGTAGAAGACACATCTCCTCAATCATCACCATACATTTTGATTTTAGGATTTAGGTACTACAAAAAACTAAGGGAGATGAGTTTTACGAGCAAGTAAAATAGACCCTTGTGGAAAATGCCCAAAATCAGAGATATGAAGATTTAACATTGAACTAGATGAGTTATTAAGGTTTAAAGGAAGGATGTATGTACCTAACTTTGTAGAGTTAAGGAATATGGTGTGGAAGGAGGTTCATTCTACATCATATTCTGGACATCCTAGAGTAACAAAGCTACTTGCTGATGTAAAACCCCTATATTTCTAGAAAGGAATGAAGAGGGATGCTACAAATTTTGTATCTATATTTATAGAATTCTAGAGGGTGAAGGTAGAACACCATCACCCAATAAGACTCTTATACCCCCATTAAATTCTTGAGTGGAAATGGCAAATTATAATCATGAACTTTTTGCAAGGGGTTCCTATGTTAAGGAACAGGCACAATGCTATTTTGGTTGTGGTGGATAGACTCACTAAAGCCACTCATTTTATACATGGGAACTTGATGGATGGGGCATCCATCATAGCCCATAAATTTGTTGAAGAGATTTTCAGATTGCATGGTATTCCTGAGAAGATTATCTTAGATAGGGATGGATGAATGACATCAAAGTTTTTGAAAACCTTATTCTCCTCACTTGGAACCTAGTTAAATATAAGCTTTTCTTATTGTTAGGGTAAAATATGGATTAATCAACTTAACAATAATAAACCCAAACATCAATAGAATAATGAAATCAAGAAAGATTGAATGAAATGAAGCAATGAGTAACACAGTGTAAACCTTCCTTGAATCAAAGCTTCTATTGTTTGCCTATTAAAACTGTCCTTGCTGATATGAAGTAGGCCCTCAATGAGTGCACTCTTTCTCCTATGTTGTAGGATGTCGGTATTAAATGGCTATGTTCATAGATATTGTTGTGAAGTAGAGCTTCAAAGCAAATGGTGATCTCAAGTAGATTGTATTGGGGGGTGCCAAAGGCGTGCTAGTGAATTTCTGCAGAGTAACAATACAAATAATCTGGATGAATAGAATGGGAGGATGAGGTTTCTTTTATAGACTCAGAAGAATGAGGATCAATGGTTGAGAATGGTTGAGGAATGTGTAACCAGTAGGAATATGACAAGTGTCCCACCTCCATCATGAAAGAGGGGATTTGATAAAATTGATTGGAGAGTTAACTCCATTGACCAATCAATTAAGTGAATTGATTGGGGAGTTGACTGAATTGATTGATCAGTTAACTAGGTTGATTGAGGAGTCAACAGAATAGATTGACCAGTGAACTCAAATGACTAATTAGTTAATAGATTTGATTGATGAGTTAACTAATTTTGACTAGAGGATAAATGGGACATGTGGGTGAGGGAATATTAGCTAATTAAATATTTAAAATATTTAATTACATGTGCAACATGGTGAGGTGGCAAAGGTGAGGTGGATAGGTGAGGTGGATTTATGGAATTAGGACTTAAGATAGAGGAATTTATGATTAATTAAATAATGTAGGATTATTTAATTATGTGAGACTTTAGAAGAATTTAGGGAATTTAATTAAATAAATTGATTTTATTTAATTATGGGATAATGAAATAATCAAATAAATTTAGAATATTTATTTAATTGATAGAAGGAAATAAGAAGGAAATAAATATTAAGAATATTTATTTAGAATGAATCGCGTCATTTTTAGGCATATACATTTTGCCCCTCTTTGATGCAATGTAGTTTATGGCGTTGCTTCAAAGAAATTGGTTGCTTAAATGATGATAGATGCCCCAGTTTGCCCCTGGTACAGGTTATGACGATAGGATGCCCCCTCGAGAGATTGGACGGGAAGAAGGCAGAAGGTGTGAGACAGACAATCTCACAATGAAGAAGGTTAGGTTTGAAGAAAATGGATGAAGAAAGAGTCGAATGATACGCAATGCAAGATAGAATGATACCACACACAAGCAAGTAAGCAAGTATGTACAAATGATACAAGAACAAGCAAGGTATTGCCCCTATCTAGCGGTAAACCAACGATATACTAATAACGATATACAATGATGTTGTCATGGCGGGGAATGATATATCCCTAGACCAACACGGCAGGTGTGTTGTCATGGCGGGGAATGATAGATCCCTAGAGCAACATGAAGGATAGTGTCTGGTTTCAAGAAATGAAGCATGTCGTGTAAGACATGTGTGTTGGTCTAATTTTTACAATGTTACATCCTATATAAGACAATTGATTGATTAACTGATCAAGTTGGTTTACGACTAGACAAGGATCAAGACCATTGATTGTGATTGGATCATTTTTGCAAGATTAACTTGACTTGATTGGTATGGATTAAGGATGGACCTGCATTTGGATCATTTCTCGGGTTGACTGAAATTGAGAAGAATTGACCACAACAATAGATAGAATACTAATTGATAGAAGAATGACTCGATAGGAGGAATCACAAGCTTTTATAAACATTGATGCTCTACATTTTGTGGATCTTTTATTGCATGGGATATGGATGTATGGATGTATAAATGGATGTATAATGGATGCTTTACTTTTGACATCTTGACAGTGCAAGTATTTTGGAGTGCTTTATTTCATCATTGGGCATTTTTTTGGTATTTTTTCTAAAATGTTGTAAGTGAATACAAGCATCTAGGTATAATTGAACCAAGATGACTTGAGTATTACTTACATGGATTTTGATTTAGCAAGTTAATACAAGCATCTAGTCAAAATTGAATCTAGATGACCTGAGTACTTCTTGTGTTTCAACAAACAAGGATTGCTCTCGTTCATGTTAGACCTTTGATGTCCTCGATGATCTTTTGCTGATCATGTCCTTAGACAAGGTGTCACATTATTAAAGCGTAATCCACAGATAGCAAACAAAGAAAATGATCATGCCCCCATCATAGCATCTCTAGCTTTTGGCATCCTTGAGTAGCATAAAAAGACATGATAACAAAAATCAGGAATCTATAACTTAACCATGTTTCAAATCACAAAACATTCTTGTATTTAGATGCATTTAGTTCTTGCTGTAATTTGAGTAAAATCATTTTAGAAGGCCTTGGGTACTTTGTTTTGTGTTTGAATGGGTTAAACTGCATGGGGTCGAGATTCTTGCTTGGAATGTGGGTTTTTCTTGAACCTGCCTACTTGGTGAGTAGAGTTTCTTGCCATCCTTATTGGTGAGATGGGCCCTAAGGGACTGACCTAGTGCCTCGGAGGTGCATTGCTAAATGGCCTTGCCTACGTGACGACGTAGAGGCAATGTAGTTCAGGGTAGACCCTAATAGACCTAAGACCTAGGTGAGAGAAAGTGGAGGTGGACTCAGCTGGACAGAAGGATAAGATATGGAATGGGTGGGACAATGGAAAGCCTCGGGGGTGCATTGGGATAATGGCCTTGCCTACGTGACAACGCAGAGGCAACGTAGTTCGGGGACCTGGACCATGGACACTGACGAGGGACACTATGCTAGGCTCACATTGAGGAGACGATATGGATAGAACCTTGGTTGACAAGGCCACAAAGAGGGAGAGTTATCAAGCCAAGATAGGTAACTGCCAAGTGTTTATTATGGGATAGATATGGGTCGAATGGGATGCGAGCGAAGGACAAAGTGGGCTCAAAGTGACTGGATTCCCAGAGATGGAGAAGGTGATCTATCACAAGTAATGCCTGTTTACCAGGTTTTTATCACTTGCGTTTATTTGCACAAGAAGCTAGAAAGTAAACATGACACCTATTTGCCAGGTTTTCATCACGATACCTGTCCAAGGTACCTGTTTGCCAGGTTTTCACCAAAGGATGTTTTTTTTTGTCTTTTTTTTGTTTTTCTAATTTTTTTGCATTTTCTCTATTTCAACTTTTTTTTTGTATTTTTGTGCCCCCTTGCATTGGGGTTCTCCTAGGTATAGAACCGGAGAAGGTGCATGCTGTTGATTGGATCATCAAACAGCTCACCCTCTGACATTGTCAACTGATATGCCCCCTATCCGTAAGTTGCTACAATCACATAGGGCCCAAGCCAGTTAGGTTCGAACTTGCCTTTCTTTTCTCTGTCTTGTTGGTTGCGACGATTTTCTTGGAGAACGAGGTCCCCAACCTTAAAGATTCTTGGGAAAACCTTGTGGTTGTAGCTTCTTAACATCATCTGTTGATAAGCTTTGAGATGATCGAAGGCTTTCTGTCGCCTTTCTTCCAGTAACTCTAGTTCTTGTAACCTGGAGACCCTGTATTCTTCATCTGATATGAGACCCTTTAGCGACACCCTAAGGGACGGTAATTCAACTTCAATGGGAAGGATGGCTTTAGAGCCATAGACAAGGGCGTATGGTGTAGCACCTATGGGAGTGTGTATACTGGTTTTGTAGGCCCACAGAGCGGGATTGAGTTGGACATGCCAATCATGGCCAGCATCATTGACTATCTTCTTGAGAAGTTTCAAAGTCTTGTTGGATGCTTCAGCTTGACCGTTACCTTGGGGTAGTATGGAGTAGAAAAACGGTGCTGGATTTTGAAATGCACACAGAGTTCTTGGACATCCTGGTTTTTGGATGGTCTTCTGTTATCTGTGATAATAGATGAGGGAATGCCATATCTGCAGATAATGTAATTCAGGATAAAGGAGGAAATTTGCTTACCTGTGACAGTGGTGAGGGGAACGGCTTCTATCCACTTTGTGAAATATTCAGTGGCAATGATGATGAATTTGTGGCCATTGGACGAGGGTGGATGAATCTTTTCCACAAGGTCAAGTCCCCACTGGCAAAAGGGCCAGGGTGTCGTTAAAGGTCTCAACTCTTGAGCTGGTGCATGGATCAGGTTCCTGTGTATTTGGCACTGTTTGCACCTTTTGACAAATTGATACGAATCCATCTCCATGTTTGGCTAGTAGTAACCCAAACGCATGAGTTTCTTGGCTAAGGAAGGACCACTAGAGTGTGTTCCATAGATCCCCTCATGTACATCCTGTAAGGCAGTTATGGAATCTTCTTGTTCTAAACAACGAAGCAAAGTACCATCGAGATCACGTTGGTATAGGGTATCAGCTATGATGGTGTAGCAAGAGGTTTGTCATATACAAGTTCATTTTTGGTTGGAAGAGAGGTCAGGTGGGAGACTGTTGTCCTTGAGGTAAGCGTAAGTCTTACCATACCAAGGTGAATCAGATCCAACTAGAAGGCATATGGAATGGATCTTAGGAAGATCATAAGCTGGTTGTCAGATAGTTTCCACTAAGAACTCGTATCATGACTCATTGTCAGGTATTTCTAGAAGGGAGGCAATGGTGGCCATTGCATCTACTGCTTTCTTCTCAATCCTGGGTATTTTCTCGAAGGATATGGTCCCAAAGTGTTCTTTGAGGTCGTCGACCATCCTTTTGTATGGGATGAGTTTTTCATCTTTGGTTTGGTACTCATCATTGACCTGATTGATTATAAGCTGAGAATCACCATAGACATGCAGTTCTTGGATTTTCCATTCATTTGCCATCTTGAGACCAATTACCAAGGCTTCATATTCTGCTATGTTGTTTGTGCATGGAAATAACAACCGGTAAGACTTCAGGATTGTGTCACCTTAAGGAGTTATGAACATGATGCCTGCCCCCGATCCATGGTTTGTGTAAGACCCGTCAAATTATAGTTTCTAGGAAGATGTTGACACATTGAATAGGGATTCATCTAGAAACTCAAACTGCATTGGCATGGTGTCTTGTAATGGTGCATCTACCAGTTGGTCCACTATGATTTGTCCCTTGATGGCTTTTTTGTCTACATATTCGATGTCATATTCATTGAGAAGCATTACCCATTTTTCTAGGTGACCTGTGAGAGCTACTTTGCTGAGGAGATACTTCAGTGGGTCTATTTTTGCAATGAGTTTAACTGGATGTGCAAGCATGTAATGTCAGAGTTTTTGTGAAGCAAAAACTACCATGAGACATGATCTTTCTACTTGTGAGTATTGCAACTCATAGCCCACTAAGGTTCGGCTGATATATTAGATGGCTCTTTCATTGTTCTCATAATCATGCTGTGCTAGAAGTGCCCCCAGAGCAGTAGGTGTAGCAGATATATAGAGAATTAGCGGTTTCCCTTGGATCAGAGGCATGAGAATGGGTGGATTCATAAAGTATTCTTTTAGCTTATTGAATGCCTCTTCACATTGCTCATCCCACTTAAATGGAATATTCTTGTGCAGGAGATGGCTGAATGGATGGCATTTCTCTGCCAGCTATGATATGAATCTACGGATTGCCTGCAGCTTGCCTTGTAGCGATCTCAATTGAGTTAGAGTCTTGGGCGGTGGCATGTCCATTATGGCTTTTACCTTGGCAGGGTCCACCTCTATTCTGTTTGCTGACACGATGAAGCCTAACAGTTTGCTTGAAGTTACCCCAAACACATTTTTTTGGGTTTAGCTTGACTTGGAATTGGTCTAATCTTTGAAAGACTTTTTCTAGTACATCCAGGTGTGAATCCCTTGTGAGAGACTTTGCTAGAATATCATCGACATAGTCCTCCATAGTTACATGCATCATGTCATGAAATATAGTTGTCATAGCTCTTTGATATGTGGCACCGGCATTTTTCAGCCCAAATGGCATGACATTCCAGCAGAAGGTACCCCATGGGCAAGTAAAAGCTGTCTTGTTTTGGTCCTTTGGTGCTATTTTGATTTGATTATACCCTAAGAATCCCTCCATGAGAGATAGCATTGTATGTCCTGCAGTTAGGTCGACTATGATATCGATGTTTGGCAATGGAAAATCATCCTTACAACATGCTTTGTTTAAGTCTCAAAAATCATTGCATAGTCAAACTCGGCCATCTAGTTTGGACACTAGCACAATGTTGGAATTCCATTCTGGGTAATCTATGGCTCTGATGAACCCCACATCCAGCAATTTCTTGAGTTCTTCTTTGACTAAAAGTGCTATGTGAGGATGCATCTTTCTCAGCTTCTGGTTTACTGGTTTTACTCCTGGATCCAATGTTAGATGATG
Source organism: Cunninghamia lanceolata (assembly GCA_027924645.1). NCBI lineage: Eukaryota > Viridiplantae > Streptophyta > Pinopsida > Cupressales > Cupressaceae > Cunninghamia > Cunninghamia lanceolata. The sequence goes on along the minus strand of BSBN01000275.1, from coordinate 2,903,857 downwards.
TAGAATTAAGTTTGGATCTAAACCTGGCATGTCTACATATGACCAAGCAAAGATGCCTCTCTTCTTCTTGAAGAACAGTACAAACCTGGTTTTCTCTGGTGGTGTAAGAGATTTGGCAAAGTGGATGATCTTGGGCTGTTCTTCTGTTCCAATATTCACAGGCTCTATCAGTTCCACAATAATATGTGACCTTTCCTGGTACATATCACTAGGGAGAGTGTCAAGTGTTCCATCTTTAGGTGCCACAGTTGGGTTTTCACCTTCGGATGCGTCTTTTCTTTTTACTGTTTTGGGATCTGACACTGCCGCAAGGTGGTTTTCACTGTCAAATCCATTTTTGATCTTGATATTTTTGTGACTGGAAGGCTTGGCACCCTCCCCAAAGTAAGCCACGGTATTTAGTTCAATAGCAAAACTAGCTTTATGATCTCCCCTAGGTAAGTTGTCCCTAAGTTCCATATAATCAATGTAAGCATCATTGTTTTGGAACATATCTAGTTGGGGAGTTCCTCGCAAATCCCAGTCAATAAGCTTAGGTTGCACAAGGGGGAGGGAGTCAGATGATAGACCTAATTCTTTGATGGTGTGAATGGAAATGTTAGAAGCATTGGTGGGGGTAGTGTTTAGGATGGTACTTTCTTCCAAGTTGTTTATTGCAATGGAATTTAAACTCTCCTCAAAAGCCATAATCTTAGGGATTGGCAAATTAGACTCTAGCAGTCTATTCGGTAGCGTTTGTCCCTCACGGTAGGGGCTAAGAGTTTGGATGGTGTCGACCTCTTTGTCATCGTAGGAGTGCTCTGTTAGCTCATCCCACTCATACTCATTTGAATCTGTGTCACTGTCCACTTGGATTGTTTGGATCATTTCCATAAGAAAGGCATTTTCCTTGGCTTTACCTTTGCCTTTGTATCCTAGGCCATTTGTGTTTCTAGCCGATGAGGATGAAGAAAGTTGTATAGGTTCAATGATTCCTTCTTTTCTGAGGCCGATGGGGCCTTGTCCTTCATAACCCATTCTGTGTAGAATAGTCTCACCTCGCCCATAGAGTTCTGTTGGGAGTCTAGGCGGATCTTGGGGGGTGTTTTCTTCTTCAGTATAAAGCCATTATAGGAGGTCTCTTTCCTGTGTTTCATCGGATAAGGTCCCCCATTTTACAAAGGCAGTTGTGGGAGTTACAGGAGGAGCAGACGGCTTTGGAAAATGCTTGGGTCAGCCAAAAGATCTAGGAGATAAGGGCAATTTGGCAAAATTGAGATTGTGCTCAATTGAGTATTCTCCCACTCCAGTTTCTTTTATGGTAACTTTCTATTCCTTGGGCCTTGAAGAGGAAGCTTCTACGGTATGGTCCTACTGCAGGATAGGGGATATATATGCTCTGTTATTCAGGATGATGCATTCAGGTTTTGCAAGGAAAGAGTTGCAATGCTGATAAGGGTCAGGGTCACCTTGAATGGTGATTTACTTTCCATTGTGCGGGAACTTAATGCATTGGTGATAGGTTGAGGGGACAACCTTCATGGCGTGAATCCATGGTCTCCCTAGTAAGATATTATAAGTGAGCTCTCGATCAAGGACTTGATAGACAACATCTTTTATCACTGGTCCCACTTGAATGGGTAGGACTACTATTCCCTTTGTGGTTCTTTCTTCCTCGTCATATGCTTTGATGGTAATTTTTCTCCTTGGATCAACTACCTGTTCGGAGAACCCTAATGCAAGGACTAACTTTAATGTGCAAATATTTAGACCAGCACCCCCATCAATGAGAACTCTCTTGATGCGGTGTTTATGGATGAAGGCAATGATGTGGAGAGGGGTGTTATGGGGTTGAGATACAGAGAGGTCATCTTGCTCAGTAAATGATATGGTGTTGGAGGAAGTTAGATTGCCTACCATGGTCTGGAACTTTTCTTGGGCCAAGTTAGTGGGGACAGTGGTTTCCACTAAGGCTTTCTCAAGGATCTCCTTATGAGAAGGAGATAGATGTAGTAACTCCAAGATAGAGATGTGAGTTGGGGTTTTTTGTAATTGGTCGATGACATTGTATTGACGAAAGTTGGATAGAGAAGGGGACGACCTGGGAGGGGCAGTATTGAGCATGACTTTACCACTGCAGGTAATTATACTACAACCAATTCCATTAGGTCCTAATTGTTGGTTGGGTGAGATGACATTGACCTGTGGGACTTGCTCGGAAATGCAATTTATGGTATAATCAAATGGTACACTTGCATAGTTGGCATTACTAGTCCCGTTGTTCTAATTTGGCATGTTGTGATTGTTGTTGTTGTTGTCGTTATTGTTATTGCCATTGTAGTTGTTGCCATTGTGGTTATTGTTGTTGTATGGCCTGTTGTGATTCAGAAGTGGATCCCGGTAGGCCACATGAGTTTCATTGGAGGTATGTTGTTGGGTTCCTCCCTGGTTTCAATCTAACACATCTTGTATGACATTTTTAAGGAGGATGCAGTTGTTTGTAGTATGGCCCCTTCCTTGATGATATTCACAATAGTCTGTATCCTTCCAGTAGGGAGGTTTGACTATAGGCTCATAATCACTTGTTGGCGGTAGAGAGATTTCATTGTTAGCCAACAACTTCCTTAGTGCAGACTCTTGAGACTCACCCAATGGTGTGAATTTTCTCCTTGGATTTGAACTGAACCAAGGTCTGGGCTCCCGAGAGGGTGGTTTGTTGAGCGTACTATTGTTTGTTTCTCCTTTAAGAGTGAATATGGGTTGTTGCTTGGGAGCTGCTACCTTGGCATCCACTACCCCATCATTGACCACATTCTTATTTTTGGTCCAAAACATTGATTTATCCGTTGAGTAATTGGAGCTAGGTGTGTCCTTATATAATTTGATTTGCCCCTTGGCGATCATAGCTTTTTCAATGAACAATCCCATTTCAATGACTTTGGAGAATGATGTAGGGCATTGTATTAGTATTTGATAGATAAGATCGTTATTGAGGTTGTGGACAAACATCTCCATTAGCTGTTTCTCAGGTATATCATAGGAGCACTTACTTGCTAGTTGTCTCCATCGTTGTAGGAAAGTGGCGAATGATTCACGACTCTTTTGTCTGGTGTTGCATAAATCTAGCATAGATACCTCATGCTCGATATTGTAAGAGAAATGCATGATAAATTTGTTGAGAAGTTCATCAAAAGATTTGATGCCCGGTGGGAGGTGTGAAAACCACTCCATAGCTTGACTACCCAAAGATCTAGGGAAAAGTTGCATTAAGTAGGTCTCATCATGAGCTACTTCCATGCATGCTGCGTTGAATTCCCTAATATGATCTCTAGGGTCCCCTTTCCCTTTGTACTTATCTAATTTTGGAACTTTGAATCGGAAGGGAAAGGGTGTCATGTTTAAGCTTTTGTCAAAGGGGTATGGTGCGATATCCTCCAAGGAGTAAGTTTTTGTGTTCATACCCATTTTGAGATTTGACATTTCTTGTTTGAGGCACTCAAGCTATTTCCTCATGTCTTCCATGGGGGTATTTTGGTCCATGGTTTTCTTTCCTCTATCCTCTGTGTTCGAGTCGAGAGTGTTCTTTCCTTTTTCCAGAGCATTTTCTGCATTTTCTTGGATTGTGCGCACATCAAAATCTACGGGGAGTTTAATTCCAAGATTAGCGAGGTAATAGAAATACATATGAGGGTCCTCATGGAGCACCTTTTCTAACATGCATTGGAATTTTCTACTTTGGATGTGTTCTTGGTAATCTTCGTGAGAAAATTCGTCATCACTATCGTGAGGGGTGACGATGCGATCGGATGAGCCGGCCATTTCAAGTTGCTTATTATGCTGAGATCTAGTAAGAACCATGCAAGGTGACACAAGATGAAGTGGACTGGGACTAGAAATTTTGGCAAGGTGCCAACTGAGACTGTTGTGAATAGGATATCTAGGAAGAGACTTGGACAAAGGACTCTTTCGCTCAATGACTTCAAGCAAGACGGTTGACACAAAACGGTAGCCACTAGTAAGGGTACTCGATACCTGTCTTACTGTGTAGGGACTAGTCACGCAATGAGACTACTAGCAAGGTTCTATGACCTACTAGGCTTACGTGAATTCACAAAGGATATGAAAAAGGGACCTATGCGGAACTTATATGGAACAAACTGACTTTGGGACAAGAGAGGTTTTGACAGACAGTGAATGGGATGACTGACGAAAGAGAGGTATTTGGGTGAAACAGATGAAGACTGAGTGCAAGGTTAAATCTAATCTCTGAATGTGAAGCTAAGCTCAAATGGGTACTCAAAACAGGTAAAATTATTTCCTCAAAAATAGTGCAAGTACTCACTATCGTGGATGCGTTGAAATAGATGCGCAATAGGGATACACATATGCATAGGAAGTTGACACAAATGCACCGCTTTGGTAAAGTATAAAAGCGTAGTAACAGTATGCATATGCATAGCAAGTCTAAATGCATGCACAGCAAGTCAACATAAATGTGTAGGAAGAAAAAAATGGATGCGCAACTCTAGCTTTTTAAAAAAAAATTTGGAGTTTTTCTGCTATTTTTGGTATTTTTGGGCTAGAAAAGGTCTTCCTGATCTGATTTTATGAATTAATAGTAAGAAAACATAGCAAGCACAAAGAATATTTTATTGTTTTTCATTGTTTTAGTGGTTTTTCTGACTCTATTTTGGACTAATAGGAACAAAAGCAAGCACAAAGATCTTAGGCTAGAAATGGATTATAAGGGGTTTTGGCCACGAGAATAAGGGGTTCTTAATGCGGGCAACTGTTCAAGTGGTTACACATGTGGTGGCACTACTCTCCATTGTGGAGTCTCCCAGCCTCAAAGGGTTGCGCCTTAGAGGGTTTTAGGGGAGGTTGGCTGTCGGTGTAACCTAGCAGCACTTGTTGCAGGAGGTTTTCACCTCAAGCAGTTTTATTTTAAGTGGATTGGTAGGGCTTGGCATCTAGCCTATTTCCACTCAGGGTCATTCCCACTTGGACAACCATGCATCCAAGGGCAGGCCCCTCTTAAAGGTTAAACAAATGGAATAATAAGTCTGGCGCTCTGATCACCCAGTAAAGGGGAGAGCATAAGCCTATTGTCATTCGTCAAGCACAGAAGACACTGATTAATCCAGCCTATTTAAAAGTAGAAAAAATGAATGGGCTAATCTACTTAGGCAAGCACAGAACTTTGAAGTGATTTTAGCAAGATAGCATTGGTTTAGTTTTAATCCCAGAAAGCAATGGTGAATTCAATTTTAAATCCACATAGCGTGCGTAGTTGACATTGAAATTTTGGTCAACAAGATAGCAGTAGTTCAATTTTTAACCCAAAAATTAGTGATGAGTTTAGTTTTAATCCATCTTGCACGAATAGTTAACTTTGAAATTTTGGTCAAACAAGATAGCAGTAGTTCAATTTTAACCTAGAAATCAGTGATGAGTTCAATTTTAATATCAGATAGCAATAACTTGGAAAATGTTGTAATGCAAGAAAACAAATGATCCAGTTACTTCTTTCCTAATTAGAGCTATGTGAGGATTTGAATGAATATCAGTTTTACTATCCCTTTAGAAAGTGAAGTGTGAACTATTTAAATGCAACTATATGGAACTAAACCCAAACCTATCCTGCAAAATAGCTCCAGAAAATAGCTACGAAGACGTTAGTGTTAGCAAACTTTCTCAAAAGGGTATTGAAATCATTGCCCATTATAGAAGTACAGCTTCAATGACTAAATGTGCAGAAGTAGTCAACAGAAGTGTAGCAATAATAAATGTGCCGTAGAAATGGGTATATGCACAGCAATAAAGAACAGAAGCGCAGTAATGATGAATGCACTGCAATAGTGAGTACAAGCGTAGCAGGAAAGAACATATGTGCAGGAATAACAAAAGTACCATAACAGTGCTCAAAAGTATAGCAAGAAACCACAGATGCGCAAGAATAATAAAAGCATCGTAACAGTGTGCAAAAGTGTAGCAAGAAAGCACAGATGCGCATAAATAATAGAAGCGTCGCAGAAATGGGTATATGCACCACAGAAATGTTCAAATGCACCGAAGTAGCCTATGCATGACCTATGCGTGACCTGTATAGAACCTGTCTTCAAAAAAGCTTAGATTTTGATGAGATAAAGGGGCAAAGGCCCCACAGTGGGTGCCAAAAATGTTAGGGTAAAATGTGGATTAATCAACTTAACAATAATAAACCCAAACATCAATTGAATAATGAAATCAAGAAAGATTGAATGAAATGAAGCAATGAGTAACACAGTGCAAACCTTCCTTAAATCAAAGCTTCTATTGTTTGCCTATTAAAACTGTCCTTGCTGATATGAAGTAGGCCCTCAGTGAGTGCACTCTTTCTGCTATGTTGTAGGATGTTGGTAGTAAATGGCTATGTTGATAGATATTACTGTGAAGTAGAGCTTCAAAGCAAATGGTGATCTCAAGTAGATTATATTGGGGGGTGCCAAAGGTACGCTGGTGAATTTCTGTAGAGTAACAATACAAATAATCTAGATGAATAGAATGGGAGGATGAGGTTTCTTTTATAGACTCAGAAGAATGAGGATCAATGGTTGAGAAGAAGTATGATGATCAATGGTTGAGAATGGTTGAGGAATGTGCAACTAGTAGGAATATGAGAAGTGTCCCACCTCCATCATGAAAGAGGGGATTTGACAAAATTGATTGGAGAGTTAACTCCATTGACCAATCAATTAAGTGAATTGATTGGGGAGTTGACTGAATTGATTGATCAGTTAATTGGGTTGATTGAGGAGTCAACAGAATAGATTGACTAGTGAACTCAAATGACTAATTAGTTAACAGATTTGATTGATGAGTTAACTAATTTTGACTGGAGGATAAATAGGACATGTGGGTGAGGGAATATTAGCTAATTAAATATTTAAAATATTTAATTACATGTGTAACATGGTGAGGTGGCAAAGGTGAGGTGGATAGGTGAGGTGGAAAGATGAGATGGATTTATGGAATTAGGACTTAGGATAGAGGAATTTATGATTAATTAAATAATGTAGGATTATTTAATTATGTGAGACATTAGAAGAATTTAGGGAATTTAATTAAATAAATTGATTTTATTTAATTATGGGATAATGAACCAATCAAATAAATTTAGAATATTTATTTAATTGATAGAAGGAAATAAGAAGGGAATAAATATTAAGAATATTTATTTAGAATGAATCGCGTCATTTTTAGGTGTATACACTTATCATCCTGAAACATATGGCCAAATTGAGAGGGTAAACCAAGTGCTTGAGGATTTATTTAGAATGTTTTGCATGGACTAGCAATACAAATGGGAAGATTATGTTGCTCTGGTGGAATTTGCCTATAATAATTCCTATCATTCTTCTATTTAGATGGCTCCATTTGAAGCATTATATGGAAGAATGTGTTGAACACCTATAAGCTGGGACAAGATAGAAGATAGGGTTAGACTTGGTCCAGAAATGCTATCAGAAATGGAAGAGCAAGTCCATCTGATTAAGAAAAGGCTAGTGGAAGTCAATTATAGGCAAAAGAGTTATGCAGATGCTATGTGCATCGAAAGACATTTCTCAGTGGGAGAGAAATTCCTTTTAAGGGTAAAACCTCAAAAGAGTTCCATTAAATATTTAAAAACATCCAAACTGGTACTTAGATGGTCCCTTCAAAGTTCTCGAAGAAGTCAATCCAGTTGCATATAGAATTGCTCTACTAGCAGCTCTTGCCATGATGCATAATGTTTTTCATGTTTCCTATTTGAAAATGTTTAATTCTATAGATAATCAAATTCCTATTCTTGATTTGAATGCTATATAGGTGAAGGACCTAGGGGTGGTGGTGATCGAGCCCATCAAGGTGCTCGAAATGCATAAGCTATGCTTACATAACTAAGAGATAACACAGTGCAAGGTCCAGTGGGACCATTATACAGAGGAAAATGCCACTTGGGAAAACTATGATGACATTTATTTGATATTTCTCCATCTCTTCTAAAAAACCTTTATTATGCTCACAAAACATTTTTATTATTATATTGGTTAACTCTTAAGACAATTAATCATTGGGGACGATGATTCTTATGGGGCAAGATACGATTTAGCTTAATCTTATTTTTGAGTGGTAATTAGGATGAGTAACCATAGTTAATGATTAAATATTGTGGAAACATCTAAATTAAGCATTGATTATGTGAATACTAACTAAAGTTAGTTAGACATGAGATTACATGTTCATATGATTATTTAACCATTATGAATTGTGAATCAGATGATGATGCACTGATCATGATTTTATGATGGTGAGTGTGAATAGGAAATGAATCTTCCTTCGAAGATGAAAGGAGAGTATCATCTAGAAGGAAGAGATCTAGATGTTGGGAAATGGGTCCAATTGCCATATGAGTATCAGATTTTACATCCTTATGAACCCTTGTAAGTTAGCATGAGTCATGTCTTTCCTTGTTAGTTAATTTCCTTTATGTGTTGTTTTGTCAATTGAGTTATCTTGACAATGTTTATGTCGACTCGACTAAACAATGTACTTAGAATGTCAATGTGAGTCAAGAGATAGTCTCGTCAAGTGATAGAGTACTTTCTTGTTTCTCTATTTATTCTTGAACTAGGATTTTTAATCTATTATACTTGTATAATATGCTTTGAGTTTATAGTGAAGAAGGGGGAGCAGTGCTTGACCCCTAAATCACATTTTGATCACGATGCCATATTGGTGATGATGTCATATGATGACATCTTAGTTGTTATGAGTACCTTCATACATCATGAAGATGTATGGAAAGTTTATTAAGATATAACTATTTAAACTTTGTATCGAGCCCCATGTTATTATTAATATGTATATGTGTTAAGTGTGTTGGCTGACATCATCCATATCGGACCACTTAGATCCATATCCTCATTGTCCACTTGGATATAGCACATAATGGAATGAGTAATCCCAAGGAAGCCACGGGGTGGTGAAGTGGAGTAACCACCCTTCACTTTGTGGGCTTGAAGTGGTAGTTTCTCTACATGCAAAAAGAAGACCAAAAACATAGTTCAGAGGTCATTCATTCACTTTTGACAATGCTCAGGAGAAGAGAGAAAGAACGGGAATAACATTCAATTTTCTGGAAATCTTTATCGAACACCAGAGGAAGTTTGTACAACTGTGCTCTACTAAAAGCCATTGATAGGCCACATCGTAAACACTTAAATGAACTACCTCAGGTATGATTTGATATCTAGAAAGGCTCTGAATGTTTTGAATGTTAAACGGTAATAAAACACTATTGAATAAGGTCGACTGTGTCGACAGTTAAGTATTTAGCTTGTTGTGGTTATCATTTTGAGGCCCTCAAACTATAGCAATTGAAATGATAATCTTTATTATGAGACCCTCGTGGTCTATGCTTCTGTTGATTAATATTGTTATGGCTTATGCTTTGGAGATAAACTCCAGGCACTCAAGGCCATAAATGAATTATACTAAAAATGTGTAATGGCTATTCTTGAACTTTTCACTCCAAGCCCTTGAGGCTGACCTAGATCTATAGTGGCAAGCAACATTGATGTAGAGGCACTTTGACAGGAGGAGGATAGAACAAATTGACAAGGTTCTTACTAATCCAAAAAGCCCAAATTTGAAGTTCTTCATACAAAAGTTGGAACAATAGTTAGAGACTCTAAATTCTTCATGGAAAAGGTGTTTTTAGATGTTTTGGGACCCATTCTAATCAATGACAAAGGTAGACCAAACTTAGGGTTCGCACTTCCTTCACAAACCCAAGAAATGGCTTATAACCCTAAAAAAGGAGAACAATCCTAATAACTTTTGACACAGACCTTCAAATGCAAAACTTGGACAACTAGGAGATACCCATTTGGACTCCCTATCATATATCCAAAACTGGGTATAGGTTGTTTTAGACGGAATACCCCAAACTATAACTCCTCTCAATGACCTAGAGTTCCAATTAGGCCTAAAATACAAAGAGACCCCCTTAAATTTCATGCACATAAGTCAACCAATGGTTTGAACACTTAGTACTCATTCCAAAACTATAAATTTCATGGGTTTTTTCCTCCTACAATCTGCTATTCCCAAAAATGCCTCTATGGTTCCTTCCCTATGTCTCTAAACATCACCTAACACATGGTTTTGTTAGGTCTTTCACATAAACAGTAGGAAATCATCTTCTCTACCCAAAACCTTTGTAAACTACATTGAAACTATCTTGCGACAGTCCATCCCACTGACCTATGCAATTCTACATTAGTGGAATGGAAGGAAATACATGGATTATAATCAAAACCCTAGAGGGGGGTTTTACAAACCAAGTTTAGAGAAAAACTTATAACTCCCTACAATGTAACTTTGAAGACACCAAAATGACTTCAAATGATAGACAACTCAATATACTAACCAATCAAAACATGAAGAAGTGAAGACAGTCCTATACCTTCACATAGTACGACCTGTGGTAGCGTGATTCTTCAAGGAAACCAAAGATCTCAAAAAAGTAGTCCAATATCATTTTCTTATAATTTGCCTCTTGTTCAATGTCATAGCCTCAAAACATGTTTGAATGAAAGTTATTTCACCACACTTTAGTTCCCAACAACCTAAGATTCATGACAATTCCGTACAGCAGACTGGTACGAACTGTTTCTTCAGTAAATACAGAAAAACACAAGAGAACAACTGAGAATTCATGTTTTTATTGCTTATAACTCCTCTTCCTCCATACATTGCACTTGCTCAATGGTATATAGACTTGTATACACCTTGACAATTTCATTGAGGACAATTTTAGTCGATCATGGAAGCCACAACCACATCGAACTTCCTTGACGGTTTTGCAACTACAACTACTTACAACTATTTACAAGTTTTGTCCTTACATGTTTACGACTATTTAGGCTTTAACAATTACCTTCAAACATTTGGCAATTGTATTAAACTTTTGAAAAGGTTTTGACATGCCTTAGCAGGGCTTACAACATGAAGACTGCCTCCTATATGCCTTAGAAAGGCTTACAAATGTGATTACCTCCTACATGACAGCAGTATGTAGATATTTGGACATAGTCCTTATTACAATTAGTTGAATGGTCTTCTAGGACCTTATTGGAACAAGACAACATGAACTACAAACATGAAGACAAGAATGAAAATGAAACATGGATGATCTCCTTGGTGCTCCTGCACCATACTCCCCGAGTGGAAAGAGAACTCAAGTCTCTTTAGGAAGTAGATTAGGAATTGTGACACCATGATTCAAGATGTCTTCTTCACTCATCCAAGTGGCATCTTCAATGGGTAAGCCACTCCATTTGACAAGGAACTATTTATATGTCTTCTTTCTAGTCTTTTCCAAGACTTTGGTGTCAAGAATGCATTCCAACTTCAAGGGTTGAGTGGGTGGAAGACCCTTAACCCATTCTTCATTTTCTATTGTTGTCATGTCTGCCCTTGAATCTGCATTATGATCACCTTTGAAAGGAAACAAGTCTGAAACATTAAAGATAGGAGATATGGCCAAGCCTTGAGGAAGTTCAATCTCATAGGCATTGGGCCCAAACTTGTGCACAATCTGACATGGTCCTATCTTCTTCATGAGGAGTTTGGTTGGCTGCCCCTTCAGAAGTCTTTCCTTCTTCAAATGTGCCATAACCAAATCCCCAACCTTGTATTGTACATCTCTCCTTCTCTCATTGGCTTTCTCCTTGTACTTGTCATTGTCCCTTTGAAGAGTTTCTTTGACATTATCATGGATGTCCTTCATGGCCAATGCAAAGTCTTCACCTTGAGCACTTTTTGTTTCTAATCCATGGAGATCTCTCAATTCAAGAATACCTCTTGAATGAACACCATAAACAATCTCAAATGGACTCCTTCCTATTCTTCTATTGGTGGAATCATTGTAGGCAAACTCAGCTTGAAGGATGATCACATCCCATGCCTCTCCTGTTGTTTGGTAAGACACCTGAGAAGATTTCCCAAGGACCTATTCACCACCTCAGTTTGGCCATCAGTCTGAGGGTGATATGCTGAAGTAAATGACAATTGAGTACCCAACTTCCTCCACAAAGTGTGCCAAAAATGGCCTACAAACTTTGGATCCTTGTCAGTCACAATGTTAAGAGGCAAACCATGGATTCTAACAATTTCTTTGAAGAACAAACCAGCAATGTGTGAAGCATCATTAGTGCATTTACATGGCAAGAAATGAGCCATCTTACTAAATCTATCCACCACAACAAATATACTATCAAAACCTCTTTGAGTCCTAGGAAGAACCAAGATAAAATCCATGCTAATACTTTCCCATGGCGTATTAGGAATAGGAAGTGGCTGATATAGACCAGCATTACACGAAGTACCCTTTGCCCTTTAACAAATACTACAACATTCAACAAATTTTCTGATATCTGATTGCATTTTACGCTAAAAATAAAACCTCTTCACCTGATCCAATGTTTTATCCAACCCAAAGTGACCTCCTAGTCCACCACAATGTTTTTCCTTTATGATGTTCTCCCTCATGGAACACCTAGGAACACATAGTTGGCTACCTTTGAACAACAACCCCTACTGTAATAAAAACTTAGAAAAGTTAGAATGATAAGAGTCTGAAAATTGTGAACAAACTTCATATACCTCCTTAAAATCTTCATCATCTTGATACATATGTTTGAGAGCATCCACTCGTACACTTTGCAACTAAATTTCTTGAACCATACACACCCTTCTACTCAATACATCTGCCACTTTCTTAGCCTGCCCCTTCTTGTGTTGGATTGAAAAAGTATATGCTTGGAGTTGTTCAACCCATTTCATATGCCTATGATTGAGTTTCTCCTATGAATTGAGAAAACTAAGTGCATGGTTGTTAGAATAAATAGTAAATTCTTTAGGCAAAAGATATTGCCTCCATTTTTTCAAAGCTTGCACCATTGCATACAATTCCAAGTCATAAGTAGAGTACTTTCTCTTAGATCATTCAATTTTTCACTAAATAAATCAATAGGTCTACCTTATTGACTTAGGACAACCCCTATAGCAAGGTTACTAGCATTACATTCCACCATAAACAACTTGTTAAAGTTGGGCAAAACAAGAATGGGCTATTGTGCTACTTTTTGTTTTAGAATTTCAAAAGAATCATTGGCTACCTTTGTCAAATTTACATTTCTGCCCCCCTTTGATGGTATCCAAAATTAGTGCTCAAATATGACTAAAACCCCTTATAAATTTCCTATAAAATGTTGCCAAACCATGAAAACTTTTCACATCACCTGCTATTTTTGGAGTTGGCCATGTCAAAATGGCCTCTACCTTTGTTGGATCCATCTTAAAACTACCTTTTGAAATCACAAAACCAAGATAGGTGAGTTCTTCCTTCATGAAGACACTCTTTTCCATGTTGATCATCAATTTTTCATCATGTACCTTCTTCAAAACCTAATCCAAATGTTGCAAATGCTCTTCCTTAGTCTTGCTGAAAATAAGAATATCATCCAAATATACCACAACAAATTTGCCAATGAAATCCTTCAACACTTCATTCATGAGACGTATAAAAGTACTTGGGGCATTAGCTAGACCAAATGGCATCACCAACCACTCATAAAGACCCTCATTTGTTTCGAATGTTGTCTTCCATTCATCCCCTTGCTTCACCCTAATTTGATGATATCTAATCTTAAGATCAATCTTAGAAAAGTACCTAACCCCTCCCAAATAGTCCATTAGGTCCTCAATCCTTGGCATAGGGAACCTATATCTTATGGTAATCTTGTTAATGGCTCTAGAATCTATACACAACCTCCATTTACCATCCTTTTTAGGGGCTAGGACTATTGGGATAGCACATGGGCTAAGGCTCTTTCTTACCAATCCCTTATCCAACAATTCTTGTACTTTCTTGGCAGTCTCTTCATTTTGAGGTGTCATCTTGTAGGCTACTTTATTTGGCAAAGTAGATCCCCATATGAAGTCAATTTGATGGGTTATGTCCCTAATAGGTGGCAAATCATTGGGCATTTCTTCTATCATAATCCCCTTATACTTCTCTAGCAATTGCTGCACCTCATTAGGGACCTCTTCCTTACTAGGATCATGCAAACTAGGACTATTTTTAGGCTTCAAAATCAGAGCATACCCTTAGGTTCCTTCCACCTTAATGGTGTCTGAAAACTCTTTACCACTCACAATCATGACACTTGACCCAACATTCTTCTCTACATTCTCATCAGGCAATGGATCCATTCTATATTTTCTACCATTCTTGGTTATGATGAAAGAATTAGTTTGACATTCATGTTGTGATTGAACATCATATTGCCATGGACATCCTAATAGTAAATAACAAGCATCCATGGGAATTACATCACACAAAATCTTATCTTTATATTTCCCTATCTCAAATTCTACCCATGATTGTTCATCTACCAAAACTTGTTGTCCCTTATTCAACCATGATACTTTATAAGGACTAACATGAGGAAGTCTTTTCAATTTCAACTTGTCTACCATTTCAATGGAAACCAAATTTTTAGTTAAGCCTAAATCAACAATTACCTTGCAAATCTTACTATAGGCCTTGCATGTTGTCCTCAACAATGTCTTCCTTTGAGGGGGTTCTTGTGTTTGAGGCGCCTTCAACATGGTTCTTCTCATCATAAAACTTTATCCTTCATGGAACGGGGCTGCACTTCCAATTAGAGAGTTGAAACTTTGGCAATCTTCCTCTAGGACCAATTGGTTCCTTCTCTCTCCTCCATGAGAGCTTGAGGCTTACTTTTTACGACACTTGAAGGTTGGATGTCCCACTTGGTTGCAATTGTAGCACCTTCCTGTGAAGACATTAGAACCTCTCCCTAGTCCACCAAATCTACCTCTTCCATTGGGCCTTCTTCCTCTAAAGCTTCCTTTAGAAACTAATTCTCCACTTTCTTCTTGGGAACTAGATTCCCCTTGACTTCTTTGGGACTGATTCCTTCCTCCAAAATTTCCCCTACCTCTAAAATTTCTGCCACCTCTTCCTCTATTTTGCTGCTCACCTTTCCTCTTCAACTTCTCCTCAGCCCTTAATGCTACTTGAAAGCATTTTTCCATGGTTTTAGGGGTTAATAAACTAATTTCATCTTGAATATTAAACCTCAAACCATTTAAATACCTTGCCACTTTACCTTTTTCATCCTCCATGTACCCACAACGAAGAGAGAACTTGTGAAACTCCTCAGTGTAGGTGGCCACATCCAAATCTCTTTGCTTGAGATTTTGCATCTTCTTGTAGATCTGCACCTCATAGTCTAATGGAAGGAATTGGGACTTGATCCTCTCCAATATTCTGCTCCATGAAGATATAATACTCTTCCCATTCTTTACCCTCTCACCTTGGGCGTAATTCCACCATGTAAGGGCGCCACCTTTGAGTTTATTTTTTGCAAACTTCACCCTCTTATTTTTAGGAACTTCTTTGTATTCAAAGTAATTGTTTAGAGCCTCAATCCACTCCATGACTTCATCAGCATTCATTTTGCCACTAAACATGGGGATCTCCATCCAAGCCTCAAAAGATCCTTGCCAATAGCCCTGATGGCTTCAAGGAAATGTTTTTGATCTGTAGGTACCTCTACCTCTTCTTACTCTTCTTCTTCCTCCTCTTTTTCTTCCTCTTCATTAGAACCTTCATCTATCCTCTTCCCTATCCTCAATTCCTTCAACTCTGCTTGGAGTGCTTCCTTGACTCCACTTTTGATCTTTTCTTCCATCTCCTTGAACTTCTTAACCACTTCAATGGTCATCCCCTTTGGAGGCATATTACTAGCCTCTCCTTCACTCTCCTTTGCTAACATATACCAAGCCTTATACAACCAACAACAAAACCTTTTATGGCTTTGATACCACTATGATGTAGAGGCACTTTGATAGGAGGATAGAACAAATTGACAAGGTTCTTACTACCCCAAAAAGCCCAAATTTGAAGTTCTTCATAGAAAAGTGGGAACAATAGTTAGAGACTCTAAATTCTTCATGGAAAAGGTGTTTTCAGATGTTGTGGGACCCATTCCAATCAATGAAAAAGGCAAACCAAACTCAAGGTTAGCACCTCCTTCACAAACCCAAGAAATGGCTTATAGCCCTAAAAAAGGAGAACGGTCCTAATAACTTTTGACATAGACATTCAAATGCAGAACTTGGACAATTAGGAGATACCCATTTGGACTCCCTATCATATCCAAAACTAGGCATAGGTTATTTTGGATGGAATACCCCAACCTATAACTCCTCTCAATGACCTAGAGCCCTAATTAGGCCTAAAATACAAAGAGACCCCCTTAAATTTCATGCACATAAGTCAACCAATGGTTTGAGCACTTAGTACTCATGCCAAAACTATGAATTTTGTGGGTTTTGTCCTCCTACAATTTGTTGTTCCCAAAAATGCCTCTATGGTTCCTTCTCTATGTCTCTAAACATCACCTAACACATGGTTTTGTTAGGTCTTTCACATAAACAATAGCAAATAGTCCTCTCTACCCAAAACCTTTGTAAAATATATTGAAACTATCTTGTAATAGTCCATCCCACTAACCTATGCAATTCTATATCAGTGGAATGGAAGGAAATACATGGATTACAATCAAAACCCTAGAGGAGGGTTTTACAAACCAAGTTTAGAGAAAACCTTATAACTCCCTATAATGTAACTTTCAAGACACCAAAACCACTTCAAATGATAGACAACTCAATATACTAACCAATTGAAACATGAAGAAGTGAAGACAGTCCTGTACCTTCACATAGTACGGCCTGTGGCAGTGTGATTCTTCAAGGAAAACATAGATCTTAAAAAAATAGTCCAATATCAAATGCTTATAACTTGCCTCCTATTCAATGTCATAGCCTCAAAACATGTTTGAATGAAATTTATTTCACCACACTTCACTTCCCAACAACCTATGATTCATGACAGTTCCGTACAGTAGAATGGTACAGACTGTTTCTTCAGCAAATAAATAAAAACACAAGAGAACAATAGAGAATTGATGTTTTTATTGCCTAGAACTCCTCCTCCTCCATATATTACACTTGCTCAAGGGTATATAGACTTGTATACACCTTGACAATTTCATTGAGGATAGTTTTGGATGATCATGGAAGCCACAGCCACTTTGAACTTCCTTGACAGTTTTGCAACTACAACTATTTATAACTGTTTACCAGTTTTGTCCTTACATGTTTAGGACTGTTTAGGCTTTAACATGTGCCTTCAAGCATTTGGGAATTGTATTAAACTTTTGACAAGGTTTTGACATGCCCTAGTAGGGCTTACAACATGAAGACTACCTCCTATATGCCTTAGAAAGGCTTACAAATGTGACTGCCTCCTACATGACAGTAGTATGTAGATATTTGGACATAGTCCTTATTACAATCAGTTGAATGGTCTTCTAGGACCTTATTGGAACAAGACAACATGAACTACAAACATAAAGATAAGAATGAAAATAAAACCTGGATGGTCTCCTTGGTGCTCCTGTACCAACCATACTTGAGTGCCTATATGGCACAGTTGAAACAATTAAATGACAACCCTAGATCTATCATTATGAGCTCAATGCCAACTATGCTCATGAAACAAGTATTTAAAACTATTATTTTTAGATATGTGCTTGGAGGATTTGACCTAAATGTGGGTTGATGCACCATCCTCAAACCATAATGATAATCATTTTGAAATTCTTAACCTTTGAACATGCGAAAAGCACTTAGAACCCATTCTTTTGAACTACATGCATAGTATTTGACAATTATTGAAAGGTTATTAGGATAACCATAGTACAATATGTGTCCACCCCTTGATAAGGAAGGAGGTCAAAAATATGAAAGTTAATAGTATTACTCAAAGGCAGCTTTGCATGCATTCTGGGTTAATGGTGATTATTCTCCTCTTGAGGCCTATAACACAACGAGGTTGAAAACTAAATTAATGTAAGTCTCTGGAATTGTAATGTAAACAAAAGCCATTTCTTTTACTTGTGACTAAACTCCATGAAGGGAGTATTTTATGTTAAAAACTCACATGGGTATATGAGTTGATGTCTTTTATTAAGACCATCTTATTTGGCTAAGGCATTGTAAGCCTATATTATTATGATCTTGAATATAACCTATAAGGTAGATCATTTTGAAGTTGTGAGCCTTGGGAAGACCTAGGCTAGAAAACTTAGTTTGACTATTATCATGTTGAAAAATGGAACAAAGTGACAAGGAGTCATAGGTTCCTTGTTACGAAAGTCACCTATTATATTTGATGTACTCCTAAGATAGGAGTCGATTATCTTGGAATTAGACAATGAATTGAATTGAACTCACTTTTACTAGACCTAGAGAGGTCAAACTAAGCATATTTTAGGATGAGACAACTTCTAAGTTGAGTCAGGGTGGTGGACATATGACTACGTTCATTACAAAATGTATATGTATGAAAATATTTGGCCAAAGTAATGCATCCATCTCTACATGAATTAGTCGGTCCATAGTGCTCTAGATGGCATAATGTTTCTAGTAGTGTTGCACATAGTTAGAGAGGATCTATAGTTGTGTGACCGTGAAACATTATGAAGGACAACACCAGATACTCAGATGGTAAACCTAATGGTTCCTCATATCTATACCTTCCATGAAGAGTAGGGCCACTTCCAGGTAGGAAGTTGTGTGGGGGACCACCAGTCTATGGATGGAGGAAAAGAACTTGGATGATTCTCTCCTTCCCAAGCATGAGACAAGCCAAGGCTTATGAAGACAGATGTCAAAAGTTCCTGATGCAGTGTTTTTTGAATATATGACTTGATAGTCAGTTATTATGTATAATTGGATATTTGATGCCTTAAGCATAGCCTTGTACATACATAGTGGAAGTTATTCACTAATGAGATATCTTGGATAATGTAATTCTATGTTTTGTTATATTTTGAAAAAGAATAACATGCTTAATGTTTGTAATGATGATAATTCACTTTTGTTAACTATGATTTGGATAATCATAGTGTATTCTAATTCTTAGTTAAGATGAATACTTATGTTTAGTCATGAGTATTATAGAATGTGATGTTACATGATGTAGGAGCACCTAGGGATGTTGGCAATCCTGCATCAACCAATATTTGGCATTGCCTAAGTCATTAATCATGTTTTAGTGGATGTTCCTTCCAATTCCAACATTGAGTAGAAACCGTTTGAATTTCATTCAAATGTAATATTTAAATCTTGATTTATTCCTTGAAATGAGATGCTCCAGTTTCACAAGACATTTGAAACATTGCCCATTCCAGTTCTCAATAGACGTGAGGTATAAAAATGAAATGACATGTATTTGGGATTTGGTCGACTTGGTGAAAAAAAATAGAAAGAAGTGAATATGAGAGGTGAGGTGCCCAACAAGTGGTAATGAGGAGGGAGAGAAAAGGTGTGGTGTGAGCATTGCATTAATTGAAGGGAAGACTAGCATTTTGAATGTAGACAAAGGGAAAGAGAGTGACCAAGTAGCCAAATAGAAGAATGTGTGATGACTAGAGGTGGAGAAGCCCTTAATAATAACAAAAGTCAATAAAGAAGCATTTTCAAAGAAGAAAAGATAGAGCAAGGAAATATAGAATAAGAGAAGAAGCACTATAGGTGCGGGTTGGTAGAGAAAAAATCAAAACAAAAACAAGAGAGAAGTGTGTGTGTGGTGGCAAATAGAAATAAGTGAAGGTTACTTGAGATAGTAATTCAGCAGATGTGAGAAGAGACATTTTTGATACCATGGTGGTTGATGTATAGAGTGAAGGACTAGTGTGGAGAGGGAGTTGAAGGAGTTTGCCCCATATATGAGAGACAAAAGAATTAAGGGTGCAGATTAAGATTCATTCTAGAAAGAGAGAAAGAGTAGATTGGCCTATCTAAACAAGTACAGTCTTTGATGGTTGCAATGTAGTACTATAGGAGATTGTTAAATCTGATGATGAATGAGTTAATGAAAATTAATAAAATTTTGAATCTTGTTTAGTATTGCAATCTAATTATTGTGAAGTATTCAATTGGAGGTAGAATATTGCCTGTGAGAGTGAGTGATATTGTTTGTGTTGTTGTTTGAGAGTGGAGTGTTTTTTTCTTTTGCATCAAATCATATAAAAAAAGGGGATCTCGAGAGTGGAGATAATCCACAAGGACCTATGGGAGAGAAGGTGGTATAAGAGAAGCTCATGTGAGGGATGTTACAAGTCAGAGAAGTTCTAAGTAGCAAGAGATCTTAAAGCTGCGAAGGAAAGTGTTTTGTAGATTGCAGAGCATGGGATCTGAAAGATTACAACAACGAATAATATGGGTATAGTCATAATGAAGAGGGTCATGATTTGGGATGTGTGGAGATGCTATGAAGAAAACAAGGCATGGAGGATGATCAAAAATATAAACAAGCGATTGGATAAGCTAGAAAAATTGTAGGCATAGTTGAGTAAACAAAAAGACATAAGAAAAGAGGATGAGGATGGAATGAATAGTAAAGAGTCTACAATAGAGGTAGTTGAAGAGGA
The DNA here is from genome assembly GCA_027924645.1 of Cunninghamia lanceolata. NCBI lineage: Eukaryota > Viridiplantae > Streptophyta > Pinopsida > Cupressales > Cupressaceae > Cunninghamia > Cunninghamia lanceolata. The sequence continues at coordinate 2,883,260 of BSBN01000275.1, read as the reverse complement.
GAAAAATGAAGATGCAATGATGAAATACAAAGAGGTTATAGCAAAGGATGAGAAAGAATATGATTTTTTGTCGCAGAGAATGAGTGTTTGGAGAATATTACATTGATTGGAAGTGATAAGACAAGCATCACAGTGGAATTAGAAGTTAATGATGTAGCCAATGGTAAATTTGTAGCAGTGAGTGAAGAGGTAAATCTTGTTTCCCTTTGTGATGTTGCTTTTGTACTTCTATTTGAGGTAGCTAGGGTTGAAGAGTGTGGAGAAGAACCTATGTAGATATTCAATTTTCATAAGGTATTCAATGAAGATTTATATGATGCAGGTTGCGATATGAGTGACATGAGGGTTTAGTGGAGGAGGCCAGTTACTAGTGGGCTAGATCCCACAAAGGAGAGAAGAGGAGAGATAATTTGGTAAAGAGGATGGCACACGATGGATGTGAATCCACAAGAGGAGAGAGGAGTGGTGAATGGAGTTATGGGAGGAAGACTAGAGTTGTTATGGCATGGTGTTGGAAGAAGCAGAAGAAATAATTTGGTGAATATCCTACATCGTAGGAGTTTTTTGGAGATTTCTTGCAATCTAAAAGGGTGATCTTCTATCACTCAGCTCCATGTTTGTGAGCCCATGATTACAAAATTTCTACCTGACATGTTTGATATACGAGCAACCAGAGATGTTGGCAATCCTCCATCAACCACAAACAATTTTTAGCTTTATTTAGTTTTTCTTCATGGTTTTGTGTTTTAGTTTGGTTGATGTTTTCTACAAGACATGAAACCATAGATGGAACTTTTAGGGTATCTTGAAGGTCAAACTTATATACATTGGCTTGGGTCTATGGTGAGATTGAATATTACAGACCCTGACTTGATTTGTAAAGTTTTGTGGAACAAATCTATTTTATATAAGAAGAGTACCCAGATAAAGCAAATCAATAGAAATAGTTATGTTAGTCTGGGAGGAGAAAGTGATAAACTATGTAGGCCTTGATAGTTAAAATAGATGAGCACAAAAGCATATGAAAAGAATAGTGTTTTTAAATTAGAGAAAGATGTCTAGGTTGGACTTGGTTCTCGAGGTGATGTTATAATATTGCTCACTCTAATTATCAACAATAGAAAATATAGAGGGAAATTAGATAAAATGTTTTCTTGAAAGTAATTTGTGCAGGATTTGAAGAAACCATTGAGCCAGCTACTTCTTTGAGTGAAGGGATAGAGACAAATGAGTGTGTAGATAATAATGGTGGGTGCTGGAAAGGTACAAAGGAAAATATCACTACTTGCAAGGATACATATCGAGGTCAACTATGTGAGTGCCTTTTTGTTGATAGTATGAAATTTTACGGTGATGGATACAATTATCATGAAGTTGTGGGAGTAGGAAGGTGCAAGATTGGTAATGGTGGTGATAATCATCAACACATTAAACATGATAGTATTGTGCGTTGTGATGCTTCCCCAAGGCAAAAGTTAGTCTCATTGCTTCTAGGAGAACTAGTCATTGGCATGTGAAATGAATGTGTTGGTAGTATAACCACTCTAGATGGCATCAGCTAATGGGCATGAGAAAATATTATGTAGTCGATAATATTACTTCAAAATAGATTACAAAGACCATGACCTAGAATAGAGTGCGTGGCATATGGAAATCAAATGCTGTATCAAGAGGCTATGGCTGAGTGTGCTATGCAGGTCAAAACATATGTGAAAATAAAGTATCTTCAAATATTTGGCATCACCTAAGTAATTAAAGATGTTTTAGTAGACATCCCTTCCAATTTCAGTACTGAGTAGAAACCATTTGAATTTCATTCAAATGTAATATTTAAAACTTGGTTTCTTCCATGAAATGAGATGCTCTAGTTTCATGAGACATTTGAAATGTTGACCATTCCAATTTTCAATAGTTGCATGAGGTACAAAACTAAAATGAAATGTATTTGGGAGGGGGTCGGCTTGGTGAAAAAAATAAATAAAAATAAGTGAATATGTGAAGTGAGGCTCCCAATAATTGCTAATGAGGAGGGAGAGAAAAGGTGTGGTGTGAGTGTTGCGTTAATAAAAGGGAAGATCAACAGTATGAACATAGACACAGGAAAAGAGAGTGCCCAAGTGGTTAAATAGAGAAACATGTGACGAGTAGAGGTGGAGCTAAAAAAAGAAGTCAATAAAGAAGAACTACCAAAGAAGAAAAGATAGAGTGAGGAAATAAAGAAGAAGAGAACAATCGGAATGGATGCAGGTAGGTAGAGAAAAATCAAAACAAAATAAGAGAGAAGTGTGTGTGTGGTGGTGGATAGAAAGGAGTGAAGGTTTTTTGAGATAAGTAGTTCAACAAATGTGAGAAGAGACATTTTTGATACCATGGTGGTTGCTGCATAGAGTGAAGGACAAGCATGGAGAGGGGGTTGAAGGAGTTCTCCCCACAGATGAGAGACAAAAGAATTAAGGGTGTAGATTGAGCTTCATTCCAGAAAGTGAGAAAGAGTAGATTAGCCTATGTAAACAAGTAAGGTCTTTGATGGTTGCAATGTAGTACTGTACCAGATTGTTAAATTTGATAAGGAATAAAATTTGTGAGTTAATGAATATAAATAAAATTTTGAATCTTGTTTAGTGTTGCAATCTAATTATTCTAAAGTATTCAATTGGAGGTAGAACATTGCCTATGAGAGTAATATTTTTTGTGTTGTTGTTTGAGAATGGAGCACTTTTTTCTTTTGCGTTAGCACGAGTCCTTGTTAGAGGCAATGAAAGATGAAATAAAGGCCTTAGACAAATACATGGGATCTAGTTGAGCTTCTAGAGGAGAGAAAAGCCATTGGATGTAAATGGGTATTTAAAAAGAAATTTAGAGCTAATGATAAGCTGGAGCAGTACAAGGCTCGGTTAGTGGAAACAGGTTAATCCCAGGTTGAGGGAGTAGATTTGGTGAGATTTTTTCTCCTATGGCTAAACTAACCTCTATTAGATTCCTTTTATCTATTCTTGTTGCTTTTGATTTAGAAGTAGAGCAAATGGATGTTTAAACAACTTTTTTACGTGGGGATTGTTTGCACCTGTAAAATTTTGCTCCCAAACATGCATTATTATTGCCCCAAAGCCCAAAATTCCCAATTTATGTCTTTACATTTAAATCCCTCATATATACCTGATCAAAGAGATCTTTTATAGGGGTTTTTAGTTCAAAATTTTTCTAAGTATAATGTCTTTGTTTCTTCACTTAGAAAAAATAAACATTCAAGGCCTTTATTGACAAATCAAAAAAAGTGTGAACTGGTGAACTAATTCAGAAGTTTTCCTTTTTCCCATTTTGTTGATTTACCAATAACGTGGCAGTCAGGTCAAGAAGATGGTGAAAAGGAAGAGAGACGGCCTTTATCAGCAAAGTTTTAGTTTGCAAACTTGTTAGTTCACTAATGGAAGGTTTCACTAACAATGATTTCACTGACTGAAGAAAAGTGAACAGATAAGCTTAAAGGTTTCTAAGGAAAGAAAGAGAAAAAGTTAGAAGGCAAGCTTTGTTGACAAATTCTTAGGTTCACGAACTCTAATGTTCTCCAATAGGAGGTTTTGCTGATGGAAAATTTTTTGATAGAAGTCAAGGTAACGAAGGCAACGACAAAGTTTTTTCTAAGGCAAGTCGTTATCAGCTAACGACTAGGTTAGCAAACTACTCAGTTTGCCGATAACATGGTTCGATGATAGGAGAAAATGATGATAGAGGAAGAAGATAAAAGGAAAAGGGTAGAGAAAGGGGGAAGTTCACGAATGTCTAGATTTTTTGATAAGGCAAATGAAAAGAAAAGAAAATGACTAAGGACAGGATTTATTAGGGAACTGACAGAAGCTCAAACTCTCCAAAGAATTCAAAATTTTTGAAGTTCGCCAATAACATGATTGGCTAATAAAGAAAGAAAAAGGGGAGTTTCTTCCATGGTTTGAAAAAAGTGAAAATTGATGATAATGAAGAAAAAGCATGGAAAGAGAATGAGGCCAAAGCAAAGTGGTTCATGAAAATTAAATTTCTCTAACTAAAGGAGAAATACCAAGTTCAAGAAAATGAAGATTTGTTGATAAGGCACAAAGGAGGCCGAAACTAAAGATTAAGTGCCAAACAAAAGGGGGTGTTTCCCATGGTTCGTAAAAGTGAAAGTTTACTGACAAAGTAAGTAGAAGAGGGAAATGAAAGAAGTTTGTGATAAAGGAAAAAAGGCTAATAAAGAAAGGAAGGATGTCCAACACACAGAAAGGTACAGTCTAAAATCAAATGGCCCAAAATGAAAAATTGGACAATAATTTTGAAGTGTTGTAAAGGCTTTAAAGGGGTAACTCCATAAAAAGCATGCTATGATTGCAAGATTTGTACAGGCAAATTTGTACCCAAAAATTTATGATCCTGCAGAATAGTGACATATAGGTGGTTGACATAGTAAAATTGTTCAATGCACAGGTACACTTGGAAGAAAAATTGGATCTATTAGAGGTTACAAGTGTCTAGAAAAGGGTTTGTACCTTCCCTCTTTATTGCTCCAAGTACAATATGAATGCAAGCAATCTTCTTGTTATATTTTCAATGTTGTTAGAAAGTGGGTAGGCTTTAAAATGTTCATATTTCCTTACATTTCAGTAGGATAAATTTAATCTTGCATGGGTGTACTCATTAACTGAGTGCAACGCTTGGAATAATGGGATGAATTGTATTGCTATATATGCATATGTCTTTGATGCATTAAGAGTTGGTTGGTCATTTTTTGTGTGCATTACTCTCTCAAAAGGTTCTGAACTCCAGAAGGCAGAGAAGAAAAGGTTATTTTGCAGTCTTTTGTTCAAAATGAAATAGTTATGAAATGTATGTAGTATATTTTGCAAATCTCTTTATCAAACCATTGTTTTTCTCCACTACTATAGATGTTCTTTCTAGCAAACTTAATTGCAATTATAGTTTTCTCATGCCACATTTAGTGGTATAAATTTAAGCTTTGATTTGAGTGAATGTGACAGTTCCTAATCCATTTTCAAGCTTTTGTAAATGGTTATTTCAGTATTGCATAAGAAAAAATATGGTATAGTGTTGGATTATTAAGCCTTCTTAGTGATTTGGTATTGATTTCCATCCATTTGATTTATCAAATAGGTAGTTGTACATTTAATTGTAGTTGTTTTTCCTCTTTAGGATGTTAGACTCTGTAGCCTAGTGGATAGGCACCAGTCTAAGTGGCCCTAGATCATCCAATCTTCAAAATAAAACAATACATCTATCCTTTAGATGTGGTAATAGTTTTTATGCATCCTTATTATGTAGGATTGCCTTTATCAGCTATATAGGGGTCTTGTAACAACTATTTGTTCTTAGATTAGTGACATATTTTGGACTAAGAAGGTGATTTGGGTTTTGTTGTTCATATATTTTAGTTGTTCATATGGTTTTTATGTTAATACCTACTTAGGTATACCCCTTGGAATATCCCTCCAAAGTTTAAGCTGAGATCAATGTGTAGAGGAGTCTACCCACTCCTATTAGTTGGAAAAAATCAACCCTAACTTGTTGATAAACCTCTTTCTATCAGCTTGATAACAATCCTCAGTCTAGGTGATTTAGAAATGTTTTAGAGTTTTATGCTGTGGTAATTTTAGGAACTAACATTTTGGTGTCATTATTGTTGACCCCTAGATTTTATATCTAGTTGTTGCAATATTGAAGAGTGGTGTTTGTTCAAGTTTTTCTTCCCAACAGGGGAAGTGGTGACTTTATTTTACAACCCAAAAATTAAACTTAGTTTGAAAAGAGCTTCACAATAAATAGAGGAAGGAACTAGGAGTAGCCTAGATGTGATGAATCCTCTAGCAGTGTAGGAAATAGGAGGAGAAGATATAGGGTAAGAAGACCTAATGTGGTACCTCCAAGGAATACCTAAGCTAACATATTTGTTGACCTCAAGAGATAGCACAATTATACTTCTGAGGATTCTACAGATAACATGCTCAAAACAAATAGAAGGATGAATAGAAATGAATATATGATGTTAGAAGAAATGAGAACATTATTGGTAGAGGAAGTAGGGATAGATCTCATTATCCACATTTGATGAAATTTGGGAATGCCAATAAGAATGAAGAGATGTATAAGGATACAAGGCATCTTGATTCCCCCACTAGATCATTTGGAGGTCAACATCACAATATCCCTAATGAGGGGGATTAGCAGTAGCAACCTGTTGATGAGGAAAGAGAAAGAAGAATCTAAGATGAACTAGACTTTCTTGATCATTTCAGAAATAGACAAAGGGAAGTGCGGGCCTTGCTTGATCAACAACAAGATCCACTTGCCCAGAAAGCCCAACAAAACTAGAATGCACAACAGTAGGGTCTAAATCAAAATGCAAATCAGCAATGTGCACCTCCACAGTACTACAATCAGAAAAATAATCAGAGACAACAACAATAACAACATAAAATGTGATAGTAAGGCATAAATTGGGCCCATGCTCAAAATATTAACATTCCACCATAGCAGAATCAAGATAATCAACAAGGCAATGTTCAAAACATTGGGCACACACAACGAAGACAAGCACAAAGGTTTCTTCCATAGAGGCAGTCGTTGGGAGCTGAAATGTATAAAAAAACTTGACTTATTTGGAATACCTAACTTTTCTAATCCAATTCCAAACAAGATTAGGGAGAACATTCCTAGGTCTCAAAGTAATAATACTGTTATAGGTGAGGAACATCTTAGACATTTCATCAATGTCACTGATAATAGTATTGATTCTTGGGAGGAGTTCATGACAGTATTCAGATTGCAATATGGGGACAAGATTGATCCCAAGTTTGCTATACATGAACTTACAACCATGAAGAAAGAAATAAATGAAATATTAGCTAACTTCAATAGCCACTTTATCATGAGAATGAGAAAGGTACCTCCTCATATGAGACCTAATGAATCTATGTTCTTAGTTTTATATTGTGGTGCCTTTTATTCAAAAATAGGTTATTGTTTGAGGGATAAGAGTCCACAAGCATTAAGAGAGGCATATGCTATACCCATAAACATAGAAAATAATATGAGAGCTTCAAGGAAGCATGCAAAAATGTTTGACATTAAATTGTCCCAGCTAGATAAACTAGATTTCAACAAACCTCTAACTACTGGTGACAAATTGGACAAACTCATGGGGTTGTGAAAGATTTATCCTAGAAATTTCCTAGAAATGACAAAGGATTGCCACCTCAGGGTGCTACAATGCATTTTAATGAAGGTTAGAGATTGCATAATAGGCCTTATAATATAGTTTAGTTTAAGAGACCATAGAAAAATGACGAACAAGCTGCCCCCATGCATGTAAGTTTCAAACAACTAGAAAGGGACACTCCTAATCCTTTGAGAAAGGATAAAGTTAATATTCAAGATGAGTCTTTATGGTGCTAGGCTTGCTTCCTCCCCCATGATCCAACTAACTATGTGGTGGCTCATTCATTGAGTAGAGAAGAAAAATTTCCAAATGAAGAGGGTGTAGATGAGTATTATGAAGGAGAAATAAATCAGTTTGATGTAGAAGATTATGACTAGATAGGACAGGGTGCTGATTATGACAGCTAAGAAGAAGACGATCATATTTTCCAATATCATTATGATGAAGGTCCAAAGAAGTATCATTTTCTAGCTCATGCTTTTGGGCACTTGAGGGAGTTTATGTAGAAGATATATCAGTAGTCGAAGCATTCAAAATAGGACATGAAAGCCTTGACTGATGCAACCATTTTGTAAGTCCAAGGAGGCTATCAAATAAGAAATAGGACTATCCTTGTGCATAATGCGCCTACTAATGAATTAAAATAGAAAAGATCAAATGGAGATAGGGACAAATGTAAGGGGAACATGGAGCAAATAAATAGTAGCGCTCCAAAGAGGAATGTGCAAAAAAAGAAAAACGTTCCAACACAGTCTCCAACAACAAAAAGGAAATAGGAGTAGAAGAATCCAGCACCAATCATGCAACTAGTTACTACACCCATTCTAGGGGTTCATTATCCAAAAGGTGATAAGATACTTGATCAACTTTAGGCACAAAATGAACCAGAAAAGGGTAAGTATATTTCATCTAATCAAGTAATACCTTATATTCCTTATGCAACTGATGTTACTATTTCATGTGATACTCCCTTGCCCAATTATAACCCTATTGATATGGCTCAAATCTTTAGCTAAATCAAAACTTCTGTACTAATAGTGGAACTCCTTAGAATCCCTGAACATAAAGATAGGGTAGAGTCATTTACCATTGTTGTAGATGCACAAAAACAATGTGTTGTTGTTCCAACTAGTAATGATGAGGGCATAGGTCATGATAAAATAGTCAAGGTTCATTTAGGGTCATCTATGGTTAATAGTAGGATGCTAGTGAAATCTTTCTACACCACTTTGATCATAAATGAATGGTTGCTACACAATTGTATGCGTGATTCAGGGGCATCTAGCAATGTCATGTTGCTTGAAATCATGAACAATTTTAGGTTAAAGGTGTCCAAGTCTTTTGGAAACTACTTTGCCATGGATTCTAGGGAGGCTAATATGATGGGTCTAATTAAAGATGTTGAAGCCAAACTATTGTTATATAGAGCCTAGGTAGACTCAGAGGTTAAATTTACCCCACTTTTATTGACGTGGTTTCCTCCCAAATTATTTAATGGAGTCGAGGGCCAGTGTCCCCAAAACCTCCAATGATTTTTTATTATTTTATTAAAGTGTCGGGAGTTGTTTTTCTATTGGTTGGCATAAAAATCCCTATTTTTGTAACCAACATAAGGCTTGATAAAAGTGGCTAAGGGTTAGGGTTTTCGTTGATGTATTGTAGCATTTTGCAGTGGTATTGAGTTGTAAGGATTACTAGTTGTAATTAGTTTGATTTACTAGATAATAATATTGGACTCTCTATTGGTGGATGTAGCCTGAGTTTGGGTGAAACATGTTAAAACTTGTCTCTCACTATTATCATTTCTATGTATTTTCATTCCTCTTTTTAGTCTTTATTTGCATTTAAATGATATCTTCTACATGCAATCCCTAACAAGTTGTATTAGAGCAAGTTGTGTTTGATTATCATCTGCAAGAAGGTCTCACGGTTGAGTGGGAGTATCACAGTTGAGTGGGAGCAATGGCATATGAGGGTAAATTAAAGGTTGATAAATTCAATGGGAAGAACTATCAATTTTGGAAGATGCAGCTAGAGGATTATCTCTATTAGAAGGATTTATGGAGGCTATTGGAAGGAATGACCAAGAAATCAATAACAATGACTTATGAGGATTAGAATCTTTTGGATAGAAAGGCACTGGGAACCATTCAGTTGTGCTTGGCACCATCTATGGCATTCAATATAATGGAAGTGAAGACAATAGATGGTCTGATGAAAGTTTTGGTTAAATTGTATGAAAAACCCTCAACCTCAAATAAGGTATTTCTCATGAAGAGTTTGTCTAATTTGAAAATGATTGAAGGTGGATCTGTGACAGATCATTTAAATGAGTTTAATATAATTATCAATCAGTTAACTTCTATAAAAGTAAGTTTTGATGAAGAGGTGAGGGCTCTCTTGATATTATGTTCTTTGCTAGAAAGCTAGAATAGCTTAGTAATGGTTGTAAATAAATATGTATCTGGTTCAAATACTTTGAAATTTGATGATGTTGTTGGTGTTATCCTTAGTGAGGAAATACAATGAAAAAGCTCAAGTGGAGCCACATCAGGTTGTGTTTTGAATGCAGAAGGCAAAGGTAAATCAAAGGAGAGAGGAAAAAGTTCTAGAGGTCATGGGAAGTCACGAGGAAAATTAAAGGACAAGAGGTCCCAATCCAAAGGACAAAAGGATTGCTGGTACTGTAGGAAACCAAGTTATTTGAAGAAAGATTGCTGGTCTCAGAAGAATAAAGAAGGAGACAAACAAGAAGGCAATAAGGAGGTAAATGTGGTAAGTAATAAATCTGAAGATGATGCTTTGATTCTTTCCCTAGATAATGCTGATGATTTATAGGTTTTAGATTCAAGGGCCTCCTTTCATGCTATGTCCCATAGAAGTTATTTTCTTGATTATGTCCAAGGGGATTTTGGGCTGGTTTATTTGGGAGATAACGAATCCTGTCAGATTGTTGGAAAGAGAAGAATCAAGATTAAGTTGCAAAATGGGAATCATTAGCTACTACAAGAGGTAAGGCATGTTCCAAGGCTAAGTAGGAATTTAATTTCAGCAAGGCAGCTAGCTGATGAAGGTTGCATTGTTACATTTACTAATAAAAATTGGAACATTTCAAGAGGTGCCTTAATAGTAGAAAAAGGTGTGAAAGTAGGCACCTTATATCTTTGTATAGGTCATATTGTTCCTTCTATTTTAGTTGTTATAGAGAAAAAACAAACAGGTTTAGGAATAGTTGTTGTGGGTTTGTAGGAAGAGACTGAAATAGTTGCTGCATGTTCTAAGACAACTCTATGCCATAATGGACTTGGGCATATGAGTGAAAAAGGTATGAAGGTACTTCATTCTAAGAAAGTTTTACCAAGTCTGAAATGTATTAATATGGATTTTTGTGAAATTTGTGTGTATGACAAACAAAAGAGAGTCAATTTTCTTAAGGATGGGAAGCAAAAGAAAGATGAAAAGTTGGAGCTTGTGCATACAGATATATGGGGACTAAATCAGGTATCTTCTCTTGGTGGCCTTCGGTATTATGATACATTCATAGATGATGCAACTAGGGAGGTTTGGATTTATTTCCTTAGGTAGAAATCTGATGTATTTGAAACATTTAGGAAATGGAGAAGCTTTGTTGAGAATGAGACAGGTAAAAGATTAAAATGTCTTAGATCTGGTAACGGTGGTGAGTATTGCGGCAAAGAATTTGAGGATTATTGTTCCTTTAATGGAATTTATAGGTAGAAATTAGTTCTAGGAACTCCACAAGAAAATGTAGTGGTTGAACACATGAATAGGACAATAATGGACCATGCAAGGACCATGAGATTGCATGTTGGGCTACCTTTAAACATGTAGGTAGAGGCTATCAATACTACTATATATTTAATTAATAGAGGTCCTTTAGTTCCTTTGGGCTATGGTATTCCATAGGAAGCATGGACAAGTAAGAAGGTGAGTTATTCTTTTCTCAAAACCTTTAGATGTGAAGCATCTGCACATGTAGATTCTAAAAATAGAACCAAGCTGAATGTGAAATCAAAAAAGTGTATCTTCATTGGATATGGCATTGATGAATTTGGTTATAGGCTTTGGGATGTTGAAAATCTAAAAATTGTCAGAAGTAAGGATGTTGTATTCAATGAGAAGGTGTTGTACAAAGATCAGTTGCAGCAACATGAGACAAAAGAAAAGGATTATATGGTGCTTGATGATACTCTAGATAATGATGTTCCTGTGGTTCCTCATGCTCCACAACAGCAACAAGAAATACCACAAACTCCAGTGAATGTTAGACGGTCAACAAGGCTAAGTAGACCTCACAAAAGGTTTTCTCCCTCTTTGTATACTATTTTGTTAATAGATGTTGGTGAACTAGAAGGGTATGATGAATCTATGCAGGTGGATACAAAGGTTCAATGGAAACTTGCAATCAAAGAAGAAATGGACTCCTTGCTGAAAAATTAGACTTGGGAATTATGTAAGTTGCCTACAGGTAAAAAGGCTTTACCAAACAAATGGGTTTATAGGCTAAAAGAGGAAGATGGAGGTAAGAAAAGATTTAAAGCCAAGTTAGTTGTAAAAGGATTTGTACATAAAAAAGATATCGATTTTGATGAGATATTTTTTCTGGTTGTCAAGATGACTTCTATTCATACTATTTTAAGTATTGTGGCTACTGAAGATTTATATTTGGAACAACTAGATGTGAAAATTGCCTTTCTCTATGGTGATTTGGAGGAGGATATATATGGAACAACCATAGGGATTTGAGGTCAAATACAAGGAGAAATTTGTGTGCAGATTGAAGAAGAGATTATATGGCTTGAAACAAGCACCTCGGCAATAGTATTTGAAATTTGATAGTTTTATAGCTGAGCAAGGCTACAACCAGTGTAATTTTGACCATTGTGTTTATTTTAAGAGGTTGGATAATGACATCTACATTATTTTATGTTTCTATTGATAACATGCTTGTAGTAGGGTCTAACATGGATCACATAAGAGAGTTAAAACAATAGTTAGCATAATCATTTCCTATGAAGGATTTGGGGGCAGCAAAACAAATCCTTGGTATGAAAATTTGTAGTGATAGGAAGAACAAAAAATTGACTCTATCTCAATCTAATTATGTTGAAAAGGTGTTGCAGAGATTCTATATGGAGAATCCAAAGCTGTCAGCACACCTTTGCCTATTCATTTAAATTTGACTAAGGAGATGTGTCCTAAGACATAAGAGCAGGAAGAAAAAATGTCCAAGGTACCATATGCTTTAGCTATAGGAAGTTTAATGTATGCCATGGTATGGATGAGACCGGATATTGTACGTGTTGTAGGAGTTGTAAGTAGGTATATGAGTCATCCTAGACTGGAGCATTGGAATGTGGTAAAATGGATTCTTAGATATTTGAGAGGTACATCCAATAAACACTTATGTTTTGGGGGCTCTAATACTGATTTAGTAGGTTATGTAGACTCAAATTTGGTAGGAGATATTGAAACTAGGTGGAGTAATATAGGTTATGTCTTTACTGTAGCAGGGACAACAATGAGTTGGATCTCCAGGTTACAAAAGGTGGCTTCTTTATCCACCACTGAGGTAGAGTATATAGCTGCAACAGAGGCAAGCAAGGAGATGATATGGCTGCAATCTTTCATGGAAGAATTGGGCAAACAATAGACTAATAGTTCTTTCTATACAAACTTTCAGAGTGCCATACATCTTGGAAAGAATTCTACTTTGCATTCAAAAACCAAACACATCTAGTTGAGGTATCACTTCATTCAGTTGGTGTTGGATGATGGACAGTTATAGCTGGAAAAGATACATACAGATGAAAATCCAGTGGATATGTTTCAAAAGAAATGACGAGGGAGAAGCTAAGCTCCTCTTCAGCTTCAATTGGTCTTCAAGACTGAAAAAAAAAATCAGAATAGCAGAGTCTAGGGTGCTTATTTCTAGTGGGAGCTATAGGGCTAGTGGTGTTATGATCAGTCTCTAAGTGGGAGATGATATGGTGTAAAATCTGATCAATCTCCAAGTGGGAGATTGTTGTTATATGGAGCCTAATTAGACACGGAGGTTAAATTTATCCCACTTTTATCAGTGTAGTTTCCCCCCAAATTATTTAACAGGGTTGAGGGGCAGCACCCTCACAAGGGCTCAGAGGTAGTACCCCTGAAACCTCCAACAATTTTTTATTATTTTATTAAGGCGTTGGGAGTCATTTTTCTATTGGTCGACATAAAAAAACCCTATTTTTGTAACTAACATAAGGCTTGATAAAAGTAGCTAAGGGTTAGGGTTTCCATTGATGGATTGTAGCATTTTGTAGCGGTATTAAGTTGCAAGGGTTGCTAGTTGTAATCAGTTTGATTTACTGGATAATAATATTGGACTCTCTATTGGTGGATGTAGCCCAAGTTTAGGTAAACCATGTTAAAATTTGTTTCTCACTGTTATTATTTCTATGTATTTTCATTCCTCTATTTTATCTTTATTTGCATTTAATTGATATCTTCTGCATGCAATCCCTAACACAAAATTGTTGCTTACCTAGAAAAATCCTTTCTAATGGATATAATTGTTGTGGATTGCCCTACCAAGTGGGGTACATGTTGTTATCAATAAAATAAGAAACATCTATGGGTCAAAGTATTCAGATGGATCATTCATGTGCCATTATTCCAGTTTAGGGCATGGAGGTGAAGCTATATAGGGAGAAGAAGGTGGAAGACCAAAACATAGAGGACATACATAAAACAGAGGAAGATCATGCCAATTTATTTGACACTGATATAAACCATTTTATGTGATATTATAGTGATGATAATCCTTTCCACAATGTTTTACCTTCTAATCCTATCAATTCTATTTTGATGGTGCATGCTCAAAGGAAGGCTCAAGTGCATGCTTAAAGGAAGGCTCAGGTGCTGTAATTGTTTTGATATCCCCAGATGGTGAACAATTTGGTATCTCTTTTAGATTTGATTTTTAGTGCACTAACAACATAGATGAGTATGAGGCATTGTTGTTAGGTTTAAATGTTTCTCACAAGCATAAAATCAAGTGTTTGAAGATTTATTGTGACTCAGAATTAGTGGTGTAGCAAATTAGAAATAAGTTTGTTGCTAAGGACAAAAGGTTAAGGGCATACAAGAATGATGTATGGGATACCATGAAGTTGTTTGATTCCATTAGCATCGAATGGATCGAAAGGACTAAAAATAAGGAGGCAGATTCCCTAGCTATAACTGCATCAAAATGTGATCCTCAAATGAATTTTCCTCATGGCCATCATGTTGTACAAGTTCTTACAAGGCCAACAATCCCTGATAACATATACAGTTGGCAAGTGTTCAATGTCAATAATAAGATTTTTAGTTTCCTCAAATGCATGGATGAGTTTGACAGTCAAGCTATCGACTGACAACCTATGGTAGAGATGGAAAATGACAAGGAAACATTATTTGGTAGTGAGGTAGTGCAATTGAAGACTAATACTATACCCAAATGATTGGTGGTGTTGGAAAGAACGTTCGATAATGCAAACTACTAGAAGAGCAAAGGCAAACCTATTGAAGAGGATAGTGTTGAAGGTGTTGACCTTTGAACTAAGGAGGCACCTAGAATGGTTTATATAGGTAAGAAATTAAAGCTTCACGAAAACAAAATGTTGATTACTTTGTTAACAAAATTTAGAAAGGTTTTGCATGGTCTTATGATGAGATGAAAGCTTATAGGGGGGATCTATTTAAGCATACTATTTCCCTCTAATCTGATGCAAAACCTTTTAAGCAAAAGTAAAGACCTATAAACCCCACTATAGCTCCCAAAATGTAGAAACAATTGTTAAAGATGAAAGAGGGAGGTATTATTAAACCAATTAGATATTCTAAGAAGGTGTCTAATCTTGTCCCAATGAGGAAGAAGAATGGGGAGATTAGATTATGCATAGATTTTAGAAATCTAAACATCAAATCTCTTAAGGATAATTATCCTCTTCCGAGCATGGATCATCTTCTGCAGAGGGTTGTTGGTTTGGAGTTGATGTCTACAATGGATGGGATCTCAAGATACAATCAAGTGTTGGTCAAGGAGTTAGAATAGTACAAAACAACATTCACCCTCCTTGGGGGACATATATTTATTTGACAATGCCGTTTGGGTTGAAAAATATAGGATCAACATTTCAAAGGGTAATGGATATGGCCTTTGCAAGACTCATTGATGAGATCATGGTTGTATACCAAGATGATCTTACTACATTTTCTAAAGATAGGAAATATCATTGTAAGCATTTACAAATGATTTTTGATAGATGTTTGGAGTATGGGATTTCTCTAAATCCCAGGAAATGTCAATTTAGAGTAGAAGAAGGAAGGTTGTTGGGACATATTATGTATAGGGAAGGAGTTAAAATTGACCTTGAAAGAGTTAAGGCCATTGAACTCACCCCTCAGCCTAAAACAATCAAGGGTGTTCAGTCCTTCTTTAGGCAGATCAACTATGTGAGGAGATTTGTTCCTATTTCACTAAGAAGACTAAAGAAATTTCCAAGATGTTCAAGAAGGGATGGTCCATCACATGGGAAAAGGAACCAGCTAAAGCTTTTGTTGACATAAAGGAGGCTCTAAAGAATGCACCAATACTAGTAAGCCTAGATTATTCCAATCTTTTCCATCTCTTCTCTTTTGCTTTATTTTATACTATTGTTGTTGTGTTGTTACAAAAGAGTAAGGATGGATTTGAGCAACCAATAGGATTTTTTAGCATGTCTTTGCATGATGCTGAGTTAAATTATTCCATTATAGAAAATCATGCATATGCTTTGGTTAAGGTAGTAAAAAAATTTAGACGATACCTCATAGGTGCAACTTGACAATTTCATATGTGCCCCATTTTGTTGTGAAAGATATTTTCACACAGTAGCAGGCTTACAGAAGAAGATGTAGGTAGATCAACAGGATCCAAGAGTATGGCATTGAGGTGTAGGTCACCAAATTGGTTAGAGGCTAGGGTTTAGCTAAGTTGATGGATAATTCTAACTTAGAGGCCACTGAGGTAAATAAAGTAGGTGTTGTTTAACCTATTGATGTATGTATGTTAACAAATGATCCACGGTACAAAGATATTGTCTTTTATCTTGTTAATATGCATTCCCCCCTAGGTATGAATGCCACTCAGCAGAGGACCATTAACCTCCAGTCTAAAAAGTATGTTTTTTTTCAAGGTATATTAGTGTGGAGAAATCATGAGGGCCTGCTATTGAAATGTTTGGAGCAGAGATAATATGAGGAGGTGGTTAAGGAATATCACCAGGGAATATGTGGTGGGTACCTCCATGCTAAAACCACAATGTACAAGATTATTAGGGTAGGCTTCTAGTGGCCTAGTCTCTTCAAAGATGTTGCAAGACATGTCATAAAATGTGATGTTTATCAATCTTTTTTTGGTAAGATGAAATTCATTGGAGCATTACCTCTTTTTCCCATTGGAGTTGAGGCACCATTTCAGTAATGGGGCATTGATTTTATAGGGGAAATTTAAGAGAAGTCTAGTAATGGATTTAAGTGGATCCTTGTGGCCACATCCAAGGTAGTGATTGAGTTCCACATGAACAATGTGATAACTAGATTTAGAGTGCCATCCAGAATTGTTGCAGATAATGCCATGTGCTTCAGATCTCAGAATATAATAGATATGTGTTCCAAGTATGGAGTCAAACTAATTCACTCATCACCATATCATCTACAGAGTAATGGACAAGTTGAGTCTAGCAATAAGAGCCTCATAAAGATCTTGAAGAGAACTCTATAGATAAACAAGAAGAAATGAGATGACAAGCTAAAATATGCAGTTTGGGTAGATCAGTTTACATACAAATGTGTTATAGGAAAGAGTCCTTTTGAACTAGTATATGGATTAGAGGCCAAAATGATAATGGTATTAGATTTGCTAGTATATTAGTTACTATAATAAATAGGAGAGAACGGGGATGATGCTTTGATATTGAGGATGCATGAGTTGACTAAATTGGATCAAGCTAGAAGGCTGGCACATGATAAAAATTTGATGCAACAAAAGGTCAAACATCTATTCAACAAGAGAATAGTCAAAAGGAGTTTTCAAATTGGTGATCCAATTCTCCTATTGAATACAAAATTAGAGGACAAGGGTAAGCATGGCAAATTTGAGCCATTATAATTGGGCCCATATCAAATTGATGAAAACACTAGCCAAGACACATATTACATCAGAAACATGGAGGGAGAACATTTGCAACTTCCCATTCATGGATAACATCTGAAGCTTTACTTTTCGTAAGTAAATGTTGCCCTTAAAATTTTGAATACAGTCAATAGTCTTTTGTGACCTAATGTTTATGACTGTATTCTATCATGTATTTAGGCCTTTATTGCAAATACATTTGGGTTTTTCCGTTTTGTTTGTTTTGTGCCTTTTTTGGTTTGCCCAAAGATCTAGATCGTCGCTATGATATTGTTTGTCACACGTCCCCAACCAGAGCCAGTGTTGGCACTTGTAAAATTTTGCTCCCAAACATGCATTATTATTGCCCCAAAGCCCAAAATTCCCAATTTATGCCTTTACAATTAAAATCCCTCATATATAACTGATCAGAGATATCTTTTATAGGGGTTTTTCATTTAAAAATCTTCTATGTATAATGTCTTTATTTCTTCCATTTGAAAAAATACACTCAAGGCCTTAATTGGCAAATTAGAAAAGGTGTGAATTGGTGAACTAGTTTAGAAGTTCACCTTTTTCCTGATTCGCTAATTTGTTGATAAGGCAACAGTCAGGGAAAAAAGACGGTGAAAAGGATGAAATCAAGCCTTTGTCGGTGAAATTTTCAATTTGTGAACTTGTTAGTTTGTCGATGGAAGGTTTTCCTGACAACAATTTCACCAACTAAAGAAAAGTGAAGGGAGAAGCTTAAAATTTTCTAAGGAAAGAAAGAGAAGAAGTCAGAAGGCAAGCTTTGTTGGTCAAAGCTTAAGTTCATGAACTCCAATGTTTATCGATAGGAGGTTTTACCAACGGAAAATTCCCTGATAGAATGCAAGGTAATGAAGGTAGTGGAAAAGTTTTTTTCTAAGGCAAGCCACTATCAGCTAATGGTTAGGTTAGCGAATTGCTCAGTTTGCTGACAACATGGTTTGCTGATAGGACAAAAATCTGATAAAGGAAGAAGATAAAAGGAAAAGGGAAGAGAAAGGGGGAAGTGTTGATAACTGAGAGGGGGGTGAATCCGTTATCTTAAATATTTGAACTTTCTGATTTTCCTTAACAATTAATGGAGCATCAAATCATTCAAGAAAACATAATCATAAGATAGAAACAACATCAATACAGATGACACAATGATTTTGATGTGGAAAACCTTGTTAAGGGAAAAACCATGGGGAGATTAACCCAAGATTGTATTCTCTATTAAAAGAATAAGATAGTACAAAATGGCACTTGCCAATTAGGGCTCACTGCCCGAGCACATTGCTCACAAGAGGTGCACTGCCTACAAGAGCCTCACTATCTACAAAGTATAAGGTAACAAGATACTTGAACTAATAAAAGCATCCACACATGCTGAGGTTCAGTTCCGGTTAGGCTCAATACATTGATCTGCTGCACTTCATTCTTTCTCTTCTTAGACACTGCTGTCCAGTCACATATCGGACCTGAGTTATTGCTTTCAAATAGTTCTTTTCTTTGCACTTCTAAATACACACACACACCCCTTCACATCCAAATCCATCTTGTATATATACCCGCACCAATGATTTCAACACCTTTCTAGTCGGCATCTAGAATAGTCCATATTATCCAAAATTCTGGTCTGTCAGTTGAATCCTTGCTTATCAAGTGATGCGTATCAAGGAGATGCTTATAGAAGTCATCAATTATGTTGGCCAATCATGAATGATACCTCAAGAAACTTGATCACCATCAATATCTCATCCAGAAAAAGTTCGGATGCTCTGCCGGTCAGTTCTTCCTCGGTCTACTCTGTCAAACAGGAACCCAACACTTAGGAGTTCATATCTTCTCACTCTTTCATTACCGAAGGTTCAATCTCTAGAATCTATTAGTCATGGTACTTCTCTTGACTTGCCCAAGTCTGTACTTTTCTTAGATACTCCCTCTAGGAGATCCAGACCTGATTGTCGAACCTAGTTGCATGCTCTGTTCTTGCTTATCGAACCACAACATTCTTCAATCTGACTTCTGGTATAGGCACACTATGTCCTACAGATGGGTGGGAAGAAATTTGTTGCCATCAATGACAACACTCATGAAGCTACATGGTGTCTCTTGCCAACAATCTCCCCCTTTGGCATTGATGGCAACACTTAGTGAAAAATGACTAAGTGTCACACTACACTCCCCCTTGGCTGATGCTCCGTTCTAATGTACACTTACTAGAGCTCCCCCTTAGATAGATTCCACATTTTCCATGGCTCCTCACTCCCCCTTTGACATCAATGGCAAAGGGTAGGGTTCGTACACCAAAATTTTCAAGAAAAATAATCTATACATATCCGCATAAGTATATATATACAAGTTGTACTTACATACACCTGAGTATGTCTGTAAAAGTATTCTTCAACTCTACAACTTATGTTGCCCAACTCTGCTTCATCCTGTCCAAAATTGAGATGTGACTACTCAATAGGCATGCAAAAGCTTCTGCCTTCTTAAGATCTGTTGGGTTATTGGTCCGGGCTGTGGTCTGAGCATCAGTTAGGGCCTCATGCATGGCCTCCAATTTAGGGATAATGATCTCTCTAAGTTCACTTAACTTGTTTATTTTATTTTTATTTTCCTTCTAAAGCTTTTTTATTTCATCTATGACTACAATAGTCTGAAACTCTTGATTTACTATAGAGGAGGAGAGAGGATCAAAACTTTGAGATAAACTTAACAGTTTATCCTCTTGCTCTTTTACTTTCTTCTTAATATCCTTGGTCACTTTAGGCCAAGATAAACAAAATTTATAGATATCCCCACCATCTTTAAGAGCATTTTCTAAGCTCTTTATTCCAATATCCATAACTCTCCTATCATTTTTTATTAGACCCTATATTTTAGAAAGTCTCTTTTCCAAAAACTCCTTCTGGACCTTTTCTTCTGCTGACTTTTCTAAGGAATCAAAACGTGACTGAACAGAATTCACAAGAGACTTTAGATTACCAGATGTGGAGGTCAAAGGATCCTTTTGGAAGGATGGCATGATCTTCTCCAATACACCGGATGCAGTTTCTATGAGCTTGCAGTCTTCCATGTGAGACGTCAAAAGTTTTTCTTTTGCCTTTGATGAAGTAAAGGAGGCTAGCTTCATGGTTTGAACTAGAGAGAGCAAGTCAAAATTGAATGGTCCTTGAAGAAGTTTTGGTTCATCAAATTCCATCATCTCTTTGGTTAAGAAATCTTTGATTGCTTCTACTGAGTCTCTTTCCGATGACAGGGTTTTCTCCCCTTCTGCAACCTTAACACTATCATTTGAGGTTTTCTCTGTTTGACTTTTTTCTTTTTCTTGTACTTCTTCTCCTTGACTGATTTCCTCCTTTATTCTTTCTTCTCCTTTAGATCCAGAGTCTGCAGGGGAAACCAAAGGAGAGATGTTTTCTTGTTCATGAACTTCCTCTTCCAGAGCAGAGGAATCTAAGTCCTTTGCTTTCTCTTCACTTGACTCCTTTACCTCTTCTGCCACTGTCTTAGTAGATTCTTCTTTGTCATCCATGGCTAAGGGATCAACACCTAGGTCCTCTATAATAGGAATATTGAATCTTTTGTATGCATTCCAGAGGATGTCTTCTATTTCTTTAGCCACCTTGTCATTCTCTCCAAGCATAAGCTGATTCATTCTAGCTTTTCTCTAGAACTCATCCTTGCAATCTTTGAAGATCATATTCTTTTGCTTAGGATTGATTGAAAGATAGAGTTGAATGGTTATCTATTCCTGGATTTCCATGTCCTTTGCTTTGGCATTATTATTTCTCATTTCAAGTTCCTTCTCATGGCTTTTAGGAATTAGAGATATGATTTCAATGAAAGCTTTGTTGTAGATATTCAAATACCTGACTGTGGCGTCTTACAGGATCTTCTAGTCAGCTTCACTACATTAATCATAGAATTTTGTCATTGGTTTCAGGTTTCCATCCATAGTGATTTCCTTGATGATATCATCAAGAGTAGGCTTCTCAACACATTTATTTGTCTTTTCTTCTTCCTTGTCTAGACTGGTAGAGGATTCTCTAGATACTTTCTTCTTCTTCTTCATTTTCTTAACTTCCTCATCTGACTCTATCTCTTCATCATCTTTGAGGCTTGTGTATGATCTTGTAGCCTTTGTCTTTGTTCTCTTTTCTCCTTTATCAGATGATTTTGCTTCCGGTTTTGATGCCTTTGAGCTCTTAGCAATGGCAGGCACAAAGCTCTTAGAAGATCTAGTTCGGGAGGGGGCTTCTACCGGAGTACTTTCTTTTTCTGATTCTTCCTTTTCTTCTTCTACCCTTTCCATCTTTTTTCTATTTGCATCAAGTGCCTCTGTTGATATGCCATACCATTTGGCAACATTCTCTACTTCTTTTCTCACTTTTCTCTTCATCTCCGGTTGTCTAAGCTCCACATGGATTTTCACACTCAGCTCTTCAAAGGTTCCAAACCTTTCTGCCTTAGGATCCTTGGGTTGACTAAGCATGTGTTGAACATGTAGCTCTACTATTTTCTCATCTACTTCATACCCCATTGGCATGATCCAAACTACCCTTGGCTCTACTACCTCCATTAGGCACTAATTAGTTTCTACCATAAAGTAAACTGTATCCTTATATTTTTCAACTAGAGATTGGGGGATTCTCTCTCTGGCTTGCATCATATTCTGAAAGTTATTGAAGTAGCCCTAGAGTGCCATGTTTTGTGCCTTGGCATCACCAAGTCCAGGCAAATAATCCCTGATTTGTATGGCAATAGGTCTGTCATTTTGCCATATCCAACCACTAGTTCCGGGTAGCTCATTCATGTAATAGAAAAATAGACAGAGTATCAAGCCACTGTTTTTGAAAGAGTTCTTCTTGTCCTTCTTAATCTTCTACAGATTCTCCAAAAGTTGGTTTAGAAGGAGTTCACAGAGGTCATAATTAGTATTCTTCCTTAACATTTCATAAGCAGTATATACAGCAGATCCAGATTCTAAATTCTCCCTACTGGAGAGATATATCTTATAGCCAATTATCATTGATGCAAACTTGATATTTGGATCTATGATATACTCAATTGTCATTGCTCTTTTATCAAACTTCAATCCAGTAGCCTCACTTACAATTTGTTTTTTGACAGATTTGAGAGTAGGCATCCCATCGGTTGAGTGTAATCCGGTTACTGCCCTAATGGCATCCTTAGTGATCTTAAACAGCCTGTTCAACCACATGAATTTGTCATGCATTCTGCTCAAAACATACCGAACCCATTCATCTTCAGTAAAACAGGGGAAATGGATGCACTGACTAAAATGTTTATCCCTGATGGCCTTGTATTGGGGTTTAAGATCAAATGAATCATCTATCAGTTCCTAGTGGTAGATATCCATCAACCTAGATTCCCTAAAATCCTCAATATTCGTATGAGTGTATGCCCTAACGTCTTCAACATGTAAAACCCCATATGGAATGCTAGAAAATGTGCCTAAGGAATCCACTTCTAGAGATTTGTAGGGATGTTTCTTAAATTTAGGGCGTGGCCTATCAGTAATCTTCACAACATTCGGAGTAGTCATCTTTAAATATTTAGAGAGAGATTTCAAGAGCAAAGAATACCTTTCATGCTTTTAGGGTTCACGGAATGAGCTGAAGAGATCACAAACTGATTTGAATTTTGTGATTGATCCTTGAGAGAGATGAGGCAAACTTGTTTGCAAAGCTTTTCTTATCTATTTTGCTAATGCAAATGTGCAAATGAAGAGAAAATGAACCCTTTTATCATTGAGCAAACCCTAATTTCACATTACAATAAATGCACAACTCAAGTCATTCTAGTTGCACTATTCTCTTTATCTTGAGAGATTTTTTTGAATCATGAAGATGCCCTTTAAATTTATTCTTGGTGGATATTTACAATCTATCTACCTTTCATAATCATTCCATTTATCCACAGATCAAGATACCTCAAATTTGAATCATACCGGATCTAACTGTGAAATTCCTATTCTTATTGGATGACTATTAAACTGAATCAACCTTGGAAGATTAGTCTTTTTACAAAACTTCTTCCAGATCTTTCATATCTTTTACCATGGGTTATTTAGATATTTATTTGAGAACCTCTTTGATCCACAACCTTTCATGTGTCAATTTCAGGCACCTATTGACTGGCTAGGGGAAAAAGTTTTTCTTTTGTTACTCCCCCTAAGCTAGAGCTCATCTATTTAGTTTCTGGAAGCAATATCAACACCAGATTCTGGTGCGGATCTATCTTCAACATTATCTATACTCCTCTTCACCCAAATCTTGTTCATATACCTTTGAATTTCATATGCATTCATTTTTCCTTTTCCTTTGTCTTGGTTTTGATTATGATGTACCGGACCTTTATTGTTTTGATTCTTACTTCTGTAGAATTTGGCTATATGACTAGATCTATTACAATTGTAGAAAACAACATTTCTTTTCATATTTGACTGATACCCTTTTGATCTACACTGATTAGCCATATGTCCCATTCTATTGCATGCAAAGCATCTTCTATTGAATAAATTGTTCATTTGCATATTTCTACACTCAAGAGATTTGTGACCATACCTTTTGCAATTGAAACACTATTCAGAGAAGGATGAATTAGTCTAGTTCATTCTTCTTCTACACTAATTTGCTTTATGACCAAAGTTGTTGCAATTGTGATAGTATCCATTGAAAGATGGATATCTTTGAGCATTTGGTTGCCTTACCGGAGGTCTTCTAGGTCTGATCCTTGGATTTCCTGATCCAAAGTTCTTCTGACCGGATTCAGAGCTTTCACTTTTCTCATACCCCAAGCCTTGTTTGTCATCTACTCTTTTCTAGCTTTGAAGAAGAACTTCAAGTTGAGTAGAGCTTATCTTGAATTTCTCTTTGTATTCATTTGTTGTTGAAAGATCCCTTTTAAGAGTGTCAATCTAATTCTCAAGTTGTTCTTCATTATCTCTAGCTTCTTCAAGATCAAATTCTAGATGCCTAATTATTCTATCCATTTTTGGTAGTCTTCTGATTTCTCCTTAAGATATTGTCTTAGATCATCTTCAGTTTTTCTTTTCTCTTCAATTTCTTGGGTGAATTTCATAACTCCTGATTACATTTGGTGTCTTACCATAATGACCTCTTTTGATAACTTTTCACATAACTTGGTTTTCTCCTTTAGATCTTCATTTGAATCATTTTCTTCACCTTGACTTGCTAATTGTTGAAGAAGTTCCTTTCTCTTCTTCATAGAGATACTCAGTTTCTCTTTTAGTTCATTTATGAAATCATCAGCCTGTTTGAGTCTTTCCTTCAAGTTGTTGACTTCAAAGTGAGATTGCTCAAGATCATCTAGGGTAGACTGCAGTTGTTCCCTCATACCATATGAATCCATTGAGATTCCTAGATCTTCCTCAAGTTGTCAGCCTCTATTTGGAGGAACTTGGCTCTGATACCAATTGTTGATAACTAAGAGGGGGGGTGAATCAATTATCTTAAATATTTCAACTTTCTAATTTTCCTTAACAATTAATGGAGCATCAAATCATTCAAGAAAACATAAGCATAAGATAGAAATGACATCAATACACATGACACAATGATTTTGACAAGGAAAACCTTGTTAAGGGAAAAACCACGGGGTGATTAACCCAAGATTGTATTCTCTGTTAAAAGAATAAGATAGTACAAAATGGCACTTGCCAATTAGGGCTCACTACCTGAGCACACTACTCACAAGAGGCTCATTGCCTACAAGAGACTCACTATCTACAAAGTATAAGGTAACAAGATACTTGAACTGATAAAAGCATCCACACATGCTGAGGTTTAGTTCCGGTTAGGCTCAATACACTAATCTGTTGCACTTCATTCTTTCTCTTCTTAGACATTGTTGTCCAATCACATATCGGACCTGAGTTACTACTTTCAAATAGTTCTTTTATTTGCACTTCCCAATACACACACACACCCCTTCACATCCAAATCCATCTTGTATATATATATATATCTGCACCAATGATTTCAACACCTTTCTACTCGGCATCTAGAATAGTCCATATTATCCAAAATTCTGGTTTGTCAGCTGAATCATTTTTTATCAAGTGATGTGTATCAAGGAGATGCTTATAGAAGTCATCAATCATGTCAGGCAATCATGAATGATACCTCAAGAAACTTGATCACCATCAATATCTCATCCAAAAAAAGGTCTAATGCTCTGCCGGTCAGTTCTTCCTTAGTCTACTCTGTCAAATAGGAACCCAACACTTAGGAGTTCATATCTTATCACTCTTTCATCATCAGAGGCTCAATCTCTAGAATCTATTAGTCATGGTACTCCTCCTGACTTGCCCAAGTCTGTGCTTTTCTGAGATACTCCTTCTAGGAGATCCGGACTTGATTGTCAGACCTAGCTGCATGCTCTATGCTTGCTTACCGGACCACAACATTCTTTAATCTGACTTTCAGTATAAGCACACTATGTCCTACAGATGGGTGGGAAGAACTTTGTTGCCATCAATGACAACACTCATGAAGCTACACTATGTCTCTTGCCAACAATCTCCCCCTTTGGCATTGATGGCAACACTTAGTGAAAAATGACTAAGTGTCACACTACACTACCCCTTGGCTGATGCTCCGTTCTAATGTACACTTTACCAGAGCTCCCCCTTAGCTAGATTCCACATTTTTCACTGTTCCTCACTCCCCCTTTGACATCAATGGAAAAGGGTAGGGTTTGCACACCAAAATTTTCAAGAAAAATAATCTATACATATCCGCATAGGTATATATATATACAAGTTGTACTTACATATACTTGAATATGTCTGCAAAAGTATTCTTCAACTATACAACTTCTGTCACCCAAATCTACTTCATTCTATCCAAAATTTCACCAACTGAAGAAAAGTGAATGGAGAAGCTTAAAATGTTCTAAGGAAAGAAAGAGAAGAAGTCAGAAGGCATGATTTGTTGGTAAAAGCTTAAGTTCATGAACTCCAATGTTTATCGATAGGAGGTTTTGCCAACGAAAAATTCCCTAATAGAACGCAAGGTAATGAAGGCAATGGAAAAGTTTTTTTCTAAGGCAAGACACTATAAGTTGATGGCTAGGTTAGCGAACTGCTCGGTTCACTGACAACATGGTTTGCCAATAGGACAAAAAGCCGATAAAGTTAGAAGATAAAAGGAAAAGGGTAGAGAAAGGGGGAAATTCATGAATGTCCAAATTTGTTGATAAGGCAAATAGAAAGGAAAAGAAAATGACTAAGGAAAGGCTTTATCGGGGAACCGATGGAAACTCGAACTCTCCAAACAGTTTAAATTTTTTGAAGTTCCTCGATAAGGTGATTGGCTGAAAAAGAAAAGAGAAAAAAGGGAGTTTCTTTCATGGTTCAAACAAAATGAAAATCACAAATAATGAAGAAAAAACATGGAAAGAGAATGAGGCCAAAGCAAAGTGGTTCGCAAAAGTTAAATTTCGCTGACTAAAGGAGAAAGGCCAAGTTCACGAAAATGAAGATTTGTCGATAAGGCACAAAGGAGGCCAAAAATAAAGATTAAGTGCCAAACAAAAGGGGGTGTTTCCCATGGTTTGTAAAAGTGAAAGTTTACTGACAAGGTAAGTAGAAGAGGGAAATGAAAGATGTTTGTGATAAAGGAAAAAAGGTTGATAAAGAAAGGAAGGATGTCTAGCATTTAGAAAGGTATAGTAAGAAATCAGATGGCCCAAAATGGAAAATTGGACAATATCTTTGAAATGTTGTAAAGGATTTAAAAGGGATAACTAGCTAAAAGGTGTGCTGTGATTGTAGGATTTGTATAGGTAGATTTGTACCCAAAATTTTATGATTTTACAGAACAATGCCATATATGTGGTTGACACAGTAAAATTCTTCAATGCACAAGTACACTTGGAAGACAAATTGGATATGTTAGAGGTTGTAGGTGGTAGGAAAATAGTTGTAACATTCCCTATTTATTGTTCTAGGTATAGTATGAGTGCAAGCAATCTTCATCTAATATTTTCAGTGTTGTCAGTGTAGACACTTTAAAATATCTTAACCCTTTAACCACCTTTCAACATTATCCATATCATTAATTTTCCATCCAATTAATTAAATAAATTTTTATTTAATTAATTAACCTACCTCATCCCTGATCAACCATCTATTTTTCATCATTTTATCCTTAAAACTGAATTAATTAAATTAATTCAACATTATATCTTACTAACATTATCCCAATTAATTTAATAAAATATACTAAATATTTATTTGGGTAATTTGTCCACTTTCCTAAACTTGATTAATTAGGTAAATAACAATAATATAATTAATCTATCCTTCTAATCTGCCTACAACTACACTAGTTGATTAAATAACCAATATTTAATTAGCTACGCTAGCCTACCTAGCCCCTAGACCTGGATTAATTAAATAAATCATTATTTAATTAATCCTAGACCATGTTTAACCCATTCACTAATTTTTTTCCAGCCACATTAATGAAGTTAATCACCCTGATTAACTTGGTCGAAGCATCATTAATCCATTATGCCACAACCCACAAATTAAAAATTTTAAAATAATCCCATCGGTCACATGAGCCTTCCACCTGGCCATACTATTTCCATGCTAAGTTCTTCTCTATGCCATGAGATCACACATGTGAGTTCTAAAATTTCCCATGTGTCACATGACCTTCACACTCCCACATAAAATGGAATTTTTAATTCCACATTCTCCCAAAAATGAATTTTTAATTGATCACTTGTCTTCATCTTCTTCATTAAATGCAAAGACTTCCCCAAAAATAAATTAAAGATTCATTTTTATTCTCCACCCTCCAAATTTGTTGATTAAATCTCAACCCTCCATATCACATTCAATATCATCCATTGATCTCAACTTTCATTCTCTGCCATTGGATCAAAATTCCTCCAAATTTGCGTATAAATAAGACCTCATCCAAGCCATTTTCATATCTCCTTTTCAAGCAAAGTTATCATGCCAAAATAACCTCCAATTCTCCATTTGAGCTTAGTTTTTTTGTTGTGTTGAGAGCATTCCACATTCAATTCGGGTAAAGCTAGGAGTTAAGGGAATAATCTCTTCAAACTAATCAAGGAGTGAGGGAGATCTTCAAGGTATAATCACTTGTTTTTAAGCATTTGGTTTTGTTATTTTCTCTTTTAGCATTTCTTTGTCTTCATTTGATATGCCCAGTGGGACCCCATGGTCCAAACTAACTTCTTTTTCAAGTGTTTTTCTGAAGGTTCTTGATGAGTAGGTCTATTTACACTATATCCTCACACAGTAGCACTATATCCTTGCAGATTAGCACTAGAGCTCTATGTTTTAGTGCTATATCCATCTGTATTAGTGCTATTCTTGACTATTGTAGCGCTATTTTTTGGTGACTGTGCTAACTTTTTTGGCTTGAAAAATTTTTATTGCAGATTCTTATGTTCCATCACTAGTGGTAGCTTTTGGTCTTTGTTTTTTATAGAGTTTAATAGATCTAAGGGGTCCTAATGCTGAAATTTTTTTCTAATACATCTTCAGGGCATTTTATTTTTATTTTTCACTCTTTCATACAAGCTAATCAGGCTTTTTCTTCACAAGTTGGTGTGTTTTTTACCTTAGACTAATTTTGCAGCTTTTTAACATCTCATAACAGTGTTTGGTGCAAGTTTCAAGTTGTTTTGTGCAAGTTTGCAATTTTTCCCTGATTTAGTACCATATCTTCCTAGAATAGTAGCATACCATCCACTGGTAGACAAGTAAATAGAGGTAAAACTATTTTAGTGCTATGTGTTACTTAAGCGTTATTTCATTATTGTTCAATGCTATTTTTACCTATATATCTACTATTTGTCTATGTTTAAATATTGAAACAAAATATTTTAGTGCTATTTGATGCTATCTTGGGACCATTTCACTATTTTTTAGTGCCTTTTAAGTCAGTTTTAGTGCCATTAATCTTTGTTTTAATGCTATTCTATTTTGTATAATGGCTATTTTGCAAACAAAATCTTGAGATTTGTACATGGGATTAACAAGTTGTTTGCAGGTACTAAAATGTTTGTCCAAGATTATTTGTAAACTATGGACATTTATTTCAAGTTTTTCGATAGTCTAAGATTTTGATTTCTATAAGTTAGTTTGCTGGTACTAAATTAGTGTAGTGGGAATTAACATTTGTATGTCGTGTTTGGTTTGATTGTAATAAATATGCTCTCTCCTCACACCTGATGGTGATCTTGGGAATCAAAAGTCTACATTCAAACATTTTACTTACTTTTAAGTGTTTTCCTGGAGGGGTTTTCTTTATTGTGTATGCTCTCCCCTCGTGTGTAGCACGATCTTGGGTGATCAAAAGCAAGGGACTATTTCTTCTTAGGAGGCCTGCTTGGGGATTTCATCACCCCAAGGGATGACCTCAACCACATGTACCAACGGGGTATATCAAAGGGGGGAGAAGGAAACTTGTACCCCAATCTAGTTGCATTGGCATTGGGACAGCCTTGGGGCCCCAGGTGATTCCAGACACAAGGTGAAGTGGTTCTTGCTTAACCTCTTGGTGCCACATCCCTTCAATGAACTAGTGTTCATGGTCTTGTGCCTCAAGTACCTTGAGTACTCTAGAGGACTCCCTAGAATCCCATACTATCCTAGCTTAAGACCTTTCATCCATCATACCTTGTAGTGCACCGCTGCAGAGGAGGGGAAGATGCTCACCTTATTGTTATACTTGAGATAGGCATTACCTTGGGAAAGATGAAAGTCTCCTTGGTAACGGGATAAGGTGGTCGATGACCCTACTTTCCCTATCTATCCAAGCTATAGCACCAAAATTATTAGTGGGGGTGGGAATCTCAGTTCACTTTGAGTTGAGATTGACCCATGGCCACTTCATGAGATCTACAAGATATGATACTCCCACTTGACTAATGTTAGGATTGTTCATGTGCTTGGTGTGTCTTCTTGTCCAAACTTGTACAAACCAATTTATCCAAACTCTACCTTGAGTCAAAAGCCATTGTGTTCTCTTGTTTGATTTGTATGTACTTGCCAAGGAACATTATCAACATTATCCAAAATCATTTAAACCTTTAAAAATCAAACATTTGAACCCTTTAAAATCATATCTTTGAGCCTTTGAAATCCAAAGTTTGAGCCAATCATCCAAAAAACCCAAATTGACCAAAAACCTAGTCAAGCCCTAACATTGCTAACCTTTTAGCACTATACACTCTGTGTTTAGTGTTATAAATTCACCTGTCAGTGTCATTCATGTAGCACCATTTCTATCTGTATTAGTGCTATTTCTCACTATGTCATTGTCATATCACTCTACATTAGCGCTATTTATAGGCCATATCAAAAATGTGTCCTCTGATCTATTCCCAAATCCTTGAGCTTCGTTTAATCTTAGCATCCAAGAACCTTGTCAAAATCATCAAAAATCACATCCTCCATTTTTGAGTCCATCCCTTGATCACATTTCCAACCACAACCTTTGTCCAAGTCTATCCACATCATTTCATTTAGATCTTAGAGAAACATCACTTTTATATTGGACCCTTGACCATTATTCCATCCATTAATCAATCACCATATCCTCAAGTCTTAATGCATTTCCATAAGGGTTTTTATAAATGCTAATCCAATTCATTATCCCCCATCCAACCTTGGCCTTAGTCCAACTACTTCTATGTATTGGAAAAATCAAGAGGTTGAATGATAAGATCACAAAGCAATGATAATAACAACTCATTTACCCATACCATCAAAAGATCTATCTAAGTAATAACCAAATCAATGAATAAATCAAATTACAAACAAAGAAGCTATCACCTAGATTGTTTGTATCTCTTGGTTGAATGTAGATTTCTCTTCAAATTGCAAAACCATGTTTACAACAAGCGGATGTAGATTGTGTATTTGTGTTCAAAGTGCTCAAGGGTGCTCAACGATGCGATGAATGCTCAATGCGCTATAAAGGATGCCTCAGAATAAATGATCAAAGAGTTTCAATGATCAAAGAGGATTTGTGAAGGAGATGAGGGGGTTTTATATAGGTTTCAATAAAGATTGATCAATGGATGAAATAAATCCATAAAATGAATGGTTAAGATAAATCAAATAACTCATGTTGAATGTACACACGACATGTGTCACTCTAAAAAGGTATTTTTATTAAGATAATTATTTTTTTTTTTATAAAGATAGATTTGATTTCATAAATTAGAATATTTTTTTTCTAATTCATGCATTAATGAAACTAAGAAAAATTAAAGCCAATTAACTTAACTTTAGATTTTTTTTTTTGGAGTTCTAAAAATAAGACTAATTGTGCACATGAGTTAACATGATATTTTTAGAGGAATTGAAAAGATTAATTGAAATTAAATAAATAAATTTATTTAATTGATTGTGCATGATAGAGGAGTATGAAGATTATAAATAAAATACTTGATTTTATTTATTTTTAGAGGATTGAGATAATTTAAATAAATTTGCATGATATATTTAAATTTGGAAGACTAATTTATTTAATTAAATAATGTAAATTATTTAATTGTAGATAAGAGGATTTGTGATGAATTAATTAAATAATTAGATTTATTTAATTAATTTGGATTTGAAATTCAAAAAAGGTAATGATTTTAATTAAATAATAAAAATTATTTAATTTTGGAAGAATATAGAAGAATTTGGTTTAATTAATGTTGAATTTTAGGAGTTTTAGAAGAATTTGATGAAATTAATTACATAATTAGATTATTTAATGAATATTAGAAATGCAGGTGATTAGACATATTTGATGAAATGCAAGTGATGTGATGACTTGGTCATTTTTGGGTGTCTGCATTTTGCCCCTCTTTGATGCAATGCAGTTTACAGTGTTGTGTCAAAGAAAATGATTGTTGAAGAAATCAAACAAATTTGATGCCCCAGCATAGCTAGTTGCCCCTGTGTAGCTGGCATAGGATGCCCCCTAGAGAGGAAAGATAGGGAAGTGACAGAAGGACTGGGTTGACACTCGACTAGAAGATTGTGTTGGAGATAGGTGAGGTTAGGTAGACGAGGGCTGACATGATGTAGAAAATAGAAGACATGAGGTAAAATGGGCCATGGGGTGGGAAGAAAGTGTAGATAGAATAGAACACGATAGAAAGACAATTGATCGATCTTATCTGGATAGTCTATATGATGCTTTGGATAAATGGATGGTTAAATGGAGGATCTCATTGCGACAGTTTCACAAATGTTTATAAAGAGCAATCCTTATTTTGATATAGCACATGGATAGTTTTCCACCAAGGTATAAATGACCAAGGTACTGTGATATCTGAGTGTGAGGACGTTGACTCTACAAGCAAGCAGTTTGAACTTAGATCCCTTAGACATAATATAACCTTGTTGGACATGTGAATGAACCATAGTCTTGAACATATAATAAAATTCAATATATGAATGCAAGAAGAATATTAGTATGTAAGATGCTAGGTCGTAACACAAGATAAATATGCTGCTAAGAAAGATGCTAAAGATCATTCCTCAAAAATAGCACACAAAAGCAATGACTATGCCCCCAATTCATACTACATCGCAACATACCAAGATATAGATAAATCAAGGTAGCCTTGAATAAGTAATGGGAAAGGAACAAAAAGATAAACCAAAAAGTAAATTGATTGACTTACAAAGTAAACATACAACCAACATATTCTCTTGCCAAATAGGTTGCTCAATATAGATTGGATTGGTTGGGTAGATAACAACCTTATTGTAGGAATGATGTGTCTGTTAAAGGGTATTGATCTATTGAAAGGATAATGTCTGGTTTCAAGAAATGTAAAATGTTGTATAAGACATTTAGTCTAGTTTCGATCATGGAACATTCTGTATAAGACAAGTGTGTTGATCTATTGCTTGGTTGAGATTGATTTAGCTGATGCCGGCAATCAATATGTAGGACAACATATGGCTCTATAAGTAAGTTGCATTGCTTTAGGTCTGTTTAAGGACTTTTGCTTTGAAAGGATGTGTTTGTTTGTTGTTTTATTGCTTGAGTTAGTCGAGTCGAGGTGAGTAGATTGTGATAAATGGAAGACTAGAAAGGTGTAATGTCAATGGATTGAGATGGATGAAGAATGATGAATCGTATATGCCTGAGTACTGGTTACTTCCTTTGTATCCCAGACTGCCTACATACCCTATATCCATGGGATCAAGGCACATTACGATGAAATATGAAAATGATAAATATGTAGTTCTAGATAGAGTGATGAATGGGTCAAGGTGTTTGAGCTTGGGTAGATGAATTGATGATATCTTATGTACCTGAGTACTGGAAACTTCCTTCATATTCTGGACTGCCTACATACTCATATCCATGGGATTAAGGTACCTTAAGATTGAGATGATATGATATGTAGTTCTGGATGGTGTGATGATGTAGGAAAAGTGTTCATTAGATAACCACCTTATTGTAGGAACAATGTATCCATTAAAGGGAGTTATTTGTTGAAAGGATAATGTCTAGTTTTAGGAAATGCAACATGTCGTATAAGATGTCGAGTCTAGTTTTGATCGTGAAACATCCTGTATTGGTGTGGTTTGGTTTGGTGTGTTTGTGTTGTTGTGCATTCTTTTTTGTTTTGGTTTTGAAGTGTTTTTGTTCTTTTTTGTGCTTTGCTTTGAAGGATGAAGTGTTTGTGTTTTTGTGAACCACGAACAAGGATCCATTCCTAGACCTAGTTTTAAGGAAAGAGTTTACCCCATTTTGGTAGACGTGTTTGTTATGGTTGACTGACATAGGATAGCTAATGATGGAGAAGACATAGAAAGTTTGACATAGGACAAGACAATGATAACTATTGACATAGATCAAGATGTGGGATGACGACGATGAATATTGACAAATTTCCAAGCTATTCTAGATAGGGAGATGGAAATACAAACAAGGTCAATGGTTTAATTATGGATGGATGGATGAAGTTTGTTTTGAAATGGACATGGAATGAACAAGACTCGATAGATGATGGATGTTGACTCTACACATAGTGCCTGTTTGCCAGGTTTTCAGTATGGTACTTATCCAAGGTGCCTATTTACCAGGTTTTCACCATAGGATGGATTATTTTGTTATTTTTGTTTATTTGTTGTTTTTTTTGGATACTCTCAAGGCATAGAACTTCTTGAGATGAACACTGGTGAGTGGCTCATCTAGATGAATGTCATCATGTGTAGCTAAAGTATAAGATCCTGATCCATATGCTGCTATTATAACAAAGGGTCCTAACCAATTAGGCTCAAACTTGCCTTCATTTTTCCAATCTACTTGATTTCTCTGATTTTCCTTTAAGACAAGGTCACCAACTTGAAACCATCTTTCTTTGATCTTCTTGTTATAGTTACGTTGGAGGCAATTTTGATAGACATGAAGATGATTAAGAGCAGCAAGGTGCCTCTCTTCTAGTAGTTCAAGCTCAGCTAATCTGGAAGTGTGATACTCCTCTCCATCAATCAGGTACTGCATAGATACTCTGAGGGATGCGATCTCGACCTCTATATGTAGTATGGCTTTAGAGCCATAGACCAAGGCATAGGGCATGGCACTAATTGGTGTTCTGATACTAATTTGGTAGGCCCATAGGGTGGGATTGAGTTACAAGTGCCAATCATGACCAACTTCATTGACCATTTTCTTGAGGATTTTGAGAATGGTTTTGTCGGAAGCCTTGACTTGGCCAAGTTACTTTGCTCATAGTAGGGAGTGGAGAAGCAATGTTGGATATTGTATTAGGTGCACAAGGCATGGACATCTTGATTTTTGAATTGTCTCCCATTATCAATGATAATGGCTTGAGGTAGTTAAGGATAAACTTGGCTATTTGCTTACCGGTGATATATGTCATGGGAATGGATTTGACCCACTTCATGAAATATTCAGTGGTGGTAAGGATAAATTTATGGCCATTGGATGATGATGGATGGATTTGTCCTACGAGGTCAAGAGCACATTATGAAAAAGGCCATGGAGTAGTCATAGGTTGTAGTTCATGAGCTGGTGCGTGAATCAAATCTCCATGCTGCTAGCATTGTAGACACTTCTTAGCAAACTGTAAAGCATCTTGTTCTATAGTAGGCCAGTAATACCCTATATAGAGTATCTTCTTAGTGAGGTTAGGACTGGTAGAATGTGTACCACAAACACCTTCATGTATGTCTCGTAAGGTATCATTAGCTTCTTCTGCGTTAAGACATCGTAAGAGGATATCATCGAGACTTTAGCGATATAGTGTATCACCCAGAATAGTGTAATGGGAGGATCGATGGATAAAGGTTTTGAATTAGGTTGTAGATAGCTCAAAGGGAAAGGTTATATGTTTAAGGTATTCATAGATGTCTTCATACCATGGAGAATTGGGACCAACAAGTTCACAAATGATTTTAGTAGTTGGAACATTGACGATTGGTATCAACAATTGCTCAATCAAGAATTCACATTTTTGTGTGTTTGTAGGCATGTCTATGAGTGACACTACAAAAACCATAGAATCTGTAGCTTTGTTATGCTCTCTTGAAATTTTCTCAAATGTGATGCTAGAAAAGTGTGGTTTGTAGGCATCCACTAGTTGCTTGTAGGGGACCAACTTTTCAGCTTTTGTTTGGTACTCATCTATGACTTGTCGAATGACTAGTTGTGAGTCTCCATATACCTATATTTCTTTGATTTCCCATTGGACTGTTGTGTTGGGACCTATGAGGAGTGCTTCATACTCGGCTATGTTGTTAGTGCAAGGAAATGCAAGCCGATATGACTTTGCGACATAGTCATTTTGAGGCGTGACAAAAAGGATTCTAGCCCCTGAACCATGCTGTGTGTAGGAACCATCAAAATATAACTTCCACATTACTGAGATAGAAAGAGTGAAGATATTTTCATTTGAAAAGTCAGATACCATAGAATGTACATCTTTTATAGGTGCTTCTACTAGTTGATCTATTAGGGCTTGTCCCTTGATTACCTTACGATCCACATACTCAATGTCAAATTCACTAAGGATCATGACCCATTTAGCTAGTCTACCTTTGAGGGTTGCTTTTGCTATGAGATACTTTAATGGATCAATCTTGGTTATCAGATTTGTATGTTGGTTTAGCATGTAATGCCACAACTTTTGGGAAGTGAACACTAAGGCTAAACGGTCTCTTTCAATAGGTGAATAATTGAGTTCATAACCCACCAAGGTTTGAATGATATAATAGATTGCATGCTCTTTTCCTGACTCATCATGTTGTGCTAGAGGAACCCCTAGGGCTACAGTTGTAGTTTTGATGTACAAGATCAAAGGCCTATCAGCGACTGGTGGTACCAAGATAGGAGGTGTAGCTAGGTATTCTTTGAGCTGATTAAATGTTACTTAACACTTATCATCCCATCGAAATGAGACATCCTTTCGGAGCAAGTGTTGAAATGGTTGATATTTATCTACTAGCTATGAGATGAAACACCTAATAGACGA
Source organism: Cunninghamia lanceolata (assembly GCA_027924645.1). Classification (NCBI taxonomy): domain Eukaryota; kingdom Viridiplantae; phylum Streptophyta; class Pinopsida; order Cupressales; family Cupressaceae; genus Cunninghamia; species Cunninghamia lanceolata. The sequence continues at coordinate 2,846,283 of BSBN01000275.1, read as the reverse complement.
TAACCTTCCTTGAAGGATCCTTAATACTTTCAATTTTTTTGGTGGAGGCATTTCTACTATAGCTTTGACTTTTGTGGGATCTACTTCGATACCTCTATGAGATATAATGAATCTCAATAGTTTTCCTGATGTTACCCCAAAGACACACTTCTTTGGATTGAGTCTCACTTGGTATTTTTCTAGCCTATCAAAGATCTATCCTAGAACTTGTATGTGATATGCTCGAGAAGATTTTGCTAGTATGTCATCCACATAGTCCTCCGTGATGTGATGAAAGAGATCATGGAATATCATTGTCATTGCTCTTTGATAAGTTGCCCCTGCATTCTTTAGACCAAATGGCATGACGTACCAACAATAGGTACCCCAAGGACAGGTGAAGGTTGTTTTATGTTGATTTTCTTCTGCTATCATTATCTGATTGTACCTAGAAAATTCATCCATTAGAGAAAGCATTTCATGACCAGCAGTCAAGTCTACTAGGAGATCAATGTTTAGCAGTGGGAAGTCATCTTTGGGACATGCTTTGTTAAGATCTCTAAGGTCAGAACACATGTGGATGCCCCCATTTAGTTTAGCCACTGGTACTATGTTTGAGACCCATTCTGGATAATCAATAGGCTTGATAAACTTTGCATCTAATAGTTTCTATATTTCCACTTTCTCCAAGAGAGCTATTTGTGGATGCATCTTCCTTAGCTTTTGCTTGACTGGTTTAGCTTTTGGATCAACTGTGAGATAGTGAACTACTAGTGAAGGGTCCAACCCTGGCATATCAGCATAAGTCCACATAAAGTTGATGGTTCTTTGTAAGAAGAAGTTGGTAAGATTTTTGTACTCTTGTTCTGATAATGATGCTGCAAGGAATTTTGTCTTTGGATTTTGCTCTATGCCAAGATATATCTCTATAGAATCCTCCACTAGGAGAGCTGATTTCTCTTGATACTTAGATGGTAAGGGAAGGTCAAATCCTCCATCCTCAAGTTCCACAGTTGGGTTTTTACCTTTGGATATGTCCTTTGTTTTTACTATTTTGTGATTGGGAGGTGCCACAGTGTGGTTTCCACCTTGAGATCTTTCTTTATTTTTACTTTTATGACTGGAGGATTTGGCATTCTCACCAAAATAAATAGTTTGCTCTAGTTCCATTACAAAACCAACTTTGTGATCACCAAGAGGGATACCATCCTGGAGTCCCATGAACTCTGCAATAGCTTCATCATTTTGAAATACATCTAGAATGAGGGTCTCTTGTTGGTCGCAATCAATAAGTTTGGGATAGACAAGTGTTACAGTCTAGGTGTTTGTGGTGGATGTTAAGGATACAAATGATAGCATAAATACAGAGGACTCAGTAAATAGGTCAGTCATGTGGAGGGAAGAGTCATTGATGATATCCTCATTAGATGTTGAATCGGTGAGAGAAGTTTGTGCTTCCTTGTCGAGAATACCCTCGATGTCCAAGGTGCATGGTACATTCCTACCAAATCCTAACCCCTTCTTGTCTAGTTTCTTCTTCACAATAATGGGTTCCATTATTCCTTGATTCTATTTTCCAAGGCCACCTTTGCCTTTATAGCCCATGTTTTTTATTATCCTTAAGCCATTGCCATATTGTTTGACTGGTATGGTAACTTGTTCTTTCTCCTTGTAGAGCCAAGATGAGATGTCTTCAATTGTTTCCTCTACCAATAATTTTCCTTCCAGGAATTGGGTTAGAGATGTTGGGGGAGAAATAGCTACTTTCTTAGTTGATTTGGATATGGGCGATTGGCTGTAGGATTTAGGAGATAGGGGCATCCATCCTACACAACAAGATTTTGAGATATCATATTCTCCAAAGCCTATATCATGGATGTGAGCTTTGATTTTGGGAATAGGATGAGGATTGGGTTTAGTTGCAGAGACTTTTGTCAGATTTTTAGAATCGACATATAATGGGGATTCATGGACTTTTTCATTATTGGGCTCTTGGTTGGAATTCTTATAACTACCTTGCAAGACACGATAGAATTCAAATGGATTAGGGTCTCCTGGAATAGTGATCTCTGTACCATTAAATTGGAACTTGAGAGATTGATGGTACATGGAGGGAATAAATTTCATGGCATGGACCCATGGGCATCCTAAGATAATGTTATAAGGTAACTCAATGTCAAGGACTTGGCACCTAGTTTCAAGCATGACATGACCTACTTGTATAGGTAAGTAGAGAACACCTTCTAAACGGTGCTCATCATAATCATACCCCTTGATTGTAATGCTTTGATCAATGTTGATATGATCCTTAGAGTATCCCAATTGTTTAAGTAACTTGAGAGAATAGATATTGGGACCAGTACCACCATCTATGAGTATGCATTTGATCTTTCATTTATGGATGAAGACTTCAATGTGAAGGGCATCATTGTGGCATGGATCATGGGATGGGAGGTCCTTTTCAGAAAAGACCACATTGTAAGGTGAGGCAATGTTACCTATTATAGCTTGGAAATCCATGACCACTATGTTGTTAAGAACAAAAGACTCTTGTAGGGCTTTTTTGGGCACAACATTATGTGCGGGTGATGATCATAGAAGGTCCAAAATAGAGATCTGTGTAGGAGCTTTCCCTAGATGTTTGACAAGATTATAATTGGATTGAGTTGGGAGACTTAGTGTAGGACCACGAATGGTGACATGGCCATGATGAGTTGTAACAACACAATCCGTAGATTTGCCTTTGATAGTGAGTGTAGATACACAACTTTCTGCAAAATGACCCACAATAGAGTCATAGGAAGTTGAAGTTTTGTTAACACCTTTGTCAGGATTTTGACCTTGACCATGGTTAGGGAATCACTCCTTGTACATGTTGAGATCCTTATTGGTGTTTTGAGTTGGCGGTTCATCATCAAAAGTGATTTGTTTTCTGTCAATAAGGTTTTGGATCAGGTGTTTGACTTTCATGCATGATATGGTTATGTGTCCTTTGGTTCTATGGTACTCACAATATTCATTATCTTTGTACCATACATTTTGTAAATAGGTTTTCCATATGGGGGAGCATCTGGTAAGATGATGAGTCCATTCTGTATAAGTTTCTATAGAATAGACTCTATAGGCTCTCCCAAGGGAGTAAATTGATGTTGCGGAGGGTAATCTTGTTGAGGTTTCTCTTGTTGTCGTTGTTGTTGATTTTGTTTTGGTTGTCTTTGTTATTGTTAGTTTTGTTGAGGTGGTGGTTGACTTAGTTTTGATGAAAGATGAAGGGGTGTTTGTAGTGTTTGGACATGTTTAGAATCTACCACACCATCATTGACCACATTTTTATTTTTGTTCCAAAACATGGGCTTATCATTTATTTGTTGTTGAGGAGCATTGTCTTTATTATCTTTGAAGATTTTTACCATGCCTTTAGCGATGAGTGCCTTTTCAATGTTGATGCCCTTGTAGGTAATTTTGTCGAAGGTTGTAGCACTAAGAATTTGCAAATGGAAACCCAATTCTTGGTTAAGGTTCTGTACAAATATGCTAACAAGCTACTTTTCAGGTATCTTGAATGGGAATTTTCTAGCCATTTGTCTCCATCTTTGAAGGAAGGAGATGAGAGTCTCCCCATTTTTCTATTTATTATTGTATAGGTTGGTCAGAGAGACCTCATGTTCTGTGTTGTAGGAGAAATGGGTGGCAAATTTCTTCACAAGCTCATTAAAAGATTTGATACTCATGGGTAGGTGCGAGAACCATTCTATAGCTTGACCTCCAACACTACGAGGAAAGAGGCGGGTAAGATATGTGTCATTATGTCAGACCTCGAAGCAAGCGAGATAGAATTCTCTAAGATGGTCTTTTAGGTCTCCTTTTCCTTTGTATTTATCAAATTTGGGAATAGTGAAGTTATGAGGAAAAGGGATCATGGGTAATGACTGATCAAATAGATAAGGACAAACTTCTTCCAAAGAGAAGGTCTTCATGGTGTGGCCAAATGTAAGATCAGATAATTGTTATTGTACCTCCACAAGTTTTAGCTCCATAGTTGTGGGAGGGTTTGGAAATATCTCCTGTTGTCCTAGAGGTGGTTGTTGTTGCCCATATAGAAGATTGTAGTGGAAGCCATGAGCATTGGTGTTATAAGGGTCGTATGATTGGTTAGGGACATATGTGTTATATGTTGGGTTTGGATTGGGTTGGTTTTGGGTGTTTTGATTTTGGGGAGGTGCTGGTGGTGCTAGGTAAGAATGTAGGCTTTGAAGAAAGAATTTGGTGCTGGTGGTGCTAGGTAAGACTGTAAGCTTTGTAAGAGTTCTATCGTTGGTATTGTGGAGGTGGTGTGAAGAAAGAATTTGGTGGAGGAAAGATAAAGTTTGTTGGGTTTAGTTGTGGTGGTGGAACATAGCTATGGGAAGTTTGGTTTTGGGAATGTTGAGAGTTGAGATAGGTGTGGTTTAGGTTGAGAGTGGAAGATCGTTGTGGTGGAGGCACATATGTAGATGGGTTTTGTGATGTTTGTGGTTGATTGAGATATGTGTTGAAAACGTTTAGGGTAGAGGATCATTGTGGTAGAGGGACACAGATAGATGGGTTTTGTGATGGTTGGGGTTGATTAAGATTGAGTGTAGGAGAATGTTGTAGTGGAGGGACATCAGGTGTGTTGACATTTTGTGATGTTGGGGTTGCATGACATTGTTTGGGTTCATGATATGAAGGGTTGATGAAGTTGGGGGTGGTGTTTGTTGAGACCCTTGTTGCATGGCCACATAATTGTTTCCTATATTGTAGTTTGGCGGGAAACCTTCTCATGATGGAGTAGCCAATATTCCACTTGCGATTGGTGTGGGCATTTTAGGAGTTTGTTGTGTGTTTAATTGAGCTAGGGCAGCTTGTTTGGCTAGTTCTGCTTGATGATGTAGAGTCTCTTGTTGGTGTTTTTAGATCTCCATAGGAGTCATAAGTGGTGATATAGGTCTCTCTACCATTGTATTTTGATAAAGAGGATTCTCATATTGTGCAATTGTTCTCCCTTGTGAGTTTTATTTAGGTATGGGAGTGCTCATGGTTGACATACTTTGGACTGCAGTTATGACGTCATGGGTTTTGTTTGGCTCCTTGAGATTGGATAGATCAAAATCTTTAGGTAATTTGGCTCCTTGTTCAACTAGTAAGCGGAAGAAATGATCTTGGTTTTCTCTAAGAATTTTATCAAAGGCGGCTATGGCTCTAGGATCTTGCATAATTTCATCAAGGTCTTGTCTATCTTCTTGAGAGGATTGACCTTCTTCAAAGTGTCACTCTTCTTGAGATGGGACTTGAATTATCGTATAACTAGGTGTAGCAAAATCATGAGGGATGGTAGTAGTGAATTGAGTTACATCTACCAAAGGAACATTACCTTCTTGAGGATTGGTTGGTTGGTCATGTTGCGGCCTGTTTTGAGAGTTGGTTGGTCTTTCCATTGGTGTTTTTGGAGTACCCTTTGGACTCATGTTGGATTGGCTTGGTTGAGGTGTACAAGGAGGTGATTTGTGCTTCCTTGGTGCAACTTATTTAGCCTTCATAGTTTGCTAGAGTCTAATGGTTACCATGGATAGACTAGGACAATATGTTTTGAGATTTTGCTAAGATTTCACTGAGGTAGTTTGATGAACAATTTGTCTGGACCAAAGGCACTAGACTGTTATACCAAAGGCACTGGACTGTGTTACCAAAGGCAAGCTACTATGCTACCAAAGGCACTGGACTATGCTACTAGAGGAGAGGTACTGTTATACCAAAGGTGAGCTACTGTTATACCAAAAGTGAGCTACTATTATACCAAAGGCACTGAAGTAATCTACTAGAGCTGAGGTACTGTTATACCAAAGGTGAGCTATTATTATACCAAAGGTGAGCTGCTATTTTTGATATAATAAGGTGGTAAAAACAAGGGGCTGAACCCTTACAAAACAACCCAAGAAAGGGACAACAAAGGCTCACGAATAAAAGGAGCCACTAACAGCAACTACAACATTGACAGCAGATTAATAGCAAATAGTAAGTAGTAGTAGTCTGATAGTAGAAAGAGATAGAAAACAAAGAGACAAAGCTAGGAAGAAACATCCTCCCAACCTTTGGATAGGAAGTCATAAATTTTATCAAACTCTTTAGTCTTCTCTTCATCCACACCATGTGCAAGGGTATCCTACTCCTACAAAAGTGTCAAATTAACCATTGCCGATCAACAAAGCATACTATTTATGAAGCGTCTGAGGGAAAGAAGCTTTTGCTCAAGGGATTCCACCCAGTTTCTTAGAGCAAACATTTCATCCTCCTGATTGGCACCTTCCTCTTTAGAATCTTCCTTAACCTTCTCAACTGTCATCCCCTCCCCATCTTGAGTATGATCTCCGGGCACAGAATCCCCACCATCAGAGTCCTCAGCTTGCATATCCTTTTCCTCCACCCCTTCAGTCTCCTTTGAGATCTCCTTCACTTCAATGTCTTCACCTTTAGACAGCTCACCCTCCTGAGTAGATGTATCTGAGTCACTTTTAGAGTATTCTATCAATTTAGCCTGAGGGGCTAGTTTTTTTGCAATTCTGCCAGATCTTCTAACACCTGAAGTGTTACCCTCAGTATTATCTTTAGCCATTTTAGTTTTATCCTTTTTTAGTGGTCCCTCACTATCACTTTTTTTATTCTCACGGGCCCCCATATCCCCCTCTAAATCAGTGATCTCAACAGAAGGCTCCACTTCCTTAAGTTGTCATTTCTTCAATTTCACATTACCTTTGGAAGTAGGAGTATGAAGGTCCTTCACAGTAGTCTCTTCCATGGATTCAAAAAAGGAAACTCCTTTCAGTTTCTAGGTGGTAGGGGTAGAAACACTAGGTTTCTTAGAAGTGGTATCAGCAATGGAAGGGTTATCCCCAGAGATTTCAACAATGGTGGATGGTTGAATGTGTTCCGGTGGGGACAAGGTGAGATGGAATTTATAAAGGTGATGGATGAGGCCTTGGTGGGCGATAGGCTACTTTGAGGGCTTCATAGCATACTTAGCTTTCACATGGTGGATAGAGTGTTCCAACAAAGATAACATATAGAAAGGAAGGTGGTAGTTGTAAAACCTGGTATAGTGACCCTCCAAGGTGAAATACTTCATTAGCAAGTAGCACATAACATCCCATGGCTCCGATAACTTGGCATGATCAAACCCTCTTTGATATAGAACTAGCTCCTCCCCCTCGCCTAGAAACAAATTCTGATTTTGATGGTCCGCAACACTAGCCTTCCTCTTCAATTTCATGCTTTTAGTGGAAAGACTAGTAGCCATTGCAATGACCTCCTCAGAAACCTTGAACCCAATCTTTCCAATTTAGACTCTGCGGTTAATCAATGATGTTTAAAAAGTAAATTTTGATAGATTTGGATCTAATTTTTTATTGGATTTGCTCTGGCAAGAGAAAACACATCAAACAAAGTGGCAAAAAAGGACTGACACAATAGATAGTGTATGTTTGAGTCAACGGGTATAAGACAATTCAAACAATAACAAGCACTTTTTATCCCTAGAGACAAATGTTCATTGCAGTAGTTCATCTCACAACTTAATTCTCTGTCAACCAAATGTCATTCCATATAGGTGTCAGACATTTGTATCTTTGCAAGAGATGATAGGTAGGGATATCTCACCTTCCCCTCGAAAAGCTCAAGTAGGTCACAAGAGCTTTATGGCCGAGGGAATACTATCTCTTCTCAAGGGAGGCAATGGCGAGTATCTTGAGGGCTTAAATCGATTCCCCTTGCACCGATGATTACCACAACATTCAGAGGTGGATTGGGTAGCCACTATCTAGATTGGTTATTTATAACTTTGAGGAACCAATGCCTTACGAGCAATGTGACAAGATACTAAAAGCTTTAACCAATCCTACTAAGAGTATCAAACACTTCGCACAATGTGAAAATCATTTCCACAAAGTGCTAGTACATCTCTTTTCAATTTGGCCTCACAAGGTAAGGCTGATGTCAATTAAGACTTGGCTTTCGCCTTACCCCTCTTATATAGTAGTTCAAAGGAATACTCCACTTAGGGTCATCCCTTTCAGATGAAGCATAATCCAAAAGTAGGCCCTTCTAAAGGAATAACTAAAATGTAAGATCAAGCATGTCAAACAAAGGTTCAATTGTCTCGTTATAAGGAAAATAAGGTGCAACTAGATTAGGCACACACACGATTGTAGTTGTCAATTGTCCCTTATTAAATTGAAGTGTTTGGCATTAATATCCATTGTCCCTTAGATAATTGAAGTGTTTTTACATTCATGTCCATTATTCCTTAAGAAAGCAATATGTTCCTAAGACTTAGATTGCAAAGATGATTTGTCCCTTAAGAAAGCAATATGTTTTCTAAGATTTGCAAGAGATGATTTTTCAATTGTCCCTTAAGAAAGCAATATGTTCCTAAGATTGTAAAAAATGAAAAGCAATATGTTTCTAAAACTTAGTGTGAAAAAGATTTGATATCTTTGACAATCGTCCTACAAGAATATGTTAGAAACCCTCTTTGATCTATGATAAGATGCTGCAACAAGTGATATTAACTCTACACAAACCAAGTAGTTAGCATGTGTTTGAAGTCATAGATTAAGGATAGGCCAATGAGTGAACTTTAAAAAATAAAACTCAAAAAATCCTTGAAATGATATTACCACTGCATAGAGAATAGAAAAATATCAACTTACAAAAAAAACATCACCTGAATCTGAGTCTGTTTTGTGAAAGTTATGAAACTTGAAAGGTCTAAAAACTGTGATGAGACAGAGACAATAGTGAGAAAATTAATATTCTAAACAAATAGAGAATCTTGAGAAAAAACCAATATTGCCATGATGTATAGCATGAAATTTTAGCCTATTTCAAAACAAAAAGCACTGAAATACGTGTCCATATGACCAAGATAATGAGGTTTGAAAATCGCCTATTGGATAAATATACTGAATGAAGAGGGGTCTATCCTAACCCCCTCTAACTAACCCTTGGTCACTGATGTGACCTATTGCAGGGTTGGAAGGGTCTAAAAATATGTTTTATTTAAAAAATACAATAAAATAAAATGTCCCCTCTTTCTTATGTTAAAAAAAATATACTTTTTTAAAAAAAGAGTGCATGAAACTTTGAAAAGAAAAAGTGCTTGAGATGTTTTTTAGTTTTTCTTTTTTATGCTAAAAAGAATTAGTACATACCTTTTTGTAGTACGTACCCTATCTGTATAGGGTAGTACGTGTTTTTTCTTTGTTTTTTTTTGTTTGACTTTTGATTTTTTTTATCACTTGCTTTTTTATTTTGCTTTTTTATTTTTTATTTTATTTTTTTGATTTTGGTTTTTTTATTAAAAAAAATCAATTTTGAAAAAAACAAAAAAAAAATTATTTTTGGTCCCTGCACAGTGATTGTATGGCCTCGGGTTGCATGGCCAAGGTAAAAAAATTTGTCAAATTTTTACCTACACCAAAATAGGCCAAATTATATGTTTTCCTTCGCCTCTTGACCCTTCCAAACGTAACCGTGACCTCCATTTTTTCCCAGTAATCTCCCTTTAAAAATTCATCTTCAGATCTCTCCTAGAAAAAGAGTTAAAAAACCTGTGAAATCAAACTAGAAATTCCACAAATTTGATATTAGATCAAAACCAATGGGTCCCACCGAGCGTGCGAGAATGTGTATAGGAAAAATCAAGAGATTGAATGATAAGATCACAAAGCATTGATAATAACCACTCAATTACCTATAACATCGAAAGATCTATCTAAGCAATAACCAAATCAATGAATAACTCAAATTACAAACAAAGAAGCTATCACCTAGATTGTTTGGATCTCTTGGTCGAATGTAGATTACTCTTCAAATTGCAAAACCATGTTTACAACAAGCAGATGTAGATTGTGTATTTGTGCTCAACGTGTTCAAGGGTGCTCAATGATGCAATGAATGTTCAATGCACTATAAAGGATGCCTCAGAATAAATGATCGAAGAGTTTCAACGATCGAAGAGGATTTGTGAAGGAGATGAGGGGGGTCTATATAGGTTTCAATAAAGATCGATCAATAGATGAAATAAATCCATAGAATGAATGGTTGAGATAAATCAAATAACTCATGCTGAATGTGCACACGACATGTGTCACTCCAAAAAGGTAATTGTTATTAAGATAATTGTTTTTTTTATAAAGATAGATTTGATTTCATAAATTAGAATTTTTTTCTTTTCTAATTCATGAGTTAATGAAAATAAGTTAGATTTGCTTTTTTTTGGAGTTCTAAAAATAAGACTGACTGTGTACATGAGTTAACATGATATTTTTAGTGGAATTGAAAAGATCATTGAAATTAAATAAATAAATTTATTTAATTGATTGTGCATGATAGAGGAATATGAAGATTATAAATAAAATACTTGATTTTATTTATTTTTAGAGGATTGAGATAATTTAAATAAATTTGCATGATTTATTTAAATTTGAAAGAATAATTGATTTAATTAAATAATGTAAATTATTTAATTGTAGATAAGAGGATTTGTGATGAATTAATTAAATAATTGGATTTATTTAATTAATGTGGATTTGAAATTCGAAAAAGGTAATGATTTTAATTTAATAATAAAAATTATTTAATTTTGGAAGAATATAGAAGAATTTGGTTTAATTAATTAAATAAATAGAATTTATTTAATTAATGTCAAATTTTAGGAGTTTTGGAAGAATTTGATGAAATTAATTAAATAATTGGATTATGTAATTAACATTAGAAATGGAGGTGATTAGACATATTTGACAAAATGCAAGTGATGTGATGACTTGGTCATTTTTGGATGTCTACTAATTTAAATTGTCCTCACCCTCAATCCACCAACATTATCCAAACCTTATCAATCTTATCCAAAATCCAACATCAACATCCAAAATCAAATCTATCTAAACCTATCATCAATATCAATCATCAATATCCAAAATAAAAAAGAAAAACAACATCCAAAATATCATCAAATCAAATTTGTACAAAACCATGTTTAGATCTCATCATCTTCTAATTTATAGGGTGCTTAAGAATTTGTTTACCTTAAATTCTCTTATAAATTACCCTTTTTATCAACCCTTAGATAAATTGATTTAAGAGCCTAGACAACTCCTAAGTTGATAAACTCTAAGGTATCCCTTTTTCCTTGGAGGTCATTAGTCTACCCTCAAGTGAAATAATCCCCCTCTCATTTTGCTTAAGGTCATTAGTCTACCTTAAGTAAGAAGAGAACACTCTTTTGAAATCCAAATATCTACACTTATTTGAGCTCTCTCTTGATTTGATCATCCTTTTAACATCATAAAATTTACCCAACATCTTTTCATCTAACGTATCCTTGGTCAATTTTTAATTGTCCCAAGTATACTTTAATCATCCATCCTCAAAACCATTGTCCTTAAATTTGTCCTAAGTCCTTTTCTAATCATATATCATCCTTAAATCTTATCACCATCCCTCAACCCATTTACCTTTAATCATCCATCCATCCATTTAATTTTGGGCCAAACATCCTTTGAAATCCAACCTCTAAGGTCCCTCATCCAAAATCATCCCATCCTTGGATCCAATTCTTTGAGAGTCATTCTCTAAGGTTAGGTCCTCATTTATAACAACATCACCTATCCATACCCTATTCACTACCACTCATCCTTGGGTCCAAAATTTTGAAATTGATTCTCTAAGGTCATAATCATCATCCACCTTTCAATCCATACCAAATCCATTGCATTCCCTTGACAAGGTCCCAAGCTAAAAAAAATAGAGAAATGGAGTCCTTTAGGATTAGTTTTGGGATGCCTCAAACTGACCAAAATAATATCCCTACAATCCAACGACAATCATCCCTTGATGCCAATGCTATGATAAATCCTTATGGAATATAATCACAAGGTCCCCTGACCAACATCAACAATGTGGATCAAGATGGCTTAGACTTCATGTAAGATGCCAATTCCATGGACATACTAGATAGAGTCCCTAAAGTCAAATCCAAATACATATCTTAACTTTCTCATTCAAAATGGTGCCCCCATGCCCAACTCTTCACAACCCTCCTCATCTAAAACCATCACAAACCCCACTTCCTCATCCACAACAGCATAAAACGTAACCACATTCACTCCCGAAATTACCCTCAACATCCCTAACAATGCAATGTACACAAATGTGTCCATGAGTGTACCCCAAATTGATGCCAACACCATATGGGTGATGTCACAATAATGGGTTACACTTTCTGGGACATCCTGATTTTTGCTGAAATCACATATTTTAAGAAATTATAATGATTTAAGCCTCAAAATGTTCCATTTGAAAGATTTTATTTGAAAAGGGTTTGATAAAAGCTCCTTAGATTCAAACCCCCTTAGATAGAACCCCACTAGTTTTAAACCATACCTATAATGGAGTCTCCTCTACACCTATCAAAATGCTGATAAAAAATTAATTTTGATTTACCTTTTGGGAAATCAAATGAATTGATTTAAAATTTATGTTTTGTATGTATTCTTTACTATAAGCTTCCTAAAAAATATAATTTTAAATATATTTAATTTGATTCTTATATTTTTTTTTATTTCTTGTCAATGTAGGTTTTTCACCGAACATCAAGTTCTCTGTTCTACACACATGGAAAATTAGTAAATTAGTGAATTTTTTTTGAAAAGTACCCATGCCCTAGGTATTGGTGTCCTTGTTTCAACAAAAAAAGAAAAATTGAATTTTGATACATACAGAAAAAGTTATATGTTTTATGGAATATGCCTATGTCTAAATTATAATTGGTTTGACTTTAAAACTTAATTAAAAATAATATTCAACAAAACATTATGAAACCAAATGCATGCCCTATATATCGGTGTTACCAATCTAAATTCAAAAGAATAAGAATTTTATCCTTTGTAGAAAAAAAGTTATGTGCTATAGAATACACATCACTTTAAAAAAATGTTGTTTACTATTAAAAACTAGTTATCAAAGGAGACACAAAAAATTTTACAATTTAACTCCAAATTTTTTTAAAAAATATATTTAGAATCTACAAATAAAATCTCACAAATCACTAGTTTGAATCATCTTCAAATTCTTAATGGTTTAGCAGGTATAGGTGTCAAAAAATAAATATTTAGTTCAAACTGTTGATTTCAATGTCAAGTTTGGCCAAAAAGTGTAACTCATTGTTGTGGAATGAGCCATATCTTTCATAACACAATTATTTTCCCAACCACCCTATAACACATCAAATACCAATTCATGCAACAACCCCTTATCTAACTCCACATACACACAACCCCCCATCTCTCATCCACTTATCTCACAACCACCTGTTGTGTCATCTTCCATTCAAAATCCTAACCAACAACAAATTTCACCATACGTCATACAATATTTTCTTGCATATCAATAATATGAAACCCAACAAAATCAAAACCAAAACCCACCTCAACATCAACAAATCCCCCATTTCCTCCAAGAATTAATCCATCTTGACAACAATCACACATAGCACAACCTCCACCATCCCAAGATTTATCTAGCATTGTGCAAACCTTGATCCAAAAGGTTGACAACATGCAATACTAACACAAGAGAAAACAATATTCATTCAAAGATATTTTCCCATACCCATTTGATAGGACCATTCCCACGCCACCCTTTCCTAAAAATTTTGAAACACCAAAATTTGACAAATACAAAGGTAAAGGGGACCCTAGGGAACACCTTAGGGAGTTATACATTGCTTTCCTAGAGGTATCATACGATGAGACATACTTGATGAGACTCTTTCCTAGAAGCATAGGTGGTCAAGCTACCGAATGGTTCGTTCATCTTCCCCGCGGTATAAAAACATTCCATGAGCTTGCGGAGAAATTTGTAAATCATTTCTCCTATAACTTTGAATATGAAATATCCATGACTGACCTTTGCAACACCAAACAAAAGAATGGGGAATCCTTTTCTGCCTTTTTATAAAGGTGGAGAAGCCTAGAAAGCAATCTCCCTTGGCCTATTCCTGATAAATAATTAGTCACTATGTTTGTGACTAATTTAAACCAAGAAATGGGATTCCACTTAAAAATCCAATGTGCCTCAACCTTTGAGGAGGTCATAGATAAAGGAACAACAATAGAAAGAGACCTCATCGCAAATGGGGATATCAAAATTTACAATAATGACAACAACAACACCAACACCTCCAACACAAACAATAACACCCACTCCAGTGACAAACCCCACTTTTGGGGTAAAAACAAAAACACCCTCAATGACAGTGTCACTAATGTGAAGGCCATTCAAAACATACAAATCACCACACCATCAAATCCATCCACAAGAAACAATATAAATATTCCTAAGGGACCACCAAAACAAAAAATGCACCCAAGAGGAGATTCACACCCTTAGGTAAACCTATCGAGGATGTTTTAAGAAATCTTATCAAGGCAAATCTAATCACATTGCCACCCATTCACCCCTATGATGAAAACCAATTTAAACCCTCTTGGTTTGATGAAAACACCCATTGTGAATACCATCATGTGAAAGGCCATAAAACATCTAACTGTATGAGGTTGAAACATTGCATCCAAGATCTTGTAGATAGAGGTGATACAACCATTGACGAACCTCCAAAGCAATCACCTAATTCCAATTTAGGAGCATACAAGGATCCACTTCTGGATCACAACAAGGGAAAACCCTCTTCCTCGAATCAATCGTACAATGTTATGTCACCTCCATCTTCTTTCGACTCCATTGTGAGTCGAATAGAAGGTCCTTCCAATCATGTCAATACCATTTCCATTAGAGCCAAGACCCCTCACTGTGTTATTACCACTCGTTAGAGCTGCATCTCCATCTGCAGAGCCCCCATCAATGATCAACCTTTTACATCCGCACCTACCAATCCTCCATCTGCTCACAAGTATAACCTCCTTGATCACCTCAAAAAGACCCCCACTCAAATTTCCATCTTGAGTTTCTTCATACATCCCCCCTCCACAAGGAAATCCTCGACAAAGCCTTGATGGAAACCCAAGTCCCTACCAACTTGAATGTTGATCAATTCTAAGCCATGGTGGGACATATTTACTCACCTCATCATCTCGCCTTCTCAAAGAAGGACCTACATGCATCTAATGCCTCACATAATGAATCCCTTCACATCTAAGTCCTAATCCACAAACATACCATCAAACGAGTCTTAATAGATGGTGGCTCCAACCTAAATATTTGCACTCTAGAACTATTAAAACACTTGGGACACTTTGATGTGGTTGTGGACTCTAGTGAGTGTATAACCATCAAAGGATATGATGATACTGAAAGATTGTCCAAGGGAACCATTAGACTTCCCATTCAAGTGGGACAAAAGATTTTAGAAACCAAATGTTAAGTCCTTGATCTTGACCTCCCATACAACATTATCCTTGGCCGACCATAGATCCATGCCATGAAATCTGTTCCATCCACATTTCACCAATGCCTAAAATTCCTGTATAATGGCATGGAAGTAACTATCTATGCTGATCCCTGTCCTTTCAAATACTGCAACTTTTTGCAAGGACATGCTCAAACTTTTTATCCTTACAACAACACCACCAAAGCATCCACTACTAACACCAATCCAAAATCTTCCATATCATACATTGATCCTACCAACATAGCATCTGCATCACAAACCTCCACCCCTCCCAAGGTCAAGATCAAGACAAGTGACATGGGATGTGGAGAATATGATCTACATGTTACGTTCTATGTAGGCTTACTCCCACGATCCCTTAAGACATTTGGTGCTCCTAAGAACGATGAGGTTTCCACAGTAATCATCAAATGCAAGCCATCTCCCATCTTCGAGCGCAAACACTTCATGTAACAAGATGCCCTCAAAGGCATGTCCTCTTGGTTATACAAAGATGAAAATGAACACCAAGAAGCTCCAATCCTCCCAACCGAGATCTATGGAAAGGGTCTTGAGATTGTCAAATAGATGGGTTACAAAGGACAAGACGGCATGGGCCTTCATGAACAAGGAATTTTTGAACCTATTCAAGCAACAAGGAATCCCTGTCACCATGGGCTAGGATATAGAAAAAAAGAGTCTACCCCCACTGAGATTTAGTATGTCTTGAGTGAGGATGCTAGATCTTTCCCTATGATCGATAATGTCAAAGAAGAGGACCATCAAGACTCCTTTGTTGATTTCGTTGAGCTTTTTGAATCATCCATATGCACCATCTACACCTTAACAACCATGCCATCAACATCCAATGACCTACCTCTCATCTACACCCAACTCATAATTAGGACTAGCAAGGGCCACCCATCCTTGATGTTGCACAAAATGATGAAAGTATTGCATAATTCCTAGGGGTTAGGGACCATATGCCCCTTGGAGATCATAGATAAAAATACATCATGGAAATCAATACATCCAAATACTTTGGGGAGGCAATCCAAACTTGTAGTTGCAAAAATATGAAAATAAAAAATAACATCCCCTAGTGAAAACCACTTTGTGGCACTTTCAGATGTTGAAAAAATAAAAATAAAGTATGTATCCCCTAGGGAAAACCTCCCTGATGCACTAGGAGATGAGAGAATGGATCTCCCCAAGGTACCCAAGCTCTATCAAAAAAGGTCACCAATCCTAGTAGAATGGTGTAGTGCACCTAGAATAAGTTTTAAGGCAATATTTGAAAAATTTAGTGTGAGAGATTTAAATAGAGTTTTAAAATATTGTAATAAAGCCTTTTAGAGGCACTAGGTTATAGTGGAATCCTAAAACAGGCAACTTCTTTAAGTTAGGACTGTTGTTTCCTATAAAATAGGACAGTCTATTGTTAGACAGTTAGTTTTTTAAGTAAAATCAGTAGCTTTAGGCTATTTGGAGCCTTATTCCCATGATGGGAATGGAAAAATCATGTTAAAAAAAAATTTAAATGCTTTGTAAAGGCAGTGGTGGTCGAATTCTAGAAGAGGAAAAAAATTTTGAATGAAAAAAATGCCAAAAATTCAGTTTGTTGTCCACATATGACAGTTCTTGATTTTTTATGTTGTTTCTTAGTCTGTTGCAGACCATACCACGAATTTGTGAAGATGATTTATGCCATGAAACCTATTGGATGTGATATAGGGGTGAGATAACTAACCAATTCCATTGGTTTGAGGTGATATTGTTCATTTTTGTGAAAGTTATCACGTTTTTGCTAAAAGTTGCCCAAAACCCTATTTTTTTTTACTGCAACAGTCCTGTTCCCGTCAATTGCACACCTATGTACAGATAGATATAGGGGAAAGACATATATTTATGGAAAGAGGGTTGAGATACCTTTCCAATGGATTTAGTCTGAGGTCTTGATTCAATTTTTAGAAGGAGATATTGCATTTTTTCTAAGATTGCCTATGTCATATCAGCAAACCCTTGATTTGGGGGTTGTAGAGAGGTTTTGAGTTTTCCCATTTCATGATGTTGTATTAGAACCCCAAAATGGGTGGAATGAGTTTATAATGGTATGTTTTCTAATGGTTTTTGCATGCAGGAGTAGGGGATAAGAAGAAGGTGAAGATTTGAGCCATGAAAACCTCATTGTGTCATGTTAAGGCAAACTAGAGTTGGAGGAGTGAAGTTTTAATCATAAAACAAGTTGAAATGATCTTAGACCCATAAAACCTCTGAAATTGGTTTATTTGGAATGTGTCTAATCTCACCAAAGTGGAATTTTGGTTGTGGGCTAAATATTTTGTGTACTTCCTTTGTAAAATAGGGCTAATTGCCCTCTTGGACAACAGGGACAGTCCAAATTTGAGTTGTATGTTACAAAACAACCTACCTTGCATGTTCAGTATGTTGTATAACTCCATAATGGGTACTCAAAAAGGTGATGTTTTAGTGTTTTTGTCATTTCTTGTGAAAGTTATGCTTCAAAAACCTCTCTAACAGGGCTACAAAGAGATAGGTCAGTCTGTGAAGGAGGTGGTACAAGGAGGTATCCCCTAAGCATTTTGATGGTTTTGTAAGCTTAGGACAGTTAAAAATAGAAGGTCTAGGGTCCCTATAAAGTTTGGAAAGGTTCCCATGTGTATGAACCTATAAATGGTGTCATTGTGATGTGTGAAGTAATGGAGAGTGAGTGGACAGTCTTGTCCTGTTTGATGTCAAGTGTTGTAGTTTGGCCCACTAAGGCCTAGAAGAGTTGTTTTTCCCTACCATCTCCTATGTTCTCTTTCTCTTATGTAGTTGGTTTTGACCCCTTAGTGATCCTTTGTGTTGTTACCTCTACATCAAATTAGTATCAGAGCACAGTTAGTAGGTCTGTGAAGTGTTGAGTTGAAGAAGTTTATCAAGATGCCTCCAAGAGCAAGAAACATGGCTCAAGAGATGAATGAGGTGAAAGAGAAGCATGCTAGAGAGTTGAGGGGGTTGAAGGAAAGAATGGATACCCTAGAACAAAATCAGAGAAGAGGAGTGGCTCTAGGTGTAGAGATTGAGTCTAAGGAAGAAGAAGTTGAGTATAAAGATGTGGAAGAAGAGTTGGACCCCGAGGATCAGAGGATCATAAATTTGCTGAGGGCAATAAAAGAAGACAAGCACAAGATGAAAATAGACGTGCCAAAGTATGGAGGAAGCCTAGATGATGAAGATTTGTTAGATTGGGTTGCAGCATTAGACAACCACTTTGAGTGTGAAGAAGTTCTTGAGGATCAGAAAGTGAAGATTGCAAAGACCAAGCTAACAAGTCATGCTTTGTTATGGTGGGATTAATAGTAGACAGAGAGGAGAAAGAAAGGAAAGGAAAAGATTGTTTCATGGGACAAGATGGTAGCAAAAATCAAAGGTAAATTCTTGCCTAAAGATTATGAAGTTCAAATGTTTAAGAAGCTTCAAGGTTTAAGGAAAAAAGAAATGGATGTTAAGTCATATATAAAAAGTTTTGTAAGCTGAGTATAAGGTCTGGTCAAAATGAAATTGAAGTGCAAAAGGTTGCTAGGTATATTGGTGGTTTGAGATTTAACATGTAGGATGAACTATTGTTGGCAAATCCAAGGAGTGTTGAAGACTATTATCAGATGGTAGTTAGAGTGGAAGAGAAGCTAAAAAGAAGACAAGATAAGTCATCTAGAGGTAGAGGCAATACCTCTAGAGGTAGAGGATCTTTCAATACAAAGCAACTTAGTGAAAGTCAAGAAGACATGAGCAAGGCACAAGGACAAGGTGCTGATTTCAAACAAGGACAAAGTGTAGATTTCAGAGGTAGAGGTTCCATAGGTAGATTTGGTGGTGTAAGGAGTACAAACACCTTTGCAGGTAAGTGTTATAATTGCCAAGAGTTTGGGTACCCAGCATATAAGTGTCTTGAAAAGTAAAATTTTTCAAATGATGGTGAAAGAAAGAGTTAAAGAAGGACTCAATTAGTCCAAGAAGAAGAATGTGGTAGTTCTAGTTACACAAGGTGTGATGCTGAAGCAGGAGAAGCATTGATGCTGAGAGAAAGAGCACTGCTGAAGACCTCCAGGGAGAAAGATCTGATTCAGAGGAGAGCATTGTTTAGAATAAATTGCAAAAGCAAGAACAAGGTATGTGGAGTTATAGTGGATTTTGGTTGTACTAACAATATGGTGTCAAGTGAGATGGTGGATAAACTAAAGTTAAAGATAGTTCCTAGGGAAGTTCCCTACAAAATTTCTTGGGTGAGTGATCATCAGTCCATTTTAGTGACTGATCAAGCATTAGTTGAGTTCAAGATTGGAGCATATGAGGATAGAGTACTTTGTGACATCCTACCTATGGATTGTTGTCATGTGATACTGGGAAGACTATGGCAATTTGATACATTTGCAGTCTATGATGGAAGAGCTAATACCTTCACTATCAAGAAGGATGAGAAGACTTTTGTGCTACTACCATTAGAGGAGCAGTCAAGAGCAGAAAATATGATTATGTTTGGCAAGAAGGAGACAGTCATGTTTGAGGAGAGTAAAAACAAGGAGGGTGCAGCCTTTTCAAGGCATGAAGTTGCTGAAGTAGCAAATAAGAAGTGTGAAGCTGAGTTGCAGCCAGTTGTGAGGAGAAATATTTTCATGTGGAAGAAGGAAGTGACTGACAATGTGAAGCGTAAGAGTGTAGAGCCTGTGGTAAGGCAAGCAGTGAATGAAGGAGTCTTAGCAGGGACAATCATGTGCCCTGTAGTGATGAGTAGACAACCAAGTGAAGTTGGTGCAGCAGTTTGCAAAGTTCCTAAGACAATAAACAAGTTAGATAAAGGTTTCACAGAGATTGGTAAAGGTGAGATGACAATAGATAGTGGAAAGAAGAGTAGTATGAGACAGTGGTATGAGAAATGAGTTGAGAAGGAAGTGTTAGAAACAGAGGTAAAGAAGAATGAAGCTGACAGAGCACTATATGATAGAGTGAAATAAATTTTAAAGAAGGACAAGAGCAAGGATAACATAAATAGTGAAGAATAAAAGAAAAATGGACCTGTTGAAGGCAAGTATGAAGGTCAAATGTGTGAAAAGCTTCAACAAACTTTCCAAGAGACTTGGAAACATTTCAAGCCTAGGTGTATGGTGAAGTGCACCTAGAATAAGTTTTAAGGCAATATTTGAAAAATTTAGTGTTAGAGATTTAAATAGAGTTTTAAAATATTGTAATAAAGCCTTTTAGAGGCACTAGGTTATAGTGGAAGCCTGAAATAGGCAACTTCTTTAAGTTAGGACTATTGTTTCCTATAAAATAGGAGAGTCTATTGTTAGACAGTTAGTTTTTTTTAGTAAAATCAGTAGCTTTAGGCTATTTTGAGCCTTATTCCCATGATGGGAATGGAAAAATCATGTTAAAAACAATTGTCAATGCTTTGTAAAGGCAGTGGTGGTTGAATTTTGGAAGAGGAAAAAAATTTTGAATGAAGAAAATGCCAAAAATCCAGTTTGTTGTCCACATATGACTGTTCTTGATTTTTTCTGCTATTTCTCAGTCTGTTGCAGACCAAACCATGAATTTGTGAAGAATATTTATGTCATGAAACCTATTGTATGTGATATAGGGGTGAGATAATTAACCAATGCCATTGGTTCAAGGTGATTTCGTTCATTTTTGTGAAAGTTATCACGTTTTTGCTAAAAGCTGCCCAAAACCCTATTTTTTTACTACAATAGTCCTGTTCCTGTCCATTACACGCCTCTGTATGGATTGATATGTTAGGGTTAGCTGGTAGAAGATATCAATTAAGTGCAAATAAAGATTAAACAGAGAAATAGAAATACACAGAAATAATAATAGCGAGAGACAAGTTTTAATGTGGTTCACCCAAACTCGGGCTACATCCACCAAACAGAGAGTCCAATATTATTATCCAGTAAATCAAACCGATTACAATCAGCAATCCCTGCAACTCAATACTGCTGCAAAATGCTACAACACAACATCAAAACCCTAACCCTTAGCCACTTTTTATCAAGCTTTTTGTCGGTTACAAAATAGGGTTTTCTTATGTCAATCAATGAAAAAATTAACTCCCGGTGCATTATAAAATAATAAAAAATCGTGTGAGGTTTCGAGGGCATTGCCCCCGAGCCCCCACGAGGGCGCTGCCCCTCAACCCCGCCCTGTATCACGACAGGGAATGCGCCAGGGGCGCTGCCCCTGGACCCCGCAAGGGGCGCTGCCCCTTGACCCCATCTTGGGGGCGCTGCCCCCAAACCCCCGCAAGGGGCGCTGCACCTTGACCCGTAGGAATTTGGGGGGAAACCGCACTGATAAAAGTGGGGTAAATATAACCTCCGAGTCTGATTAGGCTCCATATAACAACAATCTCCCACTTGGAGACTGATCAGACTCCACACCATATCATCTCCCACTTGGAGACTGATCATAACACCACTAACCCTGTAGCTCCCACTGGAAATAAGCACCCTGGACTCTGTTGTTCTATTTTTGTTGTGGTCAGTCTAGAAGACCAACCGAAGCTGAAGAGGAGCTCAGCTTCACCCTTGTCATTACCTTTGTCAACATATCTGCTGGATTATCATCTGTATGTATCTTTGCCAGCTGTAACTGTCCATCATCCAACACCGACCGAATGAAGTGATACCTCAACTGTATGTGTTTGGTCTTTGAATGCAAGGCAGAATTCTTTGCAAGATGTATGGCACTCTGGCTGTCTATAAACAAATAACTGTTAACCTGTTGTGTGCCCAATTCATTCATGAAAGATTGTAGCCATATCATCTCCTTACTTGCCTCTGTTGCAGCTACATATTCTGCCTCTGTGGTGGATAAAGCAACCACCTTTTGCAACCTAGAAATCCAACTCACTGCTGTTCCACCTACAGTAAAGACATAACCTGTAGTACTCCGCCTGGTATCAATATCTCCTGCCAAATCTGAGTCTACATAACCTGCTAAATCAGTAGTAGAGCCCCCAAAACATAAGTGTTTATTAGATGTACCTCTCAAATATCTGAGAATCTATTTTACCGCATTCCAATGCTCTAATCCGGGATGACTCATATACCGGCTAACGAATCCTACATCATGTGCAATATCCGGTCTCGTGCATACCATGGCATACATTAAACTACCTACAGCTGAAGCATATGGTACCTTGGACATTTTCTCTTCCTCCTCTTGTGTCTTAGGACACATGTCCTTAGTTATTTTCAAATGACTAGGCAAAGGTGTGCTGACAGCTTTTGCATTCTCCATGTGGAATCTCTGCAACACCTTTTCAACATAAGCAGCCTGAGATAGAGTTAAATTTCGGTTCTGCCTATCTCTGCAAATTTTCATACCAAGGATTTGTTTTGCTGCCCCCAAATCCTTCATATCAAATGATTTTGCCAACTGCTGTTTTAACTCTCTGATGTGATCCATGTTAGACCCAGCGACAAGCATGTTGTCAACATATAAACATAAAATAATGTAGCTGTCATTATCTAACCTCTTAAAATAAACACAATGGTTAGAATTACACATGCTGTAGCCTTGCTCAGCCATAAAATTGTCAAATTTCAAATACCATTGCTGAGGTGCTTGTTTCAAGCCATACAAACTCTTCTTCAATCTGCACACTAGTTTCTCCTTACCTTTGACCTCAAATCCTTGGGGCTGTTCCATATAGATCTCCTCCTCCAAATCACCATGGAGAAAGGCAGTTTTAACATCTAGCTGTTCCAAATGTAAATCTTCAGCAGCCACAATACTTAAAACAGTACGAATAGAAGTCATCTTGATAACCAGAGAAAATATCTCATCAAAATCAATGCCCTTTTTCTGTGCAAATCCTTTTACAACTAACCTGGCCTTAAATCTTGTCTTACCTCCATCTTCCTCTTTCAGCCTGTAAACCCATTTATTTGGTAAAGCCTTTTTTCCTATGGGTAACTTACATAATTCCCAAGTCTGATTTTTCAGCAAGGAGTCCATTTCTTCTTACATTGCAAGCTCCCACTGAACCTGTGTATCCACCTGCATAGCTTCATCATACCCTTCTGGTTCACCAGCATCTGTTAACAAAATAGAATACAAAGAGGGAGAAAACCTTTCAGGAGGTCTACTTATCCTTGTGGACCGTCTAACATTCACTGGAGTTTGTGGTATTTCTGGTTGCTGTTGCGGAGCATGAGGAACCACTGGAACATCACTATTTGGAGTATCATCCAGCACCACATAATCCTTTTCTTTCTTCTCATGCTGCTACAACTGATCTTTGTACAACACCTTCTCATTGAATATAACATCCCTGCTTCTCACAATTTTCTGATTTTCAAAATCCCAAAGCCTATAACCAAATTCATCAATGCCATATCCAACAAAGGTACACCTTTTTGATTTTGCATCCAGCTTGGTTCTATGTTTAGAATCTATATGTGCAAATGCTTCACAGCCGAAGGTTTTTAGAAAAGAATAACTCACCTTCTTGCCTGTCCATGCTTCCTCTGGAATACCACAGCCCAAAGGAACTAAAGGACCTCTGTTAATTAAATATACAGTAGTGTTGACAGCCTCTGCCCACATGTTTAAAGGCAGCCTAGCATGCAATCTCATGGTCCTTGCATGCTCCATTATTGTCCTATTCATGCGTTCAGCCACTCCATTTTCCTGTGGAGTCCCTGGAACCATTTTCTTCCTACGAATTCCATTAAAGGAACAATAATCTTCAAATTCTTGGCTGCAATACTCACCGCCATTATCAGATCTGAGACATTTTAATCTTTTACCCGTCTCATTCTCAACCAAGCTTCTCCATTTCTTAAATGTTTCAAATACATCAGATTTCTGTCTAAGAAAATAAATCCAGACCTTCCTAGTTGCATCATCTATGAATGTAACATAATACCGAAAGCCACCAAGAGAAGATACCTAAGCTGGTCCCCATACATCTGTATGCACAAGCTCCAACTTTTCATTTTTCTTTTGCTTCCCATCCTTAAGAAAACTGACTCTCTTTTATTTTCCATACACACAACTTTCACAGAAATCCATATTAATACATTTCAGGCCTGGTAGAACTTTCTTAGAATGAAGTACCTTCATACCTTTTTCACTCATATGCCCAAGTCTGTTATGCCACAGTGTTGTCTCAGAACCTGTAGCAACTTTTCTAGTCTCTTCCTGCAAACCTGCAGCAACTGTTCCTGAACCTGTTTATTTTTTCTCTGTAACAGCTAAAGTAGAAGGAACAGTATGACCTGTACAAAGATATAAGGTGCCTACTTTCACACCTTTTGCTACTACTAAGGCACCTTTTGAAACCTTCCAATTTTTATCAATAAATGTAACAGTGCAACCTTGTTCAGTTAGCTGCCCTGCTGAAATTAAATTCCTACTGAGCCTTGGAACATGCCTTACCTGTTGTAGTAGCCAATGATTCCCATTCTGCAACTTAATTTTGATTCTTCCCTTTCCAACAATCTGACAGGGTTCGTTATCTCCTAAATAAACCAGCCCAAAATCCCCTTGGACATAATCAAGGAAATAACTTCTATGGGGCGTAGCATGAAATGAGGCCCCTGAATCTAAAACCCATGAATCATCAGCATTATCTAAGGAAAGAATCAAAGCATCATCTTCAGACTTATTGCTTACCACATTTGCTTCCTTATTGCCTTCTTGTTTGTCTCCTTCTTTGTTTTTCCGAGACCAGCAATCTTTCTTTAGATGACCTGGTTTTCCACAGTACCAGCAATCCTTATGTCCTTTGGTTTGGGATCTTTTGTCCTTTGATTTTCCTTGTGACTTCCCATGACCTCCAAAACTTTTTCCTCTCTCCTTTGATCTGCCCCTGCTTTCTGTATTCAAAACACTGCCTGATTTGGATCCACCTGAGCTTTTCTTACGAATTTCCTCACTCAGAATAACACCAACAACATCATCAAATTTTAGGGTATTTGAACCAGAAACAGAGTTACTAACCGCCATTACCAAACTATCCCAGCTTTCAGGCAATGAACATAATATCAAGAGAGCTCTAACTTCTTCATCAAATTTTACATTTACAGAAGTCAATTGACTGACAATCGTATTAAATTCATTTAAATGACCTGTCACAGATCCACCTTCAACCATTTTCAAATTAAACAACTGCTTCATGAGAAATACCTTATTTGAGGCTGAGGGTTTTTCATATAATTTTGCCAAAGCTTTCATCAGACCATCTGTCGTCTTCACTTCTGTTATATTGAATGCCACCGACGGTGCCAGGCACAACCGAATGGTTCCCAGTGCCTTTCTGTCAAGAAGATTCCAATCCTCATCAGACATTGTTGTCAGTTTCTTGGCTACTCCTTCCAACGGCCTCCATAAATCCTTTTGATAGAGGTAATCCTCCATCTGCATCTTCCATAACTGATAGTTCTGCCCATTAAATTTATCAACCTTAGTTTTACCCTCGTCCGCCATTGCTCCCACTCAACCGTGAGACTTTCCTGCAGACGATAATCGAACACAACCCGCTCTGATACTACTTGTTAGGGTTAGCCGGCAGAAGATATCAATTAAGTGCAAATAAAGATTAAACAGAGAAATGGAAATACACAGAAATAATAATAGCAAGAGACAAGTTTTAACGTGGTTCACCCAAACTCGGGCTACATCCACCAAACAGAGAGTCCAATATTATTATCTAGTAAATCAAACCGATTACAATTTGCAATCCCTGCAACTCAATACCGCTACAAAATGCTACAACACAACATCAAAACCCTAACCCTTAGCTGCTTTTTATCAAGCTTTTTGTCAGTTACAAAATAGGGTTTTCTTATGTCGGTCAATGAAAAAATTAACTCCCGGTGCATTATAAAATAATAAAAAACTGTCCCTTGACCCCGTCTTGGGGGCGCTGCCCCCAAACCCCCGCAAGGGGCGCTGCCCCCAAACCCCCGCAAGGGGCGCTGCCCCTTGACCCCGTAGGAATTTGGGGGGAAACCGCGCTGATAAAAGTGGGGTAAATATAACCTCCGAGTCTGATCAGGCTCCATATAACAACATGATATAGGGGCAAGAAATATATTTCTGGAAAGAGGGTTGAGATAGCTTTCCAATGGATCTAGTCTGAGGTCTTGATTCAATTTTTAAAAGGAGATATTGCATTTTTTCTAAGACTACCTATTTCATATCAGCAAACCCTTGATTTGGGGGTTGTAGAGAGGTTTTGAGTTTTCCCATTTCATGATGTTGTATTAGAACCCCAAAATGGGTGGAGTGAGTTTAGAATGGTATGTTTTCTAATGGGTTTTGCATGCAGAGTAGGGGATAAGAAGAAGGTGAAGATTTGAGCCATGAAGACCTCATTGTGTCATGTTAAAGCAAACTAGAGTTGGAGGAGTGAAGTTTTAATCATAAAACAAATTGAAATGATCTTAGACCCATAAAACCTCTGAAATTAGTTTATTTGGAATGTTTCTAATCTCACCAAAGTGGAATTTTGGTTGTGGGTTAAATATTTTGTGTACTTCCTTTGTAAAACAGGGCTAATTGCCCTTTTGGACAGTAGGGACAGTCCAAATTTGAGGTGTATGTTACAAAAAAACCTACTTTTCATGTTTAGTATGTTATATAACTCCATAATGGGTACTCAAAAAGGTGATTTTTTAGTGGTTTTGTCATGTCTTGTGAAAGTTATGCTTCAAAAACCTCTCTGACGGGGCTATAAAGAGATAGTTCAGTCTGTGAAGGAGGTGGTACAAGGAGGTATCCCCTAATCATTTTGATGGTTTTGTAAGCTTGGGACAGTGAAAACTAGAAGGTCTAGGGTCCCTAGAAAGTTTGGAAAGGTTCCTATGTGTATGAACCTATAAATGGTGTCATTGTGATGTGTGAAGTAATGGAGAGTGAGTGGACAGTCTTCTCTTGTTTGATGTCAAGTGTTGTAGTTTGGCCCACTAAGGCCTAGAAGAGTTATTTTTCCCTACCATCCCCTATATTCTCTACCTTCTGTGTAGTTGGTTGTGATCTTTTATGGTCTTTGTGTTGTGAGCTTTGCATCATAGAAGCATCACATGAAATGAACCTTGGAACAAAAGATGCACCCAAGATCACATTCCAAGTAGAATCCCTCACAACAATAGAATAGGAGGCCTTTTTAGACTTCTTTAAGAAAAGAAGTCATAAGTTCGCATGGACCCATACTGATATGCTAGGATTGGATCCTGTACTAGTTGTCCATCATCTTGTTGTACATCTTGATGCAAAAATGGTAAAACAGAAGCTAAGAAAAATAAATCCACAAGTGGCACTCCTCGCTAAAACAGAACTCAAGAAGCTCCTAGATGTGGGATTCACTCATCCTATAGACTATCCTGAATAGATATCAAACATTGTACCCATAGCAAAATTCACTGGGGGCATCCATTATTGTACAGACTTCTAAGATCTTAACAAGGCATCCCCTAAAGATGAGTTTTTGTTGTCCAATATAGATATCATTGTTGATCTCACTGTGGGACATGAAATGTTGTCCCTAATGGATGGAGTTTTTGGTTATAACCAAATTAGGATAGCAGAGACCAACACAAGACTTCTTTCATATGTCCATGGGGAACCTACTGCTGAGTTGTGATACCCTTCAGGTTGAAAAACGCAAGAGCCACGTATCAAAGAGCCATGCTAGTCATCTTTCATGAACTTTTCCATAGCATAATGGAATATTACATAGATGTTTTGCTAGGAAAATCAAAGACTAGAGAATATCATTTGAATGTTTTAGCAAAGATATTTAACAGATTAGAATAATAGAAGGTGTGGCCAAATCTTAAGAAATGTCTCTTTGGGGTCACCTCCAGAAAGCTCCTCAAGTGCATTGTATTGACAAGAGGAATAGAAGTCAACCCTGCTAAGGTTAAGGCTATAGTGAACATGCATCCACCTAAAACACTCAAACAACTTTGTAGCCTTCAAGGGAAGCTTCAATCTATCCATCGCTTCATAACATAACTCACAGATAAGTGTCAACCATTCCAACATCTTCTTTGAAAAAATATAGCATATGTATGGGATGACAAGTGTCAGAAAGCCTTTGAACAAATAAAAGAGTATCTTTCTATACCACCCATCCTTATTCCACCAAAACAAGGACAACCCCTCCTTCTATACATCTCAACAAAAGCAACAACAATAGGGGCCTTATTAGCACATCATGATGAATAGGGAAAAGAGAGAGCCATATATTATATCAGCCACACTTTAGTGACCTATGAGCTAAACTATACTCCTATTGAATGAGCATGCCTTTCCATTGTCTTCACCTCACAAAAGTTAAGACACTATATGCTCAATCACAGGACAAAGCTCATTGCCAAAATTAACCTGTTGAAATATCTATTGACTAGAGAAACTCTCACGGGATGAATGGCTAAGTGTGTCACAATCCTAAGTCAATTTGACATTGAGTACATAGAATGAAAAGCAATCAAAGGACAAGTCATTACAGATCAATTGGCTGATGCACCCATCCTGACAGAACAACCATTGCTTTCAGAGTTCCCAGATGAGCCAATACTGGCAGTAGCACCAATGAAAGATACATGGAAAATGTATTTTGACAGATCTTACATCGTGGCTTAGGGGTAGGCATTTTGTTTGTTACCCCTCCAGGAAACACTATTCAAAAATCCTACAATTAAACATTTCCATGTACAAATAATGTAGCAGAATACGAGGCCCTCATCACAGGACTTTGCATGGCCATCCAATGGAAGATTTAAAGGCTTATAGTTTATGGTGATTCCTAGCTAGTTATCAAACAAGTCAACAATGAATACAAAACAAAAGATGACAATCTCCTTCTGTATAAAAGAATGGTTAATGATTTAAAGGACTACTTTCACGAGATCCATTTTGAGCAAATACCAAGGTTGAATAAAAAAGCAGCAGATGCCATGGGTACTATAAGATCTCTAGTTGACATGAAAAATGATTGTAGAAAATATGAGTTCCTAACTAAAGAGCTTTCAATGTCAGCTTATGATGTCCCACAATTTGAGCTATTATATGACATTGTTGGTCCCCTATCTCCATGGTACCAAGAGACCTACATGTACCTCCATGACAACATCATTCCACCCAACCTAACATCCACACAATGCTGCACTTTTATCCATCGAGCCTGTCACTTCACCATCATAGGTGACACCATCTATCACAAAAGTCTTAAATCATGGTACTTTTTTGGGATGCCTCAATTCTAGGGATGCCAAAGTGGCCTTACAATACGCACATGAAGGTATTTGTGGGGCACACTCTAGTGGACCTACACTAGCAAAAAATATTCTAAGGACATGATACTACTGGCCCACTATAGAACAAGATGCTCATTAGTTTGTAAAGAAATGTATGCCATGTCGGCAACATGGTGATCTTATCCATGCACCATCACAAGAACTACAACTGATCATAACTCCGTCGCTCTTCTCATAATGGGGGTTCAATCTCATAGGCAAAATTCACCCACCTTCATCTAATGGCCATAAATTCATTATTACCACTACTGAATATTTCACCAAGTGGGTAGAATCCATTCCACTCACTTACACCACTGGCATCCAAATTGCAAATTCATCCTTCATTACATAATATGCCTTTATGGCATCCCCCTTTCCATCATCACCGACAATAGGAAACCATTCAAGAACCAAAAAGTTCTCACCCTTTGCAAAAAATTCCACATCCAACACCATTTTTCTACACCGTATTACCCTCAAGGTAACGGTCAAGCCAAAGCTTCCAATAAAACCATTTTACGTATCCTAAAGAAGACAGTTAATGAAGTCAGCCAGGACTGGCACCTTCAACTTAACCCTGCCCAATGGGCTTATTGCACAAGCATTTGTACCTCCATAGGAGCCATTCCGTACTCTTTAGTATCTGGTTCTAAAGACATCTTGCGTATCAAGGTCAAGCTCCCTTCTCTCATAATTTCATTATAGAATATCATTACTAAGGAGGATTATTGAGTTGCATGCCTAAATGAGCTAGAACTATTGGATGAAAAGCATCTGAGTGCTCTAAACCATCTCCAAGACTATCAGAATCACTTACATAGAAGCTACAACAAGAAGATTAAGAACCACCAATTTGAGATAGGTGACCTTGTCCTTAAGGAAAATCAGAGGAACCTACAAGAGCGCTACAAGAAAGGAAAATTTGAGCCCAATTGGTTAGGACCATATCTCATCATAGCTAGCTATGGACCAAGAGCTTATCAGCTTGCAACAGCTAAGGGATAGCCTTTGGACAAGCCAATGAACATCATTCACCTCAAAAAGTTCTATGCCTCACCCATCGAGTATCCCAAGTCAAAAAATACAAAAAAATCAAAAAGCAAAAGAAAATCAAAAAAATCAAAAATCAAGAAAAACCCAAGTGCAATAAATCGGTCCAATGGTGAAAATCACTTCAGTGATGCCTTGGATAAGTACCATGGTGAAAACCTGTCTCAGGCATCATGTCTAGTGGTCGGTCCTACCATCTAATAAGTCCTTGTATCCATTACATCACTACAATATCTCCTCCATCCCATGGCTTGGGATTCTAAAAACATTCAACCACACACCATCCCCTATCCCTTCATCACCCCACCCAAGGTAGATTCCCAAGTTAGTGGATTCTTGTATGTGCTCCCTGTACAACTTAAAATTTGAAAAAAATCCAAAAACATCATAAAACCACAAAAAACCCAAAAACATTAGAAAAGTCAAAACTTGAAAAAAGTTAATAAATTACAAAAACCTAAAAACAATCCCAATTATCATACTCACCAACCCCACCATCATCCAACACATCATCCACCCTGAACCATCCCTACATGATCACTATAAACTAGAACTACATATTCATCATCACCCGCATCTTGATATGCGTTGATCCTGTGGATACCGGGTATGCAGGTAGTCTGGAATACAAAGGAAGTATCCAGTATGCAACTACAAAAGATGCACCCATCCAACCCATTTGGATGGTCCTATTTTTTGAGCTCGCTAAATCCAAGAACAATACATTGGCTAAGCATACCCTTAACAGCATTATAAATCACACAAAAATCATCAATCAATAACCCAACTACAATCATGACACATAACCTACTATTCTTTTTGCCCATCCTTTGAATTTTATCCAACATCATCCAACCGATTCTTGCCTTAATGGATATATCATTCCTACAATAGGAAGAATATATCATCCTATCAACACTTATCTTGGCGAGAGATACAATGGTTGTTTGTATGGTTCGTTGGTCCTTTTGATTATTATCTTTTGCTCCTATTTTAGGGATCATTCCAAAGATACCCTAATCTTACTATATCATGGTACGTGGTAGAAAACACATAGAATGGGGCATGGTCATTGTTTTGTATGTTGTGCTTTTGGGCTAGTCTCATTACTCCAAGTATGGTATTCATATCTTGAAGATGTAGGGTTGGTTCTAGCATATTGTTCCCCTTTTGCATCTAAGGTTAATCATACCTTTTATGTACTAATAGACTTATGATATGAGTCCTCTTCCCTCATCTAGGTAGGATTATACTACCTTGGGCATGCATGGGATCATCCTATTATTTGTGGGTCTAGTCTATGAAAAGATGGATATATATCATCACCTTGGTCCTTTATACCTTGGTGAAAATATCCCCTTTTGCCATAATAAATCTAGGAATGCTCTAAAAAATATCATCCTTAATCTACCCACAACATTATCTAGGCTTTGAATTTAACCAACCCAATCTCATCAAGCACCCTAATAAGCTCCTATCCCCCATTCGATAACCATTCTAACAAAACCCCTCTAGCAATGTAGTGTCTAGTGACCAAGTATGGAACCAATCCCTAAACCTATCCCACCCATCCATAAACTAATCCCAACCATCCTTAAACCTATCCCCACCATCCCTAAACCTATCCCAACCATTCACCAAACCCTCTAACCCCATCTCCCATGGTTCTAAGCATCACAATGTATCATGACAAATATTCATACCATCATAATATTCCATCATATTACCATTAACCATTGCACTATTCCATCATATTACCATTAACCATTGCATTATTCCATCATATTACCATTAACCATTGCATTAACCATCATATTTTCATTAACCATTTTCATCCATTTGCATAATATATGTTTATTAATCCAAGCATATATTTCCATAATAATCACATCAAAACATGTATAAATCATCACATATAATGTCATCACATCCATAAAACCATATGCATCATAATACCCATATAAGACATAGAAATAAAATATCATAACAATACATCATAATAATCAATCATAACAATACATCATAATCATACATTAATGCATCCATAATCATAATCATAACTTGATATCCATAACATCATAAAGCACTATCACATATCATCATAAATCACTGCCAAAATCATATATATATATATATATATATATATATATATATATAAACTAAATGTCATGATACAAAAATATGCCCTGAAGGTTCAAAATACAGTCAAGAACCATGGGCTAATGTTCCCCTAACACAGTTAGTAGGAGAACCTAGAGGAGATCTATGTGATCAAGGTCACCCCCATAGGCTACTGCTACTGAGATGGTACCTTCTATGAAGGTAGTGGCTGCTGTACAGACTGCTGAGATCATCTAGATCTCTACAAACTAGATACCCTAGACTGGTTTCACTACCTATAACTCAACAATCTTTGCCCTTGAGGAATTGCAGTGCAGTAGGCCCCATAATAGTACTTTCCCTAGCTCTCTAATCACCTAACTATTGTTGTAGCTAATGTCGTGTTGCAGTGTAGTCTCCCAACATGTGGGCCATGTTGGTGCTAATGATGACACGCTGCATGCGTGTAACCTCCTACTGTAACTGAGAAACCTGTGCCTCAGCATGTTGTGTCCTACTCTCAACTCTCTAGAGACTAACCTCAACCCCCAATCTTATCACAATATTTGTATCCCTCTCGCCTGTTAGTTGTGCAACTTGCACCTGCATCTGGCTATGAAGATGGCCTATCTGTGCTTGTAAAATCTAGATCTAAGGATCCTTGTCACTACCACTCAAACATCTAGAAGGGCCTGTATGCCCTATAAAGTCTATAGTTGTGGAAGAGTGTTGTCTCACTCTGCCATCACCTATGCTAAATCTAGTTGCTGCCTTACCACCTGATCCTCCAGACTAGCTACTTAAGCACGCAGTGTCGCTTCATCGTGCTCCTCATCTCCCTAGTGCCAAACCCACCATTAGCTAGCACACACAATAGGATCAAGTCCTACCTTTGATGGACCTATCCTTGATAGTCAAACACTTAATGTCCCAGAACCTAAGGTGCCTACCTATAGTGGTGTCTGTAATCATGCCTTCACTAGTGCTTGAACAGATGGCACCTATCCCATCTGACCCTGTCCCCCAGGAACCTGAATCTAGGGAATCTGTGCCACAAGTACCTGTGCAGCTAGTACTTTCCATGCCTATACCTGTACCTATAACTGAGGGCCTTATCCACTAGGTGCCAACCCTCCTCCCACTATGTATCTCGTAGCTACTATAGCCAACACATCAATCCCATCTCTATCATCAATGGGTATGTTCTCATAGATATACTCCACCTCTACGTTGTTCCCCTCTTGTCCCTCCTCCTCCTCAAGATCCACCTTCAGTTATGTTAGACAGATAGGCCTTGCCTGCTGCCATGAGAAGTCATAGGTTGGGGTCATCCCCACATCTGCTACCCTGTTGTCCTAGTCCCACTGCACTCATTGTAATCCCACCCAATCTAATAGAACCACTTGTGGTGACAACTATGCAGGCCACGTTGGTATATCTGTAGGCCCCTATGCATATATTGCCATGACCTAGGGAAGGTCCTGTACCAGCCCAAACTATTGCACCACCCATGATAGAATATACCTCTCAATCGTGTGATCTCCTCACCCCATCATGTATTGAGGCTGGAACGTGAAATGCATATGAATGTGGTCATTAGCCCACATCTCTACATCAATATACAGTCGCTAGATGATCGTATCCATGTTATGAATCTAGCACCACCAGTACCTCAACTATCCCATTTGTGTATGCACAACAGGTGGTCTATACAAAAAGACATGCCTCAAACTATGCCCTATGATAAGCAAAATGAGGCCTCGTGATCCTGATATGCTCCCATGCCCACACATAGAGTAGTGTCACCCCTGCCCCCAAGCTCCTATCCAAATTGTAAACTACTAGATGCATCTCATGATACAACTGGGTTAACAACCATTGGCCCCATGTAAATACTGCATCCCTAGTGATCATCACCTCGATCACTTTCCCCCAACCAGCTAAAAAATCTTGCAATCACCAATCCAAAATCAATAGACCTCTAACTAACCCACAGACATATAGTGTAAATGAATCAACCTTAGCCAACTAGTCCACATATACCTCATCTCTTGTCAGTCCTGGGCATACACTGGACAGGCTTGTGCAAATGCTCTCTCCAAGGTTGCTACTCTTGAGGGTACATCATGGATCACCCTCTCTCCTCATATGGGGATGCTTAGGATCCTCCATACATCCTCTCTGGTGATCATAATCTCACCTATAGTAAGTAAAAAGGAGCATATCTTGCTCCTCCACCTCTCCACTAGAGCTGACATTATGGCCCTATGTGCCCATATTTGAGGCATCTCAGAAAACATCTATACCCCTATCCTCCCCAGTCGAGCTATATCTCCCTGATCGAACTATGCCCTTAATGCCATCACTGATGGAACTCGATGCTCTTGAGACTACAAGATCTTTCCTAGAATGTACATCAAAATAATCACCTAAATTAGATTTTTTTTCCCAAAATAGCGCTATGACACTACTTCAAAGCCCTATAGCACTAATCTAGATGATGGGCTAATCCCTAACCATATAGTGCCAATCTAGATGATGATGCTAATCCGTAGTGACATAACGCTACTCCAAAAGATCATGATAATCCTCAACCCTTTCACACTAAATAGGAGCTTAGCACTAAACCATGACTATATGGTGCTAAACTGCCATCTTACCTAAAAAACCTAAATTTCCTTGCTCTAATCCAGAGGATCATGCTAAACCCCACCCATATAGTGTTAAATGAGAGGATAGTGCTAAAATTCTAATGAATAGCACTAAATTAATTTTTGGTGCTAAACCAGATGTTAGCGCTAAACCCTGGATGGATGGCACTAAACCATCTAAAATTACTCTTTTTCTTATGGTGCTGATCAAGAGGATCATGCTAAACTACTTCCTAATAGTGCTACATGGCTGGTGATGGCACTAATCTACCTAACTACCTATTTCTTGAGCCCGTAAACTAACCCAAAATCACAAATTTAGGGTTGGTCAACATACCTATGGATCTGCCTTTGTCAATCGGTCATAGTCATGTACCCTCTCAGATTGGTGTCAGAATCACAGGAACATAAGTTGCGCCATGTCTCCTTCTCCTCTTCACTTGTCCAATAAGCTTAGAGTGTGCAAATGTGGCACTTTGGGCCCACACTTTCTATATATAGCCACCATGTCATCACCCCATGCACCTTTTTCTCTTTGTAGGCTATGAAACATAACCTTTTTCCTCTATTTTTCTTCCTACCCACCTCATTTTTTGTCCTCCACCATTTTTCACCACTATTTCTTCCTTTCAAGAGTTCCCCCCAAAAAAATTACTTTTTTCACTTGACCTCTTGAGGGGATGTCCCTCATCCATTTCACTCCTTCCTGACAGTTGGGACAAATTTCTTTGACTTGACACCATTTCCCTACTAGGTCATGATGCCATGTCAAAGAGGGGTAAATGTAGACACATAAAAAATGTCTTAACCTTTCAACATTATCCATATCACTGATTTTCCATCCAATTAATTAAATAAATTTTTATTTAATCAATTAACCTACCTCATCCTTGATCAACCATCTATTTTTTTTTATCAATTTACACTTAAAACTAAATTAATTAAATTAATTCAACATTATATCTTACTAACATTATCCCAATTAATTAAATAAATATGCTAAATATTTATTTGGTTAATTTGTCCACTTTCCTAAACCTAATTAATTAGGTAAATCACACTTATCTAATTAATCTACCCTACTAATCAACCTACACCTAGCCTAGTTGATTAAATAGCCAATATTTGATTAGCTACCCTAGCCCCTAGACTTGGATTAATTAAATAAATCATTATTTAATTAATCCTAAACCCTATTTGACCCATTCACTAATTTTTTCCATCCACATTAATTAAGTTAATCACCCTGATTAACTTGGTCAAGGCATCATTAACCCATTCTCCCACAACCCACAAATTAAAAATTTTAAAATAATTCCATGGGTTACATGACCCTTCCACCTCACCTTACTATTTACATGCTAATCTCCATGAGCTCACACATGTGATTTCTAAAATTGCCCATGTGTCACATGGTCTTCACACTCCCACATAAAATGGAATTTTTATTTCCACATCCTCCCAAATATGAATTTTTAATTCATCACTTGTCGTAATTTTCATTAAATGCAAATCCTTCCCAGAAATGAATAAAACATTCAATTTTATTCTCCACCCTCCAAATTTGTTGATTAAATCTCAACCCTCCATCTCTCATCCAATCTCATCCATTGATCTCAAATTTCATTCTCCGCCATTGGATCAAAATCCCTCCTAGTTTGCCTATAAATAATACCTCATCCAAGCCATTTTCATATCTTCTTTTCAAGAAAAGTTATCATGCCAAAATAACCTCCAATTCTCCATTTGAGCTTAGTTTTCATGTTGTGTTGAGAGCATTCCATATTCAATTTGGGTAAAGCTAGGAGTTAAGGGTGCAAGCTCCTCAACCTTATCAAGGAATGAGGGAGATCTTCAAGGTATAATCACTTGTTTTTATGCATTTGGTTTTGTTAATTTCCCTTGTGGCTTTCCTTTGTCTTTGGTTAGAAAGTGGGCAGGCTTCCAAACATGCATATTTCCTTACATTGCAGTGGGTTGAATTTAATGTGGCATGTCTAAGCTCATTGATTGAGTACAGCGCTTGGAATGATGAGATGAATTATATTGCTATATATACATAATTCTTTGTTGCATTAAGGGTTGGTTGGGCATTTTTTGTAAGCATTGTTCTTGCAACAATTTTTGAGCTCCAGAAGGCAGACCTGAAAAGGTTATTTTGTAGTTTTTTATTCATCATGAAACAATTATGAAATGTATGTAATATATTTTTCAAATCTTTGTATCAAACCATTGTTTTTCTCCACTATTGTAGATGTTCTTTCTAGCAAACTTAATCACAGTTATAGTTTTCTCTTGCCACATTTAGTGCTATGAATGTAATCTCTAATTTGAGTGAATGTGATAGTTCCAAATCTATTTTCAAGCTTTTGTAAATGGTCATTTCAATAGTGCATAAGGAAAAACATGGTATAGTGTTAGATTATTAAGCATTATCAGTGATTTGGTATTGATTTCCATGCATTTGAATTATCAAATAGGCAGTTGTACATTTGATTGTAGTTGTTTTTCCTCTATTAGACATTAGACTCCACAACCCAGTGGATAGACACAAGTCTGAGTGGCCCTAGATCATCTAATCTTCTAAACAAAAGAATACATCTATCCTTTAGATGCAGTAATAGTTTTTATGCATCCTTATTGTGTAAGATTGCCTTTATCAGCTATATAGGGGTCTTTTAACAATCAATTGTTCTTACCTTAGTGAAATATTTGGGGCTAAGAAGGTGATTTGGGTTTGGTTGTTCATATATTTTAGTTGTTCATCTAGTTTTCATGTTAATACTTCCTTAGGTATACCCCTTGGAATATCCCTCCAGAGTTTAAGTTGAGCTCGAAGTGTAGAGTCTACCCACTCCTATTAGTTGGCCAAAATCACCCCTAACTTGTTGATAAACCTCTTTCTATCACCCTGATGACAATCCCTGGCCCAGGTGATTTAGAAATGTTTTAGAGTTTTTTGCTGTAGTAATTTTAGGAACCAACAGGGATCTTGATGAGAAAATATTTATGAAACAACTTGATAATTTTATTATGAAGGGATAGGAACACTTGGTTTGCAAGTTAAAGAGATCTTTGTATGGTTTGAAGCAATCACTTGGAATGTTGTATAAGAAATTCACTATTTTTGCATTGAATCATGACTTTATTAGAAGTGAAGAAAATCATCATGTTTATTTTAAATTAATTGATGATTAGTTACTAATCATTGTCCTATATTTTGATGATATGTTATTTATTAGAAATGATAAAGGAATGATTAGGGAACTTAAGGGTAAATTATCTAGTAATTGGATATGAAATATTTAGGGGTTGCAAAAAGATATCTTGGGTATGGAAATCAATAGGGATCAGGTTAATATAAAATTATGGTTAAATCAAAAGAAGTATGTTAACACTATTTTGTAGTATTTTGTCATGCATGATTGTGAGGAGGGTCAACCTTTGTTTCAACCACCCCATGGGGGTTGAAATCCAAAGAGACCTCATCACTACCATGACATGTATTAGAATTAGATGATACTTTATCCCAAATGGCCACCATTTCTATAGAGGAAGGCGGATCTTCATCTATTTTAAAGGTGCCATCATCATTAATCTTGAGTTTAAACTTTGTAGGAGTATGAGATTGTGTTGAAGATGTTTCATTTACCTTTGAGGTCTTTGGGTGTGAGGGTGAGGATTTATATTAAGCCACAAAGGAGAGTGTAAAATTTAATGAACCCCAATCATCACCAAAAAATGCATTCAAAGGACCAATACTATTGTTAGTAGTGGAGAATAGTGTTTTGGTTTTTGTTGAAGAAGGAATCAAATTACTTAGACGAATTTGATATCTTGCTTCCATTTGTAAGCAACTTTCTGGAATTGGATCAGCTTCAATTTATGTATTTTATTTTCAAATATGAATTTTACTAAACAATGAAGGGTATATGGAATTGCCCCCATGGCATGAATCCATATTCTACCAAGAAAAAGATTGTATGAAAGAGAATTAGGCATGACATGGATAAGGGTAGGCAATGTCATAGGACAAACCCTAAGAGGTAAGGTAATAGTACCTAGTGATTGCCTACCAACATTATCAAAGCCATGAATGTTTAGTTTATCTAGTGTAATGAGAGAGGTATCAGTATTGATTTTATGTAACAAGTCTATGCCACAAATATTAAGACCCGATCCACCATCAATCATGGTACATCTAACTTACATATTATTGATGAAGAGACATATCATAAGAGGGTCATTTTGGTTTTGAATTTCTATGGGAGGTAATTCATGTTGTTAAAAAACAATATCTAATTTTGTCACATGCATATAATCTAACAGAGCTGCTACATCATTTGGCTGAACAAAAGGTGGAACAATAACATTTGTAAAGCTTCTCAGAGCATTCCATGGTATGTGGATGATGCTTGTATAAACTCCCATAGAGAGATATTTGCTGGAGTAGCTCAAAGATGCTCAACAAGATCATAATCTCTACCATTATGAGTAGGAAGACAAGGAGGTGGAGGAAGAAAAGGTTGAGAAGGTGGAAGAGAAATGGGTACATGCGGTGCTTGCTTACTTTTCTTATTACTATAGGTGTTGTATGTGTGAGAAACTATATCATAATGAGATTGTTACCACACACTTTGAACACCTTGATTACTTTGAGTAATTTGTTTTTCAATATTGAGAAAGTAACCTGGGGGTTGAGGTGGTATTGGAACACCTCGAACCATAAGAACTAGTTTAGAGGAAGGACATAGATTAGGTGCCTCATGCACAATAATTTTAGGAACATTGATACATTTATTCGCTATCCCCTTAGTGGGCAGAATAAGTCTACTAATGATGATTGAATTGACATTGTTTTCATTTTGAGTGAGCTCAACATACAATATTGAGGGTTTTAATGTGAGAGGCCACTCTTCATCCACTAATGCTTCATATTTTGTAGGGAGAGCATTGGAATGAAGGGAGGTTAAAGTTTTGTTAAGAAAATTGTTGATGATTGTATCTTCGGTGATGTTTAAGGAGTTTGGACATGAAACCAAAGGAGAAATACCAAGGGTCTTCACCTCCTTAGTCATATCCAAGGTACATGAACATTCATCCAAAGGAGGAATACCAAGGTTCTTTACTTTGTTATTAATATCCAAGGTACTTGAACATTCAACCAAAGGAGGAAGATCAATAGGATGAGACATAGAAACCTCATGTACTATCCAGTAGAACTAGAAAATTTAAGATGATGAGATGAATGTCCATTATCTAACCATGGAGGATCCTTTGTGAGAGAAGGCGCCTGATACATTAATGCTTCATATTTTGAAAGGAGAGAATTGGAATGAAGAGAGGTAGAGTGATGTTAAGGAATGTGTCAATTATTTCATCCTCTTGCGCTAAAATATCCTCACAAGTGGGCATAATTTTGGAAGAGGGATCCAAATCATAAGGTGAAATAGACAAAGCTAGGTCACCATCACATTTATTAGAGAGTAGATCCATGGAAATAGACATGGCATTTTTATGACTTGTAGTAGAAGTAGAAGAAGAACTATCACCATAATCTTTCTCAAGACAATTTGTGGAGATGAAATTAGTAAAGTCCTCTAATATCAAAGGACACATACCCATGAGAGTTATGAAGCTATACAAATTAGATATATAAAAAATTATATCATATATGGAACATATAGAAAGATCAACATCATACATGGATGCTATGTGATCTAAAACATATGGATGCATATTAATGAATATAGAGAAATTTTCAACATCGATGATATATGCATGCAAAGATACCAAAGAGGAACAACTAGAAGAGTCCATAATGAAATGTCTTGTCTACTATATGAAAATATGATATGGAACAACAATGTAAAATAAATTAATAAAGTAAAACCAATATCAAAATAAGATTACAATCAAAGGCCTACAAGTGCAAGAGAAGCGAGGTCTTCAAAAAAAGTGATATTAGATTGGTAACCACAACAACTAAGTCTTGAAAATGTAATATGTGTAGTATTTTTAAAGGAAGTGCCTAAATTATTCATCCACTTAAATGTAATAAAGACTGAGAGAACTTTGCTTTGAAGAAGATGCACTAAATGAAAGAGTAGCTAGGGTTTACCAACAAAACCCTAGATTTTAAATATTTACTCTCTAAATCACAATTTTTCGATGCAAAAATTATTTTTGAACACAAAATAAATTTATTCCATGCTATAGAAATCCAAGGTCAAATTTTAAATGTTTATGACAATAGCAAAATCTGAAACAAGATCTTAATTACAAATCCTAGGTTTTGAATTTGACTAGGTTCTCCAAAAATGCAACATTTTTGACAAAACCCTAGCAAACAAGAGGTCTAAATGCAAGATGCAACACGATGGAATTATTAACTAATGTAATATAAATTATATCTGATGCAAAAATCAGAATTTTTAAATATTTATGTGTAGATGGGGAAGTGAGATTCAATCAAATGAACAATATCAAAACCCAAATACCAACAGAATAATGAAAACAAGAAAGATAGAAGGAAATGAAGCAAATGAATAACAATGCAAACCTTCCCTATTTCAAAGCTTCTGTTGTTTGCCTATTACAACCATCCTTTGTTGATGAAGTAGGCCCTTAGTGAGTGCACTCTCTTAGCTATGTTGTAGGATGTCGATGGTAAATGGCTACATGGATAGGTATTGCTATGAAGTAGAGCTTCAAAGAAAGAGGGTGATCTCAAGCAAATAGTATTAGGATGCCAAAGGTGTGTGAGTAGTATCCTGCAGAGTAACAATACAAGTAACCTGGATGAATAGAATGGAGGGATGAAGCTTCTTTTATAGACTTGGAAGAATGAGGATCAATGGTTGAGAGAAGGTATGAAGATCAATGGCTAGGAATAAAAGTGAATCTTTAATTCACATTGGATTATGACATTTGAATTAAAAATTCAGGGTGGGGGACAATGGGTTATGACAATTGAATTAAAAATTTAGAGTGGGGGACAATGGGTTATGACAGTTGAATTAAAAATTCAG
Source organism: Cunninghamia lanceolata (assembly GCA_027924645.1). Lineage (NCBI taxonomy): Eukaryota > Viridiplantae > Streptophyta > Pinopsida > Cupressales > Cupressaceae > Cunninghamia > Cunninghamia lanceolata. Next base: position 2,803,694 of record BSBN01000275.1, on the reverse strand, counting down.
AGTGGGGGATAATGGGTTATGACAGTTGAATTAAAAATTCAGAGTGGAGGATAATGGGGAACATTGAATTAAAAATTCAATTTGTGGAGGATAATTGATTTAGAGATTTATTTTGGAAAATGAAGAATATTAGCTAATTAAATATTAAGAATATTTAATTATATGTGCAACATGGTGAGGTGGAAGAGATGAGGTGGATTTTGGACTTTAGAGTTTTAGAAGAATTTAGGGAATTTAATTAAATAAAATGATTTTATTTAATTGTAGGATAGTGAATCGATTAAATAAATTTAGAATATTTATTTAATTGATAGAAGAATGGAATAAATATTTAGAGTATTTATTTAGGATGAATCGTGTCATTTTTAGGCGTATACATTTTGCCCCTCTTTGATGCAATGCTGTTTATAGTATAGTTTCAAAGAAATCGATAGTCTGACAGTGATACATGCCCCAATTTGCCCCTGCTCAAGTTTAATGATGATAGGATGCCCCCTCGGGAGATTGGACGGGAAGAAGGTAGGAGGCGTGAGACGGACAATCTCACGAAGACGAAGGGAAGCTAGGTTAGAATGAAGAAAGTGGTTGAAGAAAGAGTCGAATGATATGTGATGCAAGATGGAATGATGACACACATAAGCAAGCAATCAAGTATGCACAAATGACACAAGAACAAACAAGGTATTGCCCATGTCAAGCGGTAAACCAACGATATACTAATAACGATATACAACAATGTTGTCCTAGCAGGGAATGATGTATCCCTAGACCAACACGGCAGGCATGTTGTCATTGCAAGGAATGATAGATCCCTAGAGCAACATGAAGGATAGTGTCTGGTTTCAGGAAATGAAGCATGTCGTGTAAGATGCGTGTATTGGTATGATTTCGACAATGCGACATCCTATATAAGACAATCGATTGATTAACTGATCGACTTGGTTTACGACCATACAAGGATCAAGACCACTGATTGTGATTGGATCATTTGTGCAAGATTGACTTGACTTGATTGGTATGGATTAAGGATGGACCTTGCATTTGGATCATTGCTCAGACTGACTGGACAAGGATGAAAGATATGATGATAGATAGAAATCTGATTGATAGAAGAAAGACTCGATAGGACTCACAAGCTTTTATTTGTATTGATACTCTGCATTGGTGGATCTTTATTGCATGGGGTATGGTATGGATGTATAAATGGATATAGGATGGATGCTTTGCTATTGGAGTGCTTTATTTCATCATTGGGCAATTTATTTTTGGTACTTTTTCTGAAATGTTGTAAGTGAATACAAGCATCGAGGTATAATTGAACCGAGATGACCTAAGTATTGCTTCCATGGGTTTTGCTTTAGCAAGCTAATACAAGCATCTAGTCAAAATTGAATCTAGATGACCTGAGTACTTCTTGTGTTTCAACAAACAAGGATTGCCCCCATTCATGTTAGACCTTTGGTGTCCTCGATAATCTTTTGCCGATCATGTCCTTAGACAAGGTGTTACATTACTAAAGCGTAATCCACAGATAGCTACCAAAGAAAATGATCATGCCTTCACCATAGCATCTCTAGCTTTTGGCATCCTTGAGTAGCATAGGAGGACATGATAACAAAAATCAAGACTGTAACTTAACCATGATTTCAATCCACAAAACATTCTTGCATTTAGATGTGTTCATTTCCTGCAGTAATTTGAGTAATATCATTTAGAAGGCCTCAGGTACTTTGCCTTGCGTTTGAATAGGTTAAGCTACGTAAAGTCAGGGTTCTTGCTTGGAGCTTGGGTTCTGCTTGCACCTGCTTGCTTGGTGAGAAGAGATTCTTGCAATCTTTATTGGTGAGATGGACCCTAAGGGACTGATCTAGTGCCTCAGGGGCGCATTACTAAATGGCCTTACGTACATGACGACGCAGAGGCAACGTAGTTCAGGGTAAACCCTAACGGACCTAAGACCTAGGCGAGAGAGAGTGGAGGTGGACTCAGCTGGATAGAATGACAAGATATGGAATGGATGGGACAATGGAAAGCCTTGGGGGTGCATTGGACTAATGGCCTTGCCCAAGTGACGACGCAGAGGCAACATAGTTCATGGACTCAGACCATGGAAATGGAGAGTTATCAAGCCATGATAGGTAACTGTCAGGTGTTTATTATGGGATAGATATGGGCTGAATGAGATGTGAGTGAAGAAAGACTAGACTCAAAGTGAATGGATTCTCAGAGATGGAGAAGGTGGTTTATCACAAGTAACGCCTGTTTACCAGGTTTTCATCACTTGTTTTTATTTGCACAAGAAGCTAGAAAGTAAACATGACACCTGTTTGTCAGGTGTTTATCATGATACCTATCCAAGGCGCCTATTTGCCAGGTTTTCACCAAAGGATGATTCTTTTCTATTTTCCTAATTTTTTGGCTTTTTTGCTTTTGTTCCCTTTCTTTATTTTTTTGTTTTTTTTCTAATTTTTTGATTTTTTTGTTTTTTTTCTGATTTTTTTGACTTTTTGGCATTTGCCCCCCTTGCATTGGGATTCTCCTAGGTATAAAACCAGTGAAGGCACATGCTGTTGATTGGATCATCGAACAACTCACCCTTTGATGTGGCCAACTGATATGCCCTTGATCCGTAAGCAGCTACAATCACATAGGGCCCAAGCCAGTTAGGCTTGAACTTTCCTTTCTTTTCCTTATCCTGTTGATTGCGGGGATTTTCTTTAAGGACTAGATCTCCAACTTTGAAGATTCTTGGGCGAACTCTGTGGTTATAGCTTCTTGACATCATTTGTTGATATGCTTTGAGATGGTCAAAGGCTTTCTGTCTCCTTTTCTCCGGTAACTCTAGTTCTTGTAATCTAGAGACTCTGTATTCTTCGTCTAATATGAGACCTTTCAACGACACCCTGAGAGAGGATAGTTCAACCTCAATGGGAAGGATGGCTTCTGAACCATAGACAAGGCCATAGGGTGTAGCACCTGTGGGAGTGTGTATACTGGTTCTGTAGGCCCACAGAGCGGGGTTGAGTTGGATGTGCCAATCATGGCCAGCATCATTGATGGTTTTCTTTAGGATTTTCAGAATGGTTTTATTCGATGCCTCAGCTTGGTCGTTACCTTGGTGGTAGTATGGAGAGGAGAAACAATGTTGGATTTTGAAACGCTCACAGAGTTCCTAGACATCCTAATTTTTGAACGGTCTTCCATTATCCGTTATGATGGATGAAGGAATGCCATATCTGTAGATAATGTAATTCAGAATGAAAGAGGAAATTTGTTTGCCTATGACGGTGGTTAGGGGAATGGCCTCAATCCACTTTGTGAAATACTCAGTGGTAGTTATGATGAATTTGTGGCCGTTGGAAGAGGGTGGATGAATCTTTCCCACGAGGTCAAGTCCCCACTGGCAAAAGGGCCAAGGTGTCGTTAAAGGTCTCAACTCTTGAGCAGGTGCATGAATTAGGTTCCCATGTATTTGGCACTGCTTGCACTTCTGGACAAACTGCTATGAATCTATTTCCATGTTCAGCTAGTAATAACCCAAGTGCATGAGTTTCTTGGCCAAGGAAGGACCACTAGAGTGTGTTCCACAAATCCCTTCATGTACGTCTTGTAATACGGTTATGGATTCTTCTCGTTCTAAACAATGGAGTAAAGTACCATCTAGACCACGTCGGTATAGGGTATCAGCAATAATGGTATAGCGAGAGGTTTGGCGTATAAAGGTCCATCGTTGGTTTGAAGATAGGTCTGGTGGGAAGGTGTTGTCCTTGAGGTAAGTATAAATCTTACCGTACCAAGGTGAATCAGACCCAACTAAAAGGCATTCGGTATGGTTCTCTGGAAGATCATAACCTAGCTATTGAATTGTTTCTACTAAGAACTCATACCATGACTCATTCTCTGGAATCTCAAGAAGGGATGCAATGGTTGCCATGGCATCTGCAGCTTTGTTCTTAATTTGAGGTATCTGTTCAAAAGAGATGATTACAAAGTATTCCTTAAAGTCATCGACCATTCACTTGTAAGGGACAAGCTTTTCATCTTTGGTTTGGTAATCATTATTGACCTGATTTATCACTAGTTGAGAATCAACATAGACATGTAGCTCTCTGATTTTCCATTCAGTTGCCATCTTGATACCAATGACCAGGGATTCATATTCAGCTATGTTGTTGGTGCATGGGAATAGCAAATGGTAAGACTTCAGGATAGTGTCGCCATGAGGAGTTACAAACAAGATTCCTGCCCCTGATCCATGGTTTGTGTAGGACCCATCAAAGTAGATCTTCCAGGAATGTGTTGAGATGTTGAATAAGGATTCATCTAGAAAGTCAAATTGCATTGGGGTGGTGTCTTGTAGTGGTGCCTCTGCTAATTGATCAGCAATGACTTGACCTTTGATAGCTTTTCCATCTATATATTCAATGTCGTACTCACTCAGGAGCATTACCCATTTGGCTAGGCGACCTGTGAGAGTTGCTTTGCTTAGTAGGTATTTTAGTGGATCTATTTTTGCAATGAGTTTTACTAGATGTGCAAGCATGTAATGTCAGAGTTTTTGCGAAGAAAAAAACTACCGCGAGACATGATCTTTCTACTTGTGAGTATTGCAATTCATATCCCACTAAGGTTCGACTGATGTAGTATACAGCTCTTTCCTTGTTCTCATAATCTTGCTGCGCTAGAAGAGCCCCAAGAGCTGTAGGTGTAGTGGATATGTAGAGAATTAGAGGTTTTCCTTTGATTGGAGGCATGAGAATAGGTGGATTCATAAGGTATTCCTTTAGCCTGTTGAATGCTTCTTCGCATTTCTCATCCCACCTGAATGGAATGTTCTTGTGCAGGAGATGACTGAATGGATGGCACTTGTCTGCCAACTGTGAAATGAATCTATGGATTGCTTGCAGCTTGCCTTGTAGTGATCTTAGTTGCGTAAGAGTCTTAGGAGGTGGCATGTCCGTGATAGCCTTAACTTTTGCGGGGTCCACCTCTATTCCATTTGCTGACACAATGAAACCTAGTAGCTTGCCTGAAGTGACTCCAAACACACATTTCTTTGGATTCAACTTGACTTTGAATTGGTCTAATCTCTGAAAGACTGTTTCTAACACATCCAGGTGTGATTCTCTTGTGAGTGACTTTGCTAGGATATCATTGACATAGTCCTCCATGGTTACATGCATCATATCATGGAATATAGTTGTCATAGCATGTTAATTTGTGGCCCCTGCATTCTTTAGCCCAAATGGCATGACGTTCCAACAAAAAGTGCCCCACGGACAAGTGAAGGCTATCTTGTGCTGGTCTTCTGGTGCTATCCTAATCTGATTATACCCTGAGAAACCATCCATGAGAGATAACATGGTATGCCCTGCTGTCAAGTTGACTATGATGTCTATATTCAGTAATGGAAAATCATCCTTGTGGCAAGCTTTGTTTAGGTCTCTGAAATCATTGCATAGTTGGACTCGACCATCTGGTTTAGACACTGGCACAATGTTGGATATCCACTCCGGGTAGTCTATAGCTCTGATGAACCCTACATCTAGTAATTTCTTGAGTTCTTCTTTGACCAATAATGCTATGTGTGGATGCATTTTTCTAAGCTTTTGTTTCACTGGTTTTACTCCTAGGTCTAACAAAAGATGGTGTAGAATCAAGTTTGGGCCTAGGCCTGGCATGTCTGCATATGACCATGCGAAGCTGCCCCTTTTCCTTGAAGAACGACATAAACCTAGTCTTTTCTGGTGGAGTAAGAGCTTTAGCAAAATGGATGTTTTAGGCTGTTCCTCTGTACCAATGTTGACTGGCTCTGTAGGTTCCACAACAATTTGAGACTTCTCCTAATGCATGTCATTAGGGAGAGTGTCAAGCTTTCCATCATCAGGTGCCACAGTTGGGTTTTCACCTTCAGATGCGTCTTTTCTTTTTATTGTTTTGGGATTTGACACTGCTGCAGAATAGTTTTCACCGTCAGATGCTGTTTTTATTTTGATATTTTTATGACTGGAAGGCTTGGCACCCTATCTGAAATAAGCCATGGTATTAAGTTCAATAGAGAAACTAGCTTTATGATCTCCTTTGGGTAGGTGGTCCCTAAGGTTCATATAGTCAATGTAGGCATCATCATTTTGGAACATGTCTAGTTGGAGGGTTCCTCGCAGATCCCAATTAATAAGCTCAGGATGTACAAGGGGGATGGAATCGGAGGATAGGCCTGATTCATTGATGGTGTGAATGGATATGCTAGGAGTATAGGAATGGGTGGTGTTCAGGATGGTACCTTCCTCCAAGTTGTTTATCGCGATGGAATTTGAACCTTCCTCGAAAGGCATAATCTCAGAGATGGGCAAATCAGACTCTAGTGGTCCATTCCATTGCGTTTGTGCCTCACAGTAGGGGCTAAGAGTTTTAATGGTGTTGACCTCTTTGTCGTCATAGGAATGCTCTGTTAGCTCATCCCACTCATATTCATTGGAATCTGTGTCACTGTCTTCTTGGAGTGTTTGGATCATTTCTACAAGACAGGCATTTTCCTTGGCTTTACCCTTGCCTTTGTATCCTAGGCCATTTGTGTTTCTAGCCAATGAGGATGAAGAAGGTTGTCTAGGTTCAATGATTCCTTCTTTTCTGAGGCTAATGGAGCCTTGTCCTTCATACCCCATTCTATGCAAGATAGTCTCACCTTGCCCATAGAGTTCTGTTGGGAGTCTAGGTGGATCTTGGGGTGTGTTTTCTTCTTCAGTATAGAGCCATTGTAGGAGATCTCGCTCCTCTGTTTCATCAGATAAGGTCCCCCATTTTACAAAGGGAGTTACCGGGGCTACAGGCGGAGCAGATGGCTTTGGAAAATGCTTGGGTTTGCCAAAAGATCTAGGAGACAAAGGTAGCTTGGCAAGATTGAGACTGTGCTCAATTGAGTATTCTCCCACCCTAGTTTCTTTTATGGTAATCTTTTGCTCTTTTGGTTTTGAGGAGGAAGCTTCAGCAGTATGGTCCTATCGCGAGGTAGGGGAAATGTATGCTCTATTGTTGGGTATGACACATTCAAGTTTTGCACAGAAAGAATTGCAGTGTTGGTAGGGATCAGGGTTGCCTTGAATGGTGACTTGCTTGCCATTGTGCGGGAACTTAATGCATTGATGATAGGTTGAGGGGACAGCCTTCATGGCGTGAATCCATGGTCTCCCTAGTAGGATATTATAAGTGAGCTCCCGATCAAGGACTTGACACACCACATCTTTTATTACTGGTCCCACTTGAATGGGTAGGACAATTGTTCCCTTTGTGGTTCTTTCTTCCTCATCATAGGCTTTGATGGTAATTTGCCTCCTTGGATCAACTGCCTGTTCGGAGAACCCTAGTGCAAGGACTAGCTTTAATGTGCAAATATTTAAACCAGCACCCCCATCAATGAGAACCCTCTTGATGCGGTGCTTGTGTATGAATGTGACAATGTGCAGGGGGTGTTATGAGGTTGGGATATAGAGAGGTCATCTTGCTCAGTAAACAATATGGAGTTGGAGGATGTCAGATTGCCTACCATGGTCTGGAACTTTTCTTGGGCCAGATTAGTGGGGACAGTGGTTTCCACTAAGGCTTTCTCAAGAATCTCCTTATGAGAAGGAGATAGACGCAATAGCTCCAATATAGAAATGTGAGCTACAGTTTTCTGTAACTGGTCGATGACATTGTACTGATAGAAATTGGATGGAGATGGTGACGACCTTGGAGGGGTAGTATTGAGCGTGACTTTACCACTGCAGGTAATTATGCTACAACCAGTTCTGTTAGGTCCTGGTTGTTGGTTGGGTGAGATGACATTGACTTGTGGAATTTGCTTAGAAATGCAGTTTATGGTGTAGTCAAATGGCACACTTGCATAGTTGGCATTACTAGTCCCACTGTTCTGATTTTGCCAGTTGCAATTATTGTTGTTATCGTTACTGTTGTTGTGGCCATTGTTATTGTTGTTATATGGCCTGTTGTGATTCAGAAGTGGATCCCTGTAGGCCACATGAGATTCATTGGAGGTATGGTGTTGTGTCCCTCCCTGATTCTGATCTAGTATATCTTGTATGACATTTTTGAGGCAGATGTAGTTGTTAGTTGTATGCCCCCTTCCTTGATGATATTCACAATAGTCTGTGTCCTTCCAGTAGTGAGGTTTGACTATAGGCTCGTAATCACTCGTTGGCGGTAAAGAAATTTCGTTGTTAGCCAACAACTTCCTTAGTGCAGACTCTTGGGACTTGCCTAATGGTGTGAATTTTCTCCTTGGATTTGAACTAAACCAAGGTCTGGGCTCCCTTGAGGGTGGTTTGTTGAGTGTACTATTGTTTGTTTCTCCCTTGAGAGTGAAAATGGGTTGTTGCTTGGGAGCTGCTGCCTTGGCATCCACTACCCCATCATTAACCACATTCTTATTCTTGGTCCAAAACTTTGACCTATCCGTTGTGTAATTGGAAGTAGGTGTGTCTTTGTATAGCTTGATAGTTCCTCTAGTGATCATAGCCTTTTCGATGAATAAGCCCATTTCAATGAACTTTGTGAATGATGTAAGGCATTGTATCTGTATTTGATAGCTAAGATCAGTGTTTAGGTTGTGGACAAACATCTCTAATAGCTACTTCTCGGGCATATCATAAGAACATTTACTAGCTAGTTGTCTCCATTGTTGTAAGAAGGTGGTGAATGACTCACCACTCTTTTGCTTGGTGTTACAGAGATCTAGCATCGATACCTCATGTTCGATGTTGTAAGAGAAGTGTGTTATAAATTTATTGACAAGTTCATCAAAAGTTCTGATTCTAGGTGGGAGACGTGAGAACCACTCCATAGCTTGACCACCTAAAGATCTTGGGAATAGTCTCATCAAGTAGGTGTCGTTGTGAGCTACTTCTAAACATGTTGCATTGAATTCCCTGATATGATCTCTAGGGTCTCCCTTCCCTTTGTATTTGTCAAACTTGGGCACCTCAAACCTGTAGGGGAATGGTCTCATGTCCGGACATTTGTCAAAGGGGTACGGTGTGATATCCTCCAAGGAGTAAGTTTTTGTGTTCGTACCCATCTTGAGGTCGGATATTTGTTGTGAGGCTCTCAAGTTGCTTCCTCATTTCTTCCATGGGAGCGTTTCGATCCATAGGTTTCTTTCCCCTACCATTTGCATGCGGGTCTATGTCATTTGTACCCCTCTCATGATCATTGTCTACATTTTCCATTATTGTACTTATATCAAAGTCTGCGGGGAGTTTAATTCCAAGACTAGCAAGGTGATGGAAATATTTTTGGGGGTTGTCACGGAGCACTTTATCTATGAAGCGTTGGAATTTCCTACTTTGGATGGTGTTCTGATAATCTTCGTCAGAAATTTCCTCATCACTATCGGGAGGTGTGAAGATGTAGTGGGATGAGCTAGCCATTTCAAGTCATTTTTTGTATTGAGATCGAGTAAGAACCATGCAAGGTGATGTGGGATGAGGTGGAATGGGGCAAGAGATTTTGGCCAGATGCCAACGGAGACTGCTATGAATAGGATACCTAGGGCAGGACTTGGACAAAGGATTTTCTCACTCAATGACTTCAAGTAAGACGGTTGACACACGACGGTAGCCACTAGTAAGGGTAGCCAGTACCTGTCTTACTGTGTAGGGACTAGTCATTTCAACAAGACTACTAGTAAAGGTACTGTGACCTACTAGGCTTACGTGAATTCAGTAATGATACGAAGAAAAAAAGGGACCTATGTCAAACCTGGTATGGAATAGATTGACTTACACTTTGACAGGAGGTGAATGGGTGATTGACGGGGGAGAGACACTTTGGGTGAAACGGATGATGACTGACTGCAAGGTTGAATCTGATCTTAGAAAGTGAAGCTAGGCTGAAATGGGTGCTCCAAATAGGTAAAAATATTTTCTCAAAAGTTGATACAAATGCATAGTAGAAAGTGAAGCTAGGCTGAATATTTGTTTTTTTTTGGTCAAAATTTTAGATTTTTTTTTTTTTGGGTTTTTTTTTTCGGCTGGAAAAAGGCTTCCTTGATCTGATTTTATGAATTAACAGCAAGAAAACACAGCAAGCACAAAGAATATTTTATGGTTTTTCATTATTTTTTTTTGGTGGCCTTTTTTTTTCTTTTTTTTTCTTTTTTTTGTGGGAATGGGTAGAAAAATAGAAACAAAAACTTTTTTAGGAAGGGAAAATTTAGATTTGGGAAAAACTTAGATGGGTAATGGGGGTTTGACTAGGGTTTGGGCACTTTCTGATGGATATGGAAATAGAAAAATTGGGATTTCAGAAGCAGGGTGAAAGAATGAGAAAATCTATCGAAGAGGGACAATGGAGCAGAATGGGAAATGAACACTGTGGCCAAATTTGAAGGTGTTTGGGTGAAAATTGAAGAAGTTAGGACAAACCCTAAAAATAGACAAATTCAGGATTTTGGGATTCGATAAGGGGAATTTGGGATATGGTCCTCAAGGAAGGAAATGTGCAGAATGGAATTTCAGGGGTTCCAGTGAATTTTCAAAGGAAATGGAGTGAAAACAAGGAAGATATGGCAAAAAAAAAATTACTCTTTTTTTTTTGTTTCGACTCTATTTTAGACTAAACTAAACAAAAGCAAGCACAAAGATCCTAGGCTAGAAATAGATTATAAGGGATTTTGGCCACTAGAATAAGAGGTATTTAATACAGGCAACTGTTCAAGTGGTTACACATGCGGCGGCACTACTCTCCGTTGTGGAGCCTCCCAGCCTCAAAGGGTTGCGCCTGTGAGGGTTTTGGGGGAGGTTGGCCATCGGTGTAACATAGTAGCACTTGTTGCAGGAAGTTTTCACCTCAAGCACAATTTATTTTAAGTGGCTTGGTAGGGCTTGGCTTTAGCCCAATGATGAAAGCGCTTCAAAATACTTGCTATCTCAAGATGACAAATATTTATCTCACATCCCATATCTATACCATATCCAATTGCGTCTCATATCCATATCCATACCGTATCCAATTGCAAGTCTATCCTTAATCCATATCAATCAAGTCAAATCAATCTTGTCAAATGATCCAATCACAATCAGTGGTCTTGATCCTTGTCTGGTTGTAAACCAACTCGATTAGTTAATCAATCAATGGTCTTATATAGGATGTTGCATTGTCGAAATCAGACCAACACACGCGTCTTACACGACATGCTTCATTTCCTAAAACCAGACATTATCCTTCGTGTTTCTCTAGGGATATATCATTTCCCACCATAACAACACTGTCGTATCAAATGTCTTAGATAGGATGTTATATTGTCGAAACTAGACCTAGAGTCTTATACGGCATATTTCATTCCTAAAACCAGACATCATCAACCCATATCATTGGTTTACCGCTCAACAAGGGCAATACCTTACTTGTGCTTGTATCATTTGTGCATACTTGCTTACTTGCTTGTGTGTCATCTTTTTATCTTGCATTCCATATCATTCATCCCTTTCTTATGCATACAACCATTTCATCTCCTGTCAACATATCTTATCGTGAGATTGTTGGTCTCATGTCGGCCACCTTCTCCCTGTCTAATCTCCCGAGGGGGCATCCTATCATCATTAAAATTGTACCAGGGGCAAACTGGGGCATGTATCACTGTCAGACTATCAATTTCTTTGAAACAACGCTATAAATAGCATTGCATCAAAGAGGGGCAAAATGTACAAGAACATGTAAGCCTAAGTCCACCTTTACAACAAGAAGCACATGCAAATCCAAGTGGTCCTTGGTGCATACATCAAATGAGTCCAAGTTATCCTAGGCAAGATCTAATAACCTTTGACAAGGGAGATACCAATCTAGAGTGGCCTTCACCATCCAATCCCATGCCAACACATGAGTCAACAAGTCCTATCATAAGACCACCATGTGATCCTACCCCTAGTCCATCTTCTAGCCCATCAAGCCCTCCATCAACTCCATAGCCATGCTCTACCAATCCTTCAGCACATGATCCCTTGGACATAATTGTTCAACAATTAGTTCAAACAAATTTGATTAAGCTGCCACCAATAGACCCTTTGGAACCAATCCTTAAACCCCCTGGGTATAATGAAAACCATTATTGTGCATACCATAGATATCAGGGCCATACAACGACCAATTGTGTCAAACTTAAGAGATTGGTCAAAAACATCATAAATGGTGGTAAGATTATCCCTTCATCCAATCCAAATCCTAATCCACCCAATCCAATTAGCCCCAACCTAATCCTAGTCCTACGCCTACAACATCATCCACTATTATTGCTCATCCATCCCCTCATCCACCTACCGATACACCTGCAACGGATGTGATCCAAGGACTATTAGCTGCGAGTCAACCATGTCCCCAAACTCTGGTCCTTGACCTTGCCAAAGATTCTTCCAATACCTTGTCAAAGCCTACAACACCTCATGTCATACGCAACCCCTTAAGCTTCTCAACGAGCCTTCTACCATGCACCAGAGTCAAGGTCCGTCACACCCTCATGTTGTTGACCACGAGCCCACCCAAGAACCTTCCACTTCCATTCCAGCAACCCAAGAGATATGTCAAGAGTTTAATCCTAAGCATGTGGAAACATTAAGCCCTAGTCCAACTCAAGATCAAATCACTTTTGGGCAACCTATCCATAAGATGTATCTTTTCCATGATCAAGATGATAGCCATAATGATGAATCTATCCATGAGCCGCTTGATCCTATTCATACCCCTACAACTATCCATGAACAAGACACCCAAGACCTACATGCTTTATCCAATGAAAGTCTTGTTGACATACTTCACCATTCACCCCGTTTCATGGCCTTCCTTCAAAGAAAAGAGATCCCTTCCTCTAGCCATGATCCCACAACATCCACTTGTCATCATGAGACACTTGTCCCCCAAGTAAGCATAAAAGATCAAACAAATAACTTGGATCTTAGTGAACACAATGCTAATCACGATCCTAATGATTCTCCTTCACCATCCATTATTGACCATGCTACAAAGCCTCCACCATATATCCTTGGTCTTATTACCTTCATGCACGAATGTTCTTTCTTAGAACACCAGCAACCATTATCCACTATCTTGCCTTCTCCATCTAATAAGGAACTCGCTACTAGTGCACCCATACATAATCCTGTTGTCCACCACATACTCTAGAAGATGAACTATCAAGGTAAAGGCTTGGAGCCCATCCATGTCAATGTCCCTGCACCTTCATACGGCCTTGGATACATACCCCAAGGTGCCCAAACTCAAGATGTTGGTACTTCCTCCACTCTTCCTAAGTCTACCCCTTTCCATCGCAAACCCTATCATATCCCCAAAACCTATGTCGCCATTCCACCTCCATCATCCTACAATTGTCAAAAGCATGTGACCATACACCTTCCACCATCCAATCTACCTCCGCTACTTCCAACTCCTAATATCCCACCATCCAATCTACCTCCGCTACTTCCAACTCCTAATATCCACCCATGTCATTTACCACCACTGCTTCCAACACCTTATCCATCTATCTATACATCCTCCAAGTATCCCAATCATGGCCGACAAATGCACATTTTGTCTAAACAAGGAGCTTTCACCACCCTCACTTCTACCATCCCCTAGGGATTCAATGACAAATATGTGGATGCCTCTACCTATAAAGCAAAAAATCCTAAGAGTCCTCATGACCTAGGATATAAAAGCCAAGAATCAAAGCATTATCCATATCAATAGCTGCATACACCCATACACCTCAATGCTAAACTGAAAAAGGTGTGGATGCCCAAGCAACAAATGATTACTCTGAAAGCTAAACAAAAGCTGCATACACCCAAACCCATACCTTCACAGGAACTATCTAAAAACAAAATGGTTTGGGTACCCAAGCAAAAAGCTCTCAAGTTACATGAGGCATCCACCTCTCAAGAATCTCAACCATCTACTTTCTCCCATTCCATACATAAGTCTGAAATTCTTCCATCTCACATGACGAACAAAAATCAGGACAATACTCAACCTATGTGGAACCCTACATACCTACGTCATTCATCCACGAGCAAAAGTCTCCGTTTCTTCCTACACTACTTTCCCATCACTAGCTTCAATGTTTAGCACGGTATGTGCAACCGTTAGTCGTGATTCCCTTCCATTCCACAACACTTCCGTATAACTCCATCTCCCCTACCTTCCACTATTATCCTACATATCTTCCTCATCCTATGGTCCATGCTTTTGCATAAGCCTTCCCTCCATCTTCTGAATCACAATCCACTATCTACCTATACCATCTCACTTTCATGCAATCCCCTACCAACATCTATGAGAACACTTGACATGGTCCATGCAACAATATCTATCTAGCAGGACTCTCCCCTTTCAAGGAACTATGCTCATGTCTTTCCATATCCACCTTCTCCATTCTCAATATTCAAAAAAAAGAAAAAAGAAAAAAAAGAAAACAGTAAAGAAAAATCCCTTCATCCAATGGTGAAAACCAGGCAAACAGGCGCCTTGGATAAGTACCATGATGAAAACCTGGCAAACGGGCATCACGTGTAAGTTGATCTTCTATGTCACCTACACTTGGGGGCACCTTGTCTCATTGGCATATCACTCTTCTCCTACCATTTTCCTTTCATACCATTTCCTATCATATCCTCTATCCATTACATACCTATCTTGTCCTATCCATCCATCCAAACTTCCTTTCCTCTATTCTTTGGTCTTGATAAAGATTGGGGGCACAATGTTGACAAATGTTTTGAATGTCTCTTGACATACCTTATCCCTCCATACCATGCAAATCCTTCATTATCCTCTCATCCTCCTATCGTCATAAACATTGCCATGAAAAATCCTAAGTATTCTACCTACAACAGGGCATGTTATACTTATGCGACATAGTTCTTGGAGATCACATCCTTGTTTCCATCTGTCTTCTATTGCCCATCCTCATAACCATCCATATCTACTATCACCCATACATCTACCTATCCAGGGTGGTTCCTTGTCATCAGTCTTATCCAATCCATATCTTAGGTCCATTAGGGTTCTTGTCGAACTACGTTGCCTCTGTGTCGTCATGTAGGCAAGGCCATTATCAATGCATCCCCGAGGCTCTGCTTCCTTGTCTATCTCATATCTTGTCATCTATCCTCTAGTCCATCCATGGTCCAAGCCCTGAACTATGCTGCCTCTGCGTTGTCACGTAGGCAAGGCCATTATCAATGCGCCCTCGAGGCTCCACTTTCCCTATTC
Source organism: Cunninghamia lanceolata (assembly GCA_027924645.1). NCBI lineage: Eukaryota > Viridiplantae > Streptophyta > Pinopsida > Cupressales > Cupressaceae > Cunninghamia > Cunninghamia lanceolata. Next base: position 2,788,433 of record BSBN01000275.1, on the reverse strand, counting down.
ATCCCATGTCTAGTCCTTCTATCTATCTAAGTCCGCTCCACTTTCCCATCCATCCCATGTCTTGTCATCCGTCCCTCTATCTGTCTGTGTCTGCACCCTTCTGCTACACAAACAAGAGCAACAAAGCACGCTTCCAAACAAAAATCTTGACGCACAACATCAACCTATCCAAAGCAAAATAGAGCACCATACCGAAACACTCCAGCTAAATCTCATATCAATTATGGTAAAAAAAAAAGACACATCTAAATGCAAGAATGTTTTGTGTTGGTTAGATTAAGAGTCTTGATTTATGCTATTTTGTCTTCCTATGCTACTCAAGGATGCCAAAAGCTAGAGATGCTATGATGGGGGCATAATCTTTTTCTTTGTCTGCTGCTTGTGGATCAAACTTTAGTAATGTGATGACTTTTGTCTAACAACATGATCAGCAAAAGATCATCGAGGACTCCGCGGTCTAAACATGAAAAGGGGCAATCCTTGTTTGTTGAAAAATCCATTTAAGAAATACTCAGGTCATCTCAGTTCAATTATACCTAGATGCTTGTATTTTATTACAACATAATAAAAGCCCAATGATGAAAGTGCTTCAAAATACTTGCTATCTCAAGATGACAAATATCCACATCTCCTATCCATACCGTATCCAATCAAATACCCATATCTATACCGTATCCAACTGCACTTCATATCCATTTCCATATCCATACCGTATCCAATTGCAAGTCTATCCTTAATCCATGCCAATCAAGTCAAGTCAATCTTGTCACATGACCCAATCACAATCAGTGGTCTTGATCCTTGTCTAGTCGTAAACCAACTCGATCAGTTAATCAATCAATGGTCTTATACAGGATGTTGCATTGTCAAAATCAGACCAACACACACATCTTACATGACATGCTTCATTTCCTAAAACCAGACACTATCCTTCGTGTTGTTCTAGGGATATATCATTCCCCACCATGACAACACTATCGTATCAAATGTCTTAGACATGATGTTATATTGTCGAAACCAGACCTGAAGTCTTATATGACATATTTTCCTAGAATCAGACATCATCGATCCATATCATTGGTTTACCACTCGACAGGGGCAATACCTTGCTTGTACTTGTGTCATTTGTGCATACTTGCTTACTTGCTTGTGTATGTTATCATTCCATATCATTCATCCATTTCTTCTGCATTCAACCATTTCATTCCTGTCAACATATCTTATCGTGAGATTGTCCGTCTCACGCCTTTTGTCTTCTCCCTGTCCAATCTCCTGAGGGGGCATCCTATCATCATAACCTATACCAGGGCCAAACTAGGGCATGCATCATTATCAAACTATTTATGCTTTGAAACAATGTGATAAAACACATTGCTTCAAAGAGGGGCAAAATGTAATAGCCTAAAATTGGCACAGGTCGAATTAAGTAAATACTCTGATATTTATCTTAATTCTTATTTTCTTCTGTCAATTAAATAAATATTCAAAGTTTATTTGATTGGTTCATTTAATTAAAATCCCTAAATTCTTCTAATGTCTCAAATCCTAAATCCACCTCACAAAATCCACCTCATCAATCCACCTCATCCTTCCACATCATCCCTTCCACCTCACCATGTTGCACATATAATTAAATATTCTTAATATTTAATTAGCTAAAATCTAAAATTGAATTCTTAATTCAATGTTCCCCATTACCCTCCACTTTAAATTTTCAATTCAATTGTCATAACCCATTGTCCCCCACTTTCAATTTTCAATTCAATTGTCATAATCCATTATCCTCCGCTTTGAATTCTTAATTCAATTGTCATACCTCACTATCCTCCACTCTAAATTTTTAATTCATCCATTATGAATTAAAGATTCACAATTAATGAGAGCCATTGATCTCATCAGTTGATCCTAACCCTCCATTCTATTTTCAGAAAATCTATAAATAGAACCCTCTTTCAAGCCAATTAGGGAGAGACTTCTTCTAGCATCCTTACTATGCTCAAATTCCTCTAGGAATCTTCTTCTTCTTCTCTTCTTCTCTTCTCCATATCGTTGTAATGCAGGAATCATATCACATAGCCATTTCCCCCTTGTCATCTTGAGGAACCGAAGCAAGGAAGCAAGCTCCCCGAGGGCCAACCTTCATCAGTCAAGATCAAGAGAGAATAGGCGACCAATTGAAGCTGCAGGGTAACAAGGTTGTAAGTTTCATGCTTTCATTTGTATTCTTGTTTCCTTCACATTTCAAGGGTTGATTTGGGTTAATTATCTTAATAGATTTATCTCATTTTCCCAAATGGCATGACGTTCCAACAAAAAGTGCCCCATGGACAAGTGAAGGCTGTCTTGTGCTGGTCTTCTGGTGCTATCTTGATCTGATTATACCCTAAGAAATCATCCATGAGAGATAACATGGTATGCCCTGCTATCAAGTCGACTATGATGTCTATATTCGGCAATGGAAAATCATCCTTGCGGCAAGCTTTGTTTAGGTCTCTGAAATCATTGCATAGTTAGACTCGGCCATCTAGTTTAGACACTGGCACAATGTTGGATATCCACTCTGGGTAGTCTATAGCTCTGATGAACCCTACATCCAGTAATTTCTTGAGTTCTTCTTTGACCAATAGTGCTATGTGTGGATGCATTTTTCTAAGCTTTTGTTTCACTGGTTTTACTCTTGGGTCTAATAGAAGATGGTGTAGAATCAAGTTTGGGTCTAGGCCTGGCATGTCTGCATATGACCATGCGAAGCTGCCCCTCTTTTCCTTGAAGAACGGCACAAACCTAGTCTTTTCTGGTGGAGTAAGAGCTTTAACAAAATGGATGATTTTAGGTTGTTCCTCTGTACGAATGTTGACTGGCTCTGTAGGTTCCACAAAAATCTGAGACTTCTCTTGATGCATGTCATCAGGGAGAGTGTAGCATGTTGTGTAAGACATCTGTGTTGGTCTGATTTCGACAATGTGACATCCTGTATAAGACAATTGATTAACGGATCGAGTTGGTTTACGACCATACAAGGATCAAGACCACTGATTGTGATTGGATCATTTGTGCAAGATTGACTTGACTTGATTGGTATGGATTAAGGATGGACCTTGCATTTGCATCATTGCTCAGACTGACTGGACAAGGATGAAAGATATGATGATAGATAGAAATCTGATTGATAGAAGAAAGACTCGATAGAAGGATTCACAAGCTTTTATTTGTATTGATACTCTGCATTGGTGGATCTTTATTGCATGGGGTATGGTATGGATGTATAAATGGATATAGGATGGATGCTTTGCTATTGGAGTGCTTTATTTCATCATTAGGTGATTTATTTTTGGTACTTTTTCTAAAATGTTGTAAGTGAATACAAGCATCGAGGTATAATTGAACCAAGATGACCTGAGTATTGCTTCCATGGGTTTTGCTTTAGCAAGCTAATACAAGCATCTAGTCAAAATTGAATCTAGATGACCTGAGTACTTCTTGCATTTCAACAAACAAGGATTGCCCCCGTTCATGTTAGACCTTTGGTGTCCTCGATGATCTTTTGCCGATCATGTCCTTAGAAAAGGTGTTACATTACTAAAGCGTAATCCACAAATAGCAACCAAAGAAAATGATCATGCCTTCACCATAGCATCTCTAGCTTTTGGCATCCTTGAGTAGCATGTAGGAGGACATGATAACAAAAATCAAGACTCTATAACTTAACCATGATTTCAATCCACAAAACATTCTTGCATTTAGATGTGTTCATTTCTTGCTGTAATTTGAGTAAAATCATTTAGAAGGCCTCAGGTACTTTGCCTTGCATTTGAATAGGTTAAGCTGCGTAAAGTCAGGGTTCTTTCTTGGAGCTTGGGTTCTGCTTGCACCTGCTTGCTTGGTGAGAAGAGATTCTTGCAATCTTTATTGGTGAGATGGACCCTAAGGGACTGACCTAGTGCCTCGGGGGCGCATTGCTAAATGGCCTTGCCTACGTGACAACACAGAGGTAACGTAGTTCAGGGTAAACCCTAATGGACCTAAGACCTAGGCAAGAGAGAGTGGAGGTGGACTCAGCTGGATAGAATGACAAGATATGGAACAGATGGGACAATGGAAAGCCTCAGGGGCACATTGGACTAATGGCGTTGCCTACATGACGGCGCAGAGGCAACGTAGTTCATGGACTCAGACCATGGAAATGGATGAGAGACACTATGCTAGACTCACATTGAAGAGACGGTATGGGACAAAACCTTGGTTGACAAGGCCACAAAGAGGGAGAGTTATCAAGCCATGATAGGTAACTGCCAGGTGTTTATTATGGGATAGATATGGGTTGAATGAGATGCGAGTGAAGAAAGACTGGACTCAAAGTGAATGGATTCTCAGAGATGGAGAAGGCGGTTTATCACAAGTAACGCCTGTTTACTAGGTTTTCATCACTTGTTTTTATTTGCACAAGAAGCTAGAAAGTAAACATGACGCCTGTTTGTCAGGTGTTTATCATGATACCTATCCAAGGTGCATGTTTGCCAGGTTTTCACCAAAGGACAATTCTTTTGTATTTTCCTAATTTTTTTACTTTTTTGCTTTTGTTCCCTTTTTTGATTTTTTTGTTTTTTTTCTGATTTTTTAACTTTTTGGCTTTTGCCCCCCTTGCACTAGGATTCTCCTAGGTATAAAACCAGCGAAGGTGCATGTTGTTGATTGGATCATCGAACAACTCACCCTCTGATGTGGCCAACTGATATGCCCCCGATCCGTAAGCAGCTACAATCACATAGGGCCCAAGCCAGTTAGGCTCAAACTTTCCTTTCTTTTCCCTATCCTGTTGATTGCGGGGAATTTCTTTAAGGACTAGATCTCCAACTTTGAAGATTCTTGGGTGAACTCTGTGGTTATAGCTTCTTGACATCATTTGTTGATATGCTTTGAGATGGTCAAAGGCTTTCTATCTCCTTTCCTCCAGTAACTCTAGTTCTTGTAATCTGGAGACTCTGTATTCTTCATCTAATATGAGACCTTTCAACGACACCCTGAGAGAGGGTAGTTCAACCTCAATGGGAAGGATGGCTTCTGAACCATAGATAAGGGCGTAGGGTGTAGCACCTGTGGGAGAGCGGGGTTGAGTTGGATGTACCAATCACGGCCAGCATCATTGATGGTTTTCTTCAAGATTTTCAGAATGGTTTTATTCGATGCCTCAGCTTGGCCGTTACCTTGGGGGTAGTATGGAGAGGAGAAACGATGTTGGATTTTGAGACGCTCATAGAGTTCCTGGACATCCTAATTTTTGAACGGTCTTCTGTTATCCATTATGATGGATGAAGAAATGTCATATCTGCAGATAATGTAATTCAGAATGAAAGAGGAAATTTATTTTCCTATGATGGTGGTTAGGGGAACAGCCTCAATCCACTTTGTGAAATACTCAATGGCGGTTATGATGAATTTGTGGCCGTTGGAAGAGGGTGGATGAATCTTTCCCACAAGGTCAAGTCCCCACTGGGAAAAGGGCCAGGGTGTCGTTAAAGGTCTCAACTCTTGAGCAAGTGCATGAATTAGGTTCCCATGTATTTGGCACTGCTTGCACTTCTTGACAAACTGATATGAATCCATTTCCATGTTCGGCCAGTAATAACCCATGCGCATGAGTTTCTTAGCCAAGGAAGAACCACTAGAGTGTGTTCCACAAATCCCTTCATGTACATCTTCCAATGCAGTTATGGATTCTTCTCGTTCTAAACAACGGAGTAAAGTACCATCTAGACCACGTCAGTATAGGGTATCGGCAATAATGGTATAGTGAGAGGTTTGGTGTATAAAGGTTCGTCATTGGTTTGAAGATAGGTTAGGTAGGAAGGTGTTGTCCTCAAGGTAAGTATAAATCTTACTGTACCAAGGTGAATCAGACCCAACTAAAAGGCATATGGTATGGTTCTCTGGAAGATCATAACCTAGCTGTCAAATAGTTTCTACTAAGAACTCATACCGTGACTCATTCTCTGGAATCTCAAGAAGGGATGCAATGGTTGCCATGGCATCTACAGCTTTGTTCTCAATTCAAGGTATCTGCTTAAAAGAGATGACTACAAAGTATTCCTTAAAGTCATAGACCATTCGCTTGTAAGGGACAAGCTTTTCATCTTTGGTTTGGTAATCATTATTGACCTGATTTATCACTAGTTGAGAATCACCATAGACATGTAGCTCTCTGATTTTCCATTCAGTTGCCATCTTGATACCAATGACGAGGGCCTCATATTCAGCTATGTTGTTGGTGCATGGGAATAGCAAATGGTAAGACTTCATAATAGTGTCGCCATGAGGAGTTACAAACAAGATTCCTGTCCCCGATCCATGGTTTGTGTAGGACCCATCAAAGTAGAGCTTCCAGGAATGTGTTGAGATGTTGAATAAGGATTCATCTGGAAAGTCAAATTGCATTGGGGTGGTGTCCTGTAGCGGTGCCTCTGCTAACTAATCAGCAATGACTTGCCCTTTGATAGCTTTTCTGTCTACATATTCAATGTCGTACTCACTCAGGAGCATTACCCATTTGGCTAGGTGACCTGTGAGAGCTGCCTTGCTGAGGAGATACTTTAGTGGGTCAATTTTTGCAATGAGTTTTACTGGATGGGCAATCATGTAATGTCGGAGTTTTTGTGAAGCAAAAACTACCACGAGACATGATCTTTCTACTTGTGAGTATTTCAATTCGTATCCCACTAAAGTTTGACTGATGTAGTATACAGCTCTTTCCTTGTTCTTGTAATCTTGCTGCGCTAGAAGAGCCCCAAGAGCTGTAGGTGTAGCAGATATGTAGAGAATTAGAGGTTTTCCCTGTATTGGAGGCATGAGAATAGGTGGATTCATAAGGTATTCCTTTAGCCTGCTGAATGCTTCTTCGCATTTCTCATCCCATCTGAATGGAATGTTCTTGTGCAGGAGATGACTGAATGGATGGCACTTGTCTGCCAGCTGTGAAATGAATCTGTGGATTGCTTGCAGCTTGCCTTGTAGCGATCTTAGTTGCGTAAGAGTCTTAGGAGGTGGCATCTCCGTGATAGCCTTGACTTTTGCAGGGTCCACCTCTATTCCATTTTCTGACACGATGAATCCTAGTAGCTTGCTTAAAGTGACTCCAAACACACATTTCTTTGGATTCAACTTGATTTTGAATTGGTCTAATCTCTAAAAGACTTTTTCTAACACATCCAGGTGTGATTCTCTTGTGAGTGATTTTGCTAGGATGTCATCGACATAGTCCTCCATGGTTACATGCATCATATCATGGAATATAGTTGTCATAGCACGTTGATATGTGGCCCCTGCATTCTTTAGCCCAAATGGCATGACGTTCCAACAAAAAGTGCCCCACAGTGGGCGCCAAAATGTGAATGGGAAAATGAGATAAACCTATTAAGATAATTAACCCAAATCAACAATGAAATGTGAAGGAAACAAGAATACAAATGAAAGCATGAAACTTACAACTTTGTTACTCTGCGGCTTCCATTGGTCACCTATTCTCTCTCAATCTTGACTGATGAAGGTTGGCCCTCAGGGAGCTTGCTTCCTTGCTTCGGTTCCTCAAGATGACAAGGGGGAAATGGCTATGTGATATGATTCTTGCATTACAACGATATGGAGAAGAGAAGAAGAGAAGAAGAAGAAGATTCCTAGAGGAATTTGAGCATAGTAAGGATGCTAGACGAAGTCTCTCCCTAATTGGCTTAGAAGAGGGTTCTATTTATAGATTTTCTAAAAATAGAATGGAGGGTTAGGATCAACTGATGAGATCAATGGCTCTCATTAATTGTGAATCTTTAATTCATAATGGATGAATTAAAAATTTAGAGTGAAGGATAGTGAGGTGTGAGAATTGAATTAAGAATTCAAAGTGGAGGATAATGGATTATGACAATTGAATTGAAAATTCAAAGTGGGGGACAATGGGTTATGACAATTGAATTAAAAATTCAAAGTGGAGGGTAATGGAGAACATTGAATTAAGAATTCAATTTTGGATTTTAGCTAATTAAATATTAAGAATATTTAATTATATGTGCAACATGGTGAGGTGGATTTTGTGAAGTGGATTTAGGATTTGAGACATTAGAAGAATTTAGGGATTTTAATCAAATGATCCAATCAAATAAACTTTGAATATTTATTTAATTGACAGAAGATAATAAGAATTAAGATAAATATCAGAGTATTTACTTAATTCGACCTGTGCCAATTTTAGGCTATTACATTTTTTGAATTAAGTAAATACTCTAATATTTATCTTAATTCTTATTTTCTTCTGTCAATTAAATAAATATTCAAAGTTTATTTGATTGGTTCATTTAATTAAAATCCCTAAATTCTTCAAATGTCTCAAATCCTAAATCCACCTCATCAATCCACCTCATCCTTCCACATCATTCCTTCCACCTCACCATGTTGCACATATAATTAAATATTCTTAATATTTAATTAGCTAAAATCCAAAATTGAATTCTTAATTTAATGTTCCCCATTACCCTCCACTTTGCATTTTCAATTCAATTGTCATAACCCATTGTCCCCCACTTTGAATTTTCAATTCAATTATCATAATCCATTATCCTCCACTTTGAATTCTTAATTCAATTGTCATACATCACTATCCTCCACTCTAAATTTTTAATTCATCCATTATGAATTAAAGATTCACAATTAATGAGATCCATTGATCTCATCAGTTGATCCTGACCCTCCGTTCTATTTTCAGAAAATCTATAAATAGAACCCTCTTCTAAGCCAATTAGGGAGAGACTTCTTCTAGCATCCTTACTATGCTCAAATTCCTCTAGGAATCTTCTTCTTCTTCTCTTCTTCTCTTCTCCATATCATTGTAATGCAGGAATCATATCACATAGCCATTTCCCCCTTGTCATCTTGAGGAACTGAAGCAAGGAAGCAAGCTCCTTGAGGGCCAACCTTCATCAGTCAAGATCGAAAGAGAATAGGCGACCAATGGAAGCTGCAGGGTAACAAGGTTGTAAGTTTCATGCTTTCATTTGTACTCTTGTTTCCTTCACATTTCATTGTTGATTTAGGTTAATTATCTTAATAGATTTATCTCATTTTCCCATTCACATTTTCCCACAGTGGGCACCAAAATGTAGATGGGGAAGTGAGATTCAATCAAATGAACAATATCAAAACCCAAATACCAACAGAATAATGAAAACAAGAAAGATAGAAGGAAATGAAGCAAATGAATAACAATGCAAACCTTCCCTGTTTCAAAGCTTCTGTTGTATGCCTATTACAACTGTCCTTTACTGATGAAGTAGGCCCTCAGTGAGTGCACTCTCTTAGCTGTGTTGTAGGATGTCGATGGTAAATGGCTACATGGATAGGTATTGCTATGAAGTAGAGATTCAAAGCAAGAGGGTGATCTCAAGCAAATAGTATTGGGATGCCAAAGGTGTGTGAGTAGGATCCTGCAGAGTAACAATACAAGTAACCTAGATGAATAGAATGGAGGTATGAAGCTTCTTTTATAGACTTGGAAGAATGAGGATCAATGGTTGAGAGAAGATATGAAGATCAATGGCTAGGAATAAAAGTGAATCTTTTATTCACAGTGGATTATGACATTTGAATTAAAAATTTAGGGTGGGGGACAATGGGTTATGACAATTGAATTAAAAATTCAGAGTGGGGGACAATGGGTTATGATAGTTGAATTAAAAATTTAGAGTAGGGGACAATGGGTTATGACAGTTGAATTAAAAATTCAGAGTGGAGGATAATGGGGAACATTGAATTAAAAATTCAATATGTGGAGGATAATTGATTTAAAGATTTATTTTGGAAAATGGAGGATATTAGCTAATTAAATATTAAGAATATTTAATTATATGTGCAACATGGTGAGGTGGAAGAGATGAGGTGGATTGATGGGGTGGATTTTGGACTTTAGAGTTTTAGAAGAATTTAGGGAATTTAATTAAATAAAATGATTTTATTTAATTGTAGGATAGTGAATCAATTAAATAAATTTAGAATATTTATTTAATTGATAGAAGAATGGAATAAATATTTAGACTATTTATTTAGGATGAATCGTGTCATTTTTAGGCGTATACAATATGATTTTCTAAACTTATGCAATGAAAACAATGCAATAAATATACCTTTTTGTAAACCTAAAAATGTTTGATTTTTCACTTTTCTTCAATGCTAATATGCAAGAATGTCCTAAAAAAGAAAGAATTATAAGGTACAAAACATTAAATCCCTTTAATAAACCCAAGAATGCAATGAGATCTAAAACAACACACTAATCTACATACCCTAGGTTGAAGATTAGCTAGATTTCTTAGACATGCAAGGTTTTTTCAAACCCTAACAATGAAACAATGTAGAATTAAGCTATATAACAATGAAAAATGATTATGATGAATGAATGTAATCTAATCAGATCTAAGGTATAAAATAACTTAGATCTGAAGCAAGAAGGATGCCAAAGTGCAAGAAATGACATGTTCACCAAAATGTTGGATAGAAAAGAGAGACTAGCCCAATAGATCAAACTAGGTCAAACTCTTTTCCATCCAACATTGAGACACAAGACAAGCTTGGCCTCTACCCATGAAGGAGAGACAAAATACAGGGTCTTTGTCCCTTTGTTGTATATAAAAGAATCAACCAAATCCAACCAATCAAACTAGAGTAAAACAAGAGACCCTAATTGACAAAGGTTGGAGTATAATAGACTGCTAGAAGCAAAATCCCAAAAACTAGATGAACAACAAAGATAAGGGATCAAATTAGAACTTGGATTTGGGAGTAGAAACACCAAGGCATAGGGTTATTGGGAGCCCTAGGCCTTTTTTAGGGTTTACAGAAACTGATGCCTTCGCCAGGTCTGTACCTAGAAGCACTATCTTCTTCCTAGAGATCACCTTCAGGAACATGTTTCTCTGACCTACACATAAGGAATGAGGAGAAGGTTTGGTTCTATTTAGGAGCTTGCCTAAGTCAAGTTCTATTAATGGTGTTTCCATCTCCACAATAGTGAAGATGATAGATAAACATCATGTGCCCCTGGAGGGTGTATGCAAATCTAAAGTATAATGGAATTCTAGAACAAAGCATGAAGGAAAAAGTCACCATGAGCATGGAAAACCTAGATGCTTGATGCAGTGTTACAAATTTACTTAAGAATTTAATATAGCCCAAAGAAGTAGAAAGATCTTCACAAGACCTATAATAAGTTAGTGTTGTAGTAATAATCCACAATAGAGAGCTTTAGAGAAGAGTAGAGAGCATAAGAGAGAAGAAGAGAGAGTGCAAGAGTGCTTAGATTTCTTAGATGTTCAAATGAATAAACTTTCTTTTATATGCATTCCTGCACACAAATGACGAATAAAACCAAATAAGGCTAATAAGAGGAACCACTTAAGATACCTTAAGTTGACATTCCTATAAAATAAGTTAGGGCTAAATGCGGGACTAGGGAACTTGGGCACACTTGTCCTTTAGCCCCAAAATCCAGGCACAATTCACTTAAGGTGTTCTTAGGTCAATCTCATAGTTATTTTGTTAGGTTCTATCATCAGGATCAAGAATTAATCATTTAATGTTCCAAAACGTGTTAAAATAGGTCCTGATTAACAAGTGTAAATATTTTAGGTCCACCCAGGTTGTAAACTAAGTGTAAAATGTAAGTGTACACATTTTACAATGTAACACTTTGTCTTCTCAAAACTTTTAGACACAAAATCAATAAGCCTTTTAAGCTTTTGTATATCATTCCCTATAGTCTTGAAGTTAGATCTGATATCCATCTATCTATCTATGATATCCTAATTAGTACCAAATTACATACCTAATTATCCCTCCATTTTCTTCTTTAAGGCTTCTTTGGCTGCATCCAAAGTATCTAGCATACACTTGTATGCTAGGAAGAGATCAGAATATACAACCTTTGTCAAAAAGATATCAAAATTGGAGGAGTTCTCATATAATTCTTGTTGAAAACAAAGAATACTAAGAGGGGAGGTGAATCAGTATTCTCTTAAACCATTTACACATCAAACATTTTAATCCATTTAGCATATTCAATTGTAGTAAATGAAATTAAGCATAAAGCATGCATCCACAATTCATAACACAAGAACACTAGGATTTTTACGTGGAAAACCTTAAATGGAAAAAACTACATTGAGAATTAGCTCACAATATATATTAATGAGGAAACTGGTTAAGGTTGATACAGTTGGTCGACTCACTGTCTAATAATGTTCACTGCAGATGGCTCACTACCAAAGGATTCACTATCCTGAAAGAAAAAGATAAAAGAGAATGGGTGGCTCACTACCAGGTTTGAACTGTTTACATTTGTATCTAACACATGCATGAAGTACAATTCCAATAAATCTCTAAATATTCATCATATTGTTTAGAATTACCGAACTTCTTTGCTCTCCATTCACACAATATTCATCCATAATGCCCTTGTCACTTTTCATAGATCACATCTCTAACACACATCATTTAAACATTGAAAACATTCCTTCATATATATTTCCTTCTTTCACAATATCAATTAGGTTGGCCTAATTGGATGTAATGTGCAGAACATGCCATACATAACCTGTCGGTCCAAAAACTTCACACACACACTTCAAGCCAAGATTCAAACCTTGAGATAGGTTGGCATGGACCTAAAATAGATCCCACTTAACTCCATAAAACATATTTACTTTATGCACAACATCAACACCTTCAGGTCAGCCACACCGATAAGATAACAATAATGTAACCTATCTGTCATTTTACAAAACTGTATGCGAACCACCAAAAAGCTTAAAACTTGAAATATAAATGGTTTAGATATACATAAACTTATCCTCAAATCCACATAGAAAATAGTTCACCTGCAGTGAATTGTGGAGTGTCTCAAATTAACACTGACACTATCAATGCACTATCTATTTAGAGTGTGATACTCAAACAACTCTAACTTTCATTCCAGAGAAATTTAGAACATGAGACTTTGGATTTGCAATCTTTGAACATGTGTTTACAACACCTTACAATTGCATAGATAAATATTTTATACTGGAGGAAGGTGGACCATAATACTGAAACTTTGTACACTAAATGCAGTATATTAACACTTAGCCAAAATTCTCAACATGTTCCTTACCAGATCAGATCTCTTTGCACAATTTTCTTCTAAGAAGGAATAGATGAATCTATATGGAAGTGGATCAAACCATCTTGCAAAGTAGAGAACTAACCTAAACTACATCATAACAAATACAATGTTGACATCAATGACAACACTATAAAACATAGTTATATGTCCCTTGTGCTCATGCTCACGTTATCAGTAGCAACATCAATGATAGAATACCTTTCCAAAGACATTTTTCCAACAATTCCTTATGCATCTTCAAGATGTTTAACATATACTATAGCATAAATTCAACTTTCAAAGTCAAAATACTTATACACTTTGCCAAAAAATCAATTTCTTCATCCTATAAGATATTATCTCACTTTAGCTCATCTAGACTTATTGTTCCCAATTCCTTGAGAAGCTCTAAATCTTGCTCATATTTTTTTCTTCAACATTGAGATTCTCCATGAAAGAATCTATTTACTTCTCTAATTTATAAGATTTCTCATAATGTTCATAGCAGGAGGCTCCTGTGTCTAAAATTTCATTTGCTTCAAACAAAAATTTAGAAACCCACTTATCTAGTGTATTTGCTTTTCCTTTCATCACTTGTAAATAATCTACATCCTATTTAGTCATCAAAATTGAGCTTTCTAAAGGTAGATCCTGCTGGAAAATAGGCATGAGAGGTTATTTTACAAAAATTTTCATTTTCTCTAGTTGTAACTTCAATTCTTCCTTGTTTTTTGTATTTTTGCAATCTTGACACAATTGTGTCAACTACTAAACCTAAGGAAACTATTTCTTCTTCTTGGGTCTTCCTACCTAGATTTACCCTTATAATTTGCTAATAGAAGACTAAAATATCTATGTCATTTTTATCCTATATAGGATTGGCAACTTCTGCAATTCTCTCTCCCTTTTCATTGACCATAATGGTGGAAAGAGTTCTTGGTTTATTTCATGATCTTCCCTTTTCAACTTGCATGGTCATATCTTGGAGGCTTAATGGTTTTACAACTACCTTTTGCCTCTTCTCCAAGTAAATCTTTAGCTAGGTGGGATTTATAGAAGTTGTTTGTATAGTTTGATCCACTTCTTTATCTTTGTTTGGATCACCCTGATCTATGGTCTCATCTTTATCCTTTTTCGCTTCTAGATTTCTTAGATTTTCTTGAGGAATCTCCTTTTGAGAAAGCTCCTTCTCTTGATTCATTTCTAAATTTTGAACAAAAACTTCAGATGAACAAGAATCAACAAACTTATTTTGACTTTCAATAGTTTCTATCAGTTTTTGTTGTTCTTTGTAAGTCAAAACATGTTCTTCTTTATCTCCTTCATCTATTTATTCTTGTGAATGAGGGTGTTGTTCAAAATACCTTTTGATGGATCATCTTGGGGGCCATATTGATCTCCTATCTTTTCTATATCCTCTTCATCAAGAATATCTTCCCCTACAGTATCTTCTCAAGGAGGTTGTTGGTGTAGAGAGGTGTCTGCTAGATTCCATAAATCTATATCCATCTGATTACTTCCCTTCCTAGCAAACTACTCCTCTTGTTGTTCCTAAGGAGGAGGAGAAGCTTCATCATTTTGTGTCCTCTAAGAGCTCTGTAGATTTTCTTGAGGATTATTCTCTACATTTTGTTTTCCTGACCAAGATCTTGGTCTTTAGCTTGTGGAAACTTAGTATCTAATAGAATTATCTGAGGATTATCTCCTTCCTCCTCTTGAACAATGTTCTCTTCATGAGCCCTTTCATCTTGCTTATGTCAGTGAGGAGGAGTGGCATCTAAATCTTCAAGTGAATCTTCAAGAATATCAGTGATAGGTCCTTGTGATGGAGGTGGCAATACTTTAATTTCTTCTTCCTATCTTACCTGAACCTCATCACCTTTATCATTTTGGGGTATTGTACAACTTTAGGGGTTTCTTTATAAGCTACCTCCTCATATTTTCTTATGTGGAATACCTTTGTTCTTTGTGCAGAGGGAGGAGGTGTAGCTATTGAAGTTGGAGGTGGTGTAGCTATTGAAGTTATCTCTTTGAATGGAGTTTGTTGATTAGGCTCTTCTCCTTGTCCTAGAAACTAAGCCAATGATTCCCTCATTGGGATAACCTATGCCATGGGTTTTACTCCCAAGCCTACAACAAATCCTACATTTGCAGCACTATATATGATACTAGCTTGTCTTAATGCTTCCTTTACAATAGTCATTGTTTCTTGTTGTGAAGCAATTTCTAGAACTCCCTTCATTCTAACCATAGGAATGTCCTTCTTACCCTTTTTTTGTGTCTTTGTATAGAGGCAGAAGATCCTTCTATTTCTTTCCATTTCTCCTTCTTTCCTTTTCCTTTGGATTTCCCAAATAGAATGAGCCTGGCATCCAACCAAGAATTGCTAAACTCTAAAATTGTGGCACTAATTGAATCCAAAGTTACATCCTCTCTTACTAACTAATCTATTGTAGGAAATGGAACATTATCAACTTTATTGAGGTCATGGGTGGGGTTTAAAATATGGCCATCATCAGATAACTCCTCAAGAATATCTTCTCTTAGCCTAAATTCTCTTAGATGAAAGGAAGTCAGTCTACAATAGCTCCTTTTTCTATGTTGGTAGGGCTTAAGATTGTGTGCTTCCAATTCTTCACTAGCTACCTTGGCAACATTGATTGAAGGACATTAATAAAATCCCAAATTGAATGGATATTTCACACCTACTTTGTTCTTTTTTGATAACTTCAGATAAAATTCAGTTATTTGCCTTGAGAACTCCACTAAAATTATCTTCTCGCAATAGTGTCTAGACAACATGAAGAGTGCTTTATTAAATCTTAAGATTCTAATATATGTAGACTTGGGAAACTAAATGAACCGTTGTCCCCATGTTCTTACCAATTACATTGCTTATTTTGACATTCTTTCTCATGTATCTCTGATTAGTTGGATGATTATTGCATACATAAATGCATCATTCAACCTCTCAAAGTGCCTCTCAGCCTCTTTAAGCTCTATCTGAGGGTAAAATTCCTAAATTTTTCTTTGTCCTTCAATTTATTTTCTCACACCTCTAGTTGTCAATCCTGGCAATTTCCATGTTCTTGCGGCTAAATAAACAATATAAGAAGTCATGTAAAATTTCTTGCTTGTAACCATCATGGTCACCTGGGCATGAAGTTTATCAGACACAATTTGTCCCCAATCTAGGAAATTTACTCCTTTTAGAATAACATTAATAAAATGAAACACCCAAGTGTTGTAGGGTTTGATGTCTTCTTTACCCAAAGCTCTATTTAGTAGAGTGACTAGATCACCAACCTCTTCTTGAAAGTTCACTCTTGTTACTTTTTCTAAGATCTTTCAAAATGGGCTTTCTCTCTACTTTGAGCCAATGTCTATTCAAATGCTTCAAATGATTATTTGTATGATCCTCAAATGCTACCTTGGCTTGGTCTTCTATCATTTGTGCCAACTATGCATACGAAGGCAAATCAAAAGAATTCTTAATCATGGTAAGTGTTATGTCTATAATTATTGTGCCATATGGATTATAGCACTTTCTATCCACTAGGTGATGGTGTTATGCTACTACAAGAATTAGTTCAGGACATTGTATTGACACTAGAAAACAAGTTGCATGAGCCAATCTTGAATCTACTATCTTCTTTGCTCTTGGAGTGGCCTCCTAGGTGAATATATCATGTTTTAATTACACTAAGTCTGTATGACCTAATTCTATATTTGTGATGTCCATCAAATCATATATGAATTTGGAGGCCTTAGGTACCCCCTGGAATTTGTACTTCAAGGGTAGAGGTGGATTTTCAACCTTCTTCTCTATGTTCTTCAAAATTTAGAACACCTGTAGAACCAAGAAAATCCATTATAAGGACTAATTTAGAAAGAAAATCCTTTAAATTTATCAAATTTTGAACATTTTGGCATTTAGCAAGTTTTTGGGTTTTGAGCAAACTAGAGGACCTAGAACCTAGGTACTCAGGTTCCAAAGAAACCTGGGATTCTGACAAATTTTCAATGTAACCATGTGTCAAGTTCTCAAGGGGAATTGGGTCATTGGAACCTAGTGAAGAGGTGCTGACAGGTTATGGAATCCTAAAATAATTTTCCTTTTATGCAGTGAGAATCAAGTTCTTAGATGAAAAAAGAACTTAGGAACTTGGAACAAAAGTTCCATCGGGTTCTGAAGTTCTAGAGGGATGTTGCTATCATAACAGGTTTCCAAAATTTGAGTAGACGTGGAACTTGGGAACTCAATCCAAGGTTCATTTGGGAGTTGAAGTTCTGAAGGGACCTTCTATAAATATGTGATGTCAGGATTGGGATTCTGGGAAGGTTTTTGTCCTTAGAACAAATTCCTAAGGTGCCTTCGGGATCCAAAATCTTGAAGGGCACAAATTTTATTGTTCAAAGGCCCATGAAATTTTAAAGGTTTCTGGCCCAAAATTTAGGGACGTGGTGGGTAATGAATCTGGGTCAATCCAATTTATTTCTAACACTAAAACAAGAAATTAACCTAAGAAAACATGGGAAAATCTAACCTAAACCCTAAGCCCTAAACAATAACTCAAGCCTAACCAGAAAAACAAATAGAAAACTAGATTCTAAATGAAAATGGGGTCAACAAGAAAAAAAGAGAAACGCAACAAACAAAAATGAGTAAATGAATCATAAAATCAAACCAACAAAAGGAACGAAACAACACTAAAACAAGAATGACAAAATAATCCACCAACTTGGGAAATCTGAAGCTAATGGAGGCAAAGAATAGGGGGAATGTTCCACATCAAACAATAAACCCACACTGTAAATTCCTTACAAAAATATCACTAATTTTTTATGCATGGGGTGCTAGGGCTCGATTCTCACTCAAAAATCGAATGTTTACAATGAAAATGTGAAGAAATCAAGAAAAGTGATTTAAATACCCCATATTTATTTGGATTCATGTGTAATAAATGTGTTTCAGTGGTAGGAACAAAAATCCAGGTGGAACTCAGACTTCAGGATTTGGTTCTAGGGTTCCAAGGTTCCCTAGAAACCTAAAAATCTAAAAGGTGAGAAATGAGAATGACAAAGGGAATGTGGGTTTAGGGATCCATAAAGAACCAAAACATCATAACTCAGTTCAAAAGTTCTTTCAGGATCTAAAATCCCAAAATAACAATAAAGAACAAAGATCAGGTTGGGAATGAACTCTAGACTTAGGATCACGGGATTTTGGAGAATCTTGACATCAAGAGAAAAAGGCCTAAAATCCAAAGGAAAAAAGGCCAAAAAACAAAACTAAAGCAAAGGCAAAGGGGCCAAAAGGGGAAAAAACACACAAAAACTCAAGAAAAAAAAGGGGGCTCCCTAAATTACATAAGTAAAAGATTGGGGTGTGTATGCAAGGCATAACAAAAGCCAACTTTTCATGCTACAATAAAAAGAACATCATTAATATATGGAAGATTCAGATAGATGTAAGGCTCTATCTTCCTTAGGAGCTAGGAATGCATGCAATATCTAAGGGGGTAAATGTTATTACCAAGTTCATCAATGCTTGACCTTCTTCTTTCTATTTTCAATTACGATTTATCAAATATTTTAGTGTTAGGGAATTTATTTTTTTAAAGGGTCATAATCATTCATTTTTGTATTTAATGGAAGTTTAAATAGTAATTAATATCTTCTATGATGTCTTGAAATGGAAAATAAGAGGATACATAGTTGTACTAAAAGTAACATTCATGGTGTTTAATGGTACATTTATGTAACCCCAAATCATAAACATTATTTATGAAGGAATTTTTGGTTTTAAATTATTGAATGTTGATATTAAAATTTTACATTGGGAGGCCAAAGGATTTGAATATTGTGTAATATATTATCCTTTGTTGAGTTTCACTATGTTACAATATTACACAAAATAACTTAAAATTTAACTAATGGGAAGCAAATTAGGAACATAAAGAGTCCAAAATAGTAGCAAGATGAATATTCTCCCACATAATAGATAAATAGTATCTAAAATGTCTATTATAGTTTTCATCCCTACAAAAAGTTGGTTCAAATTTTGAATATTAAACTCCAATTTTACTCAGTTTAAATGAGACTCTCTTGCAAGCTTGTTTGAAGAGCTCTCTAGTCCTTCCCATGAATTTATGAAGTACAAGTGCTCTTAGTCCAACACAATTAGTTTCAAACAAAAGGATTCAAATGAAATTGTCTAATTCCTCATCAAAGAAATCTTCACAAGAATAGAAGCAACATTTATGCTTAACTTATTTTAATATTTTTTAAATAGTACAAGAAATATGACTCTTTGCATTGCAATATCATACTCAAAATCAATAAATCAACATACTACATTATGAATCCTAAAAATTGTGTGTGATAACTCAAGCTCAATTTCCCATTTGTCCATGCAACTTTCTTTTTTATAGTAAGTTTTTAAAAATAGGTGATAAAATGAACCATTCCTTAAACAAGAATTTACTAAGTTGGGTTGTCTTCAATGTTGAACCATCCTTGTTGATGAGATATGCACTATCTTCAATTTCAGCATATGGGCAATTCATTTTGTGCCTAAATGACGTTGCAAGCATCAATAAATAAAACCAACTACATGAATATTGAGGAGCACACTTTATAGAAACCTGCATATAACTATATATTTCATAATTAAAAAAATTTCAAACAACACAAGGTTACTTACCCCATGAAATGTTGATTACAAAATATAGAGTTGCAAATAAATTTAGGACCCACTCCATTCCTACTTAATACAATCCCACTAACAATTGAAAATAATGACAATTTTAATTGCATGTATCTCTAACTTATTTTCTTCCAACTGTTGTAAAAAATAAATTATTTTTTATTAAATTTTATAGATAAAACCCACACATGAATGATAATATAAACAATAATATAGTTTTTATATGGAAAACATATTGTCAAAAAGTTAAAACTGTGCACCATGGAAACCTGACATTTTAAACCAAATACATACCAAGTTGCTCTATAAATGTTATAGAATTTATCAATTTTTTTTTCTAATGTGATTCTAATATATCAATAATTCTCTAATGTCAGTCACATCATGTATTGACTTGTTGCACTTAACCTGCATTAGAATTTCTAATAAAATATCAAAAGAAGGAATCTTGTCAATGTTATTCATAATGCAATGGATCTTTTACATTATACTTGAGCTGCTAATCCCAATACCATTAATTAAAGTGAAGGAAAGCCTACATCGAGAACTCTAGATGTTAAGGTTGTCATGGATTAGGCTCCTTATTTGAGGAAAGTAGATTTGAAATTATTCTCCAATGATTCCATAAGCAAATGAGTTGGTTCCTAAATCAAAAAACTTATAAATTGATTTTTTTATTATGATGCTAGTCTACAAAAGCCCCCTTCCTAATTTGTTTCACATTGCCTAGCACTATTATTTCAAGTTATATCAAGCTATTTAAGGCAGGGACTACAACTATATCACAACCCTTCTTTCTCATATAGTTGATCAACAATTATTTTCAATAATTGCAAATTTTTCAACTCTTTACCTTTCTTCAAGGTCACCATGCACCCCTTCTTCATTATTCCATAATTATTCATATCAACATCACAATTATTCGCAACAATTACAATTGTAACTATCCATCTTCTTTGACACAGGTGAAATAAACCCCATGGATTGTAGCCTATATATAAATCCTCCTTTAGTCGAGCTATCACACAAAACCACAACACATATTATGATTACACTCAATGAACCACTTTGAGGTGTTTTTCCCACTAAATCTAGTGATATACATAAATCACTAGCAACTTCACTAACCACATTTGAATCTTATGTGTCTTTATTTCCACTAAATGTTGTAATATATAGATTGGACCACTATCAATTTCAGTGACTGCATTAGCTCCAATCATGTTAGAAAAGAGTTGTGGCTTTGATGTTAATTCTTCTTTGCTAACTACTCTTCTAATGGCACCCATAAATCTTGAAGGCACAATCTGATATTGAAAAAATAAATCTTTAGTTTGTTGGCATAGGACAGTGAATTCCTTTTTGTGCTAGATTCAGAACAAATATTTAGATTATCTTTAAAGGTATAGAATAAAACAAAGCTCAAGGTCACTAGTGAAAAAAAAAAAATCTACTTTAGAAATTGCAAGTTCTTTTAAGACCTATTAGATCTAGTATTCCATTCAATGCCTACAACATATAAATGCAATTATGTACTGCTACATTGTTGTATTATGAAATTTGTATAGTTTTAAATGCAAGCAACTCTTCAAAACCTAGTATACTTTTTTTCTTCTCATAATTGGACATTGTCATCCACTCCAAGTAGTTCAATTAGGCAAGACTTGACAACTCCTCAAGCTTTGGGCAATCACTAATGTGCATCTCTGCAACCTTTGAATTATTGCATATTCCTGCTATCAATTTCAATCTTCTACAAACTTATATATTGAGTTGGATCAAGGTTATATCATGCAGCTTCCCACATATTTTTGGGTTAAAACGTGCTAACATGAAGATTGAAAACCTAACTAATTTCAATATACATCCTCTCACTACCAACAATTTATTAGAACTAGGATCTACTAAAAAAAAAACTAGCATCAAATTGGAGTAAATAGATTATCAACAAGGTGTGTACAAATACTATAGAGAGGTTGAGTCGACCCAAAAGTTGACTTCAACACTAAACCATATGTGTCAAGTTATCTCCACAAAACCTACTATCTAGGTGGCAAGTTGACTCAATCAAACTAGGACTCCTAAGTAAAAACCTAAGAAGGCTTAACACCATGTTTATTTACCCATGTGCAAGGAAAATTCATGAGGTAAATATATACACTAACTAATCCAACCAAAAGCTATTTGTACACAATAAACCTATTGATATTACCAAAAGATGAATGAAATGTACATAAGATCCTTGCATAAATAGGCAAGCTAGAGGAGGAGAGAAGGTCATATACAATGATTGATCAACCCTCTATAGGTGCAACACTTGTCTTGCCCAAGTGACACATGTTTGAGCAAGTGGCAAGTTTGCATGAAGTAGGTGTCTCACAAAGGTGAGTACACATGTCTTCACTACATGAGGTGAGACAAAAAGGTAAGAAGCCCAAAGTTGGACTTAAGCTAGTGTGAATAGAAATCTCCTAGACATGCTAAAAGCTAACTAGATAGATAATGTCGCTTTTCACAATAACACAATTTAAGATCACAATATGTATTTTAATGTTAAAGCTTGCATTTGCATGAAATGCTTGTCTAGTTTGAAGGGTTGAATGAGCTTAGAGGACATTGTAAATACTATATAGTATTTAGTATATACAATGTATATCTTGTTCAACATTGATTTCTTGCTATCTAGTAAATGTAATTGCTCAACCTTTTTTTCTTGGTTGAAATATGTAACATAAGGTTCAGGTAAGCTTTGTCATGGCAATCTCAAGATTTTAACCCTTCTCAACCCTTAAATGTACTCAAGTTTAAACCTGGGTTACACTCTTACAATTGTTACTAATTACCATTTCATCACAACCCCTTTTTCATGTTAATGCATTGATTAAAACATATCAACATAAATTTTATCTTGGTTACGTTCCTTAATTGGTGCATTGATTTCTTGTATCAAGTCCCAAGAACTCAAATATAATTTTGAATACACTTTTTTGTTTACTTAATATCACATGCACACATATATGGTTCTCTGAAAATTTAGAATGAAGCGTATAATTAATTGTATATTTATTAACATATATTTAGTAATTGCAAGATCTTTTCATCGTGTAGAAAGCTCTTGTTCCCCCATTATGATTGCCTCATTATCCTATGTCTACAACTCATATAAAATCTTTAATGCCATAAAAATTTTGAGACTGAAACTACTCACTAACACATTTCTCTTGTTACTATCATTTTGTTGCTAGAATTAGTATATTGACATGGTGGTGAGCCTTTTATCTTAGAATTTTCCCTACTCTATTTATTATTTGGTGTCTTTGTCTCCTTTATCATTTGCAAATTGCATATTACTATGGTGAAAATGGCATTATCTAAGTCTAGTGAATCTTATATTGCTCCTTACAATTAGAAATATAGCTTCTTCCTTCTGCCCCACAATATCTTGCAATAGATGGCACAATGTAATTGGTTGCAAGATATGATACTTGACTGATCATTGCTTCAAGTTCATCATTAATAATGCAAAAAACTATAGCATCATGTTAAGGAGATACTAAATAGACTACAACAATGATGCTTAAAGCATTCTAGCATATTAAAGTTATTTTTAGCTACTGAAATTCTCTCTAAAGCTAGGAATAAGAGAATCAAGTCTTACACCCTACTTCTTTTATAATTGACACTCCAACCTACAAAATGTAGGAATAAGAGGATGAAATAGCTAGATAAATATATAGTGAAGAGTGAGAAGCAATTAGAGTGTTATAGAAATGTGCAACAAGTTCCATTTTACAGAAAATGAGTTGTTAAATAGGATTTAAATACCTTCATGGATCTATTATAGCTCTTCACTCAAGCATAAATGGGAAATATATTGGAGTCCTACAAAATGGAACCTTCTAATGAAGAAGATGTTCCAGTATAGTGTTCTCTCCATAAGTGATTGACAATTAGTTACTTATCATAATTAGAGATCACATTTTCATTGATAATAAGCCCTTGCAGAACTATTTTTCAATAGTTTCTAACTTATGGTCAAAGATGGATGGAAGGCCTTTGTGAAAAGAAATCCAAGTGTGAACTTAGCAAGACAATCTCAGGTCTGGAAGAGTAGGGGTAGAGGATGGGATGGAGCTAGAGGAAATGAAGCCTATCACAAACTAGTAGCTTCAAGTACAACACTTTCTATGCTAAGACTTGGGAAATGGCAACCACATTAGAGTGCCAAAGAGCAACACTAAGCTTTGACATATTAATAATTTCTAAACATACAATTCCATTTGGCATTTATCTGAGGGACAAGGAAGAGTTGTAGGAAAATAGGTTTCAGGGGGAACATAGTCAAGTGAATGCAATTAAGTGAATGATAATCCTTGAGAGGATTAGAGGGTATGGGATGCATAGATTTATATGAAGATCAGGTAGAATCAGGGAGGTGATTAGATCAATAATGTATTTATCATTTTGCAAGAGGCCAAAAAAGATATGGGTTTAATCCCAACAACGTGTTGAGAAATGCCATGGGTCTTTGAAGGTCTCCACACCTTTATAGAAAAGATGGGAGCCTTTAATCCTTTTTGATAGAGAAAGAGGATGATTTTCCCATTGAATTAGTCTATTCCACCAAATGGATGAGGTGGATAAATTGGGCCCATGTTTAAGAGAGTGGTCATGCTAATCTATAAACTTGGCCACGCCTATCCATAAAGTTGGCTACAGTTTTCTAATATTTCCACATACTTACAAGAGTTAGAGAAGCTTTAATTTTGAAGTGCTCAACTATTAGAAGTTTGTCTTGCATGTTGACAATTGTTTTTTCCCTTTAACAGTAGCATAGCCACTTTATGTCACACAAGTGTTTGTCAAATTCATCTCTTGAATAACTTTAGTGACCCATTTAAAGATGATGTAGATCTCTTGGGTCTTGGGATTAATGATTCAAGACCTCCATTGTTTACCTTTTGAATGTGGGGAAGCCACAAGGTAGCTCTGATGCCTTATTTATCATCCCACTTAACCCATAAAAACTTATAGATAAGGTTGGTAAGATCCTTATAGTTATTATTGGAGTGCAACCAATAAGAGGAGTAAACATGAGGATTTCACAATAGTATTAGGCATGTGACCTAATTTTGATTTAATAATAAAAGAAAAAAATTGACACTTTGAAGTTTGTGATATGATTTAGCAAAATCATATATTCTCACAAATTAGCCTCTCTATACTTTTTATCCTTTTCCTCTTTTTATATATAAGTTACACTGACGTGTTCACATATAATCATATATAATTTTGATTAATTATATATATATATATGGGACAACAATTAAAATATAAAAATTAATATGTTAAATTTAAAAATATTAATAAATTAAGAAATGTCTAAAGGGAATTTAAACAAAGTAAACAAGTTGAAATTTTAAAATCTTGAGTATTTAAATATGTCTACTAAAACTTCTCTATGGTTGTAAGGGAGCAAAAATTTAGGTGTTTTAATGTCCTAAATTTAGGTGACTTTGTGCAATTTTGAATTGTTCATTATATTTCCTCCAAAAAGCATATGATAAAATCTCTTCTTCTATTCAATATTCCACACTTCAGTAAGATTGTTGTTTGACTTAACCTCCAACTACAAGGCATTTAACTAATATTTGAATAAACCATTGACCACCACCAATAAGATGAGATCATGAGTATTTTCCATTCAATAGGTCCCTAATGGTTGTGTTTTATTCCTTGCATCTAGCTAGAGATGCACTCTTATAGTACATGTTTTAAATATTAATTGAGTGTCTTTCTCAACTTTTATGTATGTAGTATTTGTATTGTACACAACACATTGTAGTTGTATAAAGTAGATTGTTATAATAAGAAAACATTAACCATTCAAATGCAATCAATAAATATGTATAGAAAAAAAAAATTCACCCCTATGATTTCATAATGCATTTTAAAAACTAGTGAAAGCATCTCAAAGTGCTATAAAATGGTTGTAAAACAAATATTTATAGCCTTGTTTACCAAGTCTTAAATATAATAACTTTGCCAAAAACATTGTACACTATTTAATGGTTAGGGTAAGAATTAGTGTTAGGGTTAGGTTTAGGGTTAGAATTAGTGATAGGGTTAGGGTAAACATTAGGTTTACAATTAGGGTTAGGGTTAGGGTTAGAATTATGATTAGAATTAGGGTTAGAATCATAGTTAAGGTTAGGGTTAGAATTAGAATTATAATTAGTGTTAGGGTTAGGGTTAGGGTTAGGATTAGAATAAGGGTTAGAGTTAGAAATAGAATCAGGGTTAGGGTTAGCATTAGAATTAGGGTTAGGGTTAGATTTATAGTTAGGATGAGGATTGGAATTATGGTTAGAATTAGGGTTAGGGTTAGGATTAGACTTAGGGGTAGGGTTAAGGATAGAATTAGGCTTAGGCTTAGGCTTGGGATTAGGATAAGAGTTAAGGTTAGAATTATGGTTAGAGTTAGAATTAGGATATCTCAAATATTGTAGGATACAAGAATGGTATCATAAATTTACATTGTAGAGTTCATGTAAGAAGTTTTATAACACTCATCAAACATATATTTCTAAGGCATACTTCAAAAGGTCTTGTTTTAATAAGAGAGTAGAATTGCAAGTATTTGTTTCCATCCTTTTAAAATTATGCTTTAGAATTAAAAGGATTAGCTAATCCAATCATGATGATACATTACAAATGGTAAACCTTAACCAGTCAGCCCGTTGTAAAATAGCTGGCTGGTCAAAATTCAATAGACAAGTTGACCTGCAGAAATTTGAATGACGAAGAAGAGGATAAACAATATCTAGTGGAGTTGATTGAAACAATCAGCAAGAAAATTTCAAGATCGAGGAGGTGGAATAATTCGTAAACCGGTTGTTTACAGTGGACGTATTAAAATGGCCAAAACATACAAAGAACAATTGTACCATGCATGTCAAAATATAAATATAAACTATTTACTGATAGGCCTATAAATATTTTTAAATAGCACCTTTCGTGCTTTTGGTGCTTTTACTAATAATTTAAAATGTTACATATATGTGGGCGACGAAAATTTAGCATTTTTCGGACAAGTCAAGGAACAAGGATATGACTTGCCGTGAACGGAGGGAGAGGCTTAACAAATTTTTATGGCAGACAAGACGCTTAGAAAGACGCCCTGCAATTTCTACGAATCTACTTCAATTCTTGGTCGAGAGATGATAAACTTCAATTCTATCGTAGACAACACGCCCCTGCAATTTCTACGGATCTACCTGGTCAAGAGATGATAAGCTTCAACCATTTAGGAACTTCAATTCTTGGTCAAGAGATGATAAACTTCAATTCTAGAATGTTTTCCATGAAAGCATATTTCATCTGCACCGTCCACTGATTTGAATCCTTGAGAAATATTCCTACTTTGCACGCTTCATTGTTGTGCTGTGGTTTCCACTTGCCACCATGAGTGCCATTCAATTTCTCTGAGTTTTCCCGAATATTTCAACTACTACAGCTTTTTGGGTCGGTTCCAATGTCTTATAAATTCGTTTGGGTAATCTGCATTTTATCAGAAACTCTCGAGCTTTTACAGTTTGTTTGGCTTAGAGAATTTCTTCATATTCAAATTAGGCAAGTTGCCATGGCTTGTCGATGTTAAGCTTGCATTCATAACCATGATCTGGTTAATAAGCTAACATCTCAGAGTGTTTTCATTTATAAAGTCCCCAATTTCCTTTTCCATTACCATAGCAAAATCAAGGTGAGAGTCGCTGAATTCGCAAACGACCATTGTTCAAGCCCAGGGAGAACTGTTTCTCTTATCAGAGCATGCTTGATTTTTCTCTTGGCTGCAGTACAAACCATTTTCTCACTGCATCACGAACTTTTGGTAAATTAATCTCCTGATTGTTTAAATAGGTGGCATAACACATAATCTAATGTAATAGTCTTGCATCTGTAGTTGGACCTACACAAAGTTACAATATTGTTATTGTTTCATAGAGGGATCTCCCTAAGTTTTTTGCGAGTGCTGTCGATAAAATTTAGGTTATGGTGCTTTATTTTTGTGAGTGTTATATAGATGAAATGAATGTTTTTATTAACAGCACCAGTATAAAACTCTTAAGAAGCACTCAATGTGGAGGAATAGAGTAACAATATTGTAACTTTGTGTAGGTCCAACTACAGATAATATCTGCTATGCAACCTGTTTGATTGATTAATCTACCAAAAATTTGTGATGCAGAGAGAAAATGGTTTGCACGGCAGCCAAGAACAAAAACAAGCATGCCCCGAGAAAAGAAACATTCGTTTCATTTTAAGCGTGCATGTATAAATATTTTCAATTATCTATATACTCAAACTTTGGACCTGCCATTTATAAGGCGAAAGTCTAATCATTTCATTTAGATGTCTACACTAAAGTCTATTTTTTTTTTTAATTTAAACTAAAATTTAAATCACAACATAAATATTTCAATTTTTTATAATTTTGTCTATACAAAAATCTAAATGGTTGAAGTTTTGAGCAAGTAGATTCATGGAAATTGTACTGTATCTTTCTAGAGTTTTCTTTCTAGAAGAGAATGATTGTTCTCAATTCA
Organism: Cunninghamia lanceolata; assembly: GCA_027924645.1. Taxonomy (NCBI): domain Eukaryota; kingdom Viridiplantae; phylum Streptophyta; class Pinopsida; order Cupressales; family Cupressaceae; genus Cunninghamia; species Cunninghamia lanceolata. The sequence continues at coordinate 2,759,947 of BSBN01000275.1, read as the reverse complement.
TTCACATCAAGTCATACGCTGGAGACAAATGATTTGCCACTTGATTTGTTGACCGGTTGATAAATTTTCTTTTCCTAGGAAAATATTTTTTTCTTACGGGTTATTTATAGTAATTAATTAATACAATTTAAATTGTTTTTAAGATTTTTATTTGAGAGTTCATAATGGGTCCCTTTTCCTTACATCATGTGGGGATACCATTTTATTTAATGTTCTCCCAATGGGGTTACTACTTGATTTACAATTCTCCTACCAAAACTCCTCTCACTTGAATGCTCACCTCCTATCCCCTTCTACAAGGCAACCACTCCTCTTCCTAGAAGGAATCTACTCCTCGTCACTTTGTCTATGCTCTTCTAGCTTATAATTCTACTATTAGCTCTTCTCTAACTTGAACGCCACACCTCCTATCTCCTCCTATAGGGCATTCATCCTCCTTATGCTCCACTCATGTTCCTTTAGCCTGAATGTTGTCCTCCATTATATTCCTTTTGCTTGAATGCCATAGTTCATGATCCTTGAACATCTTGAACGCTGTCACCTCTGGCAAGCTCCTCTACCATGAATGCCTATCATATGCAGACTATCATTGTCTACCAACTAACTGAAGTGGGACGACCACTTCAGCCCATCTATCAACACTAAGATGTCACTTGAGGAGAATTGAACCTTGGTGTCCAACGTGGGAACCAAGTGGCCCTACTACTTTTATAGTCCCACTTATTTATACCTTACATACATTCATTTAAATATTTCATTTCCACCACTATGATACCCAACTCCTAATAAAAGTCTTGAATAAATTTTGATGGAAGATAATCAAAATAAAACATACTAAATTATTTTTATACTATAAGAATTTAATATTGATTTGTAATGGAAAATACAATAAAAAAATTAATTGTCACTATATTATGTAAATATGTAGTTACTTTTTCCTTCTTTCATAAATTGAAAAACAATCTCATAAATATAATTGTTCACCCATCTTATAACTAAGAAAACATTAAGTAATTTACCTCAATGAATAACTTAATAACTTGCAGGGAATAGAGGGGCTTTGAAATTTTGATGGTAGATAAGGCACCAATAAACATGAGCTGCAATTTCCATGAATCTTCTCAGGTACGTTAAATAAAAGAATACTCTCAGGAATTTTGATTTCTACTTAGACTTAGTCTGACTAAAACTAACTAGTAGACAAAAAATACATTCATTCGAGACAACTGCTTAATGTTTTCCACGAAAGCATACTCCATCTACACAAACATTTCCACCGTTCATTGTGCTTGCATTCCTTGAGAAAATCTGTACGCTCCATTGTTGCGCTGTGGTTTCCTCGATTTCTATGATATTTCCCGTAAATTGCAATTGCTAAACGTGTTTTTTTTTATGGTAGAGAAGACGTCTAAAAATATGGCCTGCAATTTCCATGAATCTTCTTTGGTCTGAGTAGAACTTCCATTCAAGACAAATGCATACGACATCAATCTAGAGTCTATTGTGATTGACTTCCTCGAGAAAATTTCTACGCTTTAGTGTGATTGACAAAGGAAAGATGAAAAGTTATAGTAAAACTCTTGTAAGCATAGGGGAAAGGGGAAGCATATCAGAAAGGGGTTTCCCTAGAAATTCCAATATTCCCACCTTGGTTTCCTCGTCAATTCGTTTGTGTTTCTACGATTTTTCAGAGACACTGCAACTCTCCTATAAAATCTGAATGTGTTTGCCATTTTATTGGTTTTTAAAGATATTGCAACTGTCTTATATAGTCGTCTGAGTCATCTGCATCGCCTAGCAGAAGAATTTCTTCACAACCAGACAAATCAAATCAAGCAATCTCCCATGGGTCAGGAGTGGCTTATCCATGTTAGAGATGGCCTTCATAACCAGAATCTTGATTGCAGCCGAAAATCTGAGGATGTATCAATTTATGAAGTCCCCAAATTCCTTGTCCAACTGAAGCAGAGCGCTTATGTTCCACAAATGGTGTCATTAGGCCCACTTCATCACGACGCCGCGCTTTCTGAAATGCTTACTCACAAAATGCATGCTACACGGAAAATGTTTCCTGGTCATTACGTAACTGACGGGGAATTTGAACAACAGGTGATAGGACCTATTCTCGCTCTGGTTCCCATAGTCAGAAAATGCTACCAACAGCAAATCCAGTTCGATGATAATTATCTTGCTTGGATGCTCACTTCGGATGCTTGTTTTATCTTAGAAATCCTTAGGGCCTTGAATAGTAGCACAAATTCGGATCACTGTCTTTTTAATCGAAATACTATTGAGTATACTGCATATCCAATAATAACTGACATTCTGATGCTGGAGAACCAAATTCCCCTCTTTATTCTGCTTAAGATATTAGAGTTGGAGCTTGAAAGAGATGAAGAAAGGCCATTTAGTGAGCTCTGCCGGTTGTTAGATGGTGCCCGTATAGCAAGGTTGTTCTATCCTTTTAAGGAGACAGCCCCTTGGCTACAGAAGGGAATTCCACGCGCACAGGAAAGCAAGCATCTCTTGGATTTAATCCGTATGTTAGTCATAGATTCATCAGATCCCCATAATGATACCGTCCGGACATATAATTGTCCATCGAAAAAAGAGATTATAATTCCCCCTGCTTCCGAATTGAGTCGTGCTGGGATCAAATTCACAAAGGTGAAGGGAAATTTTAAGGAGATCAGAATTAAGAAGAACAGATTTCACCTCCCCAGAATCAGAATCTCCAGTAGCATTGAAACCTTCCTGCGGAATCTAATGGCATTAGAAATATGTGAGGCGGATGACACCTGTCTGATATCAAGGTACGTTCTTCTGATGTGTGAGCTAATTGATTCTGAAAGAGATGTCCATGTGCTAAAGAAAGCTGGAATTATCAAGAGCTACATGGGAAGCGACCGAGAAGTGGCCGATTTCTTCAACAGACTCAGCAAAGGCGTCACCAGAAGCTACAAGGATCCATTTGCTGAAGTGAGAGAAGATGCTTATAAACATTACCATAGCAAAATTAAGGTTATGGTCGCTGAATTTGCAGAGGAGCACTGTTCAAGTCCATGGAGAACTGTTTCTGTTATTGGGGCATGCATGTTTTTGCTATTTGCCGCCGTGCAAGCCATTTTCTCAATGCATCGCAAACTTTTTGTAAATTAATCTCCCGATTGCTTAGATATGTGCCATTCCAGCTAATGGAATAGAATAGTCTGCATTTGTAATTAGGCCTCCACAAAGTTCCCAGGGAGGAAGTACTCCACTTAAATATCAATCCATTTTAATAGTTAAAGAGTCAATAACAATTTTACACTTCATCCACAATAAAAATGGTAAAATATTTGTGCTATTTTTATTAGCTAAAATTGATCTTCCCAAAACATACTTGGTTTTGTTCTTCGCTGCCGGGCAAACCATTTTCTTACCGCATCACAAAATTTAGGTAAAGTAATCTCCTAATTGTTTAAATAGGTTGCATAGCAGATCATTTAATGTAATAGCCTTGCATTTGTAGTCGGACCTACACAAAGTTGCAATATTGTTACTCTATTCTTCCATAAAAGTTTCCTGCAGGTGCTGTTAATCATAAACAATCCATTTAAACACTCCTTTCATCTATGTAACACTCACAAAGTGAAGCACCATAACCTATATATTATTAACAGCGCCTTCAGAAAACTTTTAAGGAGCTCCATCTATAGAACAAGAAGAAACATAATATTAACAATATTGTAACTCTGTGTAGGTCCGACTACAGATGCAAGACTATTTCTTTAGATTATCTGTTATTCCACCTATTTAAATAATCAGGAGACTAATTTACCAAAAGTTTGTGATGCAGTGAGGAAAGGGTTTGAACAGCAGCCAAGAACAAAATAAAGCATGCTCCGATAAGAGAAACAGTTCTCCATGGGCGCGACTATGACCTTCAATTTGCTGTGGTAATGTTTATGAGCATCTTCTCTCACTTTAGCAAACGATGAATATTCCCTTGATCTGGTTTTTCTAGCCGGAAAGGATGAATATAAGACAGTGGCAACGACCCCGAAATACAGTAGCAGTTGAAATGTCCGGGAAAAATGAAAGGAATGACAAAATATGAGAAATTGAATGGCAGAAAACAAAGCAGGAATATTTGTCAAGGATTCCAATCAGTGGACAGTGCAGATGAAGTATGCTTTCGTGGAAAATATTTTAGAGTTGAAGTTTATCATATCTCGACCAAGAAATTGCAGGACGTCTTTCTAAGCGTCTTGTCTACGGTGGTAAAAAAATCTTAATCCCCTCCCTCCGTTCACCGCAAATCATATCCTTGTTGGTTGACTATTCAGCGTGCTCCTAAATTTTGGTCGCCCATATATATGTAACATTTTAAATTATTAATCAATCATATAAAAATATACTAGCAATTGGATCCATAGGTTCAATGGGCACGCAGATAGTTTTTATCATTCAAAAACTTTGTTACGGATGGATGCCTCTCCCATAGTCAAATTCTTAATCATTAAAATTTAATGCATTTTTTTAAACTGTTTGCTTGTAGGATAGGAATTAGTGCGATAATTAACTTTTTTTTTCATTAAAACTTTAAGTAACTTGCCTATATTCTATATATGTAGTAAATTAGTTGAATCCCTTATTGATTTTTTTGTAATCCCGCATAGAAACAAATGCAATCCTCATCACAAAAGTAGAAGAAAAATAATAGAATTAAAATCCATGTAAAAACCAAATACTTCACGACTATAACCCAACAAAGGAATATTCCACTAAAGTCCACAAAGACACAATCTCTATGAAAATAGTTTTTTATAATCTATTATCATAACAACACTTAAAACTATCATCTTTCCAATCAAACAAATTTTAGAAGACTTATAAAACACAATTTTTCTACTAAAGTTTTGTTTGTACAATTGTTCTATAGGACCCCCAATTATTTTCATCACTACATATGTTCAACCACATATCAAGCTTCACAATAATTATTGAACTCTCTAAAATCATTCTCATGCATCATAGATCAATTTGACACATTAAGATCAGGTTCATAGTAGTCAAGATTGATTCTACAAGAGATGGAATTTGTATGCAAATGTTTCTACTCCAGTTCAAATCTTGAACATTTCATCAAACCAAGGTGAATAATTTTGTGACAAAAGTAAATTGATCATTCCAAAACAACGTCACCATCATTAATCTATCATCTATCCTAGAGATAAGCCCCCTATCCTCTTATTTAATTATCACATTAATTTTAGTTTTAGTTTAATCTCTCAATTGTTCTTTAGAATGAGGCAAAACAAATTATGATAGAAAGAAATCATTCCAAAATATCATGAACATCATTTATCTATCATTGATCCTAAGCTATACCCCCTTATCCTCTTATTTAATTATTCCATTTGTTTCAATTGTATCATCGGACCCAACTCTGTTATTTAGCCTAAGGTTCATACATTGGTCTGAAATGAAAATAATGTTTAAGACCAAAATCCTTTCTAGTTAGACCCAAGTTCCAATTGGAAAGGAATTTTCTCTTTACCATTATTCTCATTTCACACCAATGTATAAACCCAAATAAAGATCCAGTAATATAATAATCTCACCTTCCTAGCATTTATTTCTAAAATTAGTTTTCTACCAAACAAACAACACCATAAATGGAGACTTTATCCCCAATCCTAACATCTACCCTTACTCTAGAAAAAAAAAATGTCTAAACCTAATACTAATTTAAAATAATACTCCCCTTCATGAAAATGTTTCAAAAATGAAATATTCAATCCCACCTCATGATATGGCTACACAACAACATTGGGATCCCACTGAAAAAGATTTTAGACTTTAAATTGTTATTCTTATTCCACACCAACCTACGAACATAAATCAAGATCCAACACTATTATCATCTTACATCCATTTGTAAAATTACTTTCCTAAAATATACATGACATAAGTTGAAGTTACATTCTCATTCGTAAACTTCACCCTTATTTTGAAAAAAATAAAACTTCCAAACTTAAACACTTATCTAAATTTATATCAACCTATATGACAGCAATTTCATAAAATGAGATCTTCAGCTGCATTTAACAATAGCTACTCACTAGTGCCCAATGATAAAGGATTTGAGCTTACCACTATTCTCATTTTACACCAATCTATCCACCCAAATCAGGATGCAACACTATAATCATGTCATCCTCTTAGCAAGCTAATTTTTTAGAAACAAACACCACCATAAGTGGAGGTTTATGTGCTGCTCACATAGGGCACTATGAATCTGATCGCGATGCATTATATCAACCACAGCCAAAAACACATATGGATGGACTAGGCATATGGATAAAAATTCCATTAGAAAAGGGTAAACTTTGTGTCAGAAGAAGCCAAATTGTTGCTTAAATGTCATATTATTGTTATAAGGGTAGAATTTGTGTCAAAAGAAGCTTTAGTGTCATTTAAATGTCCCTTGCCGAATGAATTTCTTTATTAAAACTCGAACTCATGACAGTAGACAAGAGTAGGATATTAATAATATTTAAAATCCTATTATTCTATTAACAAGATGATGGACACCTTATATTAAGATCAGATGGTTCTTCCCTATGATCCATTACGAATCTTTGTAACAAATTTGGAAGAACCATCACATATTATCCTCTGACACAATCCATATTAGGTTATTACCAAGTAGGAAGAACCAAGTTGACACAATCCATATTAGGTTATTATCAACATTCCTCTCATCACCCTGCAGTTGAATAAGGCTAATAAGCAAGAATTAGCTATTTGATATGGATATTTAAATGTGTTACCTAGATTTTTTATTTCCAACCTTGGATGGATGTGATAAGACCATGCTTTAAGAAAGCATAGCTCCATGAATTTAATATCTATAAATTTTAACTATAACTATAATTATATGGAGGAGTTGTAGGATATTATTTTAAAACCACAGCCAAATTCATAGGGCACTATGAATCGTCTTGCATATTTAGAGTAAGACTTCTAGGGCCAAACCCATGAGCTCCCTCTGGCTGAAAATGTATATTTGGCAGGGCATATTGTAGCCATTCTTGAAGCCCTTTCCATTGGGTACTATTGCTTCAATCAGAATTAGCCCCTGGTCCACAAGAGGGCCTAAGGCGGCTACAACTGACCACTCAATATAACCCACCTGCTGCCCCCTCATGTTGAGCACTTTGATAGCATTTGGGTCGTAAGGATTCTCTGGCTGTTGGATTAAGCCCACCATTTCTCTACCGTTTACTGAGCCTGTGTAGTACTAGAGGCCTACTATGTTTGTTGTGGTGAAGCCCACCATGTAATTGTTATTCGAGGATTGCGAATTCAGTATGTTTTCTTTTGAACAACACATTATATTAAGATCAGATGGTAATGTTTATGAGCATCTTCTCTCACTTTAGCAAACGGATCTAGTTTTTCTAGCCGCAAAGGATGAATATAAGACAGTGGCAACGACCCCGAAATACAGTAGCAGTTGAAATGTCTGGGAAAAATGAAAGGAATGACAAAATCTGAGAAATTGAATGGCAGGAAACAAAGCAGGAATATTTTTCAAGGATTCCAATCAGTGGACAGTGCAGATGAAGTATGCTCTCGTGGAAAATGTTTTAGAATTGAAGTTTATCATCTCTCGACCAAGAAATGAAGATTTGAGCAGGTAGATTCGTAGAAATTGCAGGACATCTTTCTAACCGTCTTGTCTACGGTAAAAAATTGTTAATCCTCTCCCTCCATTCACTGCAAGTCATATCCTTGTTGGTTGACTATTCAACGGCGTCCTAAATTTTGGTCGCCCATATATACGTAACATTGTAAATTATTAATAAATCATAGAAAAATATAATATAATAATTTTAATTTATAATATATATAACTTTATAATTTTTAAAAAAATATTTTTAAAGTAAAATATTTCTTATACATATATATAAAACTTTTGAATGTTTTTTAAAGATAAAACATAGGATTGTTATTTGATGATGAAAGATAAAATATAGGATTGTTATTTGATGATGAATGATTTATTTTTCTATGGAGTAGTAAATTATATGAATTTACAATGTTTTTAGCCTCTTAGAATGTAAATTATTTTTAACCCTTTTCAAAAAAAAAAAAATATTAATTTAGAAACTTACTTTTAATTCATTGTTCTTTGTTTTTCACAATTTTTTTTGTTGATTCATAAGGAGGGATTATTTAGGCTGGCCCCACACCGGCAAAGGTCACAAGGGTACCTCCTCCCCATCACCACTTAAGAGCCACACAGACTTTCAAATCCACTTAAGAGCCACTAGAAGGCCAAGAGTCACCGCATAGAACCTCACTAGAAACCACTAGAAACCACCAACAAAGCCACCACAGAAGTCCAAAATTCTTGAATCCATCGAAAGACCAAGAGTCACCAAATAGAACAACAAAAGAAATCACCAATGAAACCACCATAGAAGTCCAAGAGCCACATCTTGAATTTCCAACTATAGATGTTACTTGGGGGATTTGAACTTGGATCTCCATCTTGAGAACCTTATGGCCTTGCCATCAAGCCCAACCCCCTTTCACGAGTTTCTCACAATTTTATTTCTCATCTTCTTAATCTTTTTCAAAGACTTTTTGAAATATTATTTGGAAGGTTAAAGCATTACAAATTTATCAACTATCTTGTGAAATTTAATTTTATTTCTTGGAACTATTTTTCATTTTGAGTTTGAGTTGTAGGTCGTCTAAAAATAAAATTAGAGAACTGTGCTTTCAACTAGGTGTAAGATAAAATTCAGTTCTATTTCTTGGAACTCTTTTTCATTTTAAGTTTGAGTTGTAGGTCCTCTAAAAGTAAATATAGGGAACTATGATTTTGACTAATCGTAAGATCAAATATGATATGGAAGGAGCACTTAAAGATGCGGATGACAACATATTCTCAACAAGGGGTACAACAAAGAAATAGATGTAAGATCCGATCAATAATCAATATTAAAATAATAAAATAAATTAATAATATAAAATGCAATGTTTGTCCAAATTCAAAGAGTCAAACAATTGATTAATTTTTTATAAAAAAATTACATAAAATGGTTCCAACTCCTTCACAATATTTAAGTCATGACTGCAAAATCTCAAACTCTTTACCTTTAGGTTCACACATCCTAAAGCTATACTTGGAATCTACAAAGGAGAGAGGGAGAGAGAGCATCATTAAGGTGACATCTACCTTACCACAAAGCATTAAGATTCCCTATGCTACTCCACTGGAGAAGCATGACCCATCATGAATGAAGGAATTTGGTGCACCATGTGAATCACTGACAATCTAGCATATCTATATGCTCATGCAACATATATATAATGCACATGTCCATTGATAAATACAAATTCTAAAATATATTGTACTTGATATCTCCACATAAAATGCAATAGCCAACAATGCCTCCAATAATACCATGCAACAACTATCACTACAAGCAATGAATGTCCTAATCACATATGCTAATATCTTGATAATCTTAACTAAAGGGAAACATGTACAGAAGGCAAGTCCTTATCTAACATTTCTCAATCCTTTAAACATAGTTTTCAACTATATGTACATTTTCAAAGTAAGAATGTCTACCAAACAATCCACTATGTAGGCTAATCTACATCAAAATCATAAATATCCAATAATAATGTCCTAATCATGTCGCCATGTTATCCTGGCATTTAAACAAAGGAATATTTCAATTACTATTAATGGTAAAACACATAGTGAGAATAATATGTAACAGTCTACTTAGTTGTTATACTCTCTATACAGATAATAGCTAAATGCTAAAGTCCATAGGAATAGAATCACAAAGTGTATACTCCTCTAGCTTGGAAAGGCAAATATATATATATATATATATATATATATATATATATATATCCTCTAAATGGTCTTAGTTTTCATAAGGATGGTTTCATATTTTGATCATCTAATGTCAATGTTGACATTAAATCATGACAAGGTTATACAACTTTTGAGCATCTAATTTAACATGCCACTTATTCAAAATATAGTTATAAGGTACCACAAGCTTTAAAATCAATGCTCTTCGTAAACTTTCTCTTATGAGTAGTCTGTAGTTATACAATAAAATTCTTGCATAGGTATTCCAATGTGATGATTTCAATTTGTTGTACCTATAAGAAAGATAGACACATTTCCATCCTTAGCCCATAGGTTACTTAAATTTGAAGGGATACCATATGAGTGTTTAAATGGCTCCTCATGAAATTTACGTTTACAAGGAGTGACCAAGATTATGAGCATTATTTATTTGCATTTATTGACTAAGATCCATTCGAGCCAATTTTATGATTTGCAATACTACAATAAATTAAAGACATGTGTAAACATCCATTCTATGAATCATGAAATCATTATAAAGAACTTGCCTACTAATTGTTTAACAAGGTGAGCAACCCTATTACTCCCTAATTCAAACTAACACCTTGCCTAGGGAACATATGCTTTCACCACTATGCCTACTACAACATATCAATTAAAGGTGTATATATACATGATCAAAATTAATTTAAAGTTTTTTCATCTATTTAGTTTCCTCCCATGTTTAAATTGTTGGCATAATAACAATGGTATTACATTGTTAGCATTTGGTATTAGTTTGTTAACTACCACTGGTTATTAGTAGTTATCCGGTAATGAGTAGTTATGTTCAGTTACATATAACTAGACTCCCCTAATAGTTTATATACATGGTTTTGTATCTACATATCATTGAATCAATAAAACAATTTACTTTACTTCATATGGTATCAGAGATATGGTGCTGTTGATCTAGCCTGCGTGAGTATCTTGTGTATGGCACTGGAGTCTACAATGTGAAGGAGCGTGGATCTCTTGTGTATCATGGGGTTGTCTACAGAGGAAGATGCCAAGATCGTAATCAAAGGAAGTTGAATTCAATGATGGAGTATTTGAAAAGGAGCAAGTTTATTCATGTGCCTATATGTTAAAAATTAGAGATTGAAGAATTAAATAGTGAAGTCTGGTGGAAGCTCATTAAGTGTTTCACCATAGGAAAAAACAAGACAGTGCCTATTGGAAACAATATCTATTACAGCATATAGCCTCTTAATGCAGTCTTAGAATCTGAGTGGAATTTAGAAGCATAGACAAGGCGTGTGGAGAATTATTAGGACACAATGACTCCAAGGCAATGTGTAGTGATAATATATTTGCTAAAGGACATTATAAATGAGTGGATGAGATAGAGAAATTGGTGTTTCATTCTGAAGGCTGTAATAATTAATTTTCCAATGTGCCATTGATATAAGTGATCTGCTTGAAAAAGGTATGAGTATTGTTTTATTTTTATGGTCAAGCATGTAAAAGAGCAAAAATATGCTTTGCAAGTCTTGATTTAATGAAGGAGTCCATAGTAGGATAGAAAGGTACAGTTTTATTCCAACTTGGGTGAACTGGAGGAAATGGTGGTGTAAAGGAAGAGGTTTGCAAAATAAACCCTAAATTTTAATCAAAAGTGTTGTTCTATTTTGGCGTAAACATTATCAATTGATGCATGGTTGATAGGAGTAATGATATCAAAGTTTATGGTATTAACTACATGGAGTTCAACAAAATTGCATGTAAATTTGCCTAGCATAGTTGATTTACGATCTTCAAATCATAGTTCAAAACTGTGCAGTCAATTTTTGAGTATATGAGGTGTGAAAGGGGAAGTTGTGTGAATTATTTGGAACTTAGAGAAAGAACATAAATTATTTCACTTTTCATATGTGGTGGTTTGATGGTGTCTCAATATGCATTATCAATGGTGTAAGGGAAAGTTGGTTATTTGAAAGACACTTGAAGTTATGTGATTGTGAAATCAAAATTTAAGTGTACATTTTTATGCATTGGAGTGATAAGGAAAATAAGGATTGGAGGTAAATGAGTCCATCATTGATCAAATTGATATCATTATTTTTAACATTTGAAAATGGTCACACATTATGTTTGTGGTTCCGATGCCATTTGATAAAAATTTGAGAGACTTTCATGCTTGTGCTATTGAAGAGTCTAAAGCAAATGGATAGAGTGGAAGCATATTATATTGGAGGAAGGCAGCATCAAAGGATGGAGGATTTTCTATCATCTCAAGTCAGCTTCTCGCTTTGAGATGATGCTTTGCATGAGAAGCATTTTTGGTTTTGGTTGTTTTGCTTTTCTTGGTTGATGCTTACGGATTTGAAGAATGTATTTTTTTGTGAAGATTTTGTTTTGGAGATAGGTTTGAGATTTGGTGTTGAGCTCAATATGGATTGGTTTTCAGTGAGCTTCAAAGAGTATATGATCAAGAATTATACCCTTTCGCGGTCACTAGACAATGGCAGAGATCTGTCGTATCTCTTAGGGTTCATTGTTGAATAATTCAAGACTCTGTGATTTGAGAGCTTGGGACTAAAGAGCTCAAGAACATAGCTTGAAGCTACACCTTTTCGAGGGTAGATGAGACATCATGATGGAGCCCTGCTTGGTTCAGGATTTGTTCTTTGGAAGAAGATCTTCTATAAAATATGTATTCATACTATGTAATCAACTTTGTTGAGTATTTTAGCATTCAGGGGGGTACCTTGGTACTATTGTAGGAACAATGTAATAAGGGAGGGAATGTTGGCATAATAACAATGGTATTATATTGTTAGCATTTGGTATTAGTTTGTTAACTACCACCGGTTATTAGTACTTATTTGGTTATGAGTAGTTATGTTCGGTTACATATAACCAGACTCCGCTCATAGTTTATATACATGGTTTTGTATCTACATATCATCGAATCAATAAAATAATTTACTTTACTTCATAAACAATATGGTTCAAACTCATGAGACTACAAGCTTTGCCTCAATTATAGACTAATTTGAACTTTAGTACACATATACTAATTGATAGAAAAGATTTTCAATGGTTAAATAATATGAAAGTAATAATTCAATCTTGAGGGAAGAATTGACAAGGCACACTAATTGTGAGATGAGAAGGTCTTAAGAATGCGGCCTCAATGAAAATCCACACTTCTGACAAAATAAAGTGGAAACTAATCAGGGGATTTTCTCCCTAAATGTCATTCAAAACTATGCCTTGGTTATAAATAATAATCAATAAAAATATGTGATTTTCCTAACAAAAATAATATGCTTACATTTACGAGGCATATGTAATAAGTTATATGATTACACTTTTGAGGCACACATCCTAGTAATAGGAAAACTTTCTAACTCTTGAGCACCAACACTATCATATTAAACAACTTATATGATTTAAGAAAAGGACTAGGCATTAATAGAGAATAGACCATGTCCCTCTCAAAATCATCATTTTTTAATGTTACACAAGCAAAATATATGGTTTTACACTATACGCTTTGCATTGTCATATTACAATTGGAATAACTAACAACAAATCAAGGAAAGCAATATACAAGAATGATTGAGTAAGAAAGGCTCATGAAATGTTTGGAAAAATACCTCAAAGAGGTGTAATCTCATGGAAAAAGGCGTGCAACTATTGGCAAAGCCTCAAAGAGGCATCATCTAATGGAATGCGATGATTGTAGGATATGCACAAAATGGATTTGTTTTCAACTTAAAGAACTTTCAATCAAGTAATTGGTAGCTTAAAAATAAAAAATCTAGATCACCAACACCACAAATTCTTCGAGTGTGTCATCTATAAGGAGGAGGAGATTCAAGGAAACTTACAATTTGTCACCTAATATTCTTACATGTGCTCCCATAGCTTCAACTTAGATTTATGACTTCTTCCATGTGTTCCCATAGCTTCTAGAATCTTTCCCTTCAAAATCCTTCAATGGAAACCTCTTTTTCCCTCAAATTTTGAATCTAATACATGCAAAATGTGGGACTATAGACAAGACATGTTAACTATTTTAACACAATGCCTAAAGGAAATGTGATCTCATGAAATTCCATGATTGCAAAATGAATCTGAATATTTTTTAATGAAAAGTCCTTAGAAAATTTTAAACAAATGCAACTGGTAGGTGTAAAGCTAGATTCCACAACCTTTATGAACATGTGCCTCAAAAGTGCAAGAAGATGGGTCCACTTTTAGTGGAAGAAATCTAAGGATTTTTTTTTTTGAGAAGGAACAAATTTGGCAATATGGTTGATGACGTTTTTTCACAATTTTTTTATGAAATTAAAACCCGTTACAAATGACAATGTCTGTTTTTAAAATATGTTTTTTTTTTAATTTTTGAACATATTTTGCTATTTATTAGTTAATTTTTAAACAAAAAGCAACTCTAATTTTCAGAAGGAATGGATTTTGGCATTATGGCTAATGACTTTTTTGTGAATTTTTGGATGATATTAAAACTCATTACAGATGACAATGTCTACTTTTCAAATATGTATTTTTTTAGTGTTTAACATTTTTTTCTATTTTTGATTAATTTTTAAACAAAAATCACCATAAATTTGAAATGACATATATTACTATTATTTAATAACTTTTTAGTTTGACTATTTTTTGAAAAACAATTCATGAATAACTAATCTAAAAACCATTCTCTACATGATGGAAAAAATAATTTTCATTTTATGATTAGTTTAGCTCAAATTATGTTGGTTGTACACGAGGGGTTTTAAAAAACATTAATTAGGGCCAAAAAAAATTAATTAAAAATAATATTTATTAAAAAATTACAAAAAAAATATCTTGACCAAACTTCAACATCCAATGCATCATTCCACAAAAGTAATTAGAAAATACCTTCATTTTAATCAAATTATGTTGGTCATACACATGCATGCCTTGGCAAAAAATAGGGGACTTTTAAAAAGTGAATTTTTGTACATCCTATAAAAAACCAACTTTTATAATTTAGGTATTAGAAAAAAATATATATTTTTAAAAACTAGAAACAAAATTCTGCACTTCATATTTTTACATCATATTCATATTCTATGTGTAAGTGCTTCAAATTTTCACTCCAAGTATAGAAAATTTTTAAAAATAGGGAAAACACTTCCACTTTTTGGCCAAAAAGTGGACTCATCTTTTTGCACTTAACGAGCCTGTGCCCCAAAATGTCCCCTTTGGAACAGGGTACAGACCTTCAAGATTCATAAGGGAAAGCTATTTTTTGTCCCCCTTTCTTAGGATAAAATGCTCTCCTAGACATGTATACAGAATGTGGAAGCACTAACAAGGCAAATGGATTGTTTGTCACAATGCCTCGAAGAGGTGTCATCTTATGAAATGCAATGACGTTGGGTTATGTAGATAAAAGGTTTTGTTAAAAAGGATTTAGAAATTTCAAGCCATTTGTCTCCACCCTTTTCTAAAGTAGCATTCTATTTAAAGTAAAAGGATAACTCAATGACTTTAGAGGTTGAAATCTAGTGTAATATTCATTTACCATAAGATGGTAAGTTGATAATGATGCATTAGTGGCACGTTACCATATGCTTAGAATATAAGAATAATCATGGCCTTTATAGTGATAAATTTCAAATGTTTTATAAAAGAGTCTCTAGTCGTTGTAGGTAAACCATGCAAATGTACCAATGTGCATCACTCATAGATAAAATTGTTAGGATTAAAGTGCCATTAACCTTGTAAATCCTTTGTAATTTATTGTTCCCATTATTGTTTTTAAATCACACATAAGGGATGAAAGGTTTCACCAAGTAGCAATCTTGTTTCAACTGCATGTTTGATCCTAATAACCAAAAGCTACATTATATATATATATATAATAAATCTGGACCATCCATCATTAGGTCATAGATCTAATGGTAAAGGTTATGTTATCTTTTCTTGCCCTAGAAGGCAACCCCTTTATGAGGATATTGTATTACGGTTATGACAGAGTAGAGTAGAAAGTTGAGACTAGAAAAATAGGCAATACTGGATTGAAGACTGAAGAGGAGATTAATAGTGTTGTATTGTAAACTCTATTGAAATTAATACAAATTGGTGCATCTCTTCTTGTGTGGAGATTTTTCCCATTAGGTTTTCTCCACGTAAACACTCTGTTATCTGTTTGATCTTGTGTTTTGTTATTTCATTGTTTTGATTTCATACTATCTCCATTTTAGTTCTACACAGTTAAATATCTATATTATAGTTGTAATCACAATTTTATTGATAGTTATTTACCTTCATTTCTAACAAAAATAACCATGCACATCAACCTTGGTGATGAGCTCGTAAATATGTATAAAATAGATTCAATTATGCTAAATAATATTGTGAAGAATATATGACATCCTTAGAGCACTCATCTACTACACCATATGGTAATTGTCTTAGAAAGTTCAAAACTAACCTAACATTGATAATATTTCTCAAAACCAAAGCCAATAAAAAATATGATATAGAGTTTGTCACATGCACACACGCATAGGCACATAGAGACATGCATAAACATAGATGTGTTCTCATACACAATGCAACTTGAGCTAATGCACCTAGGTGAGTGTGTGAACATAAATTCCTTCATGACATGTCACTTTCAAATGGCTATAACCTTCCCCCTGATGATACTCCCTCTCCAACCTAAGAGAGTGTCAAGAGCTCTTCTGATACTCATAAAACATAAACAATAATCAATTATCACGCAAAATTGACATTTAATATAAATTTGCAAATTATTAATCATTACTAGAAATTATTTCAATTAAAATTCAAAAATAATTATCATACTCATTTATCTCTCCTCATCATTTGATTTAATCAATCATATTTAACAAGGCAAAACAGACGGCATGTGACAATAGGGAATCCCTACTATACATTGGCTAATTAGCTAAGTGGTTTAACTTTCACTTCAGAAAGGTCCTTCAATAGTGTTAAATGCAGAGGAAGAGGAAAAGATAGTGGAATGGTATAAAGAGATGGTTGTAATGAGACACATGAGCTTGAGATTATAAATCTTAAGGTAGAAGTTACAAAAATATACCAAACATGATTTAACCCATTTAAGGATGGGCTCCTAGGCCAATCTTGGTGGATATGGTTTAAAAAGCATCATCCTAAACTTACATTGAGGACAACTGAAGGTCTTGATAGAGACAATAGACTAAACCTAAGGTCTGTAGTTGTGTCTGCATTCTATATGATATTATCTAAATCGTATGATGTGAATCCATATGGTCTTAACAAAATATGAAATTGTGATGAGATTGACATTCAAGCTTACAAAAATGGAGCCATGCATGTGTTGGCAAAAAGAGGTAGTAGAAGTGTATCATACATCATACTAAAGAGTAGAGAATAAACCTATATTTTGTTGTGTGAATTCTACTAACCAAAGCATATTGAGCTTCTATAGGGTAAAAAATAATGCATGGCTGTCCAAGCCCTTGCATTAATGATAAAAGAATTATTTCTCAATTGGTTGCATCACTTTGCAAGATTAATTCCAAGTGGTGTTTCACCAACCAATAGACACACTATTTTTTATGGCCATGAATGCCATGTCACTATTACAATAATCAGGTGGAAGAGGCAAGGTCAATAGAGATTGACTTATTAACATTGCTAGCACACATTTCACACAAACTTCAACCACCTAATGTAAGTGTGTTTTCTACATTCAAATCATATTTCAAAACTAAAAGAGTGTCATGGCTAGCCAAGTTTCTAAATATTTAAATTAAGAGGGTAAAATTCACCCCACATGTCATGAAAATGACCCAAAACAAGGAGAGAGAGGTCTCAAGATCAAGAATAGATATATGGAAGAATGAAAATAAATGAGGGGACTAGGGTGGGAGGGGGCCAGTAGAATCTCATCATCATCTTATTGTTCTCTCTTGTTCTTAAAAAGTTGAAAAGTGTATTGACACTCCCCTTTCCATACCTAACACTCCTCTAGGTAAGTAAAAAGTTCTTGATATAGTTTTGGATTCAAAGAAGATTTCGGGAAAGTTTGAGTCAAATGGGTAGGTTCTAGATTCTCTAATCCAATAGTGTGTGGAGGCTTTACCTAGATTTGTGAAGGAGGTTTCAAGAGGCAATTCAGAGCATCATAATTCCTCATTGATCGATATACAAGCTACGACTTGGAAGGAGCTAGACTAGATTGAGGTAAAGAAAAAGAAGGCATCTTCTCAAAATAAGGTTATGCATTTGATGACACAAAGATCTTCCAATATCAAAAAGAAATCTTTGAGGCGGTGAACAAATTTTTGATAATTTTGCCCTTGCTTTTGGATTGATATCTATTAGAATTGTCAATTTCAAGTTGGTATGCTATAAATATATTGTTTTGGAATAGGTTCAAGCTGATAATAGCAAGACTCTTGATGTTTTCACATGATAATATCAAGATGAACAATATTTTATTAGATGGATCGAATGAACTCATAGCTACTAAAATTTGGACTTCAACACTTAATTTTTTGTGGGCACTAGATACCTAACCCGAATTTATAAAATAATAATAATACAATTTATAATATATTATATTTTTCTTTTTTTTGTTTTAACACAGAAAAAGGTGAGGATCACCCATAGATTGAAATAATAAAGTTTTACAGATAAGGAGGTCAAGGCCAAGCCAAGAACAGACAGTAATAAAACACAGCTCTTAAACCGAACTGGGAAAACAAAAATTAAACAAAACACCCCCATAAGTGAAGTTATACTTATATCAGAGAGTGCCGCCACCAGCCATGAGAGAGGGAGACCAAAACAGTGCCACACACAGCCGAGCTATCGGACAGAGCCAAAAAAAGCCAAAACAGACAACACACCCCCGCCAAAGATTGAAACATTAGCCGGCACCTACGCCAGGTCCAAAAAGAAAAAAAGACCGCCACCACTCTCACGCCGCTGCTGGAGCTGCTAGGAAGTTCTGGACATCGATCTGAGCAGCCACATCCGGATAGAAGCCTTGTTCAGGATCCTCTAAGGTAGATTGGGGCATCCCTGGGGCTAAGTCAGGAGAGTGAACCCTGAGAAAGCGGATAGCCAAGAAGACGTCCTTAATTCTGGAGGCTTTTTTCTTGGTTACGAGAAAACAATGTGATTGCAAAACACTATCTAGTTCATAACTGCACAGGGATTTGATGCTGTTTTGCAGAGCGTGATAAATAGCTTGCTGAGAGGAAGACGTACGCAGCGAGGCAAGATTGAAGAGGCTGCCAATAAGGGCGTCACCCTGGTCCATATTGTAATCAGCCACCGCAGATTCCCATCTGTCAACCGTGTAGAGGTTTTTGGCAAAAAGCCCTGCCGCTAGCGAGTGCACAAACTCCCCTTCCTATTTTTTGTGAATGATTAATAATTTAAATGTTACACACATATATATAGGCAACCAAAATTTAGCAGGCTGCTGACTAGTCAAGCAAAGAGGAAATGACTTGCCTTGAACGGAGTGAGAGGCTTAACAACTTTTTATGGTAGACAAGGCATTCAGAAACACGCCCTGCAATTTCTACGATTCTACCTGGTCAAAGCTATGATTTTTCCCAGACATTCTACCTGGTCAAAGCCATGATTTTTCTCGGACATTTCAACTGCTACAGTTTTTCGGGGTTGTTGCCACCGTCTTATAAACTTGTTTGGATCATCCTCATGTTATCAAAAACTCTCGAACTTTTACAGTTTTTTTGGGTTAGAGAATTTCTTCATATTCAAGTTAGGCAAGTTGCCATGGCGCAAAAGTAGTTTGTCAATGTTAAAGCTTGCATTAATAACCAGGATCTGGTTAATGAGCTAACATCTCAGAGTGTTTCCATTTATCAAGATCATAGTCGCTGAATTCGCCAACGACCTTTGTTAAAACCCATGGAGAACTTTTACTCTTGTCGGAGCATGTTTGATTTTGCTCTTGGCTGCTGTTCAAACCATTTTCTCACTGCATCACTAACTTTTGGTAAATTAGTCGGCATAACAAATAGTCTAATGTAATAGTCTTGCATCTCTAATTGGAACTACACAAAGTTACAATATTGTTACTCTTATTGTTCCATAAAAGAGGCTCCTTAAAAGTTTCCTGCAGGTGAAACAATCTACCAGATATTTAAACAATCAGGAGATCAATTTCTGCTGCCTTCCTTCTGCTCACTTGGTTTTCTAACGAAAATTCTGTTTGAAAGCATGTTTTGGACCATCAAAGAGAATTATGATATGAGATTTTGTAGGATCATGGTTCTTAGTGTAAGTTTCTTGAAAAGTATATTATATTTATTTTTTAATGAATATAGGTCTCCTACCAAACATAAAAGTATTTGTGTGACACACATAGAAAAATTTAAAAAATAGATTTTTTCCCTTAAAAAAATGCATGCATTCTTTTTATTCATGTTTTTTTGCAAAAATGATATATATATTAAAAAACTTATAAATTGTGTCATATTATTCTAAATTATAATTAATTTAAATTAAAAAACTAATAATAAATAAAATTTGCAACAAAAAGTTATTAAAAATATCCATGCCATATATATTATTTTTGATTCAATTCATGTTTAAGAAATTATGAATTTATTTTATTTCTAAGAAAAGGTATGCATTATGGCATAATACCACTCATTAGAAATGTTGATTTAAATATTTCACTTAAGCGAAAAAAGTGGAATAGACTATTGTGGGATCACCCTCCTCCATTGTGTTCATCTAGCTTAAATGCCACAATTTGTACTCCTCCAACTTGAACACTATCACCTCTACTAAGCTCTTCTGACTTGAAAGCCTAACACCTAGATGACAATCATTGTCTACCAATTAACTAAATTGAGACTACCACTTCAACATAGCTATCAATGCTAAAATATCACTCAAGTAGATTTGAACCTTGGTCTCCAACATAAGAATCAATTGGCCCTCTCACTTAACCACAACCATTTTGACTAATGTAATTAAAACTATTAAGTTGGATTAATATTCAAGGAATAATTAAATGTTAATTTAGAAAATTAATTGTAAAGGAAGGGTGTAAATAGATGCCCTTGAAATACATTAATCTGAAACTCTATCTTCCGGTATAGAAAAATAGATGCCCTTGAAATGCTAATTATTTGAAACTCTGTGTAGGCTTAAAGATTTGTGTAGGTCGTGTAATGCCCCACTACCTAAACATTAAGCAAAAACACAGGACAATAAGCCTGATCACCAAATATATGTATTTTTTTAAAGTCACACCGGTCACATTATATATATAATTACATTACACTACCTAAAATAAATAAATAATCTTAATAATCAAAGTAATCTTTCAACTCACGGAGCTAGGTAAGAAAGAAACTACATGTAATAAAAGAATATTCATCATCTTCTTTTATTACCAATATATATTCTTTTATGACATACGTGTGTAAAATATTTATGTTTTCTTTTTTTTCTTCCTTTTATATTCTGGAAATTTTTAAATAAGCTAAAGCTAAGGGAAATTTCAAGACTTAAAATTAAACCTTTCAAATGTGATTGAATACTCAAATAATAATAAAAAGAGAAAGATTTTTTGAAAAAAAAAAAAAACATTCCCATTTGCTTAAGCGCACCCTAATCCTTTTTTCAATGGTTAGAAGAAAATGAGGGTGCCCTAATTATGGCAGATCCTCACAAAACCTCCAAAAAAAAATGCTGCAGCGAACACTTTTCCTACTTTACTTCACATACAAGCGGGTTAAGCTTAGGATAGCTAATCATTAAATTTATTACTTCTCCAACTACGTGCCAAAAAAAATATCTGCGAGGAGACATCATAAATATTTTTCTTTTTATAAAGAATTAAATGGAGACCATGCTGAATAAAAAAAAACATCTTCATAAAACATCTACATCATAATTATTATTATTTTTTTCTCTACTATCAAATACCTAACTCAACAACACTATGCAGTTAGGTAAAAAAATGATAAAAATAAAGAAAAAATAGAATGCTATATTTATGAGGGTAGTTAGGTAAAACAAAGATAAAAACAAAGAAAAAATAGAATGCTATATTTTTGAGGTTCCATAAATATTAAATTATGAAAGGAGGGAAAACATGCTTCGTTTAGAAAAGGAAAGCCAACTCACTCAAAGTTTAAAATTTATAAAATAAAACATATCTAAACTTCCTCTAATCCCATTTTCTTATTTTTCTTTGAACTCATGCAAGGAAAGTTAAATAAGGTAATAACTTAGAACACTACATAAGACTTGAGAAAATAAATTTGCCCTAAAATATCTCACGCCTCCCCAAGTAACCCTAAACACATTAAGGAGATGGGGAGAACTATAGAGACAACTCTTGGTAGATCCATGGCTGCCATTCCCATCTTCCATAGAGCGGCTGGGCATAGTAATGGTAGAGACAAGTTTTCTAAGGTTTAACATTCTTCTTGGGCACAGTAATGGTAGAGACAAGTTTTCTCAAGGTTTAACATTCTTCTTGTTTTTTTTTTTTTCTTCTACTGTGCTTCTCTCCTCTTACAAAAAATTGAGATGAGTTTTCTCAAGGTTTAACATTCTTCTTGTTTTTTTTTTTTTTTTTTTTTTTTTTTTTTTTTAATTGTGTTAATTTTTATGTAGCTTGGACAGGTGTTCTAGTCTCGGGTGGTGATTACGAGGCTAGAAACACAGCTGGATAATATTTTTCTCTATACCTAGAAAATTGATTTCTCGATAGACTTCTAGATATTAGGGTTTAGACTCTAATTAATCCTAGCCATTGATTTAGATTAAATCATGGCCATTGGTTTTCAATGAAAGGATTATAAAAGAGGATCAATGGGCATTTAGAGAATACAGATCCGAGAAGTATTTGCAGCGATAGCAAATAAATAAATTTGCAGCAATAGCAAATTGATTTGCAGTGAGAGCAAGGGCGCAGCGATAGCGTTCGAGAGAGCAGTAGTGGAATTTCTATAGGAGAAATTGGGAGAAGAATTTCTGGAGGAGATCATTGCCGGAGCTCTGCCAGTAAGACGCAAGCAGTTTATGTATCTCTTGATTTGATTTAATAAAATTCCTCATCTGCAGTACTAGTTTTCCCTTTGGGGTTTTTCTAGGGACAATTTGTCCAAAATATTGTGTTCATTTATTTTTCTGTCTCCGTGATTTTTCCGTGAAATTGCAGCTGTGTTATTAATTAATATTTGTTGTAAGTTATTTTTCGGCAGCCAAATAATCTACTTAAGATAGGTAATTAATAATCAGTAGCTGCAATAGATTTTTCACATGGTATCAGAGCGGATCTGAGGGTAGAACAGGCACAGGGAGAAAGGAAAAATAATAAATAAAAATCTAGGGTTTATAAAACCCAGTTTGATCTCTTCAAATTATTATTTTCTTTTGAGATGGCCTCAACAGGTTTAAGAGATCAGGACAGATTGGATGGAGCCTCAAATTTTGGTGTCTGGAAAGCCAGAATTTCTTTATTGCTGGAAGAGAATGGTATCAAGGATTATGTGACCACCGTTGTACCTGTACCTACAGATGCAACACAGCTCTTAGCATATAAGAAGGAAGATGCCAAGGCAAGGAGGCTGATTCTTGACGGTGTTAAGGATCATATTGTTCCGCATATTGTAGAGTTAGATACAGCAAAGACGATGTGGGATGCCATTATGAATCTATACCAGAATGCTACCCTTAATCGAAAGTTGATTCTTAGAGAAAAGTTAAGGAATACCCAGATGAATAAGGGAGAATATGTCACAAGTTACCTCACCAGACTTAGACTTGTCAAGGATGAATTGGCAGCTGTTGGAGACAAACCAAAGGATGATGAGCTAGTACGAATAGCCCTAAATGGGTTTACTAAGTAGTGGGATGTCTTTGTTCAAGTTATTAATGGATGAGACACCTTACCGAGTTGGGATCGACTATGGAGTGACTTCACTCAGGAGGAGCTTAGACTAAGTCTTGTCAATGGAACTAGCAGTAATAGTCAAAAAATTGAGGTGGAACAGAAAAACGTTGCCCTAGTAGGAAAAGGGAAAGTGAAGAAGGGGTCTGGCAAAGGATCAAATCCAAAAAGTGAGAAGAAGGACTTATCTAAGATCAAATGCTATGGCTGTCACGAGTTTGACCACTATGTCAGTGATTGCCCACAAAGGAAGAAAAATGAAAAGAAAGGCAAAAAGCAGACGGTAGCTTCAGCAAGTGTAGAGGAGCTTTCTAGCAGAATGGAGGATGAGTTTGCACTCATAGCTTGCCTAACTAGCTCAACCTCACAGGGTGTTTGGTATATAGACAGTGGGGCATCATTTCATATGACAGGAGTTAGGGAGTACTTCTCCAGCTATAAGGAGGAGGACATCAGATTCCAGATTTAGATGGGGAACAAGTCCAAGTGTAATCCAGTTGGGAGAGGGACTGTTCTATTTCAGAGGGAGAATGGCAAGCCTATTTCCATTCATGATGTGTTGCATGTGCCAGGCTTAGGCATGAATCTAATTTCCGTATCTGTCCTTCAGGATAAAGGCTACAATGTACTCTTTAGAGGGGCACATGTTTTAATCAAGCATTAGGATTAGAAATCACCCATATCTATTGGAGTTAGGAGCGGCCGACTTTATAGGCTGTAGTTTGATACTCCTAAGGCACTAGTGAGCAACAATAATCCTAGAGATCAAGGAGAGCTATGGCATAGGAGGATGGGCCATATACATCATGGAGCACTTAAATTGCTTCATGAGATAGTGACAGGTGTTCCAGATGTGAGCACAGAGCATGATGATGTATGTAAGGATGTGTATTGGGAAAGTTTGTGAAAGCAGCTTTTCCAAGGAGTGACACCAGATCCAAGGGGGTTCTTGATCTAGTACATTCAGATATATGTGGACCAATGTCAACGAAGTCTCTCAGAAGATATGAATACTTTGTTACTTTTATTCATGATTTCTCCAGGAAGACCTGGATATACTTCTTGAAGACCAAGGATGAGGTCTTCAGTCACTTCTAGGAGTTCAAATCTCTTGTGGAGAATTCAATAGGTAGGAAGGTAAAGGTTCTTCGGTCAGACAATGGAGGCGAGTACAAAGGGAAAGAGTTCCAGGAGTTCTATACTAGGGAAGGAATCAAGAGAGTGTGGACCGTTCCTTACAACCCGCAACAGAATGGGGTTGCTGAGAGGAAGAATCATTCTATATCGGAGGTAGCAAGGGCTATGTTGTATGACCAAGATATGCCACGTTACTTATGGGCAGAGGCATGCAGTACAGCAGTATACATACAGAATAGGGTTCCACATAAGGTATTGGGCAAGATGACACCAGAGGAGGCATTCTTAGGGAAGAAGCCAGCTGTCAGTCACTTCAGGATATTTGGGAGTTTGGTGTTTTGTCACATTCTAGGGGCTACACGTTCCAAGTTAGATCAGACTACAGAGAGAGGGTACTTTGTGGGGTACAGCAAGACCTCAAAGGCATATCAGATATTTATTCCAGGGACCAGGAGAATTATTGTCAGGTGCGATGTCAAATTCATGGAGGACAAGGCATATAGGAGGTCTAGAGATTTGCCAGTAGATGATTAGAATGAGCAGCCAACAGAAGCTCCAAGGATTGTTCAACCAGAATAGGGGCAGCGAAGCACGAGTACAGTTACTAGTACAAGCACATGTTCAGGTGCTGAGAGTTCACAGAGTATGGAGCAACAGATACAACAAATCCAAGAGATGCATCAAGAAGATATGGAGTTTGATATTTCATCCTCTATAGTTGGCAGGAGGAACCGTGAGGTTCAACAAACACATAAGGATACTCAAGAGTTTGTGGGAGCTCCTAGGACGAGTAATAGACAGCGGAAACAACCAGCTAGGTATAATGACTATGTGGCATTGGTTGGTCAGTTGGTAGATAGTGAACCTTCCAGCTATCAGGAGGCTACACGGCAATAGGTGTGGCAAGATGCGATGGTTGAGGAATATACCTCAATAATGCAGAATGATGTGTAGGAGATTGTGCCTAGACCGATAGATAGGGTAGTGGTTGGATCATGTTGGATCTATAAGATTAAGCATGGTGCAGATGGTAGCATCGAGAAATACAAGGCAAGGTTCGTGGCCAAGGGGTTCTCTCAGAAGGAGGGAATAGACTATGAGGAGACATTTGCTCCAGTGGCCAGGTATACTTCTATACGAGCTGTAATCTCACTTACAGTGCATATGGGATGGCAGATCCATCAAATGGATGTCAAGACAGCATTTCTTAATGGTGAATTGTTAGAAGAGGTATACATAGAACAACCAGAGGGCTTTGTAGCACACAGCAGCAAAACCCACGTGTGCAGATTGAAGAAAGCTTTGTATGGACTCAAGTAGGCTTCCAGGGCGTGGTATGAGCGCATTGATAGATACTTGCAGGGAATAGGCTTTGTGAAGAGTGAGGCGGATGCTAACCTCTACTACTTGGTGGTTGGGGGTGAAATTCTCATTCTTGTTCTATATGTGGACGACTTGTTTTTAACAGGTTCACTGGGGCTTATAGAGGAGTGCAAGAGGGACCTTGCAGCAGAGTTCGAGATGAAGGATTTGGGGCTTATGCACTACTTTCTAGGCATGGAAGTGTGGTAGACAGATGGAGAGATTTTCCTTGGACAAGGGAAATACTGCATTGAAATCTTGAAGAGGTTTGAGATGCAAGATTGCAGAGCCATGTCTACACCTATGATCATGAATTGGAAGAAGGTAGATGCATCCAAGGAAAAGGATGTAGACCCCACCTTATATAGGATGTTGATTGGATCTCTCATGTATTTGGTCAACACTAGGCCAGATATATCCTTTGCAGTAAACTCTCTTAGTCAGTTCATGGTTGAGCCGAAGAGAGTGCATTGGACAGCGGCAAAGCATGTGTTGCGGTATTTGCATGGTACAATCGAGTATGGGATCAAATATGCTCGAGGTGATGGTATCAAGTTGATAGGCTATATTGATGCAGATTGGGCAGGTAGTACAGTGGACAGGAAAAGCACTTCAAGGTGCTGCTTTAGTTTGGGATCAGGAGTTGTCTCTTGGTACAGCAGGAAGCAAAAGTCCGTGGCTCTGAGTTCTGCAGAAGCAGAATACATAGCAACTAGCACGGCAACGTGTGAGGCTATATGGATTCGGAAGTTGCTGGTAGCTTTGTTTGGTCAGAGGGTTGAGACTACAGTGATACACTGTGACAATCAGAGTTGCATTAAATTATCTAAGAATCCAGTGTTTCATGATAGGTCTAAGCATATAGACATCAGGTATTATTTTATCAGGGATTGTGTACAGCAGAGGATTGTTCAGCTACAGTATATACCTACAGATCAGCAAGTAGTAGACATTTTGACAAAGGCATTGGGGAAGGTGAAATTCATCTTCTTCAGAGAGAAGTTGGGTGTTATGCAGAACACCTTCCTCACTAAGAGGGAGTGTTAATTTTTATGTAGCTTGGACAGGTGTTCTAGTCTCGGGTGGTGATTACGAGGCTAGAAACACAGATGGATAATATATTTCTCTATACCTAGAAAATTGATTTCTTGAGAGACTTCTAGATATTAGGGTTTAGAGTCTAATTAATCCTAGCCATTAATTTAGATTAAATCATGGCCATTGGTTTTCAATGAGGGGATTATAAAAGAGGATCAATGGGCATTTGGAGAACACAGATCCGAGAAGTATTTGCAGTGATAGCAAATAAATAAATTTGCAGCAATAGCAAATTGATTTGCAGTGAGAGCAAGGGCGCAACAATAGCGTTCGAGACAGCAGTAGTGGAATTTCTATAGGAGAAATTGGGAGAAGAATTTCTGGAGGAGATCATTGCCGGAGCTCTGCCAGTAAGAGGCAAGCAGTTTATGTATCTCTTGATTTGATTTAATAAAATTCCTCATCTGCAGTACTAGTTTTCACTTTGGGGTTTTTCCAGGGACAATTTGTCCAAAATATTGTGTTCATTTATTTTTCTGTCTCCGTAATTTTTTTGTGAAATTGCAGCTGTGTTATTAATTAATATTTGTTGTAAGTTATTTTTCGGCAGCCAAATAATCTACTTAAGAGAGGTAATTAATAATCAGTAGCTGCAATAGATTTTTCACATATTGTTCTTCTCTCCTCTTACAAAAAATTACCAACGGCTTCACTCCTATGTAAGTGCATTCTCATATTAATTAGAATGACTACTTTCTTATTATTGTTTTATACTAGTACCATTTCATGATTATTTATATCCTTTCTATTTGACGGTCTCAACCATATTGAGTCTTCACACCCTCCATACCATATCATTTCACAAGTGAGATGGCCAATTTAAGAGATCAAAAGATATTACATTTCTCTTTTATAAACACTTGAAAGATGTATATGCAACCAGTTACTCCTTTCACAATAATGAAATAGGAAATACCACCTACATTCTACTATTTCACCTATTTTCTTGTTTGAATTTCAAACGATATCAATTTATTTGATTCTATATATTCTTAAATGTTGACCTTCATTAAATGAACTTAATTTTTGATCTACAAATTGTCATCTACTTCCCAATTCTCTATTTTTGTATGCTTAAATGTGGCAAAGAATATGTGATTTTATTCTGCAAAAATTTCAACCCTAGTGGCAAGCCTTTATAAATCTCATATATATATGCTCCACAAAATCAACAAATTGTTGATGGTTCCAAAAAACAATGAACTGTAGCTACTATGATATAAAAGAAAAAAATGATGGATATGTTTGACATCCAATGGTAGTAGCAGCTGCCTTCTTCCTTGGGTTGCCACACATACAATACTTCTCAATTTGTTTATTGTAACTTCCTTTATGTGCTCTACAGGAATATTGTGTTCTACTAAAAAAGGTAGCAAAACTGGGAAGCCGGATCCTTGACACGAGGGAGAGCTCTTGTGCTTCTCCACATCAACAATAATGATGTAGTCATTTATTGACAGCTAGATGTGTATTTTGTTCTCCAGAATGAAACATTGGGTGCTCTGCATACAATAGAAACTTGATGCCAATGACAAATGGAGCTCTCCTCCCAGTCATAGGACTGAAAATCAGTCCACCCCCAAGCTTGGAGGGCACATAGTAACCTGGGTAAACAAGACACAACACATATAATACCACACACAAATCCATTTCAAGGAAGAACAATTAAATAGGGCACAAACAATAGCCCACACAAAACATAAATGCATGATTAATGTTATTTCTGCACTTTTCATTCAATAGATCTCTCCATATTCTCAGGAACTCCATTGACCCAAAACAACCATACAACAGGATGGTAACATACATTCAACCCTTACTAAAGCACATAAGAACACATCACATACAAACTTTACAATCAAACAATTTTCCCACATAATCTACAATTAAACACACAATTTATAGTTAAATAGTAAATTTCTAGTTCACTAGTCCCAAAAGTTACAGTCAAACAGAAATTTTCAGCAATAACAGATTATGAATGGGTTATAGACCCTACCTTTAGCACCATTTGATCCTCCCTTTAGCACCCTCTCCTCTAGAAAAAATATCAAAGAGAGCCCCCCATTTTCTTTTCTACAACTTATGGAGGAGACCAGTGCCCTCTCCCTCTCCTCCAGAGTTGACACCTCTCCTGCAATCTTTTCCAAATGTCTTCACCTTGGTGCCATAAGCAAGGAGGAGGCCTACATGTGTATTCACCCATGGTAAGTCATGGTCCCACAACCACAACTTAAGGATGGGATGATGTGGTGACGCCTCACCCATCTTCCAAAATATTTGAATTTTCATCACTAAGGAAAAAGACAGTTTTAAGAAAGTAAATTTTTGTTTTAAAACTAATTTTTATACTTCAAAATGCCCCCAATAGAAACTTTGTGACATAGGACATTTAAAATTGTAAATACAGATGAAAATACTCTTTTTGAGGCCATTTTAACCTAGAAAAATAACTAAATCAATAAATAAATAAATTAACCAACCTTAACGAGGCCTTCCTAAAGAACACATTGACGCACTAAGCATGACCATACCAAACACACTCATACCAAGAATCAACTTCATGACACAATAGAACACATTACAAATCACACAAGACCTTAATCCCTCTATATTGATTAGGGTCAATTTTATTGGTTAAGCACAACAAGGTTTACCATGTGACCTCTAAATCCCATTGTCATTGGGACCTACCTGCATTCTTAGTTACAATTGTTAGACCATCATATACATGCATATCCATAGCCAAAGAAAATAGCATAGCCGAAGTGAATAAACATTAATATTTTCATCATGTGATTCACAAGATAATTATTCATAGTTCATTAATTAGCATAACTGATGTTTAATTTCTCAAAGTGGATTTACTCTTAAGTACCAATCTTTCATTTCAAAGGATATTTAAATGCACCATGATAAGATAGAACATATGTGTTTACCATTCAACAACATTGCCTAAAAGGAAGGTGAAATCACATGATTAGTTATATATGTATATATCATAAACCATATCAACCATAACCATACTTAACCATATCACCAATTAAGTCATTAATAGGAATCATAAGATCCACATCATGTAACAAGTCATATGAGGAAACTATATAAAAGTCAACTCATATGATCCTAGATCAACACAAAATAATATGGTTAATAATTATTGAGGGTGGGTCTCATGTCATAGAAATAAAGCTCAATAAAAGTACTCTAGAGATAGCTCAAATGTAAACACATATTAGATAAACATAATTATCATGCACTATAGTCACATAACCACCAATAGATGTCATCACATAGAGAACAAGAAGTTTGTATATATTCTCCAAGAAAGTCCTATCATGTAACAACATTACTAGGGAATGTTCCAGTGGGTCTACATGGTACTTCTTTTATATATTTTTTTGGTTTAACCCCTATTAGTCAATTATTCTGCATTGTTTTCTTTTAAAACAATATATAGTGTTAATAAAAGAAGATGATGAGTATTCTTTTGTTACATGTAGTTTCCTTATTACCTAGCTTTGTGAGTTGAAAGATTATTATGATCTTATTACCATAGAAGTAATTATTTATTTATTTTAGGTAGTGTAACGCAATTTTATATATATATATTTGTGACTGGTGTGACTTTAAAAAAAATACATATATTTGGTGATTGGGCTTATTGTCCTGTGTTTTCGCTTAGTGTTTAGTAGTCAGCCATTATAGGTTGATTCCATGACTCTAGATCAATTTCACATTGCATGAATCTATCTTGTAAATTGTGGATTTGATTTGGCAAAATATATGCTTTTTCTATAAAGTCTATTGTTGCTTAAGGATTGGAGACGTTTAAAAATAGCTTGGAGAAATTCTTGAATTATGAGGGTTCACGTTCTTTCCAATCAACCGACTACTCTACTAACTTCACAACTTTTAGAAAATGTTGGCAAATAACAATCCAACATGAAGGTGTCCTAGATGATTTGATATGGATTAGATTCCTTTTAGAGCTCCAAACAAAGTGTTCCTAGAATGATTCTTCTTTTTAACGCAAAAGATTTATCACTGAATTCTAGATATTAATTAATGTTCAAATAAATGTCTTCAAATACCAAGACATAAAAAATTATTGCACAAACATGTATCAAGTTGGCTCCCAACTACTATGAGAATACCGTAGGAGTTAGTCACTTGAATTTTAAAATTTTACATATTTGTTGAAATCTATTTCATGTGGGATTTGATCGTGCATATGACAAAAATGACCCAAAATGGGGATGGTGAGGACTAGTGATTAGGAATGGATATATGGAGTTATGAGAAAATAAATTTGAGAGGAATGTGTGGGAATTTGTGCAAATAATGTAGAGATAAAGTTGTATCTATAGTAATGTGTGTAAGTGAGAGTAAGTGATGATGGATAGGGATTGGGGAAGGAGCCAAACTTAGTAGAAAAGTGTGACATGTTATTTTGTAGTTGTATAATACACTTTCTCAAAATAGTCAAAAAATCAAATGGAATTACCATGGTTGTGTAAATTTCACCATTACATTTTACCTCCACTTTGGGGTGTATGTGAATCCTAAATGAACATACATTAATTCAAAGTAAATGAGAACTCACAAAAATGTATGTAAAGTGAATATTCATACATAAAAAGGGTATTGGGATCCATTCAAAGTAATTGACCAAACTAGATATCTTCATGTGTTTTTCCATCCTTAGCATGTGTGCTCCATAGGAACCTATAAAATAAAGAAAGATGTACAATGAGTAGAGCTTATATATCACAACTGAAATAAGGACAACTACAAGATGATTTTATAGTTTACGTACATGAAATCTAAAGAAAGAAGTGTTATAAATAATCCACCTATATGAAAACTTGTGTGGTAAAGTTCCACCTAGTGTGGTAGAAGTATGATGACAATATAGCATACTAAGTGTTGCATATCTTGTGATTGAGATCTATTTCGACATAGTTATGAGTCTCTATATATTCACCTATAAGTATCTGTAATACCAATATAGAAGTGTTAGAAACAAGATATGCCCCCTTTCAGCTGGTTGCATCCATCAAATATAAGGAATTGGAGAAGTAAAAATAGTATATAAAACGTAAATGTAATCATAGGTAAACATATAGATCATGTAAGTAGTAAATGTCATAAATAGGGTGTGACAAATAAATAAAACATCTCAAATGATAAGTGTGGTAAGCACATGGCCAAGGGATAATAATGAAGGTATATAATTATGCCTATAATATAGGCAAATAAGTAAAGTGACATGGTTGCAATGGCTAGATACATTCATGTAAGTACATGTAAAACTAGAAAAGGCATACATGTCCCCAATGGTAACATAACGCAATTATATATATATATATATATATATATATATATATATATATATATATATATATATATATATATATATATATATATATATATATATATATATATATTGGTGATCGGGCTTATTGTCCTGTGTTTTCACTTAGTGTTTAGTAGTCAGCCATTATAAGTTGATTCCATGACTCTAGATCAATTTCACATTGCATGAATCTATCTTGTAAACTATGGAATTGATTTGGCAAAATATATGCTTTTTCTATAAAGTCTATTGTTGCTTAAGGATTGGAGATGTTTAAAAATAGCTTGGAGAAATTCTTGAATTATGAGGGTTCACATTCTTTTCAATCAATGGACTACTTTACTAACTTCACAACTTTTAGAAAATGTTGGCAAATAACAATCCAACATGAAGGTGTCCTAGATGATTTGATATGGATTAGATTCCTTTTAGAGCTCCAAACAAAGTGTTCCTAGAATGATTCTTCTTTTTAACGCAAAAGATTTCTCACTGAATTCTAGATATTAATTAATGTTCAAATAAATGTCTTCAAATACCAAAACATAAAAAATTGTTGCACAAACATGTATCAAGTTGGCTCCCAACTACTATGAGAAAACCGTAGGAGTTAGTCACTTGAATTTTAAAATTTTACATATTTGTTGAAATCTATTTCATGTGGGATTTGATCATGCATATGACAAAAATGACCCAAAATGGGGATGGTGAGGACTAGTGATTAGGAATGGATATATGGAGTTATGAGAAAATAAATTTGAGAGGAATGTGTGGGAATTTGTGCAAATAATGTAGAGATAAAGTTGTATCTATAGTAATGTGTGTAAGTGAGAGTAAGTGATGCTGGATAGGGATTGGGGAAGGAGCCAAACTTAGCAGAAAAGTGTGACATGTTATTTTGTAGTTGTATAATACACTTTCTCAAAATAGTCAAAAAATCAAATGGAATTACCATGGTTGTGTAAATTTCACCATTACATTTTACCTCCACTTTGGGGTGTATGTGAATCCTAAATGAACATACATTAATTCAAAGTAAATGAGAACTCACAAAAATGTATGTAAAGTGAATATTCATACATAAAAAGGGTATTGGGATCCATTCAAAGTAATGGACCAAACTAGATATCTTCATGTGTTTTTCCATCCTTAGCATGTGTGGTCCATAGGAACCTGTAAAATAAAGAAAGATGTACAATGAGTAGAGCTTATATCTCATGACTGAAATAAGGACAACTACAAGATGATTTTATAGTTTATGTACATGAAATCTAAAGAAAGAAGTGTTATAAATAATCCACCTATATGAAAACTTGTGTGGTAAAGTTCCACCTAGTGTGGTAGAAGTATGATGACAATATAGCATACTAAGTGTTGCATATCTTGTGATTGAGATCTATTTCGACATAGTTATGAGTCTCTATATATTCACCTATAAGTATCTGTAATACCAATATAGAAGTGTTAGAAACAAGATATACCCCCTTTCAACTGGTTGCATCCATCAAATATAAGGAATTGGAGAAGTAAAAATAGTATATAAAACGTAAATGTAATCATAGGTAAACATATAGATCATGTAAGTAGTAAATGTCATAAATATGGTGTGACAAATAAATAAAACATCTCAAATGATAAGTGTGGTAAGCACATGGCCAAGGGATAATAATGAAGGTATATAATTATGCCTATAATATAGGCAAATAAGTAAAGTGACGTGGCTGCAATGGCTAGATACATTCATGTAAGTACATGTAAAACTAGAAAAGGCATACATGTCCCCAATGTGGCTCCAAGCACATGATTCAAAGGTAAAGAAAAGGCATGATGTCCCCAATGGTAACATAACTTTAGATACATGGCATATTAGACACAACCATGCAATCAATAGTGTGGAGAAGGCAATGGTGTCCCAGGTGTCACTCTTAGTACATGGTAATGCATGGGAGTACACAATGATATTAGGAAGGTCCAATACCTCGCAAGGTGATAAAATGGCTCTTACTACATGGTGAGTCATATGATTGCAATTGCATAAAAATGTGATTATGAGATCATGCACAAAAATGGTTTCCCTCACATAGGCAAGATCTAGTGAGATAAGGCCCAACAAATGCCATTGGCATATGCAATAATAGAAATGATGTATAGTTTCTCAATGTTAGCATTGTTGGTTGCTCGGTTATTACATTGTTGGTTACTGATGTTAGTTATATCGTAGGTTACAACTACACTGTCGGTTACAACTACACCGTCAGTTACAACTACACACACCTTCCTTATAAATGTGTTTACTGCCACCGAATAATACAATCAAGCATTTACTATGTATCATATGGTATCAAAGTGAACTTCATTCTTGTGTCTGTGAGAAGAGAGGTCCAGGCGTGGTGAAGGTGTCGTAAATCTTGTTGAATGAAGTATGCTTGCATGTGAAGGAGAATACACTGGCAACAGTCTTTGATATACAAATTTGTGGTGAGAGGCACCATTGTTCTTGCTAAGTGGACTGAATTCATAGGGAATTTTATTAGTATTTCCATGCAAAAGCTTCCTACCAGCAATAATAAATTTATCTTGTTGCAGATTTGTGTATGATTGAAAGCCTACAATTTCTAAGTTGCAGATGCTAACAATGCACAATTAGCCTATCGTCTTGTTTCACGTTGGAAGTTATCAGTCAAGGAAAGGTATGCATTGAAGTGTGTATGGAAGTACAAAATTTTATAAGCAAATATATTTAATTAGGAGTAAGAAGGTCAATTTAGTCTTACTATTTCTTTTTGGAGTATTATTTTTAAATGGAGATTCCATTAGACAAGTATTCTAGTTTCAATTTTTATTCTTGGAGAATGAAAATTCAAATGCAACTAATGAATAAAAATTTATGGGGAATAGTAAGTGGAAAGGAAAAAGCACCTACATATTCAAATAATCTATTAGATTGGAGTAGTAGAGATGATAAAGCCAAGGCTATAATTGGTCTTTCTCTTTCTTACATTGAATTGTACCACATTGATTTGATAAATCATCAGCCAAAATTTGGGATAATTTGAATAAATTGTTTGGAGCAAAAGCTATTAATGCAAAGTTTTCTCTAAAACTTCAATTATTTAGGTTTAAGATAGAAGATGGAATCACAAGGTCAAATCATATAAGTAACTTGCAATCTCTCATTAGACAGCTAGTAGAGGTTAAGGTTACGGTAGATGATGATGATGCTAAGGCCATCCTATTAAATAGCTTGCCTTCAAAATACAACAATATTATTTTTACACTCAATCAAATACCTTCACAAACTCTAGAAGGTATGATTTCTACTCTTCTAGCAGAAGAGAAGAGAACAACAGAAGATTTAGAAGATGATCCTTAGGAGAAAGCATTATTCTCAAGAAGCAATTACAAGATATCAAAGAAAATCAAATGTTTTGATTGTAAGAAAAATGGTCACACAACTTGGGATTGTAGAACTCGAGCTAGTAATGTTCTTAAAGGAAACCTTACTTGCATTGAAGATGATAAGGATCCACTAGGTATTGAGGATGAGGATCCACCAAATGATGCTATTAATTTTTTCCATACACCCTTTAAGCCTTCAAATTGGAGGTAGACGACATCAGAGGATGGAGGATTTTCCATAATCTCAAGTTAGCTTCTCTCTTTGAGATGATACTTTGCATGAGAAGCATTTTTTGTTTTGGTTGTTTTGCTTTTCTTTGTTAGTGCTGACAGATTTGAAGAATGTATATTTTGTGAAGATTTTATTTTGGAGACAGGTTTGGGATTTGGTGTTAAGCTCAATATGGATTGTTGTCCAATGAGCTTCAGAGTATATGATTGAGAATTATACCCTTT
The DNA here is from genome assembly GCA_027924645.1 of Cunninghamia lanceolata. NCBI lineage: Eukaryota > Viridiplantae > Streptophyta > Pinopsida > Cupressales > Cupressaceae > Cunninghamia > Cunninghamia lanceolata. The sequence continues at coordinate 2,723,293 of BSBN01000275.1, read as the reverse complement.
TGCGGTCACTAGACAATGATAGAGATCTGTCGTATCTCTTAGGGATTGTTGTCGAATAATTCAAGACTCTATGATTTGAGATTTTGGGACTAAAGAGCTCAAGAACATAGCTCAAAGCTACACCTTTCCGAGGGTAGACAAGACAGCATAATGGAGCCCTGCTTGGTTCAAGATTTGTTCTTTGGGAGAAGATCTATAAAATATGTATTCATATTATGTAATCAATTTTGTTGAGTATATTAGCATTCAAGGGTGGTACCTTGGTACTATTGCAAGAAGAATGTAATAAGGGGGGGGGGAATGTTAGCATTGTTGGTTACTCAATGCTAGTTATACCATCGGTTACAACTACACAAACCTTCCTTATAAATGTGTTTACTGCCACCGAATAATACAATCAAGCATTTACTGTTTATCACTCAAATGATGGGGTAAGAGTGGTCCCTTATGATTAGATCAACATCATGTGATAGTCATGAATAAGTAATCATATCAATAAATAGAAATGTATGCACATATAGTTAGGATGTGATCACCAAAGCATGGGAATAGCTAGCTTCCCCAAATGGAAAGAATAGTAGGATAAGACTTGAAAAATGATATGGACATAGTATAGATAATAATTAAATAACTGTCCCCATGTATAGTGATCAATAGTAGTACCATCATAGATGCACATTACGTTAACCAATCTATTCATCAATTTCCCATTGAGAGTGGATAGAACAAAGGTATCGATGCCAAAGTAGGAAGTAATGATGAAAGGGACTACTTAATTAGGTCAAAACTTATCTTGGATTTCTTTCTTATTATGTTTGGATTATTAGGATTTGTGTGAAGGACCAAATCTCCTATTTGAAACTCTCATTGGATAATTCCATTGTTATACATTTTCTTTAGTTTCCTTTGATATATTCATAGATTATCTAATGAATTAGCTATTCGTTCATCCAAGGTTTCAAGTTCTTATAATCATTATTCTTGATATGTATAATTATCAATAATACTATGAAGGGAAATATGTAATAATGGAATTTTGGGTTTGAATGACATAATGGCCTTCATATGATAAACCAAGGACTAAGGTATAAACCCCATATGAGTGCATATATTAGTGTGATATGCAGAGAGTGCAAAGATTAGTTTTGCATGCCAATTCATGCTATGTTTATCAATTATTTTTTGGAAGATTTGTTCATTAGTTTTAGTTTTATTTGTGGCATTCACTTGTCAGTTGCCCTGTGAATAATATGGGGTGGAAATTTTCTATGGCATTTATGGAATTTTTTAAGGAACTTCTTCACTTGCTCATTATTAAAAGGTGTGTCATTGTTAGTCATTATGGTAGATGACAAGCCAAACCTAGAAATAAGATGGTCAATTATAAAGTTACAAATGTTGATTGTAATGGTGGTTTTTAAAGGTATGGATTCAACCCATTTCATAAAATAGTTAGTAGCTATAATGATAAAGGTGTGTGCTTTAGAAGAAGCTCAAGCAATTTTACCCACCAAATCCACTCCTCAAGTGGAAAATGGTGAAGATGAAGCTTGTGTGCTAGTACATGTTTTAGGTTACTATATTTTTGACACATTACACATTTTTTGATAAAATCATGGGAATCTTTCTCCATTTTACTCTAGTAATAGCCTATATGTAGTATCTTTTGAACTAGTAATTTTACACCAACATGATCGCCACATATGCTTCCATGGGCCTTTTGGAATGCAATGAGCTTCTCTTGGTCATTTAGGCATCATATAATTAGTTTGGGTAAGCCACTTAATAAATTTATCTTTTATCACCTTTGAACATGGAATCTTAAATAATACCCATAATATTTATTTCTACACCTATATTTTGAATTTTTATACCCCATCCTAGTACACAATTTGTATTGAAATATCTTATTTTCACCATATATCTTAGGTACCTATTTTTTATTAATATTTTTATAGTCCTATTTATTTATACCTTTCATACGTTCATTTGAACATTTCATTTCCACCACTATGACACCCAACTCTTAATAAAAAGTCTTGAATAAATTTTGATGGAAGATAATCAAAATAAAGTATATTAAAATATTTTCATATTACAAGAATTTAATAGTGATTTGTAATGGAAAACACAATTAAAAAATTAATTATAATTATATTATGTAAATATGTGGTTACTTTTGTTTCCTTAACAAATTGAAAAAAAATTAATCTAAAAATATAATTGTTCACGCATCTCAAATAAGTTAAATAAAAGAAGACTGTCAGGAATTTTGATTTCTACTTAGACTTCATCTACACCTACTCCATCTAAACTTTTTCCTTGAGAAAATCTACACAAACATTTCCACCGTTCATTGTGATTGCATTCCTTGAGAAAATCTGTACCCTCCATTGTTGCGCTGTGGTTTCCTCCACTTCTATGAATTTACCGGACATTGCAATTACTAAACATTTTTTTATGGTAGAGAAGACGCCTAAAAGTATGCCCTGTATTTCCATCAATCTTCTTTATTCTGAGTAGAACTTTCTAACAGACATAAATACTTCCATTCAAGACAAATGCATACGACATCAATCTAGAGTCTATTGTGATTGACTTGCTCGAAAAAATTGCTACGCTTTATTGTGATTGAGAAGGAAAAGATGAAAAGTTATAGTAAAACTCTTGTAAGCATAGGTGAAAGGAGAAGCATATCAGAATAAACAGTAGGCGTTTCCCTAGAAATTCCAATATTCCCACCGTGGTTTCCTCGTCAATTCGTTTGTGTTTCTACGATTTTTCAGAGACACTGTAACTCTCCTATAAAATCTGAATGTGTTTACCATTTTTATTGGTTTCTAAAGACATTGCAACTGTCTTATATAGTCGTTTGGGTTATCTGCATCGCCTAGCAGAAGAATTTCTTCACAACCAGACAAATCAAATCAAGCAATCTCCCATGGGTCAGGAGTGGCTTATCCATGTTAGAGATGGACTTCATAACCAGAATCTGGATTGCGGCCGAAAATCTGAGGATGTATCAATTTATGAAGTCCCCAAATTCCTTGTCCAACTGAAGCAGAGCGCTTATGTTCCACAAATGGTGTCATTAGGCCCACTTCATCATGACGCCGCGCTTTCTGAAATGCTTACTCACAAAACGCATGCTACACGTAAAATGTGTCCTGGTCGTTATGTAAGTGACGTGGAATTTGAACAAAAAGTGATAGGACCCATTCTCGCTCTGGTTCCCACAGTCAAAAAATGCTACCAACAGCAAATCCAGTTCGATGATAATTATCTTGCTTGGATGCTCACTTTGGATGCTTGTTTTATCTTAGAAATCCTTAGGGCCTTGAATAGTAGCACAAATTCAGATCACTATCTTTTTAATCGAAATACTATTGAGTATACTGCATATCCCATAATAACTGACATTCTGATGCTGGAGAACCAAATTCCCCTCTTTGTTCTTCTCAAGATATTAGAGTTGGAGCTTGAAAGAGATGATGAAAGGCCATTTAGCGAGCTCTGCCAGTTGTTAGATGGTGCCCGTATAGCAAGGTTGCTCTATCCTTTTAAGGAGACAACCCCTTGGCTACAAAAGTGAATTCCACGCGCACAAGAAAGCAAGCATCTCTTGGATTTAATCCGTATGTTAGTCATAGATTCATCAGATCCCTATAGAGATACCGTCCAGACATCTAATTGTCCTTCAAAAAAAGAGATTATAATTCCCCCTGCTTCCGAATTGAGTCGTGCTGGGATCAAATTCACAAAGGTGAAGGGAAATTTTAAGGAGATCAGAATTAAGAATAACAGATTTCACCTTCCCAGAATCAGAATCTCCAATAGCATTGAAACCTTCCTGCAGAATCTCATGGCATTAGAAATATGTGAGGCGAATGACACCTGTGCGATATCAAGGTACGTTCTTCTCATGTGTGAGCTAAATGACTCTGAAAGAGATGTATCTGTTCTAAAGAAAGCTGGAATTATCAAGAGCTATATGGGAAGCGACCGAGAAGTGGCCGATCTCTTCAACAGACTTAGCAAAGGCGTCACCAGAAGCTACAAGGATCCATTTGCTGAAGTGAGAGAAGATGCTTATAAACATTACCATAGCAAAATTAAGGTCATGGTCGCTGAATTTGCAAAGGAGCATTGTTCAAGTCCATGGAGAACTGTTTCTGTTATTGAGGCATGCATGTTTTTGCTCTTTGCCACCGTGCAAGCCATTTTCTCTCTGCATCGCAAACATTTTGTAAATTAATCTCCCGATTGCTTAAATATAAGCCATTCCAGCTAATGGAATATAATAGTCTGCATTTGTAATTAGGCCTCCACAAAGTTCCCATGGGGGAAGTACTCCACTTAAATATCGCCCACCGTAAATAGCCGGCACGTTGTGTGCCGACTGTCTTTCGGTGTTTTGGACTTGCAATTGTGTCGACTTATTTTACAGACCTCCAATGCTTTTGACTGCCTGCAATGCATTGTATTCGACTTGTTTGTGGGTAGGATTTCTACTGCAGGTAGTTTTACAACATACCAGTTGTTTAAGTTCTTCCCTTAAATATCATCCATTTTAATGGTCAAAGAGTCAATAGTAATTTTACACCTTATCTGCAACAAAAAGTGGTAAATATTTGTCCTATTTTTATTGGCCAAAATTGATCTTTGACTGGTGAAGTGGATGAGGAAGCTGTTTGGATTTACTTTGTTAAACTATGTCCTCATGGGTTCTTTCAAACAATACCTTTATTTCTATTTTTACTTTCTAATTTTGTATTATTAACATTTCCTCTCAATATATCTTTTTCAATTTTAAAATACCCCTTATATTATATTTTTAATATTCCTTTTCATTTTCCCATAAGGGCATGGTTTAGTGGTCAAATTGAAAGGTTGTTGTGGCAGCCACCAAGGTTCAAACCCCCACTAGGCCAAAAAGCTTAGAAGCCTTGTGCCTTCGTTGGGCTGACATTCACAATGCCTTGAGATCCTCGAGAAAATTCTCTCTGAGCTTGGAATAGGCTAAAAACTTAAGTGACTCCAAACGAAAAAAAAAATATTCCTTTTTACTTGTAGTATGTATTCAAATTGTTTTTTATAATGATATTTTTAATACCTATTTATTTTTATCTTTGTTTGTTGAACTTAATATCTAATTTGTTTACATCTAATCATGTTTGTACTTAATATCTCAATGAAAGTCATCTTAGAATTAAAAAATATAGATTTTATAGATACCTATTTTAGTGTCTTCTTTTTATTTGTTGAGAATCAATGGCAATGAGGTCATGAGGTAGGAGGTGCAGGTGAAAGTTCTACAAATATGAATTCATCATAGATAGGTCATAGGAATTCATTAGAGATAGGTCATAGAAAGTCATCTTAGAATTAAAAAATATAGATTTCATAGATACCTATTTTAGTGTCTTCTTTTTATTTGTTGAGAATCAATGGCAATGAGGTCATGAGGTAGGAGGTGCAGGTGAAAGTTCTACAAATATGAATTCATCATAGATAGGTCATAGGAATTCATTAGAGATAGATCATAGATGGGGTTCCTCTTGATATATGTAAGGTGGTGTTCAACAACCCATAGTTATATCTTAGATATGCATTTCACTATAGAAGGGACAACAAATAACATGACAAGAAATACGTACAATTGAGCTCTACTAAAGGAAATAAATGGAGACCTTACACATAAATACAATCTATCCTCACGTGTACAAGCCCATGTGCCCTCCAACCAATCCAGCCTTATGCCAAAATTAATCACTACCATCAAATACAAAGGGGAAGTTATGGATACGCAATGACGATGTTCATAAGTTTAAATCCATACTAATTAGCCTCAAGTCTAGGCAATAATGCGATAAAAGAATCTCCACCAATCAAGAAGAAAATGTTAAACAACACTAATAATCTACTTAAGGTGGTATAAAATTTAAATGAATATAGACCTTCCTCTAAGTTAATAAGAGGCTATAAAGTATTGTAAAAGGAGCTTGATCAACTTCACAATTTTACTGTAAAATCAGCACCCGAGTATAAAATATGCATGCAATGTTGATGACCAACCTTCACAAATTTGGCTCCAATCCGTAATGTCTCTTCCTATCACTTTTAAATTCCATCTCAAACTTGATCCTTAAAGAAGAGCAGTATCAGAAACTCTTCTAACAATAATATTTGCCACTCCTCGAGAAGAAAGGCTTATTGGCATTTTTTTCCCCTTTTACTATCAAAAAGTGCACAAATAGGGGATTCTCAATTACAAATAGAGTCGGGGCTCAAGTATTGGAAGAGTTTCTAATGAAAAACCTTTCCGTGGATTTTAGAGAAGAAAAAATTATAAATAATTAAATATTTTTGTTGTAATTTAAATTTTAGTTTAAATTAAAATAAAAAAATAACTGAAAATATCTATACAGACATCTAAGTGAAATGATAAGACTTTCGCCTTACAAATCGCAGGTCGAAAGTTTGTGATGCAGTGCGAAAAGGGTTTGCACAGCAGCCAAGAACAAAATCAAGCATGCTCCGATAAGAGAAACACTTCTTCATGGGCTTGAACAATGGTCATTTGCAAAATCAGCGACAATGATCTTGATTTTGCTGTGGTAATGTTTATGAACATCTTCTCTCACTTTAGCAAACGGATCTCCGTAGCTTCTGGTTTTTCTACCCGTAAAGGATGAATATAAGACAGTGGCAATGACCCTGAAAAACAGTAACAGTTGAAATGTCTGGGAAAAATGAAAGAAATGACAAAATCAGAGAAATTGAATGGCACTCACGGAAGAAACCACGGCGCAACAATGAAGCGTAGAAAGTAGGAATATTTCTCAAGGATTCCAATCAGTGGACAGTGCAGATGAAGTATGCTTTTGTGGAAAATATTTTAGAATTGAAGTTTATCATCCCTCGACCAACAATTGAAGTTTATAGAAATTGCAGGGTAATTGCACAGTGTCTTTCTAAGCCTCTCCCCCTGTTCACGGCAAGTCATATCTTTGTTGCTTGACTAGTCACCGGTTTGCTAAATTTTGGGCGCCCCTATATATATATATATATATATATATATATATATATATATCATTTTAAAGTATTAATAAATCATAAGTATTTGTTATAGAAAAATATAATATAATAATATTTTTTCTTGTCAAACCAGTGAGCTTGTTGGCCAAGCAAAGGTCCACAGCCTGCAAAGATGACAACCTAACAAAGGCATATATCCTACAAACACATTAGCCTAGCGAAGGCACAAGGCCTGCGAACTCTTTTGCCCAGTGGAGGTTTGAACTTTGGTGGCTGCCACAACAACCTTGCGACTTGACCACTGAACCATGCCCTTATGAGCATAATATAATTATTTTCACTTATAATATATAATTTTATAAATTTTTAAAAAATATTTTTAAAGTAGAATATTTCTTATAAATATATATAAAAATTTAAATGTTTTTTAAAGATAAAATATAGGATTGTTATTTGATGATGAATGATTTATTTTTCTATGGAGTAGTAAATTATATGAATTTACAATGTTTTAACATCTTAGAATGTAAGATTATTTTTAACCCTTTTTAAAAAATTGAATATATTAATTTAGAAACTTACTTTTAATTGTATAGTCTATTTGGTTTGTGTGTAAACTTTAAAGTCACTCATTGTTCTTTGTTTTCTACAATTTTATTTCTCACCTTCTTAATCTTTTTCAAAGATTTTTTGAATTATTATTTTGTAGGCTAGACCATTACAAATTTATCAACTATCTTGTAAAATTTAATTTTATTTCTTGGAACTTTTTTTCATTTTGAGTTTGAGCTGCAAGTCCTCTAAAAGTAAAATTATGGAACTATGATTTCAACTAGGTGTAAGATAAAATTCAATTCTATTTATTGGAACTCTTTTTCATTTTAAGTTTGAGTTGTAGGTCCTCTAAAAGTATAAATAGGGAACTATGCTTTCAACTAATCGTAAGACCAAATATGATATGGAATGAGCATTTAAAGATGTTGAGGACAACAAATTCTCAACAAGGGGTGCAACAAAGAATTGGGTAATCCCTACTATACATTGACTAACTGGTTGAGCGATTTAACTTTCATTTCAAAAAAAGGTCCTTCAACAATATTAAATGCAAAGGAAGAGGAAAATATAGTAGAATGGTGTTAAAAGATGGTTTTAATGAGACATGAGGTTAAGATTATCAATTTTAAGGTAGAAGTTGCACAAATCTACCAAACATGATCGAACCCATTTAAGGATGGGCTCCCAAGTCAATCTTGGTGGATAGGATTTAAAAGGTGCCATCCTAAACTTACATTGATGACAACCGAAGGTCTTGATAGTGACAATACACTAAACCTGAGCCTTGCAATTATGTTTGCATTCTACATGATATTATCAAAAGCTTATGACACCAATCCATATGGTCCTCACAAAATATGAAATTGTGATAAGATTGACATTCAATCTTGCAGAAATGGAGCCATGCAGGGGTTGGCAAAAAGAGGTAGTAGAAGTGTATCATACATCATACTAAAGAGTAGAGAATAAATACATATATTATGTTGTATAAATGTTACCAACCAAAGCATACCAGGATTCTATAGGGTAAAAAATAATGCGTGGCTGCCCAAGCCCATGCATGAATGCCAAAATAATTATTTATCAATTGGTTGCATCACTTTGCAAGATTAGTTCGAAAAGGTGTTTTACCAGCCAATTGACACTTGCTAAATTTTTATGGCCATGGAAGCCATGCCACTGTCACAATAATCCAAGAGGCAAGGTCAATAAGGATTGACTTATTAACATTGCTAGCACACACTTTACACAAACTTCAAGCACTCGATATGAGTGTGTTTTCTACATTCAAATCATATTTCAATACTAAAAGAGTGGCATGGCTAGCCAACTTTCTAAATATATAAATTAAGAAGGTAGAATTGGAAAAACTTCAAAATAAAGCATTTAAATAAGTATTGAGTATTACAAACAAGAGGAGAGAAATGTAACTACTTAATCTCCATGCACTTATGGAGGACATACATCCTAGTGACACATTTTAGTTTACTATACAAGATGTGTAAAGTACTAAAAATTCACATCACAAGAAACTGGAGTAAACAAAGATTTACTGAAAGTATTTCTAAGTATGACAAAATATTAACTTCTAATCATCATGGCGAAGGTAAGAAATTGAGATAACATTCAAGAGTCCAAGCAAATTTTTAGACTCAAAAGTAAAAGTACAACCATGATTACAAAGCATACATAAATACATATGAAGTCATTTACAGAGTATGCAGAATAATATTACAAGTGTTGAATAATGGCATCAAGCCTTACAATCCTTTAAATAAGAGAAGTACAATTGTCATCAATAGTCGAATAAATCTATCAAGGAGTCCTCGACCGCCATCGACCAACCGGCCATCTGCTACGTCGAAGGACAAGAACATGGTTTAGGTGCTTTTTCTGCCTAACCACGAAGCTTACGCTTCCCCGGTATCCTTCAAACTGGAGGATGCCCGACTCTGCTCGAAGAGCCTAGCAACCTAGAAACATATGCAGGGTGGAATCTGGTATGTGCCTATCAATCTACATGCATCACTAATATGAATGCAGCATCTCATCAATAGGATATGGAAGGGAAAATATACAAAGTATAGCTAGGAAAAAGTCCATCTATTTCAATGGTGCAAGTCCATTTCAACATTCTATTCGCTTTGGCCAAAGCATCTATCCGTTGTAACAGCATGCAAGTTTTGAAAAAGAAAACTCACTTCCCTATTATCCCACATTTGATACCCGTCCCTGAAGGCAATCTTCTCAATACATAGCAAAATAGAAGCACAAAACTAATCTCCTCTAGCACAGCAGCAAAAAGAAAGATACTCTCTTCCTAGTATGAAGTTACAATGTTGGTTATTCAATTCTATATGTCTGGGTTTGTACGGTTTAAAGTGTCCCGTGTTGTAGAAGGCAATAATTATTCATTACCATTTATTGAGTAGAATTACATAGTTCGACATATCTATTCATATATTCATATATCTTTGGCTATTATGCACATAAGGATCCACATGTGATAAAAGATTCCTTCCAAGATATGAAATCCACACAATTAAAGTAAACACATAACAATTACGAGATATTGAATAATGCTATTTACTTCCAATAGATTTCAATAAAAGAAAAAAATTACTACTAACCCTAAAAGTAGATCAATATGCTACGTTAACGCTTCTACATGTGATTGTAAGATTTTCTTTTGTATAAATATCGATTCAGTTTATTAGTTTAGACATGTTATATTTTCCTTAGAAATTAGATGGTCTAAATGTAAGGGAAATTATCAAGAATGATTTTGATCTTTACACGACATTTAAATATCATCCACTTGAATGGAACTAATTTTCCAACTAAACATTTGTTCTATGTATTTAGGCCAAAGTTAACTGTCTAGATGGCCAATTTAAAGACAGAGATAAGGGTTTATCTACTAACTGAGATCACGACAGAACTGCTGTATCAGCTGGCAGCATAGTCCATACAAAAGCAAGGAGAAACCATCTGTGCTGGTGTGAGGCCAAATTAAAGTATAGTAAGGGATCCTGTTTGCGGTTAACTCATTAATTGAAGGGTCGTATAAGAAAACCAATTCAGTCACTAAAGGTCAGTATAAGGAGGGCATCGCTCACTATAAGAGAGATAATGAAGTTTGCTGAAGGAGAAAACAAGCCAGACGTGTTCTGATTGAGTGCTCTAACAGAAGGGATTCGTCGGCATATGTGGAAGACAACAGTATAAACCATGCATAGCAACGACAATCAAAAAGCACAGATCGGCATAATATATATAGTGCAGATCAGGTTTCCAAAAGAATGGATCAGCGTACTTAACATTTTCTGGAAGATACAGCGAAGGTGTAGGAATAGTTGAGAGCGACCATGGCTAACAGATTAGACGTCGGCACATACCGATCAGTGCATGATACCTTGAGTCAAACGACTTCTCATAACCTAGCGACCTTCTTAAGCCCGGGTCAAATCACAAGACACAGTTGAGACGTAGCTTTCACACAATAGATCGGCATACTTATTACCCATTCATAACTAGCATATAAATAAGTCAGAAATTGAGGTTTAGATAGTCAACAACAGCTTAGCAGTGGTTGGTAAAATTGAAGGATAGATATTGTACTGCAAGACACCAAAAACAAAAGAGCAAAAAATAACGACTTCACTATTCACAAGAGCTCATTCGCATGATCAATGATCTAGGCAAGTCAAGATAATGATCAATTTTAATAGAGGAAGGTAAGTCTGCTTGTATAGCGAAAGAAAAAGAAAAGCTCCATCCATTTTTGCATAGCAAAAGGTATTACAGCGAAAGGCATTAAGATCGTTGGAATTGATCTTTCGGAAAGAATTAAAAAAAATTGATATACTAAACCTTGAATAAATTTCTCTGTCATCATAATCTAAATTCAAAACATGCTACGTATAACAATGAGGAAAATACCTGTGTAAATGACGCAAACGGTGCTTTCTGAGGTAATCTATCCCTTGGACAAAAAGTTGCAACTTGTACTCCGTCCAATGATCCAATCCCTCCTCCCTGAGTGATGCAACTCCTCTACCTTCTGACGCAACCCCTTTACCTTCTGATGCAACTGTGTGCCTCCTAGAAACCCCCCTGATCCCCATTTTAAGATCCCCCCTTCTCCATTTCATCATTTTTTTCTTTTCATGAATGTGAGAGTTCCTCTTTTCCTTTATTTTATTTATTTATTTTTCTTATTATTCTCCCTCCAATTCACATGCATGAGCATGCATGTGTGTTCCTATCTTAAATATAAAAATAAGGGATTATCCATCTTACGTTTTTAACCAAATATATATAAATCTTGATTTATTATTATGCATGAACAAATCTATGTATATTGTTTTATATGTAAATTTATTTTAAATATACCATTTTTTTTTTATACCAAAAATAAAGTAAATTACATTCTAAAGATAATAAAGATAATAATATCTTTTATTAGGTCTACATAATTTTAATTCACTTATTACTCAAGCTAATTTTTTTTTTTTACGTAAGAACCATGTAGGAGAATAAAATTAGTATTCTATTTTAATTTGCACGCTATTTATTTAATTTCTTATATCTATAAGATTCTAACTTATTGTTTTTGATGCACAAATAGGTATTGAGTTCCATTGTATGATAATCAAAGACGTTCATAGCTATTCCAATCAGACGAAAACATCAACATCCTTTCAATAATCATGCAAACACAATCATGAATTAATCATGCAAGCATTACTCATCGAAAACACATGCAATGCAATGCAAGATAATCAAACTACGTGAGTGTGTGGGATTCCCAGATAAAACCCATCAGATGTTGTCACAGAGCTAGGACTCCCCTACCTGAACCATTCTCTTGTCATCGACAAGACTACAAAAGTCAAACTCATAAAACCATTAATAAGTTAGTCCCAATATAGCCAAAGCGAACGAAATAGCCGAAGCGATCAATTTAACCTATCAATGTAATTAATCAATGTAATTATTGTATTTTAACCATTCAATCAAGTACGAAAGTATGAGACGTGACATCCTTCCCCAGTTGGAAGAGACATCGTCTCGATGTCTTATTACATCACATAAACAATAAATTCAAAAACATCCATGTATCATTATTAGAGTATCATAATATCTGAATATGCATGTAAATAAACATCTAATCTAATTTTTCCAAATGCGGAAAAGATCTATCAATATCAGAAGCATCCTCCCAAGTGGCACTATCCACTGAATACTGGTCCCATTGGACCTTATACTGCACTATGTCTCAATTATGTAACTTAACATTGTGCTTCTCCAAGACTCGAATGGGCTCCACTAGCACCACTCCTAGATCCTGTACCTGCAGAGCATGCCAATCAAGAATATGTAAAACATCAAGATGATAAGGTTTGAGCAAAGACTCATGAAAAACATTATGGATCTTGGTGAGAGTTGGTGGCAATGCAAGTCTGTATGCAACTGGATTGATCACTTCAAGGACGTCAAAAGGTCCTACAAATCTTGGAGCTAGTTTGGATGCCTTGCCAAACGATATCGAACTCTTATGTGGCTTAACCTTTAAAAACACTTTGTCCCCCACGGAGAATTGCCTAAAAGTCCTATTCTTGTCTGCATAACTCTTCTGTCTATCTGAGGCTTGTTTCAATTTTTCATTGATTAGCCTCATCTGATCTTCCATTTCCTTCAACATATCAGGTCCAACTACTATTCGGTCTTCAATCCTGTCCCAACTAATTGGAGTTCTACACCTGCGACCATAAAGAGCCTCAAAAGGTGCCATACCTAAGGATGCATGGTAGGAATTATTATAAGCAAACTCTACCAAGGGTAGATATTCCTCGCATTTGTACTGCTTGTCCATACAGTACATCCTCAGAAGATCCTCTACAACCTGATTGACTCTCTCTATCTAACCATCTGTTTTAGGGTAATAAGTTGTACTAAAGTTCAACTTGGTTCCCAAAGCTACATTAAGTGTGATCTAGAACCTACAGGTCATGCGAGTGTCACGATCTAAAATGATCATCTCTGGCACTCCGTGTAGTCGAAAGATCTCTTGTACAAACTTTTTTACTAATGTCAACGACCCATCCGTAAGATTTCCCAAAATGAAATGAGCCACTTTCATTAGTTTGTCAACCACCACTAAGATGACATCATGCCGATTCTTCAACATGGGCAATCCCTGAATAAAGTCCATGCTAATCACCTACCATTTGTACTCAGGTATGCTATGTGGATAAAGCAATCCTACTGGATGGACATGTTCTGCCTTAACATGTTGACACTCTAAACATCGAGCGACAAATTCTGTCACATCCTTTTTAAGCTTAGGCCAAAAGTACAATGGCCTCAATCCTTCCATTGTCTTGGTCACACCTGGGTGTCCAGAATATGGAGCACTATGAATTTCCTCGAGAACTAACTTTCTCAATTCACCCGAATCTGGGATATACATTCTTCCTAGATACCTCAAAAGCCCATCTGATTCTATTGCATATCCATCAAATCGATGATCTAGAGGGTCTACTTCTAATGCTTGTTTAACCCTTTCATAGTGCTCATCTCCCTGCAAGTTCTGGATTACTTGCTGTCTCAGATTAGATCTAGAAGTCACCATGGCTGACAGATGTCGTCTTCTACTAAGAGCATTTGCAACCCTATTCTCTTTACCTTTTATGTACTCGATTCCGAAATCATATTCGCTAAGAAATTCTAACCATCTTCTCTGTCGAGCATTGAGATTAGGTTGAGTGAAAATATATTTGAGCCCTAAATGATCTGTCTTAAGCTCAAAAGGCTTACCCAAGAGATAGTGCCTCCACATCTAAAGTGCGTGAACAATGGTAGACAACTCAAGATCATGGGGTGCATAATTTAACTCATGTTGTTTCAGTTTCCTGGATTCATATGCCACTACTTTTCCTTGCTGCATCAACACTCCTCCCACACCTTCACCAGAAGCATCTGTAGTCACTATGAAATGACCATTAGGATCAGGTATGGTTAGAATAGGTGATGATGTTAGTCTTTCTTTCAACAACTGAAAAGCTTGTTCACATTTATCCATCCATTCAAACTTCTTACCTTTCTTGTGCAATGAGGTTATGGGTGCTGCAACTGTCGAGAATCCTTCTACAAATTTCCTGTAGTAACCTACCAGCCCCATAATGCTTCTAACCTCAGTCACAGTCTGTGGTGCGGGCCATTCCATTATTGCCTTGATCTTTTCAGGATCTACAACAATCCCATCTGCTGAAATTACATGGCCAAGATAGTGCCCTTTACTCTGATAGAAAGTACACTTAGATAACTTACCAAAAAGTTCTCTTTCCCTCAAACGCTGCAAGACTATTCTCAAGTGTCTTTCATGTTCCTCCAATGACTTAGAATATATCAGAATGTCATCAAGAAAGACCAGTACAAAATCGTCAAGGCAATCCTTGAATACACTGTTCATCAAGTTCATGAATGCTGTCGGAGCATTAGTTAACCTGAATGGTACTACTGTGAATTCATAGTGACCATATCACATTCTGAATGCTATTTTAGCAATATCCTCATCCTTAATCTGTAATTGATGATATCTGGATCTAAGGTCTATCTTAGAGAATACCTTTTCACCTTTCATCTGGTCGAACAATTCATCAATCCTAAGAAGCAGATATTTGTTCTTGATTGTTGCCTTGTTGAGCATTCTATAATCAATGCACAACCTCAACGTTCCATCCTTTTTCTTAACAAAGATTACTAGTGCTCCCCAAGGTGACACACTAGGCCTGATAAACCCCTGTTTTAACAATTCCTCTAATTGTGCCTTAAGTTCAAATAGTTCTATTGTTGTCATCCTGTAAGGTGCTTTAGACTATGGTTCTATTCCTGGCATAAGATCTATAGAGAAATCAAATTCTCTTTTAGGCGGTAGTTCAGTCAACTCATCAGGAAAGATATCTTTAAATTCTCTAAGGATAGGATACTGATCAAAAGTTGGTTCTTGATTATCTAGATCTCTTATCTTCACTGCATAGATAGAACAACCCTTTCTCTTAGCCTTTTTCAATTGCATGGCAGATATATGTCTTAGCTTAAGGGGTGTTCATGATCCATGAATTTCTACCGGGTTTCCAAAGTCATCAAGGCATTTCACTACTTTCTCCTCGCAATCTACTAGTGACTTATGTTCTGACAACCAATTGATTCCTAGAATCACATCATAAGATCCTAGAGGTGCAACATAAAGATTGACTTGAGTTTGGAAAGTGGGAAGATCTATTTCACTACATACAAGACATGAGTCTACCCTTCTCTCTGCATTGTTACCATACTGCACCATCCATGAGTTTTCCATGTATCAAGGTTTAATAGTTAACTTAGCTACAACTTTTGGATCAACAAAACATTCTGTAGCTCTGGTATCAATTAAAATAGAAATTGGAAGGCCAAAGAGCTTACTGGACATCTGCATGGGTGTAGCCTGGAAATCTGCTTGACGATGATCCACTGCTGCATGAATCTAATGTTGTGGAGCTCTCTGTCGATTTCCATCTCTCTGATTCTCTACTTGACGAGGACATGTGCTAGCATAGTGCTCTCCTCCACAAGTATAACATCCATCTCTAGGTCCTCTGTGCCTAGTTGGATTATCTCTCCGATTACTGTTTCCATTGTTACCATTGTTACCATAACTACCTCTCTTATTGTTATTTACACTTTGGTTTCCATTGTTCTTTTCCTGGTAGTTATTGCCCTTCTTGAGATTCCTTATCTAGCGTTTACTATTTCCTTGGTTGCCACTGTTATTCTGATAGCTCTTGTTTTCATTCTTCATATCCCAATTCTTGCGGTAATTTGAGATCTGTTGCAGTTTTTGTTCCTACTTGGTAGCCTTTTCAAACACTTCATCCATGGTTAATGGATTATGCATATCAACATCTGATCCAATCTGCGGCCTTAAACCCAGGATGAATTTGTGAATCCTGAACCTTTCATCAAGCTGATATTGTGGAACATATTTTAATAAGTGAGAGAATTTCTCCCAATATTGAGTCACAGTCATACCTTCTTGAGTGAGGTTTTGAAATTTTGTCATTTTCTTGTCGAAGTAAAGTTGTGGTAACCACCTTTTTCGGAAGAGTTCAAGGAAACGATCCCATGTAACTTCTCCTGGAAGTAATTTCTTTTCAGCTTTCTCATTGTCCCACCAAGTAGCTGCTTCCCCAGTAAGCTGATAAGATCCCCAAATAGCTTTAGTTTCGGCAGACAAATCACAGAGGTTAAAGTATTTTTCCATGTCAATGATCCAAGCTTCAGCACCGTCACCAATAGTCATACCATCAAACTTAGGAGGTGTAACCTTTTTAAGGTCCTTTCCTAATTCTTCAGCAATCTTATTTCTGTTATTTCCATTCACTTCACCTTCAAGACCTCGAGCTTCCTCTCTTCTTTCCTCATTCCTATTTCCCCTTATGCCTCTGATTTCTTCTTCCATGGTATTCATTCTGGTTCCCTATTGAGTCAAAAGAGCTAAGATTTGGTTCAACTGATTATTCTGTCCTTCACCATTCTATCCAGCATTATTATTATTGTTTCCCTCATTGTTTCCAGCATTAGACCCTCCTGAATCAGTGCCAGCATTTTTTCCAACATTGCCTTCTTCATTGTTACCAGTATCAGGGTTATTGCCAGACCCTAGGGTTGCTCCCCTACGTCCAGAGTTCCTAGTCTTCATGATGAACTATCTACAAGAGTTTACAACCTTTAGCGTAATGGTTCCATAAAGTCCTAGAGTAGAACCATCGCTCTGATACCAAATGTAAAGTACTAAAAATTCACATCACAAGAAACTAGAGTAAACAAAGATTTACTGAAAGTATTTCTAAGTACGACAAAATATTAACTTCTAATCATCATGGTGAAGGTAAGAAATTGAGATAACATTCAAGAGTCCAAGCAAATTTTCAGAATCAAAAGTAAAAGTACAACCATGATTACAAAGCATACATAAATACATTTGAAGTCATTTACAGAGTATGCAGAATAATATTACAAGTGTCGAATAATGGCATCAAGCCTTACAATCCTTTAAATAAGAGAAGTACAATTGTCATCAATAGTCAAATAAATCTATCAAGGAGTCATCGACCGCCATCGACCAACCGGCCATTTGCTGTGTCGAAGGACAAGAACATGGTTCAGGTGCTTTTTCTGCCCAACCACGAAGCTTGTGCTTCCCCAGTATCCTTCAAACTGAAGGATGCCTGACCTTGCTTGAAGAGCCTAGCAACCTGGACACATATGCAGGGTGGAATCTAGTATGTGCCTATCAATCTACATGCATCACTAATATGAATGCAGCATCTCATCAATAGGATATGGAAGGGAAAATATACAAAGTATAGCTAGGAAAAAGTCCATCTATTTCAATGGTGCATGTCTATTTCAACATTCTATTCGCTTTGGCCAAAGCATCTAACCCTTGTAACAGCATGCAAGTTTTGAAAAAGAAAACTCACTTCCCTATTATCCCACATTCGATACCCGCCCCGGAAGGCAATCTTCTCAATATATAGCAAAACAAAAGCACAAAACTAATCTCCTCTAGCACAGTAGCAAAAAGAAAGATACTCTCTTCCTAGTATGAAGTTACAATGTTGGTTGTTCAATTCTATATGTCTGGGTTTGTGCGGTTTAAAGTGTCCCGTGTTGTAGAAGGCAATAATTATTGATTACCATTTATTGAGTAGAATTACATAGTTCGACATATCTATTCATATATTCATGCATCTTTGGCTATTATGCACATAAGGATCCATATGTGATAAAAGGTTCCTTCAAAGATATGAAATCCACACAATTAAAGTAAACACATAACAATTACGAGATATTGAATAATGCTATTTACTTCCAATAGATTTCAATAAAAGAAAAAAATTACTACTAACCCTAAAAGTAGATCAATATGCTACGTTAACGCTTCTACATGTGATTGTAAGATTTTCTTTTGTATAAATATCGATTCCGTTTATTAGTTTAGACATGTTATATTTTCCTTAGAAATTAGATGGTCTAAATGTAAGGGAAATTATCAAGAATGATTTTGATCTTTACATGACATTTAAATATCATCCACTTCAATGGTCAACAATCCACAACAATTTATTACTTCAATTGAACTAATTTTCCAACTAAACATTCGTTCTATGTATTTAGGCCAAAGTTAACTGTCTAGATGGCCAATTTAAAGACGGAGATAAGGGTTTATCTGCTAACTGAGATCATGTCAGAACTGCTGTATCAGCTGGCAGCACAGTCCATACAAAAGCAAGGACAAACCATCTGTGCTGGTGTGAGGCCGAATCAAAGTATAGTAAGGGATCCTATTTGCAGTTAACTCATTAATTGAAGGGTTGTATAAGAAAACTGATTCAGTCACTAAAGGTCAGTGTAAGGAGGGCATCGCTCAGTATAAGAGATATAATGAAGTTTGCTGAAGGAGAAAATAGGCCAGACGTGTTTTGATTGAGTGCTCTAACAGAAAGGATTCATCGGCATATGTGGAAGACAACAGTATAAACCATACACAGCAACAACAATCAAAAAGCATGGATCGACATAATATATATAGTGCAGATTGGGTTTCCAAAAGAATGGATTGGCGTATTTAACATTTTCTGGAAGATACAGCCAAGGTGTAGGAATAGTTGAGAGTGGCCTTGGCTAATAGGTTGGACGTCAGCACATACCAATCAGTGCATGATACCTTGAGTCAAACAACTTCTCATAACCCAGTGACCTTCTTAAGCCCGGGTCAAATCACAAGACACAGCTGAGACGTAGCTTTCACACAATAGATCGGCATACTTATTACCCATTCATAACTAGCATATAATTAAGTTAAAAATTGAGGTTTAGATAGTCAACGATAGCTTAGCAATGACTGGTAAAATTGAAGGATAGATATTGTATTGCAAGACACCAAAAAGAAAAGAGCAAAAAATAACGGCTTCACTATTCACAAGAGCTCGTTCGCATGATCAACGATCTAGGCAGGTCAAGATAATGATCAATTTTAATAGAGGAAAGTAAGTTTGCTTGTATAGCGAAAGAAAAAGAAAAGCTCCATCCATTTTTGCGTAGCAAAATGTATTACAGTGAAAGGCATTAAGATAGTTGGAATCGATCTTTCGGAAAGAATTAAAAAAATCAATATAATAAACCTTGAATAAATTTCTCTGTTATCATAATCTAAATTCAAAACATGTTGCGTATAACAATGAGGAAAATACCCGTGTAAATGACACAAACAGTGCTTTCTAAGGCAATCTGTCCCTTGGACAAAAAGTTGCAACATGTACTCCGTCCAATGATCCAACCCCTCCTCCCTGAGTGATGCAACTCCTCTGCCTTCTGACGCAACCCCTCTGCCTTCTAATGCAACTGTGTGCCTCGTAGAAACCCCTCTGATCCCCATTTTAAGATCCCCCTTTCTCCATTTCATCATTTTTTTTCTTTTCATGCATGCGAGAGTTCCTCTTTTCCTTTATTTTATTTATTATTATTATTTTTTTCTTATTATTCTCACTCCGATTCGTATGCATGAGCATGCATGTGTGTTCCTCTCTTAAATATAAAAATAAGGGATTATCTATCTTACGTTTTTAACCAAATATATATAAATCTTGATTTATTATTATGCATGAACAAATCTATGTATATTATTTTATATGTAAATTTATTTTAAATATACCATATTTTTTTTTATACCAAAAATAGAGTAAATTACATTCTAAAGATAATAAAGATAATAATATCTTTTATTAGGTCTACATAATTTTAATTCACTTATTACTCAAGCTAATTTTTTTTTTTTACGTAAGAACCATGTAGCAGAGTAAAATTAGTATTCTATTTTAATTTGCATGCTATTTATTTAATTTCTTATATCTATAAGATTCTAACTTATTGTTTTAGATGCACAAATAGGTATCGAGTTCCATTGTATGATAATCAAAGACGTTCATAGCTATTCCAATCAGACGAAAACATCAACATCCTTTCAATAATCATGCAAACACAATCATGAATTAATCATGCAAGCATTACTCGTCGAAAACACATGCAATGCAATGCAAGATAATTAAACTATGTGAGTGTGTGGGATTCCTAGATAAAACCCGTCAGATGTTGTCACAGAGCTAGGACTCCTCTACCTGAACCATGCTCTTGTTGTCGACAAGACTGCAAAAGTCAAACTCATAAAATTATTAATAAGTTAGTCCCAATATAGCCAAAGCGAACGAAATAGCCGAAGTGATCAATTTAACCTATCAATGTAATTAATCAATGTAATTATTGTATTTTAACCATTCAATCAAGTACGAAAGTATGAGACATGACAAGATGTGGCTTGTGTAGTGTAAGGAATTTTGAAACTTTTGAAAGTTGATATTTCAAAAGTAGCAGTGACAAACAACTTGCTATCATGCATTACAAGTGAGTTAGAGGAAATCAATGATGCAACATAAACTACTTTGGAGTGTTAAATATATGTTGGCATGAACAAAACTCACCATGATTAGCAAGAAGATGGACTTAGTCTTCCCACTCAACTAAGTCAACCATCATGGTTAATCAAGGGAGCTATGAATTTGGAAATTAAATTTAAAAGATTCTCATGAAGAAGAATAGAGACATCTCTTTCAGAATGAATTAGCTCAACACATAAGAAGAACGTACCTTGATATCACATAGATGTCATCCACCTCACATATTTCTAATGCCATGAGAATCCGCTAGGAGGTTTCAATGCTACTGGAGATTCTGATTCTGGGAAGGTGAAATCTGTTCTTCTTAATTCTAATCTCCTTAAACTTTCCCTTAACCTTTGTGAATTTGATCCCAACACAGCTTAATTTAGAAGCTGGGGGTTCATTATAATCTCTTGTTTGGAAGGACAATTAGATGCATCCAGACGGTATCTTTACGGGGATCAGATGAATCTATGACTAAGATGTACAGATTAAATCCAAAAGATGCTTACTTTTGTGTGTGCATGGAATTCCCTTCTGTAGCCAAGGGGTTGTCTCCTTAAAAGATTAGAGCAACCTTTCTATACGGGCACCATCTAACAACCGGTAGAGCTCTCTAAATGTGCTTGCTTCATCTGTTTCAAGCTCCAACTCTAATATCTTGAGCAGAACAACAAGGGGAATTTGGTTCTCTAGCATCAGAATGTCAGTTATTATGGGATATGCACAAGTACAGATTTAGAGGCCGTAAACCGGCCTGATATCAAGCATTTTAAACAAATGTCTTGTAAAACAATAAACATCACCCTCGAGCGAAAGAAAACTTAACAAAGAACACCAAAAAAACCTTAGATCGCAAACCCACCAGCCACCTGTAAACATCCAGCCACCAAAAAACTGCATCAACACCAACTGCAAAAGGAGCACCACCCAAGACACAATCCACCTCGATCAGAAGGAAGCAAAACCACACGTGATAAGAGATTGAGAAACTGCCACCATGAGCTGGGAAGACAACCATGATCAAGCTGCAGGACTGGCAGCTAGTATAGCCTGCACCTCAAGCTCTGCAGCAGTACCAGCTTCACTGTCCTCCTCGAGGTCATACAAGGCATCCCTGGAAATAGGCGGTGCTAGGTCAGGAGCATCAAGTTTGAGGAATCTAATGCTCGTGAACACGTCTTTAATGTGTTGAGCTTTCTTCTTGGGGAAGAGGAATCTGTAAGCATTTAACTCATTATTGATTTCATAGCTGCTCAGCGACTTGAGACTTGATTGCAAAGCCCTATAAATTTCTTGTTGAGGGAGAGAGGAGTGCAACGTGTGGAGATTGAACAATCCACCAATCAGGGCATCCCCCTGGTCCATGTTATAGCCCTTCACTACCATCACCCATCTTTCCACTGTATAAATATTATTATAGAATAGACCAGAGGCAAGGGCATGGACGTAATCCCCATCTTGAACCAGGTCCATAATATTAGAAAGAAGTGAGAGACAATATTGGAGTAGTTGAGGATGCGACCCGTGTTGCCTTTTATCCATGCATGGCTTGCTATACATCTCATTGAAAACTGCATTAAAGTGCAGTCCCAATCTAACAGCCTCATTAAATCAGAGGACTTGACCTTTCCTCTGATCTGAGGCTCCCAGTCTAGAGAAGGAAAGAAAAGCCTTTGATTTAGCCAAGTAGCCACCATGTTTGCTTGTAACATATTCAATAGTATTTCGATTAAAAAGATAGTGATCTGAATTTGGGCTACCATTCAAGGCCCTAAGGATTTCTAAGATAAAACAAGCATCCAAAGTGAGCATCCAAGCAAGATAATTATCATCGAACTGGATTTGCTGTTGTATCATTTTTTTACTATGGAACTAGAACGAGAATAGGTCCTATCACGTCGTTCAAATTCCACATCCGTTACATAATGAGTGGGAAACATTTTCCGTGTAGCATGTAGTTTTTGAGTGAGCATTTCAGAAAGCGCAGCGTCGTGATGAAGTGGGCCTAATGACACCATTTGTGGAACATAAGCGCTTGCTTCAGTTGGACAAGGAATTTGGGTACTTCATAAATTGATACATTCTCAGATTTTTGGCCGCAATCCAGATTCTGGTTGTGAAAGCCATCTCTAACATTGATAAGCCACTCTTTGATTTGATTTGTCTGGTTGTGAAGAAATTCTTCTGCTAAATGATGCAGATGACCCAGCCAACTTTATAAGACAGTTGCTATGTCTTAAAAAAACAATAGAAATAGTTACACATTCAGATTTTATAGGACAGTTGCAATGTCTCCTGAAAAATCATAGAAATAGGAACGAATTCACGAGGAAACCATAGAGGAAAAATTGAAATTTTAGGGAAACTCCAACTGTTTGTTCTGATAAGTTTCTCCTTTCCCCTGTGCTGCTTGCTTGTGAATGTCTATCCACTATCCATGACATCTTACTTACTATATTGTCATATGTTAGCCATAATACGTGGAATATGATTATAAGAGTTTTACTATAACTTTTTGTCTTTCCTTCAACTCATTCCCCAATGTTGGAATGAAAAGACGATAATTTCTTTTGGAGGAAGATTGTCAAAGGGAAGAGAGAACTATGCAGAGATGCTAGAATCCTGAAAATAATTTAAGAATATGAAAAGTTCTAATTATAAGAATATAATTTTTTTAATGTGTTTTTTATAATATTGGTAAAGGTGGATTTTTGAAAGGGCCCAAACTTTTTTATAGAAGTTATAATAGATAGATCAATAAAGCACCGAAAAACAATCAAAATTAGCACTAGACTGCAAAACACAAGCTAAACTTACCAAACAAGTAGTACCATTGGATAGAAACAAAAGAAACCCAATTGAGAAACTAGTTAGGTGATTCAAAACCAAAGAATCCAAGAGAGGTCTAAGTACTTGTCGCAGTTCTTTTCACCGAGTTACTGCTCTCATTAGACTTCAAAGGATAACTAGAAGTTCCCATGCCTGAGTGACTAGAGTGACTTGAACCCTCCAATTTTCTTTTTTCTTTACTTGGAGTGTTGGATGATGGTAGAGTATCTTGTGGAGAGAGGGAAGTAGGACCCTCCCCACCAACATGATGAACAACCACCTCCCCTTCAACTATCTTCATACACCTCTCACCATCAGGCTCCAAAGGATAGGACATAATCACCATTTCGGTGCAAGGCATAACACTATTACCTTGAGGGAACTCTATTTTGCCTTCCCTTTCTGCAACATTATGTTTCCTCCTATTGTCTAGGCAAGCAATGGTTGAGTGGACAGCAATAGGACACTTTGACAAACAGTTGAAGTCACCTCATACTCGATCCTCTACTCCCAAGCACTAAACTTAGAAGACGAGGATATTGAAGGTGGAAGATCCTTACCAAAATCAATGTTTACATGGAACCTAGTGAACAACAACCACTTCCTAGATCAATTCATAGGGTGAAGAGTTGCCCAAAATAGTTTGCAATACTTGTCACAACCTCTTCTTCGTAACATTCCAATGAAAGACTAGGAAATCTAGCCCAAATAGGGATCCTACTAAAGTCCTCTATCTTAGGATCAAAACTCGATTTCCACTTTTGGAGAAAGATCCCCAAATGCCTAATGAACCAAGGGCCACTAGAAATAGTCTTGATATAGCCATTGTGCTTCAAAAAGGAGATGAGAAGGAAAGTATGGGATAGGGCTACAATCTCCAAATGGCCTAAAGGTCACCATTTCCTCTAAGACCATTACCTCACCACATCGATATTAGGCCTAGTTCTTGCAAACTTATGAATGAGGTATTTTGTAGCTAGAAGGATGGTCTCTCAATAATAGAGTCAAGGACAATGATCTAAAGGTTATTATTGATCAAAACTAAATTAATGTGGCTTGACTGACTAGGGTATGTCATTGGCTATTTCTACCTAGGAACGATTCCTTACACCCACATCCTCCATCCCCAACCCTCCTAGAATAGAAGCATCAACAAGTCATGTAGGAATTAAACCTTCTAAGCCCTCCCTAATTGCCAAAAATAGAGCACCCTCACAAAAATGATCCTTGCTAGAGGGAGGGAGCCCATCCTCAACCCCACACTAGAAAATCTTAGAGACCACGCCTAAGGAAAGAGTCTTTCCCACCTTCACATGTTCTTCCACGGCAACCACCCACTTTCTAGAAGACCTTTTCATAGCCCTTGATGTGAAATACTAGTGCTAGAGGCTTCTCAACAATGCTCAACAGTAGAAATAGGCATCACATTCACACAAGTGACATTCCCTACAGTAAGCTTTGGGGTCAAGTAGAACTGAACAAGCGATTTCTCTTTTAGCCAAATATCCA
Organism: Cunninghamia lanceolata; assembly: GCA_027924645.1. Classification (NCBI taxonomy): domain Eukaryota; kingdom Viridiplantae; phylum Streptophyta; class Pinopsida; order Cupressales; family Cupressaceae; genus Cunninghamia; species Cunninghamia lanceolata. Next base: position 2,697,815 of record BSBN01000275.1, on the reverse strand, counting down.
AGAGGCATTCTTCCTCCTCCTCATCTAGGTTGCCAATCTAGTAATTTGCAGTTTCTCCATCCTCAACAAAACCACCCTCATTGTCATATTCATCCTTGTCATCTCCCTCTTCTATTGATCTAGCAAACTCTCACTTCTTGCAGATTCAAAACATTTCTTCCCCGCTCTTCTTCCCACTCCTTACCATCACTTGCTACTTTTTAATGTGTCTTTTAATTAGATTTTAATTTTTTTTTAAATAGAAACTTTTTAAATTTGATTTAATATAAAAATATATAGAGTTGAGACTTCAAATAATAAAAATTTATGAGAAAATATGAGTCATTGAATGATGAAAATAAGAAAGACATATATATATTTCTCATGGCTCTATAAATGTATGACAACCTTATTTGTTTTCTTTTAAGTCCAACATAACAGTGTCCAACATATAACAAGGAACGATGTTATAAACACGTCGCTTGGAGGATGTCAATCGCAATAGAATGTGGATTGATATAATTCACGAGAGCCTTCTCTTAAAATTCTCGAGAAAATTCATGGAAATTGCAAGGGCAGATGTTTAGGCGTCTTCTCTACCATCAAAAAAGTATAGCAGCTGCAATGTCCGGGAAATATCATATAAGTGAAGGAAACCATAGCGCAACAATGGAGAGTACAGATTTTCTCAAGGAATGCAATCACAATGAACGGTGGAAATGTTTGTGTAGACGGAGTTATCTTGAATGAAAGTGACATTCCCTACAGCAAGCTTAGGGGTCAAGTAGAACTGAAAAAGCTATTGGTCTTCTAGCCAAATATCCAAGAAGCATTCTTCCTCCTCCTCATCTAGGTTGTCAATCTAGTCATTTACAATTTCTCCATCTTCGACAAAACCAACCTCATTGCTATCTTCATCCTCGTCATCTCCCTCTTCTATTAATCTAGCGAACTCTCACTTCTTGTCGATTCAAAACATTTTTTCTCGCTCTTCTTCCCACTCCAAACCATCACTTGCTATTTTTTAATGTGTCTTTTAATAAGATTTTAATTTTTTTAAAAATACAAACTTTTAAATTGGATTTAGTAGAAAAATTTATAAAGTTAGAGATTAAAAATAATAAAAATTTATTGGAAAATATGAGTCCTAGAATGATGAAAAAAAGTTATATATATGAACCATCCTCTCCTCCTCCCTCATTTAAACAAATCTATTGTCCTTAATACAAATGTATGCATAAACATAGATATAAAGGCAAAGGACTTGAAGAAAACAAATAAGGTTGTCATAGAGTCATAGAGCCATGAGAAGCTAGAGAATATTATGGAATCGGTTGGGAAAATATGAGTCCTAAAATGATGAAAATAAGTTATATATATGAACCGTCCTCTCCTCCTCCCTCATTTAAATAAATCTATTGTCCTTAATACAAACTTATGCATAAACATAGATATAAAGGCAAAGGACTTGAAGAAAACAAATAAAGGTTGTCAAAGATTCATAGAGCCATGAGAAGCTAGAGAATATTATGGAATCAGTTGCTACCCTGAAAGATAACACACTGGTTAGGAAAAACAATGCAAATGAAAAGGAAAGGAACTTGATGTTGAAACTAATAAATATCCTAATAAGGCATCATCTTTGTTCATCACACTTGATTATGATTTTAAGATTCCTTTTAGTCCATTAATTGATTCATGATTTAAGCATTCAATAAAAAGATTTAGTGTTCATTAATTGCCAAAGAAAATGTGTTTATTCATTATTTGAAGTACTTGAACAAGATTCATGGAAATTCCAGGGCTTCTTCTTTACCATTCCAAAGCATCTTTTCATTTTGGCAAAGTCATTTAGTGGAGGCAACTTACGTTATGTTACGGTGAATAATTGACAAGATTCATGGAAATTGTAGGTCATTTTTATAGGTGTCTTATCTACCATCAAAATTTCAAATTTCAAAGCCTTTTTTTTCTATTCCTTGCAAATTATGTTATATTTTCTTAGTTACGAGATGGGTGAACAATTACATTTTTAGATTTTTTTTCAGTTTATTGAGTAAAGAAAAACCTCTTACTTACATACAAGAGTCACAATTATTATTTTTTTATTTATATGTTTCATTACACATTAGTATTAATTTTTTATAGTATAAAAATAATTTAATGTATTTTATTTTGATTATCTTGTCAAAATCCATTCAAGATTTTTATTAGGAGTTGGGTGTGATAGCGGTGGAAATGAAATGTTCAAATGAACATATGAAAGTTATAAATAAATAGGACTATAAAAATGTTAATAAAAAAATTGGTAGCTAAGATATATGGTAAAAAGAAGATATTTTAATAGAAATTGTATACTAGGAGGATATACAAATTCAAAATATAGGTGTAAAAATAAAAATTAGGGGTATTATTTAAGATTCGATGATTGAAGGTGATATAAGATAAATTTATTAAGTGGAACCCCCTGACTATTACTGTGATGCATAAATGATCAAGAGAAGTTCATTCCACTCGAAAAAGCCCATGGAGACATATGTGGGGATCATGTTAGTGTGAAATTAGTAGTTCAAAAGATACTACATATGAGATAATACTGGAGTAAAATGGAGAAAGATTCCCATAATTTTATCCAAAAATGTGCACCATGTCAAAAATATAGTAACCTAAAACATGCACTAGCACACAAACTTCACCTTGGCCATTTTCCACTTGAGGATTGGATTTGGTGGGTAAAATTGCTTGAGCTTTTTCTGAAGGACACACTTTATTATCATAGTTACTAACTATTTTATGAAATGGGTTGAATCCATACCTTTAAAAACCACCATTACAATTGACATTTGTAACTTTATAATCAACCATCTTATTTCTAGGTTTGGCTTTCCATCTACCATTTGTTAGATTTAGGGTAGACAACTGAGAGGGGGGGGTGAATCAGTTGTCCAAAACTTTCTTCTTTTTCAATACTTGCATTCACTTAGCATTATAACAATAAATCAATGATGAAAACTCAATGGAATTAACCAAGAGCAGAAACACATCAACACATGAGACACCAAGATTTTGATGTGGAAAACCTGGTTAAGAGAAAAACCATGGGGTGACTAACCCAAGATGTTATTCTCTATTAGAAGAATAAAAGAAATAAGATGGCACATGCCAATTAGGGCTCACTGCCCGAGCACACTGCTCACAAGAGGCTCACTGCCTACAAGAGACACACTGTCTACAATAAATAAGTATTACATACTTGAACTAGTAAATAGCATCGTCACCATGCTTAAATCAGTTCCATTGAAGCCCAAATCCTTCTGCTCTTCCTTTCACTCTTCTCCTTGTTACCACACACTCACCTCCACAAGTCACACCTTGAAATGACTTCGCAATCCCTTATTTATACATGACATCAACTTAGGAATAAACATCTAAGTCGGCACACATCCACAAGAACATCTGCAAGATGAATAACTCATCCAGTCAGCTAGCCTAAGTAAGAACACCTTCATCCGGAAGTATTTCTTCAATTCCGGGCTCCAACTTTAATGCGGACCGACAACACAAACTGAACATGATCCAAGGATCTCCACAAGATTTCCTGAATTACCAGGAACTTCCACACTTCCTCTACTTACTGAAATCTCTCTCCTGCTTCCAGAACCTCAAGAACATGGTTTGCCATTACTGTTACAAAGAAGTAGATTCTTCCGAACCTTCAAACCATGAACAAATTGAGATGACACATCACAAGGACTTCCCCAACACTCCTTCCAATCTGTAGAATAGGACAATGCGCTTCCGGATCTCACTAGACCTTTCTATAACACTCTGTCACTCTTGAGCATCTCCCAGAACCGGTTCTACTTGATCGATCACAACTTTTTCATATTTTCATGCGGACCTTTGAAATCTTAACTGGAACCTCCTAAGACTCATGTCCACAAACCACTTTAATCCACATCTTTTGATCCTCAACCTGTCTTGAGCTATTTCCTTACTATCATCACTGTTCCTGACTAAGACTGACTTTCTTAGTATCCTCAACAAAATAACTCATCCAATCCTTATCACTGATGTAACAGAAGTATGTTGACATCAATGACAACACCGGTTAGGCCCATACTTGCAACAATCTCCCCCTTTGTCATTGATGGTAACATATGATGTGAAAAACTATTTTTGACCATCAAGACAAGAATTTCTTTTATATTGTCACAACTCCCCTATCAGCAATCACCATTCTTCACATTTCTTGTCTCTCACTTCTGCTCCCCCTTTGATCAGCAACCGCTTGTTTTTCACATGTCTTTTCTCCCCCTTTGATATCAATGGCAAAGGGCTCACACTTGCAACTTTACCATTTCAGAATCATATCTGCTGCTCCCCCTAAGTAGCAGCTCCCCATCATCAGTCCAGACCACAAGATGTGACTGTGATATGTACCAGATTGATGCATATTAGTGCATCCTAGTTCATCACCGAAGGGGCAATAACCCCTAACTTCTCCCTGAGATACTCAAAAGAGTCCTTGGGAAGAGGTTTAGTAAAGATATATGCAATCTGATCCTTGGAGGGCACATACTCCAGTCTGACTTCATCCTTGTTCACTTGCTCTCTCAGAAAGTGAAACTTGATAGATATATGCTTAGTCTTAGAATGCAACACCGGATTCTTAGAAATATTTATGCACTTGAATTATCACAGAAAATTGTGATGGGCTTCTCATACTCTACTTTAATATCTCTTAGCATCTACTTCATCCACAAAACTTGAGTGCAACTACCTACTGCTGCAATGTATTCTTCTTGAGTTGTAGACAGGCATATTACCTCTTGTTTCTTGCTTAGCCAAGAAACCGATCTCTTTCCCAAAAAGAATGCTCCACCACTGGTACTCTTTCGGTCATCCACATCTCCTGCCCAATTAGCATCTGTATATGCATGAAGAGAGAAATCATGATCTTTAGGATACCACAACCCATACTCAACTGTCCCCTTTAGATATCTAAAATTCTTCTTGAGTGCCATAACATAAGATTCTCTAGGATCATCTTGGAATCTAGCAACAAGACCAATGGCCTGCATAATATCTGGTCTAGTTTGAGTGAGATACAACAGTCCTCCAATCATTGACCTATATTTTGTCTGATCAACCTTGGGAGAGTCATCATCTTTGCTCAACTTGCATCTGGTTGCCATTGGAGTGTTCATTGGCTTTGAGTCTTCCATCCCAAATTTTCTCAACAATTCTCACATATTTTGACTGAGAGATGAAGATCCCTTTCTTTGTTTAAGTAATTTGTAGACCTAGAAAGAAATTCATTTCTCCAAGCATGGACATCTCAAACTCACTTTTCATTTGACTTGCAAAAGTTTTACACATACTGTCTCTTCCTCCAAAAATGATATCATCAACAAATACTTCAACAATTAAGATATTTTCATGATCAATTTTGAAGTACAAATTACTGTCAGCAGTACCTTTATTGAAACCAATCTTCAAGAGATGCTTATCCAATCTTTCATACTAGGCTCTTGGGGCTTGCTTCAATCCATACAGTGCCTTTTTTAATTTACAAACCATGTCACTATGATCAGACAATTGAAATCCTTCCGGTTGCTTAATATACACTTCTTCTTCTAAATTACCATTTAGGAAGGTAGATTTGACATCCATCTGATACACCTTCAAATCCTTGAAGGCAACAAATGCAAGAAATAATCTGACTGCTTCAATTCTTGCCACCGGAGCAAAAGTTTCTTCAAAATCAACTCCTTCTATTTAAGAGTAACCGTTGCAAACTAATCTGGCCTTGTTCTGATTACTTCACCGGCTTCGTTTAATTTGTTCCAGAAGACCCATTTGGTTCCAATCACATTTTTATTTCTTGGTCTGGGAACAAGATCCAAGTGTGATTCTTCTCAATTTGCATCAATTCTTCCTCCATTGCCTTAATCTAGTTTTCATCATTGCAGGCTTCATTTACTGTCTTAGGTTCAATCTTTGAAATTAGACAATACTCATCTGAATTTTGAGCAATTCTCCTCCTTGTTTGCACCCCTTTATTTTTGTCACCTATGATCTGATCTTCAAAGTGGTTTAGAGTTACATACCTTGGAATTTTGGGAGTCTCTTGTACTTCTAACTCTTGATCAGTCTCATTGAGACTTATCTCTTCTACCCGTCTTACCAGATCAACTTGACTTTGTTTCTCAGAAGAGACTTGGATACCTTGAGTTTGAACACCATTCTAATCATCTTCATCATGTTCAAGAATTCTTGAGGGTCTTTCAATTTCTTCATCAACCTTCACATTTATACTCTCTACAATCTTTCTCAGTCTCTTGTTGTAACACCAGTATGCTTTGCTTTGAGTAGAATAACCCAAGAATATTCCTTCATCACTTCTAGCATCAAACTTTCCTAAATCTTCATCCCTTTTAATGTAACATCTGCTACCAAAAACTCTGAAGTATCTCACAGTGGGAGTAATGCCAAACCAGAGTTCATAAGGAGTCTTACCAGTATAGTTTTTAATTTGAACTTGGTTGAGAGTGTAGACTACAGTGCTGACAGCTTCTCTCCAATAGATCTAAGCAACATTTGCTTCCATCATCATGGTCCTGGATGCTTCCTAGATGGTCTGGTTCTTTCTCTCAACAACTCCATTCTGCTGTGGAGTTCTAGGGGCAAACAACTGTCTCTTTGATAGCAGTCTTCCCCAACATGATTTTCAAGCAGAGCAACCTCAAATGCTCATGATGAAGTCTTCCCCTTGGCCATTGGAGGTTGTTCTCCCTGGAAATGTATGTGTAGATGGAATATACTTTCTATGGAAAACTATCCATAGATTAGCTATTACTTCCTGCCTCCAGGTAAGTTCATTGTAATATGCTGCATTTTTTTATTTTTTCATCACTTTCAATTCGTCTTCATCCTACATCACTTTAATATATTCAGACTTGTCAGTATTGCAGATAGGATGGCGTTTTCTTGTTTGTTAAGATATTTTTATTTACTGGTTGGTTTTTTTTAAAGTAGCAATTTTTTTTCAAATATCTCTAATTTGATGGTGTTTTCTTGTTATATTATATTGTTGGCTTTTCTTTATTCGAAGGTCCCTTCACACAAATCTTTGCCCATTTTTGTGTGGAGATGGACCTCTCTAAAGAGTTCTCTGAAGAAATTTCATTGAAGGTTAGACATAGAACTTGGATCTATTTAGTGGATTATAAGAGATCGGCTTTCATATGTAAAAGATGTTTTGTCTGTAGGCATTTGGCCTCTTAGTGTAACAGAAAGGATTTTAGAATATTTAGGATGATGAGTCTAAGGGATGGTTCTCAAACCCATGTTGTAACGTCCCACCCCGCAACCCCAAAGGGTAAGGGCCAAAAGAGAACAAGAATTTTTTTTTTTGACATAAGTAGATAACACAACCAAATACGGTTGTCAATTCGATAGATCGATAGCATTCATGGCCATGGATGGCTGAATGTACATCCCAGAGGAGAGGACTAAATCACTCTCTAGAGAAACATTAATACAACTACGTTCATTTTAAACACCAACCCAAATGTTCCTATAACCCATTCCAAAAAAAGTAAACATGAGTCTATAATCATCACAGTGCAAGTGGATCCGATACTCACACCAGAATCCATAAGTCAAATAAGAACAACATCACATATCTTCTCATTACTATAATTTAAATCATCTCTCGCAAGAGACTACAAAATTTACATAAAGAAATATACAAGAAAAATGGCATAGCCATGAGTATGATATACAAGTACAATAACATAGTCCTGAATAAGATACAATGACTGAAAAGATACAATAATAGAAAGGGTAACGGAGAGTGAGAACATCTCCAATCTGGTGCACTAATAACCTATTCATCAAACCAAATGGCAGTGGCAATGCCTCCCAACCATGTGGACTCATAAGAGACCACCCCACCGTGCTCAAAGGTAGTCACAAGGCCCAAATAGAAGAATAAAACAAGGGTATACATGATGGCCAACACTCACATCAATCATGGAGCAAACACGGAAAATAGTACATAAGGCAAAAGTCAACACATAGAGATGCTCATCAATATAATGTCGGGTGCTACTCATGACTACAAAGGTACAAGACACTAAGGTGTCGTATAGAAACATTCATGCCCAAATCAACACCCTGTAGATGGATAACTCGACATCCTATAGACGGATAGGCCTTCTCATATGCATCCTTAGCCTTTACAAGTGCTCAAGGCCATGCAGGAGGACTCAATATTTTAGACCTAAGCTCATCTCGTTTAAGCAAACGAGGTATACAAAATTGACCGAAACACTGAAGTATATATTTGAAATAGTAAATATGAAAAATGTGATCTACAAGACCAAAACTTTTGATGATAGTGAAATTTATTGAAAATAGCCCTTTGTCAATTAGATCAGTTATGTAATAACTCCAGTAACCCCAATTTCAATGCACAAACATAGATCGATGAATCTAAGGCATTTTCATACCATAACATTCTTTAACTCAAAAATGAAGGTTTCCACAAGGCTAGTGATTCAGCAAAAAATGACCGTAATGATCAAAACAAACCCACTCAACTTTCTCAAGAAGAGTTGTCATAAAAATCTCCTCAGAGAAGTCAACATTTAACAAAAGGGTTCCATGGGATTTAGATCTCTTCAATTTCTATCATTGTGTCCCAGTTTTGTATGTCTGCCCTCACTGTATTCTCTAAAAGATCAAACCCACGTTCTACCCAAAATAATAAATTAGAAAACACATGATCTTTCTTTGAAAACCCTTTTATCTATAGAATTAAGAAACAATTCTGCATGTTAAAACAAATCCAAGGAAAGATGCAATGTAAATATCTTGCATTGAACTAAATTTTGGCATATTTTAAACATAGTAATGCGGTTTCAGTTATCTGTGTTTAAGGAAATCGCAACAAGCAAGTTTTAGTTTCAGAGATTCTACTGCTAGGATATATGCTAGAAGATATATTAAAGTATTAATATATACCATGTAGTAGATTTTTCCCTAGCTGTCTTGATCAATACGGGGTATAGAAATGCCAAATAGGTATTATAATTATTAATGCCCAAACAATATAATGCCCAAAACATAAAGATCAATATGGATAGCTCAATCAATACCTTATAATGATCGACTATGGGCATAAGTATTGGTGTCTAAATAATACTTATTCATATACCTAGATATATATAATTACTACTATATACTCATCTGCCAGAAAAACAATTAACTGATGCAAATACCTGGCACACGATCTCTGATCACACTGATCGCACTCCCCTTCTTCATGTGCCCAGTCAAACCCTCGTTTCTCCTCTGTTTTCCCCGAAATTTTCCAACAGCAAGCCCTTGTACAGGGTATGGACATCCATTATTTGACTAGATGCATCCAGAGATGCGTTCACATGGAGCACAATGATTGCAAGATTCGCACATAATGGATTTGTTAAACAGGCGTTAGAAACTTTTAAGCAGATGCGACTGCCACGGCCAACATCCTCCTTGCTCGACCAAAATGGGAGCTATGGAACAGTGTATCGACATCCATCAATACATAACGGAAGGGGGATTTTTGTCAGATCTTGTAGCTGCAAGTGCGCTGGTGTATGCAAGTATGCAAGAAGTGGAAGCAGAGACAAGGCACCCAACCGTTCTCACAAAAAGCCAAAAACAAAAGCGGTCTCCTAGACTGCAATAATTGCAGGATATAAATGGAATGGGTTTGTTGAACAGCTTAAGAACCTATTTGGTTCACAAGGTATGCCTTGGTAAGGCCCTGCAGTGCCTCTCTAGCTTGTTGATAGCGAGACCCAAAAGGTCTGTGTAGATATGACTCAACAGAAGTAGGGGATAATGGCTTGTTATTTTGCAGAGCAAGGCAAGAACCTTCCTTCTCTGTATGTGCTGCAATCTTCATACCAAATAAACAAATTTTCTCTGCCTCTTTTCTCTTGCCCTCTTGTTGGTCCTTATCCTTTTCATCTTCTTCATAAGTGCCTAGCCTTCGTCCTTATTTCATCTACCTCACAGATATTTTTCTCCCGCCTTCAGTACACTCACTTACCCCATGTAGTGAGCCATCGCATCACAAAGGGAGGGTTGTTACAAAACAAGTCAAAAATACTGCTAGGCACCATCCACGCTGCATTCACCACTTGTTGGGCATGGAAGTGCTAGCTAGAGCCAATGTCAACTCATCTAAGCTGTGATTCTTTAGCTTTCCTTGAAATGTGTTATTGAAGAGATTGGAGATGGCCGGTTCAAAAAGTGGCTTGTTGGATAGCAGTAAATGAAAGCAACAAAACACAAAAAAAATCTTCTCTCTATTGCATAGATCCATAGTAGCCATGGCCAACGTGGAGAATATTTTAGAGTTTGATGCAGTTATAGCTAAGCAAAGTACAAATGCGTGTGGATGGTACATTAAAAGGTCAATTCAAGGGAAGGTGCATGGAGGTCAATAATACTCGTAACTTGCATGGAGGATCCATCCTCTACCAAAAATCAATTCGTTGACCTATCTCAAGATATTTTCCTAGCTCCTTAATCATACTCACCAACCATATTTGAAGATTCGTCGTATGGCATGGTTGTTACACATGTGGTGGGAGGGGGTGGAATCTCATCATCATCTTATTGTTCTACATGATATAATTAGCTCAAACTCTTGCTCTTTAAAAGGTGAGAAGGATATTGACACTCCCTTTCCATACTCAACACTCTTCTGGGCAAGCAAAAAGCTCTTCAAACAATTTTAGATTCAATGAATATTTCGAGAGAGTTTGAGTCAAATGGGCAGGTTCTAGATTCTTCAATCCAATGGAGGCTTTGCCTAGATTTGTGAAGAAGGTTTCAAGTGGCAGTTAGAGCATATCCCATAATAACTAACATTATGGATTTGGGATGCTTGTTTTATCTTAGAAATCCTTAGGGCCTTGAAAAGTAGCACAAATTTGGATCACTATCTTTATAATCAAAATACTATTGAATATACTGCATATACCATAATAACTAACATTTTGATGCTAGAAAACCAAATTCCCCTCTTTGTTCTGCTCATGATATTAGAGTTGAAGCTTGAAAGAGATGAAGCAAGCACATTTAGTGAGCTCTCCTGGGTGTTTGATGGTTCCTGTATAGCAAGGTTGTTCTACCCTTTTAAGGAGACAGCCCTTTGGCTACAGAAGGAATTCCACGCACACAGGAAAGTAAGCATCTTTTGGATTTAATCCATATGTTAGTCATAGATTCATCTGATCCCCATAAAGATATTGTCTGGACTGTTCGGATGTGATGTCCGACGGTTCATTATAAATTCTGACAAAACATTTCATCACCCTGTTTGAAGCGGATGACAATAAGATTTATTGTTCTAGTCGTTTGGTCTTCATTGACGATGTCAAACAGCAAACTCATATCAAGCAAGAAGGCTCTGGCCAAATCCCTGTAGCGCATCGATAACCTCATTATTCATTCTCTTTCTCAGTGAAAACATTTGTCTTCCATCCGTGTGATTGATTAAACCCTGGATATTACTTTTAAAATAATGTGTGGCATGCTCATGAGCTTGGAAGGAGATGAAGAGATTAATAATATTAGAAAAGATGTGGATCATGTATCAGATGAGATGTTATTCCTTCCCATCAAGCTTCCAGGCACTCGTTACTACAGAGGCATCAAGGCAAGGGAGAGATTCAGGAATTTTTTTTTCGATGTGAAAATAGAATGGAGGAGGAGAAGAGAGTAATACCATGATGAGAATTTTTCATGTATTGTTCTGATTAATAAAGAGGAAGAAAAACCCACCTTGCCCATGGATTTCTAGTGTTTCTATGTATGCAATTCTTGTGTCTCTGTTTATTAGCTATAGGTTTTATGTGCAAATTTATCTGTCTTATTTCTTAATACGGACTTCTAATTGTCCTCGTAAACAAGATATTATAATTCCCCCAGCTTCCGAATTAAGCTGTGCTAGGATCAAATTCATAGAGGTGAAGGGAAAGTTTAAGGAAATCAAAATTAAGAAGAACAGATTTCACCTTCGCAGGGAAAAGCTTAACTAGTTGGTGCGCTGTAAAATGGTCAGTTGATCAAAATCCTGTTGATGGAGATGCTTTCAACAAATCAGTCGACAATCAAGATCATTAAAAAGGTTGACATTATTGCAGTGAAGAGGTCGACAGTAAAATTAGATAACATACAGAGTCAAAAAATCCATGAAGTAGCTATTTATTGGAGAATTAGAATCTCCAGTAGCATTGAAACCCTCTTGTGGAATCTTATGGAATTAGAAATATGTGAGGCGGATGACACCTGTTTGATATCAAGGTACGTTCTTCTCATGTGTGAGCTAATTGATTCTTAAGGAGGTGTGCTAAAGAAAGCTGAAATTATCAAGAGCTACATGGCAAGTGATAGAGAAGTGACCGATCTCTTCAATAGACTTAACAAAGGCATCACCAGAAGTGACCATTAAGTCCATGGAGAACTATTTCTATTATTCTCACTGCATGCGTGGCTATCGTGCAAACCATTTTCTCGCTACATCGCAAACTTTTTGTAAATTAATCTCCTAATTGCTTAAATCTGTGCGGTTACAGCTAATAGAATATAATAGTCTGCATTTGTAATTAGGCCTGCACAAGATTCCCACGGAGGAAGCTGGCTGCATTTACTTTGTAAAACTATGTCCTCATAGGTTCTTCAAGTAATACCTTTATTTCTATTTCTACTTTCTAAATAATACCTTTATTTCTACTTGCTAAATTTTAGTCCCTGCAGGATACTGTTGTTTTCATTAGGAAGTGTTTGTTTTCCTAGATTCGCATGCAGAGAAAAAAAAACTGTTTGTATAATAAGGTCTAGATTTTTAGACCAATTTTTGTGCTAGAAAAATGGTTTGAGAGTGAATTTTAATTGGCTGTTCCCATTCGGAAATGGGAAGACCTTGTCCAATAAAAAATAGGGCAAACTCAATACTAAGCTGCTTCCTAATGTCTTGGTTGCTTTCCACAAGCAAGGCACTTGTTGTCCTTGATGGGGATCACCTGTGCATGGAGGTGTGGAAAGAGGGCGTGGACATGCATCGCAAGGATATAAAAAATCAGCCCTTCAAAACTCGTCGCCAAGTAAATTTTATTGGAATTTAATTTGTCTGCTTAAATTGTCGGTCTTCTTTTCTACAAAGAAACCTACAAATTTAATCCCTTGTTTGCCTTTGTTTCGATCCCGGCTTCAAGCAAAATAATAGACACACTGCTTTTGCTACAACAGTGCAATTGGACTGTTGGGATTTTAAACAACTATTAAATGCTCTAAACTAAAAATCCAGTTGATTGTGTTAACTCTAGTTGGCACTTTTTGTTGGCAATGATGTCAAAGGCAGTAACGTGTTTTATGTTCCACTTGGCATCGACCTATTGACTTGGCAACATTCGCATTGTTGAAGTGTTAAAGTTGGAGTTAAATATTTTATGTTGCATAAGTGGTAAAAAGGAATGTTGTGCGTTCTAATGTTTCTTTATTGAACTCTGGTTGCAAGGTTGTTGACAGGACTAAGCAGTCATCCTTCCTTTATCTTTTGAAGCCCTTTTTTAGGGCAAATTGCATCGGCCGGTCACCAGTCTTAAGTGGTTGTATCTTTGGCATTTCATTTCATAATACATTTTCGTAGGGTTTGCAAGAATACTCATGGCAAAAATAGGTTTTTGGAATTTGCCTGTTGACTTCGTGAGATGCAAGCACATCATGAGAGTTTATGCAGGAAGTCTGATGAAAGGTTGGAGCATTGACTTCATAGCCCGTAGCTGTGCCGTTATCATTGCAAGGTAAAAGTGGAAATGGTCAGTAAAAGATTTTGAATCTATCTCTTCTGTGGCCGTCAATATATTTGTAAGTATAAATTTGAAAGCTTATTTCTCTTCATCTACAGAGTTGTTAAAGAAATGAGTAAATATCTTTGTCCAAGGTTTATTTCCGCACATCCATCTGTTAAAGGTTTTTGCTTGAATGCCATTTATGTAAAAGGTTGTATTTTGTGCACCACCAACTGTGTTTTCTTCGTCGGTGATATGGAGCATTTTATAAACTCTTGTTGGCCATTATTTATATTGAAACCCTAGGGTTTCACCTGGGTTATTGGCAGTTGGACCTGGCACTTATATTCTTTTTATTTTTCTATGGGTTAGGGTTTAACCCATATGCAGTAAATTGTTGTATTCTCAATAGGGGTTTTTTCTGTTCACGGTAGAGCAACTTATTTGTTTTTAACATAATTCTCAAGGCTTTATGAGGACAGTGAAAACTTGTTCAGTTATAACTGTTTTGGATTCTTCGGTTGAAATTTTTTTTGTAACCCTAAGGGGTTTCTGGTGAGCAACCGAAAGTTGATACTTGCAATAATGTTTCATGGCACATAAGTTTGACTCTTGCAATAATGGTTCATGGCACATCCTCTTCAAACAGTTTTTTTTAAATGATGACAAAAGGCAACAATATTGTATATTCTATTGATGACAGTTGCAAAATTGTCGATTGGTTTTTTAGTTCGAAACTGTCAACAGTTGTAGGTTTCTGCAAAGTTATAAAGGTATAATGTGAATAATGTTTGTGCAAGAGAAAAAGGTGTGTAGACTGCACTCACATTGTTGGCAGTATATGCTTTAAAGAAACAGAGTTTTCCTCTGTACGTAAATATTTTTTAAACCTGTGTAGTCTTTCATATGCTAGTGAGGCAATGTATTCAGTGAGATTGTAAGCCAGTAGGGCATAGTAATCAGTGAGATTCTTAAGCTAGTGAGGCAATTTTTTGAGTGGTTTTATGCCAGGGGCTTTCCACTCAGGACAAATCTCTGTGTCTCTATTTTTTGTGGTATGCTTCTTGATCTGTTGTCAGATGTTTCAGTTTTCATTCTTGTATCTTATTCTATTGGCATAGTTCTTGTGATACAGAACATCTAAATGCAGTTGGTTTAATTGTTTAAATACAAGTTTGTCACAGTAATTTGTTTCAGTTTGCAAATCATATCCGTAAGTGCGAAATTTTGTCGGGATACTGATTCAGCCCCCCTCTCAGTATCACTACCACTCTAACAGATTGATCCTCTCTAGAGTCTACATCTGGTGTCTTCTCCAACAACAAAATCTCCAGTATTCTTTTAAAATTATAGTAATAGTTATTTGGCCATTTATTCTCTGAGATATGGGCGCAGGCAGTGGGATTCTACTCTCTCATCTCACTTCGAATATATATGTTTGGCGATAATGTTAAATCAGATTTTGTATTTTATTTTTGCAGTGTCTTCTTCAACAGTAAAGTCTTCAGCAATGTCTCCAGCCAAATCACTAGCTATGTCATCAATTATATCTCCAGCTACATCTCTAGCTATGACTATGTCTCTAGATAAATCACCAGCAACTTCACCATCTGATTCCTCGTCTTTCACCAAGGCTCTAGCCACATCACCTGAAGGTAACTGAACAGGTCTCAGTATTTTAAGTATCCTAATAAGTTGTGAATGATTTTTTAAAATTTAAAGTGAAAATGAGGAATTTTAGATGAAAATTTATAGAAACTCTATTCACATAAATGACCCATATTTATTTGGAAACCCAAGGGCTATGAAGTGGCAACAAGGGGGTTTCATGAATGATACCATGGAGTTTCGGTTACTGCAGCACTCCGACAGGCATGAGACTCACACCGCATTAATGGCAGTGGGTAGGTATGTTTACCCTCCTCTTTCATTCATAAAACAACAGACAATCTTCATGCTTGGATTTGCAATGGTAAGTAAACCTTTTCGTCTTCTTCTCTGAACATTCGTTTCTCTTATGCTAATTATGGAAAACCATTTGTCTATGAATTTCTTATCAAATCACCAAAAATTTATGCTCACATAGTTATCTTGAATTGCTGCTAGTCGCTTTCATTGTTTATCTTGTGAAGTCTAAACTAAGTTTTCTTCACGCTGTAAAACTCTAGTTTTCTTTTCTTCTTTTAATTGGTAAACGGGGACATTATGAGGCCCATTTTGTTTTCTTTAAATTGGGAAATGAGGGACATAGCTACGCCCAGGCCAATTGGGGACATAATCGAAAGCACTATTCCCTATTTCACCCAGGGGCTCCCTAGGACTTGAATTTTGCTCATGGTACGTTACATTTCAGGCCTCTGATTATTAATTTTTTTTCAAAGATTTCAATTGTAGTAGGTTGTTCTCTGCAGCACATTGTCCTATTCCACTCTCTCATTACTCACAGAGAATTTACATTCCCTTCACTCATAGAGGGGGGGACAATGAGGATGTTGTCTTAAGTTGCATGGAGAGGGGCTCCTTACGAAACAAGCAGTAGAACATAGGTGTGAATTTCCAGAAGAACGTGTAGCTTATGTAAATGCCCTAAAAATGTTGGCGGTGCTCTTAGATTAATAATTAAGGGGGGTGGACTGTTGTTGGATTCTTCCATACGCACAATACATTCACATTTACGACCATTGATACCAGTTTTGGCTCTGACTAAAATATCATCTCCAAAGAGCATTAGAATCAATATATGGAGCTTTTAGGACTAAAAAGAAGACATACCAAAATTTCTCTATCCTTTATTGTCTGAGGCATTCTATCAAACAGTTCAAGTGATACAAAATATATGTTGTGTAACAATATGCTGATGGTGGATTTTGTATACCCATGTTAATTATCATTTAGTTTTGTGCTGGTTTCCATGCAATGTCTTATTACATGGAAAAAAAATTAATTTATTTGTGAAGTTAGGTATTCCTTACTCTTTCCGGATCTATAGTTAAACATATATATTCCTATTTATAAATATTTATACACATTGTATTCTATTCTATTTAGATTTTTACATATCTTTACATAATTATACTATTCTATTCTATTTAGATTTTTACATATCTTTACATAATTATACTTTTCTAGGTCCTTTATTTTGAGGTTGGCATGTTGTCTCTAACAATTCATTTCATTTTTTTAAGTTTGTCAGGAAGGAGTTGTTGCTTGCTGCATTACAGAAAGGTGGCCCGAAATAAAGGTAAATATGATTATGGGAAGTTGCATATTTCTTTTGTGGTTGTTTGTTGATCTATATCTCTAGTAATATATGTTATAATCTTTAATTGGTCTCTTATTTACTATTGCAACTATACATAGATTGGTGCATATTGAAAATAATGAAATGTAACTTGGCTTTATTTTTCTTTTCCTTTCATCTTGCTAGTTCACAAGCAATATAGTACACCATGGTATGCTGATCAACCCTCTATTAATTTTGTATATTTATATTTCTACATTGATAGAACATGAGACAACTACAAATACAAACAAAAGCTACATTGGCATGTTTATATGCCTCAAAGAATCTAACTAGAAGGTAAAGATATACATTTGAGCTCTTGACTAGGCCATGAAGCTCTTTAGTGTTTAAACAAAATCATATTCAAATGTCTATGTTACAACTATGCCCTTCAAACAATATGTGTTTTGGTAAGCATTATAAGGTTCCCAAATGCCTTCTCAATAACTATTAGGCTTACCTCATGGACCATGCAAAAGTTAGAAACCATGCTAACAAAAGATTTCTTGAGTGGCCTTGATGTGAAGTTGCAACTACCTTGGTAGACATGTAAGTAGAAATATAATAAAATATATGAGGCACAAGAACTAATTGACAAAATATCTTTGAATATAGAATCACAAACATGTGCAGAAATTGTTTGATATAATGCCTCAAAGTAAAATATGTAAGCTTGTACAGAGTACACAAATGACTTGACAAAATGGCTTAGGAATGGACATAAACATGGCATGGCTTAAATCCATGATACATTCTAATTGGGTTGCCCAAGGAAACTTTTTAAGAAAAGCAACTAGAGGCTATAAAACCAAAGTCCCCAACCTTTGAGAACTATAAATATTTTCAATATGCTTATTACAGTAGGGTATCTTCTAGATTAAATCCATACCAATTTCCTTAGAACCCTTTACAATCATTTACAAACCAACCTTTAATTAGGAATAGAGGCTACTTAACTTCTTTATAGAGTAGAATGATATTTGAAAAAGAAGAATATTAACTCTATCACATCATAATGTTTGAAATGGATAAGTATTACCTATACTAGTGCTATCAAACTTATTCTTAGAAAATTTAATAACATTTATATGTACCAAGAAAATCTCAAAATCAACTTTTTCTTGATTAATACCTATAAGCTAGTGAGACTATAAGAATACTAACTCAGATCCACCATTATGCTATAAAATTCCTTATCAATATGCAACCAAGTAAGAGGTAAGAGTTATACTTTTACCAAAGTAGTAATCTAGACTAGTAAAACAAAAGAATTACCATTCATATTCAACCTAACGCAAGTAACCTTATTTATTTAACTAATTTGCACTAGTTTCAATGTCAATAGAGAACCCACAAATAAATCAAATTCAATTGAGTCCTTGAATAAATTTGAGAAGTCTACCCTAAGAAGCTAGTGCAATCCTTTAATAATAAAATATCTAAATTCTACTGAGTTAGACAAAAATCTTGGAAATAGAATATCAAACCATTATATCATGAAGGGATTTTCTAGTTCTATATATTTATAAAGTTACTCAAGACCTATGTGATTGCAACATAAACCAAGTATTGCCCAAAGCAAGCACAAGGAAGGATTTTTCTAGAGTTTTAGAAAACAACAAATTTCATCCATACCAAAAGCCCAATCAAACCTCTAAGTTACATCAACTTCCAACTGAGATCTCCAACATCCAAACTATTGAATTATTCCACTTATAGGACTCAACCATCTATCAAGTTATATATGTGTATTTCGAATCCCAAAACACCTCACCCTTTTACCACATAAAAAATAATTAAATAACACCTTTTCATACACTATTCCTATACCTCTTGAAGGTAGTTATAGTTGCATTCAATATTCATAGAAACACATGCACCAATGATTCTTGTTTGTCTAATTTCCTAGCATGGAAGAATATAACCTCCAAAATTTTATATGTAACTCAAAATGTTTTAAAGAAAATGCAACTCTTGAAGGTAGTTATAGTTGTTTCAAGATTCATAGAAACACATGAACTAATGGTTCTTGTTTGTCCCCCTCTAATTTTCTAGCATGGGAGAATATAACCCCGAAAATTTGATAAGCAACTCAAAAAATTTTAAAGTAAATGCAAGATCAAAATTTACCCTAGAGTTCATTCCTATAATTGAGATTATTAGGATTTTCATGGAGGACAAAATCTCCTATTTGAAATTCTCATTGGATAATTCCATTGTCATACATTTATTTAGTTGTATTTAAAATATTTGTAGACTATCTAATGTGCTCATTATTTTATTCATCAAGGGTTTCAAGTTCATGTAGTTAGTGTTCTTGGTATGTATAGTCATCAATAATATCATGGAGGGAAACACTTGACGATGGAATTTTAAGTTCAAGTGGCATAATGGCATTTGTATAATAAACCGAGGAGTTCTTATTCTGTAGACTTCATAGGAGTGCATATCAATAATTTAGGGAATAGTTCTGCATACCAATTCATTCCACATTTATTAGTTGTTTTCTATAAAAAATTATCTAGTAATTTTATTTGTGGCCTCTTCTTGCATGTTGCCTCCTAGATAATATGTGGTGGAAAGTATCTATTGTATATTATATTTTTATAAGAACTTCATGAATAGTGTGTCATTATTAATCATGATAGTACATGGAAAACCAAACCTAGACCTAAGATTATCTAAAAAAGGTTACAAATGTTGGTCAAAGTGGTGGTTTTTAAAGGTATGGATTCAACCCATTTCATAAAATAATTAGTAGCTATAATGATGATGGTGTGCCCTTTAAAATAAGTTAGAACAATTTCACTCACCAAACCTAGTCCTCAAGTGGAGAAGGCCAAGGTGAAGTATAGGGCTGAAGTTTGTGTCAATGTATGTTTATGTTTTTGAAACATTGCACATTTTTGGATGAAATTATGGGAATCTTTCTCCATTTTACTCCAACAATAGCCCATACATAGTATCTTTTGAACTAGTAATTTCACTACTAATGTGATGCCCACATATGCCTCCATGGGCTTCTTGGAGTGTGCACTAAACTTTTCTTAATAATTTAGGCATCATAGTAATAGTTTGGAGGATTCAATTAATAAACTTATCATATATTATCTTTGATCATAAAATCTTAAATAATACCCCTAATTTTTATTTTTAGTTCTATATCTTGAATTTCTATACCCCTCCTAGAGTACGCAATTCTCATTAAAATATTTCATATTTTTACTATATATCTTAGGTACTTCTTTTTATGATATTTTTATACCCCTATTATTTGTTCCCCTCATGTTACATCCCCTTTTTGGATTCAATATTACTATTTACATTTTCCTGAATAGTACAATTAAGTGAATATCTTATTAACATCATAGGAATTGATGATGTAGATAGAGAAAGTTAATTTTATGAAACTATGGAATCTATTTGATTATGATTGATATGATGTTAAGAATTGGAATGTCTTTTTTTTATGCAAATGAAATGATTTGACATACTATTCATTGATCAAAATATTGGTGTTTTGACCACAAAATTGTTTGTGAGATTATCATTTGCAGGAATAGATGGATTATGTTCGCCAGGAAGAAAGAAGAAGAGAAAGTATCTTTGAGAAAGAGAGAATAGACTCTGGAATTAACCAAATGTGCTTGCAACTGAAAACGCATATCAGGTAGATAAACCTTGATGCCTTGAAGTAAGCCTTGTATACGGGCTAAGTCAATTTGAGTCAAGATATTGACGTTTGAAGTATAGGTCTTTCTCTTGTCATAAGTCATCGTTTAGAGTATGGGAAATCGAGATTCATGTCGTAATCCTCTAAAATGTGTTGTCTAAAGGTAATGATTGATATTCTAATTATATGTAAATATATGTACTTACTTATGGCTGAGTTGTAAGTCATGTCTTGTTGTCGATTGGCGCAAGAGTCAAATTTGTGTGTAAATCAATCTCAAGTCTTGTTCTGCGTTACGCCCAATCTGATGTTATTGTCATAAAATGCTTCATGCATATGTCATAAACTCCTTTTGCAAAATTTGACGGACGTCGAATTAGAGACCAAGGTGTGTTATAACTTTTTTGTCGTAATATAAAGAAATATGCTAAATTATATAAGTTATATTTTAGTAGTCGTTGAGGTATTCCTTTATTCTTGTTTGTTGTCAGAAATTGAGTCAAAGTTTGAAGAGGGACACATTTAAGTTCATTTTATGATGTCTTTCTTTTTGAATAACTCTTTTTTATGCTTTCTAGTTTTAGACTACCAAATAATCATCGACCAAACTTTTAATACTATGTTGGCAATTGTTTATTCTCATGATCGGTTTTGAGTTGAGGGATATTTTAATCAATTAAGTCTACCACCTCGTAAGAGTCTAAGCACCACTTTTCTATGTAGTGGCAAATTAAGTGGTAATGAAGTCCTTGTCCTCGAATAGTGGACATATTGTTAGGTTGTTAAGCCACCTCACATAGAGAAGCTCCATCCTGTAGAGTGGTTACGTAAGGTGGAGATGTTTTTGCAAGTGAGGAATCTTTTCCTTCTTGTTAGGCATGGTTAGGAGTGGTGAGTCGGTTGCTTTTTCCTTCGCTGTGGGCAGGGATAAGTGGAGAGTTATGAGTTAGTTTCAAAAGGGAGGATACGGGGAATAAGCTGGAAGATAGGAGTTTGAGCAAGGAGCTTGGAAGGGCGATGCTGAGAGAACAGCAAGGCAGGACTAGTTGAAGCAAATTTCTGAGTCTTACGACAAGGTCTTATACTTCATTCTTGTGCAATCTTAGTTCATTGTTTGTGTCATACCTTGCAAGTTTTTGCAATGGATCTTTAAACGTAAATAAAAATTCAAGTGTTGTTTATAACTGCAAGCTATGTGAAGTTGGTCTTCAATAAAAACATAAGCTATGTGTAAAGCTACTACCCTGCATTACATCACACCAAGGGTACAAAAACCACAGTTTTTATATATTATTAACATAGGTTTAGATTGTTTTGAGGAGCCTATGGTTTTGCTTCCAATGGTTGTAGTTAATGAAGGGTGAAATTAGTGTAGGAGTTGGATTTAAAAATGTCTCATAGTCATATCATTGTTAAACCCCAATAGCATGGTAGGTGGAATGATTTCAAACTGTGTTGTTGTTTGTTTTTGACTGAAGAGTGTGAGTATGTGGTGCATTCATGGTAGGTGTGATTAGTCGAAGATTAAGCTATTATTGGTTCAAAAAACCACAGAGGTCTAACCTAGTCGACGTAAGATGTGAGCTTAGTTGGCTTTGATGTTTATATATTAATAACCTATTTTATTAAGATTTGGAGGTGTGCTAACCATTGGCAGGTAAGAAGTTTAGTGTGGAATGTATGCCGACAAATATAAATAACTTAGTCATTTTATGGTACTAGTTCTTAAGTTGGTAGTCAGTTATTGAGAATGTTCTTCTCTAGCTACGAATAATAGCTTCCAAGTCCTTTAAATCATTATTTTTACATAACTCTTTCCACTCAAAATCATTCCAACTGATTGTATTTGAAGGAAGATATAGAGATTTGAAGGATAAATAGTTATCTTTGGTCAAAACTGTCATACATATAAAATAAGGAAAATAAGAGGGGGGGGGGCGACACATTGAGATTTAGTTATAAAACTTGCATGTAATTTCCTTGTATTTTGAAACAATTTTGAAATATTTTGAAATACCTAGTATGATAAAAGATTTAAGCAGAGTCAGAGATTTAAAGGTTCATAGAAAACCTTTATGAATCCTAAAACTTTAACTCAGAGCCTTCGGGTATTCATATTCTATATTTGGGTATATTGTAAAACCTTCTAAAAACAATATAGTCAAGTTTAGTGACCACTTATGAGTGGATAATTTAAACAATGGGCTAGATTGTTTTTGAGATCATTATTGGATCACAAAATGTTATCCGTATAAACAATGTGCTAGAAAACCATTCTTATATCATGAAAATAGAGAGGTTTCCATGAGTTTAGAGAAAGAGCAAACCTAAATGCCATGCGCTAATGCATGATGAAATCCTAACACCTTGAGGTCATCGAGGTTGACATATATAGAACTTGCAAATAGAAAACTATAGGATTACGATTAATTCGAGTCGAGTAGGGTGGGTGAACTTAATTCATGCATTGATAAATGCTAATTAAATTCAAATCCTTTGGCCAAGGTAATGGATGATCCTCAAGTGCATTGAATGTTCACTGTGACTAGACGGCATAGCTTGTGGAGAGGTCATGCATGACTAGAGGGTATCTAGGGATTTGCATGATAACAAGTCACGTAGGTCACAACACCAGAGCTCAGATGGAAAACACCATTGGTTATCCTAAGTCTATCTTCTTGAGTAGGGTAGGGCCACTTCCAGTTAGGAAGGAGTGCAGGAGACCGACGGTCTATGGTTTGAGGTTAAGCTCCTTGAAGATACTTTCTCTTCTTAATTCTTGAGGAATGCTGAGACTTGAATTTGGATGGTTGACAATCAAGATGCAGTGACATTGGTAAGTTCCTAATTTAGATTTGCTTTAAGTAATTTATAATAATATGTTATTTAAATGTTTTGGTTGATCATTTCCTTTTGCTTTACGAATATGAAATCATGCTTATTGTTAAGTCGATGGATGAATTACTTATTTTTAGTAATTACTTTTTTGTTTTGAAAAAAAAAATAACTTTGGTAAAAACTTAGTTTTTAGAGTAAAATCAGAACTGGCTGTTACACCTCATATATTCATTTATTGATTTGAACATTTCATTTGAACCACCAGTATCACACCCAACTCCAAATTAAATATTTTGAATGAATTTTGATAGAAAAATTATCAAAATAAAATACATTTAAATTACTTTTATATTATAGTAATTTAACATTGATTTCTAAATTTCTAATAGAAAATATAATTGAAAAAATTAACTATAACTATGTTATGTGAATAGGTGGTCATTCTTGACTTCCTTTACTTGTTTTGATTGATAAAATAAATTAATGCTTAAACATAAAGTAAACTACAAGAAACTAAAAATACAATTGTTCACCTATCTCATATCTAACCATTAAAACTAAAAAATCCCTCTCTATAGTACACAAGTGAAATCCCTCTTTTTGAATCAAACTTGTATCTCTTTTATAGTCTACAAGCACCTTCATAATCTATATGCAATTCTTACATAAATAACATAACCAATTCTTTTTTATGATCTCATGAAAGCCAAAAGTAAAGAGATATAAATTTATATTTTTTTTTTACCTGTTGGGACACTCTCTTATTCCCAACACTTAAAAGAAAAAAATATTCATATAATTACCCTCTCTACCATTAATACCTAGTATTGTTTATCTATCATTATATAACAATATAATATTTAAGATGCATTGATGAAAGATTTATAAATGGGAAATGAAAATGTAGCAACATGTTGACTAGTCAAACATAACTAATTTGTCTCCAGTTAAAGACTTGCCACTAAGGGAGGCAAAAGCTTTGATTTTTTTTATTTTTTTTGTTAGAGCCAATACACGAGCATGAGCCTAAGATAATACGTATTTGACCGAGGGCCAAGGATTGAGGGGTATCCATTCCATCGAAGTCACCCAAGGGACAATCCGAGCCCCATTGTTTATTATTGCACTTTCAAAAGATTTGAACCTTAGTAGATGGCATAATTAAGAAACATACCATCATCTCACTAAATATACTCAATTAATTAAACTACAACCCTTTAATGAGGCTTTGAAATTTTGATGATAGAAAAGACACCTAAAAAGATGCCGCGAAATTTCCATGAATCTTCTCAAAGTACTTCAAATAAAAGGACAGTCATGAATTTTGATTTCTACTAGACTTGTTCTTGTAGAATAATTTCACTTAAGATAACTGCTTAATGTTTTCGACGAAAGCACAATCCATCTACACAAACATTTCCACCGTTCATTGTGATTGCGTTCCTTGAGAAAATCTGTACGCTCCATTCTTGTGCTGTGGTTTCTTCCACTTCTATGATATTTCCCGGACATTGCAATTCCTACACTTTTTTAACGGTAGAGAAGACGCCTAAAAAATATGCCCTGCAATTTCCATGAGTCTTCTTTCGTTCATGATAAATGACACTTCATCGACACAAACATTTCCAGTCTATCTTGACTGCATTTCTTGAGAGAATTTATACGCTTCATTGTTGCGTTGCGGTTTCCTCCATTTCTATCATATTTCACAACATTTATTTATGAGTTAAAAAAAAAAATTAAAATCCAAATCACAACTTACGCAACCATTTATCACTTTAAGATTGAGTGGATCAATGAAATGGTGGAAGCTTTGAGCAACTACGTTCAGGGAAGTTGCAGCACATTTTACTAGGCATTTTTCTACCATCAAATACGTAAATTATCTCCCTCCATTCACGTCTAACTGACTAGTCAAAAGGTCCATCCTCACATCTTACACATTATATGTTGATATAATTTCACATTATTTTGGGTGTATATCGGTACAGTTGTTTTGTATGTAATGATAAATGTATAAGTGGAATACTTTTTTCTTGAATAATTTAAGTCTTGTCTTATTTTATTTACACTAATTTTTAGGAATAGGTCATAATCTTTAGTATATATATTTTTCATTACGAGAGAGGGTCTGATAGTGGTGCAATCTAATTTCCAGAGTTGATATGGCCTTGTACATGTCACACTAGCACTAAACAATTTTACAACCATACAAGCAAAGATGTGGATAGTTTAAATATTTTATTTTCAACAATGTATGACTCATCAAACACATGGATAAAAATGAAGAGTGGAAACCTTTTGTTTGGGTCAACATTATGGTTGACTCAGGAAGGTGGTTCACATGGACCCCAAGATGTAGAACATCATCAACTCACCACATGTCTACATTGACATGTTTTTGGCATGCAACCATACATGTTTTAATCAAATGTGAAGACATTTAATCGATGAACTCCACACTCAACTCCCACACAACTGCATTTAGTAATTGTGCCTCCATACTTGCATGTATGAGATGGCCTGGAGATATGAAATGATAGTTCCCTCAATGTTGTAGTAAGTAGCATTAAACAATGCACAAGGGCTCACCACAGATTATCTTCTTTCCCAAATCTTATTGCATTTTTTACCTATAGTTGTTCACTTCTGCTCTACTTGTTTGATGTCTTTAAAGGGATTGAACAAAGAAAATGTGGAGTTATGCATCAAGAGAATGTGGAGGTCTTCTCAATGATTGTGTTCAATGCACTCTTTCGTCGAGCTTTGAATGGAAGGTGATATCATCATACCTCACTAAGACAATGGCCCAACTTTTTTTTTTTTCTCAATTCTTCTATGTCATGTATTGTTTAGGTGAGTGCTTATGTGTTATTTAGTGTTTGTCATGGCATTTCTTCAATTCACTCCTTTGACTAGCTATAATAGAAGGTGAGGTGTTCATACCTCACTAAGGCAACAACCCAACTCATTTTATTGTTCTATTTGGATTTCTTATCTATTGTGTATTGTTTGTCATGAAAATGATTTGTTGCATCTTACTAGGGTTATCATTTTCAATATTTTATCATCCAATATTTACAAAATCATAATGGGTAATTGATAGTTTCAATGTTTGTGAAATACATTGTGAAGTTCAAATGACTATCATTTATCTTCAAAGCCATAATAATGGCTAGTAAATTGTTGAGTTGAATGGTTGTTTCATTAGCCTTTACCTAAATACATGTCTAACCATTGAGTCTGTAATATTTTCTTTTGTGTTTGGTTAATTTCTTGTAGTATATGTAGAACAATATGTTTCATAGAATAAGAATTCTATGAAACTGTAGCACACATTTCATTGTGTTTATCAACACAACTATATGTGCTCTTTTTTATGTTTTGTAACACAATCATTACTTATAAAAATTTTAATCTTTTGTTCAACCATCACCATGGCCTATCAAACTTAAGTTATAAATTTAAATATTGAGTTCTTTCAATTCCTACATCATACTGACCCATTTTCTCATAATGGGTAATCAAAATTTTGATTATTTGTGAAAAAATGTGTAAAGTTGGATTCACTCTTGATTATCTTGAAAGCCTAATAATTGTCACTACATTAGATTCAATTATACTAGCTACATTAGATTCAATTGTACTACCTTCACATTATGCATTCAATTTTATTTAATGCTTACAAAATGAGTCTATCATAAAATTTGTATGGGTTTTGGAACCGCCTTCTTTCATTTTTTTCCTAAGTTTTAGTTGAAGAAGTGTGCTATAATTTATGGTGTTAGTCGTTCTAGAAATTTTTTCTACAACCCTACATTTTATAAAAATTTAAACCTTTCTAGTTTCACAATTAAATTTTGTCCTTGTTGTTCCTGTTGGGAATTAAGGTGTCTCAACCTTGGTAATTCCATGTAATTTTACATTGTATTTATTTATTAATTGCATATTGTATTAATTGGATGCAAATCCTATGTTGTCATATTGTGGGAGTTGATGGTGATGTGTCATCCTACATGGCATACGACCATGTGTATTTTTGTCCTCACATGAGGAGATAGGCGTCCCACTTAGTGGTAGGAATATTTTGCTACGTGTCAGCATCTTGGATGTTGTGTAAGGGAATATTGATTGAAACGGTTATGACAGATTCCTATGATGAAGTTATGACATGTAAGAGTCAAAAATAGGAGATTCTATGACAGGTGAAGACATGTGTCGAAGAGAATCTTTGAAAAAGGTATCTTTGGGCACCCCAAGGTGGACTATGACATTTTGTAAGACAATATGTTATTTATAACTCATGTATGACATATTCTATGATGATTGTAAGAGTCATAAGAGCATCTATCATAGCCCATTTTGGAAATGGGTGACCTCCTTGGGATGGGGTGACTTGACAAGTGTCAGGAGCATCCTACAGAGTTGGACAAGTGTCCATAGGCATGGGTTTTGGGCCATGAGGCCATGTTGGATGCCCATCCCTATGTGAAGCCATCTTTGCCTTGTAAATGTTATATAAATAGGTACTTTGTAGTGAAGATGTATTACAGGTTTG
This sequence comes from Cunninghamia lanceolata, assembly GCA_027924645.1. Classification (NCBI taxonomy): domain Eukaryota; kingdom Viridiplantae; phylum Streptophyta; class Pinopsida; order Cupressales; family Cupressaceae; genus Cunninghamia; species Cunninghamia lanceolata. Next base: position 2,669,622 of record BSBN01000275.1, on the reverse strand, counting down.
ACAAGTATTGTTATGCTATTGGTTTATCTCCAGATACAAGTGTCGAAGACTCCTGAGAGCCTGCATTGCAAGTGTATTGTAAACCACATTAGTTTTGATAATACATTGTGCAAGTTTTGGAGTGTGGGGTTTTTCACCTGATAAGGGTTTTCCCCACATATATCTTATGTGTGTCTTCTTTTGTCTCACTTTCTTGTGTATGTGTTTGCTACAATATCTCCATTGTTGTTATTAATATTCTGTAATTGTAAGGGAAAATTGAATTTACACTCTCCTCCCCTCATTAGATTAATGTAGGAAGTGATTTCTGCACACCTAACTTCCTTTAAGTTCCTTGTGTGTGTGTGTGTGTGGACATGTTGTTCCTTCCTCTTTTTTGTTGTTGGATATTTTTATAAACATGTCTCTAATGAATATGGTTTTTCAAATAGACCCAACAAACACCTATGAACTACAAAAAAATCGAGAATTTTTGTTTACCAAACAAAACCAATTACAATCACAATTCTTGTGAGAACAAGTCTTGAACCCTCTTTTTCCATTCTTGTGAAGAGGGAAACTTGTTGAACCTTCTTTTCAATTGAAATTGTTTTAGTCTTGATTATCTTGAAAGCCTAATAATGGTTGTTACACTGGTCAACCCAATGCTACTCTTGTTTCATTGGGTGAAAATATTAGTAACTCTTGATTTCAAATATTTTCATCTATTTTTAGTTTTTATATCTTGTTATTTTGAGAATGATAGATCTCCGAGAACAATAATTCAATAGAAGACTACCATTCCTATGGTTGTGATTATGAACACAATTATATTTGCAAATTTTAATCTTTTGTCCAACCATCACTATGACCATTACGATGATTATTCTTTCTCTCATTTTCATCACTCGTGATTGATGATGATGATTTATTAGAGGATCATATTGATGATACTTTGTTGCTTTTACAAGATAATAGTATGGATATTTTGAATGATGATTATGAATTTCTACAAATGTTCATTGTTTTCAAAACATTCTTGTGAGCTAATTACACAATTATTAATGATGATACTATCTTGATTAGTAAATTTAGATTGTATCTAATTGATAGAGTTTTATGATGGTTTGGTAAATTTTTCATGTTATATTCCTCTTTTAATTCTCTAGCTAGCAATTTCAATGAATACCTTTCTAGCCATAGAGATGATGATGGGGATTAGATTTACTTCCACATTATGCATCTTTTGCTCCAAACCCATCAATGAATGTGGATTATTTTATGGCTTATGGTGTTGGTGAATATTATGTGCATATTAAGGCATTTGATATTCTATCTTTATGTATGGATCCTTCTATCTATGGAAAAACATCTAAAGCATATCTAGATTCAAAAAAGACATGCAATTGTGAAAGTGATTCTAAAATAATAAATCTAGTAAATCATCATCACTCTCTCCTAAGAAATCCTAATAATGTGGATCCTCTTGATTATCTTTAAATCCTATTAATGGCTACTACATTGGTCAGCTCAATACTACTCTTGTTTTATTAGGTGAAAATATTTGTAACTTTTGAATTCAAATTTTTTCATCTATTTTTGGTTTCTAAATATTGTTATTTAGATAATGATACATCTCTAAGAAAAGAAATTTTATAGAAATCTACCTTTGCTATGGTTATGTTTATGAACACAACTATATTTGCAAAGTTTAATAATCTATCCAACCATCACTTTGACTTGTAAATATTAACCTATAACCTTCTTTTTAGGTAGTATAAATAAACAACCTCTAGACTTTCACTTGGGGGAAATTATAGTGGCCAGTGAACCCTTGTGCATTGTTTAATATAATGGACTGCAATTTTGATGGTGCTATCATTTCAACTCCTCACTCTATCTCATACAAGCAAGTATGAAGGTATAGTTACCAAATGTGATCACATGGAATTAAGTGTGGAATCATGTTGGTTAAATGTATTCACATTTGATTATAATGTGTATGCTTGCATGGTGAAAATAAGTCAATGTAAACACATTATGGGAAGATGGTGTCAAAAAATAGGGGGACCATGTGCACCACCTCTGGTTAATCACATTTTTCACCCCAAACAAAGTAGTCCCCACAAATTGGCCTCATCCATGTGTTTGATGGGTCATACAAAGATAAGAACAAAATATTTAAACTATCCACATATTTTTCTACATGGTTGTAAAAAATTTTAGTTCCAATGTGGCATGTACAAGGCCATGTCAATCCCTAAAGTTAGGGCACAACACTATCTGGCCCCTCTCCTATGCTTGTACACAAACAAGTTTTATGTAGTACATTTGGGATTCACAATTTCCTTGCTTCATTATTAGTGGTCTGTGCTACAATTCTAGGGTTTCTAAGGCAAAATTTTCCTAGTTTTCCTTAGGTTTACGGTTTATGGCGCTTCATGGACTTTGATCTATGCCCTAAGATAAACCTAAGCTACATTCCCATTTCTTCAAATGCTTTTTTTATGTTTCACCATTGACTGTTTAGCCCAATTATCGATAGATTAAGTTATAATCTGAGCCATGTAAGTCATGCTTTTACCATCCCCCTTTGACCAAGGTTATTGGTTGTCATTAATCCGTCGGTGGGGGGGGGAGGGGGGAGGGGGTAAATATTAAAGTGTATGGGACTATAGTCAAAAGTTAGTATGATGCTGACAAGTGATGGTTTAGCGCGAACCCGTGAGACTTTTTAGGTTATACTTTGTCAGGGCCATACAGTTACAGAATTGTGCCACCTGTCCCATGGTCCCACAGTCTTGTGAGCACTAGTGAAAGAGGAAGTCCATATGTGCATGTTCCAATTGATCGTGCACTACTGTGGAGGACAATTTGTCAGAGCTGAGTCTACTCTGCGTTGCTACGATTTGTTGTCACATGTACCTAGTCAGTCACTTGCATATGAAGAATGAAAAGTAGTGTGTTCCATGCGAATAGAAAGTGCAAGCTCACAGTGTCAGGGAACTAGGATCCATAGGGGTGTGTGGGATTGTGAAATACTGACACATGGTAAGTTTTGAAGACTAACATGGAAAAGGTTGTCTTACATCTCTGAGGCTGATTGGCTGAAGACTTTTCATTATGTGCAGTGGATTTTTCAAATCTCCTAGACTATTCTGAACCACTGATCTTGTCACGATAATCTCTGAATCAATTACTATCATTCAAACTCACAAATTAGACTGTTGCGGACACTCTTTTCAAGTGAATGAGCAATAATGGCAAAAATGACTGATATTGATAAATTGAACCTAGGTCTTCGACCCAAATAAATAGTGTATTCAAGCTATATTAAGGGTTATTTCATGTTGTGGAAGGAATTTCTTAGAAATTTGAAGCTCGCAATGTTCTCTAGTAGAAAATTAGGGTTTACGGGTAGATATTCAGGTTGGTCAAATTTTGATCTTTACTCTGTTCATGGTTGATTTTGTATCTTTTAGTGCTTCTCTGTTCATTAAAAAGGAAAACGAATGTAGAGATTGAGTAATTAAAATAAACCCTAGTTTTAGAAACCCCTCAAGTAAGATGAGTCATTCCATGAGTCATCCATCGACATCAAAGAGAATGTTGGACAAGGTTTTGATGATGTAGTTGCCTGGGTTGGTGAGGAGGCCTCATTATGTTTGTGGCCTAGGAGGAGTCAATGACAAGTTATTAGATAATACCCAGGGTTGCAAAGACGCAAATATCCCTAAAGGAGGGTGGGCATTATTTTACCACTAGAATAGAAAGATAAATTCAAGGGCTCCTATATCACATGCTTGGAGTTTAGACTTGGAAAAATTGGTGGTGCTGAATGTGTACATGGATGCTGATTTTGTGAGAGTTGTGGCTAGAAGATATGACCCAGTAAAGAGAATAGTTTTGGCAGGGAATGTTGTAGGAATGATAAATCTATAACAAAGGATTATATTTCTAGTGTTTTTGGTTTGAACCCTATAGCTAGTAAAAGTATTGACTTTAATGTCTTCAAGGATATATATAAGAAGGATATAAGTAGTTATAGAACTGTGCTAGTTCCATGTCACAGGGTCAAAGGGATTGATAATAGGCCCATTAAGATTTCTCATAGTGAGAAAGAGCCATTGACAATTGATCTCTTCTATGATTACTTTATTAAGACATATCGTTCATTGTGTCAAGTTTTAGGGCATGCTGCAAGGGGTAACATGCCTGTTTCCCTCATGCTCATGGCAACAGATATTCTAGACCCTATACTGAATACTGAGTATGATTATGCTTCATATATTGTGAACAAGATACATGAGCAATTGATAGATATTAGACAGAATGAAAATAACAAGGAATTCAAGATGGAATTCTAGTGGTACTCCCTTCTCTATCATATGTTTTTGTATACATGAGGTCATGCATGACACAATGATGTGAAGGTTACTCAGGTGGATGAGAAAGGTATGCCACATCATGTTCAATGCTAGACTCATATGTTAGATAAGAATTGTAATAAATCAAGTTATGTGATCTTTGAAGACCATTTCATCAAAGAACTCTTAGGTTACATGGAGCCACCACAAGTTAGAGTGCCCAGAGAAATTATCAATTTCCTAAGACCCATGAATAGAACCCTTGAGATGGGAATCCAACACAATTGGGGTGATTGGTTTTTGCCTATTGAGACCACTACTATTAGGGTGTATGGGTGTCTTTTAAGATATCATATACTTCCAAAATATGTTCCAAAAAGACTTGCTTATGTGGATGAGATATGGCAACTGAATGAGTCAGACAAGACTTGTTTGAGGGGACAAAAGAAAGGCTCTAGTATGGGGGGGAGGGGAGCGGCGGTAAATATTAAAGTGTATGGGGCTATAGTCAGAAGTTAGTATGATGCTGACAAGTGACGATTTAGCATGAGCCCATGAATCTTTTTAGTTTGTACTTTGTCATGGCCGCGCAGTTGTAGAATTGTGCCACCTGTCCCATGGTCCCATAGTCTTGTAAGAACCAGTGAAAGAGGAAGTCCATCTGTGCATGTTCTAATTGATCGTGCACTACCATGGAAGATACTTTGTCAGAGCTAAGTTAGTTCTACGTTGTTGCAATTTGTTGTCACATGTACCTAGTCAGTCGATTGCATATGAAGAAGGAAAAGTTGTGCATACCATGTGGACGGAAAGCGCAAGCTCACGGTGTCAAGGAACTAGGACCTAGAGGGGTGTATGGGGTTGTGAAATACTGACACATGGTAAGTTTTGAAGACTGACATGGAAAAGGTTGTCTTGCATGGTTGAGGCTAATTGGCTGAACACTTTTCATTATGTGCAGTGGATTTTTCAAATCTCCTAGACTATTTTGAACCACTGATCTTGTCGCGATGATCCTTGAATCAACAACTATCATTCAAACTCACAAATTAGACTGTTACAGACACTCTGTTCAAGCGAATGAGCAATAATGGTAAAAATGACTGATATTGATAAATTGAACCTGGGTCTCCAACCCAAATAAATAGTGTATTAAAGCTATATTGACGGTTATTTCATGCTGTGGAAGGAATTTCTTAGAAATTTGAAGCTCGTAGTGTTCTCTGGTAGAAAATTAGGGTTTATGGGTAGATATTCAAGTTGGTCAAATTTTGATCTTTACTCTATTCATGGTTGATTTTGTATCTTTTAGTGCTTCTCTATTCATTTAAAAGGAAAATGAATATAGAGATTGAGTAATTAAAATAAACCCTAGTTTTATAAACCCCTCAAGTAAGATGAGTCATTCCACGAGTCAGCCATCCACATCAAAGAGAATGCTGGACATGGTTTTGATGATGCGGTTGCTTGGGTTGGTGAGGAGGCCTCATAATGTTTGTGGTCCAGGAGGAGTCAATGACAAGTTATTAGATAATACCCAAGGTTGCAGAGATGCAAATATTCCTAAAGGAGGGTGGGCATTGTTTTACCACTAGTATAGAAAGAGAAATGCAAGGGCTCCTATATCGATATTAGGCCTAGTTCTTGCAAACTTACCAATGAGGTATTTTGTAGCTAGAGGGATGGTCTCTCAATAATAGAGTCAAGGACAATGATCTAAAGGTTATTATTGATCAAAACTAAATTAATGCAGCTTGACTGAGTAGGGTCTGCCATTGGCTATTTCTACCTAGGAACGATTCCTTGCACCCACATCCTCCATCCCCAACCCTCCTAGAATAGAAGCATCAACAAGTCATGTAGGAATTAAACCTTCTAAGCCCTCCCTAATTGCCAAAAATAGAGCACCCTCACAAAAATGATCCTTGCTAGAGGGAGTGAGCCCATCCTCAACCCCACACTGGAAAATCTTAGAGACCACGTCTAAGGAAAGAGTCTTTCCCACCTTCACATGTTCTTCCATTGCAACCACCCACTTTCTAGAAGACCCCATAGACCTAGGATGGAGAAGAAAACCTTTTCATAGCCCCTGATGTGAAATACTAGTGCTAGAGGCTTCTCCACAATGCTCAAAAGTGGAAATAGGCATCACATTCACACAAGTGACATTCCCTACAGCAAGCTTTGGGGTCAAGTAGAACTGAACAAGGTATTTCTCTTTTAGCCAAATATCCAAGAGGCATTCTTCCTCCTCCTCATCTAGGTTGCCAATCTAGTAATTTGCAGTTTGTCCATCCTCAACAAAACCACCCTGATTGTCATATTCACCCTTGTCATCTCCCTCTTCTATTGATCTAGCAAACTCTCACTTCTTGCAGATTCAAAACATTTCTTCCCCGCTCTTCTTCCCACTCCTTACCATCACTTGCTACTTTTTAATGTGTCTTTTAATAAGATTTTAATTTTTTTTAAAATAAAAACTTTTTAAATTTGATTTAATATAAAAATATATAGAGTTGAGACTTCAAATAATAAAAATTTATGAGAAAATATGAGTCATAGAATGATGAAAATAAGAAAGACACATATATATATATATTTCTCATGGCTCTATGAATGTATGACAACCTTATTTGTTTTCTTTTAAGTCCAACATAACAGTGTCCAACATATAACAAGGAATGATGTTATAAACACATGTCGCTTGGAGGATGTCAATCGCAATAGAATGTGGATTGATATAATTCACGAGAGCCTTCTCTTAAAATTCTCGAGAAAATTCATGGAAATTGCAGGGCAGATTTTTAGGTGTCTTCTCTACCATCAAAAAAGTATAGCACCTGCAATGTCCGGGAAATATCATATAAGTGGAGGAAACCATAGCGCAACAATGGAGAGTACAGATTTTCTCAAGGAATGCAATCACAATGAACGGTGGAAATGTTTGTGTAGACGGAGTTATCTTGAATGAAAGTGGCATTCCCTATAGCAAGCTTAGGGGTCAAGTAGAACTGAAAAAGCTATTGCTCTTCTAGCCAAATATCCAAGAAGCATTCTTCCTCCTCCTCATCTAGGTTGTCAATCTAGTCATTTACAATTTCTCCATCCTCGACAAAACCAACATCGTTGCTATCTTCATCCTCGATCTCCCTCTTCTATTAATCTAGCGAACTCTCACTTCTTGTCGATTCAAAACATTTTTTCTCGCTCTTCTTCCCACTCCTCACCATCACTTGCTATTTTTTAATGTGTCTTTTAATAAAATTTTAATTTTTTTTTAAAATACAAACTTTTAAATTTGATTTAGTAGAAAAATATATTAAGTTAGAGACTTAAAATAAAAAAAAATTATGGAAAAATATGAGTCCTAGGATGATGAAAATAAGTTATATATATGAACCGTCCTCTCCTCCTCCCTCGTTTAAACAAATCTATTGTCCTTAATACAAACTTATGCATAAACATAGATATAAAGACAAAAGACTTGAAGAAAACAAATAAGGTTGTCACAGAGTCATAGAGCCATGAGAAGCTAGAGAATATTATGGAATCGGTTGGGAAAATATGAGTCCTAAAATGATGAAAATAAGTTATATATATGAACCGTCCTCTCCTCCTCCCTCATTTAAATAAATCTATTGTCCTTAATACAAACTTATGCATAAACATATATATAAAGTCAAAGGACTTGAAGAAAACAAATAAGGTTGTCAAAGATTCATAGAGCCATGAGAAGCTAGAGAATATTATGGAATCAGTTGCTACCCTGAAAGATAACACACTGGTTAGGAAAAACAATGGAAATGAAAAGGAAAGGAACTTGATGTTGAAATAATAAATATCCTAATAAGGCATCATCTTTGTTCATCACACATGATTATGATTTTAGGAAATAAGGTTGTCACAGATTCATAGAGCCATGAGAAGCTAGAGAATATTATGGAATCAGTTGCTACCATGAAAGATAACACACTGGTTAGGAAAAACAATGGAAATGAAAAGGAAAGGAACTTGATGTTGAAACTAATAAATATCCTAATAAGGCATCATCTTTGTTCATCACATGTGATTATGATTTTAGGATTCTTTTCAGTCCATTGATTGATTCATTATTAAAGCATTCAATAAAAAGATTTAGTGTTCATTAATTACCAAAGAAAATGTGTTTATTCATTATTCATGATATATCTTTCGCATATATATACATACAAATGAAACATACATAATGTGAATAGAAACTAAGTTTAAACCATAAAATAAACATTCATGTCATTATCAAAATATCGAAACACATCACATGAGAGATAAAATCTCCAACATTATAAAACAAGAGTTCCAACATAACAAAGTGAAAGCTTAACCAGTGAGTGGTTGTAAAACGGTCAGTTGGTCGAAATCCTTTTGATGGAGATACTTTCACAAATCAGTCGACAATCAAGGTCATTAAACAGGTCGACAGTATTGCAGTGAATAGGTCGACACTAAAAATCAACAGCATACAGAATCGGAAAATCTGTAAATAGTCAGCACAATAACATGCCAGCGAGGTATAACAAGGAACGATGTTATAAACACATGTCGCTTGGAAGAAGTCAATCTCAATAGACTGTGGATTGATGTAATTCACGAGAGCCTTCTCTTAAAATTCTCGAGAAAATTCATGGAAATTGCAGGGCGTCTTCTCTACCATCAAAAAGTTGTAGCAACTGCAATGTCCGGGAAATATAATAGAAATGGAGGAAACCATAGCACAACAATGGAGCGTACAGATTTTCTCAAGGAATGCAATCACAATTGACGGTGGAAATGTTTGTGTAGACGGAGTATGCTTTTGTGGAAAACTTTAAGCAGTTATCTTGAATGAAAGTATTTTTTCTCTGCTAGTGAGTTTTACTCAGACTAAGTAGAAATCACAAGTTATGACAGTCTTGTCTTATTTGAAGTACTTGACGAAGATTCATGGAAATTCCAGGGCTTCTTCTTTACCATTCCAAAGCCTCTTTTCATTTTGGCAAAGTCATTTAGTGGAGGCAACTTACGTTATGTTACGGTGAATAATTGACAAGATTCATGGAAATTGTAGGTCATCTTTATAGGCGTCTTATCTACCATCAAAATTTCAAATTTCAAAGCCTTTTTTTTTCTATTCCTTGCAAATTACGTTATATTTTCTTAGTTACGAGATGGGTGAACAATTACATTTTTAGATTTTTTTTCAGTTTATTGAGTAAAGAAAAACCACTTACTTACATACAAGAGTCACAATTATTATTTTTTAATTATATGTTTCATTACAAATTAGTATTAAATTTTTATAGTATAAAAATAATTTAATTTATTTGATTTTGATTATCTTGTCAAAATTTATTCAAGATTTTTATTGGGAGTTGGGTGTGATAGCGGTGGAAATGAAATGTTCAAATGAACATATGAAAGTTATAAATAAATAGGACTATAAAAATGTTAATAAAAAAATAGGTAGCTAAGATATATGGTAAAAAGCAGATATTTTAATAGAAATTGTATACTAGGAGGATATACAAATTCAAAATATAGGTGTAAAAATAAAAATTAGGGGTATTATTTAAGATTTTATGATTGAAGGTGATATAAGATAAATTTATTTAGTGGAACCCCCTGACTATTACTGTGATGCATAAATGATCAAGAGAAGTTCATTCCACTCCAAAAAGCCCACGGAGGCATATGTGGGGATCATGTTAGTGTGAAATTACTAGTTCAAAAGATATTGCATATGAGATATTACTAGAGTAAAATGGACAAAGATTCCCATAATTTTATCCAAAAATGTGCACCATGTCAAAAATATAGTAACCTAAAGCATGCACTAGCACACAAACTTCACCGTGGCCATTTTCCACTTGAGGATTAGATTTGATGGGTAAAATTGCTTGAGCTTCTTCTGAAGGACACACTTTATTATTATAGTTAGTAACTATTTTATGAAACAGGTTGAATCCATACCTTTAAAAACTGCCATTACAATTGACATTTGTAACTTTATAATTGACCATCTTATTTCTAGGTTTGGCTTTCCATCTACCATCATGGCTAACAACAAAACACCTTTTAATAATGAGAAACTCAAGAAGTTCCTTGAAAAATTCCATTAATACAATAAAAAATTTCCACCCCATATTATTGAAAGGGTAATAGACAAGTGAATGCCACAAATCAAACTAATGAACAAATATTGCAAAAACAATTGATAAATATAGCATGAATTGGCATGCAAAACTAGTCTTTGCATTTTGGGCATATCATACTAATATATGCACTCCTATGGGATTTATAACTTACTCCCTGGTTTATCATATGAAGTCCATTATGCCATTTGAACCCAAAATTCTATCATTACATATTTGCCTCCATAGTATTATTGATAATTATACATATCGAGAACACTAGTTATAAGAACTTGAAACCCTGGATGAATGAATAGTGAATGCATTAGACAATCTATGAATATATTAAAGGAAACTAAAGAAAATGTTTAACAATGGAATTATCCAATGAGCTTTTGAAATATGAGATTTGGTCCTTCATGCACATCCTAATAATCCAAACATAATAAGAAATAAATCCATGATAAGTTTTATCCTAATTAGATAGTCCCTTTCATCATTACTTCCTAGTTTGGTATTGATGCCTTTGTTCTATCCACTCTTAGTTAACATAATGTGCACATTATGAAATTGGTCAAGACCTCAATCAACATAATGTGCATCTATGATGATACTACTATTGGTTGTTTTACATGGGGGCAATTTTTCAATTATTATCTTTATTTTGTCCATTTCATTTTTCAAGCCTTATCTTGCTATTCTTTCCATTTGTGGAAACTAGCTATTCATGTGCTTTAGTGATCACATCCTACCTATATGTGCCTACATGCTTATCTATTGATATGATTACCTACTCTTGAGTATCACATGATGTTTATCTAGACACAAAGAGCCACTCTGACCCCATCATTTGAGAACCTATACATCATTTCCAATATTCCTTATACCCATGGAATTTGTTGAGCCTTATCTCACTATCTTGCCTATGTGAGGGAAACCATTTTTGTGGATGATCTCATAACCACATTTTTATGTGGTTGCACTAAAATGACTTATCATATACTAAGAGCCATCTTATCACATTGGGAGTCATTGGGCCTTCCCAATCTTATTGAGTTCTCGAATGCCTTACCATGTACTAATAGTCACACTTGGGACATCATTGCCTTCCCCACACTATTGATTGCATGGTTGTCCCTGATATGCCATGCACCTAGAGTTATGTTACCACTAGGGACATCATTCCTTTTATTTTCCATTTCATGCTTACGTGATTGAAGCCATAATGGGGGCATATACCTTTTCTAGTGTTATATGTACTTACATGAGTTTATCTATCCATTGGATCCACCTAACTTTACTTATTTGCCTATATTAGGGGCACAATTATGTACCTTCATGATTATCCCTTGCCCATGTGCTTACCACACTTTTTGTTTGAGATGTTTATTTGTTTGCCACACAACACATTTATGATATTTACTACTCAAATGATCTATTTTCAATAATTATCATTTCAAGGGCATCTATTTTTCTATACCTGAAGATAGAGTTTTGCATGACATTAGATTGAATTCTTCATCATAGTTCTCACAAATAAATACATGCTTCCTTTACATTTAGTTTTCTAAATTAACATTTAATTATTCCAATATTTATCCAACTCAATAATTTTAATTGCATTAGTGAAAAGGATTCTAGTTAAGTGGTAGGGTGACTTGGTTTTTATGTTGGAGACTAAGCTTCAGTTCTCTCTGAGTGATATTTTAGCATTGATAGGCATGTTGAAGTGGTAGTCCCAATTCAATTAATTAGTAGTCCTAATTTAGTTAATTGGTAGATAATGATAGTCACATAGGTGTTAGGATTTCAAGTATGAAGAACTTGGTAGAGGTTATAGCATTCAAGTTGGAGGACCATGAACTTTAGCATTCAAGAATTTGAAAATGATACAAACTAGTAATTTTTGAGATTTCATGTGTAGATTTTAAATATATTAAAAAAATCTTATTTTTAAAATTTCCTAATAACTTTTTTATGCTTTATAGTACTTTTAATGAGTCATATTTTGCCATAACGCACATGTTTCCTTAGAAATAAAATTAATTCATAATTTTTTAAACATAGATAATTAAAACTAGTATCTAGGGTATGAATATTTTTAAATTTTATTTTTATTTTTTATTTTTATTTTTTATTTTTTTCACATATTTTACTTATTATTATTTTTTAATTCAAACTATTTATAATTTAGAATATTATGTCATAATGTATAACTTATATATATTCATTTTTAAAAACAAGGACATCAATACAAAGGGCACATGCATTTTTAGGGAAAAAAATATTTTTTATTTTTCCATGTGCATCAAGCAAAGAACTTTATGTTTGGTAATAGACCTATGTTTATTATTAAATAAATATAATAATTAAATAAAATATATTATAAATTATACTTTTTGAAAAGCTTACTCTAGAGGCTATAATCTGACAAGATCTTTTATCATAGTAATTCTCTTTGGTAGTCTAAAGCTTGCTTTGAAACAAAAAAATCTTTAGCAAACCAAGTGAGTAGAAGGAAGGCAACAAAAGTTGATTTCCTATTTGTTTAAATATCTAGTAAATTGATCAGTTGTAGAAAACTTTTAAGGAACCCCTCCTATGGAAGAATAAGAGTAACAATATTATAACTTTTGTAGGTCCAATTAAAGATGCAAGGCTATTACATTAGATTATCTATTATGCCACCTATTTATATAGTTAGGAGACTAATTTACAAAAAGTTTGTGATGCAATGAGAAAAGGTTTCACACAATAGCCAAGAACAAAATCAAGCATGATCTGATATGAGAAACAGTTCTCCATGGGCTTGAACAATTGTCGTTTATGAACTCAACAACTATAACCTTGAATTTGTTGTGGTAATGTTTATGAGAACCTTCTTTCACTTTAGCAAATGGATCTCCATAGCTTCTAGTAATGCCTTCACTAAGTCCTTTGAATGGCGGTCCTACAAGTTGTTGAAGCATTTTGCCACGTCCCCTACACCCTGTCAGGGTTTTGGGGTTTTGGGGAATCTTGGAATCACGACACCAAAGAGAAGGTTCCAACATGCGGGAGAAACCTCAAATTGCATGAAGAACCATGTAGATCAAGGACATGAAGGGAACTAGGATGGGATCCTAGATCCAGAGAGGGATCAGGATCAAGGATAAGAGAAGGATTGAGATTGGGATCTAGAGAGGGATCGAGATCAAGGACAAGAGAAGGATCGATACTAGGATCCAGAGAGGGATTGGGAATGGGGAAAAGAGAAGGATTGGGATCTGGAGAGGGATCAAGACTAGGGACAAGAAAAGGATGAGGACTGGGATCTAGAGAGGGATCAAGATCAGGGACAAGAGAAGGATTGAGACTAGGATCCAAAGAGGGATCGTGAATAGGAAACCCTGGAACCTCAGCAATCAAACAACGAACACGTGGTCTTGGGGTTCTAGAGAATCTTGGAACCCATGGACAAGTTCCATGGTTCCAAGGACCCCTAGGAACCTGAAAACCCAACAAAGCTAGGAAAACATAAGAAACCCCCCAAAAGACACCTTGAAGATTTTAATGACATTCTTTACAAGTTAGATGCTATAAAATTTGGCGTCCCAACATTCATCTTGCATTAGACCCACATATTCAATAGTTTATAGATATTTAGGTGGTCAACATCCTAGATGGATATGGCATGCTATTAAGTTGTGATTGGTCTAAGATATTGAACAGTTACATGGCCATTGAGTTCTCTCACATGTCGATTCCTTGGAGAGGAATTCCAAATCAAATTAGAATAGAGCAAGAGCCATGCATGAAACACCTCATAATAGACTATAACAAACCAAATGAAACCATGATTGTTGAACCTAAGTTGGGAGTGTACACTTTAGAAATCAAAGAACGAAATGAGGAACAAGAACCCATAGAAAGTAAAGGATTAGAAGAAAATAAAAGAGACATGTGGACACATAGATTTGATGGATCCAAATCAAAACAAGGTGCTAGAGTAGGGGTTCAACTTGTAGACCCAAGTAGAAAAAGCTATTTGGCTGCCTTCAGACTCCAATTCTCCTGCATGAATAAAATTGGAGAATTTGAAGCATTTATTTTAGGAATGTAGTTGGCACTCAATAATGAAGTAAAAGTGTTTAGATCCTTTGGTGATTCTAAATTGATTGTCTAATTGATCAGATCATAGTTCTCTTGTTATGAAAAGAGACTATCTTACTACCAGAGTCGTGCATGGAATCTAATTGAGGACTTGGATGCCTTTGATATTCAATCAATCCCATGATGAGACAACCATGCACTTGATGCCCTAGCCATCTCAGCAAGTTCATTAGAGCCTATTGTAGGCATTGGGTTACAAAAATTTATAGTTGAACTAGTTTCAACCAGGCATCAATCTCTCATAACATCAAGAACTTTCAAATAATGATAAGCACATCATTGATTTTATAACCAACTTAGGGGTATTTGAGACATAAATAATTGAGGAAGGAGGTAAGGAAATAGAAGAGTTGGTTATGGATAGTGTTGGACTTGAAAACCAATTGTTTTCCTTATTTAAAATAGTGTTAATTTATCAAAAAAGTTAAAACTACGTTTCATTAAAAAGCTTGCCATGACCACAAAACATGTCTAGCAAATATGAAATTCAAACTAGAGGTAGATAGCACAATACCAAAACTCCCTAAGTTGCTAGAATTTTGTTTTTTGACTTTTGTGTTTTAGCTATTTGAAAACAATAGGCATGGCCAACATAGTATTTTAGGGCTAAAAAATGTAGTTGTTGTCTAAAACTAAAATTTGGATGTCTAAAATATGATGTCACAAATTAGACACCAATAGAGTGTATATATGTGTTTGAGGATAGTGTAGTGTGAAGAAGCGCCTTCAAGAGTGTTTTATGTATAGAGGGAAGAGCACTCAACTTTTTTTGATTGAAGTTATGCCCCCAAGTTGATTCAACAAGAAGGTTAGTGGATAATAAAGGATTGTACTAGATGTAAAGATATCATTAATCAATTATTAAAGTGTCTTAGGATGATGTCCTTAAATATATAACCTTAGACAAAAAAGTTTAAACTTTTGGTGCACATACCTAGTAATAGTTATCTCAATATTGTCTACCTTGAAATTAAGATTATCGAATTTTAAATCTACAAGATTAGATTGTAGGTAAGATCAAGTCAAAGAAAGAAGAAAGCTCTCAGAACTCCAAAAAAACTATAATATCTATTTTATTTTTTAAATGTATTATAATATATTTTATTGAATTTTCAATCCACCCTATGTTTAATTATAATAATATACATTAAAAAAATAAAAATTACTTTAAGTAATAAAAATATATAGGGGAAAGTACCCAATAAATATCCATGCCCCAATAGCTGTTATGATGCTACACAATTAGACCCTTAGTTAACTATATGAAAAGAATAGTAGTTGAGAAATAACATACTAGTAAAAAATTTAATAAAGAACAAATACATGCTTCCTGTAGGTAAGTTTATTGTAATATGAAGCTTGAAAGAGATGAAGCAAGCACATTTAGTGATCTCTTTTAGGTGTTTGATGGTTCTTGTATTGCAAGGTTGCTCTACCCTTTTAAGGAGACAACCCCTTGGCTACAGAAGGAATTCCATGCACACAAGAAAGTAAACATCTTTTGGATTTTATCCATATGTTAGTCATAGATTCATCTGATCCCCATAAAGATACTATCCAAACTATTCGGATGTGAAGTCTGAGAGTTCATTATAAATTCTGACAAAACATTTCATCTCCCTGTTTGAAGTGGATGTCAATAAGATTTTTTGTTCTAGTCATTTGGTCTTCATTGACAATGTCAAACAACAAACTCATATCAAGCTGAGAAGGCTCTGGCTAGAGTTTGTGATGCAGTGAGAAAAGGGTTCATACAATAGCCAAGAACAAAATCAAGCATTCTTCGATATGAGAAATAGTTCACCATGGGCTTGATCAATGGTTATTTGTGAACTTAACTACTATGACCTTGAATTTGTTCTGGTAATGTTTATGAGCATCTTCTCTCACTTTAGCAAACAGATCTCCATAGCTTCTAGTAATGCCTTTACTAAGTCCATTGAATGGAAGTCCTACAAGTTGTTGAAGCATTTTGGCGCGTCCCCTACACCGTATCGAGGTTTTGGGTTTTCAGGGAATCTTGGAAAGCAGGTTCCAACATTTGGGAGAAACCTAGAATCCCATGAAGAACCATGTAGATTAGGATTAGGGATAAGAGAAGGATTGGATCGAGATCCAGAGAGGGATTGAGATCGGGGACAAGAGAAGGATCGAGACTAGGATCTAGAGAGGGATCAAGAATGAGGAAAAGAGAAGGAATGGGATTGAGATTCGAAGAGGGATCAATATTAGGGTCAAGATAAGGATGAGGATTGGGATCTGGAGAGGGATCATGATTAGGGACAAAAGAAGTCCTTGAGACTAGTTTCTAAAGAGGGATTGAGAATGGGGAACCTTGGAACCCCAGCAATAGAATAAATAACATGGGGTCCTAGGGTTCTGGAGAACCTTGGAACCCACGGATAGGTTCCAAGGACCCCTAAGAACCCAAAAACCCAAGGAAGCTAGGAAAACACCAAAAATCCCCCAAAAAGACACATTGAAAAGTTTAATAAGATTTTTTTACAAGTTAGATGCTGTAAAATTTGCGGTCCCAACATGCAGCTTGCATTAGACCCACATATTCAATAGTTTATAGATATTTAGGTGATCGACATCCTAGATGGATATAGCGTGCTATTAAATCATGATTGGTCTAAGATATTCAAGAGTTACATGTCCATTGATTTCTCTCTCATGTGGATTCTTTGGAGAGGAATTCCAAACCAAATTAGAATAGAGCAAGAGCCACACATGAAACACCTCATAATAGACTATAACAAACCAAATGAAACCATGATCATTGAACCTGAGTTGGGAGTGTCCACAATGGAAATCAAAGAATGAAATGAGGAACAAGCACCCACAAAAAGTAAAGGATTGGAAGAAAAAAAGAGAGACATGTGGACACATAGATTTAATGGATCCAAATCAAAACAAGGTGTTGGAGTAGGGGTTCAAGTTATAGACCCACTTGTAGAAAAATCTATTTGGCTACCTTTAGACTCCAGTTCTCCTGCATGAATAACACTAGAAAATTTGAAGCATTTATTTTAGGAATGTAGTTGGCACTGAAGAAAGGAGTAAAAGTGTTGAGATCCTTTGGTAATTCTAAATTGATTATATGATTGATCAAATCACATTGCTCTTGTTATGACAAGAGACTATCTTACTACTGTAGTCGTGCATGAAATCTAATTGAGGACTTGTATGCCTTTGATATTCAATCAACCCCATAATGAGACAACCATGTGGTTGATGCTCTAGCCATCTCAACAAGTTCATTAGAGCCTATCAAAGATGTTGGGTTACAAAAATTCATAGTTGAACTAGTTTCAACCCCATCAATCCCCGACAATATCAAGAACTTTCAAATAATGATAAGAACATCATTGATTTTATAACCAATTTAGGGGCATTTGAGATGCAAATAATTGAGGAAGGAGGTAAGGAAATATAAGAGTTGGATATGGATAGTGTTGGACTTGAAAACCAATTGTTTTCTCTATTTAAAATAGTGTTGATCTATCAAAAAAGTTCAAACTATGTTTCATTAAAAATCTTGTCATGGCCACAAAACATGTCTAGCAGATATGAAATTCAAACTAGAGGTAGATAGCACAATACCAAAACTCCCTTAGTTGAGCTAGAATTTTGATTTTTGACTTTTGAGTTTTAGCTATTTGCAAACAATAGGCATGACGCACATAGTATTTTGGGGCTAAAAATGCAGTTGTTGTCTAAAATTGAAATTTGGATGCCTAAAATATGATGTCACAAATTTGACACCAACATAGTGTATATATGTGTGTTTGAGGATAGTGTATTGTGAAGAAGCACCTTTGGGAGTGTTTTATGTATAGAGGGAAGAGCACTCAACTTCCTTGATTGAATTTAGGCCGCCAAGTTGATTCAACAAGAAGAATAGTGGATAATGAATAATTGTGCTAGATGTAAAAGATATCATTAATCAATTATTAAAGTGTCCTAGGATGATGTCCTTAAATACATAACCTTAGACAAAATGGTTTAAACTTTTGGTGTACACACCAAGTAAGGGTTATCTCAATGTCATCTACCTTGAGATTAAGATTATTGAATTTTAAATCTAGAAGATTAGATAGTAGGTAAGATCAAGTCAAAGAAAGAAGAAATCTCTCAGAACTCCAAAAAAACCATAATATCTATTTTATTTTTAAATGTATTATAATATGTTTTATTGAATTTTCAACTCATCCTATGTTTAATTATAATAATCTACTTTAAAAAATAAAAAAATTACTTTAAGTAATAAAAATATGTAGGGGAAAGGACCCAATAGATAACCATGCCCCAATAGCTATTATGATGCTACGCACTTAGATCCTTAGTTAAATATATGAAAAGAATAGTAGTTGAGAAATAACATACTAGTAAAAAATTTAATAAAGAACCAATACATGTGTAATGTGGTAAAAATAGGGAAATATAGTTTGCATAAACCAAATCAAGTCCCTCTTTCACTTACATCACATTAAGGAAATGGAAACTGAGCTTGTTCGCTATGAAGAATCAAGCTACTGATTCCTATGATCTTTTATGCTTGTTGTAACTGAATAGATGCCTCAATTAGGTTTTTACAAGCTTCAAGCAATCATAGAGCATGAAACCCTAATTGTAAGATATGCAATGACAAACTAATTTTTGACACAAAGAATGACATGGAGACTATAGAAATGCAGAGAAGATGTTATAGAGAGCTTGTACCCAAAAATTGAGGACCTGTTGGACAAGGGCGCCCACCCTGGAGTCCCAGAAGTTTTTAACTGTTGAATTCTTCTATACCTGATATCCAAGTGTCTACAGAGGGTTCCAGATCTTGGATATAAAGCCCAGTAAGACTAGGGCACCCCCCTATAGTCCTAATTATTTTGCAATGATGAATCTCAATGTTCTATGATGACTGTATCTGTAATACTTGTTTTCCTTCCACTCCTTTTCATTGGCTCTTTTCATATACAACCTACACATCAAACCCCATTTTTGATATTTCTACCTCAATAATAGCCAATGATGGAAATCTACAGATGTGTGTACTCATATATATCATATGTGTATGTAGAAATGTAAAATCCTAAATGACTCAAGCATCAAAGATAGATCAATACAATGTTTCACTCAAGGAAACACCAACTTCACCTCAAGGAGATGATAGTAATGAAGACTTGTAGAACAAGAAGGCGAGGCATCTGTATCCATGGAGGACTTCCAAGCTCAAGTTGGAGGCTTCAACCCTTCTCCTAATCATACAAAAGGCTTGACAAAACCTTAGGAAGAGCAAGATAGACTCAAGATCTTGAATCCTAATCTCCACCAAATATCTCCATGATAGAAAATATCAATATCTTCAAATAGCTTCAACAAAGTACTGATCTTCAATAGCAATAGTGGTAGAATTTTGGCATAGTAAGCTTGCATGTAGATTGTGTGTGATAAAATGATTTTCAGTTCTCTTTAAATACCTAACCTTAGAAATTTAAATATTTGAAATAACATGTCGACATCACACAAAAACTAAAATTTGAAATCAGATTCCCGAGGTGTATGGAACAAACCGACACCCCTCCAAAATTAAAAACCTAGAAAAATATGGCTAGACTAGGGTGCAAGCGCCCAAGTCTAGACCCTAATTTTCACTTCAAGTCTACTTTAAAGGAGTCCAAAACATCCAAAATCCAAACTTTGTTTTCAAGTTCAATCAGTTGTTGCTTCAAAATACGACATTTCTTCGATGAGGTACAAGTCAATTAGGGTTTAGGTAAGCCAAAAACAAAAAGGGTAAGAGGACACTAGGAGAGGAGCTAAACTATACGAAATTGAGCTAATCCATGTAGGAGTACAATTTTTGACATAGCAACATGTTCACATATACATGTGTAACAATACACTTCACATGTCACACCAAAGAAACAACCAATTGTATGTTGACACATAAGGCAATCAGTAATAGGTGCCTTGGTGCACATGTTTCAGTCTAACTTTTTTTTTTTGGGTGTTTTTGGACAATTCGATGAAGATATAGCTGATTAGGCTACATCATTGATACCCAGAGCCCCAAACAATAGCTTTAAGCTATTAACTTAGATACAAAGATATGCTGAAATTTTCATGAAAATCCGATGTACCATTTAGAAACTTAACAAATTCAAAATTAAAGTGTATGGATACTAGGTCCTCTCCCCTATGTTCTCCAAAATTTAAACTTCAAAATCTACTATAAATATAGTTTAAAAAGTTCATTAAAATTGTTAGATTTGTATAATAACCTAGTTTGACATAATATAGTCAGTGGGATTTAAAGATGGCCTGGTGAAATTCGTGTTGTTAATTGTCATTAACCGCTGTTTGTTTCTCTCCAACACTTCGAGTTGAGATAATTCTAAGTTAGTCTGCGCATAAAATCTTGTAGGTCGGTGTCAAATATCCATTCAACCGGAGGAAATTCAATGGAGTAGAATCCAGAGGTCTAATTATAGGTGATAAGTCTTGTCTTTGGCTCGCAACACACCTTTTCATGCAGTACAGGTTTCAGTTTTTCAAACCTAGTTCGTTACGTGAATTCGTGACAGCATGCAATTGCCTGTGCACTGCTGTTGACGGTGGCCCATTTGCTCTTCTTTACATTTTATTTACTACCACCAACTGACCTTGAAATTCAGCTTTTCAACATTACAAGTTCATTGTGTAGGGTTTTTTTATAGAGATTTGCTCCTCTAGACATTCTTTGTTTTCAAGAGATCGAGGTTGCTGGTTTTATGTTGTCAACTATTTACTACATGTCATATGATCAAGTAGGATCTATTTCAATATTAATCATGAGCAAGGATGGTCGGAGGCATGGTAGCTTTAGTAGATGCCAAGTGGCACTTTCACTATGTTATGCATGGTTATGATCCTTCTAATAAGGCCTTGCATGTCCTTTTCAATATCAACAATAAAGCCTTGGATTTGTTAATATCTATGCTTTGAATGATGCAACTGAAAGGACCTTGTTTTGGAGATGTCTTGTAGATGAACTATCTAAGGTCCATTGGGTTTTTAATGATGAATTTAATATGGTTGAGGTAGCATCTGATAAGTAAGGCCACTTGCCTATGAGATGCGCCACTGGTGAAAGGGAGATGTGGTTTTATTTCATGTGCAATAAATTAGGCCTTTATGATCCCAATCTTGTCTGCCAAAATGTATCTTCTTTAGTATAGATGGTCCAACTTGTACTTGTTCTAAAATAAATATAAAGCATCTTATTTGTGCTATAATGTTGTCACACCCATACTTCTCCTTTGTTAGGTATTATTCTATCCTAGTTAAACCCTTGTCGCACGGTGTCCTTATTAACAGTCTCTGGTTTGTTTTCAGTTGGAATGATTTTTTAATCAACAAGTTATGAATCATATCTACCAATTGTGAAAGACATTTAGTATTAGCTAGATTAGCAAGTTCTTGCAAAAAGTATTGTTGACCCACATGTTCCTCATGATCATAACCTTCATTGTCATGCTCATCAATTAGATGGACAATTGCATTTATGTGGTTTTCATTGGGCACACCATTCATAATGGATTGAGCCAGGTGAAGATCTAAGCATGCACTCCTTCACAAGGTGAAAGGAGTTGGAAGAGATTTTGGCATTCAAGTAACACTCAAAACCCTAAAACATAAAATTATGGATAAAATGACCAAAAGGTTGATAAAAAAAATGTCAATAATTAGATCTAAGGAAAGTATCAAATGCAACCCTAAAGGCCAACATAAGGGTGGGTAGGGTGGTGAATAAGATCAATCAATGGTAAGAAAAAATCTTAGAAGTAGAGAAATGAATGATTGTGCACAAAAGTGCAATCAAACCTTAGGTAAATTTGATATGAAAGATGAACGAATTTAGAAGAAAAAAGATATAAAATCTAATGAAGAAAGAAGAAGACCATACGAGGAAATGTTAGGTAGTATAAGAAAGTGTCAAGTTCACCACACATGTAATGGAAAGAATCTAGTTTACATAAATGTAGGGTAATTAAATACATGTAAATCAATAAGCAAACAATTACCCTAGATTAATTAAAGTTGGATATGATAATTGTAGTAAATGTACGAAAACTAAATGTGAGGGTTAGGGTTCCTTAGCTCTAAAACTAATGATGGAAGAATGGTGCTCAAGTTGTGCAAAATTGATCAATTGTTGTTAGATATTTAATTCATGATGTGTGATGACTATCTTAGGTTTTGTGTCATCTCAAAAAAATCTACAATTCATTCTTGAGTGTCTTGTGTTTGATCATGGTAGTTGTAGACTCTGTTTACCGTGTGGATTTAATTTATTATGCAAAAATACAATTTGATGGAATATGTGCTTGAAAATCCATTCGCCTTCTTCTTTTAGATAGTTGAATTTGTTAAGATAATGTCTAAGGATGTTGTTTAGGAGTTTGTTGACTCAATAGGTGAATGGGTTTTCTTGGGTCAAAACCCTTTGGCGGGTTAGGTTAGTTTGACTATGAACAATATCAAAGACAACATACATAGACATGTAGATTTCCTATATGATGATAATGAAGATCTAGTTCTTTATTACCTTTTAATAACTTGCAGTGTGTTTGAATTGTTTTCTCATATGAAATTAAGTGCACATTAGATATCTTTAAATACAATGACATAATAACACATCATACAAATATATATTGAATTCGCTGATAATGACTAGTAGAAAGGGATAAGAACATTCAAATTTAAAACTTCTGATTTTAAATGCATTCCCACATTTTTATTAAGAAAATTTATTTTTTTCTAAAATTTATCATAAACAAATTAAAAAGATACATTATTATTATTCTTCGAATCATATTACTCAAATAAAAACATGCTTGTAAGCATCTAATTTTAAAAATAAAAAATAAATTTGTTAATCATTATAATTGTTTTAAAAAGTTACTATAGTAATTTGCCATTTTAAATATATTAAATATTCACTAAAACTTATTATTAGGAAGATGCCAACTTTGAGGGACAAATGTGTATTAAGTTGGCTAATAATGACTAGTAGAAAGGGATAAGAACATTCAAATTTAAAACTTCTGATTTTAAATTCATTCCCACATTTTTATTAAAAAATATTGAATTTTTTAAAATTTATCACAAACAAATTAAAATGATACAGTGTTATTATTCTTCCAATCACATTACTCAAATAAAAACGTGCTTCTAAGCATCTAATTTTAAAAATAAAAAATAAATTTCTTAATTATTATAATTTAAAAAAAAAATTAAAATTGTAAGTTGCCATTTTAACTATATTAAATATTCATTATAACTTATCATTAGGATGATGTCGACTTTGATGGGAAAATCTTATTTAACCCGAGACAAAATTAAACAGGATTGAATTGACATAAGACAAGACTTTCAAAATGGCACGCAATTTGATATGACAGCCTTTTAAATCAGCACACGCAATTGGCACAAGACTTGACTTTCAACATTAATCCAAAGATTTGACAGAGGGGTCGAATTCGAGTATCAAGGGCGATTAGAGGCAGACGATTAACTCAATTTGATAGCAGTCTTCCCCAACACGATTTTCAAGAAGAGCAACCTCGAATGCCCATGATGAAGTCTTCCCCTTGGCCATTGGAGGTTGTTCTCCCTAGAAATGTACGTTGAGATGGAATATACTTTCTATGGAAAACTATCCATAGATTAGCTATTACTTCCTGCCTCCAGGTAAGTTTATTGTAATATGCTGCATTTTTTTATTTTTCATTACTTTCTTTTTGTCTTCATCCTGCATCACTATAATATATTCAGACTTGTCAGTATTGCAGATAGGATGACGTTTTCTTATTTGTTAAGATATTTTTATTTACTGGTTAGTTTTTTTTAAAGTAGCAATTTTTTTTCAAATATCTCTAATTTGATGGTGTTTTCTTGTTACATTATATTGTTGGCTTTTCTATATTCGAAGGTCCCTTCACACATATCTTCACCCATTTTTGTGTGGAGACAGACCTCTCTAAAGAGTTCTCCAAAGAAATTTCAATGAAGGTTGGAAATAGAACTTGGATCTATTTAGTGGATTATAAGAGATCGACTTTCATATGTAAAAGATGTTTGTCTATAGGCATTTGGCCTCTTAGTGTAACAGAAAGGATTTCAGAATATTTAGGACGACGAGTCTAAGGGATGGTTCTCAAACCCATGTTGTAACATCCCACCTCGCAACCCCGAAGGGTAAGGGCCAAAAAAGAACAAGAATATTTTTTTTTTTGACATAAGTAGATCACATAACCAAATACAGTTGTCAATTCGATAGATTGATAGCATTCATGGCCATGCATGGCCGAATGCACATCCCAGAGGAGATGACTAAATCACTCTCTAGAGAAACATTAATACAACTATGTTCATTTTAAACACCAACCCAAATGTTCCTATAACCCATTCCAAAAAAAGTAAACATGAATCCATAATCATCACAGTGCAAGTGAATCCGATACCCACACTGGAATCCGTAAGTCAAATAAGAACAACATCACATATCTTCTCATTACTATAATTTAAATTATCTCTCGCAAGAGAGTACAAAATTTACGTAAAGGAATATACAAGAACAATGGCATAGCCATGAGTATGATATGCAAGTACAATAACATAGTCCTGAATAAGATACAATGACTGAAAATGTACAACAATGGAAAGGGTAATGAAGAGTGAGAACATGTCCAATCTGGTCGACCAATAACCTATTCATCGAACCCAATGGTGGTGGCAACACCTCCCAACCATGTGGACTCATAAGAGACCACCCCACTATGCTCGGAGGTAGTCACAAGGCCCAAACAGAAGAATAAAGGCAAGGGTATACCTGATGGCCAACACTCACATCAATCACGGAGCACACATGGAAAATAGTGCATAAGGAAGTCAACACATAGAGACGTTTATAAATATAATGTTGGGTGCTACTCACGACTACAAAGGTACAAGACACTAGGGTGTCTCATAGAATCAATCATGCCCAAATCAACGCCTCGTAGATGGATAACTCGACGTCCTATAGATGGATAGGCCTTCTCATATGCATCCTTAGCCTTTACAAGTGCTCAAGGCCATGCACAAGGATTCAATATCCTAGACCTAAACTCATCTCGTTTAACCAAACGAGGTATACAAAATCGACCGAAACACTGAAGTATATATTTGAAATAGCAAATATGAAAAATGTGATCTACAAGACCAAAACTTTCGATGACAGTGAAATTTATTGCAAATAGCGCTTTGTCAGTTAGATTAGTTATGTAATAACTCCAGTAACCCCAATTTTAATGCACAAACATAGATCGATGAATCTAAGGTATTTTCATGCCATAACATTCTTTAACTCAAAAATGAAGGTTTCCACAAGGCTAGTGATTCAGCAAAAAATGACCATAATGATCAGAACAAACCTACTCAACTTTCTAAAGAAGAGTTGTCATAAAAATCTCCTCAGAGAAGTCAATGTATAACAAAAGGGTTCCATGGGATTTAGATCTCTTCAATTTCTATCATTGTGTCCCAATTTTGTATGGCTACCCTCACTATATTCTCTAAAAGATCAAACCCATGGTTTACCCAAAAAAATAAATCAGAAAACACATGATTTTTCTTTGAAAAACCCTTTTATCTAAAGAATTAAGAAATAGTTCTGCATGTTAAAACAAATCCAAGGAAAGAGGCAATGTAAATATCTTGCATTGAACTAAATTTTGGCATATTTTAAACGCAGTAATGCGGTTTTAGTTTTCTATGTTTAAGGAAATCGCAGCAAGCAAGTTTTAGTTTTAGAGATTCTACTGCTAGGATATATGCTAGAAGATATATTAAAGTATTAATATATACGAGGTATAGCAATGCCAATTACTAGATTTTTCCCATAGCTCTCTTGATCAATACGGGGTATAGCAATGCCAAATAGGTATTATAATTATTAATTCCCAAACAATATAATGCCCAAAACATAAAGATCAATATGGACAGCTCAATCAATACCTTATAATGATTGACTATGAGCATAAGTATTGGTGTCTAAATAATACTTATTCATATACCTAGATATATGTAATTACTACTATATATTCATCTACCAGAAAAACAATTAATTGATGCAAATACCTGGCACATGATCTCTGATCACACTGATCGCACTCCCCTTCTTCATGTGCCCAGTCAAACCCTCGTTTCTCCTCTGTTTTCCCCAAAATTTTCCAACAGCAAGCCCTCGTACAGGGTATGGATGTCCATTGTTTGACCAGATGCATCCAGAGATGCGTTCACATGGAGCGCAATAATTGTAGGATTCACACATAATGGATTTGTTAAAACGGCGTTAGAAACTTTTAAGTAGATGCGACTGCCGCGGCCAGCATCCTCCTTGCTCAACCAAAATGGGAGCTATGGAACAGGGTATTGACATCCATCAAAACATAACAGAAGGGGGATTTTTGTCAGATATTGTAACTGCAAGTGCGCTGGTGTATCCAAGTATGTAAGAAGTGGAAGCAGAGACAAGGCATCCAACCATTCTCACAAAAAGCCAAAAAGAAAAGCTGTCTCCTAGACTGCAATAATTGCAGGATATAAACGGAATGGGTTTGTTGAAACAGTTTTAGAACCTATTTGCTTCAGAGGGTATGCCCTGGTAAGGCCCTGCAGTGCCTCTCTAGCTTGTTGATAGTGAGACCCAAAAGATCTGCGTAGATATGACTCAACAGAAGCAGGGGATAATGGCTTGTTATTTTGTAGAGTAAGGCGAGAACCTTCCTTGTTTGTATGTGCTGCAATCTTCATACCAAATACACAAATTTTCTCTGCCTCTTTTCTCTTGCCCTCTTGTTGGTTGTTATCCTTTTCATCTTCTTCATAAGTGCCCAGCATTCGTCCTTATTTCATCTGCCTCATAGATATTTTTCTCCTACCTTCAATACACTCACTTACCCCATTTAGTGAGCCATTGCATCACAAAGGGAGGGTTGTTACAAAACAATTCAAAAATACCACCAGGTACCATCCACGCTACATTCACCACATTTATTATCTCTATCTTGTTGGGCATGGAAGCGCTAGCTATAGCCAATGTCAACTCATCTGAGCTATGATTCTTCAGCTTTACTTGAAATGTGTTATTGAAGAGATTGGAGATGGCCAGTTCAAAAAGTGGCTTATTGAATAGCAGTAAAAGAAAACAACAAAACATAGCAAAGTAGCCATGCCCAACGTGGAGAGTATTTTAGAGTTTGATGCAGTTATAGCTAAGCAAAGTACAAATGCATGTGGATGGTACATTAAAAGGTTGATTCAAGGGAAGGTGCATGGAGGTCAATAACACTTGTAACTTGCATGGAGGATCCATCCTCTACCAAAAATCAATTCGCTCACCTATATCAAGATATTTTCCTGGCTCCTTAATCATACCCGCCAATCATATTTTAAGATTCGTCGTATGGCATGGTTGTTACACATGTGGTGGGAGGGGGTGGAATCTCATCTCCATCTTATTGTTCTACATGATATAATTAGCTGAAACTCTTGCTCTTTAAAAGGTGAGAAGGATATTGACACTCCCTTTCCATACTCAACACTCTTCTGGGCAAGCTAAAAGCTTTTCATACAATTTTAGATTCAATGAATATTTTGGGAGAGTTTGAGTCAAATGGGCAGGTTCTAGATTCGTCAATCCAATGTAGGCTTTGCCTAGATTTGTGAAGAAGGTTTCAAGTGGTAGTTAGAGCATATCGCATAATAACTAACATTCTGGATTTGGGATGCTTGTTTTATCTTAGAAATCCTTAGGGCCTTGAAAAGTAGCACAAATTTGGATCACTATCATTACAATCAAAATACTATTGAACATACTGCATATACAATAATAACTAACGTTTCGATGCTGGAAAACCAAATTCCCCTCTTTGTCCTGCTCATGATATTAGAGTTGAAACTTGAAAGAGATGAAGCAAGCACATTTAGTGAGCTCTCCCGGGTGTTTGATGGTTCCTGTATAGCAAGGTTGTTCTACCTTTTTAAGGAGACAGCCCTTTGGCTATAGAAGGAATTCCACGCACACAGGAAAGTAAGCATCTTTTGGATTTAATCCGTATGTTAGTCATAGATTCATCTGATCC
Source organism: Cunninghamia lanceolata (assembly GCA_027924645.1). NCBI lineage: Eukaryota > Viridiplantae > Streptophyta > Pinopsida > Cupressales > Cupressaceae > Cunninghamia > Cunninghamia lanceolata. Next base: position 2,640,807 of record BSBN01000275.1, on the reverse strand, counting down.
CCATAAAGATACTGTCCGGACTGTTCGGATGTGATGTCCGACGGTTCATTATAAATTCTAACAAAATGGTTCATCACCCTGTTTGAAGTGGATGACAATAAGATTTATTGTTCTAGTCGTTTGGTCTTCATTGATGATGTCAAACAGCAAACTCATATCAAGCGAGAAGGCTCTGGCCAAATCCCTGCAGCGCATTAATAACCTCGTTATTCATTCTCTTTCTCAGTGAAAACATTTGTCTTCCATCCGTGTGATTGATTAAACCCTGGATATTACTTTTAAAATAATGTGTGGCATGCTCATGAGCTTGGAAGGAGATGAAGAGATTAATAATATCAGAAAAGATGTGGATCATGTATCAGATGTGATGTTATTCCTTCCCATCAAGCTTCCAAGCACTTGTTACTACAGAGGCATCAAGGCAAGGGAGAGATTCAGGAATTTTTTTTTCGATGTGAAAATAGAACAGAGGAGGAGAAGAGAGTAATACCATGATGAGAATTTTTCATGTATTGTTGCGATTAATAAAGAGGAAGAAAAACCCACCTTGCCCATGGATTTCTGGTGTTTCTATGTATGCAATTCTTGTGTCTCTGTTTATTTGCTGTAGGTTTTATGTGCAAATTTATCTATCTTATTTCTTAATACGGACTTCTAATTGTCCTCGCAAACAAGATATTATAATTCCCCCAGCTTCTGAATTAAGCCGTGTTGGGATCAAATTCATAGAGGTGAAGGGAAAGTTTAAGGAAATCAGAATTAAGAAGAACAGATTTCACCTTCGCAGGGAAAAGCTTAACTAGTTGGTGCACTGTAAAACGGTCAGTTGATCAAAATCCTGTTGACGGAGATGCTTTCAACAAATCAGTTGACAATCAAGATCATTAAAAAGGTCGACATTATTGCAGTGAAGAGATCGATAGTAAAATTCGATAACATACAGAGTCGAAAAATCCATAAAGCGACTATTTATTGGAGAATCAGAATCTCCAGTAGCATTGAAACCCTCTTGTGGAATCTTATGGAATTAGAAATATGTGAGGGGGATGACACCTATTTGATATCAAGGTATGTTCTTCTCATGTGTGAGCTAATTGATTCTTAAGGAGGTGTGCTAAAGAAAGCTGAAATTATCAAGAGCTACATGGCAAGTGATAGAGAAGTGACCAATCTCTTCAATAGACTTAACAAAGGCATCACCATAAGTGACCATTAAGTCCATGGAGAACTATTTCTATTAATCTCACTGCATGCGTGGTTGTCGTGCAAACCATTTTCTCGCTGCGTCGCAAACTTTTTGTAAATTAATCTCCTAATTGCTTAAATCTGTGCCATTACAGCTCATAGAATATAATAGTCTGCATTTGTAATTAGGCCTGCACAAGATTCCCATGGAGGAAGCTGGCTGCATTTACTTTGTAAAACTATGTCCTCGCAGGTTCTTCAAATAATACCTTTATTTCTATTTCTACTTTCTAAATAATACCTTTATTTCTACTTGCTAATTTTTAGTCCCTGCAGTATACTGTTGTTTTCACTAGGAAGTGTTTGTTTTCCTGGATTTGCATGTAGAGAAAAAAAAAATTGTTCATATAATAAGGTCTAGATTTTTAGACCAATTTTTGTGCTAAAAAAATGGTTTGAGAGTGAATTTTAATTGGCTGTTCCCATTCGGAAATGGGAAGATCTTGTCCAATAAAAAATAGGGCAAACTCAATACTAAGCTGCTTCCTAATGTCTTGGTTACTTTCTGCAAGCAAGGCACGTGTTGTCCTTGATGGGGATCACTTGTGCATGGAGGTGTGGAAAGAGGGCGTGGACATGCATCGCAAGGATATAAAAAATCAGCCCTTCAAAACTCATCGCCAAGTAAATTTTATTGGAATTTAATTTGTCTGCTTAAATTGTCGGCCTTCTTTTCTACAAAGAAAGCTACAAATTTAATCCCTTGTTTGCCTTTGTTTCGATCCCAGCTTCAAGCAAAATAATAGACACATACTGCTTTTGCTGCAACAGTGCAATTGGACCGTTGGGATTTTAAACAACTATTAAATGCTCTAAACTAAAAATCCAATTGATTGTGTTAACTCCAGTTGGCACTTTTTGTTGGCAGTGATGTCAAAGGTGGTAACGTGTTTAATGTTCCACTTGGCATCGACCTGTTGACTTGGTAACATTCGCATTGTTGAAGTGTTAAATTTGGAGTTAAATATTTTATGTTGCATAAGTGGTAAAAAGGAATGTTGTGCGTTCTAATGTTTCTTTATTGAACTCCGGTTGCAAGGTTGTTGACAGAACTAAGCGGTCATCCTTCCTTTATCATTTGAAGCCCTTTTTTAGGGCAAACTGCATTGGCTGGTCACCAGTCTTAAGTGGTTGTATCTTTGGCATTTCGTTTCATAATGCATTTTCATAGGGTTTGCAAGAATACTCATGGCAAAAACAGGTTTTTGGAATCTGCCTATTGACTTCATGAGTTGTAAGCACATCATGAGAGTTTATGCAGGAAGTCTGATGAAAGGTTGGAGCATTGACTTCATAGCCCGCAGCTATGCCGTTATCATTACAAGGTAAAAGTGGAAATGGTTAGTAAAAGATTCTGAATCTGTCTCTTCTGTGGCCGTCAATATATTTGTAAGTATAAATTTAAAAGCTTATTTCTCTTCATCTGCAGAGTTGTTAAAGAAATGAGTAAATATCTTTGTCCAAGGTTTATTTCTGCACATCCATCTGTTAAAGGTTTTTGCTTGAATGCCATTTATGTAAAAGGTTGTATTCTATGCACCACCAACTGTGTTTTCTTTGTTGGTGATATGGAGCATTTTATAAACTCTTGTTGGCCATTATTTATATTGAAACCCTAGGGTTTCACCTGGGTTATTAGCAGTTGGACCTGGCACTTATATTCTTTTTATTTTTCTATGGGTTAGGGTTTAACCCATATGCAGTAAATTGTTGTATTCTCAACAGGGGTTTTTTCTATTCACGGCAGAGCAACTTATTTGTTTTTAACATAATTCTCAAGGCTTTATGAGGACAGTGAAAACTTGTTCAGTTATAACTATTTTGGATTCTTCGATTGAAATTTTTTTTGTAACCCTAAGGGGTTTCTGGTGAGCAACTGAAAGTTGATACTTGCAATATGTTTCATGGCACATAAGTTTGACTCTTGCAATAATGGTTCACGGCACATCCTCTTCAAATAGTTTTTTTTAAATGATGACAAAAGGCAACAATATTGTATATTATGTTGATGATAGTTGCAAAATTGTCAATTGGTTTTTTAGTTTGAAACTGTCAACAGTTGTAGGTTTCTGCAAAGTGATAAAGGTATAATGTGAATAATGTTTGTGCAAGAGAAAAAGGTGTGTAGACTGCACTCACATTGTTGGCAGTATATGCTTTAAAGAAATAGAGTTTTCCTCTGTATGAAAATATTTTTTAAACCTGTGTAATCTTTCATATGCTAGTGAGGCAATGTATTCAGTGAGATTGTAAGCCAGTAAGGCACAATAATCAGTGAGATTCTTAAGCCAGTGAGGCAATTTTTCGAGTGGTTTTATGCCAGGGGCTTTCCACTCAGGACAAATCTCTGTGTCTCTATTTTTTGTGGTATGCTTCTTGATCTATTGTCAGATGTTTCAGTTTTCATTCTTGTATCTTATTCTATTGGCATAGTTCTTGTGATACAGAACATCTAAATGCAGTTGGTTTAATTGTTTAAATACAAGTTTGTCACAGTAATTTGTTTCAGTTTGCAAATCATATCTGTAAGTGCAAAATTTTGTCGGGATACTGATTCAGCCCCCTTCTTAGTATCACTACCACTCTAACAAGTGGTATCAGAGCCAAACCCTCTATTGTTTAGGCCTAATCAGCCTAAGGGATTCCTGGTTGAGTGGGAACCATGTCTTTCCAAGATGGTCTTTCCTCTTCCAACGCACCTTTATTTGATGGTATAGATTATACATTCTAGAAATACAGAATGACTCATCATATCAAAGCTTTGGGATATGATGTCTGGGAAGCTATTGAAACTAATTGTATTGTTACTGGCAAACCATCTAATGCTGATGAAAAAAAGATTCTTGACTGTGATTCAAAAGCTGCTAGTGCTATTTGTTGTGGTTTAACAAATGAAGTGCTAAATAAGGTTATGGAATGTCAAACAGCTAAATTATTTGGGATAAACTTTCAAATATTTATGAAGGAGATGAAAGCGTTAAAGAAGCTAAATTACAAGCCCTTAGGGAAAGATTTGAAAGAATGAGAATGAAAGATGATGAAAAGGTAGTTGAATATCTTCAAAGAGTCCAGGAAACTGTCAATAGCATTAGAGGATTAGGGGAAAAATTAGAAGAGATAACTATTGTCAAAAAGGTCCTACGGACTCTAACCCCCAAATATGACTCCAAAACTTCTGTGGTTGAAGATAAAGATCCAAAAACCATAACTATTGATACTATACTAGGAGTTTTTACTGCATATGAAATGAGAATGGAAAATGAAAATCCTAATAAAGAGATTAAGGAAGCTACTTCTAAAACTGCGAAAAAGGAAATTGAAATTGGTCATGAAACTGAGAATGAAGACGAATCTGTCTTTGCTAGTAAGCTCAGAAGAGGGTTTGGTAGATATAAAGGAAAACTACCTTTTAAATGTTTCAATTGTGGCAAAATAGGTCACTATGCAGCAAAATGTCCTAATCTAGAGCTTGACAGTGAACAAGAAGATAACAAGAAACAATATAAGAAGAAGCCTTTCAATTTTACCAAAAGAAATACTTTCAAGAAAAAAAGTTTAATTGCTGGAATAACTGATAGTGCGTCAGAAGAGTCTTCTGCTGAAATAGATGAAACTCTTTTTATGGCAGCAATTATTGATGTTTCAAAAGAAGAACAAGTCGAAATATCAAAAAATGAAGTTGATTTAGAAGGGGAATTAAAATGTGCTTTTAGTGAAATCAGAAGGTTTAAAAAGGAAAATAGCATACAGAGTAAATTAATATCTGATCAAGAAAACCAAATTTCTAATTTAAGAGTTAGTCTTGAAGAAAGGAGAAAAAGACTTTCAGAGTCTCGAGAACAATTAAAATCTAAGGAGGATGAAATAGTCAAACTGAAAAGAGAACTTGAAATGTGTAATAGCAGTGATAAACTTGCTGACATGTGAGGGAAACAAAAAGATTATAATGATATGACTAGACTCAATTTCTCAAAAGGTTAATGCTCTAAGAATAATCAGTTCACAAATAATATGCCCTTCAAATTTTCGGGGTATTGTTTTTATTGCTATCAATATGGACATAGAGCAACTGACTGCAGGTTTGTTTATAAAAGACAGTCAAATTTTCTGCAACATAGAACTTTCAGTTTTCTAAATAGAATAAGATGTTTTAATTGCAAAAAACTTGGACATATGGCCAAGTTTTGTGACTCAGAGGTTGCTTCTCTTACTAAGCAACTCAAAATGAAATGGGTGCCCAAAAACAACAAGGCTATGATAGTGGAAGTTGCATTTCATGCAAAGAAAAATGAGATCTGGGTTATAGACAGCGGTTGTTCACATCATATGATAGGGGATAGAGGTAAATTTATTTCATTTGAAAGTTGCACAAGTGGATCAGTTAAATTTGGAGATGATTATTGTTTACAGATTACTGGAAAGGGTACAGTTCTCTTACCAAATAATACTCCTTTAGAAGATGTTTATTTTGTTGAAGGATTAACTCATAATCTATTGAGTGTTAGTCAAATTTGTGATAGTGGCTTTGATGTAGTCTTTACATCACAAGGCTGCAAGATTCTCAAAAATGCCAAACAGGTCATTGCATCAGGTTTGAGAACTAAAGGTAATATTTATAATCTGCATGGGTTTGCTAATGAATGCAAAAACAACTTATGTTTTATGAGTCAAAGTGAAGAAAGTAAACTCTGGCATAGGAGGTTGGGACATATAAACTATGATAACTTGGTCAAAATCAGTCATAATAAAAATGTTAGACATATGCTTGCTCTTTCCAAGCCTGAAAATATGGTTTGTAAAGAATGCCAACAAGGCAAACAAACAAGAAATGTTTATAAGTCTAAAGAACAATTTGTTGCGGAACCTTTACAATTAGTTCACACTGATTTATGTGGTCCAACCAGGACAAAATCCTTGAATGGAGAAAGATGTTTTATGTTATTCATAGATGACTATACAAGAATGACTTGGGTCACCTTTTTAAAGCATAAATTTGAAGTCTTAGAAAAATTTAAGATTTTTAAAACCATGGTAGAAAGAGAATTAGATCTAAAACTGAAATGTTTAAGGTCAGATAATGGTGGAGAATACACTTCTACTATGTCTCTTGAATACTGTGAAAAACATGGAATAAAGAGACAGTTTTCAGCTCCTAGAACACCTCAACAAAATGGGGTGGCTAAAAGAAAGAATAGGACTGTAAAAGAGATGGCTAGAACTATGCTTCATGATGTTGGACGTTCTAATGCTTTCTGGAAAGAAGTCGTTCATACAGCAGTTTATATTTTAAATAGAGTTGAAATAAGAGTCATAACTAGGTATACTTCCTATGAACTCTGGTATGGACACACAGCCAATGTATCTTATTTGAAAATCTTTGGCAGCAAATGTTACATAAGAAGAGAAGATTATTTAGGAAGTTTTGAATCACGATGTGATGAAGGAATCTTTCTAGGTTACTCTACTCATAGTAAGGCCTACAAATGTTATAATAAAAGATTGCGAAGAGTAGTTGAAAGCTCTAATGTGAAAGTAGTTGAGAATTTGTAGCAAGAACCGCAATCCCAGTCTCAACTAGTTGAAGAAATTATTCAAGGAGAACCAAGCACAAAAGAAGAATCAGAGAAATCTGAAGAAGAATCTGAATCAGATTCTGTAGTACCTCAAGAACAAGCTGTAAGTCCCAACACTGATACTCCTTCTAAATCTTCCATTTATACTCCTTCTAGAAGATTGTTGCAAAAGAATCATCCAAGTGATCATGTTATTGGTGATTTAGACTCTGGCATACAAACCAGACAAAAAACTGCTCAAGCAAATCAACAGGTTCATGTTTGTCTAGTTTCTCAATTAGAACCTAAAACTTATGCTGAAGCTAGTCAAGATGATGTGTGGGTTCAGGCTATGTTAGATGATTTAGCTCAAACAGAGAAAAATAACACTTGGGAACTTGTTCCATGACCTAAAGATAAAAATGTTATTGGGGCAAAATGGGTTTTTCGAAACAAACTTGACGAAAATGGAACTGTTGTCCGAAATAAGGCTAGATTGGTCTGTAAGGGTTACTCATAGATAGAAGGTATTGATTTTGATGAAACTTTTGCTCCTGTAGCAAGACTAGAAGCCATCAGAATGTTCCTTGCATATTCTGTTTACAAAAAATTCAAAGTCTATCAAATGGATGTTAAAACTGCATTTTTAAATGGAGACTTAGAAGAGGAGGCTTATATGGATCAGCCGAAAGGTTTTGTCAACAAGGACAAACCACATCATGTTTACCGATTGAAGAAGGCTCTTTATGGGCTTAAACAAGCTCCTCGAGCTTGGTATGCCAAACTTGATAAACATTTACAATCACAAGGCTTCACTAGAGGGGGAGCTGATAGCAATCTGTATTTTATGACTAAAAATGATCACATCTTGATAGTAGTTGTATATGTTGATGACATAATCTTTGGCAGTGATGATGATGAACTCAGTTTGTATTTTCCTTAGGTCATGACAGCACAGTTTGAAATGTCCATGCTGGGTGAACTTTCTTTCTTTCTTGGTTTACAGGTTTCTCAGCTCCAAGAAGGTATATTCCTTTCTCAAACAAAATATGCAAAAGAAATGTTGAAAAGGTTTCAGATGGATGAATGTAATCCTGTTAGTACACCTATGGAAACTAGTTGCAAATTAAGTGCTGAAGTTGACAAACCTGATATTGATCATACTTTTTATCGGTCTATCATTGGCAGCCTATTGTATTTAACTGCCACTAGGCCTGACATTATGCATGTTGTTTGTTTAGTTGCTTGCTTTCAATCTGCTCCTAAACAAACTCATCTCAATGCTGTAAAAAGAATTCTTAGATATATACAAGGAACAATGGATTTTGGTCTCTGATATTCGAGACATTCTGATTTTACTCTGACAGCATATACAGATGCTGATTGGGCTAGTAACCTTGATGACAGGAAGAGTACTTCCGGTGGTGCATTCTTTCTTGGTGGATGGCTTGTTTCATGGCATAGCAAAAAGTAGGATTCTATTTCTTTATCTATAGCTAAAGCTGAATATATTGCTGCCACTGCTTGTTGCACTCAAATTCTCTGGATGCTTCAAACTCTGTGTGATTATTAGATTGCTGTATCTAAGCCTGTCAAGATTTTGTGTGACAATGTTAGCACAATCAATATATCAAAGAATCCTGTTATGCATTCTCGTACCAAGCATATTGATATCTAGTATCATTTTCTTCGTGACAAAGTTCTTCTCAATGATGTTATCCTGGATTATGTTGCTTCAACTGAGCAAGTGGCTGACATTTTTACAAAGCCACTTTCCCGAGCAGTGTTTGGGGGTCTCCAGCAAAGGCTTGGAGTTCTCTTTTTTTCTTCTTTGCATTAATTTTTCCTTCCCGTCTGAACTCAGGGGGAGTTGCTTGCTATGTTCTCTTGGTCACTCTTCTTCTTGAGACAATTGTTCTTTTTGTTTATATCTTGTCCTTTTGGACTATTTGACAGTGGTGTTCCAATTGTTGATAGCTTTGGCCGTCGGGTTGTTCTCTCTATGGCCTCTAATAGTTTTTGTCTTCTTTGGCCTTGTTGTCAAAAGGGGGAGAGCACAATCTATCTATGTCTACTATTCTAGGTTCATTTTTGGTTCATTTTTGCCTCTACTCAGTGGTCTACTTAGTTGTTGCCATCTGTTGTTGTGGCTACTACTTAGTGGTCTACTCAGTGGTCTCCTCAGTGCTATACGTTGTTGCTTAGTGGGTATTTTTCAGTGATATTAATGATATTGGTGAGGTATTTTTCAGTGATATTGATGATATTGGTGATATCTGGTAACTATTATTGGTTCTTGTCTTTTGCTGGCACTGGACAGTTGTTACTGTATTATTGGTACTGATATTGGTTGATTCTTGATGACATCTGGCTTTTGTAATCTCTTGCATCTGTAGATTTGGTACTTGTATTTGCCTCTTGCATTTGACTAATCTCTGCATCTAAAACATTGGTTCTTGTATCTATGTTTTCATCTGAGGAATTGGTAAATTTGATATTGTTTTTGATATCTGTGTTGGAATGGTAAGGTTTGACATCAATGCCAAAGGGGGAGTTTTGTTAACTCCAGTTGGCACTTTTGGCAGTGATGTCAAAGGCGGTAACGTGTTTTATGTTCCACTTGGCATTGACCTGTTGACTTGGCAACATTCGCATTGTTGAAGTGTTAAAGTTGGAGTTAAATATTTTATGTTGCATAAGTGGTAAAAAGGAATGTTGTGCGTTCTAATGTTTCTTTATTGAACTCCGGTTGCAAGGTTGTTGACAGGACCAAGCGGTCATCCTTCCTTTATCTTTTGAAGCCCTTTTTTAGGGCAAACTGCATCGGCCAGTCACCAGTCTTAAGTGGTTGTATCTTTGGCATTTCATTTCATAATACATTTTCGTAGGGTTTGCAAGAATACTCATGGCAAAAATAGGTTTTTGGAATTTGCCTGTTGACTTCGTGAGCTGCAAGCACATCATGAGAGTTTATGCAGGAAGTCTGATGAAAGGTTGGAGCATTGACTTCATAGCCCGTAGCTGTGCCGTTATCATTGCAAGGTAACAGTGGAAAGGTCAGTAAAAGATTCTGAATCTGTCTCTTCTGTGGCCTTCAATATATTTGTAAGTATAAATTTGAAAGCTTATTTCTCTTCATCTACAGAGTTGTTAAAGAAATGAGTAAATATCTTTGTCCAAGGTTTATTTCCGCACATCCATCTGTTAAAGGTTTTTGCTTGAATGCCATTTATGTAAAAGGTTGTATTTTGTGCACCACCAACTATGTTTTCTTCATCGGTGATATGGAGCATTTTATAAACTTTTGTTGGCCATTATTTATATTGAAACCCTAGGGTTTCACCTGGGTTATTGGCAGTTGGACCTGGCACTTATATTCTTTTTATTTTTCTATGGGTTAGGGTTTAACCAATATGCAGTAAATTGTTGTATTCTCAACAGGGGTTTTTTCTGTTCATGGTAGAGCAACTTATTTGTTTTTAACATAATTCTCAAGGCTTTATGAGGACAGTGAAAACTTGTTCAGTTATATCTGTTTCGGATTCTTCGGTTGAAATTTTTTTGTAACCCTAAGGGGTTTCTGGTGAGCAACCGAAAGTTGATACTTGCAATAATGTTTCATGGCACATAAGTTTGACTCTTGAAATAATGGTTCATGGCACATCCTCTTCAAACAGTTTTTTTTAAATGATGACAAAAGGCAACAATATTGTATATTCTGTTGATGACAGTTGCAAAATTGTCGATTGGTTTTTTAGTTCGAAACTGTCAACAGTTGTAGGTTTCTGCAAAGTTATAAAGGTATAATGTGAAGAATGTTTGTGCAAGAGAAAAAGGTGTGTAGACTGCACTCACATTGTTGGCAGTATATGCTTTAAAGAAACAGAGTTTTCCTCTGTACGAAAATATTTTTTAAACCTGTGTAATCTTTCATATGCCAGTGAGGCAATGTATTCAGTGAGATTGTAAGCTAGTAAGGCATAGTAATCAGTGAGATTCTTAAGCTAGTGAGGCAATTTTTTGAGTGGTTTTATGCCAGGGGCTTTCCACTTAGGACAAATCTCTGTGTCTCTATTTTTTGTGGTATGCTTCTTGATCTATTGTCAGATGTTTCAGTTTTCATTCTTGTATCTTATTCTATTGGCATAGTTCTTGTGATACAGAACATCTAAATGCAGTTGGTTTAATTGTTTAAATACAAGTTTGTCACAGTAATTTGTTTCAGTTTGCAAATCATATCTGTAAGTGCAAAATTTTGTCGGGATACTGATTCAGCCCCCCTCTCAGTATCACTACCACTCTAACAGATTGATCCTCTCTAGAGTCTACATCTGGTGTCTTCTCCAACAACAAAATCTCCAGTATTCTTTTAAAATTATAGTAATAGTTATTTGGCCATTTATTCTCTGAGATATGGGCGCAGGCAGTGGGATTCTACCCTCTCATCTCACTTCGAATATATATGTTTGGCGATAATGTTAAATCAGATTTTGTATTTTATTTTTGCAGTGTCTTCTTCAACAGTAAAGTCTTCAGCAATGTCTCCAGCCAAATCACTAGCTATGTCATCAATTATATCTCCAGCTACATCTCTAGCTATGACTATGTCTCTAGATAAATCACCAGCAACTTCACCATCTGATTCCTCGTCTTTCACCAAGGCTCTAGCCACATCACCTGAAGGTAACTGAACAGGTCTCCGTATTTTAAGTATCCTAATAAGTTGTGAATGATTTTTTAAAATTTAAAGTGAAAATGAGGAATTTTAGATGAAAATTTATAGAAACTCTATTCACATAAATGACCCATATTTATTTGGAAACCCAAGGGCTATGAAGTGGCAACAAGGGGGTTTCATGAATGATACCATGGAGTTACGGTTACTGCAGCACTCCGACAGGCATGAGACTCACACCGCATTAATGGCAGTGGGTAGGTATGTTTACCCTCCTCTTTCATTCATAAAACAACAGACAATCTTCATGCTTGGATCTGCAATGGTAAGTAAACCTTTTCGTCTTCTTCTCTGAACATTCGTTTCTCTTATGCTAATTATGGAAAACCATTTGTCTATGAATTTCTTATCAAATCACCAAAAATTTATGCTCACATAGTTGTCTTGAATTGCTGCTAGTCGCTTTCATTGTTTATCTTGTGAAGTCTAAACTAAGTTTTCTTCACGCTGTAAAACTCTAGTTTTCTTTTCTTCTTTTAATTGGTAAACGAGGACATTATCAGGCCCATTTTGTTTTCTTTAAATTGGGAAATGAGGGACATAGCTACGCCCAGGCCAATTGGGGACATAATCGAAAGCACTATTCCCTATTTCACCCAGGGGCTCCCTAGGACTTGAATTTTGCTCATGGTACGTTACATTTCAGGCCTCTGATTATTATTTTTTTTTCAAAGATTTCAATTGTAGTAGGTTGTTCTCTGCAGCACATTGTCCTATTCCACTCTCTCATTACTCACAGAGAATTTACGTTCGCTTCACTCATAGAGGGGAAGACAATGAGGATGTTGTCTTAAGTCGCAAGGAGAGGGGCTCCTTACAAAACAAGCAGTAGAACATAGGTGTGAATTTCCAGAAGAACGTGTAGCTTATGTAAATGCCCTAAAAATGTTGGCGGTGCTCTTAGACTAATAATTAAGGGGGATGGACTGTTGTTGGATTCTTCCATACGCACAATACATTCACATTTACAACCATTGATACCAGTTTTGGCTCTTTGACTAAAATATCATCTCCAAAGAGCATTAGAATCAATATATGGAGCTTTTAGGACTAAAAAGAAGACATATCAAAATTTCTCTATCCTTTATTGTCTGAGGCATTCTATCAAACAGTTCAAGTGATACAAAATATATGTTGTGTGACAATATGCTGATGGTGGATTTTGTATACCGATGTTAATTATCATTTAGTTTTGTGCTGGTTTCCATGCAATGTCTTATTACATGGAAAAAAAATTAATTTATTTGTGAAGTTAGGTATTCCTTACTCTTTCCGGATCTATAGTTAAACATATATATTCCTATTTATAAATATTTATACACATTGTATTCTATTCTATTTAGATTTTTACATATCTTTACATAATTATACTTTTCTAGGTCCTTTATTTTGAGGTTGGCATGTTGTCTCTAACAATTCATTTCATTTTTTTAAGTTTGTCAGGAAGGGGTTGTTGCTTGCCGCGTGACAGAAAGGTGGCCCGACATAAAGGTAAATATGATTATGGGAAGTTGCATATTTCTTTTGTGGTTGTTTGTTGATCTATATCTCTAGTAATATATGTTATAATCTTTAATTGTTCTCTTATTTACTATTGCAACTATATATAGATTGGTGCATATTGAAAATAATGAAATGTAACTTGGCTTTATTTTTCTTTTCCTTTCATCTTGCTAGTTCACAAGCAATATAGTACACCATGGTATGCTGATCAACCCTCTATTAATTTTGTATATTTATATTTCTACATTGATAGAACATGGGACAACTACAAATACAAACAAAAGCTACATTGGCATGTTTATATGCCTCAAAGAATCTAGCTAGAAGGTAAAGATATACATTTGAGCTCTTGACTAGGCCATGAAGCTCTTTAGTGTTTAAACAAAATCATATTCAAATGTCTATGTTACAACTATGCCCTTCAAACAATATGTGTTTTGATAAGCATTATAAGGTTCCCAAATGCCTTCTATTAGGCTTACCTCATGGACCATGCAAAAGTTAGAAACCATGCTAACAAAAGATTTCTTGAGTGGCCTTGATGTGAAGTTGCAACTACCTTGGTAGACATGTAAGTAGAAATATAATAAAATATATGAGGCACAAGAACTAATTGACAAAATATCTTTGAATATAGAATCACAAACATGTGCAGAAATTGTTTGACATAATGCCTCAAAGTAAAATATGTAAGCTTGTACAGAGTACACAAATGACTTGACAAAATGGCTTAGGAATGGACATAAACATGGCATGGCTTAAATCCATGATACATTCTAATTGGGTTGCCCAAGGAAACTTTTTAAGAAAAGCAACTAGAGGCTATAAAACCAAAGTCCTCAACCTTTGAGAACTATAAATATTTTCAATATGCTTATTACAGTAGGGTATCTTCTAGATTAAATCCATACCAATTTCCTTAGAACCCTTTACAATCATTTACAAACCAACCTTTTAATTAGGAATAGAGGCTACTTAACTTCTTTATAGAGCAGAATGATATTTGAAAAAGAAGAATATTAACTCTATCACATCATAATGTTTGAAATGGATAAGTATTACCTATACTAGTGCTATCAAACTTATTCTTAGAAAATTTAATAACATTTATATATACCAAGAAAATCTCAAAATCAACTTTTTCTTGATTAATACCTATAAGCTAGTGAGACTATAAGAATACTAACTCAGATCCACCATTATGCTATAAAATTCCTTATCAATATGCAACCAAGTAAGAGGTAAGAGTTATACTTTTACCAAAGTAGTAATCTAGACTAGTAAAACAAAAGAATCACCATTCATATTCAACCTAACACAAGTAACCTTATTTATTTAACTAATTTGCACTAGTTTCAATGTCAATAGAGAACCCACAAATAAATCAAATTCAATTGAGTCCTTGAATAAATTTGAGAAGTCTACCCTAAGAAGCCAGTGCAATCCTTTAATAATAAAATATCTAAATTCTTCTGAGTTAGATAAAAATCTTGGAAATAGAATATCAAACCATTGTATCATGAAGGGATTTTCTAGTTCTATAAATTTATAAAGTTACTCAAGACCTCTGTGATTGCAACATAAACCAAGTATTGCCCAAAGCAAGCACACGAGGAAGGATTTTTCTAGAGTTTTAGAAAACAACAAATTTCATCCATACCAAAAGCCCAATCAAACCTCTAAGTTACATCAACTTCCAACTGAGATCTCCAACATCCAAAATATTGAATTATTCCACTTATAGGACTCAACCATCTATCAAGTTATATATGTGTATTTCGAATCCCAAAACACCTCACCCTTTTACCACATAAAAAATAATTAAATAATACCTTTTCATACACTATTCCTATGCCTCTTGAAGGTAGTTATAGTTGCATTAAATATTAATAGAAACACATGCACCAATGATTCTTGTTTGTCTAATTTCCTAGCATGGAAGAATATAACCTCCAAAATTTTATATGCAACTCAAAATGTTTTAAAGAAAATGCAACTCTTGAAGGTAGTTATAGTTGTTTCAAGATTCATAGAAACACATGAACTAATGGTTCTTGTTTGTCCCCCTCTAATTTTCTAGCATGGGAGAATATAACCCCGAAAATTTGATAAGCAACTCAAAAATTTTTAAAGTAAATGCAAGATCAAAATTTACCCTAGAGTTCATTCCTATAATTGAGATTATTAGGATTTTCATGGAGGACAAAATCTCCTATTTGAAATTCTCATTGGATAATTCCACTGTCATACATTTATTTAGTTGTATTTAAAATATTTGTAGACTATCTAATGTGCTCATTATTTATTCATCAAGGGTTTCAAGTTCATGTAGTTAGTGTTCTTGGTATGTATAGTCATCAATAATATCATGGAGGGAAACACTTGATGATGGAATTTTAATTTCAAGTGGCATAATGGCATTTGTATAATAAACCGAGGAGTTCTTGTTCTGTAGACTTCATAGGAGTGCATATCAATAATTTAGGGAATAGTTCTACATACCAATTCATTCCACATTTATTAGTTGTTTTCTATAAAAAATTATCCAGTAATTTTATTTGTGGCCTCTTCTTGCATGTTGCCTCCTAGATAATATGTGGTGGAAAGTATCTATTGTATATTAGATTTTTATAAGAACTTCATGACTAGTGTGTCATTATTAATCATGATAGTACATGGAAAGCCAAACCTAGAGATAAGATTATCTAAAAAAGGTTACAAATGTTGGTCAAAGTGGTGGTTTTTAAAGGTATGGATTCAACCCATTTCATAAAATAATTAGTAGCTATAATGATGAAGGTGTGCCCTTTAAAATAAGTTAGAACAATTTCACTCACCAAACCTAGTCCTCAAGTGGAGAAGGCCAAGGTGAACTATAGGGGTGAAGTTTGTGTCAATGTATGTTTATGTTTTTGAAACATTGCACATTTTTGGATGAAATTATGGGAATCTTTCTCCATTTTACTCCGACAATAGCCCATACATAGTATATTTTGAACTAGTAATTTCACTACTAATGTGACCCCCACATATGCCTCCATGGGCTTCTTAGAGTGTGCACTAAACTTTTCTTAATAATTTAGGCATCATAGTAATAGTTTGGAGGATTCAATTAATAAACTTATCATATATCATCTTTGATCATAAAATCTTAAATAATACCCCTAATTTTTATTTTTAGTTCTATATCTTGAATTTCTATACCCCTCCTAGAGTACACAATTCTCATTAAAATATTTCATATTTTTACTATATATCTTAGGTACTTCTTTTTATGATATTTTTATACCCCTATTATTTGTACCCCTCATGTTACATCCCCTTTTTGGATTCAATATTACTATTTACTTTTTCTTGAATAGTATAGTTAAGTGAATATGTTATTAACATCATAGGAATTGATGATGTAGATAGAGAAAGTTAATTTTATGAAACTATGGAATCTATTTGATTATGATCGATATGATGTTAAGAATTGGAATGTCTATTTTTTATGCAAATGAAATGATTTGACATACTATTCATTGATCAAAATATTGGTGTTTTGACCACAAAATTGTTTGTGAGATTATCATTTGCAGAAATAGATGGATTATGTTCACTAGGAAGAAAGAAGAAGAGAAAGTATCTTTGAGAAAGAGAGAATAGACTCTGGAATTAACCAAATGTGCTTGCAACTTAAAATGCATATCAGGTAGATAAACTTGATGCCTTGAAGTAAGCCTTGTATACGGGCTAAGTCAATTTTAGTCAAGATATTGACGTTTGAAGTATAGGTCTTTCTCCTATCATAAGTCGTCGTTTAGAGTATGGGAAATCGAGATTCATGTTGTAATCCTCTAAAATGTGTTGTCTAAAGGCAATGATTGATATTCTAATTATATGTAAATATATGTACTTACTTATGGCTGAGTTGTAAGTCATGTCTTGTTGTCGATTGGCGCAAGAGTCGAATTTGTGTGTAAATCGATCTCAAGTCTTGTTCTGCGTTACACCCAATCCGACGTTATTGTCATAAAATGCTTCATGCGTATGTCGTAAACTCCTTTTGCAAAATTTGACGGACATCAAATTAGAGACCAAGGCGTCTTATAACTTTTTTGTCGTAATATAAAGGAATATGCTAAATTATATAAGTTATATTTTAGTAGTCATTGAGGTATTCCTTTATTCTTGTTTGTTGTCAAAAATTGAGTCAAAGTTTGAAGAGGGACACATTTAAGTTCTTTTTATGATGTCTTTCTTTTTGAATAACTCTTTTTTATGCTTTCTAGTTTTAGACTACCAAATAATCATCGACCAAACTTTTAATACTATGTTGGCAATTGTTTATTCTCATGATCAGTTTTGAGTTGAGGGATATTTTAATCAATTAAGTCTGCCACCTCGTAAGAGTCTAAGCACCACTTTTCTATGTAGTGGCGAATTAAGTGGTAATGAAGTCCTTGTCCTCGAATAGTGGACATATTGTTAGGTTGTTAAGTCACCTCACATAGAGAAGCTCCATCCTGCAGAGTGGTTACGTAAGGTGGAGATGTTTTTGCAAGTGGGGAATCTTTTCCTTCTTGTTAGGCATGGTTAGGAGTGGTGAGTCGGTTGCTTTTGCCTTCGCTATGGGCAGGGATAAGTGGAGAGTTATGAGTTAGTTTCAAAAGGGAGGATACGGGGAATAAGCTAGAAGATATGAGTCTGAGCAAGGAGCTTGGAAGGGTGATACTGAGAGAACAGCAAGGCGGGACTAGTTGAAGCAAATTTATGAGTCTTATGACAAGGTCTTATACTCCATTCCTGTGCAATCTTAGTTCATTGTTTGTGTCATACCTTGCAAGTTTTTGCAATAGATCTTTGAACATAAATGAAAATTCAAGTGTTGTTTATAACTGCAAGCTATGTGAAGTTGGTCTTCAATAAAAACATAAGCTATGTGTAAAGCTGTTGCCCTGCATTACATCACACCAAGGGTGCAAAAACCACAGTTTTTATATATTATTAACGTAGGTTTAGATTGTTTTGAGGAGCCTATGGTTTTGCTTCCAATGGTTGTAGTTAATGAAGGGTGAAATTAGTGTAGGAGTTGGATTTAAAAATGTCTCATAGTCATCTCATTGTTGAACCCCAATAGCATGGTAGGTGGAATGATTTCAAACTGTGTTGTTGTTTGTTTTTGACTGAAGAGTGTGAGTATGTGGTGCACTCATGGTAGGTGTGATTAGTCGAAGATTAAGCTATTATTGGTTCAAAAAACCACAGAGGTCTAACCTAGTCAACGTAGGATGTGAGCTTAGTTGGCTTTGATGTTTATATATTAATAACCTATTTTATTAAGATTTGGAGGTGTGCTAACCGTTGGCAGGTAAGAAGTTCAGTGTGGAATGTATGCCGACAAATATAAATAACTTAATCATTTTATGGTACTAGTTCTTAAGTTGGTAGTCGGTTATTGAGAATGTTCTTCTCTAGCTACGAATGATAGCTTCCAAGTCCTTTAAATCATTATTTTTATATAGCTCTTTCCACTTAAAATCATTCAAACTAATTGTATTTGAAGGAAGATATAGAGATTTGAAGGATAAATAGTTATCTTTGGTCAAAACTATCATACATTTAAAATAAGGAAAATAAGAGGGCGGGGGCGACACATTGAGATTTAGTTATAAAACTTGCATGTAATTTCCTTGTATTTTGAAACAATTTTGAAATATTTTGAAATACCTAGTATGATAAAAGATTTAAGTAGAGTCAGAGATTTAAAGGTTCATAGAAAACCTTTTGTGAATCCTAAAACTTTAACTCAGAGCCTTCGAGTATTCGTATTCTATATTTGGGTATATTATAAAACCTTCTAAAAACAATATAGTCAAGTTTAGTGACAACTTATGAGTGGATAATTTAAACAATGGGCTAGATTGTTTTTGAGATCATTATTGCATCACAAAATGTTATCCGTATAAACAATGTCCTAGAAAACCATTCTTATATCATGAAAATGGAGAGGTTTCCATGAGTTTAGAGAAAGAACAAACCTAAATGCCATGCGCTAATGCATGATGAAATCCTAACACCTTGAGGTCATCGAGGTTGACATATATAGAACTTGCAAATAGAAAACTGTAGGATTATGATTAATTCGAGTCGAGTAGGGTGGGTGAACTTAATTCATGCATTGATAAATGCTAATTAAATTCAAATCCTTTTGCCAAGGTAATGCATGATCCTCAAGTGCATTGAATGTTCACTGTGACTGGACGGCATAGCTTGTGGAGAGGTCATGCATGACTAGAGGGTATCTAGGGATTTGCATGATAATAAGTCATGTAGGTCACAACACCAGAGCTCAGATGGAAAACACCATTGGTTATCCTAAGTCTATCCTCTTGAGTAGGGTAGGGCCACTTCCGGTTAGGAAGGAGTGCAGGAGACTGATGGTCTATGGTTGGAGGTTAAGCTCCTTGAAGATACTTTCTCTTCTTAATTCTTGAGGAATGCTGAGACTTGAATTTGGATGTTCGACAATCAAGATGTAGTGACATTGGTAAGTTCCTAATTTAGATTTGCTTTAAGTAATTTATAATAATATGTTATTTAAATGTTTTGGTTGATCATTTCCTTTTGATTTATGAATATGAAATCATGCTTATTGTTAAGTCGATGGATGAATTACTTATTTTTAGTAATTACTTTTCTGTTTTGAAAAAAAAAAAAACTTTGGTAAAAAATTAGTTTTTAGAGTAAAATCAGAATTGGCTGTTACACCTCATATATTCATTTATTGATTTGAACATTTCATTTGAATCACCAGTATCACACCGAATTCCAAATTAAATATTTTGAATGAATTTTGATAGAAAAATTATCAAAATAAAATACATTTAAACTACTTTTATATTATAGTAATTCAACATTGATTTCTAAATTTCTAATAGAAAATATAATTGAAAAAATTAACTATAACTATGTTATGTGAATAGGTGGTCACTCTTGACTTCCTTTACTTGTTTTGATTGATAAAATAAATTAATGCTTACTGGTGCAGAAGCACCTCGAGACATTGAGGATCTAGAGGATCCCTCGTATTTTATATTGTGTCCAAATGTTATGTTGTAAGCCTTCGAGCCATATCGAAAGATGGTATATGTGTCATTCCAAATTGTAAATGAATTGAAAGAGATTGTAACCGAACAAGTAGAATGTAACAGATTGGCAGGGTGGTTGAGGAACGGTTCACCTTCCACCGTCTGTAACTGCCAATGTATGAGTCTTTATATAGTTGGTCTCTGTTCGTGTAGACATAGAGAGAAGTGAACGAGCAGACAGAGTGAGAGAAGATTGTAACTTAACTCTGGGAAGGAATATAAGTTCTATTTCTAGTGTAAATCCGCAGAAGACATCGTTTGGAGTCATTCCACTGGTGGGTTTCTTTGAAACTAGTGGAATGACCTCCATATAGAGTAGTGTGTTTTACTTTTCTATTTTGTGGGTTTTTTGTAGTTCTGTGTGTTTTGTTCAGTTACATGAGCTGTGGAGAGGAACTATGCACTTTAAGTGTATACAACTAATGTATGTGGAAAGCATCCCCAGCGTATATCGCAGATACAGTTCGTGTGTATCTTCCATTTGAATATCATTGTTGTATGTGAGCTTTTAGAATAAGCACTCTGAACGATGCAAGAAATGACCGGTGGAAACAGTAAGGAGGACCGGAAGAATAGGTCGAGCAATGTATGGAGAAGTCATCGGATTGACTATGTCTATCGGGTAGACAAAGGTGCATTGAACCGATGACATTAGTCTTGCCGATCGTGTTTGTGTCGAGGTGACAAATGGTAATGTCTTACCAAAGATGAAGCATTATGTTGAGTTATCGGTAAGAGTTGTATTGTCGGAAGGTGGGCGAAGAGTCCCACCGATGATCTTAGTCACACCGACAAAGGGAAAGCAGAGGATGTGCATCGGTGTAAGGTTTGATATCGGACGATGAGGATTAAGTTACGCTGATAGTCTATGTCAGACTGACGAAAGAGAAGTGAAGTATATCGGTGTGAGTAAGGCCATCGGCACAGGAAAGTCATTTTGGACTGACAGAAGGAACTCTCACCAATCGGGGTGAGAGGTGAGAAGTCTTGCCGACGATGGAGCAGATGCTAGGTCTATCGGTTTGACTAAACATATCGATGAAGAAGATGTGTGCTAGCCCGATGCGGAAGGTCTCACCGATCGGGTAGATCATTATGAAGTGTTGCCGATGGTGAAGTGGGAGTTAGACGCTCATCGGTATGATCGATAGCGTCGGCAGAAGATTCGAGGATCTCGCCGATAGAATACTGTCTTGCCGATAGGCAAGAATATGGATATTTCGGTGAGACAATCCAAAGGTCTTGCCGATATACACTGTAAAGGCTATTTTGTGGGCTTTTCGAGGGATCTTCCACCTGTTTTGTATGTTATCTGGTTGCACTCTGCATCAGATTGGTATCAGAGCTAGCGAAAGCTCTGGGAAGTTTTGTGTTGAATTATATCTGAGATGGGGATAAGTGAGAAATTGGTGTTTTGGTTTGCTAATATTTGTAGTTGCAGATGTATGTCCACAAGCTGCAGGTAGGCAGATAGGAGATCTGTCATGGGCCTGAGAAGGAGGTCCAGTTGGTGTCGCCAAAAGTCTTGGGGAGGGAGGCGAGAAAGGACTCCCAGGTGAGGGACAAGAGTGTTGGTGTAGCATTGAGGGTGGACTTATGTTTGGAGCAGCATCTGGAGGAGCAGCTAGTTAAACTCCATTGATAGAAGGCATAGTTGAGGATGAAGAGGAAGCAGCAGAGGTATCCAGTTAGCATTGCAGACATTGAGAAAGTCAAAAGATATTGCAGGCTTTTCACTGAGCATTTCCATGGGACATGGAAAATTTTCAAGTCTGGGAGTATGGTGCAGAAGCACCTCGAGACATTGAGGATCTAGAGGATCCCTCGTATTTTCTATTGTGTCCAAATGTTATGTTGTAAGCCTTCGAGCCATATCGAAAGATGGTATACGTGTCATTCCAAATTGTAAATGAATTGAAAGATATTGTAACCGAACAAGTAGAATGTAACAGATTGGTAGGGTGGTTGAGGAACGGTTCACCTTCCACCGTCTGTAACTGCCAATGTATGAGTCTTTATATAGTTGGTCTCTGTTCGTGTAGACATAGAGAGAAGTGAACGAGCAGACAGAGTGAGAGAAGATTGTAACTTAACTCTGGGAAGGAATATAAATTCTATTTCTAGTGTAAATCCGTAGAAGACATCGTTTGGAGTCATTCCACTGGTGGGTTTCTTCGAAACCAGTGGAATGACCTCCATATAGAGTAGTGTGTTTTACTTTTCTGTTTTGTGGGTTTTTTGTAGTTCTGTGTGTTTTGTTCGGTTACATGAGCTGTGGAGAGGAACTGTGCACTTTAAGTGTATACAACTAATGTATGTGGAAAGCATCCCCGGTGTATATCGCAGATACAGTTCGTGTGTATCTTCCATTTGAATATCATTGTTGTATGTGAGCTTTTAGAATAAGCACTCTAAACGATGCAAGAAATGACCGGTGGAAACAGTAAGGAGGACCGGAAGAATAGGTTGAGCAATGTATGGAGAAGTCATCGGATTGACTATGTCTATCGGGTAGACAAAGGTGCATTGAACCGATGACATTAGTCTTGCCGATCGTGTTTGTGTCGAGGTGACAAATGGTAATGTCTTACAGAAGATGAAGCATTATGTTGAGTTATCAGTAAGAGTTGTATTGTCCGAAGGTGGGCGAAGAGTCCCACCGATGATCTTAGTCACACCGACAAAGGGAAAGCAGAGGATGTGCATCGGTGTAAGGTTTGATATCAGACGATGAGGATTAAGTTACACCGATAGTCTATGTCAGACCGACGAAAGAGAAGCAAAGTATATCGGTGTGAGTAAGGCCATCGGCACAGGAAAGTCATTTTGGACCGACGGAAGGAACTCTCACCGATCGGGGTGAGAGGTGAGAAGTCTTACTGACGATGGAGCGGATGCTAGGTCTATCGGTCTGACTAAACATATCGGTGAAGAAGATGTGTGCTAGCCCGATGCGGAAGGTCTCACCGATCGGGGAGATCATTATGAAGTGTTGCCGATGGAGAAGTGGGAGTTAGATGCTCATCGGTATGACCGATAGCGTCGGCAGAAGATTCGAGGAGCTCGCCGATAGAATACTGTCTTGCCGATAGGCAAGAATATGGATATTTCGGTGAGACAATCCAAAGGTCTTGCCGATATACACTGTAAAGGCTATTTTGTTGGCTTTTCGAGGGATCTTCCACCTGTTTTGTAAACTACAAGAAACTAAAAATACAATCGTTCACCTATCTCATATCTAACCATTAAAACTAAAAAATCCCTCTCTATAGTACACAAGTGAAATCCCTCTTTTTGAATCAAACTTGTATCTCTTTTATAGTCTACAAGCACCTTCATAATCTATATGCAATTCTTACATAAATAATATAACCAATTCCTTCTTATGATCTCATGGAAGCCAAAAGTAAAGAGATATAAATTTATATTTTTTTTTTACCCGTTGGGATGCTCTCTTATTCCCAACACTTAAAAGAAAAAAATATTCATATAATTACCCTCTCTACCATTAATACGTAGTATTGTTTATCTATCATTATATAACAATATAATATTTAAGATGCATTGATGAAAGATTTATAAATGGGAAATGAAAATGTAGCAACATGTTGACTAGTCAAACATAACTAATTTGTCTCCAGTTAAAGACTTGCCACTAAGGGAGGCAAAAGCTTTGATTTTTTATTTTTTTTTGTTGGAGCCAATACACAAGCATGAGCCTAAGATAATACGTATTCGACTGAGGGCCAAGGATTGAGGGGTATCCATTCCATCGAAGTCACCCAAGGGACAATCCGAGCCCCATTGTTTATTATTGCACTTTCAAAAGATTTGAACCTTAGTAGATGGCATAATTAAGAAACATACCATCATCTCACTAAATATACTCAATTAATTAAACTACAACCCTTTAATGAGGCTTTGAAATTTTGATGATAGAAAAGACACCTAAAAAGATGCCGTGCAATTTCCATGAATCTTCTCAAAGTACTTTAAATAAAAGGACAGTCATGAATTTTGATTTCTACTAGAGTTGTTCTTGTAGAATAATTTCACTTAAGATAACTGCTTAATGTTTTCGACGAAAGCACAATCCATCTACACAAACATTTCCACCGTTCATTGTGATTGCGTTCCTTGAGAAAATCTGTACGCTCCATTCTTGTGCTGTGGTTTCTTCCACTTCTATGATATTTCCCGGACATTGCAATTCCTACACTTTTTTAACGGTAGAGAAGACGCCTAAAAAATATGCCCTGCAATTTCCATGAGTCTTCTTTCGTTCACGATAAATGACACTTCATCGACACAAACATTTCCAGTCTATCTTGACTGCATTTCTTGAGAGAATTTATACGTTTCATTGTTGCGTTGCGGTTTCCTCCATTTCTATCATATTTCACAACATTTATTTATGAGTTAAAAAAAAAAATTAAAATCCAAATCACAACTTACGCAACCATTTATCACTTTAAGATTGAGTGGATCAATGAAATGGTGGAAGCTTTGAGCAACTACATTCAGGGAAGTTGCAGCACATTTTACTAGGCATTTTTTTACCATCAAATACGTAAATTATCTCCCTCCATTCACGTCTAACTGACTAGTCAAAAGGTCCATCCTCACATCTTACACATTATATGTTGATATAATTTCACATCATTTTGGGTGTATATCGGTACAGTTGTTTTGTATGTAATGATAAATGTATAAGTGGAATACTTTTTTCTTGAATAATTTAAGTCTTGTCTTATTTTATTTACACTAATTTTTAGGAATAGGTCATAATCTTTAGTATATATATTTCCATTACGAGAGAGGGTCTGATAGTGGTGCAATCTAATTTCCAGAGTTGATATGGCCTTGTACATGTCACACTAGCACTAAACAATTTTACAACCATACAAGCAAAGATGTGGATAGTTTAAATATTTTATTTTCAACAATGTATGACTCATCAAACACATGGATAAAAATGAAGAGTGGAAACCTTTTGTTTGGGTCAACATTATGGTTGACTCAGGAAGGTGGTGCACATGGACCCCAAGATGTAGAACATCATCAACTCACCACATGTCTACATTGACATGTTTTTGGCATGCAACCATACATGTTTTAATCAAATGTGAAGACATTTAATCGATGAACTCCACACTCAACTCCCACACGACTGCATTTAGTAATTGTGCCTCCATACTTACATGTATGAGATGGCCTGGAGATATGAAATGATAGTTCCCTCAATGTTGTAGTAAGTAGCATTAAACAATGCACAAGGGCTCACCATAGATTATCTTCTTTCCCAAATCTTATTGCATTTTTTACCTATAGTTGTTCACTTCTACTCTACTTGTTTGATGTCTTTAAAGGGATTGAACAAAGAAAATGTGGAGTTATGCATCAAGAGAATGTGGAGGTCTTCTCAATGATTGTGTTCAATGCACTCTTTTGTCGAGCTTTGAATGGAAGGTGATATCATCATACCTCACTAAGACAATGGCCCAACTTATTTTTTTTTCTCAATTCTTCTATGTCATGTATTGTTTAGGTGAGTGCTTATGTGTTATTTAGTGTTTGTCATGGCATTTCTTCAATTCACTCCTTTGACTAGCTATAATAGAAGGTGAGGTGTTCATACCTCACTAAGGCAACAACCCAACTCATTTTATTGTTCTATTTGGATTTCTTATCTATTGTGTATTGTTTGTCATGAAAATGATTTGTTGCATCTTACTAGGGTTATCATTTTCAATATTTTATCATCCAATATTTACAAAATCATAATGGGTAATTGATAGTTTCAATGTTTGTGAAATACATTGTGAAGTTCAAATGACTATCATTTATCTTCAAAGCCATAATAATGGCTAGTAAATTGTTGAGTTGAATGGTTGTTTCATTAGCCTTTACCTAAATACATGTCTAACCATTGAGTTTGTAATATTTTCTTTTGTGTTTGGTTAATTTCTTGTAGTATATGTAGAACAATATGTTTCATAGAATAAGAATTCTATGACACTGTAGCACCCATTTCATTGTGTTTATCAACACAACTATATGTGCTCTTTTTTATGTTTTGTAACACAATCATTACTTATAAAAATTTTAATCTTTTGTTCAACCATCACCATGGCCTATCAAACTTAAGTTATAAATTTAAATATTGAGTTCTTTCAATTCCTACATCATACTGACCCATTTTCTCATAATGGGTAATCAAAATTTTGATTATTTGTGAAAAAATGTGTAAAGTTGGATTCACTCTTGATTATCTTGAAAGCCTAATAATTGTCACTACATTAGATTCAATTATACTAGCTACATTAGATTCAATTGTACTACCTTCACATTATGCATTCAATTTTATTTAATGCTTACAAAATGAGTCTATCATAAAATTTGTATGGGTTTTAGAACCACCTTCTTTCATTTTTTCCTAAGTTTTAGTTGAAGAAGTGTGCTATAATTTATGGTGTTAGTCGGGCTGGAAATTCTTTCTACAACCCTACATTTTATAAAAATTTAAACTTTTCTAGTTTCACAATTAAATTTTGTCCTTGTTGTTCCTGTTGGGAGTTAAGGTGTCTCAACCTTGGTAATTCCATGTAATTTTATATTGTATTTATTTATTAATTGCATATTGTATTAATTGGATGCAAATCCTATGTTCTCATATTGTGGGAGTTGACGGTGATGTGTCATCCTACATGGCATACGACCATGTGTATTTTTGTCCTCACATGAGGAGATAGGCGTCCCACTTAATGGTAGGAATAATTTGCTACATGTCAGCATCTTGGATGTTGTGTAAGGGAATATTGACTGAAACGGTTATGACAGATTCCTATGATGAAGTTATGACATGTAAGAGTCAAAAATAGGAGATTCTATGACAAGTGAAGACATGTGTCGAAGAGAATCTTTGAAAAAGGTATCTTTGGGTACCCCAAGGTGGACTATGACATGTTGTAAGAGAATATGTTATTTATAGCTCGTGTATGATAGATTCTATGATGATTGTAAGAGTCATAAGAGCATCTATCATAGCCCATTTTGGAAATGGGTGACCTCCTTGGGATGGGTGACTTGACAAGTGTCAAGAGCATCCTACAAAGTTGGACAAGTGTCCATAGGCATGGGTTTTGGGCCATGAGGCCATGTTGGATGCCCATCCCTATGTGGAGCCATCTTTGCCTTGTAAATGTTATATAAATAGGTACTTTGTAGTGAAGATGTATTACAGGTTTGACAGGTATTGTTATGCTGTTGGTTTATCTCTAGATACGAGTGTCGAAGGCTCCTGAGAGCCTGCATTGCAAGTGTATTGTAAACCACATTAGTTTTGATAATACATTGTGCAGGTTTTGGAGTGTGGGGCTTTTCACCCAATAAGGGTTTTCCCCACATATATCTTAGGTGTCTCTTCTTTTGTCTCACTTTCTTGTGTATGTGTTTGCTGCAATATCTCCATTGTTATTGTTAATATTCTGTAATTGTAAGGGTAAAATTGAATTTACACTCTCCTCCCCTCATTAGATTAGTGTAGGAAGTGATTTCCGCACACCTAACTTCCTTTAAGTTCCTTGTGTGTGTGTGTGTGTGTGTGAACATGTTGTTCCTTCCTCTTTTTTGTTGTTGGATATTTTTATAAACATGTCTCTAATGAATATGGTTTTTCAAATAGACCCAACAAACACCTATGAACTACAAAAAAATTGAGAATTTTTGTTTACCAAACAAAACCAATTACAATCACAATTCTTGTGAGAACAAGTCTTGAACCCTCTTTTTCCATTCTTGTGAAGAGGCAAACTTGTTGAACCTTCTTTTCAATTGAAATTGTTTTAGTCTTGATTATCTTGAAAGCCTAATAATGGTTGTTACATTGGTCAACCCAATGCTACTCTTGTTTCATTGGGTGAAAATATTAGTAACTCTTGATTTCAAATATTTTCATCTATTTTTAGTTTTTATATCTTGTTATTTTGAGAATGATAGATCTCCAAGAACAATAATTCAATAGAAGACTACCATTCCTATGGTTGTGATTATGAACACAATTATATTTGCAAATTTTAATCTTTTGTCCAACCATCACTATGACCATTACGATGATTATTCTTTCTCTCATTTTCATCACTCATGATTGATGATGATGATTTATTAGAGGATCATATTGATGATACTTTGTTGCTTTTACAAGATAATAGTATGGATATTTTAAATGATGATTATGAACTTCTACAAATGTTCATTATTTTCAAAACATTCTTGCGAGCTAATTACACAATTATTAATGATGATACTATCTTGATTAGTAAATTTAGATTGTATCTAATTGATAGAGTTTTATGATGGTTTGGTAAATTTTTCATGTTATATTCCTCTTTTAATTCTCTAGCTAGCAATTTCAATGAATACCTTTCTAGCCATAGAGATGATGATGGGGATTAGATTTACTTCCACATAATGCATCTTTTGCTCCAAACCCATCAATGAATGTGGATTATTTTATGGCTTATGGTGTTGGTGAATATTATGTGCATATTAAGGCATTTGATATTCTATCTTTATGTATGGATCCTTCTATCTATGGAAAAACATCTAAATCATATCTAGATTCAAAAAAGACATGCAATTGTGAAAGTGATTCTAAAATAATAAATCTAGCAAATCATCATCACTCTCTCCTAAGAAATCCTAATAATGTGGATCCTCTTGATTATCTTTAAAGCCTATTAATGGCTACTACATTGGTCAGCTCAATACTACTCTTGTTTTATTAGGTGAAAATATTTGTAACTTTTGAATTCAAATTTTTTCATCTATTTTTGGTTTCTAAATATTGTTATTTAGATAATGATACATCTCTAAGAAAAGGAATTTTATAGAAATCTACCTTCCCTATGGTTATGTTTATGAACACAACTATATTTGCAAAGTTTAATAATCTATCCAACCATCACTTTGACTTGTAAATATTAACCTATAACCTTCTTTTTAGGTAGTATAAATAAACAACCTCTAGACTTTCACTTGGGGGAAATTATAGTGGCCAGTGAACCCTTGTGCATTGTTTAATATAGTGGACTGCAATTTTGATGGTGCTATCATTTCATCTCCTCACTCTATCTCATACAAGCAAGTATGGAGGTATAGTTACCAAATGTGATCACATGGAATTAAGTGTGGAATCATGTTGGTTAAATGTATTCACATTTGATTATAATGTGTATGCTTGCATGGTGAAAATAAGTCAATGTAAACACATTATGGGAAGATGGTGTCAAAAAATAGGGGGACCATGTGCACCACCTCTGGTTAATCACATTTTTCACCCCAAACAAAGTAGTCCCCACAAATTGGCCTCATCCATGTGTTTGATGGGTCATACAAAGATAAGAACAAAATATTTAAACTATCCACATATTTTTCTACATGGTTGTAAAAAATTTTAGTTCCAATGTGGCATGTACAAGGCCATGTCAATCCCTAAAGTTAGGGCACAACACTATCTAGCCCCTCTCCTATGCTTGTACACAAACAAGTTTTATGTAGTACATTTGGGATTCACAATTTCCTTGCTTCATTATTAGTGGTCTGTGCTACAATTCTAGGGTTTCTAAGGCAAAATTTTCCTAGGTTTCCTTAGGTTTAGGGTTTATGGCGCTTCAGGGACTTTGATCTATGCCCTAAGATAAACCTAAGCTACATTCCCATTTCTTCAAATGCTTTTTTTATGTTTCACCATTGACTATTTAGCCCAATTATCGATAGATTAAGTTATAATCTGAGCCATGTAAGTCATGCTTTTACCATCCCCCTTTGACCAAGGTTATTGGTTGTCATTAATCCGTCAGTGGGGGGGGAGGGGGGAGGGGGTAAATATTAAAGTGTATGGGACTATAGTCAAAAGTTAGTATGATGCTGACAAGTGATGGTTTAGCACGAACCCGTGAGACTTTTTAGGTTATACTTTGTCAGGGCCATACAGTTACAGAATTGTGCCACCTGTCCCATGGTCCCACAGTCTTGTGAGCACCAGTGAAATAGGAAGTCCATATGTGCATGTTCCAATTGATCGTGCACTACTATGGAGGACAATTTGTCAGAGCTGAGTCTACTCTGCGTTGCTACGATTTGTTGTCACATGTACCTAGTCAGTCACTTGCATATGAAGAAGGAAAAGTAGTGTGTTCCATGTGAATAGAAAGTGCAAGCTCACAGTGTCAGGGAACTAGGATCCAGAGGGGTGTGTGGGATTGTGAAATACTGACACATGGTAAGTTTTGAAGACTAACATGGAAAAGGTTGTCTTACATCTCTGAGGCTGATTGGCCGAAGACTTTTCATTATGTGCAGTGGATTTTTCAAATCTCCTAGACTATTCTGAACCACTAATCTTGTCACGATAATCTCTGAATCAATTACTATCATTCAAACTCACAAATTAGACTGTTGCGGACACTCTGTTCAAGCAAACGAGCAATAATGGCAAAAATGACTGATATTGATAAATTGAACCTAGGTCTTCGACCCAAATAAATAGTGTATTCGAGCTATATTAAGGGTTATTTCATGTTGTGGAAGGAATTTCTTAGAAGTTTGAAGCTTGCAGTGTTCTCTAGTAGAAAATTAGGGTTTACGGGCAGATATTTAGGTTGGTCAAATTTTGATCTTTACTCTGTTCATGGTTGATTTTGTATCTTTTAGTGCTTCTCTGTTCATTTAAAAGGAAAACGAATGTAGAGATTGAGTAATTAAAATAAACCCTAGTTTTAGAAACCCCTCAAGTAAGATGAGTCATTCCATGAGTCATCCATCAACATCAAAGAGAATGCTGGACAAGGTTTTGATGATGTAGTTACCTGGGTTGGTGAGGAGGCCTCATAATGTTTGTGGCCTAGGAGGAGTCAATGACAAGTTATTAGATAATACCCAGGGTTGCAGAGACGCAAATATCCCTGAAGGAGGGTGGGCATTATTTTACCACTAGAATAGAAAGATAAATGCAAGGGCTCCTATATCACATGCTTGGAGTTTAGACTTGGCAAAATTGGTGGTGCTGAATGTGTACATGGATGCTGATTTTGTGAGAGTTGTGGCTAGAAGATATGACCCAGTAAAGAGAATAGTTTTGGCAGGGAATGTTGTAGGAATGATAAATCTATAACAAAGGATTATATTTCTAGTGTTTTTGGTTTGAACCCTATAGCTAGTAAAAGTATTGACTTTAATGTCTTCAAGGATATATATAAGAAGGATATAAGTAGTTATAGAACTGTGCTAGTTCCATGTCATAGGGTCAAAGGGATTGATAATAGGCCTATTAAGATTTTTCATAGTGAGAAAGAGCCATTGACAATTGATCTCTTCTGTGATTACTTTATTAAGACGTATCATTCATTGTGTCAAGTTTTAGGGCATGATGCAATGGGTAACATGCCTGTTTCCCTCATGCTCATGGCAATAGATATTCTAGACCCTATAGTGAATACTGAGTATGATTATGCTTCATATATTGTGAACAAGATACATGAGCAATTGATAGATATTAGACAGAATGAAAATAACAAGGAATTCAAGATGGAATTCTAGTGGTACTCCCTTCTCTGTCATATGCTTTTGTATACATGAGGTCATGCATGACACAATGATGTGAAGGTTACTCAGGTGGATGAGAAAGGTATGCCACATCATGTTCAGTGCTAGACTCATATGTTAGATAAGAATTGTAATAAATCAAGTTATGTGATCTTTGAAGAGCATTTCATCAAAGAACTCTTAGGTTACATGGAGCCACCACAAGTTAGAGTGCCTAGAGAAATTATGGATTTCCTAAGACCCATGAATAGAACCCTTGAGATGGGAATCCAACACAATTGGGGTGATTGGTTTTTGCCTATTGAGACCACTACTATTAGGGTGTATGGGTGTCTTTTAAGATGTCATATACTTCCAAAATATGTTCCAAAAAGACTTGCTTATGTGGAAGTGATATGGCAACTAAATGAGTCAGGCAAGACTCGTTTGAGGGGACAAAAGAAAGGTTCTAGTATGGGGGGAGGGGGGCGGAGGTAAATATTAAAGTGTATGGGGCTATAGTCAGAAGTTAGTATGATGCTGACAAGTGACGATTTAGCATGAGCCCATGAATCTTTTTAGTTTGTACTTTGTCATGGCCACGCAGTTGTAGAATTGTGCCACCCATCCCATGGTCCCATAGTCTTGTAAGAACTAGTGAAAGAGGAAGTCCATCTGTGCATGTTTTGATTGATCGTGCACTACCATGGAGGATGCTTTGTCAGAGCTAAGTCAGTTCTGCGTTGTTGCAATTTGTTGTCACATGTACCTAGTCAGTCGCTTGCATATGAAGAAAGAAAAGTTGTGCGTTCCATGTGGATGGAAAGCGCAAGCTCATGGTGTCAAGGAACTAGGACCTAGAGGGGTGTATGGGGTTGTGAAATATTGACACATGGTAAGTTTTGAAGACTGACATGGAAAAGGTTGTCTTGCATGGTTGAGGCTAATTGGCCGAACACTTTTCATTATGTGCAGTGGATTTTTCAAATCTCCTAGACTATTTTGAACCACTAATCTTGTCGCGATGATCCTTGAATCAACAACTATCATTCAAACTCACAAATTAGATTGTTACAGACAATCTGTTCAAGCGAATGAGCAATAATGGTAAAAATGACTGATATTGATAAATTGAATTTGGGTCTCCAACCCAAATAAATAGTGTATTCAAGCTATATTGCCAGTTATTTCATGCTGTGGAAGGAATTTCTTAGAAATTTGAAGCTCGTAGTGTTCTCTGGTAGAAAATTAGGGTTTATGGGTTGATATTCAAGTTGGTCAAATTTTGATCTTTACTCTATTCATGGTTGATTTTGTATCTTTTAGTGCTTCTTTATTCATTTAAAAGGAAAATGAATGTAGCGATTGAGTAATTAAAATAAACCTTAGTTTTATAAACCCCTCAAGTAAGATAAGTCATTCCACGAGTCAGCCATCCACATCAAAGAGAATGCTGGACATGGTTTTGATGATGCAGTTGCTTGGGTTGGTGAGGAGGCCTCATAATGTTTGTGGTCCAGGAGGAGTCAATGACAAGTTATTAGATAATACCCAAGGTTGCAGAGATGCAAATATTCCTAAAGGAGGGTGGGCATTGTTTTACCACTAGTATAGAAAGAGAAATGCAAGGGCTCCTATATCACATGCCTGGAGTTTAGACTTGGCAAAATTGGTGGTGCTGAATGTGTACATGGATGCTAATTCTGTGAGAGTTGTGGCTAGAAGATATGACCTGGTAAAGAGAATGGTTTTGGCAGGGAATGTTGTAGGAATGATAAATCTATAACAAAGGATTATATTTCTAGTGTTTTTGGTTTGAACCATGTAGCTAGTAAAAGTATTGACTTTAATGTCTTTAATGATATATATAAGAAGGATAGAAGTAGTTATAGAAATGTGCTACTTCCATGTCATAGGGTCAGAGGGATTGATAATAGGCCCATTAAGATTTCTCATAGTGAGAAAGAGTCATTGACAATTGATCTCTTTTGTGATTACTTTATTAAGACCTGTCATTCATTGTGTCAAGTTTTAGGGCATGATGCAAGGGGTAACATGCCTATTTCCCTCATGCTCATGGAAACAAGTATTCAAGACCCTATAGTGACTATTGAGTATGATTATACTTCATATATTGTGAACAAGATACATGAGCAATTGATAGATATTAGATTGAATGAAAATAACAAGGACTGCAAGATGGAATTCCAGTGGTATTCCCTACTCTATCATATGTTTTTGTATACATGAGGTCAGGCATGACACAATGATTTGAAGGTTACTTGGGTGGATGAGAAAGGTATGCCACATCATGTTTAGTGCTAGACTCATATGTTAGATAAGCATTGTAATAAATCAAGTTATTGTATCTTTGAAGAGCATTTCATCAAAAAACTCTTAGGTTACATGGAGCCACCACAAGTTAGAGTGCCCAGAGAAATTATGGATTTCCTAAGACCCATGAATAGAACCCTTGGATGGGAATCCAACACAATTGGGGTGATTGGTTTTTGCCTACTGAGACCATTGCTATTAGGGTGTATGGGTGTCTTTTGAGACCTCATATACTTCCAAAATATGTTCCAAAAAGACTTTCTTATGTGGAAGTGATATGGCAACTGAATGAGTCAGACAAGACTCATTTGAGGGGACAAAAGAAAGGCTCTTTCTTCCCTACTTCCACAAGATTTGGTGACTTTTGGGCAACCAATAAGGAGGTCCTTGATTAGATATATCCAATTTTGTAGTCATATATTATGGGAAGGGAGTCCTCAAGGGTCTTTGATCCAGAAGAGTTTATTAACAGGATTAGGTTAAATATCAAGAGGCTTGCATTACACATTAGATCATGTTGGAAGAAGATATAGATAGAAATTGTTTTTTTCTATGGAGGAGGTGATTGATAAAATAAATAGATGGAAAAGAGTTGCATAAGTGGAGAATTATAAGACTAGGTTGAATCCTAATTATCCCACTGCCTTTGCAGTAGAAAAGGATTGAATTGTCTGAATACAAAGGATATTAGAGCATGCAAAATTGTTGATTGAATAGGCCCCTGCAGGAGAGGAGAGGTCTCCATATGATAAAAATGCTCCATATCAGAGATATGTTCAAAGACAGAGTTGTTCTAGTACCCCTGAACAGTCTCATGGATCTAGTGCATAACCATCCTCTTCAAAGAAGAGAAGGATAATTGATCTTAAAGGAGGAGAACCAGAAATTGAGATAGTTGATTTAGAGGGTGCAAAAGGAAATGTGCCTAGAGAATAAGTACACCAACCAATGCCTTCACCTATAAGAATTGTGGCAGACTCTCCACCTGAGGATAGATTGGATCTGAGTCTTAGATAGGAAAAGATGAAATAGATGATATACAAGCATTGGCTTGTACATAGTTTCTAGATGATGATGATTTTATTAAGTCTGAGGAGTTTAAGGGATTTGTGTTGAGGTTAAGAAGTGCAGAGTTTTAGAGAAGAGTGGAAGAAGTCAAAGGTAATGCACACCCAGATCAATATGAGGAAATAACTCAGAAAGTGTTACAGGAGGTAAGTCAGGATATTGGCCAAATCACTCTAGAAGAAGTAAGGAAAATGGTGGAAAATAGTGGTTTGTTGTTGCTACCACACTAGGACATAGCCACTGCACTTGCTTTGGATACAATCAAAAGACAAGATGAAGAAGTGTTTTCCATAAAGGAGCAAGCTAACTAGGCCTTCTTTGGTTCAGAGTTTAACCGTAAGTTTTAAAATTTGGCTATTTGGGCAATGCCACCTCACACAAACAAACCTAAGGTGGTAGACAACGTGCATGACTTAATAGGGAAGGTCATTATCAAGAGGTTCTCAAAAACTTGTGCCCCTCAAGCTGCATCATTAAGTGTGCTCACAACCTTATCACTAAAGCTGCTACTATAAAACTGTAGGAGTATGATCAGTTAACTGAGAAGTACACCCAAGCTATGGCAAAATTGAATCATCATAGATCTTTTAAGCTTGGAAGCCATGTTCTTATAGTGTCTACTCTTTCAAGTCCTATAGAACCTTTTCCATCAGATAGAGAATCTCTATTGTCAGAAATAAAATTGCTTAAAGATCAATTGATAGAAACCACATAGAGTAGAATGGAAATAATTGGTAAGGTAGTCAATGAATTGGTTCATCACAGGATTGTCAAAATAGTAGCTAAAGTTGATGATGCTTGGAAGGCTTATTCAGACTTAAGAACAACCTTTGATAAATATGTGCAAGATAGGGAAAAACTAGAAGAAATAGTAAATAAGTGGTTGCCTAAGACTTCTACAATAAGGAAAATTCACAATTTTGCCAAGTTGGATCCTACAACTCCTATTGAGATTGTACCTACATTTTATATGATGATAATGCTAGAAAATGTTGTTTCCTATGGTATAACATTTGATAATAGTGTTGGGGACAAATTGTATTTACTGGAACAGATTGACAAGAAGATAATGCTCAAGATTCTGGATGAAAATAAATAGTTAAAACCTTTGGATCAGTGGAAGGAACAATTTAGAACATTAGTCCCTGATCTTGCATCTACCATATGTACCAATGATGCATTTAACATAGATCAATGAACAATAGGTTGGATGAGTTATTATCCTTGGAGGTGATTGTTGAATGCACAAGACAATTGAGATGGAGGGGTGAATTAGTTTTATAAAAAACTTTAAACCCTCACAAACATATTCACATCAACATTAGTTCACTTAAGACCTTATTTTGTTATGAAGATTAAACATGAAAAACATATAAAAGAAACTTAATCACATCAACACAATGCACAATAGAACACAAGATTTTTACATGGAAAACCCTAAAAGGGAAAAACCATGGTGAGGATTAGCTCACAATATAAAGTAGTATCAATACCGAATTACAAAGAGGCTCATTGCCCAAGGACTCACTGTCCAAAGAAATGCTCACTATAAAAGGTTCACTGCCAAAAGGGCTCACTATCATGAATTAATATGATAACATCTAGCACATGCCTAAGTTTAGTTCTAATGAAGCACAATAATCATCATCTTCGTAGCCTCTCAGAAAATTGTAGATGACTTCAACTCATTGTGTTAGGTCTTCTCCCACATGAAAGTCCTTGTTGCCTCTGATTCAAATTCACAACACAAACCTCATATTTGCACATGTACTCATACACATAATTCATTTACACTTATTTATATCAACTATCAACCTTGAAACATTCACCAAGGTCGACAACACACTCTACACCCTTTGAAACAATCTCCAAGGTTAACAAACATACACAATTCAAATTAGGTCTGGACTTAAACATCTTGCGAAGTAAAGGAATGAAGGTAGAACATTTCACATCTTAGATCAAACCTAAATACATCTTCACATGCTTCAATACTCTTCCTCAATCCATGAAGCACATCCACAATTAATGTTAGCTCCCAAGTCAGCTAAACTTGTGCAAACACCAAGAACACTTAGGTGTGCACGCTTCCAAGAGCCCAATCATAGCTTTTAGACCAAGTACAAGCCTTTATTAAAATCTAGAAACATCCACGAACAACATGAAATCACCTAGGAGCTAACAAATCCAGCTACAACAAATATTAAACTTGAAGATAGTTCACAGATTGCTCATGACCAACACTACCAAGCTCTGCTACTAAGTAAAACTACATTCTGGAGCACCAAATCACAAGTCCTTTGGATAGAAAATAGATATAGACTTTATGAACTCTTATCCATAACCAGAAGACCAAAAACCAAACTGCCAAGAAATGCAGAGCAAGATAATTTCTCCCAGCCACACTACAAATGCTGCCAGGCACAGTCTTCAAACTGGTGAACATAATTTTCAAGCCACAGCGTTTTGGACCACCAAATTCTAGATTTAACATCATCAACCAGTTCTCTAAAACATATCAAAACCCCATACTCTAGTCTTCAACATAGAAGAAATGCAGAGAAAAAACATAGACAGTATCCTGCAAGCCAGAATACTTCTTCACAACACTATCTTTAGTTTTTATCAAATTTTCTTAAAAGCACTTAGAAACCCAACAATAAGAACAATATAATAACATCATCAACACTTATGTAATCCGTTCAAATCACTTTAACATGATAACTTAATCCACCAATAACAACAACATTAGAAGATATAGTTGATGCCAATGACAACACAAGCATGTTGACATCAATGAAAACACCAAATAGCACATCCCTACAATAATCTCTCCCTTTGTTGTTGATGGCAACATATGATGTGAAAAACCATCATGACACAATTCTGTACTAATCTCACTCTCCCCCTTTCTTTTATACATCTTACTCTCCCTTTTTTTCACATGAACTCTCCCCCCCTTTGACATCAATGGCAAAGGGTGACACAAATTTCTCAAGTTTTCTCCCCCTGAAAATGATACTGCACATACTTGCACTATTTGTAACTACTCTGAATACATCCCTCTAATTGTAGTACTCTTCAATGCCACTACCTACTCCACCTGAGAGGTAGCCTCCATCATTAGCCCAAAAAATAATGACTCCTGAATCACACTAGACTGATGCACTTCCTTATGCATCTAGTTCAACAAAGGAGGGGCAATAACTCCTAACTTTTCTTGGAGATACTCAAATGTATCCTTAGGAAGATCTTTGGTTAATATGTCAGCAACCTGATCTTTTGTAGGCACATACTCAAGCTTCACTTCTTTCTATGCAACCTTCTCTCTCAGAAAGTGATAGCTGATAGAAATATGCTTTTTCCTTGAATACATCACTAGGTTCTTTGAAATGTTAATGGCACTAGTATTATCATAGAAAATAGGAATTGGATCA
Organism: Cunninghamia lanceolata; assembly: GCA_027924645.1. Lineage (NCBI taxonomy): Eukaryota > Viridiplantae > Streptophyta > Pinopsida > Cupressales > Cupressaceae > Cunninghamia > Cunninghamia lanceolata. The sequence goes on along the minus strand of BSBN01000275.1, from coordinate 2,602,217 downwards.
TCATACTCAACTTTGATATCCTTTAGAGTTTGTCTCATCCATAGCACTTGTGTACAACATGATGCTGATGCAATGTACTTTGCCCCTGTGGTAGATAAGGATACTAAATCTTGCTTCTTGCTTTGCCATGACACAGTGAGCTGTCTCCAAAAAAAAACACCACCGCTTGTACTTTTCATGTTATCTACACATCCAGCCCAATCTGCATCTGTGCAGGCACTTAGGGTGAAGTCATTATTCTTAGGATACCACAGACCATGGTCTAGAGTGCCCTTCAAATACCTGAATATCTTATTTACTACCATGACATGTGACTCTCTAGGATCTTCTTGAAATATTGCCACAAGACAAACTGCATGCATGATATTCGATTTGGTAGAAGTTAGGTATAGTAGTCCTCCAATCATTGATCTATATTTGCTCTCATCAGCCTTAGGAGATTCATCATTTTTGCTAAGCTTGCAACCAATTGTCATGGGAGTACTAACTAGTTTAGATTCTTCCATTCCAAAATTCTTCAACAACTCCTTGGCATACTTTGATTGTGAATGAAAATGCCCTTATCTATTTGATTAATTTGCAGCCCAAGAAAGAAGTTCATCTCACCACACATTAACATCTTGAATTCTTTTTGCATCTCATTTGCAAAGTTCTTACACATACCTTCATTTCCACTGAAGATTATATCATCCACATACACCTCAGTAATCAGGATTTGATCTTTTCTTACCTTAATAGACAAATTACTATCTACAAACCCTTTATTAAATCCCTATTGCAACAAATATCTATCTATCCTAGCATACCAAGCTCTAGGAGCTTGCTTCAATCGATACAATGCCTTTTTCAATCTGCATACCATATCTGGTTTGTCTGATAACTCAAATCCATCCAGTTGCTCTATATATACTTCCTCTTCCAACTCACCATTCAGAAACGCAAACTTTACATCCATTTGATATACTTTGAAATCTTTATGTTCTGCATAAGCCAGAAACAACCTAATAGCTTCCAGTCTTGCCAGCAGAGGAAAAGTTTCTTCATAGTCTATTCCTTCCACTTGTGAGTAGCCTTTGTATATAAGTCTAGCTTTGTTTCTTACCACTTCTCCATTCTCATTCAACTTATTTCTAAAAACCCATTTTTTTCCTATCACATTCTTCTCTATAGGCCTGGGGACAAGTTACTAAGTCTTGTTGTTTTCAATTTGCATCAATTCTTCTTCCATTGCCTTGACCCAATGTTCATCTTGACATGTTTCAGTAGATGTTTTAGGTTCAACCTTTGAAAGTAAACATAGATTTACCTATTCTTCTACAACTCTTCTTGTTGTCAAAATTCCTTTTCTTTTGTCACCAATGATTTGATCCTCTGAGTGATTCTTTTACACATACTTGGGGGTTTTAGGAACTCTTTCTGGAGATTCTTCTTCACCAATCTAAACTTCCTTTTCTTTATCTTCTTCAACTACTTTTGTATTAGTAGACTCATCTGACTCATATCCATTTGGCTATGACATTTTCTGAATATCTTCATCTACCTTCACATTTGCACTTTCAATAATCTTCCTCAACATTTTGTTGTAGCACTGGTAAGCTTTGCTTTTAGTAGAGTACCCAAGGAATATGCCTTCAACACATCTAGCATCAAACTTTCCTAACTCTTTATCTCTTCTGATATAGCATTTGCTTCCAAAAACTTTGAAATACTTGACAGTAGAAGTTCTTCCATACCATAACTCATAACGTGTCTTCATTCTATTTTCTTTGACTTGCACTCTATTCTAAATGTAGACAATAGTGTGAATTTCTTCTTTCCAATATACTTCTAGTAGGTCTACTTCTTTGATCACTATTCTAGCAGCTTCCTAAACTGTTATATTCTTCCTTTCAACTACTCTATTTTGCTAAGGAGTTCGGGGGACAGACAATTGTCTCTTTATACCATGTTCTTCACAAAAAGCATTGAATTCATTTGAAGTAAACTCACCACCTCTATCAGACCTCAAACACTTGATTCTCAAATCCATTTGATTTTTAAACACTACTTTAAATGCTTTGAACTTGTCTAGGGCTTCTAATTTTTCTCTAAGAAAAGTAACCCAAGTCATTCTTGAATAATCATCAATAAGTAGCATGAAATACATGTCACCTTGTAGACTTCTTATTCTTATAGGACCACACAAGTCTGTATGCACCAACTCCAACAGACCGGTAGATGTTTGTTCTTTTCTCTTGAAACGTGTCTTTGTTTGCTTCCCAAATTGAGATTCTTCGTAAATGGCATTAGTAGGCTTCACAATCTTAGGGAGGTCTTTTACAACTTGAACTAAGATTATTCTCACCAGATTATCAAAGTTAATATGACACATTCTCCTATGCCATAACCAAGTTTCATTTGTCTGAGCCAACAAACAACAATTATTAGTACCTTTCAATTCATAAACATTACCATTAGTCTTCTTACCAGCAAGAATTATTGTTCTAGAGCTTTTATCTCACATCCACTATCCTTAAACATTAGATTGTATCCTTTGTTACACATCGTTCCAACACTTAGAATATTATGTTTTAAGCCTTTGACATAAAGAACATCATCTATATTATGCTTACCAAATCTAACTAGTCCTCCATCATACTTTTCCAATTTAACAAACTTACTCTTATTTCCTGTCATGTGATTTGAACATGTATCCTCTATCAAGGATTCATTCGTCCTTTTCCTTTCTAGCATGAAAAGTAGACATTACTTTCTCCTTTCTCAGACTTCCTTCCTCCACACAACTTGCAAGGTTAGTAGAAACAGGTTCTTCTTTTAGGGCAATAAACAAGCATTCACTAGCATTACCATCCTCAAAATCATATTCATCATCAATTACACCATCATCATCATTAACATAGTAACTTTTCCTTAACATATTACGTTTACCTTCTTTGTTTTTGATTTTCAAAGTTTTATCAGGACATCTTGAAGCATAATGACCAATCTTACCACAACTGAAACATTTGAAAGGTAACTATTGTCATGAAGGATTGTACCCTTGTTAAGCACCAAGCCTAACAATCCTGTGACACATTGGATCACTTTCAGACTGTGGGTTGTCTATAGTGAAAGTGAACCTCTAGAAGAGCTAGTTCCCCCTAGATCTGATGTACTTTCAAGGAAAAGAGATAGAAAGATAACTAATGAAACTAAAACTTGACCCTAAGAGGTGATGCACAAATGATTATACTCTGACTTGTTACTCTAATTCACAACTATATCTCAAATAGATTTGTTCACAAAACTCAGACTGGGCAATTTTAACACAAATATTTCACAGAAAGGCCTAAAAACTTCTACTTTTTTTGAAGGAAAACTGATGTCTTCAAAACTTGGAAAAGTAAGAAAATAACTTGCACAATCTACTACCTATGATAAACAACTTTTTTGTATATATGTTTCAAAATAATGAGATAGAAACTTAAAGGATTTGATGTAAAAAATAATAAATTTCTTATCAAAATCATTCAAAAGAACACAACACTTGAATCTAAGAAGGAAAACACTTGATTTTATTGAAAAATAGTAGGAATACCTTTGCAATAACTGTAAAATATGCTAAAAAATAAATTTCTACTGTATAAAAATCTATAAAAACTATTGAGTTACAATACTAAAATCTCTCTCTGCAATGTGCAAAGGAAAGAATAAAAGCAAGAACTAAGAAAAAAGCACAAGCTTTTTCTCCTATAATACAAAATCTCTCTAAAAAAGAAAAGGGAAGTCATCTCTAGTCTAATTGAACTCCATCTGATGCATGATAGGTTGGAAAGAGATCCTCAACCCCAAAAATAGTCAACTCTTAGTTGTTGGGTGAGCAAGAGGAAAAGGCCTAGATTAGAGAGTTCATAACTGCTCCATTTTGAGCTATTTTAGCTTTGAACCCCTCTTCTAAAGATAGTTGACCAAGTAGATTTCCAAAAATAGTCCTATTTCACCAAAAGTCAAAAATAAAAGAAAAAATATCTCCTTGCATGACTTTACAACCTCTGTTTGACTCCTCTTCTCTCTTTTGCATATATTTGAGGGCAAGTTATGATTTATTTTAACAATTATTAGAGGTAATATAATTTATTAGTTACCCCAATAAGTGTTATAATAAATTACAGGATGGTCTTTTATTCTAAAAAGTATTAGTGGTAATTTAATTAATCAATTACTCTAACAATTGCTTAAATAATTACATGAATGTCTTTTATTCCATGCAAAAGAGAAAAATGTAATAATGATGCTACTTGACCCCTATCCTTAAAAGGATTTTATGGCATATGATGATGTCTTTTGACTTCATAAGCCCTTGAAAAGACCCTTCGTGGGTCATGGCACTCATGGTTCACCTTGTTTTCCTTAAACACCTAAGTGTTTACCTCAGCAGGAAATAATCTCCAATGATTTTTCTTTCTAAAAGTCATAAAAGACTTAAGAAAATTCCTCTTTAGCCTCGCAAAAGGATTTAGGGCATTTTGTGAAAAGAAAGGCCTTTCAAAATCCTAACCCGAGGACTTTTTCCTTTCCACTCCATCCACACTCTGCTGCTATGGAGGTGCCACCATGAGTTTTTCTGGTTGAAGCTCCACTGGACATTCTCTGTCTTTGCACTGGTAAGAAGCTCTTTACCTTTCTTGTTACTACTCTTTCTTCCAAGATAAAACTATGAAGACTCTGCTTTTCATATCTCTCTGTACAAACCTCTTGATGAAGTGTATTTTAGCTATTGTGGGAAGAAAGGATCTATAACTTTGTTGTTTCAAGACCCTCTCCTTTATTTGGTTCCGGACCTAGACCTTTCAATGCCATTGTGAAGGGTCACAATCTATAGTTTTCCTTTGACTACATCAGGTTTAGGATGCATGTACCTTCTTTTGCAAAGGTACCTTATTATGTTTTAGGGTCACAGTGTCATCAGTCACTATTAACCATAGCACCAGGATATTTATACAGCTGGTCTTTATCCATTTGCAACTTCTAACCTACATTGCCTTTGTAGGGTTTCTTCAAGAACAAGGTTAATATCAAACCCTATAGTTTGACAATGCTATATATTCTTGAAGCCTTCAAACAAAACTCCATTAATTTGACAGGGATCAAACCTGATCTAACTCTCTCTATCTTTCTTTGAGATACCATCTAGACGCTTCATATTGTAAGGAAAGCTAAGTACAGAAAAGCCTTCCTAATGCCAATTTTATAGGAGAGATACAGAAAGTTACAAACTTTGTAACTACAGTTCATTTAAGAAACACATTCACAAGTAATAGAATAGACAATTAAATGTCACATAGAATTGAATATCAAATTTTACATGGGAAAACCCTTACGGGAGAAAAACCCACACACCAAAGCAGAGATTTCTTGTATTATAGTAAAACATAAATTACGTATAAGTCACAGAATGTATTCAGTAGGTAAACATTTCTCTAATCAACCTCCTTCTTCCTTTCAAACAATACAACAACTTATAGAATGTTCAATGTTTATATAACATACATTCTCAACAGTCATTACAACTTCCTATAGCCAAACAAACAGTTCAGTTTAACTTCCATAAACAATGATCACAATACAGTTTAACCATCAAATCCATGTCGAGGTGTCGAGGAGACACTTGAACCTATCCCACCAAACTCCCTTTGTCCCTTCGATATACACATTAGTCGCCAATACATTTAGTCTTCAATTCTTAGCCAATAGCGCACTCCCGCATGACATTGATTGGGCCCCACCATGGAGCCTGCGGGCTGGAGGGAGTCAAATGTTTCGTCATATTGGGGGGACTTCATATCATCTCCCACCGATATGAAGATGTCTTATCGATGTAGCTTACATCTACCATCATGGTCCCTACTGCCAACTAGACCACCATGTCACCAGGTCACTGCGAATACCATTCTCCACTCCATTTCAAGGTACAGACTGGGTCCCACCAACAGCACCGCAGGGTTGCGGGCTACATTGACTAAGACCATTGGCCCATTGGAGAGACTTCAATCCAAGTCTTGCCAAATTCAATAGGTTACACCAAAACCAATTTGATGGACCATCATAGCATCAGAGAGACTTGGGATATTGTCCCAACGATACAACTACCTCCTGCCAATGAGCTTTTAGACTATCAATGGGATTGTGTACTACATCCCACCAAAAAGAAACTGTTAGGCCAATGAAGAACTTAAACATAACCTACATGGAGAAGATCAAGATAGTAAATTTGAGTCACATTTTCCAACATGCTCCCACTGGACGAAGAACTTACTGGCTTCTTTGAAATTCCAAGTTACTGAATATCATAGGCCCCAAGGCCCATTGAACTAGCACACCACCTGAACTTGCCTGTGTTCATGGGCTTCATCAATGCATCAACAACATTCTCAAGAGTATCTATTTTTTATAGAATAACCTTTCCATCCTCCACCATATAATGAACAAAATGGTACTGAACATCAATATGTTTTGTCCTGGCATGGAAAGTTGGATTTTTTGCCAAACAAATAGCACTCTGACTGTCACAGGAGATAGTAATCTTCCCTACATCGAACCCAATATCAGAACACAACCTTCTAATCCAAATGGCTTCCTTACAGGCATGAGTTGTTGCCATGTACTCCACCTCAGTAGTAGATAAAGTGACTACAGCCTAATGCTTGCTCATCCAACTAACTGCACCACCAAACAACATGAATACATATCTACTGGTAGATCTTCTATTGTTAATGTCCCCTACCCAATCAGAATCTACATATCCACGAATGCTAATAGATCTCTGTGATCCAACAGAGTTACCATGATAACACAAGGCAGACTTTGAGGTACCCTTCAAATATCTAAAGACCCTTTTCACAGCATCCAAATGCGGCCTTCCTGGATTAGCCATAAACCAAGTACTCCCACTACTTGGGCAATGTTTGGCCTGGTGCAGACCATTGCATACATTAAACTGCCAACTACACTTGCATAAGGCACCCTAGTCATGTCCTCCATCTCAGTAGGAGATTTTGGACAATCTTCAATAGAAAGTTTCATTCCCTGCAACATTGGAACAACTAACTACTTGAAATATGTCATATTAAGTCTCTCAAGGACATTATTAATATACTTGCACTAGTTGAGCCAAACTTTTCTATTTTCCCTATCCCTTCTGATTTCCATCCCCAGAATATACCTTGCTACACCTAAATCTTTCATTTCAAACTGTGCTAACAATTGAGATTTTAACTCAGAAATCATACTCTTACTATTCTCAATGAATAACATATCATCCACATATAGACCAATAATAAGAAGTCGACCATTTTCAGTTTTATAGTAAACACAATGATTAGATTTTGATCTAACAAATCCCAAAGACAATACATAAGTGTCTGTAAGGAAAGAAAAGGTGAGGAAATAGCCTCCCTAATGTCAATTCAAAGGGGATAATGTAGATAGATGACTTTTAATTTCAATTATAACTCATTAAGATGTACATAGAAGAAATTACAAAGTAAACCTAACAAATTTGAACACAGAGAGAAGATACCAGATGTACGTGGGAAAACCCTTTCAAGTAAAAAAACCACCACTACAAGAAGACAAGTTTACTCACAGTAAACACAAGAGGATTACAACAAATTACTCAACCTTCTTGTTCAGGCATAAAATATCAGAACATTCATGATGGTTCACTTTCACTATACTATTACAGAATGAACACACTATTCTTTGATTACCAATTGAACTCACACTCTGAACTATCTATCGATCTCACATTGCTTTAGCAATCAAATCAAATTCACTTGCAGCTGACTGAATAACCAATCAATTCAATTGCTATTTAGTTCAACCATCAAAACTATCATTTATGACTGTTCACATAACCGTGATCTAAACCATTAGTCCCACATGCACAAGTCATCGGTCACTATACAATTTCATATACATGACCATGAGATAGATAACCATTAGCACTTTTGTTGACAAGACTAAATGGTCTACCGTTCACCAACCATCGGGAAGACCTTGGCCGACGTCGCATCAAAGTGATAGAAAGACATTTCAAAATTGCATCGATAGTTATAATCATGCTGATCCAAAACCTCCATTAGAATGACTAAAACCATCAGAGAAAGATTTGCACAACACACCAATAGTGATTCTAATGCCGATGCCAACTTCCATCGGAGTAACCCAAACTATCAGAGAGATATTTCAACACCCGGGCCAATAGTTATTTTCATACCAATGTCCTTCTGTCAGGATGACTCTCACCGATGTCAAACCACCATCAGAGAAACATACACCATCAGTGATAGTCCCTTAGATCACACTGACAGTTCATGTCTTGCCGATACAAGAAAAATTCCACTTTCCTGTGATTGTTGTGACTCTAGTCATCTCTCGCCGATGTAAAAAAAAAACCACTGTGAACCATGCTTTCATGTGATTGCTGAGACTCTTGCCAACTACTAAGACAAAGAACAACTCTTGCCAACATAGACATAGATCAACATCATAGAGATTCAAACAATAAATTGAGACACATGATATCATCAATCTCTCACTTGACGAAGATTTTATTTATACCTCCATATCAGTCTGAATTCACTAAGAATCACGGGTACAAAGATCCATTACATTTGAACGCCATTTGAACTTGGTCATGCTCATAGGTTTAGTCAAGGCGTCTGCAACATTTTCCAAAGTACCAACCTTTTCTAGCTTTACCTTTTTTTCTTCCACCATATTATGAACAAAGTGATATTGGACATCAATGTGTTTTGTCCTAGCATGAAATGTAGGATTTTTCACCAAACAGATATCACTCTGACTATCACAATTAATCTAAATTTTCCCTACAATAAAACCTGCATCAGAACATTAGAACACAACCTCTTCAACCAAACAGCTTCCTGGCAAGCTTGAGTAGCTTCCATGTACTCTGCCTCTATTGTGGACAAAGCGACTATAGCCTACCGCTTGCTCATCCAACTAATAGCACAACCATTTAATGTCAACACATATCCACTAGTGGATCTTCTACTGTCAATGTCCCCTGCCCAATCAGAACCAACATATCCCTGAATGCTGATAGACTTATGAGACTCAACTAAGTTTCCATGATAGAAAATAGCATAATCAGAAGTCCCCTTCAAATACATCAAAACTTTTTTCACAGCATTCCAATGTGATCTACTTGGATTTTCCATAAACCGGCTCAAGATTCCCACTACTTGGGCAATATCTAGTCTGGTACAAACCATTACATACATCAGACTACCAACAACACTCGCATAAGGTACTTTCTTCATATCCTTAATTTCATCTGAAGATTTTGGACAATCTTCAACAAATATTTTCATTCCCTACAAAACTGGAACAACTAACTATTTACAATCAGACATATTAAATTTATCAAGAACATTGTTAACATACTTGCTCTGGCTGAGCCAAAGGTTTCTACTCAATTTGTCCCTCTTAATCTCCATTCCAAGAATGTACTTTGCTGCCCCCAGATCCTTCATTTGAGACTTCAAGGACAACTGAGATTTTAATTCTGAGATCATACCCTTACCATTGCCAATAAACAACATACCATTGACATATAATGCAATTATAAGAATCTGATCACCCTTAGTTTTACAATAAACACAATGATCAGATTTAGATCTCACAAATCCCAGAGATAAAACATACATATCAAATTTCTGATACCACATTCTGGGAGATTGCTTTAAACCATAAAGAGACTTCTTGAGTTTACATACCAGATGTTCTTTACCTTTTTCAACAAAATGCTTCGGTTGGGACATATAAATTTCTTCCTCAAGATCCCCATGAAGAAATGTTGTTGTCACATCCATTTGCTCAATTTCTAAGTCATACTCTACTGCAAGTGACAAAATAAATCTAATGGACGTCAGCTTAGCTACAAGAGAAAATATTTCTCCATAATCTATTCCTTCCTTTTGAAAATACCCCTTTGCAACCATTCTTGCCTTATACTTATCAATACTACCATCTAGACCATATTTCTTATTAAACACCCACTTACAGCCCACTAGTTTTCTACCTTCAAGCAAGGGCACCAGATCCTAGGTTCTATTTTTCTCCAATGATGACATTTCACCATTCATGGCTTCCAACCAAGAATCTAAATCAGGCATATTAATAGCCTCTTTCATAGTCCTAGGTTCATCAGTATCAGTTAGCAAAGCATAGGCACAACTTGTATCAATTACTAAAAATCCATACCTATATGGTTGTCTTATTTCACATGTAGATCTCCTCAACAACTAAGACTGAGGTGCAGGTTCTTGCTCTTGATCAGAGCCTTCAAAGCTGCTCGAACTCTCTTCGGTTTCATCTACAGTTGGAGCTTGTTTTTCCTCTTTTTCAGGGGTCAGAGGAATACTCACTTCACTTTTTTCTTTCTTCTCTTCTATTTTTCCCAATTGGGGATCAATGACCAAAGGTTTCATCTCTCTAAAAATTGCATCCCTACTATAAAACACCTTTTCTATTTTTGGATTCCAAAGCTTGTATCCTTTAACACTTACTCCATAGCCAATAAAAATACATTTGACAACCTAGTTGTCTAATTTAGATCTCTTTACCTCAGGAATATGAGCATATGACTCACAGCCAAAACATGAATATGTCTCAAAGAAGGCTTCTTACCAGACCATGCTTCCATAGGTGTCTTACCAACCAATGCTGAAGTAGGAGAATGATTCAACAAGTAACAAGCTTTAGTAATTGCCTCAACCCAGAGTTTTTGTTCCAGACTAGCATAACTACACATACTTCTTGCTTTCTCCATCAACGATTGATTTAGCCTTTCAGTAACTCCATTTTGCTGTGGAGTATAAGGTGTAATCTTGTACCTTTTAATTCCATGGTCTACATAGTACTTATCAAAATCTGCATTGCAATATTCACCACCGTTGTCCATTCTCAAACATTTATATTTTCTACCAGTCTAATTTTCTACAAGATTTTTAAATTCTTTAAACCAACTGAACACTTCTGATTTACTCTTCAAAAAATAAATGAATGCCCTTCTCGAATAATTATCAATAAATGATACATAATATCTTGATTTAGACATAGAAGGAACATCAACTAGACCAAAAACATCAAAGTGTACATAGTCCAACACACCAGAAGATTTGTGAGAACTAGAGTAAAAAGAAACATGGCTCTGTTTTCCATATATGTAATGTTTGCAGAAATCAAACTCATGATTACAATCAATCAGCCCATCTACCAAGTTTTTATTCTTCAAAGTTTTTAAACCTTTTTTCACCTATATGGCCAAGCCTATGATGCCAAAGAATTGTTTTCTCTTTAGGAAGTTTGACTTCCATAGAATTTGGATCATGTGTTACAACAATGACTTTTTTCAGACTTTTAAGAGACTATATTACAACACATAGGTTTAGCATCTAACTTATATAGTGTTCCAATGCGTTCAACCTTTACCAACACAATAAAACCTCTAGTCATCTTACAACCACCATTCACAAATGTTACTTGAACTCCAGTATCATTAAGCTTACTTACAGAGAGTAAATTACAAGCCAGACCTGGTATGTGTAGTACTCGATCGATTCCCTTTATTCTTCCATCCAAGAACTGGATTTTGACTCTTCCTCAACCAACAATGTCCAGTGTCAAATCACTTTCCAAGAAAATATTCCCTCTAGCATACAATTCATACTTTGTGAACCACTCTCTATGAGACATCATGTGGAATGATGCCCCTGAATCCACTAGCCATACATCTTTAGATGCAGGTGTTGCCAAGGCTACTACAAAGGCATCTGCATTGCTCTAAGAAGATTCATCATTAGAAGACTTATTCTTCTTCTTCTTTTTCTCCTCTCTGTAGTCTTTCCAGATATGTCCTTTTTGCCCATAGTTCCAGCACTTCACCTTGGACTTCTTTCCACGAGATTTTGATCTCTCCTTTGACTTTGATTTGGATTTAGACTTCTTGTCCTTCTAATTGCCTTTTTCCTTTGATCTGCCTTGAACAACAAGGGCCTCTTTAACCATCTTAGAAGATTTCCTTCACATTTCTTCTGATAGAAGTGAAGCAACCACCTCATCCATCTTGAACTTGGTTGTAGTACCTCCAATAGCCATCACCAAATGATCCCATGTGTCATGCAAGGAACACAACAAAAGCATACAATGTTCTTCTTCACCTATTGTTACACCAACATATGTCAACTGTGCAATCACCATGTGAAAAGAATTTAGATGATCTGCCATAGATGCACCTTCATCCATCTTCAAGGAGTATAACTTCTTTCTCAAGAAAATTTTATTCACCAAGGACTTGCCCTGATAAATATCTCCTAACTTCTTCCACAGAGAATCTACAGTCTTCTCCTCATGGATGTTTAATAGAACAGATTATCTAAGACTTAATCTTATTAGTCCCCTGACTTTCCTATTTGCTAAGTCCTAATATTCTTGCTTCATGGCTGAGGGTTTATTCCTAGACACAGCAACCCAAAGATCTCTATCGACCAGCATATCTTCAACCTTAAGTTTCCACAACTCAAAGTTTTTGCCATTGAACTTCTCAATGTCTATCTTTCTTGATGTGCTTGCCATCTTAATTTGTAGATTAGACACAATAGACTTCTACAGAACTCCCACTTGTAGGATTGACACAAAAAACCCAAACTACCCACAAGGATAACACAACTGGCCAAGCTCTGATACCACTTCTAAGGAAAGTGGTGGTGCCCACCTAGGGTTAGGGTTTTGAGTCAGGTCTGCAAACTTATGTTTTATTCCCTCAAACTCTTAATGCCTTAACTTTTATTTTCCCTCGGCTTCCTGCTTTGTATTTTTTTGTTTTGTCATTGACCTCCTATTGCAAGTCATCTTTCACTTAAGCTACATATTCATGCCTTTGCACTCGTAGGTTGACCTGCCCCAATGCATTGTTTTACTACTTTCTCCCATTGCACTTGAGAAAAAATGCGAAGTCCAAAATCACTTTATGCGGTAGTGAATTTTATTGTATGTATGTATCTCTATATGTACAAGTGTAAATGTTCATTGGCGGGCCCAAAAAATGTTCAATCGGCCTTTGAAAAATGGAAAAAAATGATTGTATGCATCTTTTCTTGCATATCAGGTTTGTATGTGCTTTTTAGATACATTCCTAGAATATTCTGCATTTGTATATCACATATTCCATCATAGATTCCCAAAATATTCCCTGCTTGTATATGAAGGCTTGTATATACATTGTCTTATACATACGCCACATGCAAGCAAAAGATACATTGGCAGCATATAGGGAAAATATGCAAAGCAGAATGTACATCGGGTATATACAATGGAGAATGTATGAAGAGGCTGACATGCATTTGCTACAGTGAAAGGGTTCATTAGCCATACAAGCACATTGGTGGCCAGGTCTAAGGTTTCCCCGACGGCCGATGCACATACAAGTCAACATGCATAGGCCACATTGTATATGCTAAGGTAAAATTCAAAGGTGGGGCTTGATGCATATATAGGGATGATTGTATGTCAAATATACAAGTCGCATGTACAAGGTGAAATGTACAAGCATAGCGATGTACAAAGTGGGTGCGAGCAAAAAGTAAAACCGCATTTATAAGCTGCTGGGACCCACCAGTTGTATATAGTGCATTGTATGTGCAATATACAAATGAAATATGCAAGAGAATCATACAAGTGGAAATACAAAGAAATGTACAAGGCCAGTTGAAGTCAAAGTAGTCAAAAGCATATGGGGCCCACCAATTGCATATATTTGCAATTGTATGTTGCACATGCAATCGAACATACATTCCTAATATACAAGCCAGACCCGAAAAGGTATGCAATGTAGTTAATAAAGTCAAAAGTCTGGGTTAATGTATGTTTTGGCTTGTATGTTTGCATTGCATATACAATATACAAGGCGAACATACAAGGGAGTGATGTACAAGCTGGACCAGACCGAAAAATGCGAATCGACAAATTTAAGGTTGGGGTCCGTAGGTTGCATGTATATGGCATTGTTTATGTCGATATATAAAAGAATGACATACAAGGCCCAAATTTGAAACTTGTTCCAATCTATTTTATAAAATTTTAAATCCACGGAATGTATATTGCATTTGTATATGCAATTTACAAAGTGAAGATGCAAAGGTTAAGATACAAGTCGGATTTCAAAGCGAATGCAATTTGTCTCATAATGATTTGAGATCCGCATTGTATGTATATTGCATATTATATATATGCAATATACAAGGAGATATGCAAAAAAAAATGTACAAGGCAGGACCTGAATGCGGTTTCAATTTATTCTATAGAATTTGGGGTCCACGCCTTGTATGCATGCATTTGTATGTATATGCATGTTCTTTTGCATATACAAGGTGAAAAAAGGCAAAATATGGTGGAAAGGGCAAAATACATGTTTGCGATGGGAAAAGTCAACGATGGAAGCACAGGGTGTCTACATGGCAAGTTCTAATTGGTGGGTGACTTTTCAGCGAAGTTTGGGCCGCAGATCTTGGTGGGTAGAAATGAATCGATAGTTCTATTCAAATGGAGGGTTTTCTTTGTATGTGCAGCTATTTCCAAGCAGGAAAATTGCAAGGCATGTAGTTTGTTGTGTTTCCAAGGACATGAGTTGGTATGCCATTAATGGCAGATGTTACAGAAGTATGGTTGAAGACATGGATGGACCAACTACCTGATTGAAGAGGAAAATCCCCAGGCAGTGGCATGGGTCTCGAGTTCAACCACTCCCAGCCTTTCCTTCTACCTACTGCATTGATTATATTGGGCGCCATTCCATGGTGCATTGTATTAGGCAGAATTTTGATTTGACCATTGTACTATTTTGTTGAGGACACATTTTGAGAATATCAGGACTGTGTGCCTCATTTTTGTGTTGTTGAAAATTGGACAAATTTTGGTGCTATAATAAGATACAATCTAGTTGGTGGCTCTATTTTGGGTGCCTTGTGAGTTTATGAGTTGTATGTTGAATGTTTTATGCATAGAATTCATCAGTTTCATGTTGATTTAAATGAGTAATGATTCATTGCATGTATTCTATTATTTGTCTCCAAGTTGAATGTGTTCTTCTTCTGAATCTAAATAGCTAAGGGGTGTTTAAGATTCTACGATATGGGCTTGCTATGTTGAATACTTGATCTTTTACTTCTTCTCAAGGAGTAGATTAAATGTTTAGGGTTGAGTATTGGGAGGAACATGTTGTAGGAAGGATGTTTGTAAGCAAAGATAACTAAATACTGAATCTTGGGTAGTATCTGTAAGGCAGACACTACAAAACCCCCTTGAAATCTAATTATTGTTTTAAGTCTATGGCAAGCATTCAGATATATATGTCTATTGACTCCAAGTCTTGGATAGGCACCAGTCTGGTAATGTATTGAGGTTACAACTCAAGATCCTAGTTTTGCATCTGAATACAAAACATAATCTAAAATTCAAATACATAACCTTTTAGGACTTTTGGAAGTAGTTTTAGGACCAAAATTCTCTATCTCACAACTAAATGTAGGCCCAAAGCTAGCCCCATTGCACTTATTTTACAGTTTTGGTCTACACAAGAGAGGATTTATCTGCTTTGTATCAACATCCCAACAAGTTCACATGTATATTTGACAGATGTTGAATAGGGAATACCCCCCTTGGTTGTGCAAAGCCTAAAGAAGAAGAGGAGATATTTATAGAGTCTATCTCCTATACTGTTGGCCCCTGGCCTGGGAATCATGTTGATTAATGATGGCTACCTTGTAGGAATAACTCAGAAGAAGCATCTAATCTAGGAAGAACTCCAACAGATTTGGTGACTCCGCTAGGGAAGTGAAGAGAAAGAGTGAATTTGTGCCCATCCGAGTCACCAATAGATTTGGCGACTCCACTGGGAAGTGAAGAGAAATAGTGAATTTGTGCCCATCCGAGTCACCAACCAATTTGGTGACACTGCTGGGGACTACTTTGTATAAGAACCTTGTTTCAAAAGAGAAATTCATTCCTAGTTATACGTGGCAACTTTGACCAAAATCTCCCAACCGGTGAAGTGAAATTTGTATGCAAGGGAGAAGATCCCTGCGTAATCCTTTATTTGAAGAATTACCTAGAAAAATGATTATAGGAAAAAAGGGACTATTCAAGCCGATCAAGAGGGTTTTCTTAGCCCTAGAAACAATGGTAGTACCCAAGATAATCCAGGATCTTCAGAGTGGACAACACCTTATTTCTCAAACACAGAAACTGAAATCTAGGATGTATATGAAAGACAACAAGGTGTTAATTTGAGAATGAGATCAGAGGTGTTTCAAGAATGCCCTTTCTTAGATCCCTCTAATAGATTTGAAGAGACCAAGTCCCCAAGGGATGATGATGATGACCAATATGGAAAGGGACCATCCTATTCTATGCCCAAAGATGAAGAATTAGCTAAAGAAATTGAAAGCCTAAGAGTTGAATTACAATATTTACAAGCTATGAAGATTAGAGATGATATGAGACAAAAGGTGTAAGCTCTAAGAACTGCTCAACATGATTCAATTCCTACTCTTGATAACGCAAATGTGCTAAGAAACCAGCAAAGAAATGAAGTCCAAAATCAACAAAATGATCATAGACAAAATACAACTAATGTTAGGGTACCGTTGAACAATGTAAGAAATTAGAATGTAAATAGGAATGCAAATGTCAATCAGTTTGGTAAGTAGCCTATGTAGTTGGATAGATTCAGGCAGCTAGTTTTTAATGGTATTCCTTACCCTAATCCCATGGATAAACATGTAAGGCTTTAGATACCAAAGTTTTCAGGAAATAATACTGTGTCAGGGGAAGATCATTTGAAAGCCTTTTAGAATGTTATGGACAACTTTGAGGTTGAACATGAAGATGTTTTTATGAAATTGTTTATGCAGTCCTTAGTTGATGAAGCTAGAGAGTGGTATAAAAGTCTACCTGATCAGAGTGTCTCATCATGGGATGACTTCAGAAGGATTTTTAAAGAACAATATGGTGATAAGACTGATCCAAGCTTTTTTATAAATGAATTCACAAGTATTACTAAGGGGTCAAATGAGCCTGTTACAGATTTTAATGCTACATTCACTACAGTGTTGAACAAATTACCACTTCATATGAGGCCTAATGAACCAATGTGTGTTGTACTATATATAAATGTTTTTTTTATGCTAAAACAACTTATGGATTAAGAGATAATGGTCCTACTAGCCTCAGGGATGCTTTTAAAATTGCAACTAGCATTGAAAATAATAGTAAAGGATCTGGTAAAACAAATAGAAGGGATGATGTAAAGATTATGCAAAATCCAAATAAGTCTCAGAATGCTCAAGGTAATGCATCTAATTCTAAAGAAAAATTAGATAAGTTGACAAATGTTGTTAAGGACCTAAGTTACAGACTTGTTAAGAATGAAAAAGGGATAGGTCCTAAAAGGCAAGACTACCAAAGACAAGAAAATAGACCATCACTGCATGATATGCCATATAACACTAATTGGCATAATGGTAAACCCATTCTCCCAAATAGAAATAATAATCAAAGAGCTCAAAATGTCAAGGAGACTCTTGATCTTTTGAAGAAAGATGTTAACATTGTTGATGATACACCTTGGTGCATAAAATGTCAAATGCCTCACTCACAATCACAATGTATGATTGCTCAATCTTTGTATAATAATGTTGTTGCTTGTGATGAATGTAATGAGTCACATTACATGTAGGATGATAATGTCAACATGCTATCCACAAATGGGGAGCATTTTTCTTATGAAGCTAATGAAAGCATGAGTTATGGGACTCATATCTGCCAACAGATTTCCTGTGATGAAGATGATGAAGATAATTATGCATATGCTCAGGACTTGCATATCTTTCTGAATAACTTGAGGAGGTCTTCTGATGAGGAGATTAGAGCTCTCACTACTACAACAGTGGCTCAAGTCAAAAGCAATTATAACCTTAGAGCTAAGGCCCAAGTTGGTAATTCACATCAACTAGATGACACCTTTGTAAATCAGCCAATGTATAATCATAAAGGGACTGAACCACATGAGACAAAAGGGAACAATAATAAGAAAAATTTTGAGCAAAAACCAAGTCATGATTCTCAAAGATCAGAAAATGAGGTTCCCCAAAATGAGGATCAAAATAAGATGGATGATAGTCAGAAAGTCATTAAAAGTAAAGTTGGATCAGCTCAGGATAAGAACAAAATAATAGCTCAAGCTACAACTGTTATACAAAAATTATGCTCCTTTTGACATAGCTCAAGTTTTATCCCAAGTAAAGGTCTCTATTCCATTGATGGAAATGATGAAAGTTGAAGATTTTAGGAATAAAGAATTATCCCTAATTTCAGGAGTAGCTTGTTAGGCTGAGTAGAATGTTGAAACCCAGGATAAGAAACAAGCCTTGTGTATTGATGAAGATGAAGTTTCTGAAGTCTACTTGGGAGTGACAATGACAAAATGCCCTTCATAGGTTGAACCATTTTATTTTTCCCTTGTTATCAATGGAAAAGTAATAAAGAATTGTATGCTTGACTCAGGAGCATCAACAAATATTATGCCTCTGTCTATCATGCAACAAGCTGGACTAAAAATAGATAAGGCATGTGGAAAATGCTATGCAGTGGATGCTAGGGAAGTACCAGTCATAGGAATCATGAAGGATGTGGATTTTATGCTAGCAGCATACCCAGAAAAGACTTATAGAATGAACATAACAGTGGTTGACATAAAGCCACAGTATGGTATGTTGTTGTCAAGAAGATGGGCAGCACTAATTGGAGGAAGTATGCAGTTAGACTTATCATATGTCATGATTCCAATGAATGGTAGAGATGCCAAACTGGTGAGAGAAGGAAGATCACTAGAAATAGTTGAAGATCAAGATTCAGAAGAACATATCTGTTTTGTGGATGTTGACTGTGAAAATTTCAGGGTTATCTCAGATGTTCAGAGAAATAAGGAGAGGGATTTTTGCATTCATGAACTTGACCAACAGGGTCTTTGGACTATGTACTTTGATGGATCTTGTTCAAAGGAAGGTTCTGGTGCTGGAGTTGTGTTTCTGTCTCCAACAGGTAAGCTTCTAAAGTTCTCTTTCTTGTTAATGTTTGCCTACACAAATAATATTACAGAATATGAGGCTCTGTTATTAGGTTTGAATGTTGCCTTGAAGCATGGGATTAAAATGCTAAAAGTGTTTGGAGATTCAGAACTAATTGTTTCCCAGGTGAGAGATAAATATGCTTCAAAAAATAAAAGGTTAAAACAGTATAAGCATGTTGTATGGGACACAATTGAATTGTTCGATGCTTTTTCAATAAATTGGATAGAAAGATCAAAGAATGTCATGGCAGACTTTTTGGCTAATGTGGCCATAAGGCTAGATGATGTTACTCTATTTGATGTTACAAATGTTGAGGTTAAACCTAGACCTGTAGTACTAGATAATGTATGCAACTAGCAGGTGTTTGATGATGATAGAGATTTGTTGAGGTTCCTACACTGCATAGATGAGTATGAGAACCAGGAAATTGATTTTTAGAATTTTGTAGAAGTTATGGATGGAAAAGAAACTCTTTTGGGGAAAGAGGTAATTCAACTTAAGACAAATAAAATCCCTAGAGGGCTAGTTGCTTTAGAAAGACCATTTGACAATAGAGACCAATTTGTTACAAAGGCATCTCCTACAAACAAGGATGACTTGGAGGAGATAAACTTGGGGACACACCATGCCCCCAAAAAGGTAGATATTGGCAAACAACTCAAACCACACATCAGGAGTATGTTTATAGCATTATTGAAGAAATATAAGTATATTTTTGCATGGTCATATGAGGACCTAAAAGCTTATAGGGAAGACTTATTCCAGCATGAGATTCCATTGAAGCCTGGAGGTAAGCCATTCAGATAGAAACAAAGACCTATTAACCCAACTTTGGCTCCAAAAATGCAAGAAAAGCTTGTAAGGCTTAGGGAGGCTGGAATAATTGTGCCTATCAGACATTCAACCTGGGTGTCTAATCTTGTTTGAGTTACAAAGAAAAATGGTGATATAAGACTTTGTGTGGATTTCAAAAATTTGAATGTGTCTTCTTTAAAGGATAATTACCCATTGCCTAACATGGAGGCTATGTTGCAAAAGGTGACTGGTTGTGAGATTCTATCCATGATGGATGGATTTTTAGGATATAATAAGGTGAAGGTGAAAGAATCTGAACAATACAAGATTGCCTTCACCACTCCATGGGGAACTTATGTATATGTAAGAATGCCATTTGGACTAACAAATGCAGGTGCTACATTTCAAAGGGCCATGGATGTTGCTTTTGTAGGATTGATTGACTCAATTTTAGTTGTATATCAGGATGATTTAACTACTTATTCAAAAAAGGACTAGCAACATTGCATGCATTTGGAATAGATTTTTATTAGGGCATTGGAATATGGCATTTCCCTTAACCCAAAGAAATGTGCCTTTGGAGTAATAGAAGGAAAGCTATTGGGACACATAGTTTCCAAGGATGGAGTCAGGATTGATGTTGAAAGAGTTGCTACAATTGATAGAATTCAAATTCCTAAAACAGTGAAAGGCATTCAGTCTTTCTTTGGACAGATTAACTTTGTTAGAAGATTCATCCCCAACTTTGCAGAAATTACAAAGGATATTTTTAAAATGTTAAAGAAAGGTGCAACTATCAAGTGGGAAAGTAAAGCAACTACATCATTTCAGAACATCAAAGAGGCTATAAAGATGGCTCTTGTGTTGAAATCTCTTGATTTTTCTAAGCCACTTTAGTTGTTGTGATTTGCTTCTTTTCACACTATTGCTGCATGTTTATTACAGAAAAATGAAGAGGGTTTTGAGCAACCCATTGCTTTCTTTAGCATGTCATTGTAGGCAGCTGAATTGAAATATGATATCATGGAAAGGCAGGCATATGCATTGGTTAAGGCAGTCAAAAGTTTCAGGCTATACTTGGTAGGCTCTCAGATAGTTGTATATGTGCCCCATGTAGCAGTTAAAGACATTTTCACTCAGTAGGAAGTGACATGAAGAAGATGTAGGTGGATTAACAAGTTACAAGAGTTCAACATTGAGATACAAATCACAAAATTGGTAAGGGGGCAAGGTTTGGCTAAGATGATGACAGAATCAAATTTGGAGGCATACGAGGTAAATGTAGTTCAGGATCAAGTTGTTAACATGTCATAATTTGAATGGTACAAGGATACTGTATATTATTTGCAGAATTTGAATTGTCCTTCCCATCTCAGTGATAGTCAGAAAAGGACTTTAAAACTACATGCTATCAAATACATAATTATTCAAGGAGAATTATATTGGAAGAATCCTGATGGTGTCTTACTTAGGTGTGTGGATGAAAATCAAGCTATGGATATTTTGAATGACATGTACAAAGGAATGTGTGGTGGACATTACACTGCCAAGACAACAACTCACAAAATTCTTAGAGCAGGCTATTGGTGGCCTACCCTTTTCTCAGATGCACAAAAGATGATGAGAAAAATTTGATCCCTATCAAAGGTTTTAAGGAAAACTTAAGTATGAAGGTGCATTACCCCTTAGAACTGTAACTATGGAGGCTCCATTTCAGCAATGGGGGATTGATTTTATAGGGGAATTTTCAGAAAAATCAAGTGGGGGACATAGCTAGATTTTGGTTGCTATTGACTATTTTACTAAATAGATTGAAGCCATTCCAACTAAGAAAGATACAAGCAGGGTCGTGATGGATTTTATTTTGGAACACATTATTATTAGATTTGGAGTACCAGTCAAAATGGTCACAGACAATGCCATGTTTTTTAGATTTGGTGAGTTTGCTGATTTTTGCAACAACTATGGGATTAATTTATCATATGCATCACCATATCATCCACATGGAAATGCTCAGGCAGAGTCAAGTAACAAAATCCTTATGAAAATCATCAAAAGGATGGTAGACAAGAATAAAAGGGCATGGGATTCAAAGTTAAAGGTGACACTATGGGCTGACCGGATAACCATGAAGAAAGTAATTGGGAGGTCACCTTTTGAGCTAGTGTATGGTGCACCAACTAGGTTACCTGTAAATAATCTCTTACCAATCTATAGATTCATACAAGAAAATGATGAAGAGATTGAGGACTCAATGAATGAAAGGATAAATCAACTAATTGCATTGGATGAAACCAGAAGAGAAGCACAAAAAACAAATATCAAGAAACAACAAAAGGTGAAGTATTTGTTTGATAAAAGGACTATAGAAAGGAACTTTCAAATAAGTGATCTGGTCCTTGTTTGGAATGTTAAGAGCTAGGATAAGGGAAAGCATGGTAAATTTGAGCCTTTATGGATGGGCCCATATCAAATCAGCAATACTCATGGAGAAGATTTCTAGTTTCTCCAGGCCCTAAATGGTGAACTACTAGAATTGCCTGTGCATGGGCAGTTCTTAAAACGTTACTTTTCATAAATGAATATTCTGTGTGCACATTGTAAATTAGGTGTGAATAGTTTGTACATGTCTTGTATAGTTAGTGGTGTTTTGTGTTTTGTGTTTTGTCTAGTCTGTCCCAGCGTGGTTTGGTTCTCACTGTAGCCTTGCACTTGCACATCCCCAATCAAAGCTAGTTGTGGTGCCCACCTAGGGTTAGGGTTTTGAGTCAAGTCTGCAAACTTATGTTTTATTCCCTCAAACTCTTAATGCCTTAAGTTTTATTTTCCTTTGGCTTCCTGCTTTGTATTTTTCTATTTCATTGTTGACCTCCTATTGCAAGTCATCTTTCACTTAAGCTACATATTCATGCCTTTGCACTCATAGGTTGACTAGCCTCTATGCATTGTTTTACCACTTTCTCCCATCACGCTTGAGAAAAAATGCTAAGTCCAAAATCACTTTATGTGGTGGTGAATTTTATTGTATGTATGTATCTCTGTATGTACAAGTGCAAATGTTCATTGGCGGGCCCAAAAAATGTTCAATCGGCCTTTGAAAAATGGAAAAAATTGATTGTATGCATCTTTTCTTGCATATCAGGTTTGTATGTGCTTTTTAGATACATTCCTGGAATATTTTGCATTTTTATATCGCATATTTTGTCACAGATTCCTAGAATATTCCCTACTTGTATGTGAAGGTTTGTATGTACATTGTCTTATACATTCGCCACATGCAAGCAAAAGATACATTGGCAGCATACAGGGAAAATATGCAAAGTAGAATGTACATCAGGTATATACAATGGAGAATGTATGAAGAGGCCGACATACATTTTCTACAGTGAAAGGGTTAATTGGCCAGACAAGCACACCGGCGGCCAAGTCTAAGGTTTCCCCGACGGCTGATGCACATACAAGTCAACATTCATAGGTCACATTGTATATGCTAAGGCAAAAGTCCAAGGTCAGGCTGGATGCACATACATGGATGATTGTATCTCAAATATACAAGTCACATGTACAAGGTGAAATGTACAAGCATAGCGATGTACAAAGTGGGTGTGAGCAAAAAGTTAAATGCATTTGTAAGCTGTTGAGACCCACCAGTTGTATATAGGGCATTGTATGTGAGATATACCAATGAAATATGCAAGAGAATCATGCAAGTGGCAATACAAAGAAATATACAAGGCCGGTTGAAATCAAAGTAGTTAAAAGCATATGGGGCCCACCGATTGCATATATTTGCAATTGTATGTTGCACATACATTCCTAATATACAAGCCTGACTTGAAAAGGTATGCAATGTAGTTGATAAAGGTAGAAGTCCAGGTGAATGTATGTTTTGGCTTGTATGTTTGCATTGCATATGCGATATACAACGCGAACATACAAGGGAGCGATGTACAAGTTGGACCCGACTGAAAAATGTGAATTGGCAAATTTAAGGTTGGGGTCCGCAGCTTGCATGTATATGGCAAAGTATATGCTGATATACAAAAGAATGAGATACAAGGCCTGGATTTCAAACTTGTTCCAATCTATTTTATAAAATTTGAAATTAGCACAATGTATATTGCATTTGTATATGCAATATAAAAAGCGAAGATGCAAAGGTTAAGATACAAGCCAGATTTCAAAGTGAATGCAATTTGTCTCATAATGAGTTGAGATCCGAATTGTATGTATATTGCATATTGTATATATACAATATACAAGGAGATATGCAAAAGAAAATGTACAAGGCGGGACCCGAATGCAGTTTTAATTTGTTCTATAGAATTTGGGGTCCACGCCTTGTATGCAGGCAGTTGTATGTATATGCATGTTCTTTTGCATATACATAGAAAAAAAGGCAAAATATGGTGGAAAGGGAAAAATGCATGTTTACGATGGGAAAAGTTAGCAATGGAAGCACAGGGTGTCTATGTGGCACGTTCTAATTGGTGGGCAACTTTTCAGCACAGTTTGGGCTGCAGATCTTGGTGGGTAGAAATGACTTGATGGTCCTATTCAAATGGAGGTTTTTCTTTGTATGTGTAGCTATTTCCAAGTTAGAAAATTGCAATGCACGTAGTCTGCTGTGTTTTCAAGGCTGCAAGTTGGTATGCCATTAATGACAGATGTTACAAAAGTATGGTCGAAGACATGGACAGACCAACTACCTGATTAAAAAGGAAAATCCCCAAGCAGCGGCATGGGTCTCAAGTTCAACCACTCCCAGCCTTTCCTTCTACCTATTGCATTGATTATTTTGGGCACCATTCCATGGTGCATTGTATTTGGCAGGATTTTGATTTGACCATTGTACTGTTTTGTTGAGGACACATTCTGAGTATATCAGGACTCTGTGCCTCATTTTTGTGTTGTTGAAAACTAGACAAATTTTGGTGCATTGTAATAAGATACAATCTAGCTGGTGGCTCTGTTTTGGGTGCCTTGTGATTTTATAAGTTGTATGTTGAATGTTTTATGCATAGAATTCATCAGTTTCATGTTGATTTAAATGAGTAATGCTTCATTGCATGTATTCTATTATTTGTCTCCAAGTTGAATGTGTTCTTCTTCTGAATCTAAATAGCTAAGGGGTGTTTAAGATTCTAGGATATGGGCTTCCTATGTTGAATGTTGATCTTTTACTTCTTCTCAAGGAATAGATTAAATGTTTAGGGTTGAGTGTTGGGAGGAACATGTTGCAGTAAGGATGTTTGTAAGAAGAGATAACTAAATACTAAATCTTGGACAGTATCTATAAGGCAGACACTACAAAACCCCCTTGAAATTTGATTATTGTTTTAAGTCTATGGCAAGCATTCACATGTATATGTCTATTGACTCTAAGGCCTGGATAGGCACCAATCTGGTCATGTATTGAGGTTACAACTCAAGATCCCAGTTTTGCATCCGAATACAAAACATTATCTAAAATTTAAATACATAACCTTTTAGGACTTTTAGAAGTAGTTTTAAGACCAAAATCCTCTGTCTCACAACTAAATATAGGCCCAAAGCTAGCCCTTTTGCACTTATTTTACAGTTTTAGTCTGCACAAGAGAGGATTTATCTGCTTTGTATCAACATCCCAACAAGTTCACATGTATATTTGACAGATGTTGAATAGGGAATACCCCCCTTGGTTCTGTAGAGCCTAAAGAAGAAGAAGAGATATTTATAGAGTCTATCTCCTATACTGTTGGCCCCTAGCTCAGGAATCCTATTGATCAATCATGGCTACCTTGTAGGGATAACTAGGAAGAAGCATCCAGTCTGGGAAAAACTCCAACAGAAAGTAAAGGTGCAGAAATAGCATCCCTAATGTCAATTCAAGGGGGATAGTGTAGACATATGACTTTTAGTTTCAATTATAACTCATTAAGATGTACATAGAAGAAATTACAGAATAAACATAACAAATTTGAACACAAAGAGAAGACACCAGATGTACGTGGGAAAACTCTTTTGGGTAAAAAACCCACCATGACAAGAAGACAATTTTATTCACAGTAAACACAAGAGGATTACAACAAATTACTCAACCTCCTTGTTTAGGCATAAAACCTTTGAACATTCATGACGGTTCACTTTCACTGTACTGTTACAGAATAAACACACTATTCTTCAATTACCAACTAAACTCACACTCTAAACCATCTGTCAATCTCACATTTCTTTAGTAATCAAATCAAATTCACTTGCAACTAACCAAACAACCAATTGATTTAGTTGTTGTTCAGTTCAACCATTGAAATTGTTATTTCTAACTGTTCATATAACAATGAGAACCCATTAGTCCCACATGCACAAGTTGTCGGTCACTGTCCCAGTTCATATACATGACCATGAGATAGATAACCCTCAGCACTTTTGCTGACAAGACCAAATGGTCTACTGTTCACCAACCATCAGGAAGACCTTGGCTAATGTCACATTAGAGTGACAGAAAGACATTTTGAAAGTGCATTAATAGTTATAATCATGCCAATCCAAAAACTCCATCGAAATGACTCAAACCATTGGAGCAAGACTTCCATAGCACACCAATAGTGATTCTCACATCGACACCATCTTCCATCGGAGTAACCCAAATTATCAGAGAGATATTTCATCACCCAGGCTGATAGTTATTTTCATACCAATGTCCTTTTATCGAGATGACTCTCACTAATGTCAAACCATTGTCATAGAAACATACACCATTGGTGATAGTCCCTCAGATCACGCCAACAGTTCATGTCTTGTTGATACAAGAAACATTCCACTTTCCTCTGACCATTGTGACTCTAGTCATCTCTCACCGATGTAAAAATAAACCACTATGAACCATGTTTTCATGTGATTGCTAAGACTCTTTCTGATCGCTGAGACAAAGAACAACTCTTGTCAATCGCTAAGACAAACAACAACTCTTGTCGACATAGACATAGATCAGCATCATAGAGATTCAAATAATAAATTGAGACACATGATCTGATTAGTGTCAAACTTTTGGTACCACATTTTAAGCGACTACTTCAAACCATACAGAGATTTCTTTAATTTGCAAACTAGATTTTCTTCACCTTTTTCAATGAAGGGCTCTGGCTGAGACATGTAGATTTCTTCTTCCAAATCTCCATGAAGAAACACTGTCTTCACATCCATCTACTCAATTTCTAAGTCATATGCTACTGCAAGTGACAATAGAAATCTAATAGATGTCAGCTTAGCTATAGGAGAAAATATTTCTCTATAATCAATCCCCTCTATCTGGGAATATCCTTTCATTACCAACCTTGCTTTATACTTCTCAACACTGCCATCTAGACTAATCTTCTTTTTAAACACCCATTTACATCTAACAAGTTTTTGACCTTCAGGCCAAGGTAGTAGATCCCACGTTTCATTTTTCTTCAATGATGCCATTTCTTCATTCATGGCATCCAACTAGGAATCTAAATCAGACATACCAATAGCCTCTCTAATAGTCCTAGGCTCATTAGTGTTAGAAATCAAAGCATAGGTACAAATTGAATCTAACATAGAATATCCAAGCCTTTTATCTTGTCACTTCTCACGTGTAGACCTCCTCATAGAATGAGGTTGAGGTTCTTCTTCTTGTTCAGGGTTTTTAGAGCTACTTGAGCTCTCCTCATTAACAGGTACACTAGGAGTTTGTAGTTCCTCCTTATCTGGAGTAAGAGGAATTTCAACTACCTCCTTCTTTTCTACTTGTTTCATCTCTGACAATGGATCAACACTGGTAGAAGGTTTTAGTTCACGAAAGATGACACTTCTGCTATACAACACCTTCTTTGTAACTGGATTTCAAAGCTTGTACCCTTTCACACCAATTCCATAACTGATGAAGATACATTTTATAGCGTTATTTTCTAATTTAGATCTTTTTTCATTGAGCACATAAGCATATGCCTCATAGACAAAGACTCTAACATGTCTCAAAGAGGGCTTCTTACAAGACCATGCTTCCAAAGGTGTCTTATCCATGAGCACCAAAGTGGGAGATCGATTAATTGAATAACATGTTGTAACCATAGCCTCAACCTAGAACTTTTGCTCCAGACAAGCACTACTCAGCATACTTCTTGCCCTTTCTATCAATGTTCAATTCATCATTTCAGAAACTCCATTTTGCTATGGAGTGTAAGGAGTAGTTTTATGCCTTTTAATTCCATGGTCTTTGCAATACTTTTCAAAATCTACAGAACAAAATTCATCTCCATTATCTATCCTCAAGCATTTTATTTTCTTTCCAGTATGATTTTCAACCAAGGTTTTAAATTCCTTAAACGGACTAAAAACTTCAGTTTTACTTCTGAGAAAATAAAGAAATGTCCTCGAATAATCATCTATGAAAGAGACAAAATATTTAGACTTTGATAATGAACGAACATTACCTAGACCAAATACATCAGAGTGAACATAATCCAAAATTCTAGAAGATTTATGAGGACTAGAATAAAATAGAACACAGTGTTGCTTTCCATATATGCAATGTTCACAAATCAAACTCAAGATTACAATCATCAAGCCCTTCAACCAGGTTTTTATTTTTCAAGGCTTTTGTGTCTTTTTTCACCAATGTGGTCGAGTCTATGATGCCAAAACATTGTTTTCTCTACTGGGAGTTTCCCATCCAAGGAATTAGCACCCACAAGAACAATGTTTTCCTTATCTTCAAAATTAGATTTATTCAACTTTACAGAAGCACGGTTACATTGAACAACATGTACATCCAACTTGTATGGAGTGCTAATTCATGCACCCTTAGCAAGCACTATAGAGCCTCTAGTCATCTTACAAATACCATTAGAGAAAGAAACTTGAACATCAACATCATTCAGCTTACTTACAGAAAGTAAATTTTGAGCCAAACTTGATATATGCATTACATCATTGATTCCTTTTATTCTTCCATTAGGAAACTAAATTCTAACTCTTCCATGACCAACAATTTCATAGTATGAATCATCACCCAGATACACCTTTCCACCTTTGTATTCTTCATACTTTGAAAACCAATCTCTATGAGATTGCATGTGAAAAGATGCACCTGATTCAATCAACCAAACATCATCCAATGCCTAAGCCACCAAGGCTACAATGAAGGCATCTACATCACTTTAAGAAGATTCATTATTAGAAGAATTGTTCTTCTTTTTCTTCTTCTTCTCCTCTTTGCATTCTTTCCGGATGTGTCCAGTTTGCCCACAATTCCAACACTTCACCTTAGACTTTTTACCAGGAGACTTTGATCTCCCCTTTGACTTGGATTTAGACTTCTTATCTTTCTTTTTGCCTCTCTCCTTTGATCTGCCTAGAACAGCAAGGGCCTACTTAGCCATCTCAAAAGACTCCCTTCGCATTTCCTCTGATAACAGCAAAACAACCACATCTTCCATCTTGAAAGTGGTTGTTGTACTCCTAATAGCCATCACCAGGTGATCACATGTGTCAGACAGAGAACACAACATGAGCATGCAATGATCCTTATCATCAATTTTCACACCCACAGACACCAAATTAGAAACAATCATGTTAAATACATTCAAATGATCTGCAACAGACGCTCCTTCCTTAATCTTCAAAGAATATAGCTTCTTCCTTGAAAATAACTTATTTACTAGAGATATCCCTTGATAAATGTCACCAAGCTTCATCCACAAAAGTTTCATTGTCTTCTCTTCATGGATGTTCAAGAGAACTGAATTAGCCATGCATAGTCTAATCATACCCTTGGCTTTCTAGTCAATTGCATTCCAGTCACCTTGCAAGGTTGCTGATGGTTTGTTAGAGGACACTATAGCCCATAGCTCATGATCCATGAGAAAATATTCCATCTTGAGTTTCCACAACTCAAAGTTTCCACCATTGAACTTCTCAATCTCTATTGTCCCAAATGTGCTCACCATCATAAATCTACAATAAAATTTCAAACTAGATTTCTCTGCAAAACTCCCACTAAACAAGATCAATACAAAATACCCATCTTACCCACAAGGACAACAAAGATGGCCAAGCTCTGATACCACTTGTAAGGAAAGCTAAGTGCGGAAATGCCTTCCTAACGCAAATTTTATAGGAGAGAGATACAGAAAGTTACACAATTTTGTAATTACATTTCATTTTAGAAACACACTCATAAGTAACAGAATAGACAATTAAATGTCACACAAAATTGAACACTAGATTTTATGTGGGAAAACCCTTATAGGAGAAAAACCCACACACAAAAGTAGAGATCTCTTGTATTACAGTAATAAATAAATTACATACAAGTCACAGAGCTATGCTCTTTCAGGTGTCAATTCACAGAACGTATCCGACAGCCAAACATTTCTCTGATCAACCTCATTATTCCTTTCAAACAATACAATAGCTTACATAATATTTAATATATATTTAACATACATTCTCAACAGTCGTTACAACTTCCTATAGCCAGACAAACAATTCAGTTCAACTTCCACAAATAATGGTCACAATACAATTTAACCATCAAATCCATGTCGAGGTGTCGGGGAGACACTTAAACCTGTCCCACTAAACTACCTTTGTCCCTTCAACATACACATTAGTCGCCAAGACATTTAGTCTTCAATTCTAAGCCAATAGCACACTCCTACACAACATTGATCGGACCCCACCATGGAGCCTACGGGCTGGTGGGAGTCAAACATTTTATCATATCAAGGGGACTTCATATCATCTCCCATCGATATGAAGATGTATTACCGATGTATCTTACATCTACCACCATGGTCCCCACTGCCAACTAGACACCCATGTCACCACCATTGTGAATACTATTCTCTGCTCCATTATAAGGTACAGACTGGCTCCCACCAATGGCACCGTGAGGTTGCGGGCTGCATTGACTAAGACCATCGGCCCATTGGAGAGACTTTAATCCAAGTCCCACCGAAGTCAACAGGTTACACCAAAACTAGTTTGACAAACCATCATAGGATTAGAGAGACTTGGGATATTATCCCAGTGATACAACCACCTCCCATTGATGAGCTTTCAGACTATCGATGGAACAATATACTATGTCTTGCTGAAAAGAAACTATCAGGCCGATGAAGGACTTAAACATAACCTAGAAGGAGAAGATCAAGCTAGTAAATTTGAGTCACATTTTCCAACACGTATCATTCTTATAACTTGGACACTCACACTGTTCTTTAAGCATAGCTCTATCACTCTGCTCTTCACTAGGCTGCATGTAGCTCTCATACAATGAGTTCAACACACTACCTCCCTTTAATGCTTTGCTTGAGTTAGGGTTTCTCTGTAATTTGGAACTTCTACCTCTTCTTATCAGACCTCTATCCTATAGTTAGACCTTTGATGATTCTTATAGACTTTGACAGTTTTTAGATGAATGTCCCCTATCTTGCAGGGCAGGAAAGGTTCCCATTTTTTCATTTTGACTTAACATTGTCTTAGACTATAAGAGATCATCATGTATTTTGTGATATTTAGAATCCATCTGCTAGCTGTTACAGAACTTTTCCTCTATCATGGAACATGGATGATATGAAAGGTATTTTGATTGTTTTGAAAGAAGAGAACTCCAAAGGTAAAGCGTCCTCACACTTGCATGGATTTTGTTTATTACTTCACTCATCTCTATCTAATATCTCCCAGTTATTATGTAGGTCAGCCAACATGATGTTTACACTATCACTTTTTTCAAGTTTGATAGATGTTCTTGCTATTCCTTCAAGATAAAATCTCTGTTGGACTGTTGCCTTTTGGTGGATTGTCTTTATATGTTACTGACTATCATCAGACTCTACTTATTGTTTTGAATGATTTATGGCAACTGTTATCTCTGTTATATGGCTTTTTCTTATTATGATATGGGCTCTTGATTTCTTCTCTATTGGCTTGAAACGCTCTTGATGGTAGATATGTGAAATGAAACCATGATGCCATATGTGGGTAGAAGAACTACATCCTTTTTGTATCAACCTGAATCATAAGCTCTCTAGAGGTAGGGATATCATTGACATTTTGTAGGCAACCATCTCAGTGTTGGCAAGGAGCAATGAATAATTTTGTGTCTTTGGATTACCAATCTACAACTAGAAATTTTGAAACTTAAATGATACATTAAAATTCATTCCATCTTTCACAATTCTGTCATTACTTATATTCAAACTTAATCTAGACTTCTGAAAGTCAATCCCTATTCCTGTTCCTACAAACTTTGTCAAATGAGGCAAAATTTTAGGGCCATCTCTTTGAACTACCTCCATAGCTGCCTTATAAGCAACACTAAGAGGGTTGCCTGGCTTGAGTGCACTTATGGCAGCTTCTTGTGCCTTTAAAAGAACCTTGTAGGTCTCTCTCTGAACATCTTCAGCATTAATCAAATAACCTCTTGCACATTTGAGAAATAACTATTATATCTGGATCTAATTGTACAGATAATAACACTAATGGCATCATAGTACAGATGTTCATCATTGCTCACTGCACCAAGCCTTAAATCAAATTCCCCATCACTCTTTATGGAAAACAAAAGTGTTGTCATCATGCATTATCTATACACATACCACCTATATGACCGTTATAATGAATTGTATACTGAAGTTCAGCCATGGACAGAAGATCTATGACCCATAAGATGGATTTGATGATAGACAAGAATCAAATTTATTTGATTTGAATGCCTCATGATAGTCTAGATATTCTCATAGCTCCCTTGCAGGCTCCAAATATTTGTACCTCTATATGGTGTTAGAAAAATTGCCCGCATAGACTGCTCATTTCAATGACTTCCCTAGCAAATATTTAGCATGACTGGTCACTATCAAGGGTTTCCTATTTTTTGTCATATTCCCTAGGTCTTTGTAGGAGCTTAAAGGGAATAGAGATCTTAAGATTTCATAGATACTTAGATGTCTTGTACCCCTCTAAATCTATAGGAGACATTTGATCTTCATGATCACTGTATGACTGATAACTTTTATGATAGTCACACTGGTATGTTTGTCCTCTATAATCTTCTAACATTTAATTAGGGTTTGGATGGCTAGATACCTTGTGATAGGTTTGTAGCATGATCTTTGTCAACTTTGAAAACTGCCAGGCTAAACCAAAATGTAATCATCCTAATCAGGGATTCTTTGCCTTATAAATCTCTTCATACTCTGCCATGTAAGTCTTTTACTAGTTATCATAGTGACACTAATAAATCATTAAGATATTTTAGATTTTCTCACTCTTACTGAAATGTCTAAAAGACTTATCAAAGGATGACACAAACTTCAATCACTATTATTAACATTACTTATTGCCAAGCAGTCCCATGCACTATTTGGACACTGTATCAATGTCTCTAACCTTTGCAGAAGATCCTCCTTGGATGATGGTGACTGTCATAATGCCTTAAGTCACTATCTATCTTGGTATTTGGGAGTGACTTCCTCTGCTTCTTAAAACTTGTATTTCCATAATAACCTTGTACAACTGCTTAACTATTTCCTTGATAGTTTTTCTTTGCCATTAGTGACCGTCAACTACTCTTTAAAGAAAGAAATCCCTCCATTGACTATTTTTTGCTCTATACTGTAACATTCATCTTTCTTTGACTGTTTAGGATTGCTCCTTCTTTGTGGTTTGTTGTTGAACCTTCTTTGACAGTTTGAACCCTCTATGGACTGAATGATGATGACTCCTTGACAGTCTTTTCATGAATGTTCAGGCCTCTTTGTGATAGATGACTATGCTTGTATGCTCTTTATTCTTCTCTATAATTGATCCTAAAAATCATGACTGCTTCATCTTACCAGACCTACCTTTTGGATGGTTTATACAAGGTTTAAAAGACTTGATAGGCCCCATATACACTTGCTAACCCAATACATATTTCACATTCATCCTGACAGACCTTCTAGCTATTATGCAAAATCAATAACCCTTTCGACAGTCTAAATGAAACTCTGAGAAAAATGTGATGAAACAAAAGATGAAATATGCAGGCACAGACCTTGATGCAACTTGAGTGGTTTCTCACTCTTCATGACTGTCCTTTTCATTCCTCTACTACTGTTTTAATAGTCCTCTATCCATGTAGACATTGTGCTTTCCTGGCAAGGCTACCACTACTCCTTTGTAGGGTATGACTGATTTACATCATCTACTGGAGGGTGTGATTGATCTACACCACACTTGTCATTGTATACAACCATAATGTTGTCTAAGATTCCTTTCACAATCCTATAGATGATTCTCTTTGCTCGAAAACTCACTTGGTTCTGAAGATCACGACTCTTGACTATCTTCATCTTAAACCTTTTAATGTATTCACTTAGTGGTTGCTCCTTTGTGTCATCCATGTGATGTCTTCATGTACCTATACCTACACACTCAGAAAACAAGTTAGGAAAACAATTGAGGCTAGTAGCCTCTTCTGATGATTATATGGTCATCTCTTACTTCTTTCTAGTGGTTGTATATCTGCATCTTGGAGCTACTTATCTCTTTCATTTTCTATCTCAGATGCTTGTGAAAGATGACATGTACATTTGATGTTATCACATATAGAAGAGAAAAGGTATCCTGAGCTCTAAAATGTTTTCTCTCTCCCTCTAGCAAGTACCTCTAAAGACATCAATGGAGAATTTGAAGATGGTGCAGCCACCATTGGGGATTCATCGTTTAGGCAATGACGGATCCCATTTTCCCTCTTCCATGTTTCCTTTTTTACTTCAGATGTATATGTGCTCTTTCATTTCATTTTTTACAGTCAATTCCCATGACTTGTGTGGGAACTTTGAACACATATTTCGTGTGAATATAAATAGTTATTTTATGCAATGATTTGTATATTGTTCATCTTTTGTAAACTATCAATTGCATAAGGAAAATACATCTGAAAACTATTGCACGATACAGTTACTTATAATCATAAGTAGATTCAACAATTTTGTGTACCTTTATCATTTGATACTTGAAAAAACTATAATGAATAGACCTAAAACAATCTAAAACCCATAGCTTAGTTTCCTTCCTCCTACCTATTTTGTGATGCCTCCTGCTCCTTTGGGATGCCCTTCCCACTTTTATCTGGCTCATGTAGCAACTCTTATTGAGTTACTACATGATTCTAGTAAAAGTGATGACTAGAATGACATTCTACCTAAGTAGTAGGCCCTCTAAAGCTAGATGTGACCTTTCTTTCTTCCTTACTCTTCTCCCTTTCCTCTTGACTTAGACATCTGGTCGAAGTTTCTGTTGTACCTGTCTCCCTCTTCAAGGTAGAAATTAAATAGTGTTGTCCTAACTTGACCTATTTGGGATGAAGTGCACAAATAGGTAACATTTTTGACAACCTCTATTCCAATTTTACTTGCTAAAACTCCCATGACCAGTTGCCTAGTATATCCATTGGGTAATAGAGTCTTTTTTAGGCCTTTAAAACTTAGATTTTTTTTTTGAAACTTAGCTATCAGAAACATTGAACAACAACAAAACAACTGACAAAAATACTGAAAACAAGATGAGACTGACCCTAAATAGAGCCAGCAAACTATGTATAATCACTTATTGGAAGAACAAAACTAAAACAAATATACAAAATGACCTACCTACCTAAAACTAATCCAATGAAATAGGATGTCTAAATAAATCCATTAATTGGTTTAGCAAAATAGCTTCCTTTCATGGTCATCTGAGAATGCCTTCTGTGCTTGTAAGCTGCCAACAAGGGGTGAGGGAAGGGTGGCCATTAAATAAACTTATGTAATACCTCTTTAAGAAAAAGAGCGAAAACACATACCCACTTGTTTTGACTGAAAATACAACTACTTTGATGTGGACAAGTGAGTTGATTCCTCTCTTCTTGTTGCTCATCTTCATGTCTTGAAAACAAATGATAGGTAATGGCCTCTCATTGTTTCTTTCCAATTGGATTAGATGTCAAATAGGACATCCTCTTGACAAACCATTGTGCATACAGTCAATGTTGGTTTGATCTTTACATGTTGCTACTCTATCACCTTGAGTTTGAATTATAAACTGATTAGGGGGTCTGAAATCTTACCTAGATTAGAGTTGTCTAACTCTTGCTCCTCTTGCTGAGTGAATGTATGATCAGGAAATTCTTTCAAAACTACCTTCTGATAGTCCACTCTTTGAGACAAAGTGTCTTCTATGAGGAGATGCTCCTGAATTCCCAAGCAACCAGCAGCAACCTTGAATCTTTTTCAACATTTAGCCTCTTCTTTCAAAGGCTCTAGTTGCATATTTTCCTATTCTATCTCAAACTGATTAGCTTCATCTTGTTCAATGTTAAAGGAACAAATTCAGAAACCTGTTTTACCTTGCTGCCCTCATCATTTACTGACTTGGGGTCTTGATCATTACAAGAATTTAAAAGAGTGACAAGCTCTTTACAAGATGAGCAATTAAGATCCTAAGAATCAAACATAGAATTAACTTGAAAAAATTGAGCATCTTTAATTAGTTCACCTAACTGCTCTTCAAGGCAAGATGCCTTCAAGTCATCCATGTTAGCCTTTTCATTGTAGTACAAAGGGAGTTCTAAAAACAAGTCAAATGTTTCACATCCATGGAGAACATGATCCTCTTTACAAATGGGGTTTTCTCCTTCCAACAAACTGTAGATAGATCTTCTTCATCACTGTGCCAGCTAGATACCTCAAAATGACTATCAATATTCTATTGTTCAAACTGATCTTGGTCAATATAAGTAGGTAGATCATTCATGAATAGAGATTCCTCATTGTTGTTTCCTTATGGAGTACGATTTTGTTGATCTTGTAAAATCTGCCCACCTTGGATTTTATTCACTTCTTTCCTCTGACTTGTAGTCCACTACAAAACTTCTGATTCAACTAAAGTTTTGTCTTACTGCCCTCCTGACCCCTCCTTTTCTAAATTTTCCATTTGCATTGGAGCAGGAGTTTTTTCAAGGTTAGGCATCTTGAAGTCCAGATGCTTTATCCACCAAGGCTACCATGGTTTCTTAGATATTTAATGACTCAATTTAGGCTCTTGATATGACTGAAACTAAGGTCTAGTGTATTGGTTTTGGATACAAATAGGATCTTGAACAAAATCAAAACCTCTGAAACTTGGAATTTGGAGACTTTGGGAAGGCTTTTGAATAGGTTCAGTTTGGCAAACAAGGTGGTTTTGATTGAAACTAGGAATAAAAAAGGTATTTTGGGCTTTGGGTCTTTGAACTTGAGCCAGAAGTTGTCTCATTTATTCCTCCTTAGCAACAAGCTACCTATTTAGACATTCCTCCTCATACTTTCTCTTCTCTTCCATCTCTTCCTAATAGCAAAAAGCCTCATAAGACTACTACTCCTGCTACCTATTATATTCATTTTCTCTCACTCCTTTTTCCATCCACCTTTGAAAATCTAGTATCATGCTCTTGATGGTACCCAAGTTAGTGTCAACATTGTCAGCACTTTGAGGTTGATTGGAGAAACTACATGGATGGTTTAAAGAAAGATTAGTTCCATAAGGTTGGGCATGGGTGAAAATAGGATACAAATATGGCTAATAATATTGGTTATAATGAGGAAAAGGATTGTTTGGTGGCCAAAAGCTTGGATCTTCTTGATATGGCAGAGAATCACCATAATTATTGCAATATCTAGACATTTTACATGAAAGGCCTAAATCATATGGTAGTCAAAATCATGAACATTAAAAGAAAACATGAACTTGATTCATTGTAAATTCTCAGGCTGCCGAAACCAACTGCTATATGCTTAGAGTCACCATGGTGTTTGATGACTTTGCCTCCAAAGGCTGATAACACCAAAGAAAACACCAGATTCTTCAGTATGTACTCTTCTCATGTGCTATTCACACTAGATCTACCTAAAAATTAGAGAACAAAGTTGCCTGGTATATGTTTATAACCTCAAAAGGTCAAAAACACTACTATATATACCAAAACAACAATGAAAATATGGTATTTAATGGCCTGAATCTCAATTTAGTGTCCCATTGGGCAAGCCAAAAATTGTTGTCATGAAGGATTGCACTCTTTTTAAGCACTAAGCCTAACTATTCCGTGACACATTTAATCACTTGAATAGACTTTGGGTTGTCTATAGTGAAAGTGAACCTCTAGAAGAGCTTGTTCTCTTTAAAAAACCCCTAGATCTGATGTGCTTTCAAGGAAAAGAGATAGAAAGATAACTAATGACACTAAAAATTGACCCTAAGAGGTGATGCACCAATGATTGTAATCTAACTTGCTACTCTGATTCACAACTATCTATCAAATAGATCTATTCACACAACTCAGATTGGGTAATTTTAACACATAAATATTTCATATAAAGGCTTGAAAACTTCTACTTTCATTGAAGGAAAACTGATATCTTCACAACTTGGAAATTTAAGAAAATGACTTGCATAATCTACAACCTATGATAAAAAAACAACTTTTTTGTACATATGTTTCAAAAGAATGAGACAGAAACTTAAAGGAATTGATGTAAAACATAATAAATTTCTTATGAAAATCATTCA
Organism: Cunninghamia lanceolata; assembly: GCA_027924645.1. Classification (NCBI taxonomy): domain Eukaryota; kingdom Viridiplantae; phylum Streptophyta; class Pinopsida; order Cupressales; family Cupressaceae; genus Cunninghamia; species Cunninghamia lanceolata. The sequence goes on along the minus strand of BSBN01000275.1, from coordinate 2,563,653 downwards.
AAAGAACACAACACCTGAATCTGAGAAGGAAAACACCTAATTTTATTGAAAAATAGTAGGAATACCTTTGCAATAATTGTAAAATATGCTAAAAAATAAATTTCTACTATATCAAAATCTATAAAAATTGTTGAGTTACAATACTGAAATCTCTCTCTGCAATGTGCAAAGGAAAGAATAAAAGCAAGAACTAAAAAAAATACACAAGATTTTTCTCCTATAATACAAAATCTCTCCAAAAAAGAAAAAGGCAGTCATCTCTAGTCTAATTGAACTCCATCTCATGCATGAATAGGTTGGAAAGATATCCTTAACCCAAAAAATAGTCAACTCTCAGTTGTTGGGTGAGCAAGAGGAAAAGGCCTAGATTAGAGGGCTCATAACTGCTCCATTTTGAGCTATTTTAGCTTTGAACTCCTCTTCTCAAAATAGTTGACCAAGTAAACTTCCAAAAATAGTCCTATTTGACCAAAAGTCAAAAATAAAAGAAAAAATATCTCCTTGCATGACTTTGCAACCTCTATTTGACTCCTCTTCTCCCTTTTGCATGTATTTGAGGGCAAGTTATGATTTATTTTAACAATTATTAGAGGTAATATAATTTATTAGTTACCCTAATAAGTGTTATAATAAATTACAAGATGGCATTTTATTCTAACAAGAATTAGTGGTAATTTAATTAATCCATTACACTAATAGTTGCTAAAATAAATACATGAATGTCTTTTATTCCATGCAAAAGAGAAAAAGATAATAATGTTGCTACTTGACCCCTATCCTTAAAAGGATTCTATGGCATATGATGATATCTTTTGACTTCACAAGCCCTTGTAAAGACCCTTAGTGGGTCATGGTACTCATGGTTCACCTTTTTTTCCTTAAACACCTAAGTGTTTACCTCAACAGGAAATAATCTCCAATAATTTTTCTTTCTAAAAGTCATAAAAGACTTAAGAAAATTCCTCTTTAGCCTCAGGCATTGGTAAAAAGATTTAGGGCATTTTGTAAAAAGAAAGGTCTTTCAAAACCCTAACCTAAGCACTTTTCCTTTCCACTCCATCCACACTCTGCTATTAGAGGTGCCACCATGAGCTTTTCTAGTTGAAGCTCCAATGGACATTCTCTACCTTTGCACTGATAAGCAACTCTTTTCCTTTCTTGTTGCTGCTCTTTCTTCAAAGATAAAACTGTGAAGACTCTGCTTTTTATAGCTCTTTGTACAAACCTCTTGATGAAGTGTATTTCAGCTACTGTGGGAAGAAATTTTCTATAACTTTGCTATTTCAAGACCCTCTCCTTTATTTGTTTTTGGATGTAGACCTCTGAATGCCACTGTGAAGGGTCATAGTCTATAGTTTTCCTTTGACTGCACTGGGTTTAGGATGCATGTACCTTCTTCTACAGAGGTATCTTTTTATGTTTTAGGGGTGACAATTTCATCAATCACTACTAATCCTAGCAACAAGGTTTTTGCATAGCTGCACTTTATCCATTTATAACTTCTAACCTACATTGCCTTTGCAAGGTTTCTTCAAGAACAAGGTTTATATCAAACCCTATAGTTTGACAATGTTATATATTCTTGAAACCTTCAAACACAACTCCATCCATTTGATAGGGATCAAACCTAATCTAACTCTCTCTGTCTTGCTCTATGATATCATGCAAACCCTTTATATCATTCTTATAACTTGGACACTCACACTATCATTTAACCATAGCTCTATCACTCTGCTCTTCACTAGGCTTCCTATAGATCTCATACATTGAGTTGAACACACTACCTCCCTTTAATTCTTTGCTTGAGTTAGGGCTTCCCTGTGATTTGGAACTTCTACTTCTTCTTATCATACCTCTGTCCTATAATCAGACCTTTGATGATTCTTATAGACTTTCATAATCCTTAGATGACGTTCTGTCCCCTATCTTGCAAGGCAAGAAGGGTTCCCATTTTTTCATTTTGACTTAACATTGTCTCAGACTCTAAGTGATCATCATGCATTATATGAGATTTAGAATCCATCTACTAGCTATTATAGAAATCTTCCTCTGTCATGGAACATGGAGGGTATGAAAGGTATTTTGATTGTTTTGAAAGAAGAGAACTCCAAAGGCGAAGCATCCTCACACTTGCATGGATTTTTCTTATTATTGTTACCAAATTATGCTTTGTAGCCAATTAGGTTGGGTTGTAACAATAGTTACTTTGCTACTTTGGAGAAGAAGAAAGATTTAAGAGGAAGGGAAAAGAAAAATTTAGGTTCACAGGCCATCCTAGAAGGTCTACTATCTCAATGGAAGACCCTTCTAGGGATCACATTACCAAGAACATGTACCAGCTCAATTAGAGCTTCTACATGAGCCATATAACATGAAAGGATACTCCAGCAAGGGAAGAGGTATCCTAGGACTGACAAGAGAAGTTGAAGTTGATCTATGCAATGCAGATTATGTTTCAGTTTGTCATTGTCCATTCATTATAGTTTGATAGATTTCAAAAAGGTACATGAATCTTGCTAGTCTACTTATGATTATAAACACATATACCATGCAATAATGTTTAGTTTATGATATGCAATTGATTTACAAAAAGGAGAAATTATACATAAGTCATTGCATGAAATAAATGTTTATATTCAAAGGAAAAGTATTTATATGATCCCCCACAAGCTGTGGGAGTAACTGTATATGATGCAATGCACAATAACAAGTACCTCTAAAGTAAAGGAAAACATATAGAAAAAAAGTAGGACCCATCATTGCCTGAATGAATGATGAATCCATTTGACATCTGTATCAACATCTTCAATTGTCCTAGTGATAGTGCCAAGTGAACCTGTAGGAGGAAATGAACATGAATGTTAGAGCTCGAGGTTTTCTTCTTTTACTTCTATATGCAGATAATTTCAAAATGCACTTGCTATCTTACATCTAATCAACAAGAGGGAAAATAGAAACAAACATCAGAAAGCAAATAAGCAATCATAGGATAAAAGCAAGAAACAAGAAAGAGACCAAACAATCAAGAAGAGGCTATAAACCTCTATGTTTTATCTAACTTGTTTGTTCATTGTGTAGGTACCGGTTCATGAAAATCAATCATTAATGACATGTGTGGACAACAATAATAATTACAATATGCAAGGACATTCATAATGAATGAAGACACCAGCTATAGGTGACAATCAATGAAGTATGGAACATCCACTGTGTAAGCAGTCTATGACAGTTGAGGACTCAATCATTATAAGAACTAAGGTAGTGTAGCATACAAAGCATAGTAAAGCATAAGAACCACATCAAAGGGACTATTACCATTGAAGGAAATGAAATATCTCTAACTGTATGGAGTCTTTTGTATAAGGCTATAGAAGTTAAGGAAAAAGCATATGATATAGTCATTAAAAGATAAACGACTTCCAAGGAGACAATCATGTATTGATTGTAGCAACAACACCAACAGGCATACAGGTGAGATAATCAAATGGTTATTAACATCTTCTGGGTGTTTTGACACCACCTTGATAAGAACACATTGACTTAACAAGACCATTTTCATGGAGTTTTTCACCAGAAGCACAAATAATGAGTATACCCTTGAAAATCATATAGCATGGAACAACCACCAAAATCAAAGGACAACAGTCATCATGCATAAAGAATAGCTTATCCAGTAGCAAGAGGGAATAGTCCAAGGAAGTATATGTAGATGATGAATGCAGGGCTACATATCCACAAGGAGTACTCACCAATGGACTAAAAAGGGAAAATAAAAGAGTTTCAATACATACATAGAGATACCATGGGAGTCTTGTAACTGCTGGTTATAAAAGAGCATTAGAGGAGGTTTCAAAATTGATAGTGCATATAGAGGGTAGATACACAATACATATAGGAGGCACTACATACCACAACTAACAGTGTATAGAGCATTTATTATGGATGGTAGACCAGCTATTGTTGGTAGAGCAGCCAAGATGCCAGATACAAAGAGTAGTCATTAGTCAACTGACTCTCAAGAAGTGAGTAGTCATGTCTTAAGGAATATATTAGAAGATTGAATGAGAACATACAAACCTATAGATAAAGTACATAAAAGCACATAAAATGATAACAATTACTTACATGATTCCATGAGATACTCATAAAAGATAGCCCTTGAGACATCTAGACAAAACAAATGATCATGCAAAAATGAATGAATAGACTGAGAAAATTTGTCAAATGAAGGAACAACCTCATCATAAGATACATAGTAGAAAGAGAGCCCTAATAGAGTCTTCATCGCTCAATGAACAGTTACCATGAAGGAGAGATTATGACAAAGATCTAAGGTATCTTTTTCTTATTGTTTAGATATAACCTTTTGAGACAGCTATCTCTGTATTGGCTTTTTCAGTTTTCATAAATGAAGGAATCAACATGAGAGTCATATAGACACAAGGAACAACTCAAGTGAAGCATCCCTTACAATCATGAGTGAACAATGTTTCAACATAGAGGTCAAATGATAGAGAGTTAGGGTTAGTTCTTATGATTACCATATGTTTTAAAACCCATCCATATAGATTAGAAGACAATCACCAAGTAACTGTGTGTGCATCCAAAAGACAGTAAACAAAGCAAAAGAGATTTAATTTCTTCATCAAAACCATAGGTGTATGAGCACTGAAATGAAACCATGGAGGAGGGTTTATTGAGATAAGACAAAAGAATAAGAGCAGTCTTTCATTCCTCATCAAAGAAGAGGGGTTTCCTATTGTTTTATACATAGTAACCCTAACAGAAAACAATCAATCCAAGTGGAGCAGATCATTCTCAAGGTGGTTTGAAGTGCAGTCCACAATCAAAAAATGAAGACAAACAATAATAGTTGTAGAAGTTTTCCTCTCTTATTCATACAAAGAGTAGAAGATTTTCAGAAAGCACATAGTATATGAAAAAAAACCATATGATATAGTAAATTAAGCATGTACAAAACTTTCAAATACTTTTCAAAGCACTCTATAGGGCAACAACAAGCTGAAAATGATCAAAATGTATGTTTTTACGGTCTCCAAAAGTGTTTTGAACAACACATAGAGTTGCTTCACAGTTTATTTTCAACATCAACAGCAAGATATTCATGCACAAAAGAAAACCTACCTTGAAACAACCTTTATTAGTCTCAAGAAACACTCAAACGGCCTTCAAACCCTTGAGCATGGTAGCATAGTAGAGAGGCATATAGATGAAAAGAATGAAAGCAAAATGACCTCTTTTAGGGTTTGAGCAATCTTTTTGTGCCCTAGCCCGAGTTACATTAAGTCATTTTTGACTTTTAATTAAAAAAAAAAAAAAAGATCATTCCAAATAATGGATAGGTCATGGCCAAGACCTTAAGTCATGATGGCTAGTGCAAAAAGGAGGTCCATGGGAGTCATAATGGTAATGATATTGTTTTGGTGATTTTTATTGCTTTTAGAACCTTAAGTCAAAAAGAATAAATCATGATTAGGGTTTTTGCTAATAAGGAGGCAATAGGGTCTTTTTGACTTTATTATTTGGCCTAGATCATTTTAAATAGGGGTATGTGCTTTTTATAAGCCAAAGGGTAGAAGGGATATTTTTTAGCTTTGAGAGCTTTTGTAAGAGGATTATTTTGCCTTGAGGGCTATTGTTAAATTATGTAAACCCCTCTTATTTTTTGCATAAGGACAAAAACAATGTATTTTAACACCTATTAAGTGTAATAGTTCTATAAATTGCCTTAATACTTGTTATATAATAACCTAGGGAGAAACATAACATTCACATAACACTTATTAAAGCAAATCACATTGATTGCATTTAATATTTGTTAAAATAGTTTATTTTTTTCCCTCAAATCATACAAACAGTAGAAGAGGAGTTGAACTGAGGTCTCAAACTCATGTAGAAGGAGATTCTTTTCTATTTTTAGCTTAAGGCCAAACTTGGCTATTTTTGGTAGGTGTTTAGTCAAATATCTTTGGAGGTCGAATTCTAAGCTATTTTAGCTCATCTTGGAGGAGTTTTGGGCCCTAATTTTTAGGCTTTTCTCTCTTTCTCACCTAGCAACTTGGAGTTGCTTTTTCAAGATATTCATGCATCATTTAGAGTGGAGTTGAACTGGAGTTGACTTCCCTTTGCCTTTTTGGGACATATTTTGTATTATAGGGAAAAAAGCTAATGCTTTTTCTTAGTTCTTGCTTTTTCCCTACCTTTGCACATTGTAGAGAGAGAGAGAGAGAGATTGTCTTATAACTCAACCATTTTTACAATTTTATGTAGTAGCAACAGTTTATTTTTAGTAGTTTCATTATTATTCTATAGAGTTTTCCTACTATCATCAATGAAATCAGGTGTTCATCTATTTAGATTCAGGGGTCTTGTCTCATTTTGAATGATTTGATAAAAATTTGCTATGTTTTACTTCAAATCTTTAAATTTTTTATCTTGTTCTTTGAATGCAAGTATACAAAGTGTAGTTTTATCATAGGTTAGAAATTGTGCAAGTCATTTCATGCCTTTTTGTGAAACATTTATGTGGTAAATATTGTTCAGTTTGAATTGTATGAACATAGGTGTTGAGGATAGTTGTGAATCAGATTGCACGTTAGGATATTCAATCATTGGTGCATCACCCCTTAGAATAGTTTCAATTTAGTTTATTTTATCATTTCTCTATCTCTTTTCCATGAAATATAGCGTATCTAAGGGGCATTTAAAGGGAGCTAGCTCTTCTAGAGGTGCATTCTCATCATAGACAAACCCATAGTCTGAGAATGTTCCCATGTTGCACGGGATTGCCAAGCTTCAAAGCATAGCATACAAGGTGCAATCCTTCGTGACAATAGTTTTTGGCATGCCTGGTGGGACTTTGAACTAAGTTTAGGCCACTAGATACCATTTCCATTGTTGTTTTGGTATAGACAATAGTGTTTTTTGACCTTTTGAGGTTATAAACATATACCTAACGACTCAGTTCTCTAATTTTTAAGCAGATCTAGTGTGAACAATGCATAAGAAGAGTATATACCAAAGGATAGGTGTTTCTTCAGTGTTATCAGCCTTTGGAGGCAAAATCATCAGACACCATGGTGACTCTAAGCATATGTTAGCTAGTTTCAGAAGCTGAGGAATCTATAATGAATCAAGTTTGTGTTGTCTTTTAATGTTCATGTTTTGACAGTCATATGGTTCAAACCTTTCATGTAAAATGTCTAGATATTGTAGCAATTATGGTGATTCTCCACCATATCATGAAAATCTAAGATTTCGGCCCCTAAACAATCATTTCCCTCATTATAACCAACATTATCAGCCTTCTAGCTAGCCATCTCAGATTGAGATTATTGTCAGTTTCATTTGAAGAAGCCATGCAACAACAATATATCAGCATGCTGAACATGCTTGCTTCCCACCCACCCTTGCTTAGCCTTCATGGAAGCACACCTATGCTCATAATCAGCCCCAAGAAGACTATTTTATTCCCAATTAGCATACTTTATTTATTGATCAGCCTCAGTATGATGATAGCATGAGCATTCAGGATATGGCTTTATATTTACACAAAAATAACATGAGCATTCAGGACTTCACTTTTGATATTAAAAAATAGTTTGATGCCATTAACAAAGAGTAGGAGTATAACATGTAGTAGGAGGAACTGACTTATCAAACCTATCTCCAATAGTAGGAGCAATAGTCTTATGAGGCCTTTTGTTATCAACAAGAGATGGAAGAAAAGAGAAAATATGAAGAAGAATTTCTACATAGGCAAATTTCTATTGAGGAGGAACAAATGAGAAATTTTGGCTCAAGTTCGTACTATGTTACCAGCTGAACCTATCCAAATGCCTTTTCAAGGTCCAAAAATCCCAGATTTCAGAGGTTCTAACTTTATTCAGGAACCTGTTTGCATTCAAAACTAGTCCATTAATCCTTGGTTTCAATCGTATCAAGATCCTAAACCAAGTCATCAAAGTTTTGAACAACCATGGCAGCCTTCTTGGACTAAGCATCCTAATTTTAAAATGCCAAACCTTTTCAAGGCCACTCCTTGTATACCAATCCAAAATCAAGAAGGAAAAGTAGTAGAATCTAAACAAACCAAGATTCCAAGTTGGCGTGATGGGCAAAAGAAAGAGGAAGCAAAGTGTGAGATTAGGGAGGCAATGAATGCTACCATTCTATCTTCTCATGAGAAGAAACTAGACTTGTTGCAAGACGAAGTTTTAGGGTTCAAAACCCCAAGTTTTAATTAGGAAAAGTTTTTTGAATCAGCAAGTGAGTCTCCTCATGTTAAGATTCCAAGTTTTAGAGATTCAAGCCTTTTGCAAGAGCCATTATAGGTACAAAATTCATCTATCATCTATCCAGAAAAACCCACTCAAAAGCCCATTCTTCCTCATGCATGTGTAGAGGAGGTTGGTTCATGTCTAACACTGAATCCTTTGCATTTTGATTCATTTGAAAAGTTTTCTAATGTTGTTTACAAGATGAATAAAACTAGAGTATAGAGGTCACAAGGTGAAAGCCTTCAGTTGCAAAGATAGAATGCCCGAGTTCCAATCGAGAAGGATCTAAATGAAGAGGAAAATTTAGTTTCTTTGTTTGATTAGCTACCTGGTTTTGTTGATAGTGATGAAGAGAACATGCAAATGCTCATATTATCTACTGATTTATAGTAGCTAGAAGACATGAAAGAATATGATAGGTTGCTGGTACATGAAGGCAAGATCAAAATTGAAGTCTCACTTTAGCTAGAAGAGCAAAAGGACAGGTAGACTTTGGCAGCTAACAGGCTTGTTTTACATGAAGGTAAAGCTAACTACCAGGTTGAGCAAGTAACGAAATCAGAACCAAACATTCAAGAGAGTTGTTATAAGGTTGAAATCAGTCCTCTTATATAGAAAAGTAAAGAAGAACTGGAGGATGAATTTTTTGGGGATGAGTTAGATGAGTTTTGTTCAATTTTAGATGTCAAACAACATCTCAGTAGGAGGAGGTTCATAAACACCAAGAACAACAAGTGGAGATTACTATTTTTTTAGAGGTTTCTGATCAGAAGGAGGATGAAGGAGCAATAGATTGTCAAGAGCAAAACAACAATATGTGCTTGAGCATGAGTTTGTCAAGAGGATGTCCTATTCGACATCTAGCCCAGTTGGAAAGTAACAAGAAGTCATCACTTATCATGCTTGTTTCCAAGCATGAAGATGAGTAGGAGGAAGAGAATCAACTTGTTTATCCACCACAAAACAATTATATTTTCAGTCAAAACAAATGGGTATGTGATTTTGTTCTTTTCCTAGAAGAGGTATTACATATGTTTATTGGATGCCCACCCTTTCCACACCCCTTATTGGCTGCTCAGAAGCATGAAAAACACCCCACGTTGATCAGAAAAGTGAGATATTTTGTAGAACCAGTTAATGCCTTTGTTTAGAAAGCCTATTCATTTGTTTAGTTTAGGTAGGTAGGTAATTTGTTTTAGTTCAGTTTTTGTTTTCCAAGAAGTGTTGATGCATAGTTGGCTAGTCCTATTTGGAGCCAACATTGTTTTGTTTTTAGTTTTTGTTTGTTGCTATTGTTTCAATAAAATTTTCTAAGTTGCAAAGGCTAAGGGAAGACTCTATTTCCTAATGGATATATTAGGTAGCAGGCCTTGAGTGTTTTAGTAGGCATAACTAGTGTAGAGGTCACCAAAAATGTTACCAAGTTGTGCTTTGCAGCCAATTAGGTTGGGCTATAACAATAGTAAAGAAAAATTTAGATTCACAGGCCATCCTAGAAGGCCTACTATCTGGATGAAGGACCCTACAAAGGATCACATTACCAAGATCATGTACCAACTCAATTAGAGCTGCTACATGAGCTAGATAACATGAAAGGATGCTCCAGCAAGGCAGGAGGTATCCTAGGACTGACAGGAGAAGTTAAAGTTGATCCATGCAATGCAAATTATGTTTCAGTTCGTCATTGTTCTTTCATTGCAATTTGTTACATTTCAGAAAGGTACATGAATCTTTCTATTCTACTTATGAATATAAATACATATGCCATGCAATAATGTTTAGTTTATGTTATGCAATTCATTTACAAAAAGGATAATTTTTACATGTCATTGCATGAAATAACTGTTTATATTCAAAGGAAAGGTTTTTATATGATCACACACAAGTCATGGGAGTAACTATACATGATGCAATGCACAATAAAAAGTACATCTGAAGTAAAGGAAAGCATATAGAAGAAGAGGGGGACCCATGATTGCTTGGATGAATGACAAATCCCATTGACATCTGCATCAACATCTTTAGCTATCCTGGTGATAGCTCCAAGTGAACCTACAGGAGGAAATGAACATGAATGTTAGAGCTCAGGGTTTTCTTCTATTACTTCTATATGCAGATAATTTCAAAATGCAATTGCTATCTTACATCTTATCAATAAGAGGGAAAAGAGAAACAAACATCAGAAAGAAGATAAGAAATCATAAGATGAAAGCAAGAAGAAACAAGAAAGAGACCAAACAATTAAGAAGAGGCTATTAGCCTCTATGTTTTATCTAACTTGTTTGTTAACTGTGTAGGTCTAGGATCATGAAAATCAATCATTAATGAAATGTGTGGAAAGCAGTAATAATTACAAGATGCAAGGACAGTCATAATGAATGAAGACACCGGCTACAAGTGACAATCAATGAAGCATGGAACAACCATTGTGCAAGTAGTGTATGATAGTTTAGGACTAAACCATTATAACAACTAATCCAGTGTAGCATACAAAGCATAGTAAAGCATAAGAACCACATCAAAGTGACTATTACCATTGAAGGAAATGAAAGATCTGTAACTATATGGAGTCTTTGGTAGAAGGCCATAGAAGTTAAGGATAAAGCATATAATATAGTCATTCAAAGATAAAAGACTTCCAAGGAGACAATCATGTATTGATTGTAGCAACAAAACTAATAAGCATAAAGGTGAGATAATCAAAAGGTTAGTAACATCTTCTAGGCATTTTGACACCACCTTGCTAAGAACACGTTGACTTAAGAAGACCATTTTCATGAATTTTTTCACCAGAAGCACAAATAATGAGTATACCCTTGAAAAAAATATAGCATCGAACAACCACCAAAATCAAAGGATAGCAGTCACCATGCATAAAGAACATATTATCCAATAGCAAGAGGGAATAGTTCAAGGAAGTATATACAGATGATGAATGGAGGGCTACACAGCCACAATGAGTACTCACCAATGGACTAAAACGGGAAAATAAAAGAGTTTCAATGTACACAGAGATACCATAGGAGTCTTGTAACTGCTAGTTATAAAAGAGCATTAGAGGAGGCTTCAAATCTAATAGTGCATATAGAGGATAGATAGACAACACTTACAGGAGGTACCACATACCATAGCTAACAATGTATAGAGCATTCATTATGGATGGTAGACCAACTGTTAGGGGGGTAGAGCAGCCAAGATCCTAGATACAAAGAGTAGTCATTAGTCAACTGACTCTTAATAAGTGAGGAGTAGTCATGTCTTAAGGACTATCAGAAGATTAAATGAGAACAAACAAATGTGTAGATAAAGTACATAAAAGCACATAAAATGATAACAATTTCTTACATGATTCCATGAGATAGTCATAAAAGATAACCCTTGAGATAGCCAGAGCAAACAAATGATTATGGAAAAATGAGTGAATAGACTGAGAAAATCTGTCAAATCAAGGAACAACCTCATCATGAGATACATAGTAGAAACATAGCCCTAATAGAGTCTTCATTGCTCAATGAACAGTCACCATGAAGGAGAGATTATGACAGAGATTTAAGGTACCTTTTTCTTACTATTTAGATATAATCTTTTGAGACAACTATCTCTATATTGGCTTTTTTAGTTTTAATAAATGAAGGAAGCAACACGAGAGTCATATAGATACAAGGAACAACTTAAGTGAAGCATCCCTTACAATCATGAGTGAATAGTGTTTTAGCATAGATGTCAAATGATAGAGGGTTAGGGTTAGTTCTTGTGACAACCATATGTTTTAGAACCTATCCATATAGATCAGAAGATAATCATCAAATGACCACGAGTGCAACCAAAGGACAGTAAACAGAGCAAAAGATAGATTTTCTTCATCAAAAACACAAGTGTATGAGCACTGAAACAAAACCATATAGGGGGGTTTATTGAGATAAGAAAAAAGAATAAGAGTATTCTTTCATTCCTCATCAAAGAAAAGTGGTTTCCATTTGTTTTATACACAGTAACCCTAATAGAGAACAGTCAATCCAGGTGGAGTAGATCATTCTCAAGGTGGTTTTAAGTATAGTCCACAACCAAAAAATGAAGAGAAATGACAATAATAGTAGAAGTTTAACTCTCTTATTCATACAAAGAGTAGAAGGTTTTTAGAAAGCACATAGTATATGAAGAAAAACCATATGCTACAGCAAGTTAAGCATGAACAGAACTTCCAAATACTTTTCAAAGCACTCTACAGGGCAACAGCAAGGTGAAAATGATCAAAATGTATGTTTTTAGGGTCACCAAAAGTTATTTGAACAACACACAGAGTTACTTCACAATCTTTTTTCAACATCAACAACAAGATATTCATGCACAAATGAAAACCTACCCTGAAACAACCTTCAAGAGTCTCAGAAAACCCTCAAACAACCTTCAAACCCTTGAGTATGGTGGCATAGTAGAGAGGCATATAGATGAAAAGAATGAAAGTAAAATGACCTCTTTTAGGGTTTGAGTGAGCTTTTTGTTCCCTAGCTCAAGTTACATTAAGTCATTTTTGACTTCTATTTAAAAAAAAGATCATTGCAAATAATGGCTAGGTCATGGCCAAGACCTTAAGTCAAAATGGCTAGTGCAAAAGGGAGGTCTATGGGAGTCACAAGGGTAATGATGTTGTTTTGGTGATTTTTTTCTTTTAAAAACTTAAGTCAAATAGAATAAATCATGATTAGGGTTTTTTTCTAATCAGGAGGCAATAGGGTCTTTTTGACTTTATTATCTGGCCTAGATCATTTTTAAAAGGGGTATGTGCTTTTTATAAGCCAAAGGGCAGAAGGGATATTTTTAGCTTTGAGAGCTTTTGTAAGGGGATTATTTTGCCTTGAGGGCTATTGTTAAATTATGTAAACCACTCTTATTTTTTGCATAAATAAAGGACAAAAACAATGTATTTTAATACCTATTAAGTACAATAGTTCTATAAATTGCCTTAATACTTGTTATATAAGTAACCTAGGGAGAAAAATAACATTCACATTGTTGGTTCTCAAAAACGCAGGATTCAGGCCACAAGAGGTTGCCAATCTCTTCATACATTTTTGGTCAACAAGATAGGGTTTTTGTGATAGGACCCCCTTCTCTTTTGGCTCTACTAGACCTAGGTGGGTATACCTATGTAAATGAGGCAGACTTAAACTGTGTGTTTCCTAATCTAGCAATCTATCCACAATGGCAATTAGAAATGGAAAGATATAGTTCTAATTTGGTATAAATTGTGTAAGCAATATCAAGGTAAATCCTATGTTTAATTGATAGAAAGTTTTAAGTAAAATGAAACGGGTGAGACCAGTGCCTTCTTGGGTAAATGGGGTCAAATGAAAATCTAAGATGAGTGGCTTATATTTGGTAGTAATTCTAACTATTTGGCACACTAATATTGGTTAATAACTTGTATAAACATGCAAGGAAATAATTGACAGACTCTTCTTAATAATCCAACTGACACAACGAGGTTACTTGTAATTTATCAAAAGGATTTTTAATCCCTACTTGAATGAACCAATTGAATAAATCAAAGAAGAATAGTAGATCATATTAACTTGGAGACAGAATGCCAACCCTAATTATGTGGTTCTTTTTACTGATCCAATTAATACTCCCAGATTACTATGATTGACTAGAAGGATTTAATTCCTTTGAGGAAACCAATTAATCATATCAAACAAATACAACAAATGTGCATTGATAAATTGACTATATACTTGATATATCAATTTTAATAATAAGGATGCATTAAAATGGAGACAACCAAATAACTGAATAACTTCAACAAATGATTGATAAGAATATGGTGCCACAGAATCAAAAAAATTTCAATTAACTTCTTTAAAATTATGTTTGCAATATGGTCTTTGAGTTTGTAAATACTATAGAATTTTTCTACTATCTACCACTACTCCCTTCTTCTCTCCTCCTTTTATTGGATCTTGGTCTCTCCATTTATAGGAGAGGCAAACAAGATTAAGACCCATTACAACAGAAAAGACATAACTGTTCATAACTACTAAGAAAACACTTTTAAAATAACAAGATTTAAGAAAATATTTTTAATTAGAAAGACCAATTTATTATTCACCAAATAGAAACCCGTGACCAATCAAGGCCTGAGCAAGGCATTCTATTTTCTGATGTGGTATCTCCTCTTCACATTCAATCCTCTTCAGAACCCAAATATGTTTCCTGCCATTCACTTATTTTCAGATCACTAGGCCACTTAGATTCCTGTGCAGCTACAAAGCTTACAAAATGACTTTTCCATCTATTGTCCAAGAGGTTCCTGATGTCCACCAAAAACTTTGTGTATCGATTGTCCAACATGATAATTCCATCGAGCAGAGTATGGAACTTAGAGAGTTTAATTTCCCCATCATTGTGCACATGTGCCAAACATTTAGGAATCATTTGATCAAACTCTTCTCTCCATTCATCTACACCCTCAAATTGGTTATCATATTTGAGGATTGATTGGCTGAGACAGCATTTGATGGAGTCAAATGTACTCCTCTTACATTCCACTTTCCTTTTTATATCTACCAAATAATGATACTTCTCAATTATGCTTTTCACCATTTCTCATGTAGGCTTGAGCCTTGATGGGGTGTCTAGATCTCTGTGTGTTGCTTTCCATAAAGTAGTCAGTATGTGTAAGGTAGGTTGCCATCTCTTTTGAAGATTTTCAAGAATGGAAGAATTAGTTTTTATCTATTCCGGAGCTTTGATTAGATTGCTGAATTGTTCATGTACCCCATTTATTTTGTCTTTCAATATTTCAACTTTGTGCTTTAATATCCTGCTCAAGATCTCTATGATGTGATTCTTGACATCTTCCTCATTATACTTTTTTATCTTATCAGTTTCCTCTTTCATTTGTTGGATCTGGGGATCCTCTGTATGGACTGGTGGGTGATAGACAATTAATTCATCTACCCTTATTGTGGTGGCTTGTTGCAACTATTGTTTTATCTTTTTATTCTCAATGAACAATTTGTTCACCTCATCACTAGATAGCTTTAACCTTTTCTCATATTCATTAATTTTCTTTTCCATGTTTTCTACCACATCTCTAGTGAACATTGCAGAATGCATGGTTATGGTGGCAGCTTCAGTAGGAGTTGTGTCTCTCATAGTTCTAATCATGGCTAACCCCCTCATTTCTTATACTACATCAAGGATCTAAGGCTTCCTTGTGTTCTTCTGCTTTGTCCATAGGGCAAGTGTTTGGGTAGTAGGCTTATACCCTACTCTTGAGACACCTTCCTCTAAATCAAATTCTACAACTAACATGGGGTCATCTTGTGCTGTGATTTGATCTAAAAGAAATATTTTGGACAACTCAATCCCTGGTATAATCAACATATAACTTTTCAATACCATTTCTATTACCTCATGGGGAGCAACAGTAATATTATCAATATTCAATTCTGTAAATGTTTGAGCCTGGATCTCAGCCTATTTTGACTCATCAGCTCCTATAAGATTAATCTTCAACTTTTCATCAAATTGTTTCATTTTCTAGAAATATCTAAATTCATTGTTGTGTATAAAATTATCATCCTCTATGAATCTCAGAGAGGCCACTACCTTCTCATCCTCTTGAATCTCATTAGTTCCCTCCACTGATAGCCTGACCTTTGGATCATGAGGCTGTTGACTTTGTTGTTGTTCCACTACCTCTTTTAGTTTAGTCAAGGCCAAGACTACTTCTTGTTCTTCATCATCACTTGAATCATATTCCAATTATGGCTCTATCTTCTATTTTTTGGCCTATGGCTCATGACTGGGAGATGGAGGGGATGGACATGTAGGTGATGGGGGTGATATCTAAGATGTGGATGTTACATGTGGTGGTTGGTGGGCTATGGGCAATGGAATGAGTCCCTCATCTTGGGCCATTTTGTATAATTCATCAAATGTACTTAAAATCATTTGCATTCTATTTAGAAGGTTGGCTTCATCTACAAAACAACCTTTGAAGCTTCTATCTTTTTCCTTTTTTCTGATTTTCCCACCTCATCATTGTATTCCACATTTGTCTAGCCTACATTACATTAGAAAAATACACCAAATTCCTTATAACATCCTCTCCAGAATCAAATTCATCTGCAATAGCCTTCTTCATCAATAGGGTTCTTCTGATCATATTGATGTGACCCTCTGGGTCACATACTCTTTTTGTTCTAGGTTTAAGGGAGTAATTGACCCTTATAAACCTCTACACTTCTTCGAGCATACTTGACCTAATGGCCAGCTCTTCAAACATAGTCAAGTTAGGCAGAAATGTGCCTTTACTACAATTTCTCATCAAGTCATGTTCCATCTAGAGCATCTGGCACATAAACTCTAGGAAACACACTCCTGCAAGTACAAACTTAGATAAAACTTGGTTGCACCCATATACTCTGATAATAGTGTGTTGTGGCATAAGGAACCAATCAACATAATTATGAGTATAGCCTTGGTCTGGCCCATACTGCACAAGCTTCATTACCTTCATCAATGACTCAAGCATTCTTGGTGTTGGGTAACCAAGAGCAACAATCAATCTGACAGAAAAATCATCTTGAAACAGTACAAAATCACTTTTTGTACACCTTCTATCCCAAATGTAGCACCAGTTTTGGACAAGGAGTCTAACTCCTCTTTCTTGTGTACACAATTGTATCCTTTTAGTGCACTTCATTTCATTCTGATACATAATTAAGTGAGACAATAAAGAATATTTTCTAGAAGTAATAGGGGCCTTGGCTTCCCTAACTTGTAGCAAACCTTCATGTACTTGTTCTTCAATCACAGATGCAAAATCAAATTCTACATTTAACTTAGAATGTTGAATTATCATAGTCATTTCTCATCAACCCTATTTGCATTTGCTCCTCTACATCTAACCCCAAAACTTGACACAACACATAATAGGTATTCTTGAAATAAACTTGGAATTCAGAAACTTTGAAAGGTTCCATTTTGGAATAAGGAATAGAGAGCCTTCTATTATCATCACCCCTCTTCATGTGTAAGGGGAGCTCATCATTTCGATATGTTCTCCTCAACCTCTTATATTCTTGCTCAAGTTTCACTAAGTTCACCTCTATTACAACTTGTTTATTGAGGTTGAAACATTTGATAATAGCATCTCTATTGATATCCACTAAGCACTCACCATTTGGAAGCCTCACAATTCTGGTTGGGGCATGGTAACTGTGGGCAAGGGATTTAATCAGCTCAACATCAATGAAAATGTTGGGAACAATTAATTTAGCCAAATCTAGTGTCCATGGGTTTGATGCTGGTTCTTGGTCATTCCTTTTTACATAAAAGTACCAGTAGAGGTTCCATCCTGAGAGAGGTACATAGAGGTCCCTACAGCCTTGAGCTAAGTCTCTAAAAATGTTTTTAGAACCTTTGTCAATTGAACCAAGCAACAATGAAAGAAGAGGGGATTGCAATGAAGACTTACTGGTTTTGGCTTCATCCTTGTTAGCTCCTACCTCTATCTTTTTAGGTGCCATTTTATGAAATTCACAAGAAATGATGAGCAAAGCTTACCCAGAAAAATCACCTTGAAGAATTCTCTTTACTCCCATGGTTTGAGCTCCTGTGTAATTTGTCTTACACTACTATGAGTGAGAAATCTTAATTTCTTTCGTGTATTTTCAAGACCAATACGTATTTACTTCTGGCTCATAAATTTGCATAATTCAAATCTTCATTTTGAGCTTAAATCTTCATATTTTGATGTTGATGTGATTAGTATGCTTTAAATAACCCAATGGCTTGATTACTATACTACTGTAGGTTAGGTTTTGGCCCCCTGAGGTATAACGGTATAGTGCATAGTGTATAGTATTAACTCTTCTTACCGTTATACCATGGTCTATTTGAGAATGTTCTGCAGTAAGGAGGTATGATATGGGTATTATGAAGGCTAGCCACTATGATAGCGATATCGCAGTAAAAGGTAAAGATGACTTTATGAATGGTAATAACATGATTTATTACAGAAAAATAAGAGTAGGAGTCATGGATACACAAACAAAACACTAAGAACTTTTATTAAAATTCTGGTTCAAACAATGGCTCTAGTTGGGGATGAATGATTTATCAATCATTGGAAGAATTTAGAACATCTCTGGGTGTAGACCAGGTGCCTTCTTCATATGGTTTTTTGAGGATGAAACATGAAACTGTGGTAAAGATGGAATGAAGATGGGTATGGAGGTGAAAATGATGGAGATGGGAATGTACCTATACTATTGTACATGGAAAGAAAATTTATTTTTAATGAGTGAATTCTAGAAAAGTCCATGTACTAGCAAGTCGTAGTTCCCTTTTTGATCTCCTAAACTACTATGCATGGAAAAAGATTATTTAAAGAATTGTCCATGCACTGGCAAATCTTAATTCTCTAGTTTTCTTCAATAAAAGAAGTGTTTTAGGAATTGCCCATGTATTGGCAATTCTTGTTCTTCTCCTGACATGCTCTATAGATAATAAGAGTCCTCCCCTCCTTTGCCAATGACAACAAAGGGTCGAACCCATCAGGCTTCAAATTTTCCATGTTTCCCCTTTTCCTAACTCCTGGCATTCCACATAAGGACCATGTCATCAACCTCAAATTTTCTATTTTTAGCTTTTTTATCATATAAATACTTCACTTGCAGCTGCATCTTTTTATTTTGCTGCTATGCATGATCTCTGATTTCATCAAGCTCCATCAACTATTCGATTCTTTCTTCAATTGGTTCAAGGACATCCCAATCTTCTTGCAAGATGAATTTACATATAGGCAATAAATTATGTATAGAGAGCCTAGCTTGAGTCCCATACACAAGTTCAAAAGGTGGTTTTCTAGTGGCTTTCTTCACTGTGATTCTATCTACCCACAATGCTAGTCTCAACTTGGAATCCCAAGCCCTTTTCTTGTTATCCAACATCCTTTTTATAATTTTCAAGATACTCTTATTACTGGACTCAACCTGACCATTAGCCTGTGGATGATATTGTGAGGAGTATAAAATCATTATACCATAAGATTGACAAAACCCCTTGAATTCATCTGATCTAAAGCACATCCCATTGTCAATTATAATTTTTACTGGCACCCCAAATCTAGTGATGATATTTTCCAATAGAAAATTTGTCACAACCTTACTAGTTGCCTGCTTTGTAGGTACAACTTCTACCCATTTTGTAAAGTAGTCTGTAGCCATCAATATCCACTTGTGTCCACTAGATTTTTCTGCAATTTCTCCTATAAAATCAATTCCCCACTGGTAGAATGGGGCATCAACTTGCATAGGTCTCAAGATTGATGTTTCTTGATACTTTAATTTTTCTAGAGAACCTTTGACATGCCTCACATTTTCTGGTATAGTCATAAGCATCATTAAAACTTTAGGCCAATAATAGCCTGCCCTTAACACCATATGTGCAGTGGTTTTTGCTGAGAAATGCCCCCCACACACTCCTTCATGCATTTCTTTCAAAGCATGTGTTACTTGATTTTCAAAATTCTTGATATAGGATTAACTATCTCAATGAAATTTGGTATGAATATCCTCACGAAATTCATCTTCCCAAAGAAGGACTAAATAGCTTTGATTGTTTTAGGAATGGGGATCTTATCTATGGCATCCACCCTTTCTAGATCAATTTAGACTCCATCTTTGGACACTATATGTCCAAGCAAACTTCCTCCTGTTATTGTAAAGTGGCATTTTTTGGGATTCAAAGAAATGCCATATTATAATGCTCTAATGAATATATTTTCAAGGTGCATAACATGGTCTTCTTCCTTTTTTGAATATGATGTGAGGTCATCCTAATACACTACCATTATCACATTGATTATATTTGCAAAGGCAACATCCATTGCCCACTGAAAAGTTTCTCCAACATTTGTTAGCCCAAATGGCATCTTGACATACACATATGTCCCCCAAGGGGTAGTGAAAGTTGTTTTATATTGTTCAGACTCTTTAACCTTTATGTGGTTATAACCAAAAAATCCATCCATCATAGACAACAATTCACAACCTGTGACTCTTTGTAAAAATGCCTCCATATTTGGGAGTGGATATTTGTCTTTAAGGGATGAGATATTTAGATTCCTAACATCTACACATAACCTTATGTCAACATTCTTTTTTCTGATTGGTACCAGGTTTGAAACCCACGTAGAATGTCTAATAGGCTTAATAATACCTCCTTCCCTAAGTTTCACATGTTCTTCATACATTTTGGGCTCCAAGTTAGGTTTATAGGTCTCTATTTCTGTCTGAAAGGTTTTGCATCATGTTTAACTAGGATTTCATGCTAGACCAGATCCTCCCTATATGTATTAAGGTCATCATAAGACCAAGCAAAGACATGTTTATATTTTCTCCATAGAGAAATCAACATTTTCCTGATTGTAGGGCTTATCTTTTTCATAATATATACCCTTTTTGGTGTCATTTTAGTACCCAAGTTGATTTCTTCAAGGTCTTCTTTCTTTACTGGTATCTGCTTCATAAGAGCTCGGTCATGCCCATCAAACACCCTTTCTAGTGCCACAAGCCCCTTGGGTATCTTATTAGTTTTAAGTTGGACAATCTCTTTACCAAATAAAGTTTGTTTGCCATCTACTTCTTCCACAAATGCAATGAAATCAATCTCTTGGGCCTCATATTAGCTGATTCATTGTAAGAACTTTAGCATATCAGTATCATCATTGAAAACTTGCCAATTATACACATTGTCTGGGATTGCATACCTAGTTTTAAACTCAACTTCGGTAATGCCTACCAATGTGATATCATCCATTTTCAAAGCTATATTTGCTAAGAAGTCTTCCATTATATTTTTTGATCTGTCTATCCAATTAATGGATAAAGCATCAAACAATTCTATATCATCCAAACAACATTCCTATATTGTTTCAATCTTTTATTCTTGGATGAATAATTTTCTCTAACCTAAGATACAATTAGTTTCGAATCTCTATACACAGCAAGGCACTTAATTTTGTGCTTCATGGCAATGTTTAGTCTAATGAGCAAAGCTTCATATTCTGGCATATTATTGGTACACTCAAATGTCAACAGGAATGAGTATTTCAAAGTTTTACTAGTTGTTGAGATAAACACTACTCCTGCTCCATTGCTAGCCTTACTACATGCACCATCAAAATACATTCTCCATATATCATATCCATTAGTTTGTGCTTCTTGGTGCATTGGGTAATTGTTTTGTAATTCTGGTTGACCTTTTTCAATTCTAAATGCACCAGGGTCTATATCACAGAAGAAATTTACTTGGTTCTGGTCAACGTGTTCTATGATGTTCTCATACATTGGTTCTCTGCATAACTTAATTTCCTTTTCTCCTATGAGGATAGTAGCATAGGATAGATCTAATTGAACATTCCCCTTGCCATTTCTACCCATTGTCTTCATAACAACATCCCATAGTAAGGTGGGATATCCACTACAGTGATGTTAATCTTATAAACTGCTTCAGGATAGGCAACTAACTTTATCTCTACATCCCTCATGATAGCTACAATTGGGATGGATCTATTGTCCATAGCATAAGATTTACCAAATGTAGTGTCAATCCACATTCCTAATTCCTTCATGACTACTATTGGCATGATGTTCATGGCTGCCCCTAAATCAATCATACAGTTCCTCACCAACTTGTTTTTATCCACAGGGTAGTGTAGAAAGGATCTACTTGAGATGGATTTTTTGTCAATGAATCACCCAAATATACTTCTGGAATTTTAGCAGCCTCAGTTTGAACATTATTTACTTTGATTTTAGGCTTTTCTTGTTTCTTTTTTGGTATATCTGAAATCATCTTAACCAGTGTATTCCTATATTGATCTATCTTCATCATTTCCAGAAGCAGTACTGATATTTTCACTTGAGATACTTCCTGAGCTATGTCAAATGAGGGAGTTATTAATTGATCAGCTTTTTCTGTTTTGTTATGCCCCTTTTCTCCAACTAGTATTTTGTCTTTTACCTTGCCTTGCTCAATTTTTTTCTAGCTCTTTTGATGTATTTTTCATATTATTTTTATTATAATTTTGATCTTTTATAAAGACAGTCCCAGGCGTTCCTTGATCCGCATTGACCATCCTATTTCTCATATTATAATTGTTCTTAGCCTACGCCACTACAGCCATTATAAGAGCTCTCATTTCTTCTTCAGTAGGTTTTTTACAATGATGATATGGTGGCTTGTCAGGATTATAAGTATTTTCTCTGTAGGTGTCTTCCTGATCTAAGAAAACTTCTTGCCTTCCCATATTAACATTATATTTTTGATTCCCTACATCATTCTCATATCCATCTTCTTCCACAAAGGAATACTCTTTACTTATCTGGTAAGGTGATATTTCCAACATATTTATAGTATGGCTGTCTCTTTCATAACCAGAAGATATTTCTTCTTGGTGTACTGATTTGGCCACTATACAATATTTAGGTGAATGGGGCAACTTACATTCCAAGCGCCATGGATTATCTTTGACCATGTGATCCCTATTTCCTTTTATAGGGTCAAGAGTATCCTTGCCATAACTTTGCCTTGTGTTATTTTCCACAGGTCTCCCATTTTTCCAATTGGTATGATACAGCATGCCATGCAACCTTGGTCTTTCATTTCTGTATTGACTCTCTTGTTTATTTTGGTGATTATTAGATTTCTAGGGAATTCTGAGGTTATCTCTTTTGACAATCATCCCTGCAGCTTTCCTATTATGTTCAATACTAATAGCTACTTTTTGTACATCTGTCAAGGTCATGGGAGCCCTATTCCTAACTTCATACCCAGTCTTTGGATCAAAAGCCTTTAGATAAATACTCAGAGCTACTGAATCAGTCAATTTGGATCCATGTGGTATCTTATTATGTAATTTGGAAAATCTTTGATTGAAGTTATATACTGACTCATTCTAATTTTTCTGGATGCTTATCAACTCATGTAGGGCAAAATTAGGGGCATACTGATTTCCATATTGTTCTTTAAACTAGTCATGGAAATCTACTATAGAATAAATTGTGCAATCAAGCAAATTATTGAACCAATCCCTCACGTCTTCAGTTAGAGACATCATGAATAATCTCATTTTTACATTCTCATGTTCTATACCAATGTCTTGTACAAAAGCATTGAAATTTCTAATGTGATCTTTAGTTGATATTGAATTATTTCTAGTGAATTTGGAGACCATATTTCTCCAACTGTTATCTATAGGGATATAATTGATACCCTGTTAAGTCAAATTGTCTACATACACTCATGAGATTTTGTGGAGGCATATTCATTGGTGGTGGATTGGGGTAATACTGATATCCATATGGAGGCTTATGGTAAGCATGCTGTTGTATGGGTTGCTGAGGGTGTATGTTCTAAGGTGGCATATGCTGGGGTGGTATATGTTGTTGATGTTGTGGAATACCATGATTACCTCGAGGTGGGTGACATTGGGGGATACCTCTAGTATTTGGCATTTGGGGTCTCTATGATGGCATGCTATATTGAGCATGCTGACTTGAATTTCGTCCTACATTAGGAGGCATTCTTGAAGTACTCGAAGTAGTTTTATTATGAGATATCCCATGTGAATTGGAATTATTACTTTGTTTGTGTGGAGGGACATATTTTGGAGGTTTTGTTGTCTAGATATTTAATTGTCCTATTTGTTAGTTTATCTCATGGCTTTCCTATATCATTTGTTGTCTCCTCCTAAGATGCTACCTTTGCCACTCCAAATGTATTTCAATTTCTTGGTTACTCATAGCATAAAAATCAACAATATGATCTACAGACCCCTCTTGGTTTTCTTCTCCTTGTTGTGATAAAAATCCCCTATCATGCTCTACATGTTTTTGCCCTCCTTCTTCATTCAACCTTTCCTTAAATTCAGTTAGTTCTTGAGAATCTATCCTGTAACTGAAGATATTATCATTTGTATTGATATTTTCAGGAGGTGTTGACAGATTTCAACCATCATTGTATATTAGGGAGTTGAATACTATAAGAGGCTGTTCTGATGTTTTTGTAATATCTTCAGGTTGTTTGGGTACTGCTTCACCCTTATTTGCATTGTTCTTTCCTTGAGGAGGTCCCTACTTGTCTTTGAATCTAACATTGGTTTTCTTGGGGCTTTCTTGATGCATAGATCTCCTTCCATTCATGTTTGATGGTATAGTATATCTCTGATGTCTATCATCTATTTTTTCTGATATGTTATTTATTTCACTTGTCATTAAATTTCAGAGTCGCCACCTACCTCTTTGTAGGAAAATGAATGGCATTCATCCCAGTAGAATCTTAGATATGTTATGATGTTTTGAGGTAACTCTATCATGGAAGGCTGAGGTTCAAAGTGGGCTTCTCCCTAGTAGATTCGCCAATTTGATGGTTCTCAAAAATGTAGGCTTCAGCCCACAAGAGGTTTCCAATCTCTTGATATGTTTTTGGTCAACAAGACAGGGTTTGTGTGATAGGACCCCCTTCTCCTTTGGCTTTGCCAGACCTAGGTGGCTATACCGATGTAAATGAGGCAGACATAAACTGTGTGTTTCCTAATCTAGCAATCTATCCACAATGGCAATTAGAAATGGAAAGATATAGTTCTAATTTGGTATAAATTATATAGGCAATATCAAGGTAAATCATATGTTTAATTGATAGAAAGTTTTAAGTAAAATGAAACGGGTGAGACTAGTGCCTTGTTGATTAAATGGAGTCAAATGAAAATATGAGATGAGTGGCTTATATTTGGTAGTAATTCTAACTATTTGGCACACTAATATTGGTTAATAACTTGTATAAACATGCAAGGAAATAATTGACAGACTCTTCTTAATAATCCAACTGACACAACTAGGTTATTTTTAATTTATCAAAAGGATTTTGAATCCCTACTTGAAGGAACCAATTGAATAAATCAAACAAGAATAGTAGATGATATCAACTTGGAGACACAATGTCAACCCTAATCATGTGGTTATTCTTACTGATCCAATTAATATTCCCAGATTACTGTGATTGACTAGAAGGATTTAATTCCTTTGAGGAAACCAATTAATGATATCACACAAATACAACAAATGTGCATTGATAAACTGACTATATATTTGATATATCAATTTTAATAATAAGGAAGCAATAAAATGGAGACAAACAAATAATTGAATAACTTCAACAAACGATTGATACCAATATGGCACCACAGAATCAGAGATTTTCAATTAACTTCTTCAAAATTATGCTCGCAATATGGTCTTTTAGTTTGTAAATATTATGGAATTTTACTACTATATACCACTAATCCCTTCTTTTCTCCTCCTTTTATCAGGTCTTGGTCTCTCTTTTTATAGGAGAGGGAAACAAGCTTTAGACCCATTACAATAGAAAAGACATAACTATTCATAACTATTAAGAAAACACTTTTAAACTAACAAGATTTAAGAAAATATTTTTAATTAGAAAGACCAATCTGTTATTCACCGAATAGAAACCCATGACCAATCAAGGCCTGAGCAAGGCATTCTATTTTCTGGTGTGGTATCTCCTATTCACATTCAATCCTCTTCAGAACCCAAATATGTTTCCTACCATTCACTTATTTTTAGATCACTAGGCCACTTAAATTCCTATGCGGATACAAAGTTTACAAGATGGCTTTTCCATCTATTGTCCAAGAGGGTCTTGATGTCCACCACAAACTTTGTGTATCCATTGTCCAACATGATAATTTCATCGAGCAGAGTATGGAACTTAGTGAGTTTAATTTCCCCATCATTCTATACATGTGCCAAACATTTAGGAATCATCTGATCAAACTCTTCTCTGCATTCATCTACATCCTTCAATTTGTTATCATCTGTGAGGATTGATGGGCTGAAAAAACATTTGATGGAGTCAAACGTACTCCTCTTACCTTCCACTATCCTTTTTGTATCTACCAAATACTGATACTTATCAATTATGCTTTTCACCATTTCTCATGTAGGCTTGAGCCTTGATGGGGGCATCTAGATCTCTGTGTGTGGCTTTGCATAAAGTAGTTAGTATGTGGAAGGTAGGTAGCCATCTCTTTTGAAGCTTTTCAAGAATGGAAGAATTAGTGTTTATCTGTTCCAGAGATTTGATTAGATTGCTGAATTGTTCATGTACCCCATTTATTTTGTCTTTCAATATATCAACTCTGTGCTTTACTATCCTGCTCAAGATCTCTATGATGTGATTTTTGACATCTTCCTCATTATGCTTTTTTAGATTATCAATTTCCTCTTTCATTTGTTGGATCTGGGGGTCCTATGTATGGACTAGTGGGTGATAGATAATTAATTCATCTCCCCTTACTATGGTGGCTTGTTGCAACTATTGTTTCATCTTTTTATTCTCAATTCACAATTTGTTCACCTCATCATTAGATAGCTTTAACCTTTTCTCATATTCATTAATTTTATTTTCCATGTTTTCTACCACATCTCTGGTGAACATTGCAGAATGCATGGTTATGGTGGCAGTTTCAATAGGAGTTTTGTCTCTTATAGTTCTAATCATGACTGACCCCCTCATTTCTTGTGCTACATCAAGGAGCCAAGGCTTCCTTGTGTTCTGCTTTGTCCATAGGGTAAGTTTTTGGGTAGCAGGGTTATACCCTACTCTTGAGGCACCTTCCTCTGAATCAAATTCTACAACTAACATGGGGTCATCTTATGCTCTAATCTGATCTAAAAGAAACATTTTAGACAACTCCATCCCCAGTTAAATCAACATATCACTTTTCAACACCATTTCTCTTGCCTCCTGGGGAGTGACATTAATATTATCAATATTCAATTCTGCAAATGTTTGAGCCTAAATCGTAGCATGTTTTGACTCATCAGCTCCTATAAGACTAATCTCCAACTTTTCATGAAATTGTTTCATTTTCATTTTGATCTAGAAATCTTTGAACTCATTACTGTGTATAAAATTATCATCCTCTATGAATCTCAGAGAGCCCACTACCCTCTAATCCTCTTGAATCTCATCAGTTCCCTCCTCTTATAGCCTGACCTTTGGATCATGAGGCTTTTGACCTTTTTGTTGTTCCATTGCTTCTTTTAGTTCAGTCAAGGCCAAGACTGCTTCTTGTTCTTCATCATCACTTGAATCATATTCCACTAATGGCTCCATCTTCTATGTTTTAGCCTGTGTCTCATGAGTGGAAGATGGGGGGGATGGATGTGTAGGTGATGGGGGTGATATCAGAGATGTGGATGTTTCATGTGGTGGTTGGTTGGGTGTGGGCAATGGAATGATTCCCTCATCTTGGGCCATTTTCTATAATTCATCAAATTTACTTAAAATCATTTGTATTCTTCTTAGAAGGTTGGGTTCATCTACAAAAAAGCCTTTGAAGCTTCTATCTTTTTCCTTTTTCTAATTTTCCAACCTCATCGTTGTATTCCACCTTTTTCTGGCCTACATTACATCAATAAAATACACCAAATTCCTTATAACATCCTCTCCAGAATCAAATTCATATGAAGTAGCCTTCTTTGTCAATAGGGTTCTTCTGATCATATTGATGTGACCCTCTGGGTCACATACTCTTTCTGTTCCAAGTTTCAGGGAGTAATTGACCCTTATAAACCTCTGCACTTCTTCGAGCATACCTGACCCAATGTTTAGCTCTTCAAACATAGTCAAGTCAGGTAAAAATGTGCCTTTCCTCTGATTTCTCATCAAGTCATGTTCCATCCAGAGCATCAGCCACATAAACTCTAGGAAACACACTCTTGCAGGTACAAACTTAGGTAAAACGTGTGGTGCTTGGTTGCACAAATATACTCTGATAATAGTGTGTTGTGGCATAAGGAACCAATCAACATAATTATGAGTATAGCCTTGGTCTGGCCCATACTGGACATGCCTCATAACCTTCATCAATGACTCAGGCATTCTTTGTGATGGGTAACCAAGAGAAACAATCAATCAAACAACAAAATCATCTAAAAACACTAAAAAATCACTTTTTGTACACTGGGTATCCCAAATGTAGCACGAGTTTTGCACAAGGAGTCTAACTCCTCTTTCTTGTGTACACAATTGCATCCTTGTAGTCCACTTCATTTCATTTTGATACATAATTAAGTGACACAATAAAGAATATTTTCTGAAAGTAATAGGGGCCTTAGCTTCACTAACTTGTAGTAAACATTCATGTACCATTTCTTCAATCACAGATGCAAAATCAAATTCTACCTTTGACTCAGAGTGTTGAATTATCATAACCATTCTCATCAACCTTATTTGTATTTGATCATCTGCATCTATCCCCAAAGCTTGACACAACGCATAATACATATTCTTGAAATAAACATGGAATTTAGAAACTTGGAAAGGCTCGATTTTGGAAGAAGGAATAGAGGACCTTCTATTATCATCACTTTGATATGTTCTCCTCAACCTCTTATATTCTTGCTCAAGTTTCACTATGTTCACCTCTGTTACATCTTGTTTATTGAGGTTGAAAATTTTGATAATGGAATCTCTATTGATATCCACTAAGCACTCACCATTTGGAAGCCTCACAGTTTTGGTTGGGGCATGGTAATTGTGGGTAAGGGCTTTAATCAACTCAACACCAATGAAAATGTTGGGAACAATTAATTTAGCCAAATCTAGGGCCCATGGGTTTGATGCTAGTTTCTGGTCATTCCTTTTTAGATAAAAGTATAAGTAGAGGTTCCATCCTGACAGAGGTACATAGGGGTCTCTACAGCCTTGAGCTAAGTCTCTAAAAACCTTTTTAGAACCTTTGTCAATTAAGCCAGGAAATAATGAGAGCAGAGGGGATTACAATGAAGACTTACTAGTTTTGGCTTCATTTTTCTTAGCTCCTACCTCAGTCTTTTTAGGTGCCATTTTATGAAATTCAAAAGAAATGATGAGTAGAGCTTACCCAAAAAAATTACCTTGAAGAATTCTCTTTACTCCCGCAGTTTGAGCTCCTGTGTAATTTGTCTTCTGCTACTATGAGTGAGAAATCTTAATTTGTTTCATGTATTTTTAAGACCAAGACACATTTATTTCTGGCTTATAAATTGGCACAATTCAAATCTTCCTGTTGAGCTTAAATCTTCATATTTTGATGTTGATGTGATTGGTATACTTTAAATAACTCAACGGCTTGGTTACTGCACTATTGTAGGTTAGGTTTTGCCCCCCCAAGGTATAGCGGTATAGTGCGTAGTGTATAGTATTAACTCTTCTTACCATCATACCATGGGCTGTTTGAGAATGTTCTGTGATAAGGAGCTATGATATGGGTATTATGAAGGCTAGCCACTGTGATAGCGATATCATGGTAAAAGGCAAAGATGACTTTATGAATGGTAATAACATGATTTATTATGGAAAAATAAGAGTAGGAGTCATGCATACACAAGTAAAACGCTCAGAACTTTTATGAAAATTCTAGTTCTAATAGTGGCTCTAGTTGGGAATGAATGATTTACGAATCATTGCAAGAATTTAGAACATCTCTGGGTGTAGACCAAGTGCCTTTTTCATATGGGTTTTTGAGGATGAAACATGAAACTATGGTAAAGATGGAATGAAGATAGGTATGGAGGTGAAAATGATGGAAATGGGAATGATATTATACTATTGTACATGGAAAGAAACTTTGTTTTTAATGAGGGTATTCTAGGACAGTCCATGTACTATCAAGTCCTAGTTCCCTTTTTGATCTCCTAAACTACTATGCATGGAAAAAGATTATTTAAAGAATTGTCCATGCACTGGCAATTCTTAATTCTTTGGTTTTCTTCAAGAAAAGAAGTGTTTTAGGAATTGCCCATGTACTGGCAATTCTTGTTCTTCTCCTAACATGTTCTATAGATAATAAGAGTCCTCCCCTCCTTTGCCAATGATAACAAAGGGTCCAACCCATAAGGCTTCAAATTTTCCATGTTTCCCCTTTTCCTGACTCCTGGCATTCCACATAAGTACCATGTCATCAACCTCAAATTTTTTGTTTTTAGCTTCTTTATCATATAAATACTTTATTTGCAGCTACATCTTTTTATTTTGCTGTTGTGCCAGATCTTTGATTTCATTAAGCTCCATCAACTATTCCATCCTTTCTTCCATTGGTTCAAGGACATCCCAATCTTCTTGCAGGATGAATTTACATACTGGCAATAAATTATGCATAGGGAGCCTAGATAGAGTCCCATACACAAGTTCAAAAGGTGATTTTCCAGTGGCTTTCTTCACTGTGATTTTGTCTGCCCACAATGCTAGTCTCAACTTGGAATCCCAAGCCCTTTTGTTGTTATCTAGCATCCTTTTTATAATTTTCAAGATACTTTTATTACTGGACTTGGCCTACCCATTAGCCTGTAGATGATATGGTGAGGAGTATGAAATCATTATACCATAAGATTGACAAAACCCCTTGAATTCATCTGATCTAAAGCACATCACATTGTCAGTTATAATTTTTACTGGCACCCCAAATTTAGTGATGACATTTTCCAATAGAAAATTTGTCACAACCTTACTAGTTGCCTACTTTGTAGGTACAACTTCTTCCCATTTTGTAAAGTAGTCGGTAGCCACCAATATCCACTTGTATCCTCCACTAGATTTTTCTGCAATTTCTCCTATAAAATCAATTCCCCACTGGTAGAATGGGGCATCAACTTGCATAGGTCTCAAGGGTAATGCTCCTTGATACTTTAATTTTCTAGAGAACCTTTGTCATGCCTCACATTTTCTGGTATAGTCATAAGCATCATTAAAAACTTTAGGCCAATAATAGCCTACCCTTAACACCTTATGCGCAGTGGTTTTTGCTGAGAAATGCTCCCCACACACTCCTTCATGCATTTCTTTCAAAGCATGTCTTGCTTGATTTTCATCTAGGCATAATAGTAGAATGCCATACTTATTTTTCCAATAGAGGTCACCTTCTATGAGTACATATTTAGGGCGTGCAGCTTGAGTGTCCTTTTACTACTGTCATCAAGCCCTTTAGGACATTTTAAATGTTTGAGATAGTACACAATATCTGTATACCATGGAGTGTTCTCAATACTTATGACCAAATCTTCTTCACCATTCACATTGCATACTTGGGCAGCTTCCAAATTTGTTTCATCCATCAACCTTGCTAATCCTTGTCCTCTCACAAGCTTTGTGATTTGAATTTCTATGTTGAACTCCTATATTAGGTTAATCCATCTTCACCTTTTCCCCATCACCTCATTTTGCACAAATACATCCTTGACTATAGCATTAGGCACATAGGCTATTACCTTTGCTCCAACCAAGTAAGGTCTGAATGCTTTGACAACTTTCACTAGTGCATAGGAATGTTTTTTTGTTATGTCATAATTTAATTCTGCATGTTGGAGGGATTTGTTGAAGAATGAAATGGTCTACTCATATCCCTC
This sequence comes from Cunninghamia lanceolata, assembly GCA_027924645.1. NCBI lineage: Eukaryota > Viridiplantae > Streptophyta > Pinopsida > Cupressales > Cupressaceae > Cunninghamia > Cunninghamia lanceolata. Next base: position 2,531,864 of record BSBN01000275.1, on the reverse strand, counting down.
GTCATTTTTCTATAGCATAACTGCGACAATTGTGTGAAAGGTTGCAAATGAAAAAATTTGAAATGGTTTACTAAAGTCTGGAGACTTTAAAACTGGGGCTTCTTTGATTGCTTTCTTGATAGAGGCAAATGCTTCTAAGGCTTCAGCTATCCAATTTATTTTTGCATTATTTTTCAACATTCTTGATATAGGATTGACTATCTTAGCAAAATTTGGTATGAATCTCCTCACAAAATTTATCTTCCCAAAGAAGGACTGAATAGCTTTGACTGTTTTAGGAATTGGGATCTTATCTATGGTATCCACCCTTTCTAGATCAATTTAGACTCCATCCTTGGACATTATATGTCCAATCAAATTTCCTTCTATTACTACAAAGTGGAATTTTTTGGTATTCAAAGAAATGCCATATTCTAATGCTCTAATGATTAGCTTTTCAAGGTGCATAACATGATCTTCTGCCTTTTTTGAATATGTTGTGAGGTCATCCTGATACACTATCATTATCACATTGATTAGATTTGCAAAGGTGACATCCATTGCCCACTGAAAAGTTACTCCAACATTTGTTAGCCCAAATGGCATCCTGACATACACATATGTCTCCAAAGGGGTGGTGAAATATGTTTTATATTGTTCAAACTCTTTAACCTTTACCTAGTTAGAACCAAAAAATCCATCCATTGTAGACAAGAATTCACAACCTGTGACTCTTTGTAAAGTTGTCTCCATATTTGGGAGTGGATAGTTGTCTTTAAGGGATGAGATATTTAGATTCCTAAAATCTACACACAACCTTCTATCACCATTCTTTTTTCTAATTGGTACCAAGTTTGAAACCCATATAGAATGTCTAATAGGCTTAATAATACCTCCTTCCCTAAGTTTCACAAGTTCTTCATACATTTTGGGCTGCAAGGTTGGGTTTATAGGTCTCTATGTCTATCTAAAAGGTTTTGCATCATGTTTAATTGGGATTTCATGCTAGAACAAATACTCCATGTATGCCTTAAGTTCATCATAAGACCAAACAAAGACAATGTTTATATTTTCTCAATAGAGCAATCGGCATTTTCTTGATTGTATGGCTTATCTTTTTCCCAATATATACCCTTTTTGGTGCCATTTTAGTACCCAAGTTGATTTCTTCAAGGTCTTCTTTCTTTACTAGTATCTAGTTCATAAGAGCTCGGTCATGCCCATCAAACACTCTTTCTAGTGCCACAAGCCCCTTGGGTATCTTATTAGTTTTAAGCTGGATGATCTCATTACCAAATAAAGTTTGTTTGCCATCTACTTCTTCCACAAATGCATTGAAATCAATCTCTTGGGCCTCATATTGGTCGATACACTATAAGAACTTTAGCAAATTAGTATCATTATTGAAAACTTTCCAATTATAGACATTGTCTAGGATTGCAGGCCTAGTTTTAAACTCAACTTTGGTAATGCCTGCCAATGTTATATCATCCCTTTTCAAAGATATACTTGCTAAGAAGTCTGCCATTATATTTTTTAATCTATCTATCCAATTAATGGAGAAAGCATCAAACAATTCAATATCATCTCAGACAACATTTCTGTATCATTTCAATCTTTTATTCTTGGATGAATACTTTTCTCTGACCTAAGATACAATTAGTTCTGAATCTCCATACACACCAAGGCACTTAATTTTGTGCTTAATGGTAATGTTTAGTTTGATGACCAAATCTTCATATTCCACCATATTATTGGTACACTTAGATGTCAACAGGAATGAGTATTTGAAAGTTTTACAAGTTGGTGTGACAAACACTACTCCTATTCCATTGCCAACCTTACTACATGCACCATCAAAATACATTCTCCATATATCAAATTCATTAGTTTGTGCTTCTTGGTGCATTGGGTCAGTGTTTTGTAATTATGGTTGACCTTTTTCAATTCTAAATGCACCAAGGTTTGTATCACAAAAGAAGTTTACTTGGTTCTGGTCAATGTGTTCTATGATGTTCTCATACCTTGGTTCTCTGCATAACTTAATTTCCTTTTCTCTTACAGGGATAGTAGCATAGGATAGATCTAGATGAATATTCCCCGTGCCATTGCAGCCCATTGTCTTGATAACAGCATCCCATAGTAAGGTGGGACATCGACTATGGTGATGTCAATCTTATAAATTGCTTCAGGATAGGCAACTAACTTTATCTCTACATCCCTCATGATACCTACAACTGGGATGGATCTCTTGTCCATAGTGTAACATTTACCATATGTAGTGTCAACCCACATTCCTAATTCCTTCATGATTTCTATTGGCACGATGTTCATGGCTTCCCCTAAATCAATCATACAGTTCCTCACCAACTTGTTTTTTATCAACAAGCTAGTCTAGAAAGGATCTACTTGAGATGGATTTTTTGTCAATGTATCACCCAAATATACTTCTGGAATTTTAGCAGCTTCAGTTTAAACATTATTTACTGTCATTTTAGGCTTTCTTGCTTCTTTTTTGGTATATCTGAAATCATCTTAACCATTGTATTCTTGTATTGATCCATCTTCATCATTTCAAGAAGTGGTACTGATACTTTTACTTGAGATACTGCTTGAGCTATGCCAAATGAGGGAGTCATTGTTTGATCAGCTTTTTCTATTTTGTTATGCCTCTTTTCTCCAACTGGTATTTTGTCTTTTACCTTGCCTTGCTCAATTTTTTCTGGCTCTTTTGATGTATTTTTCATATTTTTTTATTATAATTTTGATCTTTTATAAAGACACTCCCAGGTGTTCCTTGATCCACGTTGACCATCCTATTTCTTAGATTATAATTGTTCTTAGCTTCTGCCACTACAGCCATTGTAGGAGCTCTCCTTTCTTGTTTAGTAGGTTTTCTCCATTGACAATATTGTGGTTTGTTAGGATTATCAGTATTTTCTCTGTAGGTATCTTGCTGATCTAAGAAAACTTCTTGCCTTCCCATATTAGCATTATATTTTTGATTCCCTACATCATACTCATATCCATCTTCTTCAACAAAGGAATACTCTTCACTTCTTTGGTAAGGTGATATTTCCAGCATATTTATAGTATGGCTATCTCTTTCATAACCAAAAGATATTTCTTCTTAGTGTATTGATTTGGCCACTATACAATAATCAAGTGACTGGGACAAATTACATACCAAGAACCATGGATTATCTTCGACCATGTGAGCCTCATTTCCTTTTAGAGGGTCAGGAGTATCCTTGCCATAACTTTGCCTTGTGTTATTTTCCACAGGTCTCCCATTTTTCCAATTGGTATGATATGGCATGTCATGTAACCTTGGTCTTTCATTTTTGTATTGACTCTCTTGTTTATTGTACTGATTATTAGAGTTCTGGGGAATTATGATGTTATCTCTTTTTCCAATCATCCCTATAGCTTTCCTATTATTTTCAATACTAATAGCTCCTTTTTGTGCCTATGTTAATGTCATGGGAGCCCTATTCTTGAGTTCATACCTAATCTTTGGATCAAAAGCCTTTAGATAAATACTCAGAGCTGCTGAATCAGTCAATTTGGATCCATGTGGTATCTTATTATGTAATTTGGAAAATCTTTGATTGAAGTCATATACTGACTCATTCTAATTTTTCTGGATGCTTATCAGCTCATGCAGGGTAAATTTAGGGGCATACTAATTTCCATATTGTTCTTTAAACTGGTCATAGAAATCTACTATAGAATAAAATGAGGAATCAGGTAAATTATTGAACCAATCCCTCGCATCTTCAGTTAGAGACATCATGAATAATATCATTTTTACGTCCTCAAGTTCTATACCAATGTCTTGTACAAAAGCATTGAAATTTCTAATGTGATCTTTAGCTGATATTGCATCATTTCCAGTGAATTTGGAGACCATATTTCTCCAACTATTATCTATAGGGTATGGATATAATTGATACCCTATTAAGTCAAATTGTCTACATACACTCATGAGATTTTGTGGAGGCATATTCGTTGGTGGTAGATTGGGGTAATACTGATATCCATATGGAGCCTGATGGTAAGCATGTTGCTATATGGGTTGCTGAGGGTGTATGTTCTGAGGTGGCATATGTTGGGGTGGTATATGTTGTTGATGATGTGGAATTCCATGATAACCTGGAGGTGGTTAATATTGGGGGATACCTCTCGTATTTGGCAATCAAGGTCTCTATGATGGCATGCTATATTGAGCATGTTGTCTTGAATTTCCTCATGCATTAGGAGGTATTCTTGAAGTACTCAAAGTCGTTGTATTATGAGATATCCCATGTGAACTGGCATTATTACTTTGTTTGTGTGGAGGGACATATTTTGGAGGTTTTGTTGTCTAGATATTTAATTGTGCCATTTTTTGGTTTATCTCATGGCTTTCCTATATCATTTGTTGTCTCCTCCTAAGTTGCTGCCTTTGCCACTCCAAATGTATTTTAATTTCTTGGATGCTCAGAGTATAAAAATCAACAATATGGTCTAAAGACCCCTCTTGATTTTCTTCTCCTTATTGTGATAAAAATCTCCTATCAGGCTCTACATGTTTTTCCCCCTTCTTCATTCAACCTTTCCTCAAATTTAGTTACTTCTTGAGAATCTATCTTGTAATTGAGGATATTATCATTTGTATTGATCTTTTCAGGAGGTGTTTAAGGATTTCTCTAATAATTGTATACTGGGGAGTTGAATACTGTAAAAGGTTGTTCTAATGTATTTATACTGTTTTTAGGTTGTTTAGGTACTGCTTCACCCTTATTTGCATTATTCTTTCCCCAAGGAGGTCCCTGCTTGTCTGTGAATCTAGCATTGTTTTTCCTGGGGCTTTGTTGATGCATAGATCTCCTTCCATTCATGTTTGATGGTATAGTATATCTCTAATGTCTATCATCTATTTTTTCTGATATGATATTTATTTCACTAGTCAAAATTTTAGAGTCCACACCTACCTCTTTGTAGGAAAATGATTGCAGTTTGTCCCAACAGAGTCTTAGATATGTTATAATGTTTTGAGATAACTCTACTATGGAAGGCTGAGGTTTAAAGTGGGCTTCTTCCCGGTAGAGTCACCAATTTGTCCATTCTAAAAAATGTAGGCTTTAGGCCACAAGAGGTTGCCAATCTCTTGATATGTTTTTGGTCAACAAGACAGGGTTTCTTTGATAGGACCCCCTTCTCTTTTGTCTCTTCCAGACCTAGGTGGGTATACCTATGTAAATGAGGCAGACTTAAACTGTGTGTTTCCTAATCTAGCAATCTATCCACAATGGAAATTGGAAATGGAAAGATATAGTTCTAATTTGGTATAAATTGTATAAGCAATATCAAGGTAAATCCTATGTTTAATTGACAAAAAGTTTTAAGTAAAATGAAACGGGTGAGACCAGTGTCTTGTTGGGTAAATGGAGTCAAATGAAAATCTAAGATGAGTGGCTTATATTTGGTAGTAATTCTAACTATTTGGCACACTAATATTGGTTAATAACTTGTATAAATGTGTAAGGAAATAATTGACAGACTCTTCTTAATAATCCAACCGACACAACCAAGTTACTTGTAATTTGTCAAAAGGATTTTGAATCCCTACTTGAAGGAACCAATTAATAAATCAAACAAGAATAGTAGATGATATCAACTTGGAGACAGAATGCCAACCCTAATTATGTGGTTCTTCTTACTGATCCAATTAATACTCCCAGATTACTGTGATTGACTAGAAGGATTGAATTCCTTTGAGGAAACCAATTAATCATATCACACAAATACAACAAATGTGCATTGATGAACTGAGTATATACTTGATTTATCAATTTTATTAATAAGGAAGCACTAAAATGGAGACAACCAAATAATTGAATAAATTCAACAAATGATTGATACCAATATGGCACCACAGAATCAGAGATTTTCAATTAACTTCTTCAAAATTATGCTTGCAATATGGTCTTTTAGTTTGTAAATATTATGGAATTTTTCTACTATCTACCACTACTCCCATCTTCTCTCCTCCTTTTATTAGATCTTGGTCTCTCTTTTTATAGGAGAGGCAAACAAGATTTAGACCTGTTACAATAGAAAAGACATAATTATTCATAACTATTAAGAAACACTTTTAAATTAACAAGATTTAAGAAAATATTTTTAATTAGAAAGACCAATCCATTATTCATCAAATAGAAACCCGTGACCAATCAAGGCCTGAGCAAGACATTATATTTTATGATGTGGTATCTCCTCTTCACATTCAATCCTCTTTAGAACCCAAATATGTTTCCTGTCATTCACTTATATTTTCAGATCACTAGGCCATTTAAATTCATGTGCAGCTGCAAAGCTTACAAGATGGCTTTTCCATCTGTTCTCCAAGAGGTTCTTGATATCCACCAAAAACTTTGTGTATCCATTATCCAACACAATAATTCCATCGAGCAGAGTATGGAACTTAGTGAGTTTAATTTCCCCATCATTTTGTACATGTGCCAAACATTTAGGAATCATCTGATCAAACTCTTATCTCCATTCATATACACCCTTGAATTGGTTATTATCTTTGAGGATTGATGGACTGAAATGGCATTTGATGGAGTCAAATGTACTCCTCTTACCTTCCACTTTCCTTTTTGTATCTACCAAATATTGATACTCCTCAGTTATGTTTTTCACCATTTCTCGTGTAGGCTTGATCCTTGATGGGACATCTAGATCTCTATGTGGGGCTTTGCATAAAGTAGTCAGTATGTGGAAGGTAGGTTGCCATCTCTTTTGAAGCTTTTCAATAATGGAAGAATTAGTGTTTATCTATTCTAGAGCTTTGATCAGATTGCTGAATTGTTCATGTACCCCATTTATTTTGTCTTTCAATATATCAACTATGTGCTTTAATATCCTCCTCAAGATATCTATGATGTGTTTTTTGACATCTTCCTCATTATGCTTTTTTAGCTTATCAATTTCCTCTTTCATTTGTTGGATATGGGGATCCTCTGTATGGACTGGTGGGTGATAGACAATTAATTCATCTTCCCTTATGGTGGTGGCTTGTTGCAGCTATTGTTTCAGTATTTTATTCTCAATGAATAATTTGTTCACCTCATCATTAGATAGCTTTAACCTTTTCTCATATTCATTAATTTGCTTTTCCATGTTTTCTACCACATCTCTAGTGAACATTGCAGAATGCATGGTTATGGTGGCAACTTCAGTAGGAGTTGTGTCTCTCATAGTTCTAATCATGGATGACCCCCTCATTTCTTGTACTACATCAAGGAGACGAGGCTTCCTTGTGTTCTTCTACTTTGTCCATAGGGTAAGTGTTTGGGTAGTAGGGTTATACCCTAAACCTGAGACACCTTCCTTCGAATCAAATCATGTAACTAGCATGGGGTCATCTTGTGCTCTGATATGATCTGAAAGAAACATTTTGGACAACTCCATCCCTGGTATGATCAACATATCACTTTTTAACACCATTTCTCTTGCCTCCTAGGGAGTGACATTAATATGATCAATATTCAATTCTGCAAATGTCTGAGCCTAGATCTCAACCTGTTTTGACTCATCAACTCCTATAAGATTAATCTTCAACTTTTCATCAAATTGTTTCATTTTCATTTTGATCTAGAAATCTCTAAACTCATTGTCGTGTATAAAATTATCATCCTCTATGAATCTCAGAGAGGCTACTACCCTCTCATCCTCTTGAATCTCAGCAGTTCCCTCCTCTGACAGCTTGACCTTTGGATTATGAGGCTTTTGACTTTTTTGTTGTTCCACTACCTCTTTTAATTCTGTCAAGGCCAAGACTGCTTCTTTTTCTTCATCATCACTTGAATCATATTCCACTAATGGCTCCATCTTCTATTTTTTGGCTTGTGGCTCATGAGTGGGAGATGGAGGGTATGGAAGTGTAGGTGATGGGGGTGATATTTGAGATTTGGATGTTTCATGTGGTGGTTGGTGGGGTGTGGGCAATGGAATGAGTCCCTCATCTTGGGCCATTTTGTATAATTCATCAAATTTACTTAAAATCATTTGCATTCTTTTTGGAAGGTTGGCTTCATCTGCAAAAAATCCTTTGAAGCTTCTATCTTTTTCCTTTTTCTAATTTTCCCACCTCATCATTCTATTCCACCTTTTTCTGGCTTGCATTATATCAACAAAATACACCAAACTCCTTATAACATCCTCTCCAGAATCAAATTCATTTGAAATAGCCTTCTTTGTCTATAGGGTTCTTCTAATCATATTGTTATGACCCTCTGGGTCACATACTCATTCTATTCCAGGTTTAAGGGAGTAATTGACCCTTATAAACCCTTACACTTCTTCGAGCATACCTGACCCAATGGCCAGCTCTTCAAACATAGTCAAGTCCGGCAAAAATGTGCCTTTCCTCTAATTTCTCATCAAGTCATGTTCCATCCAGAGCATCTGCCACATAAACTCTAGGAAACACACTCTTGCAGGTACAAACCTTTAAATTTTTTGTCTCGTTCTTTGAATGCAAGTATACAACGTGCAGTTTTATTATAGGTTGCAAATTGTGCAAGTCATTTCATGCCTTTTTGTGAAACATTTATGTGGTAAAGATTGTTCAGTTTGATTTGTATGAACAAAGGTGTTGAGGATAGCTGTGAATCAGATTGCAAGTTAGGATTTTCAATCATTGGTGCATCACCCCTTAGAATAGTTATAGTTTAGTTTATTTTATCATTTTTCTATCTCTTTTCCATGAAATACAGTAGATCTAAGGGGTATTTAAAGGGAGCCAACTCTTCTAGAGGTTCGTTCTCATCACAAACAAACCCACAATCTGAGAATGTTCCTATGTTGCATAGGATTTCCAAGATTCAAGTCTTATCATTTAGGGTGCAATCCTTCATGACAACAATTACATCATAGAGTTATATCAAAACATCATAACATATCTAAGACTCTGTTGGACTATTGCCTTTTGTTGGATTGTCTTTATATGCTACTGACTGTCATCAAACCCTACTGACTATTTTGAATGATTCATGGCAACTGTTATCTCCGTTATATGCCTTTTTCTTGTTATGATATGGGCTCTTGATTCCTTCTTTGTTGGCTTGAAACGCTCTGGATGGTAGCTATGTGAAATGGAACCATGATTCCATATATGGGTACAAGAACTGCATCCTTTTTGTATCAACCTAAATCATGAGCTCTCCATGGGTAGGGATATCATCCACATTTTGCAGGAAATCATCTTAGTGTCGGCAAGGAGTAATGAATAATTCTATGTTTTGGGATTACCAATCTGCAACTACAAATTGTGAAACTCAAGTGATACATTAAAAGTCCTTCCAACTTTCATAATTTTGTCATTACTTGTATTCAAACTTAATCCAAACTTTTGAAACTCAATCCCTATTCCTGTTCCTGTAGACTTTATCAGATGAGGCAAAAGTTTAGGGCCATCTCTTTGAACTACCTCCATAGCTGCCTTATAGGTAGCACTAAGAGGTTTGCCTGGCTTGAGTACACATATGACAACTTCTTGTGCCTTTAAAATAACCTTGTAGGTCTCTCTCTAAACATCTTCGACATTAATCAAATAAGTTCTTGCCATATTCGAGCAATAAATATTATATCTATATCCAATTGCATAGATAATAGCACCAGTGGCATCATAGTACAGATGTTCATCATTGCTCACTGCACCAGGCCTTAAATCAAATTCCCCATCACTCTTTATGAACAATAAAAATGTTGTCATCATACATTATCCATACATGTACCACCTATTTGACCATTATCATGAATTGTATATAGAAGTTGAGCCATGGACAAAAGATCTATGACCCATATCATGGATTTGATGATAGACAAGAATCAAATTTCTTTTCTTTGAATGACTCATGATAGTCTAGATATTCTCATATCTCTCTTTTAGGATCCAAATATTTTCACCTCTATATGTTGTCAGCAAAACTACCCTGATAGACTGCTCATTTCAATGACTACCCTAGCAAATATTTGGCATGACTAGTCACTATCAAGGGTTTCATGTTTGTTGTCATATTCCCTAGGTCTTTGTAGGACTTTAAAGGGAATGGAGATCTTAATATTTTATTGATACTTTTGTCTTGTACCCCCTTAAATCTATAGTAGACCTTTGATCTTCATGATCACTCTATGAGTGTTATCTTTTATGATAGTCCCACTATTATGTTTGTCCTATATAATCTTCTAACATTTAATTAGGGTTTGCATGGCTAGATACCTTGTGATAGGTCTGTAGCATGATCTCTGTCAACTTTGAAAACTACCAGGCTAAATCAAAACATAATCATCATAATCAAGGCTTCTTTGCCTCATAAATCTCTTCACACTCTGCCATGTAGGTTTTTTTACTAGTTATCATAGTGACACTAATAAATCATTAAGACTTTGTAGGTTTTCTCACTCTTATTGAAATGTCTAAATGACTTATCAAAGGATGACACAAACATCAATCACTATTCTTAACATTGCTTATTGTCAACCAATATCATGCACTATTTGGACACTATATCAATGTCTTTAACCTCTGCAAAAGATCCTCCTTGGATGATGGTGACTATCATAATGCCTTAAGTCACTGTCTATCTTGGAATTTGGGAGTGACTACCTCTACTTCTCATAACTCTGTATTGACATAATAACCTTCTACAACTACCTAATTGTTTCCTTTACAGTTTTTCTTTGCCATTAGTCATTGTTAACTACTCTTTGAAGAAAGAAACCCTGGTGCAGGGGTACCCACAGTACTTTTATGCCTCCAAGGGGTCAAAAGTTGATATTTTGTTTTGTTTGAGTTGTTTATGTGTATTAATGTCTTCTAAGACCATTTTCATGTGTGTTGGAGTCTAAGCTAGGTCATTAGGTGAATGGAAGTGTCTAGTAGCAAAAAACGTGTCAATGTCGCACAATGTTGTCAAATTACACATTGGCAGAATATGAACAGTTGTAATTTGAAAAGTTGGTTGGGAACCACTAGAAAATAGTTGTAAATGTTTAAAAAGGCCTCGTATGGTTAACACAAAGGTAGGAAGGATGATAAACGGATGAGAAAATATTGGGTATTTGAAGTTTTGATTAAAAAACCTTGTTTTCTGTGCATTTTTCTGTAATAGTCTTATTTTTTCACATAGTATGGATCTCTATGGACTTTGTATGATTTGCATGTAGTATGGTTGGAACCATAATTGAATTACCCTTCTAATTATTTTGGTTTGGTTGATTTTTGTCATGTTTTGTGGAAGTTATGATAAAATTAATGATTGTCACTTCTAGATTTTTATGGTGAAACAACAAAAAATTTGCTTCGTACAATTTTATACAATTTAGTATGAATGAATGGCTAATTACCCATTGTATAGGGAACTATTACCTTTAATAGGTTTTTTATTTTGTCCATTTGCATTGAGTATCAAGGGAGATATTGTCATTTTTTAAAACTAGTTTCAAACCCTAAGGCCTAGTCAAGAAGCAGGACGGTCAAAATTTGAAGCTTTCCGTATAAAGAACCCTACCCTGATTTCGAGATATGTTGTATAATTCCCAAATGTGTATCTAGAACTGTGTTTACATTTTTTATATTATGTCTGCACTGAAAGTTATGATAAAAAAAACCCAATTTGTTGCCCCCATGTTTTAGTTTGTAAGGATTTAAGGCTCATGAGGAAAACCCACCAAATGATATTTCAGGGTTTCAAAGATTGGTTCATTGAGGGTTTTCTAGAGTTTTCCACCTCTCCTCTATATTGAATTGGTATCAGAGCCCACAAAGATCTAGGCAAGGAAGGTTTTGGATTTTGTGTATTATCTTTTTACAGGTTGAAGGAAGAACTTGGATGCCAAAAAACTAGGCCAAGGGAAAAGAAGGGGGCCTAAGGTGAGGTATCACAAAGACAAGAAACATTGAGAAGAAGCAAAGTGAAAGAGACTTTCTTGAGAAAAAAGAATGGAAATGTTGAGAAGATTAGTCCATGGAGACTTGAAGAGTACGAAGTTGCCAAGCAAGCAACAAGAGAGAAAAAGAGAGAAAAGGTGGATAAAGAAGAAGGATGAGAAGGTAAAACAAATTAATATTGAGAAAGAGATAATAGAGTTGAGGCATTTCTTGGAAGAAATGCAAAAAAAAAAGATCTTGAGATGCATCAGTTGCTTGAGAAAGCAAAACAAGAAAGTGGTTGGCATTTACCAATAAGGAAGAAGATAAAGTGGTCCATCAAGAAGATCATTCAGAAAAAAAGAATGCAAGAGAGGACAACAAAACTAGACATTGGAGAGTCTTTGTTGATGATGGAAGAGCCTAACCCATCTGAGGAAGAGGGAAAATGTAAATAAAATGGGTCCATTGAAAGATAAGATTTTATTTCTCACCATATTTGTGAGTATGTGTTCACATGTGCAGCAAATGAAAATGAAGATGGAAAAGAGTCTAAAGAAGGAGGAGAAGTACATACAATATATGAAGATGGTTATACAAATGTAGCACACTATGGGGATGAAAATGTTGCCAAAACAACCGAGGTAATGGTTGTATTTTCTAATTTTGTGGATGATGAATGTGCTGACATATTGTATTTGAATGATGAAGATGAAGACACAGACGGTGGTACTGAGGCATATGAACGAGAACTTAAGTTTTGGTACCTTGAAGCTAAGAAGATGCTAAGTAAGAGGTGGTACAAGAAGAAGAAGAAGAAAAAAGATCTAGGGAAAGTTGTAGAAATGAAGGAGAAGTTGTAGAAGAATTGGAAGACTAGGAAGAAAGAGAAGACCTGCACTCAAGTGGACTTGAGTTTTTCTTCCCCTTGGGAGTATGGTACAAGGGCACCCACAGTGCTTTTATGCCTCCAAGGGGTCAAAAGTTGATATTTTGTTTTTTTTGAGTTGTTTACATGTAATAAGGTCTTCTAAGACCATTTCATGTGTGTTGGAGTTTAATCTAGTTCATTAGGTGAATGGAAGTGTCCAGTTACAGAAAAGTGTTAATGTTGCACAATGTTGTCAAATTGCACACTAGTGGAATATGAACAGTTGTAATTTGAAAATTTGGTTGAGAACTATTGGAAAATGGTTGTAAATGTTTAAAAAGGCCTTGTACGGTCAACACAAAGGTAGGGGGGATGATAAAAGGTTGAGAAAATATTGGGTATTTGAAGTTTAGATAAAAAAAACCTTATTTTCTGTGCATTTTTTATGTAACAGTCTTATTTTTTCACATAGTATGGATTTGTATGGCCTTTGTATGATCTGCATGTGGTATGGTTGGAAATATAATTTATTTACCTGTCTAATGCTTTTTGTTTGGTTGATTTTCATGTTTTGTGAAAGTTATGATAAAATTAGTGATTCACTTCTAGATTTTTATGGTGAAACAATAGAAAACTTGCTTAGTACAGTTTTGTACGATCTAGTACAAATGAATGGATGATTACTCATTGTAGAGGACACTCTTACCTTTAATTTGTTTTTGATTTGGTCCATTTTCATTGAGTATCAAGGGAGATATTGTTATTTTTCTAAAACTAGTATGAAACCCTAAGGCCTAGTCAAGACGTAGGACAATCAAAATTTGAAGCTTTCCATACAAAGAACCCTACCCTAATTTTGAGATATGTTGTATAAAGCCCAAATGGGTATCTATAACTATGTTTACATTTTTGATATCGTGTCTACACCAAAAGTTATGACTAGAAAAACCCAATTTGTTGCCCCCATGTTTTAGGTTTTAAGGATTGAAGGCTTGTGAGGAAAACCCACCAAATGATACTTTAAGGTTTCAAAGATTGGTTCATTGAGGTTGTTTTAGGGTTGTCCACCTATGCTCTACATCAAACCCCTCCATTGATTATTTTATGCTCTATACTATAACATTCATCTTTCTTTGATTGTTTAGGATTGCTCCTTCTTTGTGGTCTGTTGTTGAACCTTCCTTGACAACTTGAACCCTCTGTGGATTGAATGCTAATGATTTCTTCTTGATAGTCCTTTCATGAATGTTTATTCCTCTTTGTGATAGATGAATATGCTTGTATGCTCTTTATTCTTCTCTATCATTGATCCTAACAGTGATGACTGCTTCATCTTGCTAGACCTACCTTTTGGAGGGTTTATATAGGGTTTAAAACACTTGACAAGCCCCATATACACTTGCTAACCCAATCCATATTTCACATTCATCCTAGTAGACCTTCTAGCTATTATGCAAACTCAACAACCCTTTTGACAATCTGAATGAAACCCTGAGAAAAACTTGATGAAACAAAAGATGAAATATGCAGGCATAGACCTTGATGCAACTTGAGTGGTTTCTCACTCTTCATGACTATCCTTTTCATTCCTCTACTACTATTTTAATAGTCCTATGTTCATGTAGACATTGTGCTTTCTTAATGAGGCTACCACTACTCCTTAGTAGGGTATGACTAATTTACATTAGCTACTGGAGTGTGTGATTGATCTACACCACACTTGTCATTGTATGCAACCATAATTTTTTTTTAGATTCCTTTCACAATCATGTAGACCATTCTCTTTTCTCCAAAACTAGCTTGGTTCTAAAGATCATGACTCTTGACACTATCTTAATCTTACACCTTTTGATATATTCACTTAGTGGTTGCTCCTTTGTGTCATCCATGTGGTGTCTTCATTTACCTATACCTACACACTCACAAAACAAGTTAGGAAAACAATTGAGGCTGGTAGCCTCTTCTAATGATTATATGATCATCTCTTGCTTCTTTCTAGTGGTTGTATATCTGCATCTTGGAGCTACTTATCTCTTTAATTTTATTTCTTAGATGCTTGTGAAAGATGGCATGTACATTTGATGTTATCACATACATGAGAGAAAAGGTATCCTGAGCTCTAACATGTTTTATCTCTCCCTGTTGCAGGTACCTCTAAAGGCATCAATGGAGAATCTAAAGATGGTGTAGCCACTAGTGGGGGTTCATCATTTAGGCAATGATGAATCCCCTTTTCCTTGTTCTATGTTTCCTTTTTTACTTCAGATGTATATGTGCTATTTTATTTCATCTTTTATAGTCAGTTCCCACAACTTGTGTGGGAACTTTGAACATATTTTACTTGTGTATATAAATAGTTGTTTTATGCAATGATTTATATATTATTCTTCTTTTGTAAACTATCAATTGCATAAGGAAGATACATTTGAAACCTATTGCATGATACAGTTGCTTATAATCATAAGTAGATTCAACAATTTTATGTACCTTTACCATTTGATACTTGAAAAAATTGTAATGAATAGACCTGAAACAATCTAAAACTCATAACTTAGTTTCCTTCCTCCTACCTATTTTAGGATGCCTCTTGTTCCTTTGGAATGCCCTTCCCACTTTTATCTGGCTCTTGTAGCAACTCTTACTAAGTTGCTACATGATTATGGTAAAAGTGATGACTAGAATGACCTTCTACCTGAGTAGTAGGCCCTCTAAAGCTGGATGTGAGCTTTCATCCTTCCTTACTCTTCTCCCTTTCCTCTTGAGTTAGACATCTAGTCTAAGTTTCAGTTGTACCTATCTCCCTCTTCAAGGTAGAAATCAAACAGTGTTTTCCCAGCCTGACCTGTTTGGGCTGAAGTGCACAAATAGGTAACAATAACTTACATCAGAACTTTTTGGTTCCCTTTTTCATTCTATTTACAAAGTTTGCCTCAATCTCATCAAAGTCTTCCTCATGTGATTCCACAACATACTTATATAATCCAATGGTCTTTTTGGATTTGGCTTTAAAAGTAGTCTCAACTTTCATAGGACCATCAATAGTACCAAATTCTCACATCTCAAAAGTAGTCAGTTTACCAAGCAATTGATCTTTTGAAAGATTGCCCATATCTAGTAATTCATCAATGGTAGACACTTTATGACTATAAGATTTGGGAAGTGTTATGAGTCTTATTCACAACTTCGTTATCATCCAAGTTTCCACCAAGATCTTTGATGCCATTTACAACTTCATCAATCTTCTACATATAGCTTGTTATGTTCTCATCTTCAGACATCCACATAGTTTCATATTTAGACATCAGATTTTGCAACTTGGCTTTCTTGATAGAATCATCACATTCATAGATATTCTTCATTTTTCCCAGATCTCATGTGCAATTTCCAGATCCAAAACTTTCAATAGTTCAAGTGTTAGAGCATTTAGTAGGGCATTTCTAGCTTTACCATTAGTCTCATAAGCCCTAATCACCATTGCAGTCTCTGGACCATCTTTAGGTATAGTGTATTCCTATTGAACTATTCTCCACACATTATAACCAAGAGAGATAAGGTAACTTTATATTCTTACCTTCTAGAAGGCATAGTCAAATCCATCAAACCGAGGAATGTCTTTCTTGTACGCCATCCTAGATCTACCTTAATTTGTTAGGATTTCTTCCAAGGAACCCTTGCTCTGATACCAATGTTGAATGCACAAGACAACTGAGAGGGGGGGTGAATCAGTTGTATCAAAAACTTTAAACCCTCACAAACATAATCACATCCCAATTAGTTCACTTAAACCCTTATTATGTTATGAAGATTAAACATGAAAAATAGATAACAAAAACTTAATCACATCAACACAATGCACAAGAGAACACCAGATTTTTATGTGGAAAACCCTAAAAGGGAAAAACCATGGTGAAGATTAGCTCAAAATATAAAGTACTATCAATACCAAATTACAAAGAGGCTCACTGGAAGAGGGCTTACTACCCAAGGACTCACTGTCCAAAGAAATGCTCACTCCAAAAGGCTCACTGCCAAAAGGGCTCACTACCAAAAGGGCTCACTGCCAAAAGGGATTACTACCATGAACTGATCAATATGGTAGCATCTAACACATGCCTAAGTTCAATTCCAATGAAGCACAATAATCATCATCTTCGCAGCCTCTCTAAAAATTGTAGATGACTTCATCTCACTGCATTAGGTCTTCTACCACATGAAAGTTCTTATTGCCTCTAATTCAAATTCACAACATAAGCATCCTCATCTTCACACATGCACTCATACACATGAATCATTTACACTTATTACACCGAGAGGCGTTCTACACTCACAGCAAGGACTAAAAGATTCAGATTCCCGTAAACAATTAAGATTCTGTAAACAAAAATCATAAAACAAAATTGATGTAAAAAAATTAAAAATAGCAATTAAGATTCCCTAATTTAAAAATATATTATTGGATGGACACTTTAATGGCATATCCACTAACATGAAAATAAATTTTACACAAATGGCATATGAAAGGACACATATTCACATAAGAGAATAGCATTGTAGAAATTGATCAAAACCCTATAGGCAAAATGACGTGCTATTTCATTTTAGTATTTTTTTTTTTGAGTAAATATTGCAACTTTATTAAAGCACAATAGAATACTATATCACATATAGTATAATATATCATATTATTTTATAATATAATATATTATAATATTATATCATATTATATTATAATGTAATATATTATAATATTATATCATATTATATTATAATGTAATATATTATAATATTGTACCATATTATAATATTATATAATATATTATAATATTGTACCATATTATAATATAATACTATATTATAATATTATATCATATTATAATATTATAATGTTATCTTAAAGTGTCAAAATAGCAATTACAATAGACTCTACTCTACATTATATTTTTTAAAAGCACAACATAGAATAAAAATAGTTTAGAAAATCAATGCTTTTATTTTATTTTATAAAAGTATTCTAATTTTTTAAAAGACATTACTCTACATTCTATTTTAAATAAAAGCACACATAGAATAAAAATAGTTTAAAAAGTCAATGCTTTTGTATTTTTATAAATAGTATTCTATTTTTTAAAAAAGATAGCATATAGTAAAAATAATTATATTCTTTAACTATGTTATACATCATTTCTGCATTTTTTTTGTTATATATATATATATATATATATATATACACATACACACACACACATACACCCTCCCTTGTAATTTATTAAATATGTTTTGATAATTTAACCTTGTGCTTCCTTATCCTACCAGGATATAGAATTAATATATTTTATTCAATTTTAATACATCATATTATTAATTGGGTATACTTTGTATATTATACTATTTTTAAAATGATAGACCTAAAATAATTAAAACCCACTCATATATAGATTATATGTGTAAATCCACTAAGAAAACTAAGGTTTTTGGATCTAGATTTTTTGCAATCTTTTGTACCTACAATCAAATTCTAGCTAAATATCTCATTTTCCTTCCTCTTAACCTACATGCATACCATCTTCCCAGTGAATCCTGAAGTTACACAACTAAATTGATAAAATAGTTAAAATAATTTGTAAAACACCTCCATTCCAAATTCTCTCATTGTGCAACCCTCCATGCAGACCAAGAAAATTTGAGTCTCCTAAAAAAAAACAATAATGGAGAAAATTAAAACAAGGTAGTGTAAAACTAGAGTTTTTATATGTTTTTTATATCATTTTAGTAAGTTTTAATATTTACTAAAATCAGAGCTCCACAACTCCCTATTTTCTAAGTGATCTCATTTAAAATTAAATTAATGTGGAGTAGTTAAATTAGAATTTTAGGTAAAATCTTGTATGATGTTTAAATACAAACTTGTTTTATAATTGTGAATTTAAAATTAAATTAATCTCCACTGGTTAAATTCAAATGGTTTATAGCATCACTTAGTTAAATTAATAATGTTAGGTAAAACATATCTGGTGTATATAATATATATCAAATTTAATATGATTATTAGTAGAGGTTCTATATAGTATAAGTTTTAAGCTATATTTTAAACAAGTATAAGTTATGTTGTTATTAGAATTGTTACATATAATATATTAAAATGATAATAATAAATTTAATATTAAAGTATACAATATTTATTTTAAAATTTATAGTTATGTCTCATTATATTTGAAAAAAATGCTATTTAAATTTATATTTAATTTCTGAGTTTTAATTACTTTCATGCACATTTTAAAAATTAAAAATAATTTTAGGATATTATTTAGTTTTATTACTTCAATTTTCTAACTTTTATATTTCAATAATTTAAAATAAAGTGGTGGATTAATTTGCTATATGGTAAGTTGTGGTATGGTTATCAAACAAATGCTATATTTTTTAAGAATTTATTTAGGAATGTATAATAAATGTTTAGAAATTTAATTATTTTTTTAATTATGAGCACCAATAGTGTTAATTTATTAAAATCATGAAATTATTAAGTGAATTTATGAATTGAGTTAAATTATTTTGAATGAGAAGTTTCAAATATTCAAACTTATTAATCTATGTTAGATATCTCTACTAATATTAAGTTTTATTTTTATTTTTGTTTTTTAATTTAATTGGTAACTTAAATTAATTGTTTTTTGTAGTTGACAAAAAAAATAGATGACTTATCCAAGTCATTATACCAATTGTTTTAATTTTAGAAAAAACAAACATGCATTTTAAATTTAAATTTAATTTTATGAATTTATTTAGTTTAAAATTATTTACATGCTCTTAAAATTAAGTTTTAATTTTTAGAATTTATTAGTTTTAATTATATTGCATGATTTTCTTAGATTTAATATTATGGACTTATATAATTAAATTAATTAATTGTTGCCTCTTCTTATAATTAATTATTGCCTCTTCTAGATCCACTTTGGAAAGTGTTTCAAGGGGAAACTTCACAAATAATTTACATATATCAATTTTATAATTAGGGTTGGGTTATAATTAGGTTAGGATTAGGATTATAATTAGGATTAGGGTTATAATTAGGGTTAGGGTTAAGGATAGAATTAAGGTTAGTGATAGAATTATGGTTAGAGTTAGAAATCAAATTTATGTTAGAATTAGGGTTAATATATATAAACAAAGGGTTGGTATTAGAATTATGGTTAGGGTTAAGGCTACAATTAAGGGTAGGGTTATGATCAGAATTAGTGGTACAATTAGGGAAAATATATAAAACAAAAAAGATAGGGATATAGTTAGAATTACAGTTAAGGTTAGGGATAGAATTAGGGATAGCAAAATAAATAAGGTTTGGGATAGAATTATAGTTAGCCTTATGATTAGAATTAGGGTTATGGTTACAATTAAGGTTAGGGATAAAATTAGGGTTAGGGTTAAGGTTAGGGTTAGGTTCAGGGATAGAATTAAGGTTATGGGTTTACTTATACTTAGGGAAAATATATAAGTAAAAAACAATAGACCTAGAACTAGGGTTAGAGTTAAATTAGGGTTACGGTTAAGGATAAAATTGAGGTTACCGATAGAATGAGGTTTAGGGTTAGAATTCAAATTAGAGTTATAATTAGGGCATATATATAACCAAAGGGTTGGGTTTGGAATTAGGTTTAGGGATAGAATTATGGGTTTAGTTATAATTATAGTTAAAATTAGGGTTAGGGATAGAATTAGGGATAGTGAAAGAAATAAGGTTTGGGATGGAATTACAGTTAGGGAAAATATTTATAACAAAAGAAATTGTTAGGATTAGAGTTAGAATTAGGGTTAGGGTTAGGGATAGAATTATGACCAAGTTTAAAATTAGGGTTATGAATATAATTAGGGTAGGGGTCAGAAATTTAGTTAGGTTTAGGGTTAGAATTAGGATTGGGGTTGGGGTTATTCCTAGGGTCAGAATTAGGGTTAAGGTTAGAATTAGGGTTAGGGATAAATTAGGGTTAGGTTTAGGGATAGAATTAAGGCTATGGGTTTAGTTATAATTAGGGAAAATATATAAGTAAAAAATAATAGAACAAGAACCAGGGTTAGAGTTAAATTAGGGTTAGGGTTAAGGATAAAATTAAGGTTACTGATAGA
Organism: Cunninghamia lanceolata; assembly: GCA_027924645.1. Taxonomy (NCBI): domain Eukaryota; kingdom Viridiplantae; phylum Streptophyta; class Pinopsida; order Cupressales; family Cupressaceae; genus Cunninghamia; species Cunninghamia lanceolata. The sequence continues at coordinate 2,510,970 of BSBN01000275.1, read as the reverse complement.
ATGAGGTTTAGGGTTAAGGATAGAATTAAGACTAGGTTCAAAATTAGGGTTATGGATATAATTAGAGTAGGGGTTAGAAATTTAGTTAGGGTTAGGGTTAGAATTAGGATTAGGGTTGGGGTTAGTCTTAGGGTTAGCCTTAGGTTTACAAATAGAATTAGATTTATGGGTTTAGTTATAATTAGGGAAATATATAAGTAAAAAATAATAGAACTCAAACTAGGGTTAGAGTTAACGATAAAATTATGGTTACCAATAGAATGAGGTTTAGGGATAGAATTATGGGGTTGGTTATAACTATAGTTAGAATTAGGGTTAGGATTAGGGATAGAGTTAGGGATAAGGAATGAAATAGGGTTTGGGATAGAATGACAGTTAGGGTTATGATTAGAATTAGGTTTACAATTACGGAAAATATTTATAAAAAAAAAATGTTAGGGTTAGAGTTAGAATTAGGGTTAGGGTTAGGGTTAGAGTTAGGGCTAGGGTTAAGGATATAATTATGACCAAGTTTAAAATTAGGGTTATGAATATAATTAGGGTACGGGTTATAAATTTAGTTAGGGTTAGGGTTAGAATTAGGATTAGGGTTTGGGTTAGTCATATGATCAAATTTAGGGTTAGGGTTAGGTTTAGGGTTAGAATTAAGGTTATGAGTTTAGTTATAATTAGGGAAAAAATATAAGTAAAAATACAATAGAACTAGAATTAGGGTTAGAGTTAAATTAGGGTTAGGGTTAAGGATCATAAAATTAAGGTTCTCAATAGAATGAGGTTTAGGGTTACAATTCAAATTAGGGTTACAATCAAGGCATATATATAACCAAGGTTTGGGTTTACAATTAGGTTTAGGGATAGAATTAAGGTGTGGGTTAGGTTAGGTATAGAATTAGGGTTATAGGTTTGGTTATAATTAGGGCAAATATATAAGGCAAAAACAATAGAATTAGAACTAGGGTTAGAGTTAAATTATGGTTAGGGTTAAGCATAAAATTAAAGTTAGTGATATAATTAGGGTTAGGATTACATGTCAAATATAGGATGGAATTAGAATTAGAGTTACATTTCAAATTTAGGATAGAATTAGGGTTATCATTATGGATACAATTATGACAAGTTGTGCTAACATTACACTTAACATATATTTCTATGAACATAACCATAACCTTGATTAGATTAAAACCATAACCCTAATATTATAATATAGGTTAGATATATAATTATAATTATGTATAATATTATATAATTAATATAATATAGGTATATTATATATTTTTTATATAATATAATATATAATTATAATTATTATATAATATATTATAATATTATATTATATAATTATAATAAATTCTTATAATTATATAATATAGTTAGAATTGGGCTTGCTGCTACAGATTCTACTAGCATACCTATATTTAAAAATATATATCTAAAGTACACCGAGAGATATCCTTCTCGAGGCACCTATTTCCACCTATGCGTAATAAATTGATTAAAAAATAGGTGCCTTGAGAAGGATATCTCTCGGTGTACTTTAGATATATATTTTTAAATATAGGTATGCTAGTTTATATTAATCATCAACCTTGAAACATTCACCAAGGTTGGCAACACACTCTACACCCTTTGAAACAATCTCCAAGGTTGGCAAACATACACAATTCAAATTAGGTCTAGACCTAAACATTCTTGCGAAGGAAAGAAATAAAGGTAGAACATTTCATAGCTTCACTCAGACCTAAATACATCTTCACACACTTCAAAATGCTTCCTCAATCCATGAAGCACATCCGTAATTAGTGTTAGCACCCAAGTCAGCTAAACTTGTGCAAACACCAAGAACACTTAGGTATGCGCTTCCAAGAACCCAATCATAGCTTGAAAGCCAAGTATAGGCCTTTAATACAATATTGAAACATCCATGAACAACATGAAATCACCTTGGAGCCAACAAATCTAGCTACAACAAATCTCACTTGAAGAGAGTTCACAGACTGCTCACAACTAACACTGCCAAGCTTTGCTACTAAAGAAAACTACATTCCAAAGCACTAAATCACAAGTCCTTTGGAAAGAACATAGATATGGACCTTGTGAACTCTCATCCAAAATTGCAAGACCAAAAACCAAAATGTGGAGCAAAATACTTTCTCCCAGTCAGACTGCAAATGATGCTAAGCACAGTCTTCAAACTGGTGAACATAACTTTCAAGCCACAACGTTCTAGACCACCAAATTATGGATTTAATATAATAAACCACTTCTATAAAACATATCAAAACCTCACACTCTAATCTTCAACATAGAATAAATATGGAGCAAAAACTTGGACAATATCTTGCAAGACATAATACTTCTTCACAACACTATCTTCAATTTTTATCAAATTTTCTCAAAAGCACTTGGAAACCCATCAATAAGAACAATATACTAACATCATCAACACTTCTACAAGCCATTCAAATCACTTTAACACAATAAATCAATCCACCAATAACAACAACATTAGAAGATACAGTTGACACCAATGACAACACAAGCATGTTGACATCAATGACAACATCGATTAACACATACTTGCAATAGTGATCCTAGATAATTTCAACAAAGAAACTAGATCAGTCTTGCGTTCTAGGTACACAAGCAATAATGATAAGATTGCAAGAGTTCTCTCATTCCAATGGCCTACAGAGAGGATGTGTGCTACATGGGCTAAGAAATATAGTGACTAGCATAGAAGATTGGAGTTCAAGGAGGTCATGATCTATTTTTGGCAAAAGCATCTGTAACAACTTTTCATCAACTTGGTGATTGGTCTTCTTGGTAGTTACAACTATGACAAAGGCTATTTTTAGATATTTTGTTGTAAGCAGAGTGCATGTTCCTATCTCTCTTGCATTTAATGTAATGAGAAAGTGTAATCGACTATGTTGAAATAGGTCTTAGGCCGACGAGTTTCTTGACCTCTATATAAGAGCTTGTTTTCTCATGGTAAAGGGTTTTGGAACATAATTTTGGGTGGGTACATTTTGAAATAATACATTCAGGGTTGCAAGCAGACATTTTTCCAGTGAAAATCTCTATATGGCATTTTTCAATTTAGAATGAATCGAAATAAAAAATACATTTTGCATGTGTTTCCCACATTTGTCTCCTTCTGTGTTTGCATTTCTCTTATAAATGAAGGGATCAAGGGTTTCTAAATGTGTCTATACACATTTACTATGTTGAATATCTTATTTGTTGTTTCTGTTGAAGTAATGGATTAAAATTGCTTTGGATAAGATCGAGGGAGTCTTTCATTTCATTAGGGATTACTAAGAAGAGATGTAGGAAATACTCTATTATGGGTGTGTCATTGTAAGATGGTGATACAATTTAACCCTCTGTGTTTGAAGTTTGCATGTCAGAAGGAGACACTTACAAAAGATGGCTTGACTTTGTACCCTAGGCAAGCACCAATCTGAATCTTAACTTGCCCAAAATCTAGAATTATACTTTAAAGACAAATATTTAAATTTTTTAGTTTGTTTTCATTTTCTGTAGTTAGTAGGTAAGTTTTAAATATATGTTTTCAAAGGCAGCAATGATTTAATCTCTAATGACCTAGCCAATTATGAATTAATCTTATAGTCTTGGTGTTTATGAAAGAGAACATTTCTACTTGGCAATATCTTGTAGTAATTAGGGTTCTGATCAATTGATATTGTAGTAAAGGGAATACCCCTAGGTCTAGTAGAGCCTAAAGTGTAGAGGAGATCAACTTGTTGACTCTTGTTCATTGGCGACTGATATGATAATATTGAGCATTAAAGGTGGCTACTTTATAGAGATAATTAGATAATCAATTGGAAGAACCAATAGATTGGTGACTTTGTTGGGGAATAAGAAAGGATTAATTGGACCCCAGATCAAATTGATGCCCCCAAATGGTTTTGGGTGGTGACTCTGATATCTCCAAATAGGCCAAATATAGATCAAAACTTATTTTGAAAATGAATGGAAGAAGATATCAGTTTAAAAATAATCTTAAAAATAGGTTATTAATTAGGGATTAAACAAATGTAAAACTAGAGTGGAAATTAAAGGGTACTGGTAAGTCACATACTACTCCTTATAACCCTTTTCTACATGCAACAGATTCTAGTGTTGATGAAAGCCCTACTAGAAGTATACCTGGTGTTAGATAAGTTAGACCAGGTGTTCCAGAATTTACTATTTAAAATATCAAGAATAAGAAGCCTTGGTAAAATTTAAAATATCAAGCTAGAATAGAAAAGGAGATTGATTTAATCCATCAGGCTGGCATCCAGGATTTACCCCAATCCCAAACATTTTCTAACCTTGTGTATACATATTTTTTTAATGCAGTAGCAAATAATCAGAGTATTCTTGCATCTCCTAAAGCCTCAACCTCTAGAATAAAAGCACAAAATTAGGATGAGTTACTACAAGAATTCAATGATCTAAAGATTGAATTAGTTATACTAGAAGAAAGGAAAATTTGGGATGACATGAAAAGGAGAATTGATGCAATGAAGGCTTCTATTCCCCAAAATCCTGACATTAATAGGGTTTCACAAGGCTTGATGAGTTCAAGTTATGGACAAAGAGCACTTTTAATAGGCAAAAAAAAGTATGTATTACAATAGGGAAATATCCCAATAGCTATAGCTACTATGACTACTCAAATGTATCAACAACAGCAAACTGTGTCAAATCTTTAAACACAAGGGGTAACCTAGGATCATAATATTAATACGGGATTGATAGGTTAGCATTTTATACATTCTCCTCATGCAGGAAAAGGAGATGGTCATGTGCATAATGTACAAGCAGGTCATAATATTGGTCAACACAACCCACAGGTAAATCTTGTAATGTCCCCTTCTAGCAAGCCAAAATTTTTGCAACCTTGCAAAAAATTTCAACTTGTAAAAGAGAACATTAGTATTAAATCTTTCTTATCTAATCATATTAACCATAAGGATATATTAAATCAAGCCTTATAATCATAATTTGAATGTATTCTATCTTTCACAATATCCATTATACATATTTCATTATTCCACTTGGGAGAGATATACTTGGGTCTACATGTTCATCAAACCACTTACCCAACAAGAGAAGGCTTATAAGGGACCAATATTGTCATGAATCCTAATGTTCCATTCCTTTGATCTAAAGGGATGAATAACTCACCAACATGAATTAAAGGCCCATCCACTTTTCCCGAAGGGGTCATCTTGACCAACATGAGACAAGTGCCTATTCATTTGTCCCAGAGGGGTCCTTTTGACCAACACAAGACAATGGGCTATCCACTTATCTCAGAGGGCTGATCTAGACCAAATTGAGATAAGGGTTTAATTTCTTTAGCCCGAAATGTACTCTTGACCAACTCGAGCGTTAACCATGATTAAGCCAATTTGCTCACCTTTACCCTTGGTCTCTCTCTTATGGGTGTTGGTAGATTGATCATGAGCCCTTACTTCTCATCCCTTATCTTTCATGATTAAGTATTGTTCTTATTAATTCATCTTACTATCTCATTGATTGCCATTTACTAGACATCATATCATTTTCATAAAATAAACATTCTTGTATTGTGTGCATATTTTATGCATAACATGATAAACATTCTTATTCTATATTGAACATTTATTCTATGATGTGCATATCTACTTTATAGAATTCTTGTCCTATGCTAACATTTTCTTGTTCATATGTATATTCATTCTATATTTATGACAAAATTATTGATTGTGTTTATCCATTCTAAATTATTCATTCTATGGCATATCTACGTTTCATTCCCTTATTTTCATGATGTTCACTAGTGCTATGATAGTCATTATTTGTATCTTAATTATGTTTTTCCCTAACTATTATTTATTTACACATATACTTATTTCTATTTTCATCATAGACTGTTAAGAATACTTAATGTGAAGCATACCTTTGATATGTATTGTTGTGTTGATCGGTGGATAGAGAATATATGATGTCTATCAATCTGCTGACTTGAATGATCGTGTATGCAGATATGATTTATATATTGAAAGATATTTACTAATTTATGCTTTTGGATGCTTCGATGAGGAGAACTATGATGTTTCTAAGTAATGATTCTTGAATGAAGCCAACTGCCTGATGATTGATTGCTACTGATCGATTGATGAGTTTCTGCCTTATGGCAAGTGTGATTGTGATTGATGTGATATCCAAATGGAGTCGCATCGATCCTTCTAAATACCTTCATTCATTTTGGAGTAGGCATGACTCCTCAATTTAGTCACCACCCTTGAATCAGCATTGATTGGTTATATTGTTAATAATCATTAATATAGTCATTTCCTTGTTTTGTGTTTTGTGGAATTGTCCCTTATGCACTTCTGTCTTTTCTCTATTTTGTCTTATCCTCAATCACTAATCGAGACATGCTAGGATTTTAAGACTATTCACTAATTATTTTAGACTTTCCTTTGTAGTGATTGGGACCAAGGAAAGAACGATTGCCTTGGTTCAAATCACATTTCTCTTCAACATCGTCGAACAATATCACTTGGTATTGAAATAGCATAGAACTTGGAATCGATCCTCATTCTAGTTGGTGTTAAACATACTTATTCCCTTTGACAATTATTTGAGTTACATTGAGAGACATGAAAAATCCACAATAGAATGTTCATTCACAATAGAATGTACAAGGACAACCAAATGTACAAGCAAATGTTCAACTGAGGAGACCCTTGTAGCTTGAAAGATATAGATAGCTTGATGTCACAGGTATTCCTGGTTACCCAAATCCTTTTCCAAATGACAAATAGGAAAGATCTAGTAAAGTTTTCTGGGAATAATGATCTACCTGGCAAGATCATTTGAAAACATTTTCAAATCTAATGGATGATTATGAAGTGGAAGATGAAGATGTGATCATGAGATTGTTTATGCATTCATTGGCTAATGAGGCTAGAGATTGGCATATGAATCTTTCTAATACAAGTATTAAATCTTGGGATGAGTTTAAGAGAGCTTTTAGAGAACAATATGGTGACAAGACTGATCCAAGGTTTGTTATTAATGAATTTACTAGCATTACTAAAGGCTGTAATGAACCTGACTCATATTTTAATGCTAGATTTACTAGGGTTTTCAACAAGATTCCCCCATATATGAGGCCAAATGAATCCATGTGTTTGGTGTTGTATTATAATGCATATGATTCTAAGATGGGATATGAACTCAGAGATAAGAACCCTCAAACCCTAAGAGATGATTTTAAAATAGCAACACATATTGAGAGTAATAGGAAAGCATCAAAGAAAGTGAAGAAGAGGGATGATGTCACAATATTACAAAACCCAAATCTTAAGGCACAATAATATAGAGCACCTGCACCTAAGGATAAATTGGATAAAGTATTAAGTGAATTAAAGGATTTGAGCTATAGAGTAGCGAGAACTGAGAAGGGTTTACCTTTTAATAAACAAAATTACCCCAACCTGGAAAGAATGCCTAAATTGTCAGATTATCCTTATAACACTGCTTGGCATAATGGTAAGACAGTACCTAATAACTAGATAAATGCTTCCAATAGGGAAACTTTGGATCCTCTTAGAAAAAATAATGTTAATATGATTGATGAGTCTCCATGTTGTGTGGTTTGTCAGATGCCACATGCACCAACATAGTGCATGGTTGTATAGTCTTTTCATGAGTCTGCTATTCCTTGTGATGAATGCAATGATTCCCATTATAATGAGGATAGTCAGATAAATATGTTGTTTACTAGTTTCAATCAAGAGGAAAGTTTTGTTCATCATATTTTATCTGATACAGAGGAAATTGATTCCTCTATATATGCTTTTCAAATTATAATAATGATGCTAGACTAAGGAGAGCCACAGATGAAGAAATCAAGTCATTAACAACTACAATTGCACAAGTAAAAAGTAATTATATCTAAGGAGAAGTCAAACTCAAGGTCAAGATCCAAATAGGATAGGAGACATACTCAAAAAATAGGCTCAAAACCTTGTTGGGAGTTAAAGTGCTGCTAAAATCTTAAACGAAAAAGATAGGAATCCTAAAAACTAGAAATTGCATGTAGACATTGATAAACAAAATGTAGATGTCCCTACTAGCACCGGTGATGTCATGCTGGTATAAGCTCATGAAAAGGGTAAGAATGTGTGTACAGGTACAGTTCAGTCTTCTACTCATACACAACAGTATATTCCCTTTGATATGACACAAGTCTTGTCTCAAATAAAGGTTTTAGTCCCATTATTCCGAAGATGATGAAAATAGAGGAACATAAGGATAAAGCATTAGCCTTAATAAAATATGTTGTAGAACAAGTTGTAGTAAAGAAAACTTCCAATCAGAATGAAAAAGCAAAAGAGCAGGTAAATGAAGTTGAGGAAGAATCAGCTGATGAAAATATAGAAGTTTATTTAGGAACAATTGTTAGCAGATGCCCAGCTTGGGTATAACCTTTCTATGTTACTTTTCTTATGTTATGGAGTAAAAAGTGTCCACATGTCTTTTTACCTCCTTGTTTAGCTCCTAGGTCCCCGTGATTACATTATACATTCAAAATGATTATCTTGAAATAAAATTACCTGACACCAAAGAAAAATTGGAATATGGGACCCTTCATTTACCTTACCCTAAACCTAAATAGGGTTGATGGACTTGGGTGGTAGCACCCATGTCCCCCCTTTTAGGTCAGGGTTAATTTGAATGCATATCAGCTTAACACCTTTCAAAAGGTTTCTCCTTGTCAGCTCTTTTGGTTTTAATTCATGATTATGAGCAGGAACACGTATATATAAGTGTGTTTTTGAGTTCATTTGTAACTAGGTCGAAAAGGTTGAAAAGAGCATAAATTGATATCTTGAAGTGAAGCAATCAAGAGTATTCATTGTGATTCTAGAGTAGATTTGTGTTGTTATTGTGTTGTTTGTTGTAGGATGAAGCTATCATCTATCCTCCTTAGGATTTGAAGGATCTTCATCATTCTAAGGGCCCATCACATAGGTGATATCATTGTTTGTTTATCATCATTTGAATCATCTCATTATCATCATTTTCAGCCTCTACCCCCATGAGGGCATGCACTCTCTATCAATCAAAGATGTTGGGAAGCTTGAATGCTATCCCAAGATTTGACTGAGGCAAGTTCCTAAACACCATAAACCCCAAACCCCTTTTTATCTTCTTGTGTGTAGGTTACAAGAGTTAGATCTAGAAAATACAGAGCTACAGGAAGACTATGTGAAGAATAGGGTTTCAGGATCTAGAAAATAGTTTTAGAGAATTCACTCACCAAGGACTTGGGTAGTACTGCCCATGTCCCCTTGCCCTTTCTGAGTTTAGATCTGGCATCATGACATCATTTACAACATTTCTCTAGTTAAAACTTCTGGCAAATTCTTCCAGTCAAGACCTGGACGGTCCTACCCTGGTCCTCCAACACCTCTGCTTTTTGGAGACAAGTTTTATCATCTCCCTGATCATCCCTATGTAATTACTTTCTATATATCTATTGTACTTTCTCCATTATAAGTAGATCATTGTAGACCTAGGGTTTGATGCATTGTTAACCTAGGGTTTGATAAAAATGATAAATTAAATTTGATCCATCTATAACATACCTGAGCACAAGGTCAGTAACTAAGTCCACCTCCATTTGGTAGTGATTTGGCTCGGCCTTGTCCTTGAATGTCATATGGAAAAGGGTTTGATCTAGTTTACATGCTAGTAGTTCTTATCATTCTCCTTTTTCACACTTAACATTTTGGTGAACCTGTAGCTCCAAGCATTTGCATCATGTTGACTATTCAAATAAGATCTTGAATTGATTTATTGCATATTATCAATATTCATTTGAAAATATTACATAATTTTGGAAAAAGTGCATTATGTAGGCCTTCAAAAGCTTGTATTTTACTAAAGTTTTGCATTAGGGTTTTAAAAATTCTCTTTCATGATCATATTAGTGGTAATCAATTAATGAATAGATCTAATTGTATAATGTTGTTCCAAGACATTTCATTATGGCATCTTCATGTGTTATTTCTCTTTGAAATCTTTGCATGTGTATATCCTAGATAAATTTCTCTAAATTCACTAATGTACATCCTCATGTTTTAGAACACATAGCATATGTGAATGATATCAATGTTTCTAAATGTTCCACATATGAACTCTAAGTACTTTGTTACATACATGATTTTGATAGCTTCACATTCCTCATGGATGTATATCCTTTGTTATTAAAAGATTTAACAAAATTCATCTCCATGAATACTCATGAGAAAGATGATTGTGAAATTCTTCTTCTATTACTACTACAAATCATGATAATGTCTTGGATCTACTATCTAAGGCATATGATGATGATTCTAGGAGTCATCCTATTGATATTCCTCCTTTAGTTGAATGTTCAAGTACTTTGGACATCACTAAGGATGCGAAGATCATGGATAGTCCTCCTTTGGTTGCATGTTCAAATCCCTTGGACATCACTAAAGATACAATCAACAATTCTCTTAACAACGCTTTGCCTTCCCTTTGTTCCAATGCTCTCCTTTGAAAAGACAAAGCATTGGTGGATGAAGAAATGTCTCTCACATTAAATCCTTTGGGGATGGATGTTGAGCTTCACCAAAGTAAAAACAATGTTAATTCAATCATCATTAATAGACTTATTCAACCCACTAAGTGGATAGTGGATAAGTGTACTAATGCTCCTAAAATCATTGTGCATCCTTGCTTCAAACCGGTGATTACGGTTCAAGGTGCTCCAACACAACTTCGACCCTTGGGTTACATTCTCAATTTTGTAAAACAAATTACTCAAGGAAATCAAGGTGCTCAATATGTGTCACAGTATCACACGATTGCTCACACATATAACACCCACAACAACAAACAAAGTAAGAAAGCACTACATGTGCTTATTTCTCTTCCATCTTCTCAACCTATCCTACCTCAAGCACCTTGTCTTACTCATATTGGTAAAGAATATGATCTTGTCGAGAAACTTCATGCCACTCCAGCTAAGATCTCTCGATAGGATTTAATACAAACATTGCCTACATACCATGGAATTCCCCAAGAAGCTTTACAAAAGGTGATTGTACCTCCCACTGTTAAGCTAAATGATGTAGTAGCTCTGTTAGACTATATGCATGTGACAAAAATGGACATTCTATTTAAACAACATGAATTATCGTCAATTGAAGTTCAAAACCAATATGATCCTCTTGTAATCTTTGTCATAATAAAGAAAAAGTTGATAAAGCAAACTATGATTAACAATTGATCGGCTCTTAATGTTTGTAGCATTGATGTGCTACACAAAATCAAGGTTGACACATCTTTAGTCAAACTAGATAAAATTAACATTCGTGGCTTTGATAACGTTGGTAGACAATCACTAGGTACCATAACTTTACCCATAAAGGAGCTAGACCTGTGACATTATCTTCCCTTATCCATGTCATGCCCAGTGCACTTTCATATAATATCATCCTTGGTAGACCATGGATTCATGCCATGGGGGAAGTTCCATCTAACCTTCATCAATCAGTAAAGTTTATTTATGAAAATAAACTTCAAACCATTGAATAAAACCCAAATCTAGTAAGTTATTTACAAGTTGAGGTGTAAAAACAAGTTCTCAATCACAAGCTTCTCAATAACTAAACATCTGATTCATCAATACCTCCTGTTGTAGATAATGCTATCCAAGATTCCAAATCACCATCGAATGCACTTATTGGTGATGATTGTGGTTCATTATATTTTAATCCTTCCTTTATGGGGGAATATAAACTTACTAACCTTAATTCTAAAGCATCAAAAGTTACCTCGATCTCATCTAAACAATCTCTAGAAATACCTAACGAACCTGAAGTTTCCTTAGTAGCAAACAAAGATAATACTCTTACACTATAGAATATGATACTTATGAGGCATTTCCTTCTTCTAAAGAGATGGAGTCTCTCTATGGTCATGGATTTAAAATCCTTTACAAAAATTGTTGTGGCATAAAACAAAAAGTAATCAGAGTACCCTTAGAATCTGTTGCATTTAATTATTTGACTATTATTGGATACCGCCCTTTGAAGCCCACCAAAGCTTACCATCATCCTACTCTCAATGTTAACACAATATCAACAAGTCCAACACTAAATCTGATATATCCTGAGAAGATAGACATAGATTGTCTGCTAGGAAATATCTCATATGAATTAGGTAAGTATTTCTCCCTCATTGAGCCACACTTGATAGGCTGGCCTCCTCCTCTTAGGTATATATGTTGATGTGTTTTGTTCCCCTGTATAGTGTTAAATATTTGTTTAGGTCTCCTTGGATGACCCTTGATACCCTTGTAAGGTCAAGGATACAAGGAGACCACCTCCGTTGTGATATTACACTTCAAGGATGCGAAGATCATGGACATGTGTGAGAGCACAAGTGGATAAGGTGAGGGTTTGAATGGATTGGAGGGTGACACTTGTCACCCTCACACTCCTTCTCCCTTGCAAGTGGCATGGCATGAGGAAGGAGAATATGACAAGTGTCACCTTCTCATTCCTTAGGGCCAAATTTGAAGGCCTATTTTATATCCTCTTGGAGAGGACTTGGGGGTTCTTCCTTTTTGCAATTTCTTTCTATCTTTGGAGGTTTTGGAAGCGTTGGAGAAATTTTGGAGGCTTGGAGACTTGGAGAATCTTGGATCTCTTCTTCAAACATGCTTCCATTGTTGGGATTTGAAAGGTAAGCCTTATGGCAATAGCCTTTCCCTTATGCATGTTTTCATTTTTTGGTTATGTGTTTGGAAATTTATGTTTGGGTATTATTTTCATTTTTGTGGGTTGGGTGTTGGTAAGAGCATCTCCATTTGGAGAAAAGTCTCAACTCGTAAAGTGTGGGGGAGAGTGAACCTCCTTAAGGTCACCTCTTAGTGTTGTTCTATTTATAGCCTTGAGGGTATTCTATGGTGTTTGGGAGTATTATGAATGGCAAGAGTGCCATGGTGGTATTGAGATTCTTGGAGACATATATTCATTTTGTTTTGGATTAAGGCCTTGAGATAATGTGATTTTTGGAGTTCTTGGAGTGACCTCTTGAGTTGAGGGGTCCAATCCCTACCCCTCCAAACTCATTTTAATGAGTTTTGTTATGTGCAAATCCTTGGGAGTAATTCTTGTGTATTTGGAGATTTCATTATTGTGGTGTGTTTGTAAAACCATGTGATTTATACCTCCCTAGCTTGGGGGTGACCCACTAGCGGGTCTATGGTAGGGAGGAGGGTGATTTGCATGGCCTTGGTTCCCCTTTTATGTTTATGCTTTGTGGGTCTTTGTTGGATCCTTGGAGGTTTGAAGAAAATCATATTTTTAGCCTCTATTGTATTATTTTAGTTGGTTGATTTTTGAGAACCATGGCCTTGAAGGCCTTAATGTAATTGTGGTTAGATTGTATTCTTATGATAAGATGTAGAAAGGAAAACTATTTTTCTATGTATACAAGTAAATCTGCCTTTGAATGTATTTATTGTTGTGGTGATTTAAAGTATTCTTTGATGTCATTTACTTTTGTTATTTTCTATCTAAATAAATGTTGTGTAAAAAAAAAAAGAGGGGTTTGTGTAGAAACAAATTTATATAAAAAGTAAATGATAAGGTTGTTTTCATTGATTCTTACTATTTGGAAGAAAGAAAATTATTAAACTGGTTATTCTAAAGTTAGTTGTTCAAAACAACATGTATTGTTCAATTTTATTACAGAAAAAGAAAATATATAGCTTTCTATTATTTATAGTTTCCTGAAAATAGTATTATGCTCCATTTTATATACTGTCAAAACAAAAGAAAGAAATAGTAAGTTTGTTTTGTTTATTTTTGCACAAAAAAATAATAATAGTAAATTTGGTCTTTTCATTTCAAGAAAAATGTTATATTATTGGTGCTTATAAGTTTTCAAATCTAGTTATATGCTTCTGTTATGTTAATAGAGTTATATACATATAATATAATATATATATATATACATATATATACATATATATATATATATATATAACTATTTTATACAAATTTTAAACCAAAACAATATTTATGTTTTTGTTGTTATAAAAAAGGAAATGGTAAAACAAAGGACCAAGTGACTGAACCTACTCCAGCGGGGGGGTGGTAGTTTTAGTTTTCAATAAAGAAACAAATAAAAAAAAGGAACATTGGTGGACGGTGGCCATGGCTGCCGCCCACGAAAGTTCACTTTTTTTTTATTGGTTTCTTTGTTTAGTTGTCCACTGAAGCCTTCCTTGTTAGAGTCCTGGGGGGTGTCGGGAGGGCACCGTGCCCCCACCCAAACCCAAACAACACTTCACTCGAAACTGAGACCTACTCAATCTATTCCCCATGGCGGCAGCGGCATGGGGTATATTTGCCCTCCCTTGCACAGAGGCCATTTGGCCATTAAAATGTCTATCATTTATCTTAAAATCTGCAAAAAATAATATATATATATATATATATATATATATATATATATATATATATATATATATATATATATATTGGCCACTGTAGCTCAACAAAACCATATATCTTTCTCTGAGATTTATAGCTACAACATTTATAGGTTATATATATCTGTATATGTATATATACATTTATACCTAAATGTATATACATACATACATATATATATATATATATATATATAAAAGAGAAACCCCATTGTAAATCCATTGAATATACCTCTGTACAATACAATATCATGGCTACCAAGCCATTGAAAGAGAGAATCCAACCTACAAACATAGAAAACCAAAATGGAGGAAAGAAAAGATAGGGAAGAGAAGAGAGCAAAGAAAAGAATGAGGAGAAAAGAACTAGATGAGTTAGGGTTAGGGCATCTCTCTTTAGGAAAAGAATAAAATAATAGATAGGGCTTAGTTGGAGAGTGAGTGGGATATTAGAAGTTCCAATTTAATTATTTCTTTTATTTTCTCATGTGCACGGGAAACTAAGTTTCCCTCTCTTTTGCTTTTAAGCCCTTTTGATTTATTTGGGCCTTCCCTGGTGTCTTATTTTAATCGATTTAAATATCCCCTTGGGATGGACTTAATTCTTTTTAAGTGGGTTTTATTTTTTTGGAAATGGAAATTTTGGATTTAATTTGGGATGCTTTATCCCTTTGTAAATTATTTATTTTGGACACCTTTATTTTTTTTGTCTAGTGCGTTTTAATTTTATTTTTTTTGTTATTGATCGATTTTATTATTTTATGGCGAGAGATGTTTTAATTTTTCCTCTTTCGATATTTTTTTAACTTGAGTTATTTAATAAATATAATTGTTACAATTGTATTTATTAAAGGACTTAGTTGTGAATTTTAATGTGGTCATTTATTTAATTTCAATTTGTTTTACATATGGTTGAGTGACAAATTCTTTTTGACCTTGGAAATTTATTTAATTTTTGCATTAATTATTTCTTGGGGGAATTCTTTTTAAAATATTTATTTCATATATTGAAAACGTGTTATGCTGTCGAATGTTTCCTAGAATCTAGGGTTTTATTTTATGGTATTTTTGTGTGACTTTCATTTAATCACTCCATTTCATCATATGAACAACATACCATTGGATGTGTTATTATATTTGATTTTAATTATGCAGTAGAATTAAGGTTGGATTTCAACTTAGTCGAAATCATTTCACTCACCTAGGAAACTTAGGGTTTGAATTAAATTGATTCTAACCCTAGTAGTGACGCTCATCACATTGCATAACACCCTAGTCGGTTATCATCACATAAGGGATTGCATCGGTAAATATTCTACCCTGAATATGATTGACATGTTTATGCCTTATGTGTATTGCCATTGAGCACACTGACGCGTGCAAGGGGGTTTCTAGGGACACGAGGAAAAGTTTTTAATATTTCGTGTCATGACCACATGACAAATGTGGACATGCCACGTGTGTTGTGTGTCGTGACTGCATGGGAAATGTGGGCATGACATTTGGTATCAGAGCCCAAGTTTAAACACTAGGCTTGTTTGGGCACATTATTATTTTTACAATTTAGATTAATTTGTAAATACCTTGCTCTTGTAGGATGCCTCCCCGATGAGTGAGGCATGCACGCTCATGCGGTATAGTGTCCATAGAGATATGAGAGGAAGATGAGTCTTCAACAGAGGGTCAGGGACCCCCAGCACCACCAGCACAATAGGCATCGCAGGCCTTACCGGTACCTGATATTGGACCACAGATTTTACAAGCGTTACAAGCGGTGTTGGAGAGATTACCACCAGTGGTAGTAGAACTGCGTGTCGAGCCCCACATTGATCCATGAGATAAGAGAAATGAGGAACCATGTGCAGAGCCACATGTTGAGCCCTGCATCAATCCACAAGTGGCACCACGCGTAGAGCCCTTTGTAGAGATTCCTAACACTATTGTGGAGGAGGTTGATTTAGCTTTTATGGGTTGTAGTAGGATCCCTCCGCATTAGGGGAGATAAGAGGAGGTAGTGAGAGTAGAGCAGTATTATCATGAGCCTTATGATTATGGTAGAGATGAGCCTATCAAAGGGCACAGAGATCAAGGAGATCATATCAGGGACTTGCTTAGACTAAATCCATGTACTTTCATACGGACCATAGAGGGAGCTGAGGCTGAGGCTTGGCTTATCAGTTTAGACAAGTACTTTGTGTTATGTCCTTACGAGGGTAATATGAAAGAATGCGTGGTAGTCCACTTGTTGAGAGATGCAGCAGTGACTTGGTGGCACACTGAGGAGTGCAAGCACCGCTTGTCATTAGATACACTTACATGGGAGACATTCATTGAGCGCTTTAATACGTGATATTTATCAGACCACTATAGACAGCATCACGTCGATGAGTTTCATGATTTATAGCAATGAGGGCTTATTGTAGCATAGTATGATGGCAAGTTTACTGAGTTGTCATGTTATGTAGAGTATCTCCATGATGAGAAACTCCTAGTTCATATGTTTATCAGAGGGTTGAACCATGTGATAGTAGGGCTTGTGCGTATGGCAGACCCTTAGACATTAAGTGATGCTACTGAGAAGGTATACATAGATGAAGAGATACAGGGATGAGGGCAGAGTTCATGCCCTCAGTTTTAGGATCGTGGGTAGCAATAGCATCAGCAGAGTTTCCGTAGACCACCACCATTACCTCAGAGAGGAGGGTTTAGTTCTGTGCCATTACCTCCTAGGCCTCCACAGTAGTAGTAGCCACAGCAATAGTAGAGATCCAGGCCATAGCAGAGGGCACACAGGGGTCATAATCAAGGTTGGCAGTAGCAGGGTCCATGTAGGGATCATAGATTGTAGGGAACACCTGCAGGACCTGTGAAATCATAGTAGTCTTACAAGGGTTCACAAGGGTCTACGGGTTGATCTGGATAGTAGCAGAGTGGTAGGACTTAGTCTGGATAGGTACAGGCTCGAGACCCATGCTACGTATGTGGTGGAGTAGGACATCTAGCTAGGGAGTGCCCATAGGGATTTACAATAAGGGGACAACCTCATGCAAGAGGTTCAGAGCAGACGGTTGGAGATGTGGGTAGGTCCCACCGTATGTTCACAATGGTTGATAACTACCAGGCCAATTTTTAGGCATCAGTTATTGAGACCTCAGGTATGATTGGGGGTGTTCCCATTTCTATTCTTTTTGACTCTGGTGCTACTAACTCTTTCATATCTCCATCGTTAGTGGAGCATTGTAGGCTGGTGGCCTCTAGGCAGGGTGATAAGTGGGAGGTTGAGTTGGCCACTGGGACCAAGATGGCAGTAGATGCCTTAGTCCACAACTGTGAGATATCCTTGGTGATCTTTACTACATTATGTGACCTTAGGGTTATGCCTTTAGGTTCCTATGGTGTGGTTTTGGGTATGGACTAGCTCGCGGCTCATCGAGCCAAGCTAGATTGTGCCAAAAGGCAATTAGCCATTTGGATGATCATGGCACATCAGTTGAGATAATGGGCATGTAGAAGCCCATGACAGTTCATATGATATCCATTTAGTAGCTTAAGTGCTACATGCGAAAGGGATGTCAGATGTTCGCTATCACTGTTAGTGACAGATTAGAGGATGAGCCTGAGGCATCATTAGATGACCACCCCATCTTGAGAGAGTTTGTCAATGTGTTTCCAGCAAATTTACCAGGGATGCCACCCCATCATGAGCTAGACTTTCATATTAATCTAGTGCCAAGTGCCGAGCCAGTGTCTCATGTACCCTACATGATGACCACTCATGAGCTCACAGGGCTCAAGTTTCAGCTTGAGGACTTTCTCAAGAAGGGGCACATCTAACCGAGTGTTTCACCTTGGGGCACTCTGGTCATCTTCGTGAAGAAGAAGGATGGGTCTCTTTAGTTATGCATGGATTATAAGAAGTTGAATAAGGTGATGGTGAAGAACTATTATCCTCTGCCCAGGATTGATAATCTCTTTGATCAGATGTAGGAAGCCAAGGTGTTCTCTAAGATAGACTTGAAGTCCAGTTATCACCAGTTGCACATCATAGAGGCGGACATCCATAAGACTGCCTTCCAGACTCATTATGGCCACTATGAGTTCATTGTGATACCCTTTGGTTTGACGAATGCCCTTGCAATGTTCATGAGTCTCATGAACGAGGTGTTCCGTACCTACTTGGATCAGTTTTTGATTATTTTCCTTGATGACATTTTGATCTATTCGTGGATCGAGGAGGAGCATGAGGAGCACCTATGTTAGGTTTTGTAGTGTTTGAGGGAGAAGAATCTTTATGGCAACCTAGCAAAGTGTGCATTTTTCAAGATAGAGGTATAGTATCCGGGGCACATCTTATCTGGTAATGGAATCTCCATAGATCCATTGAAGATCAGTTGTATCAGAGATTAGCCAACACCCACTAGTGTGATAGAGGTCAGAAGTTTCATGGGGTTAGTTGGTTATTACCATAGATTTGTTGAGGGTTTCTATCAGATAGCACACCCCATTACTTCCCTTTAGTGGAAAGGGAAGAGTTTTACTTGGACTAAGTAGTGAGAGAGGGCCTTTGGGGTCCTCAAGGAGCATTTTACTAGTGCTCCCATTTTAGCTATTTTGATCCAATAGTAGATTTTATGGTTTGCACAAATGCATCACTTGAGGGTTTGGGAACCGTACTTATGCAGGGTGGTAGAGCGATCACGTATGAGTCACGAAAACTTAAGACCCATGAGCTAAACTACCCCACTCACGATTTGGAGCTCGCAGCAGTGGTTCATGCTCTAGTCTATTGGAGACATTTATTATTGGGTCATCGCTTTGAGCTTCATTAAGATCATCACATCCTTTAGTACATATTCACATAGCCAAATCTAAACGCCCGTCCGTGGCATTGGATGGAGTTTCTTTGTGAGTACGACTTTGACGTCCACTACA